>LR990523.1:0-2500000 GCA_905147745.2 Phlogophora meticulosa
TATTGTAATCTGCTCCGTCTACTATAACACGAAGAAATGTGGCAACAACTAATGTTACCACATTTCTTCTGTTCCAGTCTGATGTTGGTATAAAATCATCGAATTATCGAATAAACTTACGAAAGTCATCAACTTTTGTCCACCCGATTCATTTACAATGAAGTATTTATACTGACAGTGTCAATAAACCTTTGCAAGGGAGAGACAGTCAAACTATTTTATTACATTGTGTTGTTATGCCCGCAGAGTGTATTATGTGTGTTATGCCTAGTGATGGGATTCTACCCGGGTAAATTCCTAAAATGGGAATATTCCCGGGAATGTTCCCATTGAATCCACCCAATGGGTATTTATTCGGGTAAATATAAAAATTTCATGATCAATTTATTCATATTTCGCATAAATCGATTTTCGTTTTCTTTGTACAAAAATAACAACTATAATATTGTGTTACACTGTTTTATTAAAGAAACGTTGTTATTTATTAATATAATATAACCATAATTCAATAATAAAACTAATTATTAATAAATAACTGATGCGCTTAACGGGTAGCTTTGTTTGAATAAAAGTTTGGAGACATTACCACAGCTTACCTGACAAATCAGTCAAATGCACATTTAGTTCAAAAATGTACCGAGTACCTAATGTAACCAAAATGGGTAATCACTTGATGAAGTGTCCCAATTGTCCGCTGGTTATAAGAAATGAGTTAACGGAAAGCTGTGAAGAAACATCGTTATTAGCATCAAATACATCGAACTCATCAACTACAGAAGGAGAAAAAATTGAAAACTCAACACCGATCAGTGACGCTACTCCTTTTCTCGAATTTACAGCGGAAAAAAAACTACGACTTACAAAATTGCTTTCAAAGGCAATTTATGTTACTGGCTCGCCTCTGTCTATGGTGGAACATCCTCTGTGGAGAGAGTTTTTTAAAGAACTACAGCCTCTGTTCGAACTACCAACACGGAAAGATGTTTCCACAACACATTTAGAAACAATTTACAGTCAAATGGAACGAGAAATAACTGAAGAATTGAAGTCGACTGACAATTTACATCTTCAGTGCGATGGATGGAGTAACCGACAGAACGAGGGTATTATTAATTTTGTTATTGCGAAACCTGAACCCGTTTTTGTGAAAAGTTTAGCTACAACTGGCCATCGTCACACTGCCGAATACCTAAGTGAAGAAATTCAAATAGTAATGAGAACCTACGGAACGTATAAATTTGTGACTTTAATAGGAGATAACGCAAAAAACCTACAAAAAGCTTTTGTTTTAGTAAAACTGCAACATCCGAACGTAATCACACTTAATTGCGTGGCGCACACATTGAATTTACTTTGTCATGATATAATGGAAGAAGATGCTATATAAGCCTTCATTTCAGTTGCCGTCGACGTAATCAAATGTATTAGAAAAAGTCAAATTCTGAGCGCGTTATTCAGGCAGATAATTGTAGAAAAAGGTTCTGGCGAGCAACTAAAATTGCCCAGCAAGACGCGTTGGGGCAGTTACCATTATGCTGTGCGTAGTTTGCAAAATAGCAAGGCGGCTCTGCAATGCTTGGCAGTACATGAAGTTGCAACAATGATCCCAGTTGATATTAAAGCAAATTTACTAGACGAAGAATTTTGGAAAATGATCGACGAATCTACTGCAATTTTAGAGCCAATAACAGATTACATATTTAAACTAGAAGGAAACGAAGCTTACATAAATGACGTGTACATGTCATTCAAAGATATAATATCACGTCTGGTCTTTCTGCTTCCTGGTTTTTCTTCTTTGGTTGACAATAATGTCAGGGAGAGGATTTTAAATGCAGTTGATAAACGCCCCTCTGCGTTCATCAACTGCATAAAGCCTATTCATCTAGCAGCCTATATGCTAGATCCAAAATCTCAAGGCATCGAACTCAACGACGATGAAGAAATTATTGCCATGGATTTTATTCATGAGAAAGGAAGGCAGTTACACTAAAATCTTTTGTTTGGACCAGCCTCCAGAAAATGAATCCCTTAACTTGGTGGAAAGGAATTTGCAAAAACAAACCTCTGAGCAAAGTTGCAGCTTGTCTTTTAACTGCTCCCTGCACCTCGGCTGCAACAGAGCGTACCTTTAGCGTTCATGGAAATATCCACAGCCTTAAACGGAATAGGTTAACAACATAAAGAGCTGCAAAGCTGGCCTACATATCATATAACTGGAATTTGTTACACAATCAAAAAGACGAAGAAGTAGATGAAGAAGATGAGGAACCCACTTCAAGTCCTTTTATGGTTAGCCTATTGACCATAAACAATATTGAACCTCAACCATCAACTTCTGGAAGTACAAGAGAAAAAGAGTTTTGCGATATAACAAAAACATTCTCCGATGACAGTGATTAAATGAATCTCAATAACATTTTACCTACCTATTATAAGAGTATTAGACTTGAAGTGATTTTTGTCGCCCATAACCTGATATTTAAACAATAATTTTCATATCTGAACCATCCGGTTGTTGATTAAATGATTTTGGAGTTGATGTTTTTGTTTTTATTCAGTACTTACTAATTCAATCGTCATAGAAACTAATTTACCCACGATTTGGGAACGCACCCGGGTAAATACCCGTTTTGGGAATATTCCCAGGAATATTCCGGGTGGAATGATGGAAACTTTCCGAGTCGCCCATCACTAGTTATGCCCGTATTGTTTTATTTAGGTGGAACATATTTGCTATTCTTTCGGCGTGAGCTTATTATTACCAGACAATAAAAAAATAACATACGAGCAATGCGGGCAACACTGAGTTCACTGTCAAAGACAGTAAGTTCATGAGTTGTCAGAGAGCAAAATGTCATTAACACGTTGCATTGCGGTTGTGTCGGTTCCGGTTTGTTTGTCGATATTGAGACGAACATTTGTGACAGGCTCCGTTAGTTACGCGCAGACCTGTGCTAGCGGTGTCAACAGTGTTGCGACGCAGCCGTTCGGTACTAACAAAATGTACATCGCAGAGGAACGAGGATCGGCTTACGCGCCCGACTACCGGGTCTATTTCAGTAAGTAGTGTCACACAGTTAGAACTGCCCCGTCCTGGCTGCCCGCCGTCTAGCCCACTACTACATACAGTGAGGCTGCTTCCTATTACCTGATCCATTAATTATTTAAACTATTGAAACTACCTGGACTTTGAACTTTTCTGTCAATAACATGGTCTATTGTTGTCATTACACTGTCGCTCGGTATGGTTTTCAAAATGTTTAAATCGGATAGGTCCATTACAGTCGTGTTTTGGGTTAACCTATCACCTGTGACCTTGAACTCGTAACATTCTAAAACATGTTTGAGCAATTATTTAGGTAATCCAATGAGAAAATCTGAGTAATATTATTTTTTGTAGACTATTTTACGTGAATTACCAATTTAGCTTGCAGTAAATCATGCAATCATTGAAAAAATATGATTGGGTGTCACCTTTCAGGTTTCTCTAAAATATTTAATGTAATAAGTAAAACCAAATCAAGTTCCCACAGCCTTTCTTCATATTTTTTTATAATTTTATCATAATGAATTATAATCGTGAAATTTTAATCATTGTTAATTTTATTGTTCTGCAGCTAGCATTCAGAACAGAAAATCATATTATCAGATAAGGTCAAGATAATAATAACCATATCATTGCGTTCACGGCTTTGATAATATTCAGCAAAATAATTCTTGAAGTTCATTGTATAGTTACATAAATAGCCTATAATGACTTCATTCTTGGGTTGGTAGTATTGTTGAGGTAAATACTTTGCTCATGCACTTTTACTAAGCCCATGTTCAAATTCTAGTAAATAAATATGTTTTTGAAGATTTAAACTTGGCATTCACATGAAAGGTAGTGTGTGTTTTGTGGTCTGAAAAAACCTACTTACAATACAAAAATTAAAAATAAATTCAAGTTAAATCTGAACTATGCCAAATAGTGGAAACCCACATGCCTAAGATAGAATTATGATTGAATTATCATTATAGAATGATACTGTCCCACTACTCTTACGGAGAAGGCTGGAACATGACAGGAAACTTGCTCAATATGTTTGCATTGATCCCAGTGCAGAGCTCAGGCCTCATTCTGCTTTGGTGACAGTTCAGCTCACAGCTGTAGTGACAAATTTTCATTTTTTGTTATCTTTTTAAAATGTTGTGTGGTGTCCTGGGTGAGCCTACAAACATTTATTTTCACAAACACAAAAAGCGGGAATCAAACTCACAACATGCAGCTCAGCAGCCAGTCGCTCAGCAACTGTGCCAACCATGACGTCACATGTTGAGTGTTCTAGAGAAGTTTTAGTTACTCTACATTGTTTTAGTTATGTACCTTAACATAAAATTAAAAATGATGAAAGAAAAAAAACTAAAGAAATCATGTTTTCTTTTACAATAGTCTGAGTTAATGCATGCTACTATTGAATTAAACGAATTTAATTAATATTTTAATATGATATGTTTATTTTTAAAATTGACAAATTTTATTTTTAACCGATTTCTAAATGGTAGAGATTCTCAATTTGTCTGTATGTTTTGTAATTTTTTTTACTGTCACGTGATTGCTCGAAGATGGCTGAACTCATTTGGAAAATTCTTCTGTTCATAATGGCACTCTTCTGGGGTAATCCCATTGTCATTAGGACAAGATCAGATTATGGATTCCTGAAGATGCAGAGAGGGCTCTTCATAAATTATAGGCACATCTGTAGCAGTAAGGGTATTTTTTTATAATAATTTGTGCAACATTTGGTGAAGTGGAACTGATAATGAAGACCACAGATGGCCACCGGAATTATTCAATAATAAGAATTACTTCAACGTGTGGGATGAAGTGAAACTGCTGGCAATATACTGTGACTCCTCAACCATTCACACGTCAGCATCAGGAAAGTTGATACTTTGTAAAAGGTGATGAGTAGACAGTAGTCTATTGTAACTTAGATAAATTACAAACTGATTCACTAAAGAGAGAAATAAGAACTTTTATGTACATAAGAACTTTGACATGATAAAAATAACTAAAACACGGAACTTCGTTGCTTTGGCTGTTGTTTGATTTATTTTTTGCCACCAACTCCCGAAACTATAGTTATTTTACACCTATTAGTGTATTTTTGAAGTCATGAGTAGTTTTCACAAGTATTTTTGTAAAATAGTATTTCTTGAACCTTCTGGTCTATTTTAACTAAGAAATCAAAGTGATTCCTGATCTAGAACTATGCAGCATGTTTTATTCTTCTACAAATCTTTGTAAGCCAATGAAAATGGTTTGTTGTTGTCACAAATATTTTGACACAATTATTTAATATATAAACCTGCTTTAAGTTAAACCAAGCTGTAGCGACAGCATATTATGTAGGTATGGTTACAAGCACTGTCACAGTGTAGGACTGACAATCATTTTGTCGATGTTATATTGGAACATAAAACTTGTCTCAACTTTAAATATAATTTATAAGAAAGTGAGATGCAAAGCTGTCAATTTTTTGTTGTTGTACTAATCAGGGTGTATACGTAACAATAATGGATTCTGCACTCTCTCAGACTAAGATCAGATAGG
Organism: Phlogophora meticulosa; assembly: GCA_905147745.2. NCBI lineage: Eukaryota > Metazoa > Arthropoda > Insecta > Lepidoptera > Noctuidae > Phlogophora > Phlogophora meticulosa. The sequence goes on from LR990523.1 coordinate 5,600, forward strand.
ATGTGTTGACGTAACGTAAGGTTACGAAGGTCGTTTAGTTTCTGACGCGGGTGCTTATCACCTTCTCCAGCGAGTCACGTGTCGGGGGGATACACTGGTTCGGAAGGCGGAGGACCGGGTGTTGTGGCGCAGTTTGGTAGGGGCCTATGTCCAGCTGTGGAGTGCGATAGGTTGAGTAAGCACAGATTGAGTCGGTTGCACCACCGTCGTCGATCGATGACCGTTCGGGTGTCAGTGGCGCATTATGGCAGGCGGCACCTGTTTTCGTTCGCTGTGGATGCGTTATTCATTAATTAGTACCGATTAACACAATTAGTTATAAATAAAAGTTTAACTAATAAGGTCGATGGGGCGAAGACCGTTAGTAGGCTAAGACCGTCAGTAGCCTAAGATCGTCTGTGTCTGTGTGTCATAGGCTATGATCGTTAAGAAAGAAAGACGAAGAAACATTACATTTTTGTATCTTAGGCCATGCTTTCTTTGTAGCTAATAAGTATTCGTCGTTTATTCTTACTGTACGACCTTAACCGAGTGACGGTCTTCGCCCCATTGACGATAAGTGTAAGTTTTTGAAATTTTCAAGTGTTCATTTCGTGATAACGGAAACTTTACCAGGAGTGTAAGAGAGTGACAAGCTGAACTATGGAGGTTATCAGATATATTGGTCATGAGGGCTCATGAATACTAATGCTTGGTGGTCATGTCACACTAGCATGATGTCGGGCTTCAGTGTGGCGGACTGTGGCGCACGAACTGCGGCAGTCGCACTACAGTTTAGTGGCACAAACGCTAATGCACTTCATTAGTCGTGCCCACGTGGTGCACTCATACATGCTTGCTATGAACGTGTAGTTCATCAAATGAACATAATTCATAAGAGGAACTACATCTCCATCGCACCTTATAATTATATGAACCAAAATAAATTAACTAATCTAACCCTAGTGATCAAATAAAATCAATTCTGAATTCATTCCTCGTTTTGTCGATTCCGGAATTGATTTAGTTTTTAAACGCTTCCTTGCATTCTTCATTCAGAGCATTCTAAAAAAGATAGAATAGGTAAATATAAATCCATTTTTACAGTCAGTAGATATTAGGTTAACAGTATCGATATGACAGTCCATTCCACACTAAGAGCCAACACCTAGTTTAGGCAAATATGCATCCGATTAGCCGATCAGTGCTTCACACTATCATCACTGTCACTACCAACATAGTAAAAAAAAATACACGTGAGAAGCCGGGGCGGATCGCTAGTATACTATAAAACTCATTGTTCATTTTAAGACCTAAAAATACCCAACACTCGTATGTGCATTATGCACAGATTTTCAGTCTTAAAAATAGTCTTACAATAAATACCTAGTTTCAAAGGCATTTAAGAAAATAGATGCAAATTTATCCCCGAATATGGATCGAACCACTCAACGCTATATTGTCACTTTCAATAACTGGCTCTTGCGCGCTGACCTTGAGTTGCGCAATAGTCAATTTTATTATCTAGCCTTTGCACGAACTCACCCTCACTACTTTGTCTAGATTGTTGTTCGTCCAGAGTTTTATTCGATTCCACAAAGCTAGGTATTTCAGGGCAAGCGGAAGGGTACAAGGTTGTGCCAATGTAAATACAACCGTGGCCATAAGTATTGAGCCAGTATTGTTTAACAAACCATTTTTCGGTATGAATGAATGTTCAAAAACAATGATCCACGCCTGAATGATAATAAAACTCCGGGTTTCATAAAATATACTTACTGCTGGTGAAATGATTAATATTTACTCTAGTGATCTAGTGCAGTTTAGGTGTTAATTAATTAATTGACATTAATATTTTTATAATAATAATAAATAAATAAATAAATAATGCTGGACAATCCACACAGCATCATCTAGCCCCAAGCTAAGCAGAGCTTGTGTTATGGGTACTAGATGACTGATATACTTAATACAATACATTACATAGATAGATATTTTTTATTATACATAGCAAATACCCAGAACACCCGGAACAAATATTTGTAGATCGTACAAACATTTGTCCCAAGGCGGGAATCGAACCCGCAACCTCCTGCTTCGCAAGCGAACCTTCGCCCGCCGCGCCACATCGGTCGTCAAAATTTTATTTTATTATTAGATTGATATTCCTGCAATATGCATAAAATAAACGATCTTGGCAGTAGAAACGTGTACAGATACAGCTTTTGCATGAAGAAGGCAAATCTCAGGTAAACATTGCGAAAACTGTGAAGTGCTCCTGTCTATCTGTGCCAAATGCTATTGAGCGATTTTCTGTTATAATATATCTGTTATAATTATTATACCGGCTTACACATTGATAGGCCCAGGACAGGGCACACACGCATTAACCGACCGTGAGGACCTACATTTATTAAGAGAGTCTTTTAGAAATAGGATGAAAACATTTATAAAGTTAAAATGATGAGACCAATTTTTGTCCTTGCAAGTACACTAATCTGCACTCCTACCATTAATTTTCCCATTGATCTACCAGACGGGTTTAATTGTTGGTGCTAAAGTTGCCCTCTCACACAAGCACTCTCTTTCCCCCATATTTGTTTGTATATCGGGTTCACTTTATTTTGTAGATCATCTGTGTTTTGTACAATATCGCACAATTTGCGATTTAATCTAATCATTCCGTCTTATCTCCTGCCATACGATTTTTGTATTTTTTTAATAGAGCTGCCGCATACTTGCGCGTTTGAGTATCATTGTACAATGCATGTTTAGACTTAAATTGTGACCCACTCCATACCTAAGAATCCTCCACCCCAAAGATGATGAAGTGTCCGTTTCAAGAAAGAAGATAGAGTGGAAAGTTACTGCTTTCCAGGTTTTTCTTTATTAATTTATTCGTTCACTCAAAACGGTGGAGCTTTAACGTATACTACAAAGTATACGTTAAAGCTACAGGTTTACAAAATAAGTACTATTTCTACAAACGTGTGAGTGTGTGGGTGAGCACTGCTCTCCTACCTAGGTTAGAGGGGCTGGGGTTGGTTGCAGTTTTCTTTGGTTTCTTTTTAGGGAAATAAACGAATCCTTGTATTTTTGCAGCGCAAAGGGCTCAATTATTTGTAAAAAAAGTAACTGTCAAATTCATGAACACTTAACTATTGTCATCGGAAGTGAGTAAGTGGCAGTTTTTATCCTCATTACGGTAGTTAGAGACATTTGTATAAAATATGCTTTGAGAAACGATCAATATCGAGTGTTCGACGACAGTCGGTCGCAGTGTGGTTGCGCCGTTATTAACATCAGTATTATGGTATTAACTATCGAGCCAACTGCGTGGATCAACTCTTATGCCTGCTGGCTGATAGACTAAGAATCCCCACGGTACGAGTATGTCTCCGTCGTGTACTCGTGTGTAGGTATGAGTCATGTTGCAGAGGATGAGAGTGGGCCGATCTCGCCGCTGCACGACATCCCGCTGTGGGCAGACAAGGCGCGGCGGCTGGTCAACATGGTGGTGGAGGTGCCGCGCTGGAGCAACGCCAAGATGGAGATCAGCCTCGGCGAGCCGCTGAATCCCATCAAGCAGGACGTTAAGAAGGGCGCGCTGCGCTTCGTGTGCAACGTGTTCCCGCACCGCGGCTACATCTGGAACTACGGCGCGCTGCCGCAGACCTGGGAGAACCCGCACCACGTGGACCCGGGCACGCAGGCGCGCGGGGACAACGACCCCATCGACGTCATCGAGATCGGCGAGCGCGTAGCGGCGCGCGGCGACGTGTACGCCGTGAAGATCCTCGGCACGCTGGCGCTCATCGACGAGGGCGAGACGGACTGGAAGCTGCTGGCCATCGACGCACGCGACGCCGCCGCCGACAAGCTCAACGACGTGGCCGACGTGGAGATACACTTCCCGGGCCTATTGCGCGCCACCGTGGAGTGGTTCCGCCTCTACAAGGTGCCCGACGGCAAGCCTGTCAACCGCTTCGCCTTCGACGGCGAGTGCAAGAACGCGGAATTCGCCTACAAGGTCATCGACGAGGTGAGCCAGTCCCTCACTCATAGCGTTGACCGCTTACTGCGGCGAACCGTTTGTGATAGATAGTATTATGTTTGCAGGTGCACGATTTCTGGCGCTCGCTGGTAGCGGGCGAGGTGGCTGACGCGACGGACATCAACAAGTAAGACAGTCGCCGGTGGTCGGGATTAGCTTTAGTCTGTCCCTGAGCGTTGTGCAGTACAGCAGTACCCGTTTGTCCGCAGGATGAACGTGAGCGTGGAGGGCGCGCCGACACGTGTGGAGCGCTCGGAGGCTGGCGCCGTGCTCAGCAAGGCGCCGCCGCGCGGCCTGCCGCAGCCCGTCCCGCTCAGCGGTCAGTACGAGGCACATACACACCCACCCACACACACACCCCCACCCACACACCCACACACACACACACACATACAGAGTGGAGCGCTCGGAGGCTGGCGCCGTGCTCAGCAAGGCGCCGCCGCGCGGCCTGCCGCAGCCCGTCCCGCTCAGCGGTCAGTACGAGGCACATACACACACACACCCCCACCCACACACCCACACACACACACACACATACAGAGTGGAGCGCTCGGAGGCTGGCGCCGTGCTCAGCAAGGCGCCGCCGCGCGGCCTGCCGCAGCCCGTCCCGCTCAGCGGTCAGTACGAGGCACATACACACCCACCCACACACACACCCCCACCCACACACCCACACACACACACACACATACAGAGTGGAGCGCTCGGAGGCTGGCGCCGTGCTCAGCAAGGCGCCGCCGCGCGGCCTGCCGCAGCCCGTCCCGCTCAGCGGTCAGTACGAGGCACATACACACCCACCCACACACACACCCCCACCCACACACCCACACACACACACACACATACAGAGTGGAGCGCTCGGAGGCTGGCGCCGTGCTCAGCAAGGCGCCGCCGCGCGGCCTGCCGCAGCCCGTCCCGCTCAGCGGTCAGTACGAGGCACATACACACCCACCCACACACACACCCCCACCCACACACACACCCCCACCCACACACACACCCCCACCCACACACACACCCCCACCCACACAACACCCCCACCCACACAACACCCCCACCCACACACACACACCCCCACCCACACACACCCCCACCCACACACACCCCCACCCACACACACACACACACTCACTGCTCAGGTCTTCAAGTAGTGTTGTCTGTTCGCAGTGGACAAGTGGCACTTCGTGTCCAGCCTGTGAGTGCGGCGCGGTCGCACGGTCGAGCCAGCGCCTGGAGGGACGTGTTCGCTCGCTCGTGTCGCCTGGTTGTGTTCTGTTCGTGTCGCACTCGTGCGTTGTATGATACTGTATACTTGCGGTCTACCTCGCGGACTCGACGGCTCGAGTCTCCTGGACGCCGCCTCACTTGCGCTGTCCATATCCATAAGTATTTAACTATCTATTCTAACTGTAATGTATATTTATGATGTTTGATTAAATTTAGTATTGAGTTAAACGTTTGTTTTTTTTAATCCCCCCACGCTAGGTAACTATAATAAACTCGGCTAAAATAAAACTGTTTTTAAATAATGCAAGTCCATAAGAAACCATTCGTTTTATCCATAATAATATGTTGCATTTCAATATAGGCAGGTGCCACGTCATGACATACGGTAGAGGGTTGCGACCGATCCATTACAATTACAGATTGGGTGGTGAAGTAATATCGCGAGTCACCAACGTAAGGGATTTGAGCGTGACTTTCGATCGCTGTCTGACATTTAAAGACCACATCTCTACCCTCGCAAAGGAATCTGAGAGACTTTGTTTTGAGAAATGCTCGTGATTTTCGCAATCCCAATGTAGTGCCATTACTGTATACCACTCTGGTTCAAAGCAAACTTGAGTCGAGTGCCTGTGTCTGGCACCCCTACACCGCTACCCAAACACTCCTGCTCGAAAAGGTGCAAAAAACCTTTCTGAGGTACTTTTTCAAAACGTCATACAATTTCTATCCTTTCATGTACCCTACCAACTATCTGTTGGGGATGTTAGGTTTTAACTCCTTGGAGGTAAGAAGAGGCTATGATCAGCTCACGGTAGCCTGTAAAACCCAACGGGGATGAATCGACTGCCCAGGGGGCTCCACAGCCTTTTTTGCCGCCTATTTGTGTCCGATAAAACATCGGACACCGCCAGAGCAAAATCAAAATTCATTTATTCAAATTAGGCTGAGAATCAGCACTTTTTGAACGTCAAAACGTTTACAAAAGACAGTCCCCAAAACGCCCACCCTTCACCACTTCCTAGTGTTTTTGCTGGGAAGAAGAAGTGGCGGAACAAACTCCCCAGCAACACGTCTGTCTGATAGGTTAGAAGAACTTGAAGCTATACAACATGTCAAAAAAATAAAGTTAATCATCTTTATACATCATTATATCAAATAATTTGCTAAGTACATGTTAGCTAGCACCACAGAAATCTTAATAGCCTCATTATTAAGATTTCTGTGGCTAGCACACACCAATATGCCAAATAAAAAGCCGACAGCACAACCTCTTCGCCCCACCGTTATGCAAACCGGTCGCCAGAGCTGAATCTCCTTTATGTCGCACCCTTAAGACGCTCCACGCCCTTTTGCTTGCCAACCCTGAATGTGATGTGTCGGGGGGGTCTGGATGTTTGCTTTTGCGGTTGCACAACGACATGCTTTGCTTGCTTTGCTTGGTAGTAGATATGCAGACCTACCTTACTGCCTCCCTCAGAGGTGGTAAGGTGGCGAGGTTTTGAGGGTGAGCGCACCAGTCGTGTAGATCCTCAAGGCAAGTCCGTTGGTTCACCTTCTCGTGGTTGCCGCCCTGTTATTGGTCTAATTCCTTAAGAAGTAGACGCAACAAAAACCAACGGGCGTCCTTTCCACTCCCAACCGTGACCCTGGTGATTAAGAGGTTGCGGGCTCGTCGTCACTACAAGCAGCTGATGGCGAGTAGGAGTAGTAATCACCTGCGCTAGGACCTGCGCAGTTGAGCGCCGCAAGCAGGGATGAAGGAGTCCTGGGGGGTTGAGCCGATCGGCGCTGGTGGTTCTGCGTCCGTGAGGCAACACGCCCTCTTTGGTCTGGATTTCAGGCGAAACGGTGGCCCTACTCATTAGCCTGGGGTAGGGAAATGGTCACAGTGTCCCGTCAGAGGGCCACAGGCGAGGTGCGTGAGGTCCGCTGGCGCCATCCTCGGGTGGCAGAAGCGGTGGGTGAAGGTCATGCTGACGGTGTAAGTGAGGGTTGATCAGCTCGTCGGGGGTAGGCCTTTCGACTCCCGATGCCGGCCCGATCGAGCACCCGATGTCGCACTGTAAACCAGCCTTGCGTTCCTATATCTCTCTGGTAGTCCTAACGATCAAGCTTCTTAACAGTGAGACGTTCCCAGTTGCGGGCTCCATGGTGGGTGGGAGCCAGAGAGACGAATAATACTGCTTTTTATACATGGACAATCCAAGGCCATTTCAAAAAACCGGAGTGAAGTCAGCGAAAGCCGACTCAGCTCCTAAGCGGGGTGCTAACAACACCCCGCTCGCCCCTGGAGGTCCTGCGGGTAATACTGCAGGCACCAGCGCGGGTGCCGGTCCGATTGTGGCGAAAGCTGCAGTTCGGACCAAAACAAAGTCCCAGCTTAAGCAAAGGACGTCAGCGCTGCCTGGGACCAGTACTGACCCTTTTAGAGCACAGGCGAGGACGGCGACGACTCATTCCACAGCCGGACCTAGCCTTAGCTCACAAATACCACCTCCTGCGGCTCTTCAAGCTGCAAATCAGCAGGCTGTTACCGAGCAATCGAGGACGCCTGGCACTGACGACGCGTTCTCACGCGGTTGGCAAGTGCAAAAACGCAAGGGCAAGGGTAAACACACTCAACAAGCCCATTGCCCTTGTACTGTCCACCCGGGCCGTCCTGCTCCTGCAGATCTGGCCAATAGGGGGGACGGGCGCAACGGTAAGGCACTCCGTCAGGCGTGCCGCCGTGCAAAACGGAAGGAGGGTAAAGCCGCTCGTCGTAAACAGGCTACCGCTGCCGGGTCAAGCCACAAAACTAGCAGCAAGGTCGACTTCTCCGCGGGGAAACGGTCGCAGGCCGAGGCCGGTGAAAGCCGACCAGAGCCTGCTGGACCGTCAACCAGCGTCGAGAGGAGGCCAGCCACAAACACCAGACCAAGGAAACAATCCGATTGGAAGGATCAGGCTACGGCCAAGCGGGCTCTCAACGAGACCTTGTCGCCTCGTGGGGAGCAGAAGCGGCCGCGGCTTGACCATTCCAAACGGATTGAAGACAGGAAAAGCTACGCCCAAGCTGCCAGCGCCACCCTGAACGTCGCAATCACCAGCGAGAGCACAGGGGCCATCAGCAAGGACGTATCGGATCAGGTACTCGCTGCTATACAGAAGCAGATAATCTTAGAGGCCTGCTCCCCCAAGCAAGACACTCCCGGGCCGACGTTCAACGCCAAGCCGCTGTTCTCCGAGGGGGTCCTTAAACTGTGGTGCGGTAACGACCACACCTTAGCATGGCTAAGGAATACAGTCTCCGGCTTGGTTCTCCCGACTAGCACTCAGCTGGTCGTCAAGAATCAGTCGGACATCATAAAGCGAGCACGATGTGGAGTCGTGATCCCAGACGAGCAGGGGGTCTACGGAGAGGCGACCAATATAGGGCGCGCTCTCAGCTACCAGAACCCCTGGATCGACGTGAAGAGGTGGGTACTCCTCTTCGCTGACAAGCAGGAAGCAGCATGGTTCGTTGCGGTGGGCATCCCTGAGGACCAAATTCCGACCCTGATGAAGGCCGGACGCCGACTCTCAATTGGATTGGGGTCGGTGTATGTAAGATTCCAGGGTCCGAACGGCAGATTCGCCGATGTCCCTCAGGGGTGGAATGCCGCAGCGACGGCCATGACGGTGGAGGCCAAGCCCCCCGTTCCAGGTGACGCAGTAGACAAGAAAACTACAGACACGACCAACCCGGGAACTGCGGCGGCCGAGCCGGCCTTAGCTGGGCCGGCCGCCTCCGGGGCCACCGTGGGGGCCGTCCCCTCGACGGGTGGGGAGCTGGAAGTCATGATACTGTCTCCGGCCTCCGATCCGGGAGGGGACGGGTTCGACGAGGGCTTCGACCTGTTTGCCGGGTTGAGACTGGAGGGAGACGAGGAGGGTGCGACCAGCAATGGCGTCCCTTTCGTTGACCTGTAAGGTCGTGCAGGCAAACCTCCACCACAGCCAGACAGCGACGGCTCAGTTGCGCAAGTGGCTGGAGGTACAAGATGCGGCCGTTGCCCTGATCCAGGAGCCGTGGATTAGGGCTGGCCATATACAAGGACTCTCCAATCTCGGTGGTAAGATTTTAGTCACTACAGACCACGATCATCCTAGATCGTGTATCTATGTAATAGGTAACCTTAAAACACAGATCTTAGCAGATTTCTGTTGCAGAGATGTCTCTGCAGTTAGACTGTCTATACAGCGGGATGGCGTGGAGATGCCAGTAGTCTTTGCCTCGGCTTATATGCCTGAGGCAGAGACACCGCCACCCCATGACCTCGCCCGCCTCGTAAGTTACTGCGAGAGGAGCGGGATGGAGGTTGTTATTGGGGCTGACGCAAATGCCCATCACCCACTGTGGGGCATGGACACGCAAAATGATAGGGGTAAGACATTGGTTGAATTTTTATTTACAACAAACCTATCCCTATTAAATACAGGCTCCGAACCAACATTCGTAACCAGAAGAAGCCGCACGATCATTGACCTCACCATGGCCTCTGAGGGTGCAGCGGAAATCACCTCGGGCTGGCAGGTCTCCAAGGAGACCTCGTGCTCGGATCACAGGTGGATCCGCTTTGACATCCAGGTCTGTGCGACACCTATACCGCCACGACGCAACCCAAGGAATACGAACAGGGTTGCCTACACACGCACGCTTGCTATCAAGCTGGCGACACTAAGCAGTCCACCAAGGTACGTGGACACAACGCAGATAGATGCACAGGTCGAGCACATCACTGCATCAATGATAGACAGCTACCATACTGCCTGCCCAGTAACCACACTGCCCGTAACACCAGGTAAACAACCCTGGTGGGGCGCCGAACTGGAACGCAAGCGCGGTAAGGTAAGGAAGGCTCTGAACAGAGCCATGAACACATGGGCTGACGAGGACTGGGACGCATACTACGCGGCCAAGTCTAGCTACAAAAAATGCATCAGATTCAGAAGCACCGCAGGATGGCGTAAGTTCTGTGGCAATATTGAATCCTGCCAACAAGCAAACAGGGTAAGGAAAATACTGGCGCAACAGCACACACCTGGGCCAGCCACTCTCCGTAAACCTGACAATACCTTAACCACATCACCAGAGGAAACGAGACGCGTCCTAATAGAAACTCACTTCCCAGGAAGCGTCCTCACTCAGGAAATTGATTGGTCTGATACAATGCAAACACCGTCAGGAAATGACTGGCTATACGCAAACAAGATGATCACATTGGAGAAAATCCAATGGGCCATCGAAAACTTCCAACCCTTTAAGGCAGCCGGCCCCGATGGTGTTTTCCCCGCCCTACTGCAGTGGGGTGGTACCTCGGTTGCCGTAAGATTAGTGCCTCTGTTGCGGGCATGCCTGGCCTACAGACACATCCCGAAAGGTTGGAGGGAGGTGAAGGTTATATTCATTCCTAAGCCAGGCAAGAGTGACTACACAAACGCTAAATCCTACCGACCTATCAGCCTGACATCCTTTCTCCAAAAAACCTTGGAGAGACTATGCGATAGGGAGCTAAGAGACGGCGCTCTTAAAAACATACCACTACATGGTAACCAACATGCATACTGCTCAGGTAAGTCGACGGAGTCAGCTCTTCACCTGGTGATTAGCCGGATTGAAGAAGCTATTCACCAAAAGGCTACCTGCCTAGGCACATTTATAGACATCGAAGGCGCCTTCGATAAAACAAACTTCTCCAGTATTAGTACCGCCCTCTCTAAACATGGCGTGGATCAGGTATTAACAGATTGAATTACTAACATGTTAAGCAAACGAGTGGTTCGTCTGGAAGAGGACCAGAACATGGCCTTGATAGCCAGGGGTTGCCCCCAAGGAGGCGTTTTATCTCCCCTCCTCTGGAACCTGGTAATAAATGACCTCATCAAAATTCTAAATGACAACCACTACTACACGATAGGTTATGCGGACGACCTCGCAATCCTTGTGTCAGGGAAGGTGACAGGGACGATCTGCAACCTCACTCAACAGGCACTACGCATCGTTGAACGATGGTGTAGGGAATTTGACCTTTCGGTGAACCCCACTAAAACCGAAGTAGTCATGTTCACCAAGAAAAGAACACTAGGCCACTTTAGCCTACCAAAACTATTCAACACAGAACTCCAACTAGCGAACGAGGTCAAGTATCTTGGGGTCATCCTTGATAGTAAGCTAAACTGGAGTAATCATCTAGACAACAAACTAAACAGGGCCTGTATCACCTTTTGGCAGTGCAGGAAAATGATAGGCAAGAAGTGGGGCCTATCACCCAAAATCATACTTTGGCTATACAACACTGTTATCCGACCAATGATCGCATACAGTGCCGTGGTCTGGTGGCCCCGCACCAAACCAACTACAGCCTCAAGCAAACTTCAACGCATGCAGAGGCTAGCTTGCATGGCAATCACGGGCTGTATGAGGACTACTCCTACCGCAGCTCTTGAAGCAATGCTGGAAATCCCGCCCCTCCACCTGTTTATACAACAGGAAGCGACGATGGCGGCGGTACGCCTAAAAACACTAAATCTCTGGAGTAAAAGAGAAACACAACACTCCGCGTTACTTGAGGGACTCTACAAGGAGTTCCCCTTGACTAAAGCCATAAATGACCGGATTCCCAAGCAATTTATCTTCGATAAAAGATACAAAATCCAACTCCATGAGGATCACCGGTACGAGGGACAACGTCCAGCAGAGTTGCGTATTTTCACAGACGGATCCAAGACAGGTACCGGCTCTGGCGCTGGCATCTTTTCGGAGGACCTCAATATACATATAGCCACACCTCTAGGGGCCCACAATACGGTGTTCCAAGCAGAGTGTATGGGTATATCCCTAGCAGCCTCAGCTATCGCAGCCAGACAGGTTCAGGACCACACTGTCCGTATTCTATCAGACAGCATGTCGGTCCTGCAAGCACTAAAATGCTACACAACCAACTCTGGGCTTATATACGAATGTCATCACCGCTTAAATCAGGTGGGTATTCTAAACAACATAACCATTCAATGGATCAAAGGACACAGCGGTTCTCGTGGCAATGATGCTGCAGACGAACTCGCAAGAAGGGGATCTAGCATGGCAGTAATGGGACCGGAACCCATTGTACCACTCCCCTTTGGGTATATACGCACTCTGGTAAGGAAACGCACTAGGGTTCAACACAACAAAATTTGGTCAGACCATACAGACTGCAGGCTGTCTAGGGAGGTACTCCCTGCAATTGACGGCCGCTTTACAAAACAGGCCCTACAACTGACTAAGCAGCAGCTGCGCACAGTCACAGCCGCTGTCACAGGTCATGGGTCATTTAACAAGCACCTATTTACTATAGGAGTTACAGATAGCCCACTGTGCAGAGCTTGCATGGAGGTGGACGAGACGGCGGACCACGTGCTTCTCCACTGTCCAGAGGTTACTGCATACAGGGCTAAATACTTCGGTAACCCGGTTACTCTCCGAGAGATCGCCAGTAACGTCAGGGCGCTGCTGGCCTTTCTCGGGGAACTGGGGTGGATCGAATAAGGTACTGTCCCACCCTTTACGCAAAATACGCGCTACGTCGTGGAGTTGCGGAAATCGGCCCGTATAACAATACAATACAATGTGATGTGTTTGCGGATGAATGGATTAAATTAACGTGTATATTATGTCTGGTGTTCTGTGAGAGAAAGTATGCAAGAGTCCACTGTTCCGTGTTAGCTGTACCTACCTAAGTTCATTTAACCATTGAACCTATATGTTTTGCTTTTGTTTTGTTTTATTTTATGTTTCTATGTTAATTATTGTAATTGGTGTTTGTGCCGTTTAAATTAACCATAAAAAAATAAAAAATAATAAAAAAAAATATGTGGTAGGTATGGGGGAAACAAAAGTTTTGACTAATAAGATAGAATATTACTTCGAGGGAACAACGTTACCGACAGTATCCCCATTTTGCCTTGGCCTGTTATACTTCAATACAAGCGCAGCGTTCACGCAATGCGCAATTGCAGTGCAAAACTATTGAGGTGTCGCGTAGTGTTACTGACAACGGGCATTAGGCCTCTGCCTCGAATTTTGCGGGCAGCGGGGCGGCGGCGGCAGCGGCGCGGGAGCGGCAGGGTCTTACGCGTAAACTCAAATGGACCGGTTGTCGAAAACAGCGGCGTGGCAGCGGCGCGGGGGCGGGCAACCACGAGCGGGCAACGAGTGCACTCCAGTCAAGCGGTGACCGCCCGCGTTCCGCGTCTGCATTGTAGTATAGTGTTGTATTCGTTATTGTCGATAAAACTCGCCATTTATTTTCCTTGCCCTATAGTAGGGACCCACTTCTAGGCTCTATTTAGTGTGGGCAAAAAGTAAACACAACACTACACCGCTATAGTGCCGCGCGATCTGGCCGCTGGTTTGGAGAACAGGTATGCGTTGCCCGCCCCGCTGCCGCGCCGCCGCCGCCGCCGCCCCGCTGCCCGCTAAATTCGAGGCAGAGGCCTTAGGGTTAAGGTGAACACGTAGTGGCAGCTCGTGAAATTCAAATGTTCATTTTATAATCTGCAAATCAGTGTTAGGTTGTATGCTATTAAAAAAAACCGTTCAAGAGCGAGTCGGACTTGCGCACCGAGGGTTCCTTACCAGCCGTTCATAATTGCTAAAAAATTGAGCTAGTTAAATATTTAGAAACCGCGTTTTATTTTTCCTGATATCTTTACCTAAACTTCTCTCACGGCAATAAGAGAGGAAACGTATTATATTTAAATTTTTCATCAAAAGTCGAAAACTATGCAGCCTAAAAAAAGCAAAAATGTTTGAGAATGTGCAAATATCGCTCTTACAAATGATACCCCACATGCCCACATGCCCCCATGCCCTAGTAGCCCCACTTCGAATTTTTAAGACCCCCTTTCAGTCCCTGTTGCAAAAAAATATAATTTTTATTTCTTTCTTATTTGTAAAATAAGTAATTGGGCAAACGTTTTCTAAAATGATTCCAAATTTCTTGAGATATCCGGCTGTGACAGATGGTCAGACAGACTGGATCGCACCATAAGGGTTCCCTTTTACCATTTTGGTACGGAACTGTAATAAGTAATTCACGTATTTAGGTAACCTGTATTGAGTAATTCGTGCATAACGACAGCATCGTTTGGTGAAATGGAACTGATAATGGACACAGATGGCCACCGAAACTACTCAAGGAGATACAAAATTTCGTGTTTTTGTTTTGTTTATTCCATCAACAAAACAAAAACACGAAATTTTGTATCTAATATATTTAGAACTAATTTATAATACATATACACTCCTTTGCAAAAAAACGGACCCCATAGTCACGGTAAAGCACGGTAATATTATGATACAGTATTGTAACTCGGCCGCATTTCAGAAATAAATGCCTACAGCCGCGCGGTACGTAAACATGCGTTAGGGTTGCCCGTCTCCAGCATTATGCAAACTAACAAAACACACATGCACCGAAGTTTTAACACAAGCGTAAGTAGGTAGGTACCTACCGTATCATGATTCATTCAGAACCGCATATAACTACCTATTTCACTCGTCTCAATAACTTTCCGTTACTCTATTCGCTTTATTTATTAATCCAAACACCTTTGTTTTCGTGAGATAAAAGGAAATACTTATCCATTAAAAAGACACGCATTATGTACCTACCTACTAGAAAGTAAAATTATTTTATAGTCTTACCTTTCAGAGTTTCCAGGTAATTTAAAAAAAACTTATGTCTGGATGCGTTATTAACGAATTCATACAACCAAAAACAGCACAATATTTCCTACTCGTCATATCAACTGATTTTTAGAGAAAAAATCGCGCGGTTATTGTTTAAAAAACAACACACCGTCCGTTCGACACTGCGGTACAGCCGTGACTGTCTTCACCCCGAGCGCAACCCAGGATCGAGGCGCGTAGGTATAGCTCGCGTTTCGTCCGTTTGTATGAAGTTGCAATACTGTATGATAATATTACCGTGCCATAGTCATTGGATTTGCATGACTAGAAATTTCTTATTTTCAAGAATAGGTATAATTAGTTCAAGAATATTGTTTTTAACTCTAAAATCTTTTATATATTTAATATTTCTCTAGAATTCCTGTTTTAATCAATTTAAACAGAGAGCCTTGTTTAAAAACACATTTTATGGTATTTTAATAAAAAATGACATTAAAAATAAAATTTTATAACGTGTATGAGCTCCCGTTGCAGCAATTACGGGATGTAATTGTCTTGGCATGCTTACCACCAGGCTTTTGATGGTGTCTTGTGGAATGTGTTCCCACTCAGCCGAGATCGCACGGTTGGCTTCCAGAAAGAGGTTGGACAGATCATACTCGCCTTTGTAGGAGGTCCCAGACGTGGTCAATGGGGTTAAGGTCGGGCATTGCGCTGGCCAGTCCGAACGACGAATACCGACCTCTTGCATACAAGCGTCTACGTCGCCAGAACGGTGGACCCGAGCATTATCGCCATGTAAATGGTATCTTCACCGATTACAGTCAGTGCGGGACGTGCATGTTGACAAAAGATTTCTGTTATGTACCTTTGTGCATTTAATGAGCCTTTTTAAATTAATACTATCTCGGTACGATAGCTGAACGCCCGTCAAAAACATAGCGGATCTTCCACGTCGGGTGATTTCTTCAAAACACTCGCTGGCATAGCAGTCCCCTGCTCTTCGCAACTTTTGCCAACGTCGGTCCTCACCGTTTAGACAAATTCGAGCCTTATCGGAAAAGAGTACCTACGCTACTCCAGTTACCTAATGTTTAAGAAAGGCAATTTCTAGCGAACCTCAGTCGAGCAATCCGGTGCTCACGGGGTAACTTGTAGACCCGCGCTGGTCGTCGACTGCGTACAGCACCCGCTAAAAGCCTCCTCCTCACTGTCCATAGGCTGACTTGTGCTCCTCCTCGCTCCCTTCAAGGTTTCTTTTGCGGTTCCTCAGCGCCTGAGTCACTAAAAAGCGGTTGTCTCGTGGTTGCGTGCAACGTTTTCTCCCAGAACCTTGCCTTCTCTGAACAGAACCTGTCTCTTGGTATCGAGTCCAGGTTCTTTGGACGGTTGAACGACTCACGTTTAACCGCTCTGTGCGTAACATTGTCTACACGGTGTATAGCAGAGGCGTGTAAAGTATAATTTTACTAGCTCTTGTTGTTTTCTCTGCCATTACAATCGGCAGAAAGATATCTGTTTTAAGTCACAATAAGGCAGGGTTATGCTACAAACATTAATTATCCTTATAAAAATAACGGGAAGTTAGTTTTAGTTACCAGAAACCTTTTAACCGCTAACCCGCGAAAAGTATGTAAAAAGTCACAAACTGAAAAGAGGATTATTGTTTTTAAAAACAAAAGTTTGGAACTAACTCTTATTTTAGATCCACTCTTTATTAAGTGCCAGTAACATAGTTTGGCTATTGATAACCGAAAGTGTAGAAAAATAAAAACCGCTTTTTTTTGCAAAGGGGTATAGGTATAATCAATCAATACGACACGAAGCTTTACGAAGTAAGTTGAATGTCGCGCGACAATTCACGAACTGCTGAGTTTCGGCTTGGCCGAACCTTCGACTGGTTTATGATTCATGATCATGATGTTTAAGCTAAAAATGGATGAAAATGAAAAAGGACTTGGTCGGTCACTAATACTAAGTATTTCAAGGGCCGCGATTCGATTGCTTTAATATAATTACTTAGGTACTAAGACATATTTAATGGTCGTCACAATGCATATAATGAACTGAAGCTGGATGGTGAAGTACCAGGACAACTCCTTAAAAATTTACGCATCGGGACAAACAATATTTTCTAAAAGGTGATGAGCAGTTGACATTTGGCTATTGTATCTTAGATTATTTACGAGCCACTAAATAGCAAATAAATAAAGACGTTTTCATCATCATCATCTGCCTAGTCTCGTCCCAACTATGTTGGGGTCGGCTTCCAGTCTAACCGGATGCAGCTGAATACCACTATCTTGGATGGAGCGACTGCCCATCTGCCTTCCACAACCCAATAACTGGGCAACACTTTACTGTACCCGTTGGTAAGACTGGTTGTGAGACTTTCGATCTACAAATGACAGCCGAGACCAATGCCTTAACTTGTTTTTCAAGGCACGGAGGATTCTCGATTATGTTACGAACCGTCACCCATCCACAGACTGACCTCGAGTAGCCAACTTATGTAGGCAAAAATAAAACCGTTTTACACAACAAACTTGGGCTTAAGTAATTACGGCTTGCCAGTTTTGGTTTCGACCGAGGGACATACCCCTACTATATTTTTTTTAAAGCTTCATAATCTCAGCGTGCTGTTTACTATTGAAAATCTCTGGGTTATTCATTGTCGTTTAATTACAATTAAAAAAAAACTAAAAAAAATATGCAGAAGCGAAAAATGAGATTACGAGGCGTGCACTTTTGGATTTTCCAAATTTTTTAGTCTCTATGCTAAGCCATAGATAGACAGACACATGGGGAAACTAAAAGGGTTCCTCGTTTACTACGGAACCCCCAAAAAAAAACAATCGAAATCAAAAAAACACTATAAGGTGTAAAATAGCATTAATTTCTTAAGTCGGCAAAACATGAACCAAACAGGACAACTAAAGCCACAGACTTCCGAAATTAATGTTATTTTAAACTTTTTAATGTATTTTAGGGTTCCGTAGTGCAAAGGAAGAAAAAACTGAACCCTAATAGGATTACTTGGTTGTTCTTCTGTCCGTTCGTCTCGGGAACGCGTAGAGGTATCAAGTTGAAATTAATATAAAACACCCACGGAGGTTAGGTTCCTAAGCTTGATTATTTTAGAGCTCCAAGTACGATCCCTTCAGGGCAATAAAGAATACGGCTATTCATACGACATTGTTTAAGACTCGCCTGTAAATATAAACCTATAGCTATAGGGTACTTCCCGTTGACCTAGAGTCATGACATTTGGCAAGAAACAAAGTCCTACCAGTACTAGTAGAGGAAACAAAGTCCTACCAGTACTAGTAGAGGAAACAAAGTCCTACCAGTACAAGTAGAGGAAACAATCCAAACATTGTTAACTTGAAAAGGCATCGCGAAAAAAATGAATCTTTTCGTCAGAATAATGTTCGGCGCTTTCATAGATTATCACCTTCAGTAGGCAATATTTTGGAGAAAGTATCATTACAATTACGTTACGATTGTGCGGGACCCCCAGTGCGCGAGCCAAACTCGCACTGGGTTTTAAATCGTTTGTGTTATTTTTGTAAAATAAGTAGGTACTATTTTTATCTCACAAAGCGAAAATCAAGATTGTTCAGAGGTGCGCAAGTAGGCACAATGTTTTCTTAAAACGGCCTCTTCATTATTTTATCATAAGTAGGTATGTAGTCGTACCTAAGAGCATACCATTTGACTTCTCGTGTAAAATACCTGGGTTCGATTCCCACGTCGTGTACTTACGATTAAATATTTTAATCTTTGCATGTGGTTTATCTCCATTGTAATATCTTCGTTAGACCCGGAATGGCTTCAGATTTGTCTATACTACTGATGCGTCATACCAGATCAGTGTATGGCTGCGTGGCACACTCGTGACCCGGCGCGGCGGCGGCGTCGCGCGGCTGTCGCTGTGCCGCGGCCGGGGGCGCCGGGGGCGCCGGGGGCGCAGGGGGCGCAGGGGCGCGTATCGATCGCGGCGCGCGCCCCGCCGGCGCCTCCAGAGCTTTGTGGTCGCTCATCGCACACACTGAAAATTTGATGTGCCGTCACGGTACCTACGCGCATTGTGCGACCTAACCTCGCATTATACTTCGGTTGACCTCAATAAATAAACAAACAACTAAGTAGGTATTAGCTACTAATGTCCAGCCGGATCTAGTGATACTGAATGGCTACCGTAACCGTGCTACATGACATTTAGCAGAGATGCACTCCAACTGCACCCACTCCAAGCTGCCGGCCGCGGCCGGGCGGCCCTGCTGCTGCCAAGTACCTAACCGCCTACTGCCAAGTAAAATTATTAAGCTTACACAACCTAAGTAGGTATGGTAGGTACCTAATCCTAACTGGTTGATTGTTAACCGGTTTCTTAGTGATGATGAACGTCATTTAGTATGCCTATAAATTAATTTTGACCGATATGTAGGTAAGTAGGTATGTATGTTCATCTGTTCCGTCATAACTTTTAAACTTCTTATCATAATTTGAGAAATGATTAAAACAAATGAAAAAGTTGGAGTTGGAAGCTTCTTGATCTTCCCCTGGATATCGGCTATGACGCGTCTCATTAAATTGAATAAGGCGCTCTATAGAAGATATACATGATCTTAATAAAAATATTTTTAATGATCCGGTGTTGGGTACGGGTTAGTTTCATGAAAGGGCTCATTGAAAATAAATGATTAAACGCCATAATAATTATCCTCGCCGCATCAGTAGTAGAAAGACGCTAGTGTCAACATTAAGTGCGTAGTATCAAGTTTTGTCAAAAGAGAGATTTTCGTGACATTTTTGTTGATTAGAAATAATAAGGGTTGCCATCTAAGTCTGCCAACCAGGACAAGAAGCACAAATACCCCGGATTTTGGAGTTTAAAACTCGGACAAATGTCCTGCATTAGTCGAAACGAATCTCACACAACGATGGTCACGTCTGAAACAATCCTCTCTGCACAAATCTGAGCATTGAGGTTGCCCCTGGTCCAAATGAGATCGGTTCTTCCACGTATCCAAATACCGGCCCAAACCATTATTGTTTCCCCTCCACAAGACTGAACTTCTTGACAACATTTCAAACGTTCTTGATGTCCGGACACCCTCCGGACTCCAGTACGTCTTGTATCCGCCCTCATACTGAAACGAGATTCATCAGTAAAACAAACACTACGCCAGTTTTCTCCCCTCCCAATTTCTGTGTTCGCGAGCCCTTTGTGAACAGGCCCTACGATTGCGAGGTGCTATAGGTGGAACTCTTGGCGGCCTTCGGGAACGCAGTCCCACTTTACGTGAACGATTTCGGATGGTTTGGTCGCTTTTCAGCATGCCTGAAGAACTGTGGTGTCTCGTGGCCAACATCATGGCGGTCATGGTTCTATTCCGTCGAGCACTATGTTGGATGTACCTACCAGTCCTGTGTGCGAGTGGTGATGCGACATCGTCCTCTATGTCGCGCGGCTGAGCTGTTTTTTTTATTAATGCTTCCGTATGCGCTTTCCAATCTAGTTTGCTGTCTATAGTTACTCCAAGAAATTTGGTAACGTCAACTCTGTCTAGGTATGTTCTTATTACAATAATGTACATTTACATTTGGTATGGATGATCTTTGGGCAAAGTGCAGAATATTAGTTTCCCCAAGATTTATCCTTAGCTTATTGTTTTACTACCATTTTACTATTGATTTTATAGAGTTGTTAATATCAGTTTCATAAGTGCATCTATTCATGCAATCGTTTGTAATGGTAGGTACGGTCATCGGAAAAAACTGTCATTGGATGGTCGATATTATTGGGTAGGTTATATATATACTCGTATAGGTACAATTATGTAGTATAAAAATATCTCTTTTGACTAATATGTAATTTCCTGTTTATTGCTTTTATTTAGAGGCGAAATTTCTGTAAATTGTCTTCTGTTGCTCAAACAAGATTGAATGAGGTTTGAGACATTACCTCTAGTGCCATATGCTTCTAATTTTTCAATAAGTATGTCGTGCCGGACATGGTCGAACGCCTGTGTCATGTCACAGTACATATTGGGATATTCGCATCTACTTTTTGAAAGACATATACGAGTTTTAGTTAGTTTATTGTTTTACGACTTCGAAACCCCTTCTGTTCATTGGCGAGTATATTTTCTCTTTCGAGGTGAGTATAAAACTGTTTCTTACAAATACTTTTGAAGTTCTTTGAGATTATGCTAATAAGCGATATTGGCCTATAGAATTACATTAGCTCTTTATTTTCCTTTTTAAATAGTGGCTCCCGATGCACTGAAAATATCTACCACTAGTAGATATTTTCAGTGCATCGGGAAAAGCACCAGCCTGTTTCAATGCAAAGATTAATTATATGGCTAAGATGTGTTGCTATTACTTCTGCTACAGATTTTATAACTTTTGTTGATGGAACATCATGACCTACGCTATTCGTATCGTCGAATCTTTTTTTTTTGGTATCAAAGATGCAGCTTTATTGCCAGATTAATAAAATTTGTCAACGAAGTAATTATTGAAAGCATCTGCAATTGGGTTTGGGTCCGTCATGACGTCATTTTGAACATAAATCTTGTCAATTCAATTTGTCGGAATGTTGCATTTTGAGGTATTTATTACTCTCCAAGTAGCTTTTGATTTATTATCTGACGTATGTAGCAAGTTTACTTTTATTACTCTGACTTGGTTCAAGCGTACCTTGCCATAAAAGTTGGCTATTCTTCTTACTACACAGCTTTATACCACGTGATTTCATTTTGGTTTCCTTCCTGTGTTGATTCTAATATTATTTTCGGGAAAGCACAAAGTCAAAGTCACAATTTGTAAAATAAAGAAAACGTGTCAAGAAAAGATTCACACGCTACATTAGGATTGTTCGTTTTGTATATTTCAGAAAATGTTAATTTTTCTGAGCAATTTTTAAACTTTACCATATTTTCATAGGAGTAGTCGCGTTTTGTCACCTGCCAATATGTAATCCTACATTTTTTTGTACTGGAAACATCATTAGTAGTCCCGTATAGTCCGATAGAGCAAGTTCTAGGATTTCGGTGTTATATACTTCACTTAAATTGTGAGCGATATTATCAATACAAGTTTTACTTTTTTGGTGCATAGGTTGATTGACGGCAAATTTTAAATCGTAGTTGAGTAATAAGCATTCAAATTCAATTGCTTGAACGTTCCTTTTTTAAATTGTATCGACAATGAAATCCCCAGTCATGACAATTTTGGCATTTCTTGGTTAACTCTTATAGGAGGATTTGTAATTTATCCGTAAACTCTATACACACATGCTAGCACAATGTTATAATGAGGTAACTCTATCGCACAATTGGGTTTCTTCTTAAGTTCGATGAAGTGGTGTCCGTTCTTTAGTAAGATGCAAGCTCCACCTCTCGTGCTTTCCCTTCTGCAATACGACGCTGCTAGTTGACAATTAGGTATAGTTAGGTAAGACTCGTATTTATTATAAATTTATTTCTACATTTGAACCCTTTTCTGATGACAGCTCATCTAAGCATATAGTGAAAATGTCGGATTTGTTTAATAGCCCAGCAATATTCTGACGATACGGTTGGCGCAGCGGCTGAGCGATTGGCTGCTGCGCTGCGTGTCGCGGGTTCGATCCCCGCATGGAACAAATATTTGTATGGCCTACATATAGTTGTTCCGGGTCTGTCTGTTTGTGTATGTGAGTTTAAATGTTTGTAAACGCACCCAGGATACAGGAGAAATTCCTAGTGTGGGGAAACGTTTAAAAAAAAAAATATTCTGATGCATACCACATATATTATTAGTCGGGAAAAATATCTGTTGTTTTCTCTTTCTTTACTGAGTTTGTTGAGTCACGTTATCTTCATTCTCTTGTTATAGTTTGAAACATTCTATGATCGTAGAACAGGTTCTTGTTTGAATCAAGGAAGTACGAATGTTCGTGGGTGAATATATCATGGCACAGTCAGCCAGACTATTGAAATATTCAATCTTCCCATTAAATATATTCGTATAGCTGCCGCATTTATATGTCGGGTCACAATTAATAATATTTGTATGTTGTATTTTATTTATAGATTCTCGTATACTAAATATCAAATTAGGGTAGTCATTTGAGTTGATGTCTTCTTCTCAGTTTCAGTCACTAGTTCAGTTACCGTGTGAGCCGCGTTTGCGTAGTACGTGTTACGGTTGAATAAATAGACCGTCAACCTTTTTACCGTTCCGTAACTTCAACACTAAACATCAACATAATCTTATCCATCATGAAAACTTGTGCGGTGTGCAATGATCAGTTCAATGACGGGGTCCAATGTCCAAGCTGCAAAAAACATCTGGATTTCTCTTGTGCCAGTATTTCCGAAAGTGGATGGAGGAAATTGGGTGCGGATCGCAGAGCGCAATGGAGATGTCCTGCTTGCAGAGTATCTTCGCCGGCGTTACTCTCTCCTCAACCTGCTGCTTCACTGGACACAGTGTTAAGCGAAATACGTGAAATGAAGCAGCAGCTACTTGACCTGCCGACATTAATCCACGACCTTAGGTCGATCAAAGAGGAGTTATCCGAACTCAAAAAGAGCTATGACTTCTCTAGCGGTCGGCTGGATGACTTCGATGTTCGGATCGGCACTCTTGAGACAAAAACCTCTCAGCTGGGGAAGCTTCAGGACACAGTTTCTTCATTGCAAGCAGAAGTTGCTACTATGAAGCTTGAGCTTTCTTCACACGACCAGCGATCCCGTCTTAACAACGTGGAGATAAAAGGAGTCCCTCTAATAAAAGACGAAAATCTATTTTCGGTGGTGGAGTCCATCAGCCGAAAAATAAAGTACAGTTGTGAGAAGACCCTGATCAACTACATCTCTAGAGTGCCTATACAGAACTCTAAGGATAAATTACTAGTTGTGAGTTTCCTGAATCGGTATGTGAAGGAGGACTTTGTTGCGGCTGCACGTACTGTGAAGGATCTGTCCACCACTGATCTGGGTTTCCAAGGAACATCACATCGAATATATATAAATGATCACTTGAATGTGGAATCCAAAAAACTCCTGAATAAAACCAAATCTACCGCTAAGGAGAAAGGCTATGAATTTGTATGGGTGAAACATAGCAAAATTCATGTGCGCAAAGATGTTACTTGCAAACCCTTTATTGTTCGTAAAGAAACGGATTTAAACAAAATTATTTAAACCGCTACTATATGCATTTTAGACTTAGTAAAGTTAGTTTATTTCTAATCTTATGTTTTAGTTTTAAAATACATCTATGTTTGATTTTACTTCTCTCTGTTAGTTATTTTAAAAGGTTTAACACCTCTGCATCGTTAATGAGCTCCCATTGTTCTCGCTTTCGCGCTGTTTGTCTTGAAGATCTAACGCATCCTAATATATTTACCTCGCTTGCGCACATGCGTGTCATCTATTGGTGCTTGCTTGCTCGCTCAGTTGTTTACTGCTTGAATTGGATGAGTTGTACTTTGTTGCTGATTTTAACATATTTTTACCCACTTGTCAAATATTTATTGATGTTATGCGCATTCAATTATTATTACGAAATGAATTGTGTACAGATATTCCATTACAACGACGCTTATACGATTTTAGTTGAACATATTGGTAATGGCAGATAACGGTAGACAACATCTGACTATTTACTACCAAAATGTACGCGGATTGCGAACAAAAACAGACTCGTTTTACCGTCAGGTCTCATTAAATTCTTATGACATTATTGTTTTAACGGAAACGTGGCTGATCGATGGTATGTTAAACTCCGAGTTATTTGATGACCGATATATAGTGTGGCGCCGCGACCGAAACTATTCCGTGACTGGACAAACCCGTGGTGGTGGTGTACTTATTGCGACGTCTAGGGAGTTATCTGTTACCCCGCAACCACTCCTTCACTCCTCAGCGGAGGATCTCTGGATTACCTTACGACTTAAAAAACTGAACTCACGAGATTATGTTAACTTATATATTTGCACAGTGTACTTATGTAAACAAAACAAAGGCTTTTCGTTTTCGAATCAACTTAATAATTTCTTAACAAATTTGAACCATACGATCTTGAGTAATACCTCCGAAGTTTTTTTAGTTTTAGGTGATTTTAATATGAGTGGAATCTCGTGGGCTCCCTTTAGTAATAACTCGTTAGTCCCAGTGAACCCCGCCTCAAGTGACGAATGTATGCTAGCTGATGAGTTATCTTTGCTGGACCTTGGACAATATAACGGCGTGCTCAATAGGTATGGGAAATTGTTGGATTTAGTCCTCTCAAACAAATTATTGTGTGTTAGTGAGTGTGTTGACCCTCTAGTGACTATTGATCCTTATCATCCGGCTCTGTTAGCTAATATCGATATCTTCGAATTACCTTTACTCGACAATGCACCGAGGTTACGTTATGTTTATAGCAAAGGCGATTTTAATTCAATAAATAATGAGATTAATGCCGTTAACTGGGAGCGCCAGTTCTCATCGAGGTCTTTAGATGATTCAGTTGCATACTTTATAGAAACTATAAAAGAATTTCAGAATAGGTATATACCGCAAAAGCTTGTGCGCAATAATTCATACCCAATTTGGTACAGTGCTTCGCTTATTAGAACCATTAGAGAAAAATATAAATATCTAAAAAAATTCAAAACTTATGGTAATAAATCAGATGAACTAACTTTTAAACACTTGCGTGACAGAGTTAAAACTATGGAAGCTTCGTGTTATAGTTCTTACCTCAATCAAACGGAAAATTCAATCAAAAATAACCCTAAACACTTTTGGACCTTCGTTCAAAATCGCTACAAAACAAATACTATTCCTAATACACTGAATTACAACGATGAATTATTGCTCACTGGTGATCGCATTTGTGAGGCCTTTTCCTCTTATTTTTTGTCAACTTTTCTTGACTCCACCTCGACTAATTATCCCAATTCAAGCTTTGTCCCCTCCTCTGACACTGTTATACCCCCGTCTGATATTTGTCATATAGAAGTAAAAATCGACACTGTTTCTAATTTACTGCGCAAGTTGGATCCGTCAAAAGGTGCTGGCCCTGATAATATATCATCCAAATTTCTCATTGAATGTGCCTCTTCAATTGCCTTACCTATCTCAATTTTGTTTTCCAAATCCTTGGCTCAAGGTGTTGTCCCCAGAGTGTGGAAATCCGCTTTTATTACACCCGTTCATAAAAAGGGATCTAAAACCGAAGTTACTAATTATAGGCCTATTTCTAAATTGTGCATTATTGCTAAAATATTTGAGCGAATTATTTACAACCAGTTATATCCCGCCCTTTCTAGTTCATTCAGCTCATTCCAGCATGGTTTTTTAAGAGGGCGATCTACCACTTCAAATCTCATTTTGTTTAATGATTTCATTACCGATGCTATGGATGAAGGTAAGCAGGTTGATGTTGTTTACACTGACTATAGTAAAGCGTTTGATCGGATTGATCACAAAACCCTGATTAAGAAGCTAAACTATATAGGAATTCGTGGAGACCTCCTGAGGTGGTTCTCATCTTACATTGACAATAGATCGCAAGCAATAGTGCTCAATAATTATATGTCCAGCTGGGTATGTGTGCCCAGTGGAGTGCCTCAGGGCTCGTTGCTCGGTCCTTTATTATTTGTGATCTATGTGAACGACATCGAACTGTGCCTGAAATCATCCAAATTATTATGTTTCGCCGACGATATGAAAATCTTTGCCAAGATCTCATCGCTTGAAGATGGAATAGCACTTCAGGCTGACCTGTACACCCTTGAAGAGTACTGTCGGGTTAACAAACTCGACTTAAATCCATCAAAGTGCTCAGTTATTACTTACACTAGGAAACGGGCAGTCCTAACCACAACTTACACCTTGTCGGGCCAAACCTTGCCAAAGCGTGACACTATTCGTGATCTGGGAGTTCACCACGACAATAAGCTAGTATTTGACACACATATTGACGCCATTGTAAAAAAAGCCTCTAAACTGCTTGGATTTATAATGCGCCTTTCAAAGTGCTTTAAAAATGTGAAGACACTAAAAATTTTGTACTGCACCTTTGTAAGAAGTCAGCTGGAGTATGCATCTCAAATATGGAACCCGCGTTACAATAAGTACATCGACCGTATTGAAAACATACAAAAACGATTCATTAAATTCCTCTGTTATCATCAAAAGATTCCATACCATTCAATCGATTATCTCCGACTCTGTAAAAAACACCACCTATTACCACTCGAAGACCGACGTGAGATTGCTGACTGTCTGTTTCTGTTAAAAATATTTAATAATAACATTGACAGTCCCGAGCTTTTATCAAAATTTAATTTTAATGTGCCGGGTAAATTATTTCGTTTCAATCCGCCCTTACGTATACCTCATACTTATACGAACTATAGGCAGAACAGTTATATTGTGCGTGTGAGTAAGCAGTTCAATATGATATGTAAGCAGCATGATTTGGATCCTTTCACAACCAGTGTGACATCAGCCAAAAGGTGCTTGAGCCTCAAGTTTTTCAAATAGTCTATAATTTGAGTTTATTAGATTACTCCATTTTCCAATTATTTTATTATTACTTTTTATTGTACTGTTAACAAAGCAATTTTAGATAGTCATTTTTTGAACCTTTGCATGGTAAACTGGCGTCGTTTGATAGAAACATAATATATAATATATTAACTTCAATAACACTTTGTATTGACGTGTGTTCACGTAATTTATATTGTATTTCTATACGTGAGGACTTGTAATTGGCTTTCTGTCGTCTATGTTTTCTTTTTTTTTTTTTTTTTGTTAAATTTTTATATAGCTGTAAGTCTTCCATAGTGTAATAAATAAATAAATAAATAAATAAATAAATAAATTCTCCTATAAATATAATACAGAAATCGTTTATTGTAAATGACTTCACTTTGGTTTCTATAATATTGCGAATCATTTGGTCAATCGTAGGTACAGAGTGGCATCAGGTAGTGACATATCTCTAACTTGAGTTCCAGAGTGTTATTTGAGATCGGAAGTATTTTATTTTCTTTATTATTGCTGAGAATACATATATTTTACTGGTTGTTGCAGAATTCAGTTCGGATCTTGGTGTCTGTGTAGGTAGATGTGGCGGTTTCCATTGAGGGGGTCATTAAATGTATGTCATATTGTGTTGATTTATCAGCAGTGTGCGCGGGAAGTAGTTAGTTGTAACTTTGTCAGTGTTGGTGTTATTCCTAGTACCTCTTGGTTTTGTTTCCCCTTCCCTTGCTAGTTATTGGAGATGTTACTAGTTACTGTTGCCGCTAACTATGTCGGTTGTTATTTTTATAGATATTTTTCTTCTTAGTCAATTCGTTGTTTGTGTTATTAAGTTAAGTATGCTCTAAGTTTAAACTCGCCACTTCTGCGTGTGCTGCCTCTAATCCCAATGTTAATTCCTTAATGTTGTGTTATAGTTGGGTAGTTTCATCGCAATATTCTTCGTCTGACATATCCGGCAAACTATTTCTAGTGGTACAATAGTTATGTTTAAATCATCATTTGTCAAGTATCCGAATGTCTGCGCTGGCATTGACGTCGCTGAGTGATATTTTCAAAGAAGTTCATTGCAAGATAACTAAAACTGTCAAATTAAGAATTGTTATTATTACTTACAAACTCTTGTAGAAATCCTGATTGACAGTTGATATTCTATATTCAATTAAAATTTAAGGAACATTTTGTTATCAACTAGCGAAATTGACTAAAAAGACCAATAACGATCCTAAAAAGTTAAAGCATTACCTACTAGGGACGGTTACCTACGCGATGGCAGTGTTGTTCCACACCTCCACAGTGATCCTTCCACTAGCCTTGGGTGCACATAAACATCTGTAACCGCTTCGAAACAAATTAAATGTAAGTCGAGAGTGATTCTTGTCCTCCAAAGAATCCTGTCACTTAGTTTGTCCACTGTAGAGTAAAGAGCACTCCATCAAGTGCTCTAAACAAAGCACCCGTATTTATTGAAGAAGTAGACGTCTTCAACAAATACTGGTTCTTTTATCCTATACCGCGAAGGTATATCCATATCGATCAACACAACAATGTGCCTACCTTAAGTACTTGATGCAGCATCACAAATTACTTATACATCTAGCGCAAAACATAATATTAAAAACATAGTAATTAAAAATATATGGTATATTTCCACTTCAAACGATTTACCTACACAAATAGAACGATCTTTTAAATGCGTGAATTAGTGCTTAGTGATTTGATTGTGACATTTTTGTTCATGCGTTTTGCTAATGCCACGGTAATATTATCAAGCCAATGCTTTGTTAAGGACAGTTGAGGTGCAGTTATGTGCCGTGTGGTAAGTGGTGAGGAACTGTGCGACTCGAGCGGTCTGAAGGAGCGAAGGCTGTACTGCGCGGAGCGGGAGGTTGGGGGGCGCGGGAGGTTGGGGGGCGCGGGAAGCACGAGAGCCGGATGCCGCTCGACCCACGCAAACATGAAACTCTCTCCAGAAGCGACACCCTGCCTAATCCTACCTACAGGGTTCAATCCAAAAGGTACGTCTGTGTAAAATTTCGGCGTTCCAAGGTTTTGGGCTAAGCGCTGATGAGTCAAATTTTGAACACCTGTCAAATATCGATGACAATGCAATAATTCGATTAAAAAATTATAGTTTAAAAAACACGCTTTTATAGAAAATCAAACTAAAAATAGAAAATGAAATTTAATAAATTTGTATTAAGAAAAGTGTAAATAAGAAACAAAATTAAATGTATATTAATGGAAAAAAGCGTGGGGTGCATAGTGTTAATGTTGAAGAATATACGCCGATACATGGAGCCCACTGTGAATGTAACCATGGAAAAATAGAAAAAAAGGAGGTTCCCAACTCGACATATTTTTGTTGCAATTACCACTTTTAACTTTTTAGTATGCAGGGTAGTCGGATTACTATGTTTTTTTTTACTGCATAGGGTTTAAGGTAAAAATTGGTTTAATTTAAGATTGAAAACCTAAATCCACCCCTAAGTTTAGAAAATTATGATTATTTATGTAATGACGAGTTGATTAATGTGACGAGCAGTTGATTAATTATAAACCAACCCAATGACAAAATAGAAATAAAAATTACACACAGAAATTCGACCGCCTTAATAAAAACACTGAAAGAAATGAATCAAACAAAACAGCCAGAGCAACAGACTTCCGACATTAAATTAAGCTATTTTACATCTTTGAGTGTTTTTTAAGTCAGTTATAAAGTATTTCAACCAGTCTGTTAGATGCCGGCATCATCAGCAATTCAGCATCATTCATCTGAGATGGAATTACAACCTGCACACGACGGGAAAAGACAGCTTGAAAAGTTATTTGTTTATAAATGTTAACGAGTCGTCTTTGCAGTCGGTTTTAATTCTTTTTAGTTATCATTGTAGAGAGAGAGCAATTTAGTCAGAAAAATCAGACTTTAAACTCTTTCCTGGCGGAAAAGGGATGAGTACGTAACAGTTTGAAAGCACGCTTGGGTATTTTGGATTCATCTCAGAAGACAAGCGGTTGTAGGCATAGATCAGGCACTGAGCAGTGAGCAGTGCAGCAGTTTGTGGAGGGCGGCGGCGGGGTGGGGGCTCGGGGCGCGGCGGCCGGCCGCCGGCAGGTCGCGGCAGTGGCGCGAGTGTGCTGGCGCGATGCACGCGTTCGTGAGGGCGGCTACTCTGGCGGCGCTGCTGGCGCTCGCGGCGGCCGCAGCCTCCGCGCGGCGCTCCGACCAGGACTTCGAGTTCGACGACGACGCGGTGAGGCCACGACCCCGGCCCCTAGACCCGGTATCTAGCGCACGACGTTTACATGACGCGACCCTATTTCACGTGAAGGGCTCGAGCTCGACCGTCCTGGGATGTTTTTGAAAAGCTTACCGCGTTCGGACGACCACTATCCAATCGCACTTTTCACCTTTTCTAATATTATTCAGTGTATGTGGATCACAGCGATCACAAATCCACAGCCCACAGCCCAGCTAAGTCACGGTCGACCAAACTTGATTCAGTGCACTTACAATAGCGACGTTTATAGTTATTGATTTTATTTCACCTGTGGCCATAATGATGTTCGTCGGTCATAGGTTTTTGGTATTTGGATTTTCTGGACCATGGAAGGATTGTAAAGTCTCACGTAGGTTCTAAGTGTGTCTAGATGCGTTAGGCCCCTTAGTCACCACCGACTGTGATGGTGCTCACCGTACCGATAAGTATTTGCCTATTACACAAACGTACTCAATATTTATACATATACAGTATGAACTGTTGAGATGGGTTGATAAAATAAACAAATGTCAAACTCATCATCATCATCATCATCCTCCTGCCCTTATCCCAATTTATTTGGGGTCGGCGCAGCATGTTTTCTTCTTCCATACATCTCTATTTGCCGTCATCTCATGGGTCACCTCTTTTCTTGCCATATCCTCTTTCACACAATCCATCCATATTTTCTTTGGTCTTCCTCTACTCATGTAACCCTGCACATTCATACTCAGAACTTTCCTCACAACATGGTCCTCATTCCTTCGCATCACATGCCCATACCATGACAACCGATTTCCACACAACTTCTCGGTCACAGGCGCAACTTTAAGACTTCCTCTTACATACTCATTTCTTATTCTATCCATTCGCGTAACACCACACATCCCCCTCAGCATTCTCATCTCAGCTGCATGTAACTGCCTTTCATTCATGCCTTTTGCGGCCCAACATTCTGATCCAAATGTCAAACTATTACAGATATTTCAGAAGGAATTACGTTTAATCTAACTATGTCAACTCAAAGATAGAAGCGACGAAAGAATTTTCAAAAACGACCGCATAATCAAAAGCTTTAAAGAGAAGTGGTCATTGTAATTCTATCTCAGATTGTTTACCACCAACGGGATGAAACTGTTTAAAAAGTGATCTCGTTTTGAACTTGAAGTTGTTTTTGGAATCATTATATCAGGGAATCGATCCTGCACGCAGGTTATGGTATAGTCTAGCTGTCGCTACACTCGCCGCGAAGGAATACGCAGAGAAGCGACACAAGCGGTGGAGAACAGGAGACGGCGCGGCGGCGCGCGGCGGCGCGGTGACATTGTGATCCCGTTGCGAAGTTATTAACACAACACAGTTATTATATTATTGGAAGTAGTAAACTTATTATGGTGAACATTTAAGTTGAAGTTGCCATCGGAACACAACGTTCCAGAGGTGCCG
Source organism: Phlogophora meticulosa (assembly GCA_905147745.2). Classification (NCBI taxonomy): domain Eukaryota; kingdom Metazoa; phylum Arthropoda; class Insecta; order Lepidoptera; family Noctuidae; genus Phlogophora; species Phlogophora meticulosa. Next base: position 37,805 of record LR990523.1, read on the forward strand.
TACTGGGTTATGTAATTAATTAATGGCGTATTCACATATTTATGCTCGGGCACTTCCCCCGCGACTTCGTACTCGTGGATTTCCTACTTTCATATCCCCCATCTCCTTCCTCATTTCCCCTTTAAAGCGTAGTTTTGAAAATAAATTTTAACTTACGTTACTTACTCGCTGATAATGTAGCTTTAAGAATGTAAAATTATTTTTAAAATCAGTTCAGTTTTTGAGTTAATCCTACAAAAAAAACGAATAAAAAAAACAAAACATACGGCATACAATTAATAAACGAAATTAGGTAAAATACGTTAGGTCTGTGTGTATTAATGGAAGTAAAGTATTTAGAACACAAAGTAGTATACTACTACATTGTCATCTCTTATCCAGTCCAGAGGAGTGGTTTTAGTGGTTTACGTTACTTTGCTAACTGTATTCTGCTGTTAGGTCGCTCTCGCTACTTGTCATTACTTGAGGTCTAAGACGCCTACGCGACGGTGGGTATATCAGTATTGCCCGGTGTTAGTAGGTTAAGGTTAGTTAAGGTTACAATAAGTTTTGGTTATTTTTTACAGGAATCTGGAGTCACGTCGATAGCGAATGGTGCTCACTCGCGTAGACCCCGCCGCTATGTGTACGATCCCCACAGTGAGTGCTCATCTTATAGTTGCCTCCGCTTGTTCACCCGCTTGTCATTTCGAAAAGTTGTGGAATATGGAGAAAGTTATCGCAACTAATATACATTGTTGTATTTACAGACTCGCTGTGCCGGTCGCTAGTGTGCAAGAAGCGCGAGGTGTGCGTGCTCCGAGACGCCTTCACCGCGCTCTGCGCCACCAAGAAGGACATCTTACGGAGAGGGTAATCAACGTTCTCATGCCCTCTTGGCTCTTTATATTCTATTAACATTAATTAGCAAGATAAAATAGGTAAGTAGGACTACCCAAATGGAAACTCAAGCAGTTACTTTTCGGTTTTCTAAAAGATTAGGCTGTAAAAGTGTATCATACTGTCCAGTAAATATGGCAACGAGGCATTCATAGGTATTTTATTAAATCCTCAGTGACATAATAGTGGCTGCAAGCGGCGGAGGCGGTTGGGAGGGCGGGGGAGTGGGGGGCGCGGGGGGCGCGGGCGAGTGGGAACGCGACGACAACGACGATGATGTGTTCTACGACGGCAGCGCGCGCGACGCCGAGTCCGACTTACCCGACCCCGACCTGGACGCCGACGACGCCAAGCGGTGAGCGACGCTGCGCGAGCGCACGCCTCCAGTGAGCCTTAGCCAGTACTATAACCCGGCTGCACCCCGCAGGTGCGTGGGCTGCCCGGGGCGCACGCGCGCGCAGTTCCTGTGCGGCTCGGACAACCGCACGTACTCGTCGCTGTGCCGCCTGGACCTGCACAACTGCGTGCGGCGCGCGGCGCGGCCGGTGCGGCTGGCGTGCCGCGGGTTCTGTCCGTGCGCGCGCCCCCGCCGGCCGCACGCGCGCCTGCGCCCCCGCCTGGACGCGCCGCACGCCGTACGTCACACATACCGCACATACTACACACACATGCATGACCATCGATGTACCTAATACCGACGCAATTAGAATCTCCTGGACAAACTATAGACTTTACAGCATCCCGATTTCTTGAAAATGAAAATTGCTGCTCAGTACGATTACAGGTAATACTAGTGGACGGTCGAAGTGTAAGTCGACCGACCACTGAGTACGTAGGATTTGCACGGATAGATTTGCGAATGCACGAGGTGAATTCGACAAATGGATCTGCGAGCGATTAACGTCATAAACAGAACTCTACAACTGACTATAGTTCCAATGTCCGCTTGTGCGACACACTGCAGCTCGACATCACGCAGACTCAACATTTGTAGGATTTCACAATAAGTACTTAATCAAAAACCTATAAAAGAAAATGTGAAGTAAAGTAAAGTAGGTCACAATATAGAATAGAGTCAAAAAAACAATATTATTCTTATTACTTTAATCGCAAGGAAAAGGGTCACAGTGTGACTGTTCCTAAAATACCCCAGGCTAATAAAAAAATCGTGTTTCCTAAATCTAATAATAAGGTGAACTTCCTTCAAGGATAAGAGGCTCTGTCATCCACCACAGCTCTGTAGAGCTCGTCGTCAGACTGGTCACACCAAGGGAACACCAAAGGAAAGGCTGTCTTAGGAATTCCAATAATAATCGTTTATTATTCTTTTGTAATGTACTGGAAGGCGTGTTCTACCAATATTGCGAGATACGTGCAGTACCAAACAAAGACTGTGACAAACTTTATACAATAACAAAATCACACCTTCTTTCTGGGGGTACAATATTTATGGTCCAACATTCGTTGCGCAGGATTAGGGAAAACCCAGTAAAACCTAATCAGACCAATTCAACACCTTATCTATTATAATTGCAGTTTAATTATGTTATTCATCTAATTATTACAAACAATCTCTCAGAGTTATATTGTGAGAGACCTGATTTCTGCCGTGGCCTGGCTGCGCTTCGGTAACCTTTTTAGGGAAACCGAAGGGTTTGTCTTTGCAATTATGGACGAGGTTATCAAAACAAGGAACTACCAGAGACATACAATAAAAGATGGCACCGTGAACATGTGTGGTGCTTGTTACCTTGTATCTATACGGCATATCGTCTCTGGATGTTGTCGTTTTGCTAACGGAGAATACTTGCATAGACACAACTTTGTAGCCAGAATCATCAACTCACAACTTACCCTTAAATCCTTGTGGCCATCGGGGTACCATATTACCAATACCATCCAGAACCAGGTCTTGACAATGGTCAGATCTCGCTCTACTGGGACAGATCGATTGTCACTGACAGGTTCATTCCCGCTACTAAACCTGATATAGTGATAATCGATCGGTCGATGAGTCGCACTGTAGGTGTTGATGTCACTATTTCCCATGATGATAGTCCCTAGTGAAAACTGAAAAAGACAACATCGTAAAGTATTTCGATCATGCTCTCGTGAGCATGATCGTCTTGTCTTGATATTCCACATGCTGGTAACCACGAGGTTACCAGCATGTGGAATATGAACTCAAAAATAATTATAGTGCCGATATTCATATCAGTCAATGGTTCGATAGCGAAAAGTTTCGACCAACATCTGGAGAAACTTTCGCTAAACAGTTGGGTCAAGAGCCAGATGCGGCACAAAGGCGGTCGTGATGGACACGGCACGCATTGTGAGGAGGTTCCTCACTCTGGATCCGTAACCACCATTAGCTTGGGTCTTGACTCCTCGCTGCGGGCTGAGTACTATTTTAATACATATTTTCTCAACAAACTTTTTTTTTGTAAAAATATGTAAAAAAATATTCGTATGTACAATAACAGAATTCGGAAAAATATTATTTTAAAGAACAGAAAAATACAAGTGGGCGGTACGAGCGGAAAACATGTCAAGTGTAAATGCCACTATAGTGGAATAGAAATAGTAAGCAGCTCAAACAGAGAAGCAACGGAGTCATAGTTTGCGTGCACACACAAGGAAGTGGAAGGAGGGGCATCCGCATGACGGCCGTGACGATATGCGGCTACTACAAAATGATGATTGTTTTATTTGAAGTAGATATCGGTAACAGCTAACCTCATCTAACTTAACTGTTACAGGATTGGCGACGACGAAAGTCTGAGTCTTCACACAACGAGGTTCTACCGGAGCGGCAGTCGAGACGACGACTCGCACAAGGTGACGACATTTTCAAGTGTTATTTCATAATGAATCTGAGGACAAGTCCTGTTGTAAAAGTTGTTCATAATGATTACTTCAATAACCCCTTATTGGGTTTTGAGTTATTTCGATTAGGTAACCTACGCCTTGTATATTGTTTATCTATATTTTCCTATAAATTCTAACATTGGCAGGATCCGAAGGTTGCGAGCTGGACAAGATGGCAAATCGACTTCTAGACTGGTTTTCGGTACTAATGGATGAAGCCGCGGCGACGGCGCCGCCGGCGGACGGTAAGCGAGTCGCGGCAGCGACCGGACGGCGACGACGAACTCGCTCGGACCGAAGTAGTAACGTGCTCGTTCCCGCAGGCTTCCCGCGCGACTGCAAGCCGGAGGTGCGCTGGATGTTCGCGCACCTGGACACGGACGGCGACGGCCTGCTGTCCGCCACCAACCTGTACGCTCTGCGCCACGACGAGCGCGAGCGCTGCCTGCGGCCCTTCGTGTCGTCGTGCGGGGCGCGCGGGGCGCGCGGGGCGCGCGCGGCGGGCGTGTCGCGCGCGGCGTGGTGCGCCTGCCTGCGGCGCGCGGCGCGGCCCTGCACGGCGCTGGCGCGCGCGCACCCGGGGGGCGCGGGGGGCGCGGGCGCGGGGGGCGCGGGCGCGGGCGGCGCCTACGTGCCGGCGTGCGACGCGCGCGGCTACTACCGCGCGCGCCAGTGCCACGCGGCGCTGGGCGTGTGCTGGTGCGTGGACCCGCACGGCCAGGAGCTGGCCGGCTCGCGCACCAAGGGCGCGCCCGCGTGTCCCGGTACGGATACCGTGCAGCCGCCAGCACGTCGAGCTACCCCGATTTGTCACATTTTTCCCAATTGAACATGAACTTTATTCTCTTGCTATAAAGTTGAAAACCTATCACAGAAATTTGACACATTGGGAGAGCTTGACGTGCTAGCCTCTGTATCACTGACTGGTGGGACGAAAAGGGATATTTTTTTTTGTGTGTCCCTTTGGTCCCACCAAATAATTTCAGACTGGTTGTTTAATGAAATTAAACACTTTGGCCGAAAACTCCGCGCACAGAGCGGACATGTCAGAACACTAGACGATATTGTAGGGTATAGCTGTAGGTGGCCTAGCTATATATAAGGTCATATCGCTTAATATCTAAGTGCGACGTTTTTTTTCTTCAAAGGCGTTGACCTGTCGATGCCCACGATGACGCCTCCACTCGGGCCAACTTTGTGCCTGCTTTTCTCACACTAAGGGATCAATTTCGCAAAAAAAGATCTTTTGAAGTGTCTATTCTCAACATCCTTTGAAACGGAAAAACTGTCCACCACGTTTCCGTTTACCTTCCTGGAGTTTAAAATAGAACATGCGCTTAGCTAGTTTCTCTTCGTGTATTCTAGAGACATGCCCACACCATCTCAACAGACATCTCATCAAGTAGGCCTCAATGCCAAGGACTTTGGCATGCCTTAAACCTTAGGCAACAATTTACCTTCTGAAATACATTTCATGGTTTTTCGAATGATGATGGCAAAGTACAGAGCAAAGAGTGATGGAGCAAGAACACATTCCTGTTTCACGCCACAGGTGACATTAAAAAAGTCTGATTGCTCGCCTTTTATAGCAGTAAACGTGTGTAATTTATCCACCACGCCACGTTATCATAAATACATTGACCGCATAGAAAACATACAAAGGCGGTTCATAAAATATCTTTGCTTTCATCAAAAGATTCCATATCAGTCAACTGATTATCTTGGACTCTGTAGGAAGTATCACCTGCTACCACTGGTAGATCGACGTAAAATTGCAGACTGTTTATTCTTGTTGAAAATCCTCAATAACAATATTGATAACCCTGAGTTATTGTCAAAATTTTATTTTAATGTGCCAAGTAAAGCATTTCGTTTTTATACACCCATACGTGTACCTCATACCTCTTCGAATTATAGGCAAAACAGTTATATTGTGCGCGCAAGCAGAAATTTCAATGATATATGCAAGGAATATGATTTTGATCCATTCACAATGAGTGTGAATTCGGCCAGAAGGTGCTTAAGCCTCAAATTTTTCAAGTAGCAGTAGGTTTATTACTTGTTTATTTATTTTTTTTCATAATATTTTCTCTGTTATATAATTTAATTGCAAACCAAGTAACCAAGTAATGTATATTATGTATGTTTTATATTGCTTCTTACATTTTGAGGCGATGTGCTTTTTTGTGTGTTGTTTTTTTTTGTTTTGCTCACACCATAATTTATTATTATAAGTCTATAAGTGAGGACTTGTAATTGGCTTTCTAGTGACTAAGGTTTCTTTATTTTTGTCTGTTTTTAGTAGCTGTAAGTCCTCCATGTTTTAAATAAATAAATAAATAAATAAATAAATTTATGCACCTCTTATGGGATTTTCCAAAATGAAAAGTAATCAAAACTACTTAATTTTATAACTAAGGTATTTGCACTGTCTTGCGCGGACCTACTATTTTTTTTTAAATAGGTATAATTTTTAATTCCAACCAAGTAACTTATTTGCAAAGTAAACTGTAGAACAGCGAGAAAAATTTCATGCAATATCATACGTTTGGAGGAACGGAACTAATCTAAGAAAATTTCCCGTTCGTTCCTCTAAAATCCCGAGTGGGACGATCGGGAACAAAAAAAATATTTTTATAAATTCCCGTTCGTCCCACAACGTGGACTGAGTCGGGGGAACGAACGGGAGTACACGCGCGCCGCAAGGGCGCGTGCGCGTGCTGACTGTCGCGTGTGGCCGTGTGCTTGCAGGCGAGAAGGACGCGGGGGGCGCGGGGGGCGCGGAGGGCGCGCCGGCCGACGACGAGGACGGCGCCGGCAGCGGGGACGCCGAGCTGCGCTTCTAGCTGCACCCGCTCGCAGCAGACGCACACCTTCCACTACAGTTCTTCGTCAGTCTATCCAAAGCTAACTGCTGGATGTCAGCCCACAGGCTATAATTACATTATCGACATTGGAGAGGGGAGCAGCGGCGCGGCGATGGCTTTTTAGAAAAACAAAACCTATACCTACACTAGTTCTCTCCTCTCCCGAATCAGATAGCTACTAGGTATAGTCACCGACAAATAAGATGGCAAGATTTTGGCGTAGTGGGGGTAAGTTCGCGCATCGTACAGTTAGTGGCACAAAAAAGTGATAACTTTTATTGATCGTCATTATTCTATTGTTATAGCCATCATTTATATTTAATCATGTCTGTATAGAACAAAGTAAAAGAAGGGAGAGGAATTCAAGTTTATTAGGGGTTATAAATAACGTGCATTTAAAATTCAAAAAAGTTTATATAAATAAAAAAAAAATAACTAGTCGTCGTCACTATCCGTTAATAAAACTACCCTTGGCATCATATTGAAAGTCGCAATCGCAGAACACTATGGTTGTGTTCTGCAAGTGTTTGGTCAATGCTGTATGTTTTAAATTGTTCTTTTTCCAATTTTATTAATTTGTATAACTCTGGTTTGAGCATACTTTCCTCGTATGCTATGCCTTTTCAGGAACTCTATCCTAAATTTAAAAACAATAACAACACTTAAGTTTAACACAACAAAAACAAAGGGTTCAATTTTCGTGCACTGAAATGTAATCGGGAGCGAACGGGACGAAGGCGCGGTGCGGGAGGCAAGGGTCGACTGATGCACCAATCGCGCGCTCGGATCAACGCTACCTCATACCCCGCGTCCCGCTTGACCACCAAAGAGACCTAAAAAACGACTTGTGCGCATCTAACGACTTTTGCCATCTTATTTGCCGGTGATTATATACATATGAACATTTTAATTGTTGCTACCCACACTCTGTACTATGATTTATGAATGACAGAACTCTTCATTCCGTACTGAACCCAGTAGTAATTAAATAAATTATTATAATATGTATGTATAAAATATTAACAAATTTTAACTGTAAAATTTTATATATAGGTATACACTAGTAGGTACCTACATTCTCTAAATGTGTAAGTAAGTAACACTCTACTTAGATGCTTCCTTTCTCAGGACCCCAAATATAACCCTATTGTAATTATAGTAGTTTTCAAACGTAGAAATTTTAATGTGTTGAAAAACATTATGTAAGTAGGTAAAGAACGATGCAAAGTTTGGCGGTTCTGCTTACTCTGACCGCGAGTCACTACGCGGTGAGTGCGGTGGCACGTCCGAGAGACGGAGAGCCGCGAGGGCGATGGACTCGCATCAGTCGCATCACAGTCGCGACATGCTCGCTGTATTTAGGTTTGTGACATAACTAGGAAGGTACTATTTGACACAGCCAGCAAAATTGTCCAGGGGGTACCCAACTTGGCCTAAGTAATAATTAAAAGATTTGTTATATATTTAATTTTAGTATTTAACCGTCCCTCAAAGAGCCGGAATTAGTTAAACAAATACACTAGGATCTTGGGAAGTTACTTAATGGTATCAAACAACCCAAGAATACCTACATCAAATGAATAACTTGTTGTAGATCTTATAATGTCTACTTACGTGTACCTACTTCTTTAAAGCTGCCATCTTAGATCTTACACCTGACCGTCATCGTAGACTTTAGTTTGTTTAAAATTGTGCGTAGGTATGGGATGAATTTGTGCACCAAGGACTACTCAAAACTATTAATTAATAAGTACCTAATCACTAAATTTACGGGGCAGAAAGACTCAATACCCTTCGTGATAAAGATCCCTAAATATTTAAGTTAAAGTAGGTACTCAAAATTTAAAAGAAACATTCTTTCCTCAGCTGGGAATCAAATTGATATACTAACCTACCTAAATACACCATAATATGGCACTTGTCTTGTTCACCATTTCATCCTGCAATCCTGCATATTTCTGCATAAGGGAGGAAAATGGCATTATATTTGTTGCCTGGATTCGTTGTTGTGTTGTACCTACTATAGAAGTACTTTGTGTACCTTCTCAGTGGCTGGTCATGGTGTCAAGTGTAGGGAACATGTTGTCATCCTATTAGTTTGTATACAAGGCGACCTACGGCTGTGGCGCACAGAGGGAATTTAATACTAACTGAAATATTAAAGTAATTACCTAAGTAGTACCTACTAGTAGTTGTAGTTACTTGCTTTAAATATTGTACGTAGGATATTCAAGCGACATTTTTTTTTTAATGTTAACTAATAGGTAATTACCTACACTAAGATTTTCAAAAAAAATTGTTTGTTTCATCTGGGAATTGAACCGAACAACCGTAAAAAAAACACTGTATTTTTAAGATAATAGTAAAACAAACAAAATTGAACTTCTATTAGAGAAATCAGTTCTAGGACAGCGGGCAGGCTCCTTACTTAGTAGTAAACAATCAAAGCTGTCCATGAAATGTTATTGCGTATATTTTTAGAACTATGTAAACCAATGTTAGTTTCCTACTACAAGACTATAATTCGACTTCCTTAACTTAAATGCTAATTTTCATGTTCCTTTGATTTAAGATTGACTTCTTTATTGACCATTTTGACCGGCATTATAAAAATTCTGAATGCTTTGGTTAGTTTGATTCCCAAATGAGACCATTTTCAAAATCTTTGAATAAGTAATTTTCTTTAATTTAACTTACATTAAAAAATAATGTTTTCATAGAGCAAACTATCCTACTTACACTATGTTCTTTCCCTCCATGTCCTATAGCCGTTCGCGCCCTGCATAGTGTGGTCCTTATGTTGCAACACTGGAGCCTTATATGTAGACGATACATAACCCTATATTTACTCAGATTTAGCAAGTACGATAACTAAGCTTATGAATATTTGATATTACTAGTTATACTAAATGGTTGCGCGCAGGCCAGTGTGGGCTCCCTGCCCATCTCTGTTCTGTTGCTCCAGTGTTGTAGTGATCAAGCCAGTAAGGCCTGTGTCCTTGTGGCTGTTATATTTTACTATTTCTTAGAATGTGTTGTAATTAGACATATTATAGGATATTATTTTTACTGATAAGTACAGGTAGCTTTTAAAATCACATTAGTTAGAGAATTATTTGCACTTTTTTAAATCTGTCACAGTACTTAAATAAATGAATAAAAACTCATTTCATTGTATTTTCCTTATTATTAGCAATAATTGCAACTCAGTGGGCTGGTTCTTCAGTTATCAGTTCCCTTACCAGCCTGCTTGTCTCAGTGTCAGTGTTATCCTTAATCGGTATCTTATGCTTACCTTTTGACAACCCTTATTACAAAACTAATACGATTACACCTACAAGCCAGTATTACCTTAATCATAGTTTGAAATGGAAAATATTAGCTTGCAGGCTAATATTGGATTGAAGTTGATTTGTAATGAAACAGTTGGTCAAGTTAACAATACATAAGAGTTCTGTTCAAAAGCATTTCACCTAACTACACTAAAGATTTGAGGAAAACTAGTTAACCAGTGAGTCATTTAAAATACTTTATTGCCAGCTAAGTGTACAAATGTTACTAGATGTTAACATTAGGTAGGGCCTTAGAACTTCATTGTTTCATTTGTCTCCAGGAACTATCAGTTCCTATTGTTGCCAGACAATGCTTTGGTCATAATAACTACTATACACTGCAGAAGTCATGAGTGCCAACAAGACTGAACACACTAGGAGGATACCTGGCTATGCTCCATAGTGTCATCTTATAGAGATCTGAATTCAGAATAGGCACAGACAGAGATGCACTGTAGGCATACTAAGAAACTGGTTGCTTTCTATTGTTCTCAGTTCAAACTTATTGTTACCTCATGTCTGCTGTCCGACACATGGAAACAATAAATTTGAAAGTAGTACTATTCTCATCATACTCATGCCTGTGCAGCAGAATGATGGGAATTGCTTGCTACTTGCACTTTCCAAACAGCACTGTCCTGGGACAGTATACCTCAAACACGCTTGTTCCAGAAGACCTACCATAGTACAGCTCTGCCACTAAGGTATTCTAGAATAGTATTAATGGAAACATGATCACCTGTGAGAGGCCAACTATGTATGTTGTATGGTGCCTATGATTATAGGCCTGACTCAGCAGTATAGCTGATTGATTTGTTCTTTTAGAACGCAAGACGCTAGGGAAGAATTCAAAGAAACTCGAAATGTATAACACTGTAACTTATATACTATAATTACATAAATTCTAAATAAATAGGTATATAATTCACATTTGATTCACTAGCTTCATGTTAGGATTTACTTCTCTTCTTCGTCATTCTTGAATTTTCCTCCGTAGAAGGGGATGTTGGCACAGAACAGTTTCCAGTCCGTGAAGTAGAGGAGACCGACGAACGCCGCGCCTCCGAAGCCAACCGCTGATGTCGCGAATGATGCGGCGATTTCAACATGTTTCTTTCCGAAACGGCCCAACATATTGCTAATTTTCGTGGATAGGTAATGATAACCTCCGCTTTTTGGAACAGCAAATTGTTACGTAAAGTCAAACTTCTAATCAAGGACAAAAGAGTTTGACAGTTGACGGATATTTTTTTGTTGCCAACATTCCGAAGCTATCCCAAGCCGCTATTCATCATGCCCATAGACTAAGGTTTCAAGAACGAATAACTTATATGTAAGATTATTATTAATTATTGTGCTATAGACATCACGGTCACGGCCTGTTGGGAGAACAGGTTGGTCACAACTGATTGGCACCTGTCAATGCCGTATACGCAAAAACAACATGACAAAATAAATAGGCAGTCATGGGAATTGCCGATAGAAGTAAAAATTTAATATTGACCCATTTGTCAGTCTGACGCAGCATATCACATTGGCATGTCGGTGACGCGAACCCATTTGTATACCTATAGGTACCACATTCTGAAAGAATGTGCTGCACTTCAACATTTCAGTTAATTGAATCAATATTATGACACGAACACGACAAACAATTATTAACATGGAAATGGGTTATGTCCAAAACTATTACAGTATTTAACCTAAAATTGGTTAAATGCTCTAAGCCAGAACGTAATCAATCTAACACTAAAATGATGAACGAATAAAAACTTGTCAATGTCAAATCAAAATGTCAAAGACTCGAAGATATTAATTAAGTCAGTCTTATTACTAAAGCAAATGAAGTTTGCAGTGTTTGTTATGTTATTGTTGTAGTTATGTATCTCACAAATTAATACAATTGGCGTAAAACAGATATATGGTGTTGTCCCGATAGTCAAATTAAGCCAGGTGGGTTTCGACGACCAGCCCTTGTTCGTGTTTACTGCGGCGGCGGCGCGACCGCAATCAATCACGGTTTTCGCGATGTGGGACTCGTCGGCGTTCCTAGGCGCGTTGACGCCGAAGTTCTACGTCGCGCTGACGGGCACGTCGTCGCTGATCTCGGGGCTCATTCTGATTTTCGAGTGGTGGTACTTTCGCAAGTACGGTACGTCGTTCATCGAACAGGTGTCACTGACGCACCTGGGCCCTTGGCTGGGCGGCGGCGGCGGCGGCACTGCCGAGCCGGACGCCGCGGACTGCAAGCTGTGGCGCAACCCGCTGTCGCTGCTGCGCGGCGCGGAGTACGGCCGCCTGTGGAGCGCTGCTCGCCGCGCGCCGCTCACGTACTACGACATGAACCTGTCCGCGCAGGAGCACCAGGCCTGGTTCGGCTGCAGCGCCGAGGGCCCGGCGGAGGAAGCCATGGCGCGCGCGTGGCGCGAGCGCGAGCCGGGCGCGCGCGTGGCGGCGGCGCGCGCGGCGCTGGCGGCGCGCGCGGACTGCGCCGCCGCGCTGCTGCTGCTGGCCGAGGAGGACGCGCCCACCGTGCACGAGGCGGAGCGCGTGCTGCGCCGCGCCTGGCGCGCCGCCGAGTCCGCGTGGCGGCAGTCGGCGGCCGGGGGCGCGGGGGGCGCGGGGGGCGCGGAGGCGCGGCGCGACGCGGCGGTGCTGGCGCACGTGAAGCGGCGCTCGGCGATGTGCGCGCGGCGCCTCGGCCGGCTGCGGGACGCGGCGCGCCTATTCCGCGAGCTGTCCCGCGATGCGCCCCCGTCGCTGCACGCGCTGGCGCTGCACGAGAACCTCATCGAGGTGCTGCTCGAGCAGAAGGCCTACGCGGACGTGCAGGTCGACAGCGCAACGTCGCTTATTTATCTCACTATTTATATTAATTTTAAGAAACTAGACTTTAAACCTTTGCTTTTATAGTAAACAAAAGTTGACAATGAACACAACATTTCTTCCACAAGGCACAGCATCTAAGGCGCCTTGGTGCTCTGACTTTTACATCGAGTGCCCGGAAAATGGAGCTTATAGATGTAAAACCTTAAAAACACATTGAACCACATGCTGTAAAATACTTACTTAAATTACATTACATTTATAAACATAACAATGATTAACTGTTGATGGCGTTATACATGGCATTGTGAACAACCAGTTGATGTTGAAAAAGTATTGATATACTAACAACAGATAATACTAGCAGATTATGAGTACCTCCCAGTAGACAGTACACAAGGTTGCAAAGACACCTCCAATCATTCTCTATGGTGTTGGCGATGTAAGCAAACTAACTGAACTACATCATGATCCATAAAGTAAGAGAACCTGCTCATGAAATGACCACATATTGCTAAAGCAATTTGCTACCTATCGTAAAAACTACAAAACTGTAAAAGATGTTAAAAAAATAAATAAGTCGTGGAGTTTAAAGGAGGAGTGAACGTACAAGTGAATTTCAGAGTGAATGGCAGATGAGTCAATTTACCATGTTAACCACACAAACACAGCTATTAAATGAATCATAATGTAGATATTTTTTTTAAGAAGCTTCGACACGTGGCTAAATTTAAGCTACTCCGCACGGTGTACATTGCGCTGGCACAGTCAATCATAGCCTACTGTATCACGGCCTGGGGAGGCGCTTGTAAAACCTTTATATCACCTCGAAAGAGCCCAAAGATCTTTGTTAAAGGTCATGACCTTCAGACCGTACCGGTTTCCTACGAAGGATCTTTATGAAAATTGTAAAGTGCTTACCGTGAGACAGGTATACCTTCTTCATCTCACAATTAATCAACACCAACTAACACCGGTAATTCACGCCACCAAAGTAAAGAGAACTGTTACTCATACTAATGTATGTAGACCAGAAAGATGATTTATGATACATTTACAATAAATTTAACAATACCCATAACATAAATCCGTTCACAACGAAAGAAACTAAATTAAAAATCTCCACATGGCTTCAAACACTTGATTACGACCAGACGGAAGATCTATTACAAAATCAGTACTCATAAAATAATCTACACTCACCCACACACACACGCACACACACACACGCACGCACACACACACACGCACGCACACACACACACACACACACACACACACACACACGCACACACACACACACACACACACACGCACACACACACACACACACACACACAAAGAGCATGTGTGCATCTTATTATTGTTGTATATTTGTCTTTTATTGTATTGTTTTTTTTTTTTTTTCTTTCCCTTTTTCTTTTGCTTATTGCACATTGTTATGAAATTAACCATAAATGGGCGAAGACACTGGCTCCTGTAACACAGGTTGCTACCTAGCTCAGGAGCCAGGGCTTCAAACAAAGTTTGTAAAATCTGTATTTGTGTCAATAATTTTTTTTTATTATTATTTTTATATTATATAATAATATTTTATAAAAAATTAAACTAAATACAGATAGTCCTTAATAAATGCTAACACTATGTAGGCACAATAAGTCTCTCAAAACTCGACTGAAAAGTAACTATTGATTTATAATAACAATTTAAAACATCTGGAAAATGTAAAACATACTCCATCACATATTCTTTGATTCTATAATTTACTGTCATTAACAGCCTTAAGGCACTTCTTCTGTAGTCATGTATCACATTAGCTTTGGAAAATATAGCAGTTCCTTTTTGTTTCACAATGTACAGAACGGTTGTGTACTGTATGCAGGCGGTGCTCGCGCGCTACGACGACGTCGGCCTGCCGCGCTCGGCCTGCGTGAGCTACACCGCCGCACTGCTGCGCGCGCGGGCCGGGGGCGCGGGGGGCGCGGGGGGCGCGGGGGGCGCGCGCGGCGCGGCCGAGCTGGGCGCGCTGGACGCCATGCGGCGCGCCATCGAGTTCAACCCGCACGTGCCCGAGTACCTGCTGGAGCTGCGGCCGCTCACCCTGCCGCCCGAGCACGTGCTGCGGCGCGGCGACAGCGAGGCGCTGGCCTACGCCTTCTTCCACCTGCGGCACTGGCGCGCGTGCGCCGGCGCGCTGCGCCTGCTGGGCGCGGCCTGGGCGGCGGCCGAGCGCGGCGCGGGGGGCGCGGGGGGCGCGGGGGGCGCGTGCGTGTCCTGCGCGGACCGCGAGCTGCTGCCGCAGCACCACGCGCTGTCCGTGTTCCCGCGGCGGCGCGCCCCCGCGCTGCTGCCGCTGGCGGCGGCGCTGTGCGCGGCCACGGCGCTGCTGGCGCTGCTGGCGCACCGCTGGCCGGCGCACGCGCACGCGGTGGCGCGCGCGGCGGCGCAGGGGCTGGACCCGCGGCGCCTGCACACCCTGCTGGCCGCCGTGTGATCTGAGGGGGCGAGCGACGCACCGCTAGCCGCCGTGTGATCTGAGGGGGCGAGCGGCGCACCGCTAGCCGCCGTGTGATCTGAGGGGGCGAGCGACGCACCGCTAGCCGCCGTGTGATCTGAGGGGGCGAGCGGCGCACCGCTAGCCGCCGTGTGATCTGAGGGGGCGAGCGGCGCACCGCTAGCCGCCGTGTGATCTAAGGGGGCGAGCGGCGCACCGCTAGCCGCCGTGTGATCTAAGGGGGCGAGCGGCGCACCGCTAGCCGCCGTGTGATCTAAGGGGGCGAGCGGCGCACCGCTAGCCGCCGTGTGATCTAAGGGGGCGAGCGGCGCACCGCTAGCCGCCGTGTGATCTAAGGGGGCGAGCGGCGCACCGCTAGCCGCCGTGTGATCTGAGGGGGCGAGCGGCGCACCGCTAGCCGCCGTGTGATCTAAGGGGGCGAGCGGCGCACCGCTAGCCGCCGTGTGATCTGAGGGGGCGAGCGGCGCACCGCTAGCCGCCGTGTGATCTAAGGGGGCGAGCGGCGCACCGCTAGCCGCCGTGTGATCTAAGGGGGCGAGCGGCGCACCGCTAGCCGCCGTGTGATCTGAGGGGGCGAGCGGCGCACCGCTAGCCGCCGTGTGATCTAAGGGGGCGAGCGGCGCACCGCTAGCCGCCGTGTGATCTAAGGGGGCGAGCGGCGCACCGCTAGCCGCCGTGTGATCTAAGGGGGCGAGCGGCGCACCGCTAGCCGCCGTGTGATCTAAGGGGGCGAGCGGCGCACCGCTAGCCGCCGTGTGATCTAAGGGGGCGAGCGGCGCACCGCTAGCCGCCGTGTGATCTAAGGGGGCGAGCGGCGCACCGCTAGCCGCCGTGTGATCTAAGGGGGCGAGCGGCGCACCGCTAGCCGCCGTGTGATCTAAGGGGGCGAGCGGCGCACCGCTAGCCGCCGTGTGATTCCTCTAGTTGTTAAGTGTATCGCAATGTTGCATTGTCTTGATCTGCATTTAATTATATAATAAAATGTTGCTACTATACAAGTGTTTATATTTTTATACATATCACCAAAAAGCTGTAGCTGCAACACATACTCATACATCATGCGCGCGCGCCGGGGCGGCTAGTGGAATACTAGCGACGCAGGCGCGGCGCAAGCTTTTATATGTGAGCGAGAAATCCAAACATTTTCGACTCACCCACATATGATTTGATTTATTTTATAATGTTAAACATGTAGGTAGCCGCTGATAATTTTGTAAATATTTTTGTATATAATAGGTTACGCTAAGCAATAACATTCATTCGTATCTTAACCGTCTTTCACTCCAGACACCATAGGGACTCCCACCTCAACAGTGGTGACCCCGACGTGATCAAAAAGCTACAATGACTTCGTCCAACGCGGATTTGATGAAAGACGAGCAAGTGTCCGGTGTCTCTGCCACTCTTCGCATTCCACCGGTTACAACTCACGAGATGACCACTACGGAGAAACTGAATGAGAAGATAGACTTGCTGACTCGTGAGATCGCTGAACTAAAAGCGAACCAATCATCGTATCGGCAAAGACGCCCTTTTCGAAGATATCGTTCCAGATCAAGAACACCATCGAGACCCCGCTCCAACCGCAGTGATTCATCGTTTCGTAATGATAGAATCTGTTACTATCATCGAAAGTTCGGGAAACAAGCTCAACGGTGCACACGTCCTTGCAAGTTTGAAGACCCAAAGACGACCTCGGAAAACTAGGACCTGCGTTGGCTGAGGCGGCAACCGGCGCGAGAACACTTTCACACCGCCTATTTATCACCGACAGGAACTCACGCCTGTCGTTCCTGATCGATACTGGAGCCAATATCTCGGTCATACCGAGGAAAGCCGGTATGAAAGTTACACCTACAAACTTTTGTCTATACGCGGCCAACAATACTACTATTTCGACCTACGGCGAGAAGACGCTCGAATTGGACCTCAAACTACGAAGACCATATCGCTGGAAGTTTGTAATCGCAGCAGTCAGCAAACCAATCATCGGCGCTGATTTTCTGAGGCACCATCGCTTATTGGTCGACATCGCCGGCGAACGACTCATCGATAAAGTCACGAACTTATTCGTCAAGGCACCAATGTCATACTCCAGCGAGCCAACGGTACGAAGCATAGACATTGAACAACCGTATCACCAGCTGCTTGCTGAATTCCCCAACATCGCTCGACCGTCATCAATGAAAGAAACGCCAAAGCATCGCGTTGAACATCACATTGAAACCACCGGTCTGCCACTGTATTGCAGGACTCGACCGTTAGCACCGCACCTCTACTCACCTGTGAAGAAAGAATTCGAAACCATGATGCAACAAGGTCTGTGCCGACCAAGCAAGAGCCCGTGGTCAAGCCCGCTACATGTAGTTCCCAAGAAAAATGGTGACATACGTGTATGTGGCGATTATAGAAGACTGAACGCGGTTACGAAACCCGACCGCTACCCAGTCCCAAGACTTAAAGATTTTACGTATCTTCTCCACGGAAAGAAGATATTCACCACGTTAGACCTCTGCCGTGCATATCAACAATTGCCCGTGCATGGACCCGATATTGAGAAGACTGCAATTACTACACCGTTTGGGTTATATGAATTCCCTCGTATGTGTCCCGGACTGATGAACGCTGGACAAACATTTCAGCGGTTCATCCATCAAGTGCTCAGCGAATGCGACAACACTTTTCAATTCATCGATGACGTCATCGTTGCTTCAGAAGACAAGGAGAAACACTATGATGACCTACGTGCTGTCCTACAAAGATTAGACGATTACGGGATTACCATAAACCCGTCGAAGTGCGTCTTTGGCAAGCAGACTGTCAAGTTCCTTGGCTATGATGTGTCAGAAGAAGGAATCAAACCACCACTTGAGAAAATCAAGGCTATCACCGAATACCCAAAGCCAGACAACATTCAAGCGCTACGACGATTCCTAGGCATATTGAATTTTTATCGAGATAGTTTACCTAACGCTGCAAGTATTCAAGCACCGCTGAATGCATTCCTTCACAACTCAAAAAAGAGGGACAAAACCAAGATCAGCTGGACAAAAGAAGCTGAAGAAGCCTTTGAAGCATGCAAAGTGAGCATACAGAACGCCACTATGCTAGCTCATCCATCACCATCTACGAAGAACGCACTATCACTAATGTGCGACGCATCTAACACCTGCGCTGGCGCTGTTATACAGCAACGGGCCAACAACAAATGGATACCCCTCGGGTACTTTTCAAAGAAGTTTTCTGATGCGCAACAACGATATAGCACATTTGACAGAGAGTTGTTGGCAATCTATATGGCTGTGAAATATTTCCGTAAGATATACGAAGGACGTGAACTCATAATCTACACCGATCACAAGCCGCTTACATACGCCATTCACAAACCGCCGTCAGCTAGCGACACGCAGCGGCGAACACGGCAACTACTGTTTATCAGCGAGTTCACAACAGATATTCGTCATATCAGCGGAGCAAACAACGTGGTAGCAGATGCCCTATCGCGTGTCGAGACAATCGACGTACCAACTCCAATCGACTACACACAGCTAGCAGCAGCGCAAGAGCGAGACGACACGATACAATCACTCATCAAACAAACCAATATTCAACTGAAGAAAATCACGGTTCCCGGAACAATTAAGCCAATATACTGCGAAGCATCTACAGCAGCCTTACGACCGTATTTACCTAACGACTACCGTTGCATCGCTTTCAAGGCCGTGCACAACATAAGTCATCCCGGTATCAGAACGACACGGAAAATGATTCAAGATCGATATTTCTGGCCATCAATGAATGTCGATATTGGCAATTGGGCAAGACAATGCACAGCGTGTCAACAATCAAAAGTACAACGACACACACGCAGCGACATCGAAACGTTCCCGACCTGCGACCGGTTCCAACATATACATGTAGATATCGTTGGACCGCTACCTACGTCATCACACGGACAACGGTACCTGCTAACAATCATCGATCGAAATACAAGATGGCCCGAAGCTATTCCTATGCAAGACATGACGTCAGAAACAGTAGCAAATAATGTCTATGAAACATGGATATGCCGTTTCGGTTGTCCAACCACTATCACGACGGACCAAGGACGACAGTTTGAGAGTCAGCTGTTTCACGAACTCACCAAACTACTGGGCGCAGAGAAAACCCGTACTACTGCCTACCACCCGCAGAGTAATGGTATCGTCGAACGGTGGCATCGATCACTCAAAGCTGCACTCATGTCAAGACTCACGGACAACAACAAGTGGCTGAACGAACTACCAACAGTGCTCATGGGACTACGCGCTGTTGCCCGGACCGATACCGAAACTAGCCCGGCTCAATTAACGTACGGACAACCATTACGTCTACCCGGCGACTTCTTATCACCATCTGCGAGCAACGTAAAGATGAGTCACGGCTACACAGAACGGTTACATCGCATTATCACTCAACTTACGCCGACGTATGTACCGCACAGCAACAAGCGCAGTATGTTCGTGCATAAAGATCTGCAAACTTGCAACTCTGTATTTTTGCGAGTAGACACCGGCCGCAAGTCACTTCAACGACCATACGAAGGGCCTTACCTTGTCTTGGAAAGAAACGACAAGTACTTCAAAATACAGATGCCCGGTAGAACAGCAAACGTCTCCATCGACCGCCTAAAACCGGCGTACACAATCAACACAGACATCGAACATCGCAGCGCGAACATAGCTACAAGCACAACAACAACATCTGCAACTACAGTCACTAAGCCATCGGTGAAAGTTGAGCGAAGAACCAGATCCGGAAGACTCGTGAAGATGCCCGTACGCTTCGCTTGAGGGGGAGTCCTGTAGCTGCAACACATACTCATACATCATGCGCGCGCGCCGGGCGGCTAGTGGAATACTAGCGACGCAGGCGCGGCGCAAGCTTTTATATGTGAGCGAGAAATCCAAACATTTTCGACTCACCCACATATGATTTGATTTATTTTATAATGTTAAACATGTAGGTAGCCGCTGATAATTTTGTAAATATTTTTGTATATAATAGGTTACGCTAAGCAATAACATTCATTCGTATCTTAACCGTCTTTCACTCCAGACACCATAGGGACTCCCACCTCAACAAGCCATTTCAGCCATTGCGGCAGAGTTTGGTGTGTAAAGAGTGTCTAGCGTCGGAAATTCACCCGCAGAGAAATGTGAAGATGGAATACGCACGACGGCGTTTTGCTCGGATTTGGCTTGAAGGAGTTAGCGTGGTAGTACGCGGCTAAGTCACCAAGAGCGTCGATAAGTGCATCTCGCCCTCCTCAAAGGTCGTCTGCGCGTCCCGCTTCCTCTGTGCGGTGTCTGCACAGAAGAAGCGGGAGGTTTGCGGGATGGATGGTTGATCGTTAGTATAGATGTTAAATAGGAGTGGTGCCAAGACAGTTCCTTGGGGTAGGCCATTTTCTTGAGTTCTCCAATGATTTTTTTCTGAGAGAAGGTGGAACTGAAATCGGCGGTGTGGAGAAGTTCTTGGAGAACGCTTTCGAAATTCTGCCACACAAACCTTACACAACAGCCGCTTGAGGTTAACTGAGTCGCAAGCCGCTGATAGGTCCACGCGTACAGCACCAGTGACCATTCCTCTCTCGAAACCGTCTCCGATATGTGGAACCATTTTAAGAGTCTGTATGACAGTAGAGCGATAAGACTTTGGATTCCTCGAGAGACTGGGTTTAGAAACTGATTTCAGACAATTGTTGTAAAGTAAGCAACTGGGCCAAGCTGCTTTAATTGCTCAACAGAGATATCGTCCACTTAAAAGTCTTTACCACACTTTAGATCGCTATAACGATATCAGTAAGGTTGAATGGTTTACTGATATCGTCACAATCGCTATCAGGTTTTTGTGACTTAGGGATCTAGCTGGATCAACTAGGGCAATTAATTTCATGTTATTTGAGCAACCGGCTGCAAGTTCGTCATGCTCCCTTAGATGTCACTGCTAGCGGTAGCGTCGGTAGGGTCGGGTTAACCCCTTCCCTCAAATATGGCGAGGGAAGTAATGGCTCTTCTGAATGAATCGCTCGTGAATGGGTGCTGCCTTTTTTTTTTTTTTTTTTGGTGCGGGTTGGAAAATCCTCATGGATGTCCTTCGCTCTGGGGGAGCGAAGGGGTCTGTCAGACTCTTACTGACTAAAAACCACCCGTTGTTCCGTCTCACACCTACGCCGGGGGTCGCGGGAACGTACGATCCTTCCGCAACCCCCAGCTAGTGCCGGCCCGCCTATGGGTGATAATGGGTGCTGCCTGTGGTGACTGGCCGTCTTGCGGCCCATGGTGTGTCGGAGGGGCGGGTATCGCCGAAGCATTCGTCGCGCCCCCGACGGGTATTGGCCCGCCGGATGGTCCCGGCCGCAGGACTCCACTTGAGGCGCGCGCGGAACACGACGCCGCCGTCTCGAGGCCTGCTGCTGATCGGACGACAAGACGCCCCGAGTCTGTCGTCCGCAGGCCACACCCTAAGGTGGCCGGAAGTCAGCCACCCTACGACGCCCAGTGCGTCTGCTGCGGGATCGGAGAGAGGAGGCAGCCTCTCTCTCCCTTTCCGCCCCCTCCTTTGCGAGCATCACGGTTTCGCAAAAGGAGGCGACGGCGCTCCACCCTGACTCACTCCCGACCATGGTAGACACAACAGCCGGAAGCGAGAGTTCCCCGCAGCACCTACTGCCGCGACCAAGTCACGGCGCTGCTCGGCCCAAGCTGGGCACTCCGCCAACGTATGCAGCGCGGTATCGTCGCGGCAATCACCACAATGGTGGCACAGGGACGTCGGCTCCCGGCCTATGCGACACAGGAACTTCCCGAAACACCCGTGTCCGGTAAGCACCTGCGCCGCTATAGCGGTGTGCCCCGCCGTGGGTTGCGCTAAGCGCGTTCTCCACTCCGCCACTAGGACCTGGCGGAGCTCTGCCCTGCGTGCCCCAACCTGTCGAGGCACCAGGCGCTCACCCCGCTCGACTGCCTCCGCGCGCCACCAATAGAGCGACGCGAGGAGCTTTGCGTAATAACGGTTTATTGCCTTACCTTCGATTGTCCTAGTTTATCACTAGTATACCAAATACGACCAAGAGTCCGGTGTTTTAAGTGTGCACCAAATGTACATAATGGCTGTGGGAATTAGGTACCACAAAAATGCTCACAGCTCAATAACCTACCCCAAAGTGCGCTATCTTAGAAATGGAAATAAGCCTCGATGGCAGATGCCTAAATGTAGACACTGTTTCGGCAACGGTTTTCATTAAAACGAGAACAGCAGAGGATAATGTCGCGGATTGACTAACCTGGACGGTGGCATGCTCGACTGATGTCAACCGTACCATCCTTCACAATAAATCTGCGATAGTTACTATAGCTTTGTCCATAATTGCACAGACAAAACCTTGGTTTCTCCAAAGAGGTCACCAAAACGCAACCAAGATACGGACGCTAACTGGTCTACATCAGGCCCATGTAGGGCCCGGAAAAAGCGCCCGTGAAGCTCCTTACTCTGCCATACTTCCTTGCGATCGTTAGTGTCAAGTCAGTCTCATAACCGATGAACGTGGGTGATGCATTCGAGATGCCGTCAGCAATGTACGGACTCTCCTATCCAGGGCGTCAAGTTCAGTTTGAGTCCACTTGAGTATGCCGAAAGAGTTCATCAAGACTGGCATGACCCAACCGTTGTTTCCACCTGATAATAGACTGTAAAATACTTTGTTCAGGCGGCCAAAGAAACGCTCCTTCAACGATTGCTTCATGTCAGCAGCATTAATGCCCAATGCTTCTGCCATACCCAAATACTTATAGGTTTCGATTCGAGAGAGGGCTCTAAAGTTTATTAAATCCATGACTTGGCTTCCCACGGATTCCACAATCTTCCCTCGCTTTACATGCATGACCGTACATTTGTCCTCACAACATGCCATTCTGATAGAGCTACTACAGTTTTCTGTTACCCTCAGTATCTCCATCAGTTGCAAATCGCTGGGGGCAAAGAGCTTTAGGTCATCCATGTAATGAAGGTGAGATATAACCTGACCACCTCTCTTCAACCGATAGCCTAGACCCGAATTCTTCAGTAATGTACTTAGAGAATTCAAGGCTAAGCAGAACCAAAGCGGACTCAAACTGTCACTGTGACAATTTTTTTTTTTTTAATCAATATGCCTCGCTCAATTCTTGGTTTGCTTGGTTTGCTACCTCTGGATTTGTCGACATCCTGGATGGCGAAGAACCACTCTCCATTGCCCCATACACGAGTTCAGGAAGGTGCGCAGAGTTGCATCTACTTTCACAACTTATTATTATCTCGTTTTTCATCATATTTTTATTTATTTCTTTATTAAAAGAATAAAAAAAAAATTTTAAAAATATAAAAATAATAGTTTAAAAAAACTAAAAAAACACGCTTTTATAGAAAATCCAACAAAAAATAGAAAATAAAATTTAATAAATTTGGATTAAGAAAAGTGTAAATAAGAAACAAATGTATTTTAATGGAAAAAAAGCGTGGGGTGCATATAAGTGTTAATATTGAAGAATACACGCCGATACATGGAGCCCACTGTGAATGACAGTAACCATGGAAAAATAGAAAATGTTTATAACTGTTGACACTATGCACCCCACGCTTTTTTAGTTAGTTGATTTTTTTATAAAAGCGTGTTTTTTAGTTTTTTAAACTATTTTTTTTTTTAATTATTGCTTTGTCATCGGTCTTCGGTCATTGTCTTGGTCTCGGTGTGCAAAATTTGAATGAAATCTGACCGTTTAAAGTGGGTCAACATAGCGTCCAAAGGAGTCGGTTACAAACATACAAGTGAAGCTAATATAAAGCGTGTAAAAATAGCTATTGGGAACAGGGTCCAAGCTACGGCGGTCAGGGTTCCAGAGAGAGGAATCGCCTAACAATACGCACCGTGTCCAGAAGTACTGCTTTCTGAATCAAGCCCTTGATCCAGCTGCCTAACATAATAAAAAAAAAATCACCAGCCTAGCCTTTTCCAAACAATGTTGGGGTTGTCTTTCACTCAAACCGAATGCAGTTCATATCTGACGTAGACGGACTGACTGTCAGACCTCCACAACCCAGTTACTGGGTATCTATCACTCAAAGAAAAAGTATTTTTCTCACACCAGCTGTATGGACAAAACTGATCAAACGAATCTGGGGGTACGGTAGTACTCCCTCAAAGCGAGCCAAGCGAAGTGCAAGGGCACCACCTACCTTATCTCGAAGCGAGTCGTTTTTTAATCCTAATAACTTAAAGGTGAAAAATGCGTGTGTCCCCGTTTGTTCCACCGTCTTCGGCCACCTAGTGGGACGAACGGGAATACACGGAAAAATGTTTCTGGTGGGTGAATATTACACCGTAATGTTACACTGAAACCCGATTTAGGTCATGTTACATGATAAACTGCGAATTTCAATAAAAATCAGAAGTTTACCCTCAGGTTTTATATGAAAAAAATAGTTTTCTTCTCTGTATATATTATAATCATTGTAAGTATTATTTATGGTTTTAAGTATAAAGATAACGATAGTTTTTATTTGTCCAAAACATGAGTATACACAAATTTATGTCACAGTCATGTTTTACCTGAACGGCGAACAAATATAAAGGTAAGGTAAGGTAGGATGTTACATAAGCATAGAGTCATTTTAGATTAATCCCTTTCATATAGCAATTAACAATTATGAATATAATTTTAATTTTAAAAGGTTAAAAAAAGTATATATTACTAATTTTGTACCTATCACGTGACCAATTCATAACAAGTGTTATGTACTACGCCGTTATTGTTATGGGGGGAGCATCAGGCTAAATGCTCTTTACAGAACAATAAATTCTTTAAACATCAAAAGTATATTGTGATATTCTTTCTCTTGTAAGTGTACCTACGGTGCACGTATGCATATAGGGGTGATGAGTCATGTAAAATAAAACGACTGTTTCGGTGAGCGCTATTACAAGACTGACGAAATGGATAATCATTTATTTCGATGTAATATTATTTGCTTACGCACATTATTCCCCCCTTCTTTTATAAAAAATCTCTTTTACACTTTTATAGTACGCTTACATAACAGATTGAAAACAATAAAAGAAAAAAAAAAAAAAAAAATTAGACAATATAAAAAATCTTGAACATAAAAAAAAAGAAATATAAATCACTTGCATTACACCTTTACACTTTTTCACTTTAGTACTTGAGTTCTCTGGGAGTCTCTTCACATGCCTTGCGTCCCTTGAACTCCATTCGGATGATGGCTGCAGCTACAGCGCATGGATACCGTTGGGAGTGGAGTCGCTTGAGCTTGTCTGCCCTCCATATGCCGATACACATTTTTGTAGAATTGACTTCTGCACTTTTTGTAAAGGCAGAACGCTAACACCGCGACGGCTATGATGAAAACGCCGCCCATGGTTACTTCAGTGATGGACACGCTGGATCCGCCAGACCCGTTGGAGGCGGCAGTTTGAGCCACCACGATTTCTTCCTTTGATCCCCAACTTCCCATGATTTAAAATTAGTGATATTTTTCTTGCTGTTATTTTATAACGTGAGTTATTCCTTCGGTGATTTGTTGGATTGTGTTTTGACAGTTTCATTTAATTTGGTATTACTCTATTGCTGATGTTACGGAATTGCGAAACGTACCACAGGACGTATGACGCGGCCTGAACGTGTTGTGTTCGGCGCGGTCTTACTATTTTCTGCTGGGTCAGCACTCTTGCGTTCCTTCGCGTCTCTATTGGTACTTTTTATGTGTGCTAAAGGTTCATTTACCTCACCTTCAAATAAAATGTAGGCTGGTTTTAGTCTGTCCACCGATACTACGGATGTTTTCCTTGGCATTTGGATTTTGAAATGCTTCTCTTGCTTCTCTAACACTTTGTATGGTCCTTCGTATGAAGGGGTTAGAGGTTTCTTTACAGCATCCGTTCTGACGTATACGTACTCACAATCTTTCATGTCTGGGTGAATAAATGGTTTGTGGGTTGTGGCGTGGTGGTGGTTTTTAAACGGACTTAGTTTTGCCATTGTCTTTTGGAGATTCTGCGCATAGTCTTCTGGTGATGTAACTTGCGTTTTCGGCTCGATAAACATTCCAGGCAAACGTATGTTCGTTCCGTATAACATTTGCGCGGGGCTGACGTTTTCTTTCAATCTTAATGCCGCTCTCAGTCCTAGAAGGACAAAAGGTAATTCGTTCGACCAGTTTACAGTATTACCGCGTGCGACTAGAGCAGTTTTCATTGATCTATGCCAGCGTTCTACCAAACCATTTGACTGCGGATGATAACTTGTGGTCCTGGTTTTCTTGATACCAAGTGACTTAGTCAGAGCTATGAATAAGTCTGACTCGAACTGTCGTCCTTGGTCTGTAGTTATGGTGTTTGGGCATCCGAATCTCGATATCCAAGTGTTCATGAAAACTTCCGCTACGACTTTTGCTGTTATCTCTGCAACCGGTACAGCTTCCATCCATCTCGTTCCCCTGTCGACCATTGTGACAATGTATCTGTTTCCTCTGGATTCTGGTAATGGACCAACAATGTCTATGTGCACGTGATCTAAACGTGCTGTTGGTGGGAAAGTTCCTATTGGAGACGAGTTGTGCCTATGTATCTTGCTTTTCTGGCATGCTTGGCATGTTTTAGCCCACATACCAACGTCAGTATTCATGCGTGGCCAGAAATAATGCTCGGAGATCATTTTCTTTGATGATCTTATACCGGGATGCGTTATGTTGTGCATAGTGTCGAATACTTGTTTTCGAAGTGACTTCGGCACATATGGTCTCGGGTTTGGTTTTGAATTTTCACAAATTAATTGTTTTGTTCCTGTTAATTGCAAACTTTTCCAAGTAAGGTTATTGTTGTTCAATAGCTGAGTGAGTTCAATGTCATTGCCCTGCATATCTGCCATCTCGTTCCAATCCACAGGTGTGGGACAATCTATTTGTTCGACTCGCGATAATGCGTCGGCTACTGGGTTCATGTTACCGGATAGGTGACGGATGTCTGTCGTGAATTGTGCAATGAACTCTAAGTGACGTAACCTCCTTGGTGCGATCGTTTTGCTTGTGGAGTTTTGTTTATTAGTGAAGGCGTGACATAAAGGCTTATGATCGGTATATACAATCAACTCTCGTCCCTCGACATAAGGTTGGAAATGTGTTACTGCCATGTAGATTGCAAGCAATTCTCGATCATATGTGCTATATCTTGATTGCGTTTCACTCAGTCCCTTTGAGAAAAAGGAAAGAGGTTTCCAGTTTCCGTTTTCATACTGCTGCAAAACGGCGCCTACGCATGTCTGGGATGCATCTGTCATGAGCGATAGCGGGGAATTCGTTGTTGGCGAAATCAATGTAACAGCGTCGCTTAGACTTGATTTACATTGATCGAATGCTTCTAGTGCTTCTGGAGTCCATTGTATTTCAGTTTTGTCATTTTTCTTTGAGCCAATTAGGTATTTGTTCAACTGTGCTTGATGACGAGCTGCTTGTGGAATGTTGTTTCGGTAAAAATTAATCATGCCTAAAAATCTTCGTAATTCTTGCACTGTTTTCGGAATCGGATATTTGTTGATCGCTTCGACTTTGTCCGGTAATGGCTTGATACCGTCTTTTGTAATCTGATATCCAAGGAATTCTATTTGAGGTTTACCCAGCACGCACTTTTCTTGATTGATTGCAATGCCATGTTCGTCTAACCGTTTAAACACTTCTTGTAAATGACGTCGGTGTTCGCTGACTGATGATGACGTCACTAATATGTCGTCTATGTACACGAAAATAAAGTCGAGTCCAGCTAAGACTGTGTTCAAAAATCTGACAAAGGTTTGACCTGCATTTCGTAGTCCGAACGGCATTCTTGGAAATTTGAATAGACCGAACGGAGTAATCACTGCGGTTTTTTCTACCTCTTGTACTGGGATCTGATTATAGGCCCTTTTTAAATCAATTTTTGAGTATATACTGGTTCCTGGTAATAGGTACGTGAAGTCTAGTACTCTTGGAATCGGGTATCTATCCGGCACAGTAATCGCGTTCAATCTCCTGTAATCTCCACATAGGCGTAATTCACCGTTTTTCTTTGTCGCCACGAGCAATGGGCTAGCCCACGGACTCTTGGAAGGCCTACACAATCCTGTTTCTAACATATGCTCTATCTCTTTTTTTACTTTTAGATATTTGTCTGCTGGCAGAGGTCTTGACTTGGAGTAAACAGGGTGTCCGTTGGTAATGATTTGATGTACCACGTCATGCTTGGGTCGCGACTGTGTGTCAAGCGGTTTTAAAATGTTCGGATATTTTGCCAAAATGTCTGCGTAATCGTCGGTCAAGTTTACGGTCCGAAGTGTTGGTGTGCTTGACTTCATCAACTTTGCGTTCCTCTGAAGTCCAGTCGTACCATCTATTAAACGTTTATTTCGAATATCCACCAAAATATTGTGTTGTTCTAAAAAATCGGCTCCCAGTATTGGTTGCGTAATGTCAGCAACGATGAAAGTCCATCGATACGGCCGTCTCAGGTTTAGATCTAACGTCAGCGTTTTGTCACCGTATGTTTTAATTCGCGTTCCATTTGCGGCATAGATTTTATATGTGTCGTCTATTTTTAAACGGTTTCCTCTTCTAGGTATTGCCGAAATGTTAGCGCCAGTATCAACCAAAAAACGATACCCACTTTTTCGGTCGGTAACGCATAGGCGGTTTGAAGGAATGATAGCGCCGACGACCGCCTCTGTCAACGCTGAACTTAGTTTTCCGACGGCTTTTTCCAGTTGCATGGTTTTTCACAGTTCCGGGCTCGATTCCTGTACCGAAAATGATATTTGCATAACCAGTTTGGGCTGTCAGGCGTAATCCTCGATCTCGAGAGGGATCTTGGGCGCGACCGGCTTCGATTGCGTCTGTAATTATGACGTCCGTTGCCATGTGAGTTGGCTTTTAACGCTGCTATTTCCATGGTTAATTTACTCACTTGGTTAACTAACTCAACGATAAGCTGATTAGGACTGCCTGATACTTCCGACACTTCACCTGATCTTCCTTCCATAATCTTGTCTGCTATAGCGGCGAGGTTGTCGAGTTTTTGGTCCTGACTGACCATTAAAACTGCTCGAACATGATCAGGGAGTCTTGATGTCCAAAGGCTATGTAGTGTTTTTTCAGCCACCTGACTCTTACGTGCCAATTCTCTCATTCGTCTCAACAGTTGTGACGGTTTTTGGTCTCCTAATTCCACTTCACCTACCAGCTTTTGGAACTGCCGCTCTTCAGATTCTTCGTATACAGCAAGAAGTCTCTCTTTGAGGGCGCCGTATTTATTGGTGGCGGGAGGCGAAATTATTATGTCGGCCACCTGACTAATCGCGTCTTTGTTGAGGTTAGCCAACACAACGCCGTATTTTGCTTCGTCACCTTGTTTTTGTGGAGCCATCATTGTCTCGAACTGGGCGAACCACACGCTGGGCATTTCGGTCCAAAATTCGGGTATCTTTGAGGACATTCCTATTGCCGCCACGTCAGTCTGCTTGAAGTCCGTCGCTCCGCATAATGCTGTCCCATTTCCACAATTTCCGCTTGACGTCATGTCTGGATAACTATGTGCCTCTTGAAAACCAAAACCAGGGAGATCCGCTTGTGGAAGGCTGATTAGGTTGTGCAGTGCAGTTATCGAGACACGGGAAAATTAGGAAAATTAAAAATGCTATAAATCGCGACGCGTGTTAGTGATATCGGGGTCACCAAATGTAAGTGTACCTACGGTGCACGTATGCATAGAGGGGTGATGAGTCATGTAAAATAAAACGACTGTTTCGGTGAGCGCTATTACAAGACTGACGAAATGGATAATCATTTATTTCGATGTAATATTATTTGCTTACGCACACTCTAAACAAATAATTAGATATCTACTTGTTGTCAAACTTTCGACTTTCTGACATCTTTCTCTATCAAATATCCATGAATGGTCACCGGGACCATCGGCTTCAAGTGCTTTCCGAGGGAAGGAGGAGCCCAGTGCGATGGATTGTTACCCATCCACTAACCGACATCGGCTAGCATAGCTCAACCATCAGTCGATCTATGCGGCCGGTGTACTTTCCTTATCCCCTAGCATTAACATTTTTACTGTTGCGTTTTTTTGGGATCCGACGCCGACCCTTATAACTTACCTCCCTTCTTATAACTTGGCGGGTTAAACCATTCATTTAGCTAAGTTTAGTTGGGATACTACTACCTACACTAAACTACCCATGTGTCGCAGTATAATTGGGATTCGTCAACAACCATATTAGTACCTACCTTAGTGACTGTTCCATTATCAATCAGATGACTGTAAGCCGTAAGTGCTAGCGGGCCGTGTCCTTGCGTGCTCGCCGCGCTCCGGCAGTTCGGCGGCGCGCGTGCGGCGCGACGGACGCGACGGACGCGACCGACACTCCGAGTGGCGCGCGCGAACCTTACGATGTGCTCGGAATACTTCCCTAACTTTTACAACTCACTTTGTCATCGTCATAATAATTGACGTTGCGGGACGCGCTTTGAAGTGACTTGCTGCGATATGTTGGGTGTTCTTTACCTACTGAAAGACATAAAAAAGTGAAATGCTTTTGTTGAAAGTATCCGGTTGTCCAGGACCAATCTAACCACATGTGCATTAATATCAGTCGTTAGTATTAAATACTGACCGATCGCGATCGGACGGTGTCGCGGCGCGGGTGACGCGGGTGACGGTGTGGTGCGAGTGGTGCGAGTGGTGCGAGTGGTGCGAGTGGTGCGAGTGGTGCGAGTGGTGCGAGTGGTGCGAGTGGTGCGCGCGGAGTGCCGGCGGGCGCGGCGCGTGCATGCCGGTGCTGGCGCGGCATGGCGGCGCGCCGCCTCGTGCTGAACGGTCTGACGGCGGAGGTGGGCGCCGGCGGGGCGAGCGCGCAGAGCGGGGAGGGCGCGGGTGGCGGAGGCGGCTCGCCCGACTCGCTGGAGTTCTACCACGAGCTGGAGCTGTACCGCCAGCTGCTGGCACTGCCTCCCACGACCCCCGCGCCCTTCGCGCCCCCCGCGCCCCCAGCATATCCACAGAGGCGCGCGCGCACGCCCGATCCCACGCCTTCGAGGAGATGCCACGGTACTTACCATACTAGTAAACAGCGCCATGATCAAGTCAGTGGACATAGTTAAGTCTCAACATGAAAAATATGACAAAATAAATGTTGGTTGGGTCTTCTTAGGGGAAGGTGGGGTGAGACGGGGACTTTCATGAATAAAACGCTCCGTTTTTAATTGCACGATGTAGGAAATTTTATTAAGAAAATAATCAGTCTTTCTTCCTTTAGTGAATTCAGTAAAAACCAAAACATATAATTCTTCTCATAGAAAAATCAACTTAAAAAATAACGGAATTTCCCCAACCTTACCCCAGGGGTACCGTCTTGCCCTATAGGGGTATAGGGCAAGACGGTACCCCCTGGGGTAAGATGGAATCCACCCTCCTCTATAAGTTCTTCTTTTATAATTTTAAACCATAATCTATAACAAATAATAAAATTTACTCAACTAATAACCATAATTTTGAATTAAATCGAAATCCAAATAGAATAACAAATCAGGTGAGATCGGGTAAGATGGGGTATATACCCCGTCTTGCCCGCAGGTACCCATCTTTCCCAAACTGAACTTATGAGTTGCATTAGTTTTTTGAGGTAATAAATCAAAGCAAGCCGGGACGACTTAATGAGTGTAAACTCATTTTATGTTTCACAAACATCATTAAAAATATGCTACGTATTTTGTATATCATTTATTTTGAACAGTCACGCACTTTATAGTCGTCAATAGCATAGTTAGATAAAACTACTTTTTTTTTTTAAACATACGTACCAAGTAGAAACGTGCACTCCTCCGACCAAACTTTTTGTGATACTAACAAGTACTGCTAAATACCATCAGTAGGCGCTAAAATAAATTATCTAGTGACACTGCTTTACCTGTTTTGGTTGAGTTCCCATCTTACCTCGCTACCCCGTCTTACCCCACCTTCTCCTATTTAGCTATTCTGTTACTTTGGAACGCAAAATATATGTTTATATATATCAGAGAATACCTGCAATGTGACTCATGGAAATCTGTATTATGTGCGTAATATTAGGTACTCAAGTACTTATAAATCTTAAGCATTCCAAAGTGTGTGGTCAACAATTTGGGATACATAATGTACGGTGTTGTGTTCAGATGAGCCGCGGCGCAGTCGCACGCCGGGCGGGGCGCCTGCGCCTCCGCCTGCGCCTGCGCCGGCGTCCGTCGTGCGACATGCAAGGGTAAGTCATTAATATTATTTAAAACAAATATTATGTTTGGTCTAAGCAACCAAACACTTGCTAACTCAGCAGTTTACAACAAAACAAACATCACAATTTTATCATAGTATTAATGTAACATCAGTGCATTAGCAGACATCAAGCGAGCCGGGCCGGGTGAGTACAAAACATTTAACATGACATTTTACATTAAACTTGAATAGCTTTTAATAAACTCTTTAAAACCAAATCTAAAGAGTGCTGTAATATTACCTACGACATTGCACTCCGCACCCCGCACCCCGCACATATTATATGTTTTAGATGATAAGTGATCAGTAAGTGGTCGGGTTTCAACTCCAGCGCAGCGGCTCCCACACTAAAATAGTAAGGTGGTGACTTCACATTATATTTATAATTCAATTAAATTTAAAAGTTGTCTACTACAAAAAGTAAACGTAAACCTTACATAATATACGAGAGGTTTTCATATTTTTTGTAGATGAACACATAAGCACGAGTTTTTCTTTTCGAATCGATAAGAAAAATCGATTACATTTAAACAATCAATTCTTGTATACATGTATGCATATATATAATCTGAATTTATTATGATTTAATCATGTTAGGATCATTTATAACTCGGTTTTGTTATGTTAGAACGTTATAGATTAATTCATTTTTATTTTTGACTATATTCTGTTCCATACATAAGGAATGCACAGGTCTGGTGTGCAAAAAAATAACGAACTCAAACAAAAGCAAACTCTGTAAATGCTACGCCGTAGCAGTTGCTACGCGTGTGCTACGCCGTAGCAGTTGCTACGCGTGTGCTACGCCGTAGCAGTCGCTACGCGTGTGCTACGCCACGCCGCCGCCGCGCGCTGTCAAGCTTTTTTTTTTTTTTTAAAACATTGCCCCATACTAGGAATTTCTCCTGTATCGTGGGTGCGTTTACAAACATTTAAACTCACATACACAAACAGCCAGACCCGAAACAACTACCTGTAGGTCATACAAATATTTGTTCCGTGTGGGGATTGAACCCACAACACGCGGCGCAGCAGCCGATGGCTCAACCACCGCGCCGACCGTGTCGTCAAATGTGTAAATCGTGTAATTTCTTCATTTCGAACCTGAAAGAGGGCAAAGCCAAAAGTAAGTATAGTTAAAGCGAAAAAGCTCTAATTACAACTTTGTTATACAACTGTCTGTCTAAAAAAAACGGTTCAATAAAATACGACACAAGGACAAGCGCGGTCGCAGAGGACCTCCTCTGCACCTGCAGAGGGGTTCCCACACAAGTCACCTATGCTACTCATGGACTGTAGCTGGTCCACGGGGATCCGGTAAACTATGGGAGGAACATGACTGCTCTTAAGTGTGTGATGGTGCGCGCTATGCTGTCCTCGCTGGACGATATGTTGCAGGAGATGATGTAGTGTACAAAGGGAGGGCGAAGCGAGCTCGAATACTTTATCACCCCGCCTTGGGTAACTTATGTTTTTTTTGGTTGATTGACACGTAGTAAGAGTTGATTGTCGACTTATAAACAAAACTTTCAGAATAAACTGAGTGTAAGAGCTTGAAAGCTTTAGAACCATCTGGAATAGTGTAGATATTCTTTTGATGATTAAAAAAACATAGAAATTACTTAATTGCTGACTTATGCAGCCGACGAATTATTAAAATGTACTAAAATGCAAATGTTGTAATGTCGTAAATGATTAGTGGTGAGAAGGAGAGGCTTCACACCTGTCATGCACGAGGTTGTGGGTTCCAATTCGCGCTAGAGCTAACGTGAATTTTTCAGTTAGTAGGTGCTTTCTAAGTTTATCATACACAATACAGTCAATAGTGAAGGAAATCATCTTTAGGAAACTTGTACTTATTATTATAAATCTGAAAGTGCCAATCCACCTGTAACAAGCATTCTCTGTATGAGAAGTGGACTTTGGCCTGCAGTGGGAAAAGCGGGCGGGCCGCGCGAGTGCTCGGCGCCCAGTACTAGTAGTAGTCAAACTAACGAGGCACCATCACTATCAAATCGCGGTTGGGTTTCTTATTCACTTGATTATATTATTCTACCAAAAACTAATAAATACATACATCGATATAGGCACATCACGGTCAATTCAAACAAATAATCCGGTCCTTCGCAATAATCCTACATTGATACGTTTTAGTGACCTACCGATTTGTGAATCAGATGATTTATATCTATCGACACTTACGGGATTCGCGTAACAATACAATACTAGTGAACTAAGAACATACCGTTAGGCTCGGTGTTGAAATGATTTATTATGGAAAAAAAAGAAATATTTAACAATAATGAATACAAACACTATAACGAGAAATACACTAAAATTTGTGTAATCGGAAGAATCACGTACTTATTTCTTGTAAAGTCTATATTTTCTCTTTCTCTTTCTAGCTGTGAAAGAAAAAATAAACAAGAATGCAATATCCGGCGGAGTGCAGACATATTAATATTGTTTAATATCTAAATCATTTTCAAAACTAAGGTTCGTTACGTTTTCCGATGAAAATCCCGTCCGACACGAGTTTTTGCTTTTACTGGGCCGGTTTGTAATATACTATGTAAGATATAAAACCCTAATGTGAACTGGCCTTTCACAAAATATTGCTTTTCCCGATGCACTATCTACTCTTTTGTAAAGTTCCATTTATTTTACATTTTTACAAGAGAGTTATTCAATTGTACAAATTGGAAAAACACCAGAAGTAGTTTATGGATTTGAGAATATGAATATTTGTGCTGGGCGCTGTAATACCTAGCGCGCGAGCTCATCGCACGCTAGGTATTACAGCGCGCGCTATTTAGCTCGGCGGGTTATTAAAATTTGGCAAAACAACGCACCGGTAATCTGCCGCCTATTTGCCGCTCCAGCGCGCTCCCCCCGCACGCCCCTCCCTCGCCCTCTGCCGCCTCATTATTGATACATTTTGCCAAGCGATTGCATGCTAAATGATGAGGAATATTATAATTGAACGTTTCGACGCAATCCTCTCACCTGCCGGGGCTGCACCAGCGAGCGGACCAGCGCACGGCCTTACGCCTCGCACGCCCCAAGTCGAAACATAAGACGCGTTCCGACACCAACTGCTCGAACTTAGTTATAGTATGGGTACGTATTAGTTGTGTGCGGAGGCCGTCGACTGGTGTACGTGACATCGCGGTAAGTAATTGATTGATGAAGTGCGCAGCGGGCCACGGGCGGTGCGGTGCGGTGCGGCGCGGTGCGGTGCGGCGCGGCGCGGTGCGGTACGGCGCGGTGCGGCGCGGTGCGGTACGGCGCGGTGCGGCGCGGTGCGGTACGGCGCGGTGCGGCGCGGTGCGGTACGGCGCGGTGCGGCGCGGTGCGGTACGGCGCGGTGCGGTGCTGGCCGACACTCGCACCTGGTGCTCGATTCTCAGACTTAGTTTTACTCGTGGTTTGATTTAAATCGCAACCAAGGCGCGGTGCGGGTGCAGCAGCTTCTAGCAGATTACGGAGATTTAAAAAATATCAACTCTCCTAGTTGTGAAGGAGGAAGGAGCGCTGTGAGCCAATCGCATAATATCGTGCAGGTTGTTCTGACCTTAGCATGCGCGCGTGTCGCTACACAGTGTGGCTGGTTATTGTAGAACGGAGGCGCATTGCGTGAAGTGAAGCTTCTTCATGCAAATCAAAAGAACGAGGTACACGTAATTATAAGGCTGTGAGCACACAAGTGGGCGACCGGCCACGGACTTCGGCGGCGCGCTGAATATTCATGCGCTGGAGTCCTTAGCCTGGGAGAGTGCCTTCTTTGCGTCTCGCCTTTACTGCGAAAATTACCTTATCAAGAACCGTTTGAAAAAGATATGAAATTACAAACCGTTGTTTGGTAATGTTGGCAAGACATCTCCTGCCGGGCCAGTGGTGTAAGATATATCATTTGATAATATGTTTCCGACAAAATTATACTGTAAGTAAACCTATATGAACGCTGGGCAAACATTTTTAAAATTTTGAAATTAGGCACCGACCGGCGATTATCTTTGTATGCAATATGCAGGACATCCCCGTCAGGTGCAGAACTATTGCAGGACATGATAACATAATAAAGTGGGCTATGAGTTTACTGGTTTTAGTGGACCCCTACCTGAACAATCTCACTAAAATACATACACATATAAACTTACTCCTTTTCCCCTTGAGGGTAGGCAGAAACACAGAACGCACGATCGCAACTGCTACGATCCTTCAAACTACTTTTGCTGCGTTTATTCCTTCATACTCGTACATCTGGTCATACACGCACGCCGGTTGCGCATCTGACCCTTTCATCAAAAAGGTCGATGTATGTCCTTCAAGGACGTCCTGTCCCTGCGTTTTCGCTTACTTCTGCCATAAATAATGTACCTTTTGTTCCGTGTGTCTTGACACAAACACCTTGGGCACGCCCGTGCTCTCCGAAGCATCGAGCGTCCCTTTTACACGCTTTATATTAGCTTCACTTGTATGTTTGTATGTTTGTAACCAACTCCTTTGGACTCTATTTTGACCCACTTTAAACGGTCAGATTTCATTCAAATTTTACACACCTGTCAAAGACCGATGACAATGCAATAATTCGAAAAAAAAAAAAAAGTATAAATGCAAAACTAAAAATCACGCTTTTATAAAAAATTCAGCTAAAAAATGAAAAATAAATTATAGTTTAAAAAACTATAAAAACATACTTTTATAGAAAATCCAACAAAAAAATTGAAAATAAAATTTAATAAATTTTGATTAAGAAAAGTGTAAATTAGAAAAAAATGTATATTAATAGAAAAAAGCCTGGGGTGCATAGTGTTAATATTGAAGAATACACGCCGATACATGGAGCCCACTGTGAATGACAGTAACCATGGAAACAGAAAAAGTTTATAACTAAATACTTGTTTCCTCCGAGCACTCAAGCCGGCCGGTTAAGACAGAGACGGACTACTCCCGGGAGATAGGGTCCGTGGGGTCGCTACTGCCCAACAGCTTGCCACAAGCTGCCCCGCGGGTTTATTATTATTATCTCTTCTATTCATTTTCCGTGTCGCTGTATACAAAGGGCAACAATTCTGCGTTTTACGGTCCATTACAAGTTAGGCATTTGAGCACAGACGACTATTTGTGTTTTGGAGCGCAGTGTGGTGTTCCAAACACGATCTCTTAACACCTAAGCTACTGCGCCCCACGCAGTCCACTCTCAGCACGTTGGCAATACATGTATGAAATAAAGCGTAATATTTCACAACAGAATAATTATAGGAAATATAATAATAAGTAGTAGTAGTAGAAGTTGTGGTATGCGTAACTTTGGAGACCGTTGTATCCGTGACTGCAATGCAAGTACTCGCAGACATCAAAAAGAGATGTCGATTCTCTGGTTTCAGTTTGGTATAAGGTAAATTGAATAGGCTCGCAATAGGCTCGCCCCTTATTACATGGGATTTAAAAACGTAACTGGCTAAATGTGGTTAATTCTATACGTGCACCTCTGCCCATCCCTTCGGGGAAAACAGGCGAGATGTTTTATTTTGTGTTATTGTGTGTAGCACGTTGTGCCTATATAGGTATAGCTAGCTGCGGTCCGTCCAAGTGCCGGCGGTGGATAGCCCAAGTTAATCAAGCGCCCGCGGCCGCACTTACCGCCTCTTATCTAACACTTATCAATTAATGGAACCTCCCCTGGTCTGCCCCTGCACAACGTGTCGGCTGCTCTCCGCGCTACTTTTATTTAATATTTATTTATTCTTATATTAAAATGGTTAAAAACCAATTACAGAAATGAAAGTCAGTTTGTACACGTAAAAGATAAAACATAAAATCATCAAATAAAAACTTAACAAGTGTTATTAAGTTTTCATTTGACGATTCATTCATAGATCCCTCTCACAGTACTTCTGATTTGCCGACAAAATCATCGTCCATTATCGATAGAGTCCAAGAGATCATTAAGAGCGGCCAGTGTACGTGGTACTGGCGACTGAGCACGCGCAACTGTACGACATGGAGGCACAGCAAACAGCCTGTGCTTGCTACCGCGGCAGTAGTTGTCTGGCACAAAGAAGCGAGCCAGCACAGCACGTAGATCAGGCGCGTCAATAGTGCCACGGAGCGTCATACCCCATATGGTGAGCTGGTCTTTGCCCGCCTCACCTCTAACGAGTTATATCCGAGGCATCCCAGTAGGAATTTAGTTGGATAGAGGTAATAGTAATAGACGTGTAAATAAATAATATTAATAACAGCTTATAAATGTGCCTAAGGAACACTTTTTGAACCATTTCTAGCAAAAGAGCGTAGGTACTTTCGTGTGGGTTCTATTATTATAATTTGCTACGAACGAGTGCATTCAACATGATTTTGATGGCATGTGCGGAATGAAAATCGCGGTGATTTCGCAAAACAAAACCCAATCTTTGGTAGGATTCATTAGCTACCGTGGCGATGTGGTTGTGGAAGGTGAGCTTCGGTCGAATGTAACTCCCAGATTCCCACTCCCAGACTTACATGGCTGATGTTTTCATGATGGTCTTGTTGGTTAAATTATATTCATAATTGACTGGGTACCGCACTCGACCGAATGTTATTGCGAAGCACTTGGATTAAATTCAGTCCAGGCTCCACTTGTATATCGCGTCTATGTCTTGCTGCAGTGCTAAACAGTCACGCTCGCTGTTTATTTCGAGGTACAAATTCAAATCATACTTAGCCAAAATGTATAACAATGTGTATGAATGGTGTCAGCCATTTATTCCGATTCGAACGTTCAGTCAAAGCTGGTCAGCAGTATAGCGGAGCACCGCACTGCGTGCAGCCGCTGCGGTGTGGTTTGCTGGTACATAGCGTTACTAGCGTCTAAAACATCAGGAATATCTTTATCTATGCGATAGTTGTAATCCTGTAATATACTTAAGTAAAACATAAAATGGTCGTCTATTCTATATTTCATAGACTGAAATACGGATCTGTCACTTGGATCGGCTGTCTCACTGTGACTCCTCTAAGACAGTTGTGCAACACCACACGCAGCGCTCGGGCCCACTCTCCAGACGGCGGCAGGCCACAGAACCTAGAGTGGCAGCGATGGCCTATACATACTGCCTTATCGACATATAATTCCACGATGACGAGCTCGTGTAGAAAAGACTTAATATAAATTAATTATGCCGCCCGTCTGCGTCGCCCGCCGGGGGCTTACGGTTTGGATTAGTGTGCGGAGTGCACCGCGTCCGTGAACACCGCTTGTCTTCCAGAAATCCGTTTAGTCTGTGAATTACCTCCGACCGATTACGTTTCCGAGGTTCGGTGATTCGGTGTTTATTTAATCCTAACCTCCTTTGTATTCCTCTCGGAGTTTCTACTTGAAATAAATACCTCATTGGGGTTTCTGCTAAAATGATAACGAATCTATTCCATGATTTCAGACGGTGAATATTGATAAGTTTACGTATGAACCGTATCGTCGTCACGTCAACGTACGCAATGGAACTTCCTGAACGCCAGGTTTCACTGATGTGTGTGACTGTGTGTATTGAGTGTATGTATTGGGTAACTATGTATTAGCTCACACAAACCTCGCTGGTGTGTAACGCTAAGCTTGGCAGTATATCGCATGGGCTTTGACTTCCAACAGAGAGTAAAGTCCTCAATAGTCCAGAACAGTTGCACTGGTCACAAACTGTAATTGAATTTTCCCGTTTGGGAGTTTTGAGTCGGGTATACGAGTACCTCGGGATTGAAATTGTAGGAATGTGATGATAGGCTTTTAGTGGCTTACACCTCTCAGCGCGGTTGTATTTATTTTATCCTTCGCGCGGTAGTAACGGTTGTGTCCGTTTTTAAGACCTTAGTATGTGATAGTAGATATCAACCGACAAATATATTGGAACGGGCCATTCATTGTTGTAAACTCCCTGTGAGCACCGCAACGCACCAAACCGCGCCGCACCGCGCCCAGACTACTGTGCGTAAGCAAATAATATTACATCGAAATAAATGATTATCCATTTCGTCAGTCTTGTAATAGCGCTCACCGAAACAGTCGTTTTATTTTACATGACTCATCACCCCTCTATGCATACGTGCACCGTAGGTACACTTACATTTGGTGACCCCGATATCACTAACACGCGTCGCGATTTATAGCATTTTTAATTTTCCTAATTTTCCCGTGTCTCGATAACTGCACTGCACAACCTAATCAGCCTTCCACAAGCGGATCTCCCTGGTTTTGGTTTTCAAGAGGCACATAGTTATCCAGACATGACGTCAAGCGGAAATTGTGGAAATGGGACAGCATTATGCGGAGCGACGGACTTCAAGCAGACTGACGTGGCGGCAATAGGAATGTCCTCAAAGATACCCGAATTTTGGACCGAAATGCCCAGCGTGTGGTTCGCCCAGTTCGAGACAATGATGGCTCCACAAAAACAAGGTGACGAAGCAAAATACGGCGTTGTGTTGGCTAACCTCAACAAAGACGCGATTAGTCAGGTGGCCGACATAATAATTTCGCCTCCCGCCACCAATAAATACGGCGCCCTCAAAGAGAGACTTCTTGCTGTATACGAAGAATCTGAAGAGCGGCAGTTCCAAAAGCTGGTAGGTGAAGTGGAATTAGGAGACCAAAAACCGTCACAACTGTTGAGACGAATGAGAGAATTGGCACGTAAGAGTCAGGTGGCTGAAAAAA
This sequence comes from Phlogophora meticulosa, assembly GCA_905147745.2. Classification (NCBI taxonomy): domain Eukaryota; kingdom Metazoa; phylum Arthropoda; class Insecta; order Lepidoptera; family Noctuidae; genus Phlogophora; species Phlogophora meticulosa. The sequence goes on from LR990523.1 coordinate 79,161, forward strand.
CACTACATAGCCTTTGGACATCAAGACTCCCTGATCATGTTCGAGCAGTTTTAATGGTCAGTCAGGACCAAAAACTCGACAACCTCGCCGCTATAGCAGACAAGATTATGGAAGGAAGATCAGGTGAAGTGTCGGAAGTATCAGGCAGTCCTAATCAGCTTATCGTTGAGTTAGTTAACCAAGTGAGTAAATTAACCATGGAAATAGCAGCGTTAAAAGCCAACTCACATGGCAACGGACGTCATAATTACAGACGCAATCGAAGCCGGTCGCGCCCAAGATCCCTCTCGAGATCGAGGATTACGCCTGACAGCCCAAACTGGTTATGCAAATATCATTTTCGGTACAGGAATCGGGCCCGGAACTGTGAAAAACCATGCAACTGGAAAAAGCCGTCGGAAAACTAAGTTCAGCGTTGACAGAGGCGGTCGTCGGCGCTATCATTCCTTCAAACCGCCTATGCGTTACCGACCGAAAAAGTGGGTATCGTTTTTTGGTTGATACTGGCGCTAACATTTCGGCAATACCTAGAAGAGGAAACCGTTTAAAAATAGACGACACATATAAAATCTATGCCGCAAATGGAACGCGAATTAAAACATACGGTGACAAAACGCTGACGTTAGATCTAAACCTGAGACGGCCGTATCGATGGACTTTCATCGTTGCTGACATTACGCAACCAATACTGGGAGCCGATTTTTTAGAACAACACAATATTTTGGTGGATATTCGAAATAAACGTTTAATAGATGGTACGACTGGACTTCAGAGGAACGCAAAGTTGATGAAGTCAAGCACACCAACACTTCGGACCGTAAACTTGACCGACGATTACGCAGACATTTTGGCAAAATATCCGAACATTTTAAAACCGCTTGACACACAGTCGCGACCCAAGCATGACGTGGTACATCAAATCATTACCAACGGACACCCTGTTTACTCCAAGTCAAGACCTCTGCCAGCAGACAAATATCTAAAAGTAAAAAAAGAGATAGAGCATATGTTAGAAACAGGATTGTGTAGGCCTTCCAAGAGTCCGTGGGCTAGCCCATTGCTCGTGGCGACAAAGAAAAACGGTGAATTACGCCTATGTGGAGATTACAGGAGATTGAACGCGATTACTGTGCCGGATAGATACCCGATTCCAAGAGTACTAGACTTCACGTACCTATTACCAGGAACCAGTATATACTCAAAAATTGATTTAAAAAGGGCCTATAATCAGATCCCAGTACAAGGGGTAGAAAAAACCGCAGTGATTACTCCGTTCGGTCTATTCAAATTTCCAAGAATGCCGTTCGGACTACGAAATGCAGGTCAAACCTTTGTCAGATTTTTGAACACAGTCTTAGCTGGACTCGACTTTATTTTCGTGTACATAGACGACATATTAGTGACGTCATCATCAGTCAGCGAACACCGACGTCATTTACAAGAAGTGTTTAAACGGTTAGACGAACATGGCATTGCAATCAATCAAGAAAAGTGCGTGCTGGGTAAACCTCAAATAGAATTCCTTGGATATCAGATTACAAAAGACGGTATCAAGCCATTACCGGACAAAGTCGAAGCGATCAACAAATATCCGATTCCGAAAACAGTGCAAGAATTACGAAGATTTTTAGGCATGATTAATTTTTACCGAAACAACATTCCACAAGCAGCTCGTCATCAAGCACAGTTGAACAAATACCTAATTGGCTCAAAGAAAAATGACAAAACTGAAATACAATGGACTCCAGAAGCACTAGAAGCATTCGATCAATGTAAATCAAGTCTAAGCGACGCTGTTACATTGATTTCGCCAACAACGAATTCCCCGCTATCGCTCATGACAGATGCATCCCAGACATGCGTAGGCGCCGTTTTGCAGCAGTATGAAAACGGAAACTGGAAACCTCTTTCCTTTTTCTCAAAGGGACTGAGTGAAACGCAATCAAGATATAGCACATATGATCGAGAATTGCTTGCAATCTACATGGCAGTAACACATTTCCAACCTTATGTCGAGGGACGAGAGTTGATTGTATATACCGATCATAAGCCTTTATGTCACGCCTTCACTAATAAACAAAACTCCACAAGCAAAACGATCGCACCAAGGAGGTTACGTCACTTAGAGTTCATTGCACAATTCACGACAGACATCCGTCACCTATCCGGTAACATGAACCCAGTAGCCGACGCATTATCGCGAGTCGAACAAATAGATTGTCCCACACCTGTGGATTGGAACGAGATGGCAGATATGCAGGGCAATGACATTGAACTCACTCAGCTATTGAACAACAATAACCTTACTTGGAAAAGTTTGCAATTAACAGGAACAAAACAATTAATTTGTGAAAATTCAAAACCAAACCCGAGACCATATGTGCCGAAGTCACTTCGAAAACAAGTATTCGACACTATGCACAACATAACGCATCCCGGTATAAGATCATCAAAGAAAATGATCTCCGAGCATTATTTCTGGCCACGCATGAATACTGACGTTGGTATGTGGGCTAAAACATGCCAAGCATGCCAGAAAAGCAAGATACATAGGCACAACTCGTCTCCAATAGGAACTTTCCCACCAACAGCACGTTTAGATCACGTGCACATAGACATTGTTGGTCCATTACCAGAATCCAGAGGAAACAGATACATTGTCACAATGGTCGACAGGGGAACGAGATGGATGGAAGCTGTACCGGTTGCAGAGATAACAGCAAAAGTCGTAGCGGAAGTTTTCATGAACACTTGGATATCGAGATTCGGATGCCCAAACACCATAACTACAGACCAAGGACGACAGTTCGAGTCAGACTTATTCATAGCTCTGACTAAGTCACTTGGTATCAAGAAAACCAGGACCACAAGTTATCATCCGCAGTCAAATGGTTTGGTAGAACGCTGGCATAGATCAATGAAAACTGCTCTAGTCGCACGCGGTAATACTGTAAACTGGTCGAACGAATTACCTTTTGTCCTTCTAGGACTGAGAGCGGCATTAAGATTGAAAGAAAACGTCAGCCCCGCGCAAATGTTATACGGAACGAACATACGTTTGCCTGGAATGTTTATCGAGCCGAAAACGCAAGTTACATCACCAGAAGACTATGCGCAGAATCTCCAAAAGACAATGGCAAAACTAAGTCCGTTTAAAAACCACCACCACGCCACAACCCACAAACCATTTATTCACCCAGACATGAAAGATTGTGAGTACGTATACGTCAGAACGGATGCTGTAAAGAAACCTCTAACCCCTTCATACGAAGGACCATACAAAGTGTTAGAGAAGCAAGAGAAGCATTTCAAAATCCAAATGCCAAGGAAAACATCCGTAGTATCGGTGGACAGACTAAAACCAGCCTACATTTTATTTGAAGGTGAGGTAAATGAACCTTTAGCACACATAAAAAGTACCAATAGAGACGCGAAGGAACGCAAGAGTGCTGACCCAGCAGAAAATAGTAAGACCGCGCCGAACACAACACGTTCAGGCCGCGTCATACGTCCTGTGGTACGTTTCGCAATTCCGTAACATCAGCAATAGAGTAATACCAAATTAAATGAAACTGTCAAAACACAATCCAACAAATCACCGAAGGAATAACTCACGTTATAAAATAACAGCAAGAAAAATATCACTAATTTTAAATCATGGGAAGTTGGGGATCAAAGGAAGAAATCGTGGTGGCTCAAACTGCCGCCTCCAACGGGTCTGGCGGATCCAGCGTGTCCATCACTGAAGTAACCATGGGCGGCGTTTTCATCATAGCCGTCGCGGTGTTAGCGTTCTGCCTTTACAAAAAGTGCAGAAGTCAATTCTACAAAAATGTGTATCGGCATATGGAGGGCAGACAAGCTCAAGCGACTCCACTCCCAACGGTATCCATGCGCTGTAGCTGCAGCCATCATCCGAATGGAGTTCAAGGGACGCAAGGCATGTGAAGAGACTCCCAGAGAACTCAAGTACTAAAGTGAAAAAGTGTAAAGGTGTAATGCAAGTGATTTATATTTCTTTTTTTTTATGTTCAAGATTTTTTATATTGTCTAATTTTTATATTTTTTTTTTCTTTTATTGTTTTCAATCTGTTATGTAAGCGTACTATAAAAGTGTAATAGAGATTTTTTTTAAAAGAAGGGGGGAATAATGTGCGTAAGCAAATAATATTACATCGAAATAAATTATCCATTTCGTCAGTCTTGTAATAGCGCTCACCGAAACAGTCGTTTTATTTTACATGACTCATCACCCCTCTATGCATACGTGCACCGTAGGTACACTTACACTACCATTAATAACTTCTTGTAAATAGGTAGACTTCACTGGAGTGAATGACAATGTGTTTGTAAATGATGAGTCAACACAAATAGCTACACAGTACTCGGCACACTGCGCAGCACTTCTTTATTACCTCAAGACGTACTCAGTGCTCTGCTCAACATATTATAGTGGAATACACTGTTATTGTTTCCACTTGCACGCAGCAGGTACTAGCAAGTTCTCTGGTATAGGATTTTCTAAAGACTCGTATGAGTGACGGCACATTCTGCAATGGGAGTGTGTTAAGTTTCTTGTAGTATAGTATAGGGACCAATACCGCCATTTTAGAAAGGGGTAATTTGTGCGTTTACTCTTTATTAATAACTAATACAGTAATTGGCTGCAGATCGGTTTTGCAAAGTTGTCGGTCGTTGCGTTGTGTAGTGTGTCCAGTGTGTGCAGCAAGACGCACGGGTCGCGCGACACACGCGCCGCCGCCGCCGCGCCGCCGCCGCCGCGCCAACGCGGTGTCCTGCGCGAGCGACGAATACTCCGCAACGCGACGTAATGCGACGCGATGCCTCACGCGACAAGTGTCCTACGTGATTTTGGTTATTAGTTCTCAAATCATGCAGACGTACGGTATAATTTAGCTTGAAAGTTCATATTCAAAGTATAGACTTTTAAAAAGAAAGAAAACCAATATAATATTTTTACAAAGAAACACATTTGGCGAGTTCCATCATTTATATCACATAAAACAACAAATTTTCAAAAACCTATTTCTATTGACGAAAGATTACTTTTGACATAGCGGTGAGTACATACAAATGAAACTACATAATATTGTATTATTGAATATATTTTAATTATTATGAAATTATCACTGATATGAATCATCAGAAGTGAAGTAACCCATCATTGATTCTGTGTTTGATGGGGTGTTCAGTTTTTATATTTCGCTGATGGGCTGAGTTGATGAGATAAATAATAATTTATTCAGAGATGGTAGCTTTTTCATATACGGCATTATAGACATGAAACAGTAGTCGTCGTTTTCATTTAAATCTTTTTCATTAGGTCTATTTTTCCTCGTTCGAATGTTATTAAAATTTCTTCAATACTTTTTGCTGCATTTTCTTGTACAATTTGCCAACGTTCCAAAAGCTCGCGACGGGATGCATCAGTCCAGGTGTGTCGAAATAGCATTTTGTGCAGTTGCAGCATCAGTCACAGGGCCATCAATCGTTGCCAAATTGGTATCATCTGTATTGAACTGCGATTCATAGGTTTGTGTAAGTATTGTATGATGTTTGCTCAGAAAGAATAGACATCATTGTATAATCATCCTTAATGTCGCTTTCAACTAATAATTTATTTTGAATATTACTAGTAGTTTTACGAGGTTTCAAAATTGTCTTTAAAAATTGCATTGATTCTAAATGTGGCTGATCTCCTTGATATTGACCATTTTTATCTGCATCCGAACCCGATCTTAGCTTTTCTATTCTTTTTAGCACTCTGTTATAGGAGTCTCTTAAATTCTTCCACTTTTTTTTACATCATCAACTGAAATTAAAACAATATTACTACATATTTACAGATATTTGGTTACCGGAACACCATATACAAAGTTCATCATCATCCTCCTGCCCTTATCCCAATTTATTTGGGGTCGGCGCAGCATGTTTTCTTCTTCCATACATCTCTATTTGCCGTCATCTCATGGGTCACCTCTTTTCTTGCCATATCCTCTTTCACACAATCCATCCATCTTTTCTTCCTCTACTCATGTAACCCTGCACATTCATACTCAAAACTTTCCTCACAACATGGTCCTCATTCCTTCGCATCCCATGCCCATACCATGACAACCGATTTCCACACAACTTCTCGGTCACAGGCGCAACTTTAAGACTTCCTCTTACATACTCATTTCTTATTCTATCCATTCGCGTAACACCACACATTCCTCTCAGCATTCTCATCTCAGCTGCATGTAACTGCCTTTTATTCATGCCTTTTGCGGCCCAACATTCTGATCCATACAAGACAGCAGGTCTAACCATTGTTTTGTAAATCTTCCCCTTAAGTTTAAGGGGAATATGGGGGTCACAGGTTGTTGTTCGTTACCTGCCGCCATTTCATCCACCCTATGTTAATTCAGTGCTTGACAGCCCGATCTATTTCTCCGTCACTTTGCACGAGTGAACCGAGATACCGAAAGTCGGAACAGACCGGGAGAAGCACGCTGTTAAGTGACATTGCTTCAGGACTGGAGAGACCGCCGAAATCGCAGAACATATATTCAGTTTTGGTTCTGCTGATTTTCAAGCCCACACTCTCCAGCCTCTGTTGCCATTTCTCCAGTCTGCTCTGGATCTCAGGTCCATCTTCACCGACAAGAACAATGTCGTCGGCAAATAACATGCACCAGGGTGCCTCTTCCTGTATGTCCGGACTTAAGAGCGTCCATTATCAACAAGAAGAGGTAAGGGCTTAATGCCGACCCTTGGTGCAGTCCTACAGCCACACTGAACTTGTCGGTGTTGCCAGCAGATGATCGGACATACGTCCTAGACCGGCTGTACATTGCACGAATTAACTCCACATACTTCCCAGGCACACCTTTCTCTTTCACGGCCCACCACAACACCTCCCGGGGCACCCTATCATACGCTTTCTCCAGATCAATGAACACCATGTGCAAGTTCTTATGTGCACGTCTGTATTTCTCACACAGCTGGCGGAGTGCAAAGGTGGCGTCCATTGTTCCTCGACCTGGCATAAACCTAAATTGACTTGGGGTAATTTCACTCTCCTCTCGCAATCTTTTCTCTATCACCTTCTCCCATACTTTCATACTATGTGACAGGAGCTTTATCCCTCGATAGTTGTTGCAGTCCTGTACGTCCCCTTTATTTTTGAAGATGGGCACTAGTGAACTATTGCACCACTCTTGTGGGATCACTTCCTCATGCAACAACTTATTAAAGAATAAAGTCAGCCACATACATCCATCTTCTTTTAATACCTTCCATACTTCTGCTGGTATATCATCTGGGCCCATAGCTTTTCCATTTTTCATACTTCTAACTGCATTCCTAACTTCATCCATGCTAATTTCTCTCACCAAACCCATATTTACCTGTGTCTCTTGAAGCATACCATTCCATTCATTCTCCTCGTTCATTAACCTATCAAAGTAGACCTTCCATCGCAGTTTTATTTCATCATCTTCACACAGAACCTTACCAGCATCATCTTTAATACATTTAATATGCGTTATATCTTTTGCCCTTTTTTCCCTTGCTTTCGTAATCCGATAGAGTTCCTTCTGGCCCCTAGGGCTATCCAGTGAGTTATACAACTTCTCCTGTGCCTTAGCCCTAGCGACTGCTACCGCCTGTTTTGCTTTCCTCTTCCATTCTTTGTATATTATATTCTTTTCTTCTTTCAAACTATCGTTCCCGTTTTCTACACCCTGCCATTCTTTAAACGCAACTTTTTTCTGTTTAAGTAACTTTTGCACTTCTTCATTCCACCACCATGTATCCTTATCTATTACACCTTTCCCTTTCGATTCTCCGAATACGTCTTTTGCTACTCTTCTTATACAATCTGCCATCTCATTCCAACAATCATTCACAGATTTTCCCTCCATATCCTTCATATCAATCATTTTATCCACAACTTGATTTTTAAACAAACCTGAACACTCCTCATTTTCTAACATACACCATCTAGTTTTTGGTGGGGGCCGTTCTTTGTTATTTCTGGCGGACACACTTACTTTAACCTGCATAACTACCAACCTGTGTTGTGAGACTAATGCTTCGCCTGGCAGCACTTTACAGTTTTTGACACAAATCAGACTACTCCTTTTTACCAGGAAGTAGTCGACTTGTGTCGCGTGGTGGCCACTTTAATATGTGATCAGGTGCTCGTCTTTCTTCTCAAACCACGTGTTTGTTATTGCCAGGTCGAATGCAGTAGCAGCTTGCAGTAGTGCCTCACCGTCATTGTTACGGTTTCCGTCCCCCCAACCACCATGCACTCTCTCATACCCAACGTTCAGCTTTCCAACATGCCCGTTAAAATCACCCCTACATACACTTCTTCACTCTCTTGCACATCTCTCATCACACAGTCAAAGTCCTCCCAAAATTTATCTTTTATACTATCCTCACATCCTGATTGGGGTGCATACACGCTCACTACCTTTAATACCAGACCCTTCACAATCACTTTGACAGCAATTACTCTATCACTCATTCTATTTACATCCACCACACATTCTTTTAGCTCGCTATCCAGAACTATACCCACACCATTTCGCTTGCCATCGCTTCCACAGTAGTAAAACTTATATCCTTCTCCTATCTCTCTAGCTTTCGCCCCCTTCCACTTTGTTTCGTGCAGACACGCTATATTTATCCGTCGCCTTTTAAGAACATCTGCTAACTCTCTTCCTCTTCCAGTCATCGTACCTATATTCCAACTTGCATACCTCAGCCTTACTTCTCTTTCTCTCCGAGCTTGCATCTTACGTCGCACCCGCCCGTTTTGGTGCGACAACCCTTGTCCATTTCCCGCAGGGGCCGGGTGCTGCTCCTGCGCGTCGCCTGTGGGGTACGCCCTAGCCCTATCGTGCAACATATCTTTCGTACTATTCATGCTGCTGTTGTTTTGGCATAGTTTTTATAGTCGGCCGCCTGCCTGACACCAACCCTCCTTGGGAATGCTATCGTTGGTGGTATACCCGCCACCGTGCGGGTGACCTAGAGTGCTTAATATTTTGCACCAGGTCTAAAAAAACTCCCTTAGTCGCCTCATACGACACCCACGGGATGAAATGGGGTGGTCATATTCTTAGTCCGTGACCACACAGAACTCCACACAGAACACCATATACAAAGTTATCTAGAGATAATTAAAATATTAATACAGAAACAAATAAAATATAAATAAATAAATAAAATATAAATGGAAAACAATAAATAATCATTATAAATTATAATTACAATCAAACATGATAAAATATTAAATTTCTATATAAATTAATGACATCTACCTAATTTTGTTGTTTTAGTGTTACGGAAATATCGATAAAAACGCTCTTCCTCTCTCCAACCATATCCAAACTTTGCAGTGCCCGACAGGGTCCATAATTGTTTCTCTCTAATTGTATCTTTACCACCTGTATATGTACACTATGGATTGCAATAAATCATTTGAATTGAATTGAATTGAATATCATTAAATTTCTGTATATCCAAAACTGCCATTTCAAACATAGTGAAGTGAGTTCTGCAATTTGGAATACTTTAGTAATAAAACATATGTCTATACCTACAACTGAAATGTGGAAAAGTATCGCAAAACATTTCTGGGAGAAATGGCAATTTCCTCATTACATTGGTAGCCTTGATAGCAAACACATATTAAGAAACCAAAAAACTTTGGTTCTATGTAAAACAATTATAAGGGATCTTTCTTTCTTGTATTACTAGCCTTAACTGATGCTAACTATAAATTTATGATAGTTGATATTGGTGCCTATGGAAAAGATAACGACCCTGGAGTTATAATATGGGCACATGTACTCTACGACAGATAGAACATCAAAAATTACAGATACCGTAACCCGACTTTTTACCAAATACTCTCATTAAAGCGCCTATTGTATGTGTGGGTGATGCTGCAATCACATTAAAAACATACCTTCTGAAGCCTTATGCACAAAAAAATATCAGCGAGGGAGATATTAAAGAGCGGTTTAACTATAGATTGCCTCGAGCGAAACTAGCATAAACACTTTAAAGTCTACGTCATAATATAACACGTGATCTTGAGAGTATATGCGAATATTTGACGTCAGCGTTATTTCTCCCTCGTCGTCTTCAAAGATCAAGAAGATATAATGCCTCAAGTCAAGCAGCCATGCATACAAGAGAGACATTCGCGATTTAAAAAAATTAAAATTGAAGGTTTCGGAACTTAGCGGAAGTGGCAGGTCAGAAGAACGGCCAGCCACCTGACGATTAAAAAAATGATTGCAAGAGTAAATTACTAAACTTAATAATTATTTACATAAATCTTACCTGTGCATTCTACTACTTCGGCAACATTCTTCCAACTTCTTTGTACTAAGAAACGATTCCAATAATGTTTATGTTTTTTGTCCCACAACAATCTTTGCTCACGCGGTGTGGCGACCAACGCTTCTGAATCAACCATTTCGTAGTTCGTAATGACGCGTCTGGTCGCCCTCAAAACAAGTACGCGTTATGTCGCGTCTCGTCGCAGACTGTCATATAGGTCGCAAGCCTAGGGGTAGGGTGTGCCGTCGAGTTGATCGCGTTCGTCGCGTTCCCAGCGTCGCGTCGCGTCGAGTTGTATTCGTCGCTCACGCAGGACACCGCGAAACAAAAGGTACTCTAGGTAGGTCTACTCCATGCAACAGTACAGCTTCAGCTTACCCAACCTAACCTGTCTAAGTCTCTACATTTGCAAAGTTTTCAAAATGCAGCCATATAAGTAAGGGATTATTTTTGTCGAGAATTTGGTTTACCAACGACTTGTGGTGTACAGCCATGCTGACCTACCCGGCAATACGTCTCGTACCATGTTTACGTTGAGGCAGGTTTGGTGTGCCGTTATGTTTGGTGACCGCAATGCATATTCATGACTGCCACCGTACCTCCGCCCGCGCCGCTCTGCTGCCACCCTGCTGCCACCCTGCTGCCACCCTGGTACCTGGCTGCCGCGGCGCGTTTTAGTAACAGAATAACATCACAGTTTCTCTCATTTCATATTTATGCTGTTTATAGTTGGGAGTGGATTATATTACCTGCGCTCGCGCTGTGGAAATCGATAGCACGTTGAAATCTACGTGAAGAGAAGTGAGTGACGAGTGTGGTGTGCGTGGTGTGTACCTTTGTGTACGTGTCACTCACGCGCAGTAGCTCCCGGTAGAGCCATCGCACCACTGTGCACTGAAGGAGCTCCTGCTGCAGGCCGCTTGCTCCCACGTCGTCGCTATCGCCACCACCGCTGCCACCACCGATGCCACCACCGATGCCACCCGGCTGCTATTGCATAAAATAGCATCAGTCGCTGGCGTAGTACGCCAGCGACTGATGACTAACTGGTACTCGTCATCAGGGTCTTCGCCCGTGACATCATGTAACATCATCGAACTATTCCATGGATTTAATACTCATTTAACTAAAAGCATATTTTTTTCATACAGAAAACGTTGATCTTGAACAAAGAGCGCACGAAAAGGCCACTAAGATGCCGATGGTCAGCTCAAAGCCAATATAAATTCCGCCGCCCGTGCCGGGCCGCGTGCCGGGCCGCGTGCCGGACCGCGCCGGACTGCGCGCCGGGCCGCGGGCCGCGTGTTGCGTCTTCACAACAACGCTAATAAGGGACTTGCATTCCCACACGCCGTGTACTATAAAAGGAATATTACACGTAGAAGACTCGTTGCTTTAAAATTAGCATAACGTTAAACTTTTATGATAACAACCGGCACCATAGTATCGTTGTAAGGATCTCTGAGTAAAAAGGAGAGAGTAGGTAATCATTGCTTATCTTTTTTAGTCAAAATCTACATTTATTTGTTTAGTATACAAATGAAGTGTGTGCGTGAAGCTAGCGGTACCTACTGCCTAGTACTGCGCGGTGAGTAACCGAGCATTATGTTATATCTACATATTTTTACTACTTAACTACGTCATTAAACGATTACTACATTATGGATCATGTAATCTGACATTAAAAATAAATAAAATGAAATTATCGACGAACCGCCCGGTTGCAAAGACGCTTCCTCCCTTTCGGACATACCGCTACGGCGTAGCACGCTCTACTTCAGTCGTAGAGCCGTGTTACGAGACCTACGCTTCCTGTAAAAACTGTTCATATAATTATAAAGTTGGACCTTATTGACCTTATTGTTGGCCCACTTAGAGGCACTCTTGTCACGCGACAGTGACGCTTCACAAACTGTCTATAGGACGATTCTTGATGAAGATTTTTAATTAGACTGCTCTGATAAGATATCATTATTATTAGATTATATCTTTAGTGGTGTACTAGTTGCCTTTATTCTATGAACGACATCACTGGCTATGTACGAGTATGTACGTGACGACATCACTGGCTATGTACGAGTATGTACGTGACGACATCACTGGCTATGTACGAGTATGTACGTGACGACATCACTGGCTATGTACGAGTATGTACGTGACGACATCACTGGCTATGTACGAGTATGTACGTGACGACATCACTGGCTATGTACGAGTATGTACGTGACGACATCACTGGCTATGTACGAGTATGTACGTGACGATCTCACTGGCTATGTACGAGTATGTACGTGACGACATCACTGGCTATGTACGAGTATGTACGTGACGACATCACTGGCTATGTACGAGTATGTACGTGACGACATCACTGGCTATGTACGAGTATGTACGTGACGACATCACTGGCTATGTACGAGTATGTACGTGACGACATCACTGGCTATGTACGAGTATGTACGTGAGTACGTTAGTGGTTGCTTATGGTTTAAGCTACAAATCTAAAGGCCAATTTCGTTACTAAAAACGTTCAAAATCTAGTCTCAATCTCATCTCAGCGAGATTAGTATAAGGACGTTCTTATAAATACGGGAATCGGATCCAACAAATGAGGAATACATTGAATAGTTCGTATTTGGTGATAAAATACTACTACTGCGTAGAATACTACTTCGCCATTTCGTTTCTTCAAGATGTAAGTATTTAATTTCTTTGTTGGGTTTAGTTCTGTACTAGTTGATCAAAGAAGCAACGCGGCAGTGGCCTAGCGTCGGGTTGTTACATCCCGTACACAGTATTCTGTGCTCTGGTGGGGCTGGTCCCCGGAGACGATATATGTTACCTGCGCGAAACAACATTACGTTTAATTTGATGTCTCACACTTTGTACCGCGTTATGAAGACATCACACGAGGGAGGCGCAGAAAGCTCACTCCGAACAATACGAGAACAAGTTCATTCATAACTTTGGCATACAAGAGCGCGTTTCCCGCTCATAATGAAACTGGAGACTAAATACATAATTATATCCCAACAGTTTCGTTACAGTGTCCTTGTGCCGGAACGTGTTCCTTAGCCGGCGTGTCACCATTAAAGACTACAGACGTCGACGAACACTGCGCACTACTGGACTGACAGCGAGGTTATCATAATGACGTCACTACCACATTACAGCTGGCCGTAACATTATCATTACACCGTCGTCAGCACTAACTGCGATCTACTTACATAAGCTTGTGGTTGTAGCATTAATATACAGCTATAGGAACACCTCTGCAGTACACTCGCGACTAGTTCGTCAGCTACAATTTTGACATGTTCTTTTGTAATGAAACTCAAACTTGAAAACCTAACGATTATTCCCCATATGTTGTAATATGTAAGACGCACCGCACCGCACCGCACCGCACCGCACTGCACTGCACCGCACCGCACCGCACCGCACCGCACGGCTCCGTTTCGGTCAGCAAGTGAAAGCAGTTTATTTGCCGCTCACTTTATAACTGTCGTTCAATTTGTCGAAGCGTTCGGCGCTGAGAGCGCTGCATGTGAGATGTTATAAATGTGATTTGAGCGCGCAAGCGATCCCAACAGACGAGCGACTAGCGACGAGCGAGGTGCAAAAAATGTAATAAAGGTGGTCTGCCTCACCAAACAGGGCGGTGCGGTGCGCTTCCGCACCAGCAACTCGATATTGATGAGATAACAGCTTACTGATCAAGCAACTGATCTATTACCTCCGCTCGTTTATGATAGCTATTCGCATTTTTCCCGTCGCAGTTCGCTCCCGACATATGAATAAATTCATATCAAATCACCTACCAATTTTCAATTCAATTTAAACGCTTTTTAACCGACGCTTTTTACTGATGTACTGATGCACTGATGTACTGATGCACTGATGCACTGATGTACGCGCAAATTCCAGTGCTTTAAGCTTGTTATATAAACGTCCCTATTATTTTCCTATTGACCGACATGGCGATGAGTTACCAATCTAAAGTTCACTTTATTTTATTTTTTTTAGTTCCATGGTTTGTTAGTTAAAGATTGTTTAAAAAAAAAATTGGAGCTAGTTAATTTTTTAATTTTTAATCTTAAAGATTTATTATGAACATCTCTTATTTTCAAAACTATAGTAATAAATAGTACCTAAGTACAAAACATACACAAAACACTAAAAGGTAGAATACCAATAGATTCGGAAATGCATCATATAAAACAACCGAAGCCACCGATTTCTGAAACTAGTTATTTATTAACTTTGACTTATGCAATAAGTTATAAAGCTACGCGGTGTCGTAGTGCTGGCGTAGCAGTCGCGTAGCTCACCGTAACGTCACGACGACGCGTTGATTGAATGCAATTTGGAGCGATCCGTCGGCGGTGCTTTTTGCGAACCTTTGAGGTTAGCTCCAATTGCCAGTTTTTGTGCGCTTTTCCCCCCCCATCTATATCTCCAAAGCCCCCCCCCCTCCCCTCTCTGGTCGCACACATCGCTCGCTCACTGACCCGCCGCTCCGCATGTATAACGGCGAACGATTTTGATCGTAACACGCTTTTAGTTATCCATATTACATATTTTGAAATGGAGCACTCATGGTGACTGGTGATGCGGTGCACTGAACATGAAACTATCGGTTGTAATTTTAACGTTTGTCAGTCGCATGTATTTTGTGGTCTGTTAGCCTGGTCTGTGTCCGCCATACCCCGTGATGTATGATACATACAACTCTGTTCCAATGGTCTCAGCGGTGTCATTTCAAACACACGGTAGATTCACGTCGTTTGACCCGCGCTGTCAATACACTGCTGCGGTCACTCAATTGATAAATGTTATCGATTAACTTTATGACCGTGATAAATTAAAAATTAAAATTAACCCCTTTAACATAATATGTAAGCACAGTGCTTGGGCTCCGAACGCTTAACGATCATCTCTGTTCCGCCAAATGTTCCATCAAAGTCGTGGTGACACAGCACGGGCACAGCACGGGCACAACACGGGCACAGCACGGGCACAGCACGGGTACAGCATGTTTGAGTAGGGTTTATTAATGATCAATAGAATTAGAAGATCTAGCAGCTGAACTAATGACTTCTTAAGTTAATTCTGTCAATAAAAGTTAAACAACACGGAGTGTCGTTATTCTCCGTTGTGACTGACGTTGTGGCTATCTAAGACCAGAGCTAAAATGCGTAAATGAAATAGCTCCTCATGGTTGTGGATCAGTGACATTGGTTTAAAAATCTTATAAACAATCCCGTGGAATGCCTTACTGTCCTAACTCAAAACATACGCAGTCTATCGCGCAATTTCGATGGCCTCATTGTTATGTTACATAGACTTGGCTTTGAGTGTGACGTCATTATCTTGGCAGAGTGCTGGTTGTTCTGCTGACCCACGTTTCCGGGTTTGGACGTTTACAATACATATGCATCGACAAAATGGGTAAATCAAAATGACGGAGTATCTGTTTACATTAAATCGAACCGGCTTGTCTAGACTGTAACTGCCTTATCCTAAAGATTGACAATGAAACAAAAATACTAGCCGAATATACATCTCCCTCCTAAAAACACCAAGATCATTTTCTCCAAACACTCAAAAATATTACAATTATGGGAGATATTTACATAAACATCTGCCCCGATCAAGAATCTAAACTTCATTTGGATTACATAAATCTGTGTTCATTCCGTGGTCATTTGATATCACGTGATCATGTCTGAACCACGTGATCTCTGATATTCTCAATAAACAGGAAGGTCGGGCATAAGAGGTAAACAATTAAAATTCTTAACTTGTTTAATTATTAATATATGAAGAAATAAAATAAAATAAATAATCATAGGGCATCAAAAAATTCATCCGCATCGTTGTCAACGGGAAAAGTGCCCAGAAGGCTGGCAGCATTGCCACGTTGAATGGCAATGCTGATTTTTTGGCCAAAAAAAAGGCCAGCCCTCTGGTCACGTGAAGAGTCGACCAAACGTTTCGCGATTTCTCGAAAAACTAAATGGGCACACGGACCCCATGGCCCTAGTGTTTCAACCCCAAACGGCTCAAACATATAACTTCCAGTTAGGTTGTTGTATTTTCGCCGTTTGAGGTTTTCTGCACCTGCAGCAGCCGCACCTGCACAATCCACCGTACTAGGAAGATGGGATGGCGCAAGGGTGTCGACACATGTTGCATCCCACACCAAAGGCCTACTTATTATACTTCCAACAATTAAAATTGGATGAGAATTACCTAAATGGTGGCTGTCAATGTGTCAAGCTTGATGAATTACCAGGCAGTGACTTACCTGTCACTTATCGTGTGCCACAAGGCAGTATCTTGGCTCCTAGTTTCGTCCTTGCTTATTTAAATGTGCTTTGTGAGCTTGGTGGAAGAATACTTACTTATGTTGATGACACTGTACTGCTGTTATCGGCCGACTCGTGGGATCAAGTCTAAAAAGACGCTCAGCGTTGCCTCAACCATTGTATGCCACTGGCTTAGTTACAATGTTCTCAGATTGAATTCGGGTAAGACTCAGAACATTACTTGTTCCATGCGTAACTCCACCGCACCTCGTTCAGACTGTCTCCTTGGCCGCACACAACTGCTGCAACAGGGGAATATGAAAATTCTGCTTCTAGGTACCCTATTTATATAAGGAAATGAATAATATGTACATATTAATGGCATTCATGCATTTAACAAAACAACATGTAAAAGGGAATTGGTTGTCAATTTTCATAAACTAACCTATGATGAAACCGAAAATCTACTAAATGTTCAATATTACATTCCGACAAATGTGTGGTAAATGTTCAATATTACATTCCGACAAATGTGTGGTAAATGTTCAATATTACATTCCGACAAATGTGTGGTAAATGTTCAATATTACATTCCGACAAATGTGTGGTAAATGTTCAATATTACATTCCGACAAATGTGTGGTAAATGTTCAATATTACATTCCGACAAATGTGTGGTAAATGTTCAATATTACATTCCGACAAATGTGTGGTAAATGTTCAATATTACATTCCGACAAATGTGTGGTAAATGAATGAGTGTGTGGGAGGGCCCACACACACTCATTCATTTACACAAATACGCACAAGCACGACTTCATATTACTCACAACTTTACTTTTCTTTATATTTTTTGTGTTTTTATATTTTATATTTTCATAATTTTTTAAATTTTACTAACAGCAAGAGCACTAATCAGCTTTTAAATGTAATGTCTGTAAAGGAAGAGCGCTGCTGTCTGAGACCTACATATTAATTTATCTAGTTGAGACACACATGTCCTTTGAACTTATTGGAATAAGCCTATTTGATTATGTTAACTTGTTTTATAATGTACTAGCACTTCGCCCGCGACTTTGTCCGCGTGGATTTCGTACTTTCCCTCGGTACTTTAACATCAACTCCACACCCTTTAAAGAGTAGTTTTTAATATAAAATAAAGCCTATGTAACTCGCTGATAATGTAGCTTGTAGGTTCTTAAAGTAGTTTTTGAGTTTATCCATAGCAAACAAACAATAAGATCTTTCCTCTTGATTAAAATGCAACCGAGAGAGTTCAATAGAACGACATCCAACAATTTTAACTTTTTACCCAATATAGAGAGATACAAACAACAGAGCAAAGAGAACATTTGATATTTTGTTATTTTTCCTATTTTAAATTACTTTAAAACAACTCGATTTTTATTGTTCCCAATCCATTTCCAGTCTAACCAGTTGTAGCTGAACACCAGTATTTTACATGGAGCGATTGCTTATCGGACCTACACAACCCAGTTACTGGGCAACACGATACCCCTTTGTAAGACTTGATGTCAGACTTTCAGGCTTCTGACTAACCGTAACTACTTTAAAGCTCTACAAATGACAGCCGGGACCAACGGCTTAAAGTGTTTTCCGAGGCACGGAGGATTCTCGATATATAACGAACAGTCGCCCATCCACTGACTGACGTCGCTACGCGTAGCTCTAATTGATCCGCGCGGCTGTAACCACGCACTGACGCACGAGCTCTTCACTTTTCAAATTAAAAGATTGTTAGACTGATAACAGTTAACCGTAAAAAAACAAATTAATATAATAGAACCGCAACGATATTTAGAACTTTTCATCACCTTGACAAAAGGGGAATGATATATCGAGAGCGTCATTTATTTATTTATTTATTTAATACTTTAAGCACACAAATGTACAGAGGCGGACTTAATGCCATAGGCATTTTCTACCAGTCAACCTTTGGGTGATGCAGAGACAAACAGTGGCAGGTGCAATTTCTTAAAAGAAAAGTGAAAAGAAATATATATATTATTATAAACTATAAATATAATACCTACATAGAATATATACACAAATAAACATATACACAAACACATACATAAACAATAAGAACAGTTAATGAGAAAACATTAGCGCTGTGATGAAACCACCGCCAACTTCTTACGAACATGCTGACGCACTTCGCGCACACGCGTCATCAATCCGAGAAAATCATGTCCTTGCATGACGCCAAGTATAGGTAAGGCTAAACTACACGTTCGCAACCCATGTTCTATGCGCGAACGAAAGTAATTACGCTCTTGAGTAATTTTAAACTATCTCCGAAACTATATGACCAATTTACATACTATAAAGAGCAAATATTATCTCCATGATGTCCTTGTTATAATAAAATTAAAAATTGTTAAATAATTTATTTTGATAAGGATTGATACTTTGTTATTTAAATATTCATCCAAAAGTAAGTATGTCGAATATATATATTTTTTTAATTATAAAAAGCTATATTAAAGCATGCTATATGGTATGGCGGACTTTTTTGTAGAACTATTTAAGACGGGCCAGATTGCCATACATTGTTTTCCATTTTAATCCACTATTAAGGCAGCGCATTCAAATAATTCTGTTTTTACAGGTATTTATTTCCGATTTGCTAGACTAACATTGCGATAGCTTGGCTAATATGCATCATTATCTGCCTAGCTTTTCCCAACTATGTTGGGGTCAGGGTACTATAATATATATATAAGTATAGATTATCATCTTTGCTTGTACATACATAAAAATTACATTTGAATGGGGCAAAGAGTTTTAGGTCATCCATGTAGAGGAGGTGGGATATAACCTGACCACCTCTTTTCAACCGATAGACTAGATCGATTAATCCGCGAAGCACATTGCTGGAGGATTTAAGAATCCTCCAGCAATGTGCTTCGCGGATTCAGGGCCAAAACCAAAGCGGACTCAAACTGAAATTTTCTCGTTTAATCCATATAGGTTCATCATTGTTGACGGCACGGTTGGCGCAGTGGCTGAGCGATTGACTACTGCGCCGCGTGTCGTGGGTTCGATTCCCGCACGGAACAAATATTTGTATGGCCTACAGGTAGTTGTTCCGGGTCTGGCTGTTTGTGAGTTTGAATGTTTGTAAACGCACCCACGATACAGGAGAAATTCCTAGTGTGGGCAACGTTTTCTAAAAAAAATGAAATCCATTGATTTTTTTATTTATTTATTTATTTATTTATTTATTTATTTATTTATTTATTTATTTATTTATTTATTTATTTATTTATTTATTTATTTATTTATTTATTTATTTATTTATTTATTTATTTATTTATTTATTTATTTATTTATTTATTTATTTATTTATTTATTTATTTATTTATTTATTTATTTATTTATTTATTTATTTATTTATTTCTTTATTTATTTACTTATTTATTTATTTAATTACAACGGTCGTGTTTAACCAATTACAGTAACATATAAAATTAAAACTAAAAGAGACAATTATAACACATTTTAAAATATATAAAATAAACAACGTAACATTTAAAAGTATAAGAGGAAAACATAAATAAAGGACGGTTAACAACACTTTCATAAATTATTCTCGCAGTACTTCTGACATACCAATAAAATCTTCGTCCATCCATCCGCAAACAGATCGCTTGTTGGATTGGAATCCAAGAGATCATTAAGCGCAGCCAGAGTGCGGGGAATTGGCGACTTAGCACGTGCAACAGTACGATATCCTGGATATCGAAAGACCGTCCTCCATTGCCCCATTGAACCTTTTGTTTTATGGCCATTTCGATGAGGAGGAGCTCCTTAGTACCATGGGACCGAAGCAGACATGATAGAATACCAAAAATATGTTCGGTAATTTTTGCTCTGAAAATGGATGTACGAAGTTTAGAAACCGTCGAAAAATATGTTATTATGTTGTTCTTGGGTTCCGTGGTACCTGAGTTATAGAGCAGATGAGTAATACCAGTTGTGAGAAACTGTGGTAGCGACCCAGACTCTAAACATGACTGGAATTGCGATTCCAAGCGTGTGTGTGAACTACTAAGCCATTTTAGCCAAAAGTTGTGCAGACCGTCCGTCCAGTCCCGGTGATTTCCAGCATCACTCTTGGGCGAGTATTACCTTCCCTGAAGCAGATTAGTTTCCTGATTACCGCCATCAATACGACGCTCAATCTAGCACTGCCAAGCCGGTACAGCTGTTTGAGGTCGTGTAGCTCTGTCATTAGAAAATTTGACATGAGCCACACGACATACTGCTACAGCCGCGCGGTACAAAACTGAGTAGGTAGGGTATCAATAAAGTCTTCGCAGTCATCAAAATAGGTTGACAACTGCCAATCCAGAGCTGCCACGTTCAGTCGGCATGGAGCGATATTACCAATCGCACCCTCCAAAGTACTCCTCGAATTCCTCATTGCACTTACATTTGTAACCCTGCCATTACCCTCATCATCAGCATAACTAGGTATTAGGTTGGATTGTGATGGCACCACAATCCGCGATGGGGGGCGACCCTATTGCCACCAACTGGGCACAAATCTAGACATTCTAGACGGAAATCCTAATCACACCTTGTCCGACTCGGATATCGAACCCAGCACTTGCGACCACTTGACCCCCGAGGCAATCGACATGGTTCCACTCTCTTGGGTAATGGCACTCGAATATAGTGTTCGCACACATTCCATTAGTAACCTTTTATTTGGAATGTCAAATAATGTGTGACAACATAGTTGTCAGTCTGTCAGACTACTTGTCACTACGACAAGAATGATAGTTATTACACCCGAACGCGGCGCAACATACACTGTCTGCACGTTAATGTTATTACATCCGCGATGTGTGCTACCGCTGCCAGAGCTGAGGCATCAGAGCGACGTGAGCACGTGGCGCAGGGCGGTGGCGGGCTCGAGCTGGTCGTGCGGCTACTCAATGTTAGTTGCAACGTGTGAGAAATGATGCGTCTGTAGCGCGGCGCTGGCGTGGCCGTGGCGTGGCCGTAGCGTGGCGGAGGCGGTGCGGCTGCGGCACATCGCCGGATATTGTAGTTGGGAACACAAACGCGACAAGTTGGCTCATTCACGTGCGGCCACGAAACACGAGAATAAACTCTTTCAACAGCGTGCTTCTAATTCAACGTTTGCTTTGTTCCGATCTACATATATTCATCATTTCACTAAGAGAACCTACCATGATAACTGCTTGTAACGTAAGGCACATTTTTTTTCATTGGTAACGGCTTTAGATCTCGAGCCCACCGATGACGGAAAGCGATGGATGACGTCTAAAGTCGAACTAGCGAGCCCTAAAGAGGGTGTAGAAAGTAGTCCGAGGGTGAAATGGAGATGGTGGGAGCAGGTCGTGGCTCTGCTGCACACGCCCTTCGGGTACTATCGTAGCAACTTTGCTCACCCCGCCGGCTCGTCGCTTGCGAGCCTTCTTACGCGTACCTACTGCCTACCTGCCCAACAGACTAGCAGGCCAGGTTTTAAGCTATCAAGAGACAGCAAGGGCTTCGCCATGTGCCTCAACGGCCTCGCCCCAGTAATGCGTAACATGCACAAGACTGTCATTCAGATCTACTAGTTTACCAACAAGCCACATCAATGGTAAGAAACAACTTTGGTGCATGTTGTTGGCATGAGCTTGGTGAAGCACTCCCAAGCAACGCGTGCTGTGTGCCGCGTGCAGCGTGCCGCGTGCAGCGTGCAGCGTGCTGTGCGCCGCGTGCAGCGTGCCGCGTGCTGTGCGCCGCGTGCAGCGTGCCGCGTGCAGCGTGCAGCGTGCAGCGTGCTGTGCGCCGCGTGCCGCGTGCCGCGTGCAGCGTGCCGCGTGCAGCGTGCAGCGTGCAGCGTGCTGTGCGCCGCGTGCCGCGTGCCGCGTGCAGCGTGCAGCGTGCTGTGCGCCGCGTGCCGCGTGCCGCGTGCAGCGTGCCGCGTGCAGCGTGCAGCGTGCAGCGTGCTGTGCGCCGCGTGCCGCGTGCAGCGTGCAGCGTGCTGTGCGCCGCGTGCCGCGTGCCGCGTGCAGCGTGCTGTGCGCCGCGTGCCGCGTGCCGCGTGCAGCGTGCAGCGTGCTGTGCGCCGCGTGCCGCGTGCCGCGTGCAGCGTGCCGCGTGCAGCGTGCAGCGTGCAGCGTGCTGTGCGCCGCGTGCCGCGTGCCGCGTGCAGCGTGCAGCGTGCTGTGCGCCGCGTGCCGCGTGCCGCGTGCAGCGTGCTGTGCGCCGCGTGCCGCGTGCCGCGTGCAGCGTGCAGCGTGCTGTGCGCCGCGTGCAGCGTGCCGCGTGCAGCGTGCAGCGTGCAGCGGGTCGCGCGCGCGGCGGCCCCGCACGGTGTGCGCTGCATTTTTGCTGAGCGGCGCGCGTCGTTTGTGTTGCGGCGCGTTATTGTGCAAGTTTCCCTATTAGTGCTATAGTGGCACACGCACACACGCTCACACACACACGCTCACACACACACGCTCACGCGTCACACGCTCACGCGTCACACGTCACACGCTGGCTTCTATCTTGCACTGAAATATTAGTTTGAGTACCGTTATTAGTCCGACGTGATCATGGTCGTGCAAGCATTTTTAAAATCCATGTTTTATTTAAGAATGGCAGTATTTTTTTTAATTAAGTATAAGTAGGTACTTACTATGTAACTACATATTATTATTTATTTTAACATATTGTATCTGCAGTTGTCTTGCCTGCGATTGTAACTGTCCCATTGACTTATCTACCCACCTATATTTGTGAGATGGCAGTTTAAGGAACTAACATTTTGGATGGAACGTAAGACCGTTTTTAGGGTTCCGCAGCCAGTTTACTCGGAGACTATTAGCACTATTTGTTAATGAGCAGCGCCACCCTGAATGTCATGATAAGTTGGACTAACTACAACGGCTTCCGCGGGCAAGTGCCACACGCACGCACACTTAGTGCTTGAGTGAAGTGTTACTTATGTTATGCTTAACTTTTTAAATACTAATACGAATTAAAGTATTATTTAAAATTTAAAATTGTATATCAGTAATTTGCCCCAACTTGATACAGGCCTCTCCCAAGTGGCACCACAACAACCGGTTTCCCACCATCTGCATCCAGCTTCAGTTACCAGTTCAGCTTACCTTTCGAGTTGCTCCATGGAGTTCCCTCACAAGGCGGTCTCCAATCCAGGAGTTATTTGCACCAATGCATGGCTATCGGTCCTGCAACAGACACGGCCAGTCCCAGCATTGGCTTCTGACCTGATGACAATAAAACTATTTGGAGACAATCTTAATCTTTCAAACATAAGAATAATTTTCAAAATCAGTTCGTAATTCGGAGAAAACGGTGAACACACTTTAAAAGATTTACGTTTTCATTTCATTTGTTTACAAACAATTTACATTGTGCTGGAAATCGTTCCACATGATAACAATAATAAAAAATAACTTTTTAATACAAGTAACACATTCAAAAAGTAACAACATGATTCAATCATAACTCAACTAAAATTACTTACAATAAAACATAGAGTCGAACATAGAACCTCCCCTTTTATGAAGTCGGTTCTAAATACACAGAACAATAAAAAAATAATTATTGTTCTAGTAAGCTTCTTAATTTCTTAGTTTCTTCGGGATAAGATGGTGCTGTTACCGATAGTTGCAAATCTACCTACAATACTAAAAAAATATGTCCGGAGTTTCTTTTCATTTCAGCCCCAAAATTACTGTGTGATTCACTTCGTAGGTACTTACGAGTAGTTACGAGTAGCTCGAAATACTTTGCTCTGTTTCACTCCCTTCAGTTTAATTAGGACGTTATCAAATTATCGGAGAAAAGACGTTTGAAACATCTCATACGTGATGAATGTTTACAATGTTTCCAGTAGAAGGGCTCGCGGAGCCGCCACAAGAGCGGAGTGCGCACAATATGCTGAAGGAAAATACGCGTTATTTGATAGAGGCGCGCGGCGGCGGAGGACGCCAGGTATTCCTTTGTGAAACAACAGCCGCGCGCTGCCGCCGACCGGCGATAGCACTAGTACGTCGAGCGGCCCCCCCGCCCGCGCGCCCCACCCGCACGCCCGCTCACCCGCGCGCCTGTTCGCGAGAGCACCCTCTCCCGCGCCCCCGCGCCCGCGCGCCCTCTCGCCCGCGAGCCCTCGCCCGCGCACTCGCTCGCCCGCGCGCCCTCTCTCCCGCGCCCTCTTGCCCGCGCACACGCTCACCCGCGCGCCCTCTCTCCCGCGCACCCCACGCCCGCGCACTCGCTCGCCCGCGCGCCCTCTTTCCCGCGCCCTCTTGCCCGCGCACACGCTCACCCGCGCGCCCTCTCTCCCGCACCCCCTCGCCCGCGCACACGCTCGCCCGCGCGCCCTCTCTCCCGCACCCCCTCGCCCGCGCACACGCTCACCCGCGCGCCCTCTCTCCCGCACCCCCTCGCCCGCGCACACACTCGCCCGCGCGTCCTCTCTCCCGCGCCCACTCGCCCGCGCACTCGCTCGCCCGCGCGCCCTCTCTCCCGCGCTGCCGCGCCCTCTCGCTCGCTCTCCCGCGCCCGCGCGGCAAATCGCCCACTCGCCACACCACTTCACACTTCAGCACAGTAATCCGATTACGTCTCAGACGCCGCAATACTTACAACAGCCTATGTACCAAACTTCACGGAAATTGGACAAAAGTCTGTGAACGCTGAGTCAGCTGATAGGATCCGTTATAAATATAAATAAATAGTTCCAGCTGATTAACTCCGTACTAGCCGCGGTAATTATAGGATACAAGCCGGCCCGCTCGCCGCGATAACGTGCGCCCACTCAGTATATCACTTTCAGACTTGCGATACTTGCACAAGCTCCTGCTATAAGTAGTCGGAACCAAGACAGTGTTGTCATAAAACGTACTATTTATTTTATCCTCATACTCATATTCATCCTCATATCATATCCTTTAACGGCAAGGTGGGAACCCAGACTGGCAACGAATCCCGTATAGGCCCGCATGGTTATGGAGTTAGGAATCACAGTGTGTTTTGCTCTGATCTGTATTAAATTGCGACGGTGTCCGGATGTGTACCTAAATCATAGGTATCTGTTTGAAGGTCTTTGCTTACTTCTTATTCTACTGACATTGGTGACAGCGATGATGATGATCTTGATGAGCGTGATAAATATGAAGGTGGTGATGCTGCGATTGATGAAAAGATGGACCTCGGAGAGGATGATGATGATACCGGTGATATTTCATCATCCTGGTGGAGGCTTATTTACCTGAATTTGTTTTTTTGTTTTTGACATGGTTATCATACTATTAGTCGACAAACAGCAGAGCCTTGCGTTCACTGTGGGAAGGGTGAATAAATCTGGAGGTCCCCTAATATCCAGAGTTGGCACACTGGCGACTAGCGCATACCCCTAGCCATGCAGTCCTCGGCATACCTTGGCTTAGATTGAATCTCTCTTAGTCTGGCTCCTCAACCTAGACCTATCTCGGCAAAGTTAACTCTACAGGCACAGGCCTAGGGCTCATTGAAACCCGCAAGTCCTACCGGGTCGTCCGCGTAGAGCGGTGATGTTATTATTTTTATTTGTGGAGCTAGGGACACTGTGCCATCACAATATATTGTCGGGTGAGCAGTTTTGAGATAGGAATATCATCCGGGATTACAGGATATTTCCACTACAGTCCTGAAACTAGTCAACTGGTGCAACGGAAATGAAGTCCCGACACTACAATGTTTCACTATCCACGGGAAGAAGGAACGTGCTACAATTATTATACGTATATTTGTTATTAGTTCCGATGCGAATATCTGTGTGTAGTGGAATGTGCTGCCACAGGTTCAATTGTTTGTGACATGAACATTTAGCATGTTGTGCACTGCTTACACAATAATTGGAGGTTTTATGTAACCGGCACGAGCGCATGCTGTCGTACTAACATGATATTTGTTACGAGTTACCTAATGGTTAGCTAATAGCAACATCATTATAGTAATTACTTAAAGTTTCGCTGTACAATAGTGCAGTGCCACATCATCGTCTATTTGTTGTAAAAACAGGAAACTGAAAAATATACTAGGCGGTTACCTTTTATGATAAACGCAACACGAGGCCAGCGACCGCCGACATACTTGTGTATTTCAAGACGAGGCCAGCGACCGCCGACATACTTGTGTATTTCAAGACGAGGCCAGCGACCGCCGACATACTTGTGTATTTCAAGACGAGGCCAGCGACCGCCGACATACTTGTGTATTTCAAGACGAGGCCAGCGACCGCCGACATACTTGTGTATTTCAAGACGAGGCCAGCGACCGCCGACATACTTGTGTATTTCAAGACGAGGCCAGCGACCGCCGACATACTTGTGTATTTCAAGACGAGGCCAGCGACCGCCGACATACTTGTGTATTTCAAGACGAGGGCCAGCGACCGCCGACATACTTGTGTATTTCAAGACGAGGGCCAGCGACCGCCGACATACTTGTGTATTTCAAGACGAGGGCCAGCGACCGCCGACATACTTGTGTATTTCAAGACGAGGGCCAGCGACCGCCGACATACTTGTGTATTTCAAGACGAGGCCAGCGACCACCGACATACTTGTGTATTTCAAGACGAGGCCAGCGACCGCCGACATACTTGTGTATTTCAAGACGAGGCCAGCGACCGCCGACATACTTATGTATTTCAAGACGAGGCCAGCGACCGCCGACATACTTGTGTATTTCAAGACGAGGGCCAGCGACCGCCGACATACTTGTGTATTTCAAGACGAGGGCCAGCGACCGCCGACATACTTGTGTATTTCAAGACGAGGCCAGCGACCGCCGACATACTTGTGTATTTCAAGACGAGGGCCAGCGACCGCCGACATACTTGTGTATTTCAAGACGAGGCCAGCGACCGCCGACATACTTGTGTATTTCAAGACGAGGGCCAGCGACCGCCGACATACTTGTGTATTTCTTCCCGGAAACCATACTTATGTTGTAAAGTAAAGTACTGTTACTGTTATTACTGTCGCACTGCAGGGCAAAGGCCTCGTCACATACATAGAAGACATGAGCATTAATCACCACGCTAGCTCACGACGGGTTGGCAATTTCAGACTTATATTAATTATATAAGTACAGGTTCCCTCACCATGTTTTCCTTCACCGATGTCAGTGATGTCCAAGATAAACTTAGAAAGTACATATGAATTGAAAAACTCACATTGGTACAGGTTTTAACCCACATCCTCGTGCACAAAAGGCGCGGCCTAAACCACTGGGCCATCATGATATCATGGCCACTTATGTAGACATTATTTAAAATATATTTTATTTTCAACACTGAACCTAGTTCTAAGTCAGCACCGCACCGTAGCTAACGTAACGTACCCACGCAACCACCACACGCTGCATGTTTGCTCCATTTGTATTCTGAACCAATTTAAACCACTGTTATACACGTTCAGGTACGGTCTGAGGGGTACGATCTTTAAGCCTGGGAATTATTTCTATGTTTTACCTACGACAGCTAAAAACATCTTTAACCATGTCGTGATCCGTCAGTCACCTAATCATAAGTTTTGAGTGATAATAACTAGTCCGATTAGTGATGTTCGTAAGTACCAATAGATGTGAACAACGTGGCGTGCGCCAGCGGGTGCTGCGAGCCGCAGGACGGCTGTACAGCCGCACTAGGTCCGCCGCCTATTGTGGATCTCTTCTGTCGGCACCCCGCACCACTCCCCGGCACTCCCCGGCACTCCCCGGCACTCCCCGGCACTCCCCATCTCTTGCGACTCTTTGGTCATCGTTTACTTTCTGAACCACTTTTAATTATAATTATAATACTTAAAGCTGCGGATGTAACTCTTTGAGAGTTAAAACAAAAATGCATTTGAGATATTAATTCTAAAATATCTTTTCACATTTAACCAACTATAAGAACAGTAGGAAAGTAATTGATGACTGAGCAAGAAAATGACAGTAGATAATACTGAAACTTCATAGTCCTGAAGAAATGTTAGCGGAAAATAAAAAATGTCGTTATTACAAAACGGAGGTTCTATATGTGGAGCAATTTCAGAGGGTGTAGTATCACAGGTAAGTAATTGGGCGGATATGAGTTTGTTGAGAGTATAATTTGCGAAATGAAGTCTGGATTGCGTCCCTCGGCGGGTCGGTGGAGGCAGGGGGAACATAGGGCGGGGGAGGTCCGACACAGCCGACACTGGACCGCCGAAGATTGCGCGCCTGGAGCCAGGAGCCCGGAGCCCGGAGCCCGTAGCCCGTAGCCCGGAGCCCGAGCCCGGAGCCCGGAGCCCGGAGCCCGGAGCCCGGAGCCCGGAGCCCGGAGCCGTGTGTCATATTTGCAAGTTTCAGTTCGTTACTTTCTGTTCTCTAGGTGCATCTTTCTCATTGTTTTATTTGAATGCTTGCCTGAAAGTAAAGACATTTATACAAGTTACAGGATACACAGAAGTCAACTGTTGTTGAACTTTTGACGACACGGTTGGCGCAGTGGCTGAGCGATCGACTGCCGCACCGCGTGTCGTGGGTTCGATTCCCGCACGGAACAAATATTTGTTTGGCCTGCAGGTAGTTGTTCCGGGTCTGGCTGTTTGTGTATGTGACTTTAAATGTTTGTAAACATTATAGCAGAATTAATGAAGTGGGGAGAAGAGGTGCATTTGTCTGTCTGTTGCACGACTGGTGTGGCACGCTATGGCAAGTATCGTGTCGGCGTCCAGCACGACCCCTGTGCACATGCGATAACATAACACACTTGTACTTAACTTACTATTTTACTCTGTAAGCACACATAAGCCGCCATAAAGCTACCATCGCCCGTCCCACCGCCGACAATCGCAGACCAAGCCGGCGCAGACAGAAGGACCACTTCGTCTGTTTCTTCACACTCTCAACCTTATACTCACTTGTTGTATCAGTATGTAGGGACTTAGGAAGGACGTCTTTGAAAATAAACTACTTGTCACCTTACCATGTGATTAACTCGTTAGTTAAGTCCCGTTTAAAACTGAGACTTACCGGGAAAATAGAGTGTAAGGTGACATCATTATATTTAACCTGTTCCTGGACCTGTGACTTCCATCGTGTGTTGTTCAGTGCCTGTGAGTTCCGCCGTGCGTTGTTCAAAGTTTATCTTCTTAGCATTTTACTTCGTGCCTGAGTTGCGTGTCTCCGCCCGGCCCAGGCGGGACCCCGCTCCGGTTCGGTCCGTCCCGCGGCCACACTCCGCAATAAACCCGGCCCGTGTTCTGTGATTATAATTTTATAACATGTACTAAAGTACTTACCATGTTTAAAGTTTAACATGTTGCGGTCTCACACGTACGCCAGTAGTTAAACTAGTTGCACTCATTGTTCCGTAGTAGTTCTGGGACTGAGAAGCTTCTTCATCAAAGAAACACGATTACATTTTGATGATTAGTTCTATATTTTAAGAGCATACAGTCTCCTTGCTTGCTTCCAGCTTGCGATCCAAAAGTTGGTGCGTAAAAAACTAAGAACAAGAATTCTGTTCTTTATGAACATGGTGTTCCATATTTGTTCCTTAAAAACGAATTAGTTTCAAGCGGCGCTCAGCGTGCTTAAGAATGTGTTCGTGCACAGCACATCATAATATTGTAGTGAGCTCATCATTACCGACGTAATCGCGTTACTGCACAGTGGCGCGGCTACTCAGACTCACTCGAGAAGCGCGTCTTACAGTGCCCCTGTGCGGGACAAGCTCCAGCTTATCATGTTATACTCTGTGCTGAATAAGCTTATGTCGATTTATGAACTAACAGAGAAAAGTCTTGATGATATTATATACAATAAAGGAGCCGGGACGTCTCACATACTGTTAGAGCACTGGTTTGATCTTTAGGTTCCAGAGGTGGGTTCTGAGCGTAGTTCTGTGATGCTTATGTTTCGGTTCTAAGCGCTACAGGTACTTATCAAGCACTTGAATTGTGCAGCGTGTGCAGCGTGTGCACGTGATTGTTGCGCGCAGATAGCTCGGTGCAATCTGCGCGAGCGAGTTCCCTTATTAGCATAAAAGGCAACTTTATCTGATGTTCACTGTCCCCCCCCCCCCTACTACTACCTCACGACGAGCTCATTTCCGATACGTCCTGGCGGAGTCGTATATCAAGGTTTATCAAGTTTTACAATTAATTTTATTACATATATACCGTTCGACGCCGGACCGACACGGACCGATCCGTTTATTTGAGCACCTTCGGGCGGTTTACTGTAAGTATGCAAATACCTACAAGTTTTCTTAATAGCTTTCACGTTTCCGTGATCAGAGTAAAATAACGAAAATATGAAATATAGTCGTAGTATAAAAACGGGAATATAGTCGTGCCGTGATTGGCGTGTCAATCTTATAGGGCACGATAGTTGAGTGGCTCGTGGCTACTGGCTAGAGATATGCTAAATTCAAATTATTTAATGTTTATTTATTCTAATAATGTTTTTAAATCAAATTGCATTGCAAAGAGACGGCACGGTTGGCGCAGTGGCCGAGCGATGCCTGCTGCGTTGCGTGTCGCGGCCCGCGGGTCCGATTCCCGCACGGAACAAATACTTGTACAGCCTGTCGGTAGTTATCCCGAGTTTGGCTGTTTGTGTATATGAGTTTAAATATTT
Source organism: Phlogophora meticulosa (assembly GCA_905147745.2). NCBI lineage: Eukaryota > Metazoa > Arthropoda > Insecta > Lepidoptera > Noctuidae > Phlogophora > Phlogophora meticulosa. Next base: position 110,498 of record LR990523.1, read on the forward strand.
GTAAACGAACGTAAGGAATTTCTCCTGTATCGTGGGTGGAAATTCCTAGTGTGTACTTCAATAAAAAAAGCTTTTAGATACAATACATACCTAAATAGTAATGATGCAAAAAGGAATATGGCTTTTGTCTCGGTTCCGGCGCTGCGGGTCCCGACGGTTCCCCGCGTGCTAATGGTCGCTGGCGACTTTCGTTACCACCGGAGCTTCGGCTTGCAGCAGCCTCAGCAGCGGGCTGCGGCTCGCTCACAGCCTCCTGCTCCTCAGCCTTCAGCGATTCTAAATTACACTTTAGGGCTAGGGCAGACAAGACTGCACGGAGGCGGATTTACATCGATTCGTTTCTGTCACTAAAACAGAATTTTAGTCAATGTTTTAGGACTAACAATTTTATTATAAAAGAACATTCGGGATAATACACAATATAATACAATACTTAGGACATATGCAGTGCCGGACTAACAGGGGGGCGGAAGGGGCGGCACGCCCCGGGCCTCCGGTCTTGGGGGGCCCAAATGCGTCCGCGTTCCCCTGAGCAAATCCTAAACAAGACATTAAAAATGTGCTTAGTACCTACATAATTACATCAAGATCAAAACACTATAGCCTTCGAAACTTTTACGCGGTACTAATATTCTTTTAACTTTGCTGAACGCATTCAATACGCTGGGGGAATTCCTGTCTTTGTAGCGGGTACTTTAAAATTAAATTTCACTTTGCCAGATTTTAACAAAATCTACATAAACACTACATACAAATGTGAACTGAATAAAAAGCTTGTAAAACTACATTTTTTTAAAGCTGTGGGGGCCTCATTTTGCTTTGCCGCCCCGGGGCTCTGACGGTCTTAGTCCGCCACTGGACATATGACTTTATTTCATGCAAAATTAGGAGATTAAATTATTATAGTACTCTATATTATGACAGAATAGTTAAAAAAGTAAAGATAATTATGTAATTATCCCTATTACTTGGGACTTAAACACAACTGGCGAAATGTGGGCGTACAAATAGGTACGCCTCAGCTTATCGCTTTGGAGATTAGAAGCGTGATGTTATATTATGTTATAATTATGTAAAACAAAATTTCGAATTATTGAACATTTTGGTCACTGAAGTTTATATTGGTGTTATGATGTGATATGATTATGATTTTCAGACAAACAATTTTAGGAGAAGAATGGGAGTACTAACTATTCTTCTAAGGTGAGGTCACTAGCGGGAAGCTCGGCCGCAGTCATTTGTATATTGCAAAGTTCATATAGTGTGCACCTGCTTTGGTACTCGTGGAGCTGCAGTCCCTAGAAATTTCTTTTAGTTTGATGGTCGAACAATGTTCGTACCTGCACAAGTGCATTAACACATTGTCTGTCTTGACAGACAGTAGAAAAAGCAGTTCCAAGTAATGAACGACGCGAATGATGGGAATGACGGGGCTGAGGCGGGTGACGCGGATGTATGTTCGTACTTACGTTAGCTGTTGAGGTACGTAACGTACCTGGTACCTAGTTTGATGTACAGAATTCCTAGGTGGCGGCTTTGTGATGTGTCTTTTTATTTACACCCAGTATTGTGGTCAGTGGTCCCGCACATGGGCACTGATCACTGCTTGCTACTGGTACTTACTCAGGTGGATTACAACCGCAACAATTGAGCTATGCCATGTCACTTGTGGCAGCAGTAGGCACTAGTTTGTGGGCAGACGAATCGAATTAACATCGAATGATTGTTTACGTTCGACAGACACCAATAATACCGGTCCCTGTGTCTGTGACGCCGCGCCACACAAACACTATTCAGATAGCTCACCGTACCTACCTATCTACGCACACACGACACAGTACACAGTGGGTCCCAATATAAGCTCGCAATATGCGCGGCGCGGTAAACACGCGACTACTAACATTGTAAAGAGGGCGGATTTATTTGTTTGTGCGATGCGGGCTCACAGTGTGCTGTATGGGCTGCTGCGCCGATGTACCAGCGTGGGTATTATTGATGGTCACCTCGCTGACTGCCGATGTACCAGCGTGGGTATTATTGATGGTCACCTCGCTGACTGCCGCGGTACCGCTCCTCCGTCTACTTTACCAGGGTTAAGTTAGTAAACGAGGAACCTTTTAGCACAGATTATTGGTACTAGAAAGCTGTAATTTGGCATAGGTATTCATATAGTATTAATCACGCCAACGGAGTGGTTAAATAAAATATTGAATATTTATTGTATTGTAGCTCAATATACTATACAGGGGAGCTACCCAACACAGCTGCTCAATATACTAAAAGAGGAAATGTTTATTTTTCGCGTCTATCCCATGTCGTGTGTGCGGTAACATTGGATAGGTCGTTGCGTTTAAAATGATTGTGTTTGTGCGAAAACACCATTTGTAATTCAGGGATTCGTTTGCGGAATCTTAGGCTTTAAAGTGCTAATTTGTATAGTGTCAAGAGTATGGTAGTCGCTGGGTTTGTGAAAAAAATGATGGCAGAACTAAATAACGAACTTGAAAGGAACACTATCACAGCTAAAAAGGCCATGCCGCTCACAAGGCCTTTCTGATATACAAAATTCCGTACAAATTTAATTGAAAACTACTTAGATGAAGTTGTTTTAATTTAGCTCAATAGCAGCCGGACATGCGTTTCTAAAGTTATTCCTGCAGATATAACAAATTACAGTATCTGAAATTCAGATCCTGTAATTTGTTATATCCCATTATACATTCAGATTCTGAATGTATTCTTACAAAACTTACTTTGACTAGACACGTGTCACAATTGTCCCACGACTGCGCCGAGTGAGGCAGATCACACCGAGATAACCCGAGCAGTGTTCCCCGACAGGCTATGCGATCTAATTGAACAACTGCCAACTTTAAATTAAAGATATTATGTTCATAAAATTGTACTTGTACGATAGCCTACTTCGATTTAAACAAAATTCTCGGTGTTTTGTGTGAAATCCTTGAGGCCACGTAAAATTGTATTATTTAATGAATGAGCTAATTTATTGAATGCCTGGGTTTCAAATGGGGTATAAATTATAACTGTTTACGTAAATTAACTCAATAAGTCGCATGTTACTCGAGAGCCTGCCAACCTGATCGGGGAATAAGAGTTCGACATTGTTAACAGGTCGTCGGATCTGTTGTCATTAGCTACGATAAGAGTTGTACCAAATATTATTCATCATCAGGCTATACTAGTCCACTGCTGGACATAGCCCTCTCCTAATGAGCGCCATAGCGCCCTGTCTTCAGCTTGCCGCATCCAGCATCTGCCTGCAGTCTTTCGCAGATCGTCATCCCACCTGGTCTGAGGGCGTCCTACACTACGTTTGCCGAGTCGCCGTCTCCACTCAAGAACACGTTTACCCCAGCGGTTGTCGGTTCTTCGCGAGATATGGCCAGCCCACTGCCACTTCAGCTTGCTAATTCTTTGAGCTATGTCGGTAACTTTGGTTCTCTGTCGGATGTATTCGTTACGAATCCTATCCTTCAGAGAAACTCCGAGCATAGCTCTCTCCATAGCTCGCTGAGCGACTTTGAAATATGTTGACTAGCACTTGGCCCGCGACTCCGTCCGCGTACACTTCGTACTCCCCCTCCGTCGGTACTTTAACATCACCTCCACCCCCTTTAAAGCGTAGTTTTGAAAATAACATACAGCCTAATATGTAACTCGCTGATAATGTAGCTTGTAGGTTCTTAAAGTAGTTTTTGAGTTTATCCATAGCAAACAAACAATATAATCTGTCGTCATTATTATAATGCAACCGGAAGAATTTAAAGGAACGACATTCAACAATTTTATCTTTTTACCGATATAGAAAGACACAACAGACCAAAGAGAACATTTCATATTTTGTATTTTTTTTCTATTTTAAATTACTTTAAAACAACTCGATTGTTATTGTAACTTGAGTATGCTTGAAATTATTTATAAACGAAAAATTATGAAGAAGAGGAGAACGAAATTAAATTGAACGACTCATCTGCTGAGCCATTTCCCAATCCTTTTGTTGTCTTACCAGTTGCAGCTGAAAACCAGTATTTTACATGGAGCGATTGCTTATGTGACCTCCACAACCCAGTTACTGTGTATCAATCCGAGAAAATTATGTCCTTGCATAACGCCAAGTATAGGTAAGGCTAAGCTAACACGTTCACAACCCATGTTCTGTGCGCGAACGAAAGAAATTATGCTCTTGAGTAATTTTAAATTATCTCCGAAGCTGTTTCTTTTTTTTTTAGACGTTGCCCCACACTAGGAATTTCTCCTGTATCGTGGGTGCGTTTACAAACATTTAAACTCACATACACAAACAGCCAGACCCGGAACAACTACCTGTAGGTCATACAAATATTTGTTCACAACACGCGGCGCAGCAGCCGGCTGATGGCTCAACCACTGTGCCAACCGTGTCGTCAAAACTGTATGACCAATTGACATACTGTAAAGGGTAAAACTTATTTTGATAAGGATTAATACTTTGTTGTTTAAATATTCATCCGAAAGTAAGTACCTACCTATATCGAAAAAATACTTTTTAAAAACATAAAAAGCTATGTAAAAGATAAAATATAAAAGATAGCTATTTGGTATTTCGAATTTTTTTGTAGAACAATTTAAGACGGACCAGATTGCCATACATTGTTTTCCATTTTAAACAACCATTAAGGCAGCGCATGCAAATAATTCTGTTTTTAGAGGTATTTATTTCCGACTGGCCAGATTAAGATTGCGATAGCTTGGCTAATATGTATCATGTAAATATAATTAATAGCCTAACACTCAGGAATAACACTAACTATAGCTTTCTAACAGTGAAAACATTTTTGGAATTAGATCATTAGTTCCGGAGATTACACCCTACATACAAACTTACTAAGTTACATACATACATACAAATTTTACCTCTTTATAATATTATTATCTTATATATAAAATTCTCGTGTCACAATGTTCGGTCCCATACTCCTCCGAAACGGCTTGACCGATTCTTATGAAATTTTGTGTGCATATCGGGCAGGTCTGAGAATCGGCCAACATCTATTTTTCATACCCCTAAATCATAAGGGTGGTCCACCCCAAACATTTTATATGGCAAAACAACGTTTGCTGGGTCAGCTAGTAGTATATAATTATAAATTATACATATCATATTATATATTATATCAAGTGTAGATTAGACGGCTCGGAGGCTGTTGCATGCTTATGATGTTCACAGTTAATCAGTGTTTCATCTTTCCAATACTTCCCTAGTTTCTTAATTTTTACTTTTACCCACTCTAGGATTATTTCCTGTTTACAAAAATTTGGGAGGCGTAGTGTAAAACAAACGAGCATCATGTGCTGGATGTTATGAGATGGTTAGGAATCATCGTCATTGATTGTACGACTGTGATTCAATCATCGGACGGAGCATGACACAGACAGATTATTGCTGGGCCTATTGTCTCTTATAATCTGGAAGATGAGTCGTCCAGTTACTCGAAACATTTCTTAATACAGTTCTGATCTCTAGGGTTCCAATGCAACTCGCAAGTGTTATGGTATTGCTTGTGGATGATCAGATTAGCTTTTTATGGATTTTTGACGTGGGGTCTGTTTTGCCAACGTGCGGCCTGCTGTAGGTACAATTTAATTCCGTGGAACAGTAACGAGTCGGGCTTAATCAAGTTTGTCACGTGACAAGGTGACGTCTGCGTAGGACTATGACACCCGTGTACCTGCCCGGATACACGCGCTACAACTAAGTATTGTACAAACAAAGTACAGAAGATTCGGTAGTCACAGCACGCACATCGCGATTTTCACAGCTTATTTTTTGTGAGAATTCTTAATATAGCTACTGCCTACTGCTGAGCCTTCTGTTCTGACGTGGGTGTGTCACATAAGTCGCTCGTATCTGCGGTAACGATATGATTCGATCGGGATCTGTTCTCGTCTCACAGAATAAGTGATGTGGTGTCGTGACAAACACCGTAACCTGTGGTTGGCAGAAAAGTTTTCCACTTCGTACAGACTACAGATAAGAGCCGAGTGCTACCATAGTTTCATATCACCCGAACGTCCTGTGATATCAACTGTGAGCAAATACAGACAAGTGTATCTAAGCAAAGCCTAGCTGCCAATTCAGGCAGGATGGCTGTTGGAACCTTTGATTGTCTTGGTTGGAGAATGTTGTGCATGAAATTCCAGTCAAAAATCAAAATCAAAATTCATGTATTGAAATTAGGCTGAGAATCAGCACTTTTGGAACGTCAAAACGTCAAAATCCAGGGTCTAGTCTATTACTATCAATAATAAGCACAGTGAAGGTTCTAACATAATCTATCTAGACCACATGTTACACCTGGCAAGTTGGCACGAAGTGGAGAAAACGACTGGCCTCTGAACTCTATGCGCCGTGTGGGACGTGCACTTCGCCTGGTTAAACGTCATGACTTACGTTTACCTGTAGTTCCTACAATGGCCTAACTAGCTGGTAGCCACACTGCGCAAGATGACTAGTGAGGTACTTGCAGGTCCAGAACTACACATGGGAGAAGGTTGCATTCCAATGTATTAATTAATTTATTTATTTAAGTACATGGAGGACTTACAGCTAATAAAAACGAACAAAAAAGGAAACAGTAGTCACGTGAGAGCCAATTACAAATCCTCACGTATAGATGTGTAATATTAATTGACAGTGTGAGCACAAAAACAAAAAACTAAAAGCAAAAAGCACATCGCTATAAAAAGAGTAAGAAGCTAGAAATAAACTATACGCGTAAAGTAATAGAAAAAATTATGTAATTATAAACAAATAATAAAACCTATCACTGCTTGAAAAATTTGAGGCTTAAGCACCTTCTGGCCGAATTCACACTAATTGTGAATGGATCAAAATCAAATTCCTTACAAATATTATTAAAGTCACTGCTTGCGCGCACAATGTAACTGTTCTGCCTATAATTCGAGGATGCATGAGCTACACTTATGGGTGGATTAAACCGAAGTGTTTTACTTGGCACATTAAAATAAAATTTAGATAGTAACTCAGGGTTATCGATATTGTTATTGAGGATTTTCAACAAGAATAAACAGTCAGCGATTCTGCGACGCTCAACTAGTGGTAGCAGATGATACCTCTTACAGAGTCCAAGATAATCGGCTGACTGATATGGAATCTTTTGATGAAAGCATAGATATTTCATTAATCGTCTTTGGATGTTTTCAATACGGTCAATATATTTAAGATAACGCGGATTCCATATCTGAGACGCATACTCTAGCTGACTTCGTACAAAAGTGCAGTACAATATTTTTAGTGTTTTAGCATCTGTAAAACACTTTGAGAGACGGATTATGAACCCCAGCAGTTTAGAAGCTTTCTTGACGATTGCATCAATGTGTGTGTCAAAGACTAACTTACTGTCTTGATGGACACCCAAGTCACGAATAGTGTTACACCTTGGCAGGGTCTGGCCCGCCAAAGTGTAGGTAGTGGCCATGACTGTACGTTTTCTAGTGTAGGTGATCATAGAACACTTGGATGGGTTGAGATCAAGTTTATTAACCCGACAGTATTCTTCAAGCTGATACAGGTCAGCCTGAAGTGATAGACTGTCTTCCAGCGTAGAGATATTGGAAAAGATTTTCATATCATCAGCAAAGCATAATAGTTTGGATGAATAGAGGCACTGATCGATTTCATTTACAAAGATTACAAACAGAAAAGGACCGAGCAACGAACCCTGGGGCACTCCGCTGGGCACGTTAACCCAACTGGACATATAATTATTGAGCACTACTGCTTGTGACCTATTATCAACATAAGAAGAGAACCACCTCAAGAGGTCCCCACGGATGCCCACATAGCTTAGCTTCCTTATCAGGGTATCGTGGTCGATCCGGTCAAATGCCTTGCTATAATCCGTCTAAACTACATCGACTTGCTTGCCAGAATCCATAGCCACCGTAATGTTGTCATTAAAATTCATTCAAATATTTAAAATAAGATGTTTAGTGTATTGTGTTTTCATATATGTATTGATGTTTTGTGTATAATATTGTAATGTGTGTTTTTCTATGGACTTATGGTCTGAAATAAATGTTATTATTATTATATTATTATTAAATAAAATCAAGTTAGAAGTGGTAGATCGTCCTTTTAGAAATCCGTGCTGAAAGGAGCTTAACGAGCTTGCAAGGGCGGGATATAACTGGTTATAGATAATCCTCTCAAATATTTTAGCTATAATAAACAGCTTGGATATAGGCCTGTAATTAGTAATATCGGTTTTAGACCCCTTCTTGTGCACAGGTGTAATAAAAGCAGATTTCCATACTTTGGGGACAACACCATGAGTCAAAGACTTGGCAAACAAAATTGAGATATTCAATTCAATTCAATTCAAATGATTTATTGCAATCCATAATGTACATACAGGTGGTAAAGATACAATTAGAGAAACAATTATGGACCCTGTCGGGCACTGCAAAGTTTGGATATGGTTGGAGAGAGGAAGAGCGTTTTTATCGATATTTCCGTAACACTAAAACAACAAAATTAGGTAGATGTCATTAATTTATATAGAAATTTAATATTTTATCATGTTTGATTGTAATTATAATTTATAATGATTATTTATTGTTTTCCAGTTATATTTTATTTATTTATTTATATTTTATTTATTTCTGTATTAATATATTAATTATCTCTCCACCAGATAGGTAGGGCAATGGAAGGCGCGCAATTAATAAGAAATTTAGATGATATGTTATCAGGGCCAGCACCTTTAGTTGGATCTAAGTTGCGGAGTAAACCGATCACTTCATCAATTTTCACGTCTATGTGACAAACGTCGGATGAAATTCTGCTATTATCAAAAGGGAAAAAAGGGGGTGAACTGGGATTATTAGCTGAAGTAGGGTTGAGGAAAGTAGACATGAAATAAGACGAGAAAGCCTCACAAATAGAATCTCCGGTGAGTAGTGACTTATCGTTATAATTAAGTATGTTAGGTATAGAATTCGAGTTATAGCGGTTTTTAACAAAGGTCCAAAAGTGTTTAGGGTTATCATTAATGGATTTTTCTGTCTTGACTCGGTCACGCAAATATTTAAACGTTAGCTCGTCGGATTTATTAATGGGAATATGCAAGATATTCGCTAGTTATACATTTCGTTAGTGGAACTTGCACCGAACATTTAGGACAAGCTCTCGGGAGGCAGCTATTTGTAAAGGTCTCTGCACACAGCTGGCGCGTCGGCAGCGGTCACGCTGCGGGCGCGATCATGTCCCGTTCAGACGAGACACGCTGAATATAGATTCCCGTAGATTCCCAAAGTTTTATTTCAGTTATATTATTTCAAAAACGTTGCCCCACACTAGGATCTTCTCCTGTATCGTAGGTGCGTTCCTCCCGCGGCCCCGGTGTCGGCGGCGTGGCGCGATGGTTAGCGTCGCGTCGAGCGGGACGGCCTGTGTGGAGTCGTCCGTAATACCTAGTACATTACAACTGCTCAGCGTCGCATCGCCGCCCTGTCCCGCCGCGCCGCGCCCGCTCTATGTAGAGACCTTAAACGCTCAGTCGCCGGCAAGGCTCGTTGTTCGAGATACTTTGCGCCTCGCTACACACGACTCGATTGTTTATTAAACCTCGACTGCTTCGATTGTTGTCATGTTTCCGTTTTTGTAGTCCGCTCGGTCACTGGCGACGGGTTAATATTCTCGTATTGATGCAAGGAGCTGGATTCATTCTTCAACAGCGCTTTGATGGGGTTCAACCCAACCATCGCTCGTCCCGTATTTATCTGATTGTCAGCTTAGTCTGATAGGAGTATGTACATCGTAACCAAATCGCAGAACTAGGCCATTTCATGAAGTGCGACATGTACTTTGATTGTAAGTAGTTTACGAAGTTGGTTCGTGATATAATAGGATTTATTTGCTCGAGTGTGACTAACTTTGTTTCCATTAGCTGTAGCTCCAGCAGTCCAGCACGTCAGCAGTGCAGTCAACATGGCACACAATGGAGCGTGTTTACCTTTCATTTCTACATTAGTTAAGTACGGTACTTAGCGGCGGTGGCGCTTTAAATATCGCGTACAATAAAGTTAAACGAGAGATCGCCTCTCTAACATTTTAACATTGTAAAAGCAAAAGTTTCGTTAACAATTGTTAATAGAGAATGTGACCTCTGCGTTTGTTTCGGTGTTTCATCTCAGAGTAGTCAGACACACACCGAAAGAATTCTAATTAATTTATTTCATTTAATGACGAGTAACAGTATTTTTTAAACCTATTTACTGAAATAAATATCATTTCACCATCTTTTTACCATTTCATTTCAAAACAACATCAACATTTTAATGTATGATGTGTTTATGCATTCTACTGGGTTATGTAGATTGTAGTACGTATTAAGTTATTAACAACTTTACTCTGTTCTTATTGACATTTTACGCAAAAATAGTTTATCTGTTTGTTTGTTTGTCCGATCCGGTGAAAATAACAAAAGTAGAAACTAGGTTGACCGAGCTATTGAGAGAAATTCTGGTGTGCACCTGCCGGCACCGGGCGAGTCGCTCGTCTCCGAGCTAATCCCAACTTCAACAAGCCGTTCGTTAGGATTGCTTCGACTTGTGCGCACTCTTCGCCCACTTCAATTGGCTGTGGGCATACTTACTATACTCGCAAAACGGACGAACAGTAAGTAAGCCTGTGGAGCCGCGGAAGTCTGTTTTGCAAGTATCCCACATTGCACTCACTCAAACATTTTTAAATTGGGTAAACTATTCCATAAGAATGTGATCTCCAATATAATGAAAGGTTCTCTTCATCAAGTTTGGATTGCGGTCCTAAGCTGACAAAGTCTAAGAGATATTGTAAAGGTGACCAAACTCAATTCGTGAGGTTCACACTCAATGAAACGGGCTGACGTCGGCGCGTGAAGGAAGTGCCGCTCCAGGACGAAGCAATACATTTCAAAATTAAGTTTGTCTTCATTTTAAGAGCTCACTACAATATCTATACTAATCATTCGCACAACGCACGGTACAATATGTAGCGGCCGAGCAATTACAGGTCAGTGTTTAAGCAGTACACACAGATGAGAGGATGTTAAGTTGTGTACAAGTAACAGTTGGTAGTGCACGAGTCTGCAATCGGGAACGTGGGCGCGACACTCAGGGCTCGGGAAGAGGGCGACACACTATGCGTGTGCGGAAACTTGTAAGTACAGTCAGTGCCGCACGCGCTGCGAGCTGTGCGCCCGGGAAATAGATACAAAATACAGTAGGCCGCACTTCAGTAGTAACAAATTAGCATATAATATGCCCAACTTCTATTAAAAGTTCATACTACGTTTTGCCAACTCAAAGTCAATACGTTACCACAGGCGTGTGCTGGATTGTACCACTGACATCAACATTAAAATAGTCGGCAAAGAGTGAGTCGGACTAGAACCCTAAAAGCATATAATAAATAATGAAACAGGTAGGAAAAAGCAGCTTGCTACTGTATTTAGAGATTTCACATGACTCAAAAACTCAAATGTAGAAATAGAAAAGGAATTTGTAAACTGTTTTGTTAATATTCCCTTTAAAACTACTGAACACAAACAATCTAGCTGCTATAAAAGATCTTAAAATTAAATCAACAGAAGATCTTTGGGGAATGTCTGTAAAAGTATCAATGTAGGTCTATCATCGAAACTATCGCACCTTATTTAGGTTTTATGTTTAACACCATCATAGACCACAGACACTCACAGTAAAGTAGTTCCATTGTTCAAATCCGGTGATAGTAAAGAACCCGACAATTATAGGCCTGTGTCTGTTGCGCCAGTTGAGTTTGAAAAGTTAATGCTCAATCAAATGTCGTGTTGATTTAATAAAAAATCTATCTTTGATTAACAACAGTATGGTTTCACCAAAGGACGTTGTACAACTGACGCCGGTGTCACCCTAATCAAGAACATTTTTAACGCCTGGGAGGAGGAAGCACAAGATGCCATTCAAATCTTTTTTGACCTTTCATAGGCGTTCGATTGCGTAAACCATGAGACACTTCTGGATCACTATGGGATTAAGAATACGGCTCTTGACTTACTAAGATCTTACTTGAAAGAGAAGAGGGTGGGAATTGAAAATGAGTGTTCCTCAAGGTTCAATATTGGGTCCATTCCTTTTTTAGTCTATTTTTTTTTGTGGAGTTTCTTGCACATTCTTCTCTACCGTTTTTGATGGGCAACTAGAATCATTTTAGTATATTATTTTAATCTTAACTTTGACCCTCGAAAGGACTTAATAGAAATAAATGATTTGACTTTGAACTATCTTCTGGAATAAGTTCAGGCTTTGCAAACTTTGGAGACTAGGAGCGTGCAGACATATTAAAAAAAAAATCTTTCACTTGTGGAAAACTATATTACCAGCGAGTAATATAGGCTATATTTTAGTATCCAAACTACGCTTTAAATGATGTTAAAGTTCGAATCCACGCGGGTGAATTGGCGGGCGAAGTGTTGCGATTTATGAAAAATGTGATTTAAGATGTGCAATTACAGCCCTTATGCAGCCAGTATTTTATGTCCAAATTATCATAGGATTACTAGGCTTGCTTACTCCTCCGCCGTTCTTTTCTGTTTATTTCGTTGCGGGATCCAGGGCAGTTGAATCGTTTCTCCGGGACTCGTCGGGCTCCATTGTCTCCACGCTTTTCTAGTGGTCGCCACTGTTGATTCTGGTTTTCAGGAGTTGCAGTGGTTTGGGAATAGTGTGGCGGGAATACAAAAAAAGTATAAATAGGTCCTATAGGGCATTAGATAAAAGGGCTGGAATCGCGTGAATCTAAATGGGCATTAGGATAGCCTAATCTTCCATTTCAGTTCCCACCGCAATGACGAAGTCTCACTAAAAAGGTTCCTTTTTACCATTTTAGTATGGAACTCTAGAAAAATGAACCTTATGAACATTCCTATTGCATAAATGATAAAAGATTTTTGAATGACTACTCAACTGCCACCGGCGGGTATCGGGTATCCTCGGAATGTATGCCTGTGTTTGAGTCGTCTGCACGGAGCCTTCCAACTTGTGCCGAATTCCGGCCGAGTTGGGAATTGTTAGCAAGTTTTGTTTCGCGCCTCAACAGGCGGGGGCTCCCCTGCTCTGCTGGCTGTACTGATACTTCTAAATACGTGTGTGAATCAGCCATATAACAGATGGAGATGCTAAAACAACTTCAGTTACGAGTCATTGTTAATAAGTGTTTTGAGATGAATGTTCGTATTATTAAATTCATATCCATGATTTAAATATAATTGTAAAAAATAAGTTCATGTTTAATAAATGAGCATTACATCGTTGCGCTTTCACATGTAGGCTACGTGTGTAGGTCCTACTTGCAGGAGCACACAAACTAATCGCTTGTTTAGCGGCTTTCGAAGTAGGTCACCAGCAGTTTAACGCATAATCTCAGATATATCCTACAAACAGACGAACGACCGTTGGTCGTGCGCTATGACTTATGGCGTATAATACCTACAATGTTTGGCAATGTGATGCATAGCATCTGAGCTGTAGCGTGTAGATATGAGCGCCACCGCCGCCGACGTATTCTCAATTCTTGCTGTATGGCTTGCCGCCGCCGTGGTAAAGCCCCGGCGCGCCGCCGCCGCGCCGCCGACGACGTATTCTCAATTCTTGCTGCCGCCGTGGTAAAGCCGCCGCCGGACAGCAAGATTTACCGACCTGTTCATATTTTTATATTGAGTACGCGTTTCATAAGAGTATGAACCTTATTCTTATGTGTTTAATTTTCATATTCGTGCTAGCGAATGCGATATACCATTAAAGGACTATGAACATTTACGTTTCACAGATAATGTTCAAATTCGCGTGCGACGCTTGTTTTACTTCGCAAAGTAAAGCCAAATAAGCGTTTTTGGGACTTTACAATTTCTTCGAAAAAGTAGTTAAGTAGTCACTATTAAAAAAATTGAGAAAAATAAAGTGCTTTTCTTGTTAACGTCAATGGTGAGTCATGCGCTTCTTAAGTTACAGATATGGGAATAACTTTATTTTTCATGCTTTGTTTAGGAAATACAAACTTTATTTTGCGGTCGGTAAAATCAGTACCGTGCATATGTCCATCCCGACAAGGAACTTTTTACTGAGCGCAGAAGAAAAAATTCTGATGGCGCCGCGCCCCTGTCCCGCCGCCTAAAGTACCCCCGGCGCTCACATCTAGTTGCGAGCTGTCCCGCGCTGTTGCGCTGCCTCAAGTCATGACGTTCGGCCTAAAGTCGTGACGTCACGAGCGCCGCGGCCGACGGATGCGACATTAACATTGTAACATTCGCGGAATGTTTAATTAAACTCGTCCCGAATGCAGCGCCGTACGGCGACGTCAAATTTAATTAAATATCTCAAACGAAAAATATAATATGCATATCACTTAGTGCAAAGAAGTGAGTCTTAATTTCTTCAAGCCGCATCCGCGATGCAGCGGTACTTCACTACTGTCGGTACGTACGGCAGGGAGTGGGAGGTATTTCAATCAGCGTCGTCCCTCGAGCCCCGGCTAAGTATTATTGCCTGATTCTTCTGTGATTAAAGTCCGCTGCACGATATTAAACGGAGCGGGCCTCGCTAGCAGTTAATTGAAAACGTATCCGGAGACTCGGCTCGGCGCCCGCGCCCGCTCCCGTAATGTAGGAGACGCGCGATACGCTACTCGCTTGTAGTAGCGTATCGCGAGACACTTGCACGTTTAAGTGGTTGGTACGTCGTCGGCGCTTGTGTCGCGAATAAGTCATCTTAACTTGAAGTGACACACACCTCGCACTGGCCTTCTGTTCGCATTATTTCACTTCACATAGCTTGGCATTCGGCCTCCCATACTCTAGTTCCTCACGCCAAATACCCCATACTAGCTGTCACTTGATAAAAGTCTGTTCGCCTGATTGGATGAAAGAATCTAATCTTTCGTGTGAAGCACTAAGTACAAAAAATTACACAGTGTTCTGATTAACGAACGAAAACCAAAACATCTACCAAATGAACAGAAACGAGCTGCACAAGAATCTTCGTTGAGTGTTTATATGTACATCACTTACACATACACACATCTTTTGATTAGGTATCGAACATGTGACTTTAATCTGATCATCGCTATCAAAAGTCCTTGTTTCTGATCACATATTATCAAGTAAATACTACTCGTATTATTGAAAAGCTATTTGCTCATAATAAAGCTTGAGAGAAGTTTTTAACGGAAAGTATGTTAGCCTAATTGCTATGACGCCCTGAAAATATATATAATAGCAATATTACCTTATGTTATAGCAGCTTTGTTCCAATGTGCATCATCAAAATCAAAATCAAAATCAAAAAAATCTCATGGGTCACCTCTTTTCTTGCCATATCCTCTTTCACACAATCTATCCATCTTTTCTTTGGTCTTCCTCTACTCATGTAACCCTGCACATTCATACTCAAAACTTTCCTCACAACATGGTCCTCATCCCTTCGCATCACATGCCCATACCATGACAACCGATTTCCACACAATTTCTCGGTCACAGGCGCCACTTTCAGACTTCCTCATACATACTCATTTCTTATTCTATCCATTCGCGTAACACCACACATCCCCCTCAGCATTCTCATCTCAGCTGCATGTAACTGCCTTTCATTCATGCCTTTTGCGGCCCAACATTCTGATCCATACAATGTGCAATGAATGTAATTCAAATATGCGCAGGTAATAATACGTCCCATGAATTTATAATTGTATTGTGATGTTCCAACATGTAACTCATTGAGCGTTGAACGTAGCGGATTGCATTGCGTTGACGTGAGCGAGAGTGCGAGTGTGAGCCCTTCACTTGCGGTTATCGTTTCAGAGCATTGTGTCGCACAGCGCGCCGCACCGCGCCGCGCACGGCGCCGCACGGGACCGCACTGGACCGCACGGGACCGCTGCTGTACCGAGTGTACCCTTGTGCAGTGTCATCGAGCGCGGTGTATCGCCACCGATACTAACTGTTCCGAAGTTTCAACCGTGCTGAGTGCATTTCGATGTATATGCTTAAATTGTTTCTGGTGCACTTCCAACTTATAATATTCTTAAGAGTTCACGAATGACGACTCAACTGGGGAACGCAATTTAGACAAAAGAGCTCTTTACCAAAACTCCGCTTGAGTGCGGTTAATGTTGTCAAGAAAATATATTGAGAGTGTTTGAGTAGCGCACACAGAAATCTTAATATTATTAAGATTTCTGTGGTAGTGCTGTATGAATATAGCGATGGATACTCGCTGTCAATATAGCGATGGAGACTCGCTGTCAAATATAGCGATGGAGACTCGCTATCAAACGCTGATGAAGCCTAACATCAAACGAGGCAGCAATGTGGAAACGTTCATTGACAAAGCCGTGGCGAGTAAGCGAATACAAGTATCGAGTTGTGTAATTGGTTTTTAACCATTGGAAGTGTTGGAACGTGTCAGTGATTACGTGCAGTGTATCGAGAGCACGATATCGACAGACGGACCAAAATAGCGTTTACCGTTGCAGTCGCGACTCGCGGTGCTTAACCCAATTACCACCTGTCGGGCGGCGGGGGGGGGCGGGGGCAGGCAGAAAGTAGGCAGGGGGGGGGGGGGGGGGGCGGTGGGGGGGGGGGCAGGGGTCAAAGGTCGGCGACAATTTTTGGATGTTTCTTGTTCATATTTAATTAGCGGCGGCGGGACGCGGCTGTTTGTTGTGCCTTTGTTTTTCACTGAATGGCGTTTTTAGCGCCGCACGACTACCTCATGGCCCTCACAACGCTAGTGAAGCTCGAGCTGGCCTTCCCCAGCCTTGTTGTCGAATTCAATTCTACTGACTGTGCGATGTATGCGACTCGTTTATGCGGAACGTTGATGTAAAGTGTCTTTGGGTGAAGTTAGGCGTTGGACTGGAGTTTCAGTCGAGTTACGTGTTACCTAGCGGTATAAATAATTCATAATTCAGTAAGTCAGCCATCTCATTATCATTCGTGGGCTCGTCCATGCTGACCCTCGGCGTGTGAGCGCAATACGGGGCTGATAGATTGTATTTCTGGGTCGGGTCTATTGTCGTGTATCATCGGCTCTGATCGGCTATGATCGGGCGGTGCGCGTGCCATATATCGCGGATGGTCGCTCGTTCTGCTCGGGCCCTGATATTCTCTTTATGAGCTCCTTATTCACGTGTGAATGGGCCCTTAACGTATTTTCACTAGATTTTTCCTTACGTTATACGAG
The DNA here is from genome assembly GCA_905147745.2 of Phlogophora meticulosa. Lineage (NCBI taxonomy): Eukaryota > Metazoa > Arthropoda > Insecta > Lepidoptera > Noctuidae > Phlogophora > Phlogophora meticulosa. The sequence goes on from LR990523.1 coordinate 127,781, forward strand.
TGTATTGTGAAACATTGATTTTATAATAGAAAGCAAACTAACCTAACTAAATAAAAATAACAACATTGCATGAATATAAAATTTGTCTATTTGACGGAACGGCCGATACTCTAGGTAAACTGCCTAGTGGATAGTCTGGCGCTACCCTTATTGATATGAAATCGAGTGATAAATTACATGCCGTAATATCAGATCTCAGTCGATATTGGAGATGTATCAGTGTTGCCGATATCGGAACGAAAACCTTCATGAGAACGTGGGATGCAGAAGACTCACTCTTGACAACGCTGTAACGCTGCAAATAACGAGACTGACACAGTGATGTGACAGTAGGGTTCCCTTTATCGCTAAGGGGGACCCCGCAGCTACGGCTGGAACAGGTTTTTCGGTATATCACCGATTTTTGTTAAAAACTCACGCGACTAGTGAACAGGTTTAACAGTAATCCTTAATCCATTTACTTTTTAGCATTACAAGTTAAAGATAACCTAAGTTGACAGAGCAATCATAATGGATAATCCACCATTATTTCTCTTTATACATTTAATTTGTAAGAAAATGTTTAGTTGTAAGGGATTTAGTCAACCTGAATTAAATTACTCGTAGTTTTAATTCAATGAGATTCCTCGGACAAAATGTATTTATTAATTTAAGGTTTCAAAATTCATTGTTTTTACGTTTTTTGCTTTGCTTGCTTATAGTGTATGTACCTATGTATTTTGATCAAATTTGCTGCGAATAAATAATCTCGATCTCGTGTACATAAGACGATTTGCAACCAATGTAACTTCAAAGTTTAAAAGTTTTTATCTCATTTTATTTATTTTATCATCATTTTTAACCTAAAGTTCTGTAATTTGAAATAATGAGAAAACGTGATTTTTATTTTAGAGGCCAACATTGTAGGTATCACCCTTATTTAGACAGATCAACACGTTTAGCTCACACATAAAGCAAATAATAAACAAACAAGATGGCGCCGCGTCATAGCCAAATGAATGTCTGTGATTGGTCGGCGGGCAGAGAATGGACAAACAACAAGAACGGATTTTGTCATTTAAGATGTGTTCATTTGAGCATAATAGAGCGTAGATATTATTGGTAATAGTGTTAGGTATACAAGTAGGTACATAATAAAAAAAAAAAACATGGCGACTGCAGCCTGAAGTAGTTGACGTTGCTCTGATAGTGTGGCGCGTGGCGTGTGGCGTGTGGCGCGTGGCGTGTGGCGCCACGCGCCACACGCTCTGAGCGCAACGTGCACTCTACCTTTATTGTGGACTTTCTGTTGGATTCTTTTCGGTTTCCCTGTACATATTATGAAAACCGCTGAGACACTGGTGTCCCCGGGCGCAGGGCGCAGGGCGCAGGCCGCTGGTCGCGGCGGTCGGTGGCCCGCAATGTTCAGCATATTGTATTCCGGCGGCGCGCTCGTCGCCCTATCGCCGTTTTATTGCATTTCGCGGATATTTGCCCTTATAACATACTCGGTATTCCCGGATTTTTCCTCTTCTTGAACTAATAACAGGCGGCAGTATTTTTTCTTTCATTCTATTGAGTGCGGCGTCTTTGTGTTCGTCTGTTAGGTATACGTGGTAAGCGGCTTGTGTGCGGCTGCGTACATTACCTGTTCGGCTCACACTATTATACCCACAAAGGGTATTTATCGGCTTCTGGTAATGAGACTGGAGGCGAGCTAGTGATGTACTAATGTACTAATGATCGGCGGATATTGCTGTTCGTGTGAAGGGATTATTGCCAACCAACCTAGTACCTACTCAGCGCCGCAACTGTTTGTTTGATTGGCATGTAAACATAAGGTACTCACGTTTTGAGAGATAATTTAGCTATGATGCAGGTATGCGGAATAGTTTGATTTTAAAGTTAAAGGTGATTGAAACGAGTTAGAGCTTTAAACAGAAAAACTCTACACGTTTATATTATGTTTCGTATTATTTTGCAAAGTCGTGTGATTGGCAGCTCCAGTGACGGGAGTGTGCGGTCCACTTCACACGCGGTATCCGCACGGGACGACCCTCTTTGAAATTATCCGCGTCACATCCCTCGGATCACCTTTTGATTCACAAACAAGGACATGTAAGACGGTAGGACCCGTACTAAGTAAACAAGTATGTTTGTGCAAACATTCCCACAAACACACGCGTTGCCCTACTAGATACTGTAGCGTGTAAGGATATGTAATCGTGTGATGTCTATACCTTTAATAGAAAAAACGAAAATGTCTCGGTCTATTTTTGATACTTTTTCACAGCTAAACCGGTAATTCGTTCACTCCGATTCATTAAAATGATTACTATTTCTTCTTTTTTTCAACTACATAGAGATAAGACAAAATAAAAGAAAAGTTTCTCAGAGTGATAGCTAATCTTAGAATCCCCTAAAAATAGTATTTGCTGCGCCTACTGCATCAAAACGTGGGCGACGCGCGGGCTACGCGCGCCATGTGGCGCGTTTATCCATTTATTTCAGGCATCTAGGCCCATATAGACATTTACAATACTATAATAACAAAACTTAAAAATACTATAAATATCTATATATTACATAAGAACTACAACTACTTAGTGTACACGAAGTGTCGGCGTCGTGTTTCGCTGACTAGTGTCATGTAGGCGGCTACGAAACCGGCGATACACAACACCTTTCGGCCAGAACTCTTCCATGAGGAACTTCTCGAGATGGTGTGTCGGAACTCGCACCACGAACGACTTGAACTTCCTGTTATGACGTGGCTCCAACCTCTCGACCCTCACAGTCCAGTTGGTCTTGACACGCACGTACTCCACGATCTCCTCAACCTTCGTAGAGTGGAGCAATCTGGACACGTAGAGCAGCGTTGTCGGTACTGCTGGCTTTAGCAGCACGTTGGGTCCTGCCAGCGCAGTACCGCACTGGTTCCGACAAGGAGGCTTCTTCTTCTTCCTCTTCTCAACCTTGGTGAAACCATCCTTATCGCTCATGTCCTTCTCTGGACCCTGCCTATTCCGAGCCTGTTTTGGGTTTGACAGGCTCCGTTTACCCCCCTTCCCTTTGTCCGCTAGTTGAACAGCAGCAACTTGGCACTGCTGATGTCCTCCTCCTTATAAGCTGACTTGCAGATCTGCAAGATGCTGACTTCGTCCATGCAGTCGATGGCATGCTTGATGAATGCCAGAACTTTATTGGCTATGAGCGTTTGAGTACTCATAGCGGAATCCGGGCAGCGGCTAAAGCCACGCTATTCGCGAATATAAATATTCAGTCAGAGCAGCGAAAACGCGACCGTACTCGACCGCGCATCGCAACCGACGAACGGTAAGCGCGTGGCTGTTAAACAAAGGCATGTCAAATGTTAGAGTAACACATATTAGACTACACAGCATGAGCATTAGCATTCTATGCGTTCCCACAGCTGGGACTGGGACACGGCTTGTGCCCCTCTCGTGAAAGGAAGTGGTCCAAGTGCTCAAACTGTTTGTAGGGAATACCGGTACCAGTCAATTTTAATTATTATTTAGACCAATTTGTCCCTTCTGTAGTGTATGAGTCAAGGCGCCACAGAGCGCTGCAGCCGGCCTGCGCGCGTACCTGCGGCGCGGCGTCGCGCGGTTACTAATGACGCGGGCGCGGCGCGTGTCGGACGAGCGTCATAAATCACGCGCGGACGCCTTACGTACCTACACTTTATAATTTTAAAACTATTTTGCGCGGAACGATCCCGCTTCCGCTATTACCACCCTCCGAGGTGTTGCTATCATTTTTCTTCCTTTCATTTCCTTCAGGATTTGGTATTTCGTTTCGCCAGGATTATGTCAAAAGGACGAGCGTTCTCGATGTGCATTGAAAATAATATTATATTTACAGCAGTATTTTACACATATATCCATTCTAGCACTACTTTAACAGGAAGCACAATCCTTAGAATTGGCACTTCGTCAAGCTGTAATAATTGTCATCACATCTACAAACGCTAAATATTTACTATCCTGAGCACCCGCGCGGCGCACGCGGTCGCCGCTGCCATGCCTCGGCCGGCCGCGCCTGTGCTCGCTGCCGCTCCACAGCGGATCGCTCGCTCGAACAATGCCATTCGGCACAATGCCGTATTTATTACATCAATACTATGCTCACAACGCTGATCCGCTTAAAATGATTCCATATAAAAAGTAGGATTTTATACTTGTGATATTTCTCGATCGAGTATCATTTCTCTTTATGTATACATGGTAACGGATTGCACTTATGTACCGCGCGTGTGTGCGCCGGGCGCCGGTCGCCGGTCGGTGTGATGCCGGCTCGGCTCGCAGTCGGTAATTAATATGACAAGTGGCACTAACTATCGACATTCTAAGGACGTCATAAATTAATAACACACTCGTGGTTTGGAGTTATGTTCAATGAATGGTTATGAATTGCATTTTGGTTTTGTGTAGTTACTTAAAATGATAAAACCGGTAATGAGGGCACTGTCAAGATGTAAGGATCTTCAAGTGATTATCAAAGTACATCAGGATCTAAAAGTCAGAAATTACAAGCGATAGACAAAGTTATCGAACTTCGATTTCGTAACAGTTTTAAGAAATTAAATAATATGCAATTATTATACGATCCTATTTTTTATGATTTACAACATCAGCGACGTGGAGATAGAAAGCATAATTTCAGTATAGAACATGCTATAACCTGTTCAAGCCTCATAGTGTTGTGTAGCATGATGACGTCACTTTAGCGTCTAATATGATGTCCGAGGCCCGAGGCTCATTGATGTCAGCGCTAATTGCGCGGCTAATTATACGTGTGTGCATCTCGTAATGTATGCAGATGTGTGAAGCGGCCATCTTGCGCGTTTTCATTAATTTGTGTTCATGTTAATAAACGTAGCGAAGTGTTTGGGCACAGGGACTACAATTCACCAGTTTCGCAGCAGGAGACGCGAGTGGACTGGGATTGTTAACTTTTATAATCTCTAAAGTGCTTAAAGCTAAATTAATTTTGCGCGCGCATAAGAAGTAGTGCATGTCAGCGCGGCGGCGGCGGCGGCGGCGGCGGCGGCGGATGGAGAGCGGGGGAGCGGGGGAGGGGCGCGGCGTGAGCGCAGGCCGGCTTGCGACACGATTTCATTGTTATTAGTTACATAGGTCGTTAAGTATTAATGACATCAACCCACTATAACCCACTAATTATTATTACGCTAAGCACCTCATTCGATTTCAGCACATAGTACCAACGACTCACATTAAGTTGAATCGTTACGTTCAACCTAAATGGTGTCGATATCACCGCAGCACCGTTTTGTACGCATCGAGCGTTTTATTTGAGTTAAAGGCAGTTATTGTGTATTTGTTATCAGGCTTCGTAAACGAATTTCTGTCGCTTGGCTGTAACAAAGCGTAAGCTCGTCGATAAAATTTGTTTTATCTGAGAGCGCAGGAAATGTTGTAGCAACGTCCGCCGCGCTCTGATCAACATTTATCGATAACTAAACAAAACTCGACGAACGAACGAAATATTATATTCTTTCCATGAAGAACAGGTCTAAAATAAAACAAATATGGCCTACAGATACCTTTCGAGAAATACAAGGGAATTATTATAAGATCGTATTGTTTTCGCTACTAAAATTTATTAGAAATACCGTATCGGCCTGTTGGTCGCGGCAGTGAGCAATCAGGAACTGGCAGCGAGCGGCCGCGCCTGATGATGTCCACCGCGCACGGCTCCATACCGTGCACTCAGCCGAACAACCGTCGTTGTTTGCGACAACAACCAGTTGTTGGCTGAGTAAACAACTCGAAGCCACGCAGGCTAAGCTCTTGTTATCGTTCTAAAATGTTTCCAGAACAAAATACCTGCCCCTTGTGTTTACCTTCGATATAAGTACTGTAAGAAGCTGGAAAACATTGGAGCTTTGATATAAAATGTTTACAAATACTCCGCTCTCTTAAGAACGTATGAGAGTGTTTTATCAAAGAAAGCTTGGAAGTATCGTGCAATACATGAACTGATGCACAGAAGGTGCAGGCCGACACAAAACCTAACTAGTTCTGTGGTTCAGACTATTACATTGCAAACAAACTGCTGCGGCGGTGCAGCGGTTTGTTTGGAGTGTATCTGCACTGCTGCACTGCTGCACTGCTGCACCGGCACAACATATTTCACAAAAGTGAGATTTCTCTATATTGTTACTATGCGGTATTATGGAGTGGGCTTTCTGTAGTTAATTCAGTTAGCTGGCGAAGTGTGGAGTCGTTCCGCTTCGCGCGGCGGAATGTCAGACTCAGAATTCAAGTTTTAAGTGAAATTCTTATACATTCATCTAATCAGAGAAGTTCCTTATAATTACAAAAGTAATTCTTTGTTACAAAATATATTTTTGAGTCTGGTTTGTTTTCGGAAATATTTGGACGCAGACATCTCGAGATGGCCGAAGTTACTCGACATTGTTAATTAATATAGACCGATGACTAACGAACTCGGAGTCAGGCTTCTCGTTGCGGAGCCGCTTGGCTAGAGGGATACCTACATATAGCCGTCATCGATACATTCGTGACGTACAAACTAACGTTTACCATTAACGATACCGATTGCTACGATCTCTTACATTACGCAATCATCCTTAACTGGACCCTTCTTTCTTGAGAAATGGCAACGTACATTACATAGCAACATGTGCGCTTCGCACTTTTAACCTTGTAGCAGAGGAAATTGATATTTTTGCTTGCACACGGAGTGAATTCACAAGGATAACATTATATGTAATAAGTTTTAGAAAATAAGTTGTTATTATTAAGTATGCTTCACTATTGCATTGGGTTATACCTGTAATAATAGTTGTAAGTGTATATATAAATAAATTAAAAAAAAAAAAAAATATATATATATCTCAAAATTTGCAAAACCCAAAAGATACTTTTTGTGCCACCATAGGATTGCAGTCAGGACGAGATCTGCAGCTGTGCTCAATCATTGGACCACATTGTGTCGGCACCGGTAAAAAATATAGCTTCGATACCCTGAGGGCGGTATTGTCTACACCCTCTGGCCGCCGCGCCGCGCGCCGGACGACGGGCGCGCTTGCCAACCGCATGTTGATACGAATCTCGTTGAGTAACTGTAATGGTCCACTACTTCAAATATAAATGAGCTGGTATTTGGTTTAGTTTGAGTTTAACGATAAAATTTCCGATAAATTCGTAAACTTTTGTAGATTAGCGCACGCGAATGTGGCACACACAAGTAATACAATGTTACACTAACGATACACACACATAGACACGCTTGCACACTCAGTGTGACAGTGTGAGGTACGGATTTTGGGTTGTGCAAAATAGTGTTCATTGATTTTGGGACTGTGGAAGTTCGAGTCATAATATAGAAGATGTAGAAGACTATTAGACTAGATACTGTACAGTAGTACAGACCATAGAAACTGTGGATGGATTGCGTGTAATGGCAAATGATAGGGGATGGCTGCTGAGAACATGACTAATAGAGATGTATGGGAGAGGCAGACATGCTGCGCCGCCCGGCCGGTACATTGAGATAAGGGCTGGAGAATGATGATTTGTAGATTTCGGAATTGTCGTTTGACTCTGTTCGCTACATGCTACGTGTTCCGCACAGGGAATTGACAGAGTTTACTGTTTGACTTTTGTAAAGCTTTTTAAGTTTGAATGAGACGCCTCTTAGTAGTGATAGCTCCCATAATAGTACAAGTTATATAGACGGCGGGCATCAACATGAACGCCATGCCATTGCGCAACATTATTAAACAGATCGATCACATGCTCAACTAGTGCAAGTGCAGCCCAGTGCAGCCCAGTGCAGCCCAGTGCAGCGACGGGGACCGAGGTGAGGTGCGGAGGAATGAGGAACATGTAGTGAGGAAAATTTGAAATACAGAAGAATCAATTCAAATCAAATCATCTCTATCGTGGACTATAGGTATACATCATAAATAAAGGTCTTAAATAATAGAAAAGTAACGTTAGAAAAGGAAGAATAATTGAAAAGTAACGTTCGATGTATCCAGTATTACAGCTAGTATTAGCACAAGTGTGGATGGAATAAGAATGAAGGATGGCCAAAAAATCAAAATCAAAATTCATTTATTCAAGTTAGGCTGAGAAACAGCACTATTTGCAGCTGCTTGGAGTGGTGAACCACTTCCTAGTGTTTTAGCTGGGAGGAAGAAGTGGCGGAATAAATTCCCCAGCAACACGTCTTTCTGATAGGTTTGAGGAACTTGAATATATACAACATAATATGTCAAAAAAATAATAATTATGTCAAACATCTTTATACATCATTTTATTAAATAATTTGCCTCAGATTAGCTAGCACACACCAATATGCCAAAATAAATAAAAAAAACTAATATATACCAAAATCGACAATCAACTCAAGCAATATCTGCTAAACTGAATACATAAAAGTCCTCCAAGGCAGTCCGAGGGCGTGCCCGCTGACATGTGCAATTCTGGATGGTATTCTGGTGGTAATAAACTAAAGTAATAAGCTATAAGTAATATACATAAACTATAAGTGATAAACTAGGACAGTAAACATTAAATTGTTATAACAATAACAAAAAGCATGGCCAGCAAGACGACCAGTCACCACAGGCAGCACCCGATCACGAGTATAACGCAAAGATCAGCTACTACCTCGCCATATTTGAGGGAAGGGGGCAACTCGACCCCCGTCGCTACTGCTCGCAGTGACATCTAAGTGACCATGACGAATGTGCTGTTGGTTGCTCAGATTAAATAAATTACCCTGGTCGCTAGTTCACCACATAATGCAATACAACTCATTCACACAATGTAATGAGAGAATCATGTCAATAGCATACAATAAGAAAACATTAGACACAAAAATAAAGAATTATTAAACATGTCAGTAGGCCAAATAATAAAGTGAAAGAAAATAATAACGTTGTAATTATTCTTGTCCTCTAAATGGTCGTTGAACGAATAATATGCTTTATAACAAAGGTTTGATTTAACTTTAGTTTTAAAGCGTTAAAAGGTAAATCCAGCAAAAAATGTGGTAGCATGTTATAAAAGTGGATACCGAGCCCCACAAATGAGCTCTGGACCCTATGAAGCCGCTGGAAAGGGGTATAGTTATAGTTTATAGTATTGTTATAGTTTAGTATAGCATATAGTTTGTGCTTATTAATTAAAAAACCAGAAGGTTTTAAAATTGTGGATATCACTGTTTTTAGTGTACATATGTTTATTGTATATTATGTTGGCAAAAATGAATTGAGAAGCCACTGTGAGAATACCAATCTCTTAAAATAGATCTCTTAAGGAGACTCTGGACCCTAGTTGGTATATTGCACGAACAGCTCGTTTTTGTAGCACAAATACGTTTTGAACGTCTGCAGCTTTGCCCCAAAACAGCATACCGTATGACATAACTGTACCGTATGACATAGCTGTGAAAATTACTGAAATAGACTAACCGAGCTGTGTCAACGCCAGTGTATTGTCTAACTTTCCTGACAGCGTAGGCAGAGCTGAGTCTACCTGCTAGGGACGAACGATGGATGGATTGTGTAAAAAAAGATATGGAAGAGGTGACTATTCAAGTGAGGACCAATTTAAATGTATGGAAGAAGCAGACGTAACGCGCCGACATCAATTTAATTAGGAAGAGGATCATGATCACATGACAGCTTTTGCTAAAGTCGCGAGCGCCGCGTGCAAGCTGCTTGCAAGCGATCGAGAGAAGAACGACATATAATTACGTTACCACACCACCGGTGTTGTGTCGCGCCCATAGCCGGCACATTAGTCACAGGCTCCCCACTGCTAATTGATATAACATGGAGAGCACATCCATCATCGCTGTCTGTTAGTGCTGTACTCATGCGTCGCTAAGTAGCGGATTGGGCTCTGGAAGTACATTCTAATATTGATAGATTAACGTACTATAGTAATAGGTTAAATATCGTTGGACGAATGGGTAAACCAAATAGGTAAGTATACAATATCTGTATAGCCACAGACTACTCCGCAATACGCATCCCATTAGGTAAAAGCCCCTGCTGCTCGTCGTCGTCGCCTCAGTCATCACTATTGTGTTGTGACAGGATGCGCCACGTCTTCTTCTGAAGTTATCAGATATCTTAAACCTGACAATGATTCGTTTTTTTATATAAATTAGAAAGACTTATTCGATTCATAATTTCTCGGAACACTGCCTGTCAATACGGAGTTACTTATGTCTACGGTCTAGCTGACTCATGCCAAGACAGGAACTAGTTAGCTCGTAACTTTCTGTCTGCAGATAATGAAGCAGTAAGTAATTAAGTCTGCGCCTTCTCAGCACTCTGCGACCACACGATAGAGCGCTCATACAAATTGTCCATATGACACACAAAATGTATTCAATCAGCATCTATGTTTTAAAATAGGTTCTTTCCTGATATGTAGAGTAACGAGTGGCCGTTCTCAGTGTGCGGTCTTCACTAAGGCCCGCATAGACGAGCACCGGCCCGCACCGGCCCGCTCCGGCCCGCTCCGGCGAACACGGGCCCGCGCACAGCGAGGGCGCGGACACAAACACGGTGACTTATCGTCGCCGGTGCGTTATTAATGCTCCGCCCTCGCGCACTTCGTTCCACTTATCGCGCCCTCTCGCCCTCTCGCCCTCTCGCCCAACTTAATAGTTCCACAGACAGCTAACCTTGTTGTGATCTCAAATTAGTTTACCTGTATCACATTTGTGTCTGTTCTCTATTCCCTGCGAGTTTTGCCGCTCATTCTACATTTGAAGGTGTAACATATTTCTGAGTGGTTACAGCTTTACAAATCGAAGAAAGCATGGTTACCATTCCATTCTTCGAATAGTTGATTCCTTCAAAATAATTATCAATTTAGTATTTTTTTTGAGAGAATTCTAGAAAATTGTGAACTTAGTAGCTATTCAGAGATTTGTTCTTAGTTACAAGACCTATTTTGTATACATTTAGAATAAATTTATGTCATTTTTTGGCATGTCACATTTTTAAGGAAATCAATTTTTTTTTTAAACGTTACCCCACACTAGGAATTTCTCCTGTATCGTGGGTGCGTTTACAAACATTTAAACTCACATACACAAACAGCCAGACCCGGAACAACTACCTGCAGGCCATACACATATTTGTTCCGTGCGGGGATCGAACCCGCGACACGCGGCGCAGCAGTCAATCGCTCGGTCGGTCGCTCGCCAACCGTGTCGTCAAAATTTAGCTTCACCATGAGCTAGTTTGGAAGTTGCCGCGCTCCCTGCAGCAATATATATATGAATATAGCGTCAATAGATATATTCTATCGTGGTACCACTGATATCAATCCTGGAAATGATGAAGAGGCGTTCATTAATTTTCCATATTCAAAATGAATTTAATGGAAAATGTCGAATGATATCGACATTCGGAAATTAGAATGGACGCTAGACAAAGTGTGTGCTAGCGGTGTAATAGAGAGGTGCTTATATCCCGCTCGAGTCCCGCGGCCCGGGCTGTGGCGATGCAAATGAGTGGAGCGGGATTACCCCCGGGATTCATTTGTAAGCGTTTAAATTGTCTCTCCGGCGTACAACGGTGTTACACGGCCATTATTAAAAAGTCAGCGATTTATCTTAAAGACTTTGATGCCCGCCGGTGCCACAGTGCGCTTGCTAATGTTTTACTATTTGAGTTGATCTCTTCGTGGTTACATGGCTTTATGTTAGCGGTTATAATACTTTGGTTTGATTGCTAACTTTTGAGATGATATACATATATATAGAATTCTCGTTCGTGTTGCCCACAAATTCAAAATATTACACCAGTCGTTTAGTATATCAGTCTGATTTCATGTATAGGATGTTACCCTTAGCAATGTATGGCCACTCTGAAGCGCTAAGCGTACCGAAGTTACCTGAGGTGCTACGGTGAGTACCTACATCAGTTGAGTGTAGCGAGCGACGCCGGGCAACGTGATTAGTGCGCGGCGGCGGTGCGGCGGCGGTGCGGCGGCGGTGCGGCGGCGGTGAGGCGGCGGTGCGGCGGCGGTGCGGCGGCGGTGCGGCGGCGGTGCGGCGGCGGTGCGGCGGCGGTGCGGCGGCGGTGCGGCGGCGGTGCGGCGGCGGTGCGGCGGTGGTGCGGCGGCGGTGCGGCGGCGGTGTCCCGCGCACTAGTCCCCCGGCGAGCGCCCGTGTGCAGCGCGCCTGCCGTCCCGCAGCCGTGAGCCCCACGTTATCCACTCCGTCGGCTAATACGTCTGCCTGACGTGCCACTCCTCGATCGCTACATTCCGCGTGCATACGAAGCAGGTGAAGGTTCGCTGCTGAAAGGCTTAACTCAAACTCTCGTACTTCAGAGCCAGATCAAAGCCTCTGTCACTAAATTAGGACGCTCTCCTGTTTTACTTTTCTTATTTCTCTTATTAATTAAGATGGATTCATGTCTACATTAGATATGAGCTTCGCACAGAGACAATTTCTGACAGAGTATTAGTGAGAATTAAAAAAAGGATTCAAAACCTATAATTTTTGCAAGTGTTTTTGTTCGTAGTATGCGCCGCCGCCGCCGTTAGTGGTGCTTACGGCGTTCATATCTAATCTACATTACGACGCGCACACAGACGTGAGTTCAACTTCATTCCGGCTGCGGATGAATAAACCGGCCGGGATGAAGGTGCACTCCAATGGATACTGCCGTCTTCTGCCATCCGGTGCAATTCCCTAAACCTATCGACAGCTGTCCATTTTCAATCAGGAGTCATGAAGCAATCATGATAACCGGAGAATTAAAGAACAGAGTCTTAGTAATATTTGAAGCTCGCTGGAGTAGGTTAATTGGCAAATCTGATGACGCATTGATTGGGTGCTAACCGTCCGCGTCGCGTTTCGGTACCAGCTCCGTAATACCCAGTGCGGTGGTTCTCTCACTGACACGCCACTGGAATTAGTGTTGCGGTCACCAAAAAACACCTAGGTAGGTAGGGCTAGTTATTTAGCGAGGAAGAATGTAAATATACAGCTTAAATCGAAACTTCTACATCACTAGTCAATGTATTTCGTACACTAGCAAACAACCGCGGAGTGCGCAATTGGACACAAGTTGTGCACTATCCAGGCATGCATAGCAAACAATATCTTCCAATACCTACTCGGACCTCACAGAAGGAGTTGTACAGTTGTAGCTATTGCACCGTCGCTGTTCGTGACAGCATTTTCAAAAACCGAATAGGACAAGCGATAACCACTCGCGAACCTATCGCGATGCACACATGCATACGTGTGTCGCATGTATGTACGCGGACACTCGCACACATGCGACGCTGTCGAGCCGCTCAAACGCATATCAATCGACGATAACTGCTCTGTTTTTGAAATGTTTCGCAGCATCCGTTTTAATATCCATCTTTGTTACAATGGAATAGACGACACGGTTGGCGCAGTGGTTGAGCCATCGGCTGCTGCACCGCGTGTTGTGGGTTCGAACCCCGCACGGAACAAATATTTGTATGACCTACAGGTAATTGTTCCGGGTCTGGCTGTTTGTGTATGTGAGTTTCAATGTTTGTAAACGCACCCACGATACAGGACAAATTCCTAATGTGGGGCAACGTTTTTAAAAAAAAGAAAAAAAAAGAATTGGAAAAGCCTTGACTTTACAAAGTCATCCAATATTTATGACCTTTTTGCGTCTGTTAAAGTACAAAACATATTATGATGTGCCGCAGACTTACTTTTTATTGTTCTTTATAATATTCATAGTTCAAGCTTACTGAAAGCATTCCAGTTAAGTAAAAGCCTGCAACTACCGACCGAGTAAGTAAAGTACTCCTCTAGACAATACCCACACTTAAGGTCTCAATACATCAAAAACAATGGTTTCACCTTTTTCGGCACCAATTTCCTCCTTTCCAAGGCAAGGGCTATTTCCGCGAGGAAATTACTTACATCCTTCAGATAATATGGAGATAATCTCGTAAACGTCTTCCTCTCCTCAAGAGTTACCAACGTGTTCATATTTACTATTTTACGAAGAGTTTGACAAGTCAATGTGTGTTTGTTTGATACAACTCCGTGTTAGAAACAAAACAAATATTGTGGTGTGAGGAGCTGTGAGGCGGACGGCTTGTGCGGCTCGGCGGGCCGTCAGCGGCGGGGGGCGCCACCAGCGGTAGGGGGGGGGGGGGGGGGGGCTTGCAGTGGTACGGGGGTCGCACCGTGGATGGGAAACAAAACTATACTCTTTAACATTACTGTACATATTGTTATAACTTACTGAAATGGTCGATAAGAAAATTAAGAGTTAATGCAATTTTTGAATAAAATGGCATTCTAAAACCGGGGAATTGGTCCCAATGCCGTCTTGTTCATATTTCATATTTTCATATTTATTTATTTGCATACCATAATGTGTATAAAGGTGTTACATAAGGCTTAAAGCTAAAAGAACAGTTGTGAAACACTGCTGAGATAAAACTTGTTACATGTTACCGACGCACACGAACAGACACACACACACACATGCTTGACACGCAATGTTATTATTGTGCAGCTTTGGCCGGCTTAGGTAGCTACTATCAAGGATTCTCATTTTAGTTGTGAGTTTTGCAAAGTTCCCGGAGCCGGCCACAAAGAGCCCTCGCTCGCCGCGCTGCAATTAAGGTCATTCAACGCAATTTTTAGCTTTTTTGTTCTTCCCAAAGTTTTCTTATAACTATTATACGAGTAAGTTGAACAAGTAGCGATCTATCACACGAACAAGAACCTGTGCAATTATTAGTTTAGTTTAGTTACTTATTAGATTTACTTTTAACATCTTTCTTATGTTATAAAACAGTTTACAACGTTTTTTTTTTTAAAAAAAAGGAAACATTGCGGTCTTGTGAATGATATAAGACATATATGTATATATATATATATCTGGTGCATGGAAAATCTTTTCAGGTGAGCACCGGGTAAGCGGCTGCACCATGAACGAGGCTTCTTTCAATTTTATCGGGTTCCATAGTAAACAAGGGACCCGTATAGTTTAGCCATGCCCGTCTGTCCGTCCGTCCTTCCATCCCTCCGTGTGTGCCTGGCTATGCACCAGGAAGCTGTATTTGGCATAGATTTAGGTATGCATATTGGCCACGACACCAAAGTGGTCAAACAAAATTATGAAAACATTTGTTTTGGCGTATATCTCTAACTTAAACCGGGGAACGATTTTATCGTTTCTCGGCTATCCCATAGTGTGGGGTGTCGTTGGATAGCTCGATTAATTAAGATTGTGGGTGTGCGAAACCCATTTTTCAATTCCGATGATTTTCGATTCCGGGATCCGTTTGAGATATATTAGGGTTTAACGAGATTTCAGTTAGACTCGATAACGTGCGGATTTAGTTCAAGTTTCTTTTGTTTAAGTCAGAGAGTGAGCGGTTCTGACGTCATAACTGTTGTTTTTCATAGTTTCTTCAGTTTTATGGTCTAAAATAAAAACTTATCTTATGCAATCGAAAAAATCAGTACTGTATATGGAAATGTAGATAGTATGTAAATATTCATCCCGGCTTCGGAACAATTTTCTGTGCGTGATCCAACACGCACTTGGCCGGTATTTTTAAATTAAAGCTTAGTTATGACATCATACAATTTTACATTAGAAATAAGATGTCGTAATGAAGAACCGCCTAAAAGAATTATTGGGATGGCAAAAATTGCATTGCAAAGCAGAAGTTACCATTTTGTAAAATAAGATTGCAAAATTCTTACACACTACATACTACGCGTGGTATGCATGACGCGATGTAGCGCATTACGTGTGCGATCGTTACACTTTATCCTTTGTTCGTCCGTCCGCTGTCTTTTTGTCGGGCGGCTTTGTGCGACTCGGTGCGGCGCAGCGCGTTACCGTGCAGCGCGGCGCAGTACCGTGCGGCTAACTAGCGCAAACTCAGACGAACGCTGTCTTCTCCACGTGCCTACAGCCTACTGCCTACTGCCTAGTGCTGAGACAGGAGTGTTTGGGACACCGATGTATATACATATTTAATAATATGGAAAATAATTTTGATACGCCGCGTCTGGCAAAACTGGGTGCTGACTTTAACTTTCTGAGCTAGATAAATACGTGAACAGAATATGTGCAGTTTTCTAAACTTTTTCGATACCCGAAAAATCGAATCACTCAGACAGCCCGTAGGTATAGTAGATACGTACGTAAGCCAATAAATAGAAATTGAATGGAAATAACACAGTAATACTCGTACAGTAGTAACTCCATGGATGCAACCAATAGCTGAAGTGGCCCCCACAATACTCTGTTATCTCGGTACGTTACAATTTGTATGGTAATGACTACACTGGATGCAACTGGTGAGACGTTTTTCTTCCATTACGTTTTATTGGCTTCTTTACTTCACATTTTCATTGGATAATAAATAAATAAATAATAAATAATGCTGAACAATCCACACAGCATCATCTAGCCCCAAGCTAAGAGCTTGTGTTATGGGTACTAGATGACTGATATACTTAATACAATGCATTACATAGATAATTTTTATTATACATAGCAAACACCCAGAACACCCGGAACAAATCTTTGTAGATCGCACAAACATTTGTCCCAAGGCGGGAATCGAACCCGCAACCTCCTGCGTTGCAGGCGGACCTTCGCCCACCGCGCCACTTAGGTCGTCAAGGTACTCAGGATACTCAATAACGTGGATACTTTGTATTTAAATTGAAACTTGACAATACCGTGACCCGGTGTATTATATTGGGAATAGAAATCTTTCTTACCGGAACTCTTACACCTTCAGAAGTTGATGCTCTTGTCAAAACAATCGAAACAGAAGCGTCTGGCCTCGTATCCACTAAGCAGCAATAGACGCGCAACACGGGACGCTCAGCATGTTTGGTAACGTTGAACAACCGCGCGTTGCTTGTTGCAGCACAGCATCAAATGTTATCGAGTGAAGACATTATAAAATATAAATAATATGGGTAGGATATACCCATTTCCAAGACGACAAAACAACACACAAATCAACTAGACATTTGAGTTGGAAATGAATGAATGTGAAGTCGTCATTACAAACTGAGTTCTGTCCTCACTGGTAGTCCTGCCGTCCGCATCGTTACGCCGGGCGCTGAGGAGTCTATCGCCCCATTTATTCACAGTCCTGTTTCACTCGCTTTCGAATAATTCCCAAGTTTCTCGTTTTGAATATTGTTGGCCGGTGAATTTATTTAATTACTCAATTCAATTATTATTTTAAAGTACAGGAAGTTTCCTTAAAGCCAGAGACCCATTTTGTTTTAGCTGTTGGTCGGCTTTGGCGGAGCTGTTTCAAAGTCTTTATGTGTAACGTGCAGAGCACGCGCGCTCTCGCGACTCTGCTTGTGTGAGTTGGTTGATTGCTGCTCGGAGTAGGTACACTTCAAACACCTAATAGATTGTTGTTGTGACTGACGACATTTTGTTTCCCACGAATATTGTTTTACTAGAATGTTCTTTGATAACAAGAGGGGCTTTCACTTCATAGTAATCCAAGAAACACGTGTGATCAGTACCTATTTGGGTTTCATAATCAGTTAGTTTATGAAATCAATCTGTTTCATGCAATCTGGGCTGCCTCAATTTATGTTTGATGACAATGTAGCTATAAGATGCTATAACTATTTTTGTATTTTTTTACTTTTTTTGTTGTAGTACGTCCTAAATCCGTCTGGCAATTTCTCTAGCTACTGTGCGAATAGCTGCTAATAACTTATTATTAGGAGTGTGTGGTGAACTGGTGACATTGCCCCGGTTCGAGCGCCGACACATCGTCCTAATTGATTTTATTTTAAGCTCATGTTGAATATCGCGCTGACATCGGACAGGACGAGGGTAGGTGTCCGTTGACTTCCCGCCGTCCCGTCCGTTCGCCAGCTCTCCGGAACAGCGCGGCGGACTGGCTCCCATGCGACGCGACGTCTCATAACGTTGTCATGGCTACCCCGTTCCGCGACTTTTCTTTTTCACGACAAAATAAGTTTTAGAAATGCGACATAGGAACGTAGGAACCTCCCGGAGCTTGATTGTAGATGACAGACTCCTTAGGCTCAATATCCTTCCACATCTGATAGCCACCTGTGACATTATTACTGCAATTAAGAGTAATTAACATACGAGGAATATGGTTTTTTTTTGTAAAAATATCCCACTCTTGTAAGTCGCTATTTCTTTCACCATGCAACTCTCGTGAACTGGTAAACAGAACGGAGTATTTGCTCAACGTTGATACACATTTATAAAGGTGAAACCTATCAGAACTAGAGCGCCAGCAAAATCTGCCAGATTTTCTGGTACAGAAAGTGTGCATAGTGTGCGATCTAGTTTAAAAAGGTAACTTGAGAACGATGTATTGTTGCCTCAATGTTCTGCGGGCACAATGGCGGCGCGGTCCGTCGGCTATCGCTCCTTGTCTATTACAATAAGGGTTCGTTCAGCGACAGCTTTACTTCCGAGCTCAAACTTTACTAAAATACAGAAGGCCTGAATGTTAAGTAGCTCCTAGTTTACCTGGGGAGGGACTTTATTCTGCGTAGGCAAGCCTTGTATTTACCCTTTTTACCATTAGTGAAATACTTTGGAATAATATAATATGATAAAGGCAGGAAGCAAGGCTCATTTTCTTCCGGTACTTTAATTTTCCAGTCCATGTGGTATAGTCCCCCCCCTAGGCTCGCCCCCGAGGGAGGAGGGGTCACCTGTGACCCTGTCCTCATTATGAATCCATGGGGAATACTGGTTGGTTTCACGTTACAATAAAGGTCACATTCTGTCAAGGGTCCCGTATGTTACCAAGTGGCCACACAGAAGAATCTCACTCTTAAAGGAAATACAATTGATGTATTACTTAGTTTATTTAGACCGTAGCGTTGTTGATGGTTTAATTTCTTTTTGAACATGATCCAAAGTAACATTTTTGAGCTATTAGATCTTTTCAATTATCTGCCCACACCGCCTCACAGGATGAGTTGCCGATCATTCGCTTGCCGCAGTGAACTTAGTTCAATTTTTAAGTAAACCCTGCGGAACCTCCACCACTCATGAGTATAAACCAAGCTAACCTTATGCAGAGTCCATCTCCAGCTAGTTCTGTAGTAGATGTGTAACATCGGTACTAGCGTCAGGCAGCAAGTGAGCACTACCGTTTGCGAGTGGCACGACGTGCGGAAGCGCGCGGCGCTCCCGTGCGCTGGCGACCTATGCGTGACGTCAGAAGTCTGGTGCCGAGACACTATATATACATATATATATAGTATTATAGATATATATAGTATAGTATATAATATAGTATATAATATAGTATAGTATATTATACATATATATAGTAATAGTACGAAATCTTAAGGATATGATACGTCTCTTTTTTAGGCAGTAAGTGGGTATGCTGAATGGGAAACCTTATTGGTGATGTTCTTTAGAAAGGTCAGGTGCGTAATACTTACAACCGGCGTGTACGTATGAACGTAAACGAACCAAAAAGAGTATGAAAGGATCATGGCAGGTGGCGTTCTGTAGTTTATGCCTACCCCCATGGGCGACAGGCGTGTGTTAATGTATGCATTCATTTTTTAAATTTAGATGTGCTGTCTTTACACGCACCAACTTGAACACATAAAGTGTGCTCACCTTAGGACGGTAAGCTCTCCGTAGCTATGGGTACTCTTATTATTGTGTGTGTAACTGTGTAGTCATTTATTGTAAGACTTTTAGTTGTCCGACTAAGGCTAGTGCGTAGCGCCAGTCTGCGGTTTTCAAATTTTCTCAGGTTATTAGAATTTGCTCCTCAAATTTGTTACTATTATTTTTCTCTTTTATTCACCTTTAAAAAAAATATTATTCAACAATAAATTACAACTGTAGCTGGTTCTCAGCGCAGAACCTTACCCCTAAAACAACCTAAATCTAACGTCCATATTCCGTACTTGTCGCCGACATAATTCCCTTCAATCCGGCGCCGGTGGGCGCAGTCAAATAGAATGCTGTCGTAATACACGCCGCGAGCGACTTACCCGCGTCGCGGATAATACGCGCAAATCCCTCGCGACGCCGGCAACGTGCGACACTCACTCATTCACTCACTCACTCGCGATACAAGTGATAGAGCCGCGATCTATCGATGGCTCACTATGACACTTGTATTTGAGCAGGGATAAGCTTTTGACTGCGACGTCTTTCACACGAACATTCTCTGCACTATTGAGGATTACCTACATTCTGCTTCTTCTGTACAGGTATTGTATTTTACTTGTACATAGGGAGTTAGCTGCTGTAGCTATTTATTTGGATGTATGGTGCGGGACGGCACCGTGACGGCCCATGGAGCGAAACACCATTACCCGCCGGACCGGCCCGGCCCCGGCCCGGCCCCGGCCCGTCCCCGGACGCCCGGCAAATGAAACCGTCCCGCCCAATGAAACGGTTCGGGCTATTGCATTCCATTACCTGCATGGCTAAAGTTGTAGTTTTTACTAACCCCCGTACCTTGTACTATGGAAGCGAAACGTCGCAGTTTTATTTGTATTTAAACAAACCATTTTTATAATGTTTTACACAAAGTATGTTCCCTGAATTGTACAATGTACTAGCCACTACTTTGTACTACAGTCGCTGTTACAGTTTCAATTATAAGGTGCTGAGCACACGCGCCGCCTCGTCCGTTGGCAAACGAAGCGCACGCTCGTTGTATGCGGGGTCACATCTGTAGCATTTGTCTACGGCGGCCGCTACGCTGCTACGCCGCTACGGCCCGCTACGAGATCGCTCGAGCAAGTAACTGGGTGCTACGAACCGTAGACCGCTCCTAACTCCGTGCTATAAAAGTGGGAGTTTCTTCTTTATATTTATTATTTTTATCGTGAATCTGTTGTTCCAAGCTCAGGAAGTTTAACTTGAAATGAGTTCACGTTAAGATGAGAAAGCTCCGAAAAACAGTTTGTTATTAAATATTTTGGAATAATTAAGTTATATTTACAAACTTCTTTAAGCACTGTTGAAATATAAAGTAGTTAGTAAATCTTCAGCATTTTCATAGTGTTAAATTTTGTAAGATTTATGTAGTGAGTATATTAGTATGATGCAGGTCGTAATTCATAATTTAATTCCTATCAAGTTCGTGTGAAAGTATAAACATAAAGTGGGAGCATGAAGTTTTAATTAAACAAGTTACAGCTAGTATTTAGAATTGCAAAGCGCGCTGCACGTAATGCGCGGGTGCCGCGCCCGCCACGCCGCTGTCACGCTGCCGCCACGCACCCGCCACGCAGTCGCCACGCTGACGCCGCACCCCCGCGCTCGCCGGCCACCGCCGGCCGCTTCTTTCTATTTGCATTTACATGCGTTTTAAGCAAGAAATACATAATGCTCGCCTGAAGCAATTTATTTGATGTGACGCTTCCATCTAACTTGCGAGGTTGGACGCAATTTACTCGCTGAGTTATTTCCCACAGTTTTAAGGTTAAGACATTAAAAACAAAGGTTTTTACGTAATAGAGTGGAAACACAAGCTGTAGGTGGTGTTGTTTCGCGAACGAGCTGCAAACAGAAGCCTAACTCTTCAAACCAGCCGTGGGCTACCACCTGCCAGGCCAGGGCCACATGCTGGCAGAATTAAGTAAATTTATATTATCAGTGATATTTAAAATGCGAAAACATTTTATTTGATATGTCGGAGCAATGTCAATGACTATAACGAAGTAGACAGCTTAACTCGTACACAATTTAGTGTGACTTTTGGCAAACTGAAGATTTGCCAGATACCTCAAAATCTTAGTAAATAGTTGCATTAATGCATTACATTTAATTGGTTTGTCAATGAACATTTATAACAGCATCTTTGACAGCCTTTTTACAATTCAGGAATTAGTCAAAACTCTTTTTGGTCAATGTGTTTTACGAACAGTTTGTTTTACATTTGGAAGGTTATGTTCTTATTTGAAAACAGCAACGGGCCCCAAGAAGGAGAGCCTCGGGTCGCACTTGGCTCGCGGCTCGCGGGTTGCCGACTGTTGCTTTAAAGTATTATTTTCAAATTAACGAAATGACTTTAGCATTGAGCTGGCCCAGCGTAGTTTGGACTTTTAGTAGAATAAGAGGCCAGCTTGTACTGGTTATGTGACATGCGGCCTACGCTACCCGACCCGACACTGATAATTGAATGTCGTTCCCATTATGTACACTACTGACAGTGAGTTTCTTTCGATTCACATTTAAGTAGGCACCCGTGTCCCCACTGACTGCGCGGTGAAGTCACTCCAGATATAGTTTATTGAGTTTGTTTCTTGTATTGTCGCACTCACCCGCATCCGCACCCAGCGCGCCTGTGCGCAGGAGCATGCTGTTCTAACGTGTTTCTATTTTTGGTAAATTGAGATAAACAAAGTGGTGGTTATTAGCTACGGCTATTCTTTAATAGAGGTGTACGTATGCTGAGTAAATACTTCTATGACCTAGTAAGCAAAAGCCTTTTCCGAACTGTTTAGTTGTGTGCAAGTGGTGCTTGTTAGCATTTCGTGGAAAGTTAACGGAGTGGTGTAGCGTGCAGCATTTTATTTATTTATTTATTTATTTAATTACGGCACTCCAACGACTTATTCACTAATAAATTTTTTGGGGTCCTGTTACAATTGAGCTTAAAATCTAGTGAATTTGTCACTTACAGGTGTGCACAGCACTTACATAATCCAAGTTTTATAATATTACATATAGTACAATTTAGGCTAGAAGATAACCTAGGCTAGAAAATAACCAAGACTACTTGAAAACAAAATTGACAATTAAACAAAAAAGAAACGATATATCTAAATCTATTTTTTACCCACGAGAATAACACAGTAATGACAACAATAAATGAGTAAGTATTGATGTGAAATATATAATAAAATACATAAAAATATTAAATTTAAAAAAATATCAAAATTAATAATAAAATAGCATACTCGTAGCTACGTGCAGCATACTCGTAGCTAGGCGGGGCGCGAGCAGCGACAGCTCGCATGTGCTTCACCAAGCCACAACATGTGCCTGTACATAGAGTTGTTGTCTGCCTACACTTAGTAAGATTACATTATACATTGCTTGCGATACACGATACCACCTATATTAGCATTTTTTCATCATGGGATCTCACCATACTCTGTTATTGCCGGAACCCTAAAAATGAGAGTAATTAAACTAAACAAAGATAGAAGTACAAAAAGCCCGCAGCGAAGGGTTGGCGACAATGGCGACCACCGAACCGCATCCGCGGCCCGCTCCGGTATTTAACAAATAACACGGCTTTGTGACAGCTTGTCGTGCTCGAGGTGGGGCCAGAATAAAAACGTGTTACGGGCAAGAACTGCCAAAATGCGCACAAGTGCAGAAGGCTCACTAGTACCGGCCTCCACAACAGATACTGTACGACTATAGATGTAAGAAATATGTAGGACAAATGCAAGTTCAAGTTGGAAATCGCGGAGATGCTATTTTGAACATTTTTATTTTGTGCAAATCATGAGCAACTTTTGTGACGGATTTGTTAGGTTTTGACAGTACAACGACCACCAAACGAACGATTTTTATGCAAGAGTGTCAGCCGTGCTGGAGGGTAGATGGTTTGTTCCTTTGTTAGTATAATAAATAATAATAAAGTAAAATTGTTTAATTCAGACTCCATAAGTCAATATTTCGTTAGTAACAAATTTATTATCTTAAGACTGAGTTAATAGCAGTTATAATGATTTTAAATTAAATTTAAAATTAAATTTAAAATAAAGATTAAAATAAAAGTTAAATTTAAAATAACTTGACTAAAAATAAATTAAATTGAAATAGAGATAATGACGATTGTGTTTTCTATCCGTGGCTTTGCCATATCGTAAGCCACATTATTTAAAAGCTATGAGTTGGAACTTCTGCGAACGTCCGCAGCGCGCGCCTGCAAGGACGCCGACGTGCGCCGCGCGCCGCTCTCATTACACGGGGGTAACTATCTACGAGTATATACTATGCTAAGTAAATAACTCCGGAAAGTAAATCACCTAATAAGAAATAAAATGTGAAATTACCGGAACCACTTAAATTAAATTAAATTTTATTAGGTATTCATAGTATAATTGCAAAAGTATTGGACGGTGTGCTTGATTCTTACCTTAATGATTACATACATCTCCATGACGCGCAGTTTGGGTTTCGACCCGGACTTTCAACTGAAAGTGCAATTTTGAGTCTCAAGCATACAGTTCAATATTATATAGATCGTAAGACGCCGGTGTACGCCTGTTTCCTTGACCTCTCCAGAGCATTCGATCTTGTCTCGTATGATGTGCTCTGGAGGAAGATGGGAGACAGGGGTATACCTGCGGAGATATGTCAGCTTTTCCAGTATTGGTATGGCAACCAAACCAATCAGGTGAAATGGGACGGTACACTCTCTGAGCCGTATGGGTTGGAGTGCGGGGTGAGACAGGGAGGTTTGACGTCTCCCAGGCTCTTCAACCTCTACGTGGATGAGCTCATAGCGGAACTCAGCAGCATGCGTGTCGGATGCAGCGTTGATGGGGTTAGCATTAACAACATCAGCTATGCGGATGACATGGTGCTGCTGGGTCCGTCGGCGGGGGCAATCAGAGAGCTTATTAAAACTTGTGAAGCCTACGCTGCCGCACATGGCTTAATATATAATATTAAGAAATGTGAATACATGGTCTTTAAGGTCGGCGGCAAGTGCCGTGAGGACGGACCCGAGTTGGTCATGAACGGTTTAGTCATCAATAGGGTGACTACTTTTAAATACCTGGGCCATGTTCTTGCCGACGACCTTAAAGACGATGTAGATATTGAGAGGGAGCGTAGGGCTCTAGCGGTCCGGAGCAATATGCTGGCCCGTAGATTTGCTCGGTGTACGGACCTAGTAAAAATTACACTTTTCAAGGCTTATTGCCAGAGTCTGTACACGGGCAATCTATGGGTTGGATATACCAAAAGATCGCTGGATGTCCTGCGCGTCCAATACAATAATGCTTTCAGGATGTTGTTGGGACTGCCTCGCTACTGTAGTGCCTCGGGAATGTTTGCGCAAGCTCGTACGGACGGATTCCATGCCGTTCTACGCAAAAAAACAGCTTCACTTCTGAGGAGGGTGCGGGGCAGTCACAACAGCATCCTGAGGACTGTAGGAGAGAGCTTCAGCTCTCAGATAATGAAGCAGTTTGTGGGGAGGGTGATAGGTACTAACACTAGATAGTAAGCTTTTTTATGTTACTAACACTATATGGATTCTTTGGTCCGAAATAAAAGTATTATTATTATTATTATTATTATAGTCTATTGTAAAGGATTTTTTCAGGCCAAAAGGGACCAATGTATCTTGAACAAAGCTGTCTCCGGGAGCCCTTCCCCAAGCTTGACTATAGTTGATTTACATAACCTCGAATATGCTCCCGAATGTATGTTGTTGTACGCCGCCTTGTCGTAAATCCTCTTAATACCACCACCGAAAAAATGTAGCCTGTAATCAATCAATTGTTATGGAAACTTCATGCACATTCCGGCGCGGCCGTGCCATGTGATGCACGTAAGAAAGGAACAGCACCTATTATAGGAAGCTCCCACATCAATTAAAAACACATTTCTAATTTAACTCTACAATATAAAGTGTAGAGACCTTCCATCAATCAAAAACGACATCATCATTAGTCTTCATCAGCGCACGCTCTTCCAAAATACTAAATGAAGCCATCCATCTCCTGCGCCAAGCTACACTCTCACACGCAACTCTCGCTAGTTGGGTACCACAGTGCCACAGTGCCCCACAGTTGTACGCTTGTCGCTCGCGGACGCTGACAGAGTCGTCGTCTCGCCGCCTACAACAATTACCTCGAACAGTGATTTATAATGTTCCACAAGAAATTGGAAGGTCTTTTAAGCGGCTTACGTTCGCTAGCGGTGGTTTAGTGCCAGCCTACTCCGTGAGCGCCTCGATAAGTAGGCGGCAGGCGCGCAATCGACGTCGGTTTTTAATTTCCCCCGGGAACCGAACCTTAACGACCGAGAGCCGACTACTAGACCACCCGACCACCCGACTACCCGAGCCCGAGCCGCTGAACACTGGCGACATTGTTTCTAATGTTTTCCTTTCAATAATGTCGATGAGGCGTCGCCCATCCGGCCCCAGTCCCCGGCCCCAGTCCCCGGCCCCAGTCCCCGGCCCCAGGCCCCGGCCCCAGGCCCCGGCCCCGGCCCCAGGCCCCGGCCCCAGGCCCCGGCCCCGGCCCCAGGCCCCGGCCCCGGGCCCCGGCCCCAGGCCCCGGCCCCGGCCCCAGGCCCCGGCCCCGGGCCCCGGCCCCAGGCCCCGGCCCCGGCCCCAGGCCCCGGCCCCGGGCCCCGGCCCCAGGCCCCGGCCCCGGCCCCAGGCCCCGGCCCCGGGCCCCGGCCCGAGGCCGCGGGCCCCGGCACTCGGGCCCCGGCACCCGGCCCCGGCTGGCGCCCACACACCATACAACACACACTTGGTGAGGTATTCCGCTGTTTTAGAGAATTAAATTGCGCTTTCGCTTGGAATGAGAGTTATTTCGGTGACTCACTCGCGGTGTTACATACATTGTTGCGTAGAGACTTCAGTTCACTCCAGTTTAAACGTTACGAAGCACACGCGACACACATCGTAATTATAGATTTAAGTTGAAGTTAAACAGAACAACAATAGCATCAGCTAAAAATATTTCGTTGAAGTGCATTGTTCAAAATCCTTTATATTGTGAGCGTCAGTTGAAAAGTTCTGTTGTACTGAATATTTATTCTACTTCGCGTCAGCTACAGGCGCCAGTTGCAAGCAACGGTGACTTTGACGATGCAGCATCGCTCCATCCATCACGCGAACTCTGCGGGAGCTGGCAGGGCTTCTAGTGACAACAAGAACTGTCGATTAAGTGACTGTTTGCAGTAGTCCCGCCCGCTCTCGGACGGCTTGTACTACAGTCTAAGTGCACCGGGAGCTTGGGTTTCTGAATAAAGTACTGACGTGTCACAATGCATGATTCATGGTGACAAGTTGCGTAATGACTGTAAAACCGACTCTACTACATCGTCTTTTGACATTAAACTCGATGTAGTAATGGATAGTCGACAGTTCTCCAGGATCTGCCAAATTTCAGTTATTCTAATCAAAATAATAATTTTGAAGTCCTTATTAGTGCCAATGATGCAAACCGTCTACCTCCGTCTTGATGGCGTTTCCTTTCCGGAACGTTGGACAAAAACTGCAGTTTCCTCTATCCAAACTTACCCCAATATGCCCCAGATGTTGCCAGAGTAAGTATTACAGAGGATAGTGAACTCCCGACTTACTTCTTTCATAAAGAATAATGATCTCATCTTCATCAATTATTTCGGTTGCCGAAGGAAGGTTAACTGAGGAAGCTGCAGCTCAAGGAGAGTTGTGGCAACGTCAGCAGCCCTCGAGCGTTGTCTATTCTCATAATTATTCAGAAAAATAAAAACACATTGTCACTATCCTTAATTTAGGAAAAGCATTTGACACGGT
Source organism: Phlogophora meticulosa (assembly GCA_905147745.2). Lineage (NCBI taxonomy): Eukaryota > Metazoa > Arthropoda > Insecta > Lepidoptera > Noctuidae > Phlogophora > Phlogophora meticulosa. The sequence continues at coordinate 155,344 of LR990523.1, forward strand.
TTCGACGGGTCTACTCATCAATAGACAGGACTTCTATGGAGTTATTCATTTTCATTGGTTTAAAAGCTACTGGAACCTTTACACATAAGCCATCATCATTTACACTAGCCATCACCATCTCACAATATATCTCATTACTGTATGACACATGTAGAAAATTACTTAAATCTAAGTTTATCCTAGCCTTAGCATTTCAGTTTATAAGAGCAGTTTTCGGTAGCCTTTTATTTTATTTCAGATCTTTTCTATAACCAGCGCGATAGTAGGGAAAAGGCCGATCGTGAATATTGTGAATTCATGTATGGTAGTTACGTCATAGACACGGGATTAATAGTCCGCAGTGGAACACTAAATATCAGTGCAACTATTGACAAGTTGTCCTACTGGGAATTATTAATACTTGTCACCTGCGTGTCCCGGCAGCCTGTCGCGATGGGGCAGGCAGTAGTCTCGGTAGCGCGTTCTGTAGGCGATGGGTGTCATATCATGTAACATTGTTACATATAATAACTATTGTATACTACTTTAATGAGGTATGTCTTAACATGGATCTAACTTAACACTGTCATCAATGCGATCATATTTATACGACAATACAATCATCACCAAGCATTACTGCCACACATAATATCATTTCACAGGTATAAAAGAAAATGGCGGAATGTAACCCCACGTTATTTACCTCGAGATATTTTCCGACGTTTACTTTTTTCACTGTAGTAGACTAAAACAGCCTTAGTGCTCTTGGGAGATCCTGGTTTTGTCGTAAAAAGTAATAATCGACTAGGACAGGTCTTCATTTCAATCCTTAACCACGCGTTTCAGTTTTCATAATGCCGAGGAATGTAAAGCAGTTAAACAAATCGTACAAATACTTCTTACAAACCGCTCCGCGTTTAACAAATGCAAGAATATTTTCGTTATTGTCACTTGAAATACAAGGGAAAATATTAAATGCATTTCGTTTAAAGATATCATGTTGGAATCTCCATTTATCGTAGTGATAGCTGACGGTGCGGCTCAGGGCGCCGCGTGCGGCGCACATTCTACGTAAATTCCGTGCTGTCTGTGCAAATCCGCGACAGACGCGTCGCGTGCGACTGCGACAGGCGCCCCGTGTCACCCCTGCCCCGCCCCGCCGCACCCCTCCCCGCCTCGCCCTCCGCTTAAGCCGCTTTGCACTACCCATTTTCCGCATCACAATATTTCACACATTTCACCCCCGAGGAAATTTTTATTTACATACACGTCTAAGATTTTACATCTTGTAAATCCAAGAATCCTCTTCATAAATAGCGCTTAAAATATACATTGTAATAATATGGAGTTCAGTCGTCGATACTTACATTTGTCTACAATATAAGAGACTTTTCGGGGCTTTAAAATAAAAGCTAACTAACTTTAATTCAGAAAATAATTGCAAAATGTAAATTCACGTCAACGCTACGCCATGTTGCGAATAGGAACAAATACAATTGTGACCAAATGAAGACATTCGTTAGTGAGTTACAGTAAGGTAGGAAAGCCAACTTGAAGAGTTAGCGCCTGTGCAACGTATTGTGAAATTAATTCTGTAAACTAATACACTAGGGCGCTCCCGGGTCATTTTTCCCGTTAGTCTGAAGTATTCGCATAAATTACCGAAAGTTTTGCGACAAAATAAATACTTGGAGTGCTCTGGAAACGCTTGTGTTATTAACATGACTTATAGCTATTGTATTGTGTTGTCGCGTACGTTAATAAATAAAACAGATGTTATAATATATGGCTGCTCCACCTGGGCTGGTTCTCTCTGCTGGAGGTGTCGCGGTCGCGAACCTTCAGCTCATTGGACAGCACCGGCGAGTCACCACGCGCCGCGTGCTGCTGTGGGTCATCCCTGCGGATCTGTAACTGTAACAATAAGTGAATGGGATGATGATGAGAGGTAACAAATGACTTTCCCAAAGAAACATACTACGACTAATACATTGCCTTTTCCCGAGGTCAGACTACCAGCTGATATTTTATCGTGCGTACTTTTAATGTTAGGGCGCGCGCGTTCCTAGAGCCCCCACGCCCGCGCGCGCCCGGTTCAAACGGCTCTTGTGTCATTGTGATAAAAGTGAAAGAGTTAAAACAAATGTTCTTTTAAGAAAGTTGTCTGTTATCATGAGTACAATCACGTGTTTAAGTATCGGTCACTAATTACCAGACACCCTATACATATATGTATGATACAGACGTATCTGACAATGATGTTTAAACTGATCTTTAAATCCCTGCATTCAAATTGCACTATTGGTTGCGATCTGGAGAAAGAGGAGATTGTCATCTTTAACTGAGGGCAGTGATTTTCAGAGGGGCTTTTATGCTCTTCAGTTACTTTTTTTTTTCAATAAATTAGTGAAAAATAAAAAATAAGTCATTCGCTACATGAGGACAGTGATGGTTCCCGGCTGCATACCGGTGCTGGGGCACCTGGTACTGACACTCAGCGCTCGGATTACGTCGCGAGCCCCGAACCTGGCTCAGATTAGCTCCGCAATTACATCCGTTGTGGTTAAGAAGTGGATTTATTGCCGGAATTATGTCCCGGATCGACACATTGAGCGGTGTATCCACGATATCAGATACTTTGAACACGTTTATAAGCCTCGTTATCTTAAATCTAGACGTTTTTATGACGAGAGTAAGCTTTGATTTACATTAGGTAGGCCTGATTTGAAAATTATTAGAGAATTCTTTTTGAACCATGGATGTACTTATCTGGTGTTTGTAAAGACTACTGTCGTGTGTCGTGTTCAAGATCCAACCTGTACAGCGGTGTTTAAAATATCTTAAATCCTTAGCTACGTAAAAAACAAGATTTTTACAAAAATATACCTTTCAAATTGTCTAATAAATTGTATCATACAGAGAGTAGAAAATCAACCGTATCATATCGCATACGTGTGGGACATGACTGTGTGAGTAGTGTGTCCTCTGTTTACACCCGGTTACGAGCCGCGTCGTAAACCCGAGCCCAATACGCAGCCAAATCTTTATTCAAAGTGTACATAAAATCGCTACAAAAATACGATCGTTGTTTTATGTGTTGTATCGCGACAATTACATTATTATGTTGTATTAATGTTCCGCGGCATTCCACCTCAGCCGAATGGCGGACGTTACTGGGAAGATGCCTTTAGGTATTACGTAATGGCACAACCCAAGTAGCACACAAGCTGCTTCAATGACTTCTTTACAACCTGAATGTGCCATTATTGCTGTTCTGTTGTCTGTAGCTGTTCAAGGGGTTTACTATAATACTTCAGTAGCGTATTTAATCGTTCTTTAACAGGCATGTGGTACAATAGCCGTACAACAGTAAATATAATCCCAATGAAGATACAAAGAAATGTTATAGAGTTATTGTACGAGTATTTGATATAACGCAGAGTATAAATACTATTTAAACATCGTTAAGTCTTATAGAGGGCTTTCATAATTAAAACTGTTTAAATGGAGTTAAGTTAAGCTTCCTTGAAACCACTATATAAAATTACTTACAACGGACTCCGTTGTACAACCTTAGACTCTTAAAAGAATATGTAATCTCGAGAGGTCCTTGGTGGGTAAGGGTATGTAGGTAGTCCAAACACAGCAATTTATATTAAAAGTCATCGGAACTTAAACGATTTTACTTACATAACATTAAAATAATTGTACAATTGCGTAAATGGTAATCACTAATATTCTGATCAACACTTATCACTTTAAAATACAACAGCACCCACCTGGACCAGACGAGTGCATCCCTTCAACCAACCCTATTGGGTGTGGCGTGGACGACACTGTCCCTCTGACCAGGATAGACACCAACAGTAACATATCAGTACCGGACGAGTGCATCCCTTCAACGAACCCCACTGAGTATGGCCCGGACGACGCTATACTTTCGGTCAGGCAATTCTGTATTGAATACTTGAATAGTGCTTACAATAACCAACAGACTCATGTGAGACATAAAACATGACACACAACAACCTATGATTGTGGAACATCCTCCATATTTCGATTTTGTTATCTTTATCCCATGTCTGAGGATCAGAGTGTGCACTGACAGTGCCTGAATTGCTTGTAATGGTAGGAGAGCCAGCGGATATAGTGTCAGAGCATGCTGTCAAGGTGTCACTATTGTTTGTGGATAATAAGTCATTCCAGATCCTCTGACACCGACTAGACCTTATCATAATTCAAAAGGTTAGAAGCTATTTAAAGCAAACCTTCTTGTCTATGAGGTAAAATTTAACAAATCACTATATTCATTGAAATCTACAATTATCACCAAAGTACGAGTAAGTCAAACTAAAATCCAATATTTACAGTCAGTAAAGTTAGAACATAATCCTGTACTTGCATACAGGATAATGTTCTAACTTTACTGACTGAGGTCCCACTTGACCTGTAGAGCATTCCTGCCCTAAAGATCAAGTGGGACCTCCATCCAGTACCTAACTGTAACACATCACATTGCCTCCATTCGACAAACAAGTGGGACTTCCGTCCGGTACCCAACTTCAACACATCACACTGCCTACAGCTCCATACCAAACGCACGCCACATATCTATGTGGCCGCACTGAGACGGGAAATTAGATCTGGGTTGTACGCTTACGCCTACGAACGACAAGGAGGTGCATGCGATCTGAGCGATTTGCGCACCGGAAAACATACCACACGACGGTCCTTCCTCCTCGTCATCGTCTAGCTTTGTCTCACAGGTCTTACAAGAGTCAGAGTTCGTGTCGTCAACATTTTCATTGTCACTGTCTGGAATTTCCCGTAAAAGGTCATGCTTATTGTTACTCCACACATCCATTCGCTTTTCTTTGACCTGGTCAACCGCAGTGTTAGGGATCGTCTCCTTGCTGCTCCACTCCGGCAGTTCCTTCCTCCTATCCTTGTGACAATGAAAGCAGGTGACCCCACTCACCTGGTTTCTCGTGCTGCTATGTGTCAAATGGTGGATACTATCGATAGAATGGTTCTAGTAAATACTGAAGGCTGTTGTAACCGAGACGCCATTATAGTTTTTAATTCAAGCAATTCTCATGATTTTATAACATAAATATACTCGTATATAAAAACCGAATTCACGTCACTCTTTCTTACCCAGGATTCTAAAGAAACTACCTAGAAAGCTAAACTATCTTATATAAACTAAATTCAAAATTCACACCTTCTACTCAAATTACTTTTTATCCAAAAAACTGCATAAATTTGATTTTCATTTTTAAATATTTGTATATTTTACTATACCCTGGTGTTCGCACTGGTACTTTGCATGCATACAAGGAAAATTAACACTACTACTAACGTTGTTGATTTTTCAATTACTTTGTAATTAGTCGTTCCATCAATCACTTTTTAGTAGACGCCATTGTAAAAATGTCAATTATTTTTTGTTCATTTCCCCAAAATATCGTTACTGTATATCTAAACAGATCTGTAAACTGTAGAGACAGACGCATCTAAATAAGATGCGAGCGCTACAGTCACGTAACAAGAACTTATTTTAGATAATGAGGCGCACACTACCGCTCGCATAGCACCTTTGTACCTCCGTATTTACGAACATTGTGGACACATTGTAGGACTTTAGGAGGTATCAATCGGTGCCTCTTTTGGGAGTACAGCGGCGCTGTAACAGCTGTGAATCTAATGTCACACTTATTGTAACTTCTAACCTTCCGGTGTACGGCTTGTTATAGAACTTGTGTGCTACTTGGGAATCTCTCTGATGGTGTTGCTGTTTTAGGTATGTGAACATTACATGCGCAAGTTAACACAGATACCTAGCACTCTTATAAGTAAAAATCAGGAGTTAACGATGGAACTCCTGATTTGGAGGCCAAAGCAAACAGACAAATCATAAATATGTGGGCAGGCAGGGGCCCTAACCACCAGTGACAGTCCACACTTGTTGACACTAGGAAGTGGCGAACGTTTTGGGGGACTGTCTTTTGTTAACGTTTTGACGTTCAAAAAGTGCCGATTCTCAGCCTAATTTGAATAAATGAATTTTGATTTTGATTTTGTCGACATCGGATTAATTTAAAAATGTTGTATCGACTGCTATAGAAACACCTCTTCAGCCTACCCGTATGTTCATATTTTTTTAGAATTGGGAGTAAATTGTACGTCCCCAAAGACAGTTTAGTCTGCGGCTAGTAGCTGGAGTTGAAACTCGTGGGTGCGTCTGACACCCTCATCGCGCATAGGGCGTGTATGGCAACCTTAATGTGCATATTAGCGATAACTTACCGTATAACGGGCACCTGTGCACGCTCATAAAGAATCGTTTTAATTCCATTACCGCGTCAGTTTGATTTAGTTGGACACGCGAGCGATCATGTCGCGAGTCTAATGCCTTTCAGATTTGGAAGAATCTTTATTTGGGGGACAATGGGCTTAACCAGTCAATTGAAACCATACCGTAACTAGCTGTCTGTTCCCGAGGGTATTGCCACTAGTTATTTGATGGCGGTCTTTATCTCGAAAAGTTATGATTGATGTTTACTTAGTTATGAGAGTCATGTGTGCGGCGGGTTTTGCGATATCTCATTGATAAAACAATACCAGTGGGTGCAGGTGCGACTCCGGGCTCTGCTTACGTATTCGTCGAGATCAATAAAATATGTTATATTGAGATTGATTCCATTTCTCGTGTATATCCTTCGCGGTCACAAGCGATGTACATACATCATAAACTAAAATGAAATGAAGAAAAGTGGATAGACTTATACTGTTGTAAAATACTTAGTCCGAGATGCCGTCCAATAGCAACACCACCACCATAGGTATTGCAAGCAACAAGAGCTGCTGTGTTCCGGTTTAGAAGATTTATTTTATAGTTCCTTGTAGTGAAACATAAATAAATAACCCGGAAACCCGAAAGTCCATAGTTCAGACACACAGCACACTGTACAATATACATTGTGAAACCGTCCTGGTGATTTAATATAAATATGATAAACACCTAACAATCGTAACGCATTAGGCACGCGTTGTTAAAGCTTCAGTTCAGATAGAATGTGGTAGCTGGAACGCGCCGATATCGACAACGTGCAACCGCGAATATGGTTAGAAGGACCATTTCACACAATGCTGATAAATCTGACAGACCGTCTTCATATTGAACTGACAAACTGACTGAGAAAAGTAATAGTACCTAGTCGTTTGGAAGTGACCATGTCTTACCAAAGTGTCCTTAGACATGTAGCTCTCCTATACCACTGGAGGTATTTATTTTCCGACCAGCTAACCACACACTCTTGATATTCTTAGTCTGCGGACCTGCCGGGCACATGGAACCAGCATTTAGCACTTGCTTGCACAGTGGAGTACACGAGAACCATTATGAGGCTTCCGGCGACTGGAACCGCAATTAACTAGGACCGCGGTCCCAGTCGCCGGATCCGTAAAACATAAATATTTTTCTTCCGGCGACTGGGACCACTCATAGATAACTTAAAAAAATCTATAATTCAAGCCAAAATCGGTACAGTCAAACGAAAAAAAATCTAAATTATTTATATGAATATCATTGGACTCGTTCTAGACATGATTTTATCCTATGCGCTTAGTAATAGATTAAGCTAGCCCGTTTTTACATAATTCACACAGGCAGGTAAAACACACGAAAAGGGCATAGCATTGTATAATACTATCACACTCTAACTCGAGTCCGTTTTGCCTGTCGATTTCAAGGTCAGGTAGCCCTTTTGTTATAAACGAGAAATTTTGCATTGCCCGATGACTGGCTCGGCCAATCACGAACAAGAAGCTTATCAGTTTAAGAAAGTCAAGTTTTGCATTTATTACATCTAAAAAATGTTCGTTTGACTGTACATTTTTTGATTTCAGTTATCATTTATGAGTGGTCCCAGTCGCCGGAAGAAAAATATTTATGCTTTACGGATCCGGCGACTGGGACCGCGGTCCTAGTTAATTCCGGTCCCAGTCGCCGGAAGCCTCACCATTATGTCCGTTAACTTAAAAGCAATTTCTGTGCGTTACTATCGCTCGTTGACAGGAGTACAGGCGTAGTCCTTCTGCGGCTCCTAGTGTCATGTGCGGAGGCAGCGTATAATTCGGCGCGCGGCGCAGACGCCGGTCGGACCGGTCCTCCGGCCGCTCCCCGCGGCCCGCTTCCCGCCCCGCGCTGCCACTGGCCGCTCCGCGACCAGTTCTGCGAGGTAGTGGCACTCGCAAAAACTGCCACAGTCCCGCCGCAAGCCTCCGTCCTATTTGTTTTGGTAATGTCCAACAATCGCGGTCAGTAGAAAAACGTGAGCGTCGCGGAATGTCAGCGGTGTCGGTACAGTGGTGTCGCGAGTGTCCAGTGTCGGTTATGTAGTGTCGGCGGGAGATGTCGCGTGCAACAACATGCTCGCCGTCCGCCATGCGAAGGTACACCTCCTACATGTCACACCCCCCCTGCAGCCTGCTATCACTGAAGCTATCTTTGGAGCTGTCTTAAGCAGATAACTTGTTTTATTTTGCGTAGCTTTAAGAACCACCGCTTGATGATTATTTGGTAGTGATCGAAACATTCCAAATTTTGAACCAGACGTAGGTGTAGGCTCAAGCCACTTCTGTATCAACAAGAACGTTGATACTAATAATGTAATCGCCAAGCCATAGATTTCGAGATCGCACACGATACGCTCGGCGGCCGGCGCCCGGCGGCCGGCGTTAGTCTTGTCAGCTCACACGGCGACGTTAGCATGTGTTTAACGAAAGATCGCGCTAATAGCTCTCGCCTTGACCCCCTCCCTGGGGACCATCACTTGCAAGGAATATGGCTCCGCTACTCACAATAATCTACACAGATTCCACAACAGTGTAGTGATTTCATAGCCATAAAGAAAAGAGGAACATCTTCCAGTCTGTGTCCCCCGGGGGCCATGTAAGGGGATGTTCTGAGCGTGTAACACAATGTTCATAGTCTGACTCTATAAAGCGAAGGCACGAGTGTCGATTAATACAGTGAAGCACGAGGTAATACTGGTGTTTATCATCCGCGGGACATTAGGGGCAGTCGCGACTAAATGAGCCGGCACTAAAAAGCAACCTTGCAATAACCCCGAGCAATGGGGCGGAAACTTCGAGCAAGGCGCGCAACCCCGCGCTACCACGAGTAATCTGCGCAATCCACGCAAACGCTATGCAGATGACGAACTCGTCGATTACTCAATGATTTCCTCATCCAAGTAGCTTTTCGTACGAAATAAAGCACTGGCCTATCTGATGTAAGTGACTATCACATTAAATACCGACTCGATGTGTCACCTGGACGTCTAAATGAAATCACTGCGAACTCTCGACATTCTTTTCGGAGTTTTAATTACTTTTCTACTGTAATATTCCCCACTAAGTTCACGCTATTTCTCAGTTTTGGATGGTGTCGCCCGTCACACACATGTGCGGGACCGCCGACACTGACAGCCTGACGTGCTCGGCCAGCACGCGCTCGCATGACTTACTGAACATTGTTAGCTGTTTATTTATGTTCCGTGTAGACACGATACAAGAACATACAGAAATGTCACTTCAAACAGCGTACAGTGACCATGTCTAGGTTAGGAGTTTCGACATTCTAAGACATTATACATGAATAAATTTATATTATATTTTAGTTTACTAACATAGGTTTTTAAGTAAATTTGAGTTATGAGTTATGTTACTTGAATAAATAGTTGAATTGTTATTTGCCTAATTGTAACTATTTCACCAATTTTATATTTGCCGTAGTAGTTCTATTATTGCATTCAATTGTCTGCGAATACTTCCTGCCTCATGCATGGAATGGAGTAGATCTTCTGTTATTTTCTGTAGAATATATGACGTCGCACATTGCGCTGTTCTGTCAAGTGCTAACGTTTAACGATACGATGTGCGTAAACAATAGCATGCACTGCGACCAGGTTATGGTTGATTCATGGAATATGAGTGTAAAGTTGACCTGCAAACTTGTGTCGCCGAACCTGATAGACAGACTGGTGTACTTATCTACTAGCTTATCTAGGAACTCTTTGACAATACTTCATAGTATAACCATCGTATTTAATCTCGAATCACGAAATTGTTGTAGATAAAAAGTGTCGAGTACGCGGTGCTTTTTCCGCGGACATCGATACAAAAGCTGGAGTTTTTGTTAGTTGGCGAGCTATGTAAAAGCCATCAACGGATGTAAACAAACAGAAGGCGGCGCGCGTCCGAACAACTTGCATAACTTACGGGTGCCGGACGCCGGACGCCAGGTGCCGGACGCCGGACGCCGGGTGCCGGACGCCGGACATAGAGACAAATGTTCATATTTCTTTATACCTACAGTAGGTTGGAAGAAAACCTATTCTAATTTTAGAAATTGACTTGTTTTGTAAGTTCAAGCTTACTAATCAACAAGGATACTAATTCATTATTGTTTATAATACATCCTCATTATCCTGAAAGGTACTAACTAATTATTCCCAGAAAGCTTACAAGCAATTAAGGGAAGGGACCACTGATCTTACGTCATGCCTGAACATTACCAGAAAACCTTTCATTTTGTCCATTTAAACATCTTTTTAAACAACCCCTACAACATCTGAAAACAAACAGAACATGATACTTGGATACTCATACCTGGATGGTCCAGTGGTCGCAAACGCGACTGCTAAGTGATGAGGTCCCGGGTTTGATTCCCGTGTCGAACAGTGTGTTGTTGGGATTTTTAAGGAGTTTCCGAATCTTGCCCGGAGTCTGGATGTGTGCCCCGTTGAACGTTTGAACGTGACTGGTGAAATGTGGGTGTGCTGCTTGCACAGTCTGCCCAACCCTTCGGGGGATACAGGCGTGATGTTATGCTATTGGAACAGGAGGACAGTGCGGCAGCGATTGTTCAGTATTCATATTGTTCTAGTCAGCGGAACTAGTACATACGTAATTTAAAGTAGAACCTAAACAAGCCGAAGTAAAGTTTACGTTGTGTTGCGATACAGCGCTGAGCGTTTGTTTAGGACAAGCTCCGATGTCGCGTGATGTATGTAGTCTGCTGATACAGGGCGACTAGCTTTGGAAGAGGGTGGACGTGTCCTGAATGAGGTTTTGTGGTTTACAGTTGAGGAATCATAAAGCTTGTACCACAAGCGTCTATGGTTACGTAGCACAGGTTGGATAGCATAGATGTATAAATATTTACATAAGATCGAAGCTTACGAAGTATTTGCCCATCGTATGACTTTACAATTCTGTGTTTCAAGGAGCTCTTACCATAATATGTGAGTCAAGAGAGCAAACCGATTTCCGACCCTTTTAGGGGACCTTCTTCAACCTCAACTTTATTGTTACCCCCATGTGTCCGAGTCGAGCACAGAACTGCTGTACCCTCACGAGGTTCGCGAGTCATTAACCAGTGTGCTGACAGGACAAAGCGCATAAATACGGCGCGGGCGAGTGAGCGTGCCAGTCGGGTGAACGAACTGAACGCAGCACAAACGCTCATTTGTACTGCACTTTAACAATTATTTTTGCATACGTGGGCATGTGCGCAAGTGTGGGCAAGCTCTTTGTATGAAATCCTCGCACTAAATTATATTGTGGTGTAAGGGTCCCGGACTCGGGGCAAGTTTTTATATGCAACGTCACGCTTGCATTCCTCGCAGGGTTTGGTAGAGGTGTACCTGTAGCGTACTACAGGTACACCTCTACTACACACGAATTTCGCCGATTATGTTCAAGTGTCATACAGCAGATATCTTTCTCTTTACTTCGGCTACAGCCACAACAGTAGCAGCACAGTGAAGGGTAGATGACATGTACATGCAGCACAACTGCAATTCACCTTTGTGTAAAGTATTAAAAATAACAAAAGAGCCAGCTTCTGAACTTTACAAATTACTAAGGTCTTATAATAAAATATATATATATATATATATAGATCCAATGTTTTAACATTATCTAAGTATAGTTTCACCTGACTTATACCCAACCAAATTCAATTTATACTTATTATTCGGCATTTTTCTAGTTTCACAATCTCAAACTCGTTTCTGTGTCAATAAAATGCAGCTAAACAGCCCACTGATGCGTCATTACTTCAAGCCGATCGTTCGCCGAACTTGGAAGTGGTAACGACTGATTATTGGCCTATTCCGATCACAATGCGAGCGTTGTCATCTGTGCGCGGTGCCGCACCCGCCAGCCGCCAGCCGCCAGCCGCCACACACACGCGACACGCGCGTCTCCGCCACACAAAAAGTGTTAACTGGTGCTTATAAGTACCCAGATTATGTCATCACATAGAGAAGCTACAGAAGGGTACCTTAAGTGTGTGATAACAAACAGTAATAATATAATCAGTGGGTCACAAATTAAGTTCGTTTATTGGATGACAATGAGAATGATGAACACAATTACAACTTTAGTTAGGAAAGAATGTGTAATTGTCCAGAAGTGGTGCTACAAATATGGACTTGCAGACTAATATTCGATTGGAGAATATAAGTAACGCGCTCTGGGAGGGACGGCTATTAGATTAACTAGAGAGAAGGCTACGTCTGCTGCCTGCGGGGAAGACTGCACGCATTACATTACTCTCATTTATTGTTCAGCTTGTGATGACGTCACATTATTATCCCGCAATATGTGGAGTGTGGAGTGGATCGTCTGCACATTCCGTGTTCTGCTCAAGATTTGTGTGTTAGAACCACACGAGTTAATGGCATGTTATTATAACACAAGACGAACACATAAACGAAGACTAGTTCGTGGATGATGTGCGGGTTACGGAACACAGTTTTTGAAATGAATCTCATGTTGGCAGTGTAATCACCGGATGAGAAGTGTTGTCAGTGTGTTCGTTAGACTCGTTCATATCGCAGCAAGTGTTCATATGACTATTGTGGCTAGTAGCGTCTTGCTTCCAATACGAAGTGGGCCCGCGGCACGGTTTTTCTGATGTGAGAATACTAAGAATAGTTCGGTGTTCGAAATTGTTCAAATGCCTGGCTTCTGTGAAACAGAATACAATCATGGTGGAGTATCGAAGTTACATGCTTTTGGCGAATACAGGGGCGATGTGTATCGAATCCTGTTTGTAGTAGAATAAAGTTGTATCATTATCGAGTTGGCAAGCGCTTGCTGTACCTCGTTGGAGACTTTCACTTTCACAATGCGTCGTGGAATGAAACGTTGTATGTGCCCTAGCCACTATCCGTATTATTATCACGAGGATAATGATCTTGAGCCGCGTCAAGGGCGCCCTGTGACTCGGTCCTACCTCCCACTAACTGAATAAACAGAAAATCAACTTAAAACTGTGCGCAGTAGAGTTCAGAACCATACATAATCATTAACTTTGTTTATATGACATGCTAGATAATTTAGTTAGAAGGTCTAATCCGCGATTGCGAATTAAATGCGCGAAAAAAGTTGAACTGAATTTACTACAAAGGTTATACCAGAACTAAAACAATTTCCTATTTATGAGTTATATGTTGAAGGTACCCAAATGTAAGGCATAAGCATGCCCCATGTTATAGCAGCGAGTCCATTGACACGAATCAATCAGACTCCGCAATGCTACTGAAAAATTCTTAGTAAAAAACCCACGCTGCGGTCAGCAGCACCTGCAGTCACGCTTGCGAGCGTAAAGTAAGGAGCGTCTTGGTTAAAATACTGTTCCTTCAGTCGCAGTAAACTGTCCCTGTGGCCCAGGCAGCAACACTAACAGTGCAGCAGTGGACGAGTGGAGCTTCCGCAGTGTGCTGTAGTACGCGGCACGGCCACGCACGGTCGCACCGCGCATGCGTGGGATGCGCGCGCGCCACTGAAGGCCGCTCGACCGGTCGCGGTCACATCCATTGTTTTAAGGGTAACTGTTATTCCGTGAGCTCGATAAGGAAGTTTATTGCGTCTTGTATGTAATACATAGGTACACTGCTGTGTGTGTGGGACATTCGGAAGTATACTATCATTAGTTAAGTTGCAATATTTATGAGATGAACGTTTGAGTTTGTCGGTCAAGTTACGTAATGAATACGATCCAGTCGCCGACATGTTCTCTTCTTTTACCGTAATGAAAGGTTAGACGCTAATGAATACCCAACTTTATGAATGTAATCATATGATACAGAAGGAATCAGAAAATACACGATCACTCAAAAATACTCAAGTATTCAAAGTCTGCTATCGAATGTCCTTAAACCATATGATTCTTTTCAATCTACGGACTTTACATTACTTAAGCATCTTGGGTTTCTTTATATCCACATCTGTAGTACCCACCAGATACCAATACGTTGATACTTCGGCGTTCAGTGACGCGTGACGGGGAAACGTCACAAAGGGAAATAGTTTTTTTATTATAATTTGATATGTTTGCTCTGTTAAGTTAGTAGGAGACATCATTCTATTCTCGTCATGTTCAGCTTAATGGGGCAGAATGTTAACGGGTGGGCAGGAGGCGGTGGGGGGGGGGGGGGGGGGGGACGCTTCTGATCATTACATAGCTCATTAGTTACATTTATGGTCATTTATCAGCGGCTAGCGCACATCGGCCAGTGCCCATCGGCTGGCGCCCATCGGCCAGCGGCCAGCGTCCAATGCCTTTTTGATAGTTAAATAGTGATCTATTTAATTGTTCCACCAAAATAGTGATTGTAACTTAGTGTACTTGCGACGGTATATCGCACAGATTTGCGTGGTACCTTCTGCAGTTTGTAAGTCGTCTGTGTTACATTTGACCATTTCCTAGATGGCTACAACGTTATAAACCAACGTAATAACGCCATCAATCGTACTATTCTCTTTTAAATAGCTGAGTGTTAACGGCTGATAAGCGCAGACGTCGCAGATATACTAAAAGCATTGCAAGCTATTAAACAGATTATTCCCGCGATTCTCAATTAATCGTATTAATGTGACAGCGCGTGAGACTCTTTGTGCGCGTCATCTGCGGCGCAATGAGCTCGGTCCATTAGATCGTATCAACAGGTTATAAAGGGTGTTCGTTAGCGCGGCGCGCTCGCTCGTCTGCCTGTGACATCACGTACTTTGCGAGCTCGTCAGTGGCACTCGCCCCGCTGACTGAGTCGGAGTGCTCCATGAGAACTTCTGCTAGAAGTAGGGGCTTTAATCAATACTCTGAAAGAAAGGGATTGTAGCAGTTGTCCACCGGAACTAACCGTAAAGTTCAAAGGGTTTGTGTTTACAAACCCTTTGAACTTTACGGATAGTTCGATTGATAAAAAACAAGGATTTAGTGCAATTCTCATCGGTTGTCATGTTTGGTTTAACTCATCTCTCATCGGTTGTATGTGCGAACGGTATTTAAGCTCGGAGATGTCGGGCGGGCGCGGGTGGCGGTGGCGGCGGCGGCGGCGGCGTGTTTGCGAGGCTCGGCATTTAACTGTGCTGCCAGCGAGACGTATGGAAAGCGATAACTCTCGCGAACAAGCGAGTACGCATGAATCATAGAGTTCCATGAGTACCGCGGCCCTAGCGCCTGGAACACGAGATAAAGGAATTTGAGAGGGTTTGTGTAATCGTATTTTCGTTTTCATAGTAAAAGAAGGCTGTAAATGATAGGTGGTATTTAAAAAAGAAGTCGGTAAAAGGAAATTGAATGATGAATGAATGGAATCTCGTAATGTACATAAAACTTATTTATCTTTTCTGTGATGATACAGGTTAGCCACCCCGGTATATTGCCTCAAATGTCTATTTTGTCTAATTCAGACTACAATATCCTAACAATTGCCATAAGTCCGTCCCTCAGCTGTAAGATCCCAGTCGCGCAGGCGAGCTTGACATTTCCACAGTTCATCCCACGCCTCCCATGGCGCTGTAATTCCATAAAATCATAATATTTATCGCTGCATATCGCGCGTCCTTGCCGCTCGTAAACGCGCGCGACACGCGTCCTCTTTACTGCCGCGCCACACCGCGCCGCGCCGCACCGCGCCGCGCTGCGAGAACGAGACGCGCATTTTTACGACGCGCGGCTTATTACTACCTGCCGCGATGATATTGTTTCGACACAATCTCGATTGAGCCCTTCGTTATATTGTGCCTGAGATCTGAGAAACAAGGAGGACGTGTAGTTTATTCACTTGTTGTTGTAAGGATTTCCCAGATTTGAATATTGCAGGGAAGCACTAGACTAGTCTCGTTACTCTGGAGTGTTAGTTTTATTGGTATTCTCTTGCTTTGAAGGATAGTCAAGTGTACGAGTGTATTACTGCTACCGACGAGGGCGTGGTGTAAAATCAAACATATTTCAACAATCGTACAAACGATGTTTCTATGTACCTACCCAGCAACTACAAGTATTTAGATGTTACCCGTGCAGCCTAAAATATTAGATGCATGTATTACTTAGACCTTAAGAGAGGAGCTCGTGGCTAAATAAAACCTGCCGCATGGGTTGATCGAAGGTTAAGCTACGCTTGCTGAGGTCAGTCTGTGGATGAGTGGCCGTTCGTAACAAATCGAGACTCTTCCGTGCCTCGGAAAGCACGTTAAGCCGTTGGTCCCGACTGTCATTTGTAGATCTTGGACAGTCATTGCGGGTAATCGGGAGCCTGGAAGTCTGACAACCAGTCTTACCAAAGGGTATCGGGTTGCCCAGTAACTGGGTTGTCAACTGTTCAGGCAGTCGCTCCATGTAATATACTGGTATTCAGCTGCATCCGGTTAGACTGGAAGCCGACCCGAACATAGTTGGGAAAAGGCTAGGAAGATGATGTATTACTTAGACATTTCCTCGATACTTCTTTTGTTTCACCTTATATCAGAGACGCCTCCATTTCCGGGTAGGTTCAATGTTTTGTATCATTGTAACACACAAGCGCGGCGTCACGTGGAGACTGTAATTTTTCCAGACTGCCTCCAACATGATTACATCACTAAACAATAGGAACAGAACACCCACCAAATGTAAATTCAAGGATGCCAAGCGCAACTTTTTATTTTTATTCTGATTCTTTTTCAGACTAAAAGGAAGGCAGCAATATATTACAGTTATACTATCGTTCACGTCTGCTTCTGACATACTTCGGAATCCAAGTATTTAATCTGCATTTTCACTTCCCTACATTTTATAAAATTAAGTTGGTGCGTCGTATTTGTAGTGGTGAGTATTTAGGATCGTGAGAGAGTGGTCCTTCTGTACAAGTGTTCGGTCTGCAGCAATGGTCTGGGGATTCCCTCTCACCGCAAATTGGGCGCACGCGCTCCGAACGTCCTTGACTCAACTTGACTTGATATTCCCGCCATTGCGCAGTTAGCAGTAGACAGTAGGCAGTAGGCAGTAGGCCTAAACTATTAACTTGTTCCTCCTTATATACCTATCTTTAGTTCTGGCACTCTGACGTAACTGCTCTGTGGGTCCGTGGGACCTTGGGTCTGTGTATACAATGACATTAGTAAGCGACGGTTGAATATTAAATTGATACATTTGTCACATTTGACTAGGATTGCGTGGGAGACGGAATAAATCACATATTTTAGCATTTTTTTTATATAATTTGCAAGTCAATATGGAATAATTGGTGAATGTAGCTCGTTTCGTTATACTCGAGTTCTTTATTTACACTAGATGAATTGTTATTACTGACTCTTTTTTTAGACTTAATGGTACCTAATGTAAAACAGCCATCTCGCATAATATATAGATACAATTCATAAAATCAGATTTTAACATTGAGAAGGGACTCGCCCTCTTAAAAGAAAGTAACCCTAACACTCTTACCTATAATTTAATCGAAATTCTTCACAACTGTATCGCGCTTAGTACTAGCACTAGGATGATTCCGTTTAAAAATAGAACCCTAAAGCCGTGGATGACAATTGGTTTATTGCGCTGCATTCACAACCGAAATAACATGCAACGGAGACTGAGACTTGACCCGTTCAACGAAGTACTAAAAATTACTTACAAAAGATACCGAAATTACTGTAATTGCATCATCAAAAAACAAAAGCGTAAACATGATAGAGACCAACTTACCAAATCGCACACAAATCCTAAAAAAACGTGGGAGATTATTAACAGCATTACACAGCGAAAGCCCAAAAAAACAAATAACTTGGATCTCCTAGAAGTATCCTATAGCCCACAGAGCTCTATTAACAAAGTGAATAGCTTTTTCTCTAACATAGGAAAGCTTCTAGCGGATAATATCATACCACTTACGGCTACCACAGTCAATAATAGCGACCCAAACCCATCTTTATCTGACTATACATCACCCTCATCGTTTGCACTACTCGACACAGACCCTTGCGAAGTTCATGCTACACTGATGGGCTTAAAACTAGACAGCGCCTCTGGTTGGGACAATATTCCAGTTAAATTTCTAAAAGCTGCACATGAACAAGTAGGTCCAATTCTAAGTTATTTGACAAACCTATGCTTTGAACAGGGAATCTTCCCGGATGCCTTGAAAGTAGCCATAATAACGCCTGTGTTCAAGTGTGGAGACAGGTCCGACCCGTCAAACTATAGGCCAATTTCAGTACTGCCATCTATCTCGAAAATCCTAGAAAGAATCGTAAACTCACGCTTAATTAAATACCTTTCTAAGCATAACATTCTGTCACCATCTCAGTTTGGGTTTCGGCAGGGTAGATCTGCAGAGGATGCAGTCCTATCACTAACATCTACCTTAGTTGACAAAGTGGATAAGGGAAGCAAATGTCTGGCAGTTTTCCTTGACCTCAAGAAGGCCTTTGATACAGTATCTGTCCCCATACTTCTGCACAGGCTCGAAAGCATCGGCATAAGGGGACCCCCTCTCGAGCTATTCAAGTCCTACCTGAATAACCGTAAACATGCAGTAAAAATGGGGGAGTTTACTAGCTCAGTAGAAACAATTTCGTACGGCGTCGGACAGGGGACTGTACTCGGTCCGACAATGTTCCTTATTTATATCAATTACCTGTGCAATATGAGTATTGATGGGGGCCGCATTTTCTGTTATGCCGATGATACCGCCATAGTATTTGCTGATAAGACTTGGGCAAAAGTTAAAAGGTCAGCTGAAACAGGCCTTTCAATGATTGCAGAATGGCTAAATCGTAACCTCCTCACCTTAAATGCCTCCAAGTCCAACTACATTTGCTTCACCAAGTATGCACGTACTCAACCTCCACTCGAATTCCAAATCAAGATCCACTGCTGTGCCAACCCCCCAATTCCCGACTGCTCTTGTACAAAAATTGATAGGTTACAATACACTAAATACCTGGGCATCATGATTGACCAGCACCTGTCCTGGCACATGCATACTGAGCTGATCATGAACAGGATTAGAAAATATAATATGGACTTTTAAAACATTGCGACACGTTGCCTCAAAGACTCTTCTGCATAAAGTCTATGTATCATTGGCCCAATCGGTTCTTGCGTACTGTCTACCATGCTGGGGTGGGACAACAAAAATTAAATTTTTGGAACTTGAGAGGGCGCAGCGTTCTCTCCTTAAGGTTATGCTCTTTAAACCCTATAGATTCCCAACCCAAAGCCTTTACCTAACCTCAGACATCCTATCTGTAAGGAAACTTTATCTTCTCCATCTTATCCTGCGCAAGCACAAATCCCTACCGTATGATCCCACAAAGCCGAGTATCAGTAGCAGGAGAAACTTCTTAGTCGCTCCAACTGTCTCAGTCAGATCTGTTTTTGCCGAGAGGCAATATGAAAGGCAATCTTCCCGATTATACAACCTTCTGAATAAAGAGTTACACATATATCCTCTGAAACTCCGTGACTGTAAACTAGCTGTGACTAACTGGCTTACGAACAAAACCTACGACGACATTGAGACTTTGATATATTCACATCAATAATCTATTATAAAATATAGTTAAAAGGATCGCGGTATCGAAATTGTTACTGGAGGAAGCTGTACCTGTCTTCTTCCGATCCCAAGATATTGTCGCAGGGCTAACCTAAACCTAAATCTAAACAGATATCCAAAAAAAAAAAAAAAAAACTATACTTACACTTAATAACTGAGAAACAAAATGCACACTCACACTATTACTTACACACACACCCTCACACAAAAATTCACTCGCATCCATCACACAAGTGCGCTCCTTTCTTCTTTTTTTGTATTTTCTTTTTACTTTATTACTCTGTTTTATATTAATTTGATTTAATTGCATACTTTTATTGTCGTGATATGTGGAAGAGCGGATTTCACCTAACACAAGCATCATTTTGCTTAAAAGGTGATCTCCAAATCATGTGTGTCAACAATGTATGTAATTGCAATAAACATTTTTATTTTTTTTTATTTTTTATTTTTTTTACAATTATTATACGCCAACAGCTAAATACCAATGTCCTAGATCAATGCTACACATCACTGTCACCTGGTCACGCGCGCTTCTACCAGATACACGATGCCTACTGCCTACTGCCTACTGGGGCCATTACCATAAAGATATTAGCATCAAGAATGCGACCAGGTTTTGTAGTTATCCAAATATACTAGCGGATAAAAGTAAAAAAAGAAAATAACGACAAAATATCAAAATAATAAAAACAGAAAAAATACACACTTCCTGGTCCTCAAGAAAAAATACGCTAGTAGTTCCACAGCATGCGACAGAAGATGACTTCTTACTCGGAATAAAAACCTAGTATGTTCGGAAAGCGTTTATCGTAATAAATTAAAAAATAAAAGGAATTTCTTAAAATGCACCATCAAAGTCAATAATTATCTAATTGTTTTCAACTATTATTAAACATTCATTAAAATAAGAGGTAGCTTCGTGATGTCTATCTATTTATATAGGAAATTTTAAAATTCCTCATTTTTGCTTTTTTAAGATCCTCAAAAGTATCATGCAGTTACTCATACAATTTCAATGAGTTACTCATGTAATATCCTTTATATCCTATCCTATACATATACAAACATTCAGAAGTTGCTGATTAGTTTCGTTTAGTTAGACCACCAGGAGTATCACCTCAACAGTTCTGCCAAAGTGCCAACACAAGTCAAACAAAATGCCATCTTGTAAAAAGAATGGCGGAAAAATATTCGAAAAGCTTTGGAAATGTCTGATAGATGTACCCACTACGTAATTAATTTTAAATCATCATCATCACCCTGCCGGTATCCCAATTAATTTTAAATGCGTTTTAATATTATTTATTGACACTTCTGTCGGCTCATTTTTACGTAATGTATTGCCCCTGCGTTGCACGATTGTAAACTAAGACTTGATCGCAAAATCGGGTCAAACTGCTGTTAGGTTTCAACCGACCGAAGAAAGGAAAATCACATTTATATAAGCAACCGTTACCAATAAGTGGAAAATGTAAAACCGTATTTATTTTCAAAAGACTAGAAAAGAAGATATTAATCTATTCCTAGTTTAGGAGTCAGAGTATATCATTTTGTGACCTAGTTATAAGCTTTATATTGTCTTAGTCCGTGGATCTTGTACTGTGATGGCTTCTGGTGAATTTTTTTTTTTTTTTTTTAATCAACGTTTTAGGAATATCGTTTTGTAATAAGTATCTAATGTAACACACAAAATAAATTCATATTAATTACTTTGCATGCGGAAATAGTATCTTTTATTTTAGTCGGGTCGGTTAGTTGCTGTTAGGGTCCAAATGTTTTTATTTGCCCAACATTTTGACGACCGATGTGGCACGGCGGGCGAAGGTCCGCCTGCGACGCAAGAGGTTGCGGGTTCGATTCCCGCCTTGGGACAAATGTTTGTACGATCTACAAATATTTGTTCCGGGTGTTCTGGGTATTTCCTGTGTATAATGAAAAACTATGTATATATTTAATTTATTGTATTAAGTATATCAGATATCTAGTACCCATAACACAAGCTCTGCTTAGCTTGGGGCTAGATGATGCCGTGTGGATTGTCCAGCAATGTTTTTTTTTTTTTGTAGGGCCTTCAATATCAATCACACATTTTCACGGCCAATCAATGTTCAGTCAGATTTTGCTTAATTTTGCAGTCGAAGTCTATTCCCGCTCTTAAAAAAGCTACGAAAAGAGGGATAGAGTGTGTCAGAGTGTGTGAACACTCGTAGTTTGTGTGTGTATGTGAGCTCGTTGATTGCAAGCTAACGAACAAATCAGTTCACTGAAATCGGGAAAGTCGTTGTACAGACGTATAAATAAAGAAAAAATAAAACTTTCTAATAATCGTGAGCTTCCAACTTTTGACAGTAATGGGGTTAGGTACACGAAGCTATTCTTTCAAGCATGCAAGTAATATGCTAGGATAGTACCTAAGCCAGGATGGCTTAGGTACTATCCTAGCATTGTAGTGACATAGGCCCAGGAGTTAAATGATCCGATGGGAAATTCTGAGCTCCGGCCGCACGATGCTACGAGGCCACGAAGTACACAAGCCAACCAGGAAAGTAAAATCATTGATGGAGTCATGCCCATCAATGATTTTACTATAATGGTCTGCAACCCCATCCCATTAAATCCTTACACTACCTTACTATATGTGTATAGTCATAACATATTTCATTACAAAAGATGTGCCGTGCCCGTGTATCTCGCCCGGCGGCGGCGGCGCGGGTGCATGCTGATACCGATCACTTGTGTCTTGTGTATAATAATTTGACGACACGTTTGGCGCAGTGGTTAAGCCATCGGCTGCTGCGCCGCGTGTTGTGGGTTCGATCCCCGCACGGAACAAATATTTGTATGACCTACAGGTAGTTGTTCCGGGTCTGGCTGTTTGTGTATGTGAGTTTAAATGTTTGTAAACGCACCCACGATACAGGAGAAATTCCTAGTGTGGGGCACCGTTTTTTTAAAAAAGAAAGAAAGAAAGAAAGAAAAGAAAGAATAATAATAATTTATTTATGACCTCCAACCAAAAAATATTAAATTAGTAAGCAGAATTATATAGCCCGGCAATGTCCTCCTGCAGTACGAGGCTCTAATGTCATTTTTTTTTTTTTTTCGTTGCCCCACACTAGGAATTTCTCCTGTATCGTGGGTGCGTTTACAAACATTCAAACTGACATACACAAACAGCCAGACCCGGAACAATTACCTGTAGGTCATACAAATATTTGTTCCGTGCGGGGATCGAACCCACAACACGCGGCGCAGCAGCCGATGGCTCAACCACTGCGCCAACCGTGTCGTCACCTTTCTAGTTACAGTGACGCCATTAATGGTGGCCAATTATTACACTTACAATAAAGCATTTTGATTATTACTACTTTGGGGGTATGAGGAACTGGGTGTAAAGTTTCTCATCCACCGTTGAAAAGGGAGGATCCTCCGACCAGACGGGTGCTGTGTCTGGTGGGTTACTGCCCGACGGTATTTCTTTTTTTTTTTTTTTTTGGAATGGGCATCTCGCAGCTTATCCTTCAGGGATATTTACTGCTCAACGGAACTTTCCTGTGGGGGGCTTAATTAAAATTAAGGCCTCCAGCCAGGCATGCCCGACGGTAGTTGTCGGGCTCGTTTATATATACTCAGACGCGTGGATAACTTTAATATCGCGATGTATGACACGTTGATTTAGTTCGTATATGGCGAGATAGATGTCGCTACACTACTATGTGAAGAAATCCAAAATCTTTAGTTGACAGCGAAATTAGCGATACTTACTTCAAAGCAAAACAACGTAAGATTTAGGGAGATATACAGTCAATACATAATCATAGTAGCACAACATAACCCACACAATCACCAACAATACTAACATTAACTACGTATGACTGTGTATTTCTCGGAAACATGTTCACCGTCAAAGGTGTCCAATAATTCATGACTTGGTAAAGTGACGCCTGATCACCAGTACGTAGGACCAAAGCACAAGTTAGGCTATTGACTAGTCGTGACGTGCAACTACCCACACACTGCACACACTGCATCGCCTGCTATACCTACTAGTAGCTCTCTGCTGCCGCTGATATATATGCGCTACTAGTAGCGCTCGGGTACATTTACCCTACAGATGCTAAAAGCAGATATTTGTAGCCGCAGCTGAACTTTGGCCTTTACTGGAACCTTTCGTCGACACCAATAACGGATATGGTATCTGATCTAATAATCTAGATTCGCCTGATGTACAAAAAAAAGCCAGAAAAGAATTCAAGCTAGAACCTCGGATTTTTTCAAAGATAAACGTTTTTGCTCAGAATAACTAGATTTGGTTTTATGTCAGAATATACAATGGATATTAAATTGTCCTTGTTTAAAAGTGAAGCTCTAACCGTGCATATATTTCAACTTGGCACCTTTCAAAGATATTTTACTACAGCCACTTGACACAATCGCGAGATCCCCAGTGCACAAAACAAAGACGTGAGAGAACTCCATTCTCTGAAGCATGTGAAATAAGTCGTAAAGAGGGAACACAATGCGGCTTTACACAGAGGGTCGAGATACGACCGTAACCACATCCACATTAGACTGCGCACCTACTCGTTGCCAATGCAAAATTATCTAGATTCAAATCTAATTATATTTACAAGGCGAATAAATCGGAAGCAGCGGAACAAACACAAACAGCTAAGGATATCACGCGAATGAATCGTGTGTCTCGAATTAGAGTACAACAGGAACACGAGAACATGCACGAGTACACAGCGTACACGAGGTACACGAGGCTCACAATGTACTTTACATTTACACGGGTGCGGGAGTCCTTCGCGCCGCGGGACACACCGGGACACACCGGGACACACCGGGACACACCGGGACACACACGTACCCAGTGCGGGGACGCGGACGCCGCGCGCCGGCAGGACGGAGTTGTGGACGTGTGCTGTCAGAGAACTTTGCTAAGGCTTTCTTATGAGTCGTCGGACTATTGCTCAACTGTGGGAACAATTACTTGGATTAGAGAGACGTGTCAGTCAGTCGCATATTATTATGCTGTGATGGGCTGTCCAGAATAATGCCATTACCTCCCGCCAAAGTATTGGTGAAATGGTTCCCAGCATTTCCGCCACTCGTAGATGGAAAGCGGCTTATATTTTGTTTTGCTAGAACAACAAAATCATGCGACTTATTGTTTTGACAACAAATTCTAATTAAGTGCCCTTATCGCAACAAGGAGATCTAAAACAGAACGCAGACCGAAATTGCTAATAACAATTTGCGAAACCTGCTGAGCCCCTCTTAACGCAAAGCTTTATTTATTTATACACCTTGACAAATAAGCTTAATAAAAAGTTTTCTCTCGAGAGCTCCTTAGCCGACGGAGAATTGTGTCGCCATTCCTTCAGCGGTTTTACATAACAAGCGGTAATTATATAGACATCGACATTTTGCTCAGATTGTATGTAAAGTGGCTTCGGGTCGACTTACAGAAGATCCCTTATTAACTGCGACATAAGGAACACCCACGTCAGTGCGTCGCGGCGGCGGCGGCGGCGGCGGAGACTTTATGATCACATCGGCATTATCGCAATAAACTGATGTCTGTTCATTGCGTTTAGTAGCTTTCTAATTACTTTATTAATGTTTTGATCGAGGTAGTAAGAAGCTTATGAATGAGCACATCGGCTAAGTCGCCAATCACAGCTATACCGTTTGGTCGTTAGTGAAGCCACAATCTATGAGGACGCAGTGTTAATGCTAAAACTTTAGTTAATCCAATTTGCGTAGCAGGAAATGCCCATTGCGATTTCTATCATTGGTAAACAAATAGAGAGCGCAGTTCATTCATCAACCGATTGCGTGTCGGTGTGTGCTGATGGTTCTATTAAATCAATGCCACTGTTGGTAGCACGCGCACGGCGGCGGCGCGGGCGGCGCGGCCGGCCGGTCGCCAAGCGCGGGTCACCGCGTGGCGGCAATAACTATCCAGGGACCACTGAACACTGGGTTTATAGTCATTGCATCTAAAATGCTAAATGTTACCTTATCATTATAAGGCTCTTATGGTGGATCTGTTACCTCCTTTTATGCAGCAGCAGCAACAGCCAGACCCGGAACAATTACCTGTAGGTCATACAAATATTTGTTCCGTGCGGGGATTCAACCCACAACACGCGGCGCAGCAGCTGATGGCTCAACCACTGCGCCAACCGTGTCGTGACTTTAGGCAATAGTTACAATAAGCATTAGTTAGCCGATAATCAATTCATTTAATTATAGTATGTGTATTATACGCACATTTCCATAAAACTAGTCTCGAATATTTATCGTTCATGGACATTACAGTATTGTTACATTTATTACGAGTTGGTATATCCATAAGTGTATCGCGGAATACTGCCAGTTTCATTAAACAGAGCCTTCAGCCGCTCATACGTGAAGGAGCTGTAAGACTTAATCACATCGACAATATCACATACTTATTGGTTTTATTAATGTATGTGACAATAGATGTAATATGAGAATGATTTTATATGCCATAGGCTGCGGGGAGCTACGTCACTACTAGTATCATTTGATTGGTGGGTATTGGTAACGATGTGATTACAAAGTTGTTTGGTAAAAAAGGTTTTGATGTTGGTTAGGGACGTTGTGATTAGGTTTCAATAAGCAAGTAATGTTCACTACAGTCTGTTTTGCAACTGCACATTGTTTGATAAAATCAACATGAGCAAGCAAATAAAACTGCCACGAACTTATTTACTACCCAGAAAGATTTATTTCATGTTCAATAATGCAATGAAACAAAACAATGGTCCGGGCGTACATACATTATACTTGTGTCCACGACTACAGCTTAAATAATAAGTCACTATAGTTTAATCACTCGTCATATACAAATATGGTAAACTATCGTCAAGTAATAGGGTAGTGTCCTTAAAAATTATGTTAGGTCCGAAAGTTGGATTACTCATAAATACTGGACACGTATTTTTTATTTTGTCACGTAAACCAAAAATGACGACGATATAGTGCGTTGAAATTTCACATGACGTCACGCCGTGCTACACTTTTCACGTAAAAGTGACGTCACTAGCCCCTTCTCCTGAACTTTGATGTGCTATATCTTTGTCACTTTTTATTGATTTGAGTAAGCAAAAAATACGTGTCCAATATTTTTTGGTAATGTTTCTGACGGTTTGGACAAAAAAAATTACCTAAATGATAAATTGATAATTACTTAAATGATGTGTCGTAGGTAAAAATAGAATAAGTCTATTTGGATGGACTTATTCTATTTTTACCTACGACACATCACTATTGTAGTACACGCTGGGAGCCAGACCGCGGCTCACTGGTCGCAGGTCGGACACACGAGCGGTGTGAAGAAGTACTGCAAGTAGCGTACACACGGTAGTCGTGTCACCAGAGCACTTCATCTGACCCGGTCACTAAGCCAGCCGCCCACACGAGATAACTTGAAGAAGGCTCACTACGGGAACGTGGTTAATACCGGCTGGGGAATACTCGTACAACCCACTCAACTTGGTTAAATTGCCATTTAGTATCGTTAAGCGACACAAACATTACTTGAAAATAGTTGACCGACAAAAATAATCTTTTCAATATTTATTTTAAAAATGTGTGTCCACCTATACTGTATTAGGAGATTATCGACAGTCGTAGATCATCTTATTCAAGTAGTACCTACGTATCAGATCGTCGGCACCAAGCGTTATCGGGCGGGTGAACATTATTCATAACGTCTTACTTCAGAGCATCCTGGCGAGCAAGAACCCTGAGGACGCGAGCATCTTATAATAAGAGTGGACTTTCTACTACTCAGTATGTTTTTTTGCTCCCTCGCTCGGTCCGCCCGGCGGCGCCGCCCGTCCCGAGTGGAATTAAAAGATGAGTCCTGCTGTAAGTGTGTCGAGAGGCTTGTCCTCAGACTACTCGCAGTGACTTCTTTGATTAAAACTTATGCAAATCGTAGGAGCCAGTCAAGTGGCTTCGGCAACTTACCAAACGATAGTTGAAGAGTGAACGGGTGCGAGGCAGGAGCGAACGACGGGCAATGCTACTAGTGTGCTTGAAGTCCTTTTTAAAGTTTTAATGGTGACACTAAATGATTCAACGTAGGTCGCGTCGGTAAGTTGTATTTAGTGTAAAGTGGTAAGCAACGTTGTCAATGGTGCGAAAACATGACATGGTTCGCACGCAGCAGACAACCGGTACATATGTTGGTTGAATCCGGACAAATACTAACGTGCCTTTTTAATATATGTGTACGTTCCAGAATAATCCTAGATATACGACAGAATAATCTTAGACGACCGATGTGGCGCGGTGGGCGAAGGTCCGCCTGCGACGCAGGAGGTTGCGGGTTCGATTCCCGCCCTGGAACCAATGTTTGTACGATCTACAAATATTTGTTTCGGGTGTTCTGGGTATTTACTATGTATAATAAAAATATTTATCTATGTAATGTATTGTATTTAGTATATAATAGTGGATTGTCCAGCATTATTTATTTATTATTTATTTATTTATACATACTCGTATATCTCTGACATTGGCATAGTAAAAATCGTGAGGAAGCCTGGAATTACACTTTTATAAGTCTGAAATCGCATTGAGCAAGCGTGGTGACTAATGCTCGTGCCTCTGCATGAAGAATCTGCCGGCTGCCTTGTAGCGGGACAGTAACAGGTTGGTGCTGATAGTATAGTAAACTGTGACATGTCGCGTAAACATAGACTTTATACAGATCAGTAGGATATCGTGACAGGAGTCACAGCAACACTAAGTACCTGAGGGAAACAGCCAATCCATCAAACTTTAAATGAGTTATTGCTTTGATCACAAGCAAATCCATTAGGATTTACTGGCTGTAAATAAAGGTAATACCTCTCCACTCTCATGTAATTCGGCAGGTTGGGTTACAGAGCGCGGCGCTGGAACTGCCGACGCTTAAACGTGAATCCTCTTTAAGTGAGCTCGTTAAAACCGTAGTCATTATACTCCTAGATTGATACCGTTATTACGTTTAGTGCCGTGGAGTTAGTTTGCTATTCATCAACAATATTCACTGGCTTGTTTTACTGCTTACTAAAGTCGGTAATGAAATAAACAAATGATTTACGATTTTGAGTGCTAGTTCCTATTTATTTGTTCCATCTACTCTTGGTCAGGGAAGTAACCTTTTACTACTTTATATACATTTTCTAGGTTGCAACGAATTTGATATTTCACGCCCACTTTTCCCATAAATATGATTCCCCGCTACCGCTTATGACTTGTGCCTCGTTTGTTGGCGGCAGCACGACGCTTGTGCTAACTGTTTGTGCGGATTTTAATTAAGTTTGCGCGGTTTGAGTGACATCCCCCCTCGCGCTGCCGCCCCTCCCTCGCGCCGCGTCAGGCACTCTCGCGCACTCCATGTGCTAACCTCACATCTTAGTCAGTCAATATTAAAGACAACTAGTACATATCGGTTTGCAGTCTTCAATTATCTTTTAAACTGTGCTAACATGTGGTTAGAATCTGGAGAGGTGGAGATTGGCAAGTACAAACACAGAGCTGTGCACCAGTGGTGCGGGCGGTTGGGCTGTGAGTGATGGTGAATTTAACAAATCAACATTATTTCCAAACAGTGTTCATGTTGTATCACTCGATACTCGATACACGCCACTATTAATCCGATCCGAATATGAATAAATTCAATGCGGCAAAATTGGAACTAGTTCTAATAGTAATATCGTAGCTGATTAATTTTAACGATGTAAATAATGTGTCGTATTTGCTTTATTTAAACAGAACTGTGTCATGTTCCCTGCGGCACCGCTCGTGTTGCGGAATTTGACGACTAATTATTTAGTCACAGCATTTGTTTTTGGCCATCGGCACGTTCCCCGCCAGCTCACCACCACACCACACCAAGGCTCGTGGCACACAGTTACAGTTGTTGGCCATCGGCACGTTCCCGGCCAGCTCACCACCACACCACACCAAGGCTCGTGGCACACAGTTACAGTTGTTGGCCATCGGCACGTTCCCGGCCAGCTCACCACCACACCACACCAAGGCTCGTGGCACACAGTTACAGTTGTTGGCCATCGGCACGTTCCCCGCCAGCTCACCACCACACCACACCAAGGCTCGTGGCACACAGTTACAGTTGTTGGCCATCGGCACGTTCCCGGCCAGCTCACCACCACACCACACCAAGGCTCGTGGCACACAGTTACAGTTGTTGGCCATCGGCACGTTCCCGGCCAGCTCACCACCACACCACACCAAGGCTCGTGGCACACAGTTACAGTTGTTGGCCATCGGCACGTTCCCGGCCAGCTCACCACCACACCACACCAAGGCTCGTGGCACACAGTTACAGTTGTTGGCCATCGGCACGTTCCCCGCCAGCTCACCACCACACCACACCAAGGCTCGTGGCACACAGTTACAGTTGTTGGCCATCGGCACGTTCCCGGCCAGCTCACCACCACACCACACCAAGGCTCGTGGCACACAGTTACAGTTGTTGGCCATCGGCACGTTCCCGGCCAGCTCACCACCACACCACACCAAGGCTCGTGGCACACAGTTACAGTTGTTGGCCATCGGCACGTTCCCCGCCAGCTCACCACCACACCACACCAAGGCTCGTGGCACACAGTTACAGTTGTTGGCCATCGGCACGTTCCCCGCCAGCTCACCACCACACCACACCAAGGCTCGTGGCACACAGTTACAGTTGTTGGCCATCGGCACGTTCCCGGCCAGCTCACCACCACACCACACCAAGGCTCGTGGCACACAGTTACAGTTGTTGGCCATCGGCACGTTCCCGGCCAGCTCACCACCACACCACACCAAGGCTCGTGGCACACAGTTACAGTTGTTGGCCATCGGCACGTTCCCGGCCAGCTCACCACCACACCACACCAAGGCTCGTGGCACACAGTTACAGTTGTTGGCCATCGGCACGTTCCCCGCCAGATCACCACCACACCACACCAAGGCTCGTGGCACACAGTTACAGTTGTTGGCCATCGGCACGTTCCCCGCCAGCTCACCACCACACCACACCAAGGCTCGTGGCACACAGTTACAGTTGTTGGCCATCGGCACGTTCCCCGCCAGCTCACCACCACACCACACCAAGGCTCGTGGCACACAGTTACAGTTGTTGGCCATCGGCACGTTCCCGGCCAGCTCACCACCACACCACACCAAGGCTCGTGGCACACAGTTACAGTTGTTGGCCATCGGCACGTTCCCCGCCAGCTCACCACCACACCACACCAAGGCTCGTGGCACACAGTTACAGTTGTTGGCCATCGGCACGTTCCCCGCCAGCTCACCACCACACCACACCAAGGCTCGTGGCACACAGTTACAGTTGTTGGCCATCGGCACGTTCCCGGCCAGCTCACCACCACACCACACCAAGGCTCGTGGCACACAGTTACAGTTGTTGGCCATCGGCACGTTTCCCGCCAGCTCACCACCACACCACACCAAGGCTCGTGGCACACAGTTACAGTTGTTGGCCATCGGCACGTTCCCCGCCAGCTCACCACCACACCACGCCAAGGCTCGTGGCACACAGTTACAGTTGTTGGCCATCGGCACGTTCCCCGCCAGCTCACCACCACACCACACCAAGGCTCGTGGCACACAGTTACAGTTGTTGGCCATCGGCACGTTTCCCGCCAGCTCACCACCACACCACACCAAGGCTCGTGGCACACAGTTACAGTTGTTGGCCATCGGCACGTTCCCCGCCAGCTCACCACCACACCACACCAAGGCTCGTGGCACACAGTTACAGTTGTTGGCCATCGGCACGTTCCCCGCCAGCTCACCACCACACCACACCAAGGCTCGTGGCACACAGTTACAGTTGTTGGCCATCGGCACGTTCCCGGCCAGCTCACCACCACACCACACCAAGGCTCGTGGCACACAGTTACAGTTGTTGGCCATCGGCACGTTCCCCGCCAGCTCACCACCACACCACACCAAGGCTCGTGGCACACAGTTACAGTTGTTGGCCATCGGCACGTTCCCCGCCAGCTCACCACCACACCACACCAAAGCTCGTGGCACACAGTTACAGTTGTTGGCCATCGGCACGTTCCCGGCCAGCTCACCACCACACCACACCAAGGCTCGTGGCACACAGTTACAGTTGTTGGCCATCGGCACGTTTCCCGCCAGCTCACCACCACACCACACCAAGGCTCGTGGCACACAGTTACAGTTGTTGGCCATCGGCACGTTCCCGGCCAGCTCACCACCACACCACACCAAGGCTCGTGGCACACAGTTACAGTTGTTGGCCATCGGCACGTTCCCCGCCAGCTCACCACCACACCACACCAAGGCTCGTGGCACACAGTTACAGTTGTTGGCCATCGGCACGTTCCCGGCCAGCTCACCACCACACCACACCAAGGCTCGTGGCACACAGTTACAGTTGTTGGCCATCGGCACGTTCACGGCCAGCTCACCACCACACCACACCAAGGCTCGTGGCACACAGTTACAGTTGTTGGCCATCGGCACGTTCCCGGCCAGCTCACCACCACACCACACCAAGGCTCGTGGCACACAGTTACAGTTGTTGGCCATCGGCACGTTCCCCGCCAGCTCACCACCACACCACACCAAGGCTCGTGGCACACAGTTACAGTTGTTGGCCATCGGCACGTTCCCCGCCAGCTCACCACCACACCACACCAAGGCTCGTGGCACACAGTTACAGTTGTTGGCCATCGGCACGTTCCCGGCCAGCTCACCACCACACCACACCAAGGCTCGTGGCACACAGTTACAGTTGTTGGCCATCGGCACGTTCACGGCCAGCTCACCACCACACCACACCAAGGCTCGTGGCACACAGTTACAGTTGTTGGCCATCGGCACGTTCCCGGCCAGCTCACCACCACACCACACCAAGGCTCGTGGCACACAGTTACAGTTGTTGGCCATCGGCACGTTCCCCGCCAGCTCACCACCACACCACACCAAGGCTCGTGGCACACAGTTACAGTTGTTGGCCATCGGCACGTTCCCCGCCAGCTCACCACCACACCACACCAAGGCTCGTGGCACACAGTTACAGTTGTTGGCCATCGGCACGTTCCCCGCCAGCTCACCACCACACCACACCAAGGCTCGTGGCACACAGTTACAGTTACTGGTTGCAGCTTCCCTCCCAGCTTGCCGTTACCTTTTTAAGCACTTCTGATAGTTTGAGAAATTTACCAGTATGAGCTTTTGGGTTTTGATAATAGGTCTTTACCTATGAAATTGCCGTTTTGTATGAAAAAATTTAAATGAATTTTTTTCATGTATTTTTTATTTGTATTAATCGAAGTAATCACCCATGCAATCAATGCATCTTTGCCAACGCAGTGGCAGTTTATTGATGCCCTTCTTAAAGAAATCAGCTGGACGGGAGGCAACAAATTCTTCAAAGGCATTTTGTACTGCCTCTCGGGTATTGAATTTTTTTCCCGCCAAGAAGTTATCCAAATTCTGGAAAAAGTAGTAGTCTGTAGGCGCAAGGTCTGGTGAGTAGGGCGGATGACGGAGAGCTTCCAACCCCAGTTCTTGCAACTTGGAGACCGTCTGCTGTGCAGTATGAGGTCGCGCGTTGTCGTGCAGGAGCAGCGGAGACGAGCGATTGACCAATGCTGGTTGGAGATGTGCCAGCTTCTCCATCATTGTGTTCAATTCTTCACAGTACACATCTGCAGTAATGCTCACCCCGTTTGGTAAGAAGCTGTGTTGAATCACACCGGCGCTAGACCACCAAACAGTGACCATCACTTTTCTTGGGGTAAGTTTTCGTTTAGGGCATTGTTTAGGTGCTGAACCAGGATCCAACCAACTTGCTGAGCGCTTGCGGTTATCAAACAGAATCCATTTTTCATCGCAGGTAACAATGCGGTTCAAAATTCCTTCATTTGTGTGTCTGTTGAGCAGTGCAAGGCACGTCTCGACGCGTACTTCGCGCTGGCGATCATTGAGTTCGTGGGGCACCCATTTGTCAAGCTTTTTTACCTTGCCAATTTGACGCAAATGGACCAATATTGTTTTGACGCTAACGTCGAAAGCTGCTGCTAATTCAGCCGTAGATTGTGTATCATCAGCTTCCACAATCGCCTTTAATTCGTCATTGTCGACCAAAGTCTTCGGACGACCGCGAGGTTCATTTTTCAGGTCGAAATTTCCAGAACGGAAGCGAGCAAACCAATAACAGGTAGTGCGTTGGTTTGTAGTGTTAGCTCCGTAAACGTCGTTGATGTTGCGTGCCGCTTGTGCCGCGTTGCTGCCACGACGGTACTCATATTCCATAATTACTCGAATTTTTAACGTATCCATGATGACGAAAAAGATTTAAATGCGATGAAAATGTAACACTAATCAATAAACAAATGACTACTTTTGGAAAAAAAAATCCATGTTTTTAAAATAAAATTAATTTGAAATTAGAATTCTTAGCCAAACAAAAAATATTTTGATTTGAAATGGTCAGTACTGCAGAACGGCAATTTCATAGGTAAAGACCTAATATATGCACTGTGGAAATGCACACCGTACATAATTATGTTAAAATTAGTCCATGATACCGCAACAGGTATGCCAGGCCTATTTATATTGGTGCACGCTGCAAGTAATTACTGAAATGTTAAAAATAAAATCGTCTGTAGCTGATTGCATGGCTGAACTCGATATACAGACCCGATTTATGTTTATAAATCGGGTCTGTTTATCGAGTTGAGCAATCATCATAAATTACTCGCGGCTGATAACTGAACGGCTTCATTAAACAGTGACATTGTAAGCATCGGTCGTTAGTGAGCGGAGGTCGCGGCGAGTGACCCTGAGGTCAAAACCTTACATTTGTGCAGTACCTACCATCACGTAGGTAGGTTCAAAAGATCCATTACAGAAATAAAATGTCCAACTAAAAGCCTCTGCTGTTTATACTACTGTATGGATTAAGACGGTTTAGATAGCGGCAGAAACACCTTCCTGATGTTTCAATAACGACTCTCGTTTGCAGTTTGACTAAACGTTAAAACTCATTTTGGTAACATGAAATACTGATGAAAAATAATTATAAATATCGTACTAATTATCAAACTATCAGACTGTTTTCTGCTGATACAGTTACTGTGAGAGTTCTTGAGGTGATGTCAGAATCTTCTGTTCTCACTCTCAGATGGCAGTACGTGCTACAGACGCGAGACGCCTAGACGTGGTCCATCAGGCGGCGCACAGCATTACTCACTTAGCGATCGGGTCACCTCCACTAACTCGGTTACC
This sequence comes from Phlogophora meticulosa, assembly GCA_905147745.2. Classification (NCBI taxonomy): domain Eukaryota; kingdom Metazoa; phylum Arthropoda; class Insecta; order Lepidoptera; family Noctuidae; genus Phlogophora; species Phlogophora meticulosa. The sequence continues at coordinate 190,551 of LR990523.1, forward strand.
GCCCCACACACACGCAGGTACCTACTGTGCTGTCATACTATGACCGAGGCAAACAACTGAAACTTTATCATTTAGTTTGAACACTATCTCATCTGGAAAGTAAAAGACCTACAACGCTAACTTCTAAAGGTAAATACATTATCCGTTTGGTCTCGGGAACAACGGTACCGACACCGGGCAGCGCCGGGCGCCGAGTAACACAGAACTAGAATGTAGTCGGCGAACGATCACGTTCTGGTGAATTTTTACTAGGATGAGTGACGAGACACACTTTTAAATACTGTTCAGTGTAGCAGTCGCAGTTACTTAACTTAAATGTTGCTAACACATTCGTCATTCAATGATAGGATAGAATTGGCTTCATCAGCGCAAATAAGTGTGTTTTCTCTCTCACGCTATGCACTGCCTAGCGTAGTGTGTTTGTGTGTTCCTTAGACAGGATATTTATAAACATATTGAGAACTCATTCAATATTATGGTTACGTATTCCGTCTTGTGTAATTAGCATTTTTCCGGACGTGGTTTGTTCAGTCGCACTTTATTATTCCTTTACCCCAGTTATACACACTGCGTAGTTCGTCAGCGCGTCCTCGCGGAATATATTTTGCATACAATTATGAGGAGCTATGAGATTCATATTCATAAAGTGGTTGACTTGCATACATTCCCACTTGCATTTTGTGCAGCATGCATTTTATCAATATACAATACACTCTTTCAATAGGTGCCTGCGACTTACTGTCGATTCCTTAAACCTTTTTTTACACGCTTTAAATTAGCTTCACTTGTATGTTTGTAACCGACTCCTTTGGACGCTATTTTGACCCACTTTAAACGGTCAGATTTCATTCAAATTTTGCACACCTGTCAAAGACCGATGACAATGCAACAATTCGGAAAAAAAAATAGTTTAAAAAACTAAAAACACGCTTTTATAAAAAATTCAACTAAAAAATGAAAAATAAATTATAATTTTACAAAATCTAACTAAAAAATAGAAAATTAAGAAAAGTTAATTAAATTAAATTTAAATTTAATTTAATTAAAGTAAATTTAATAAATTTTGATTAAGAAAAGTGTAAATAAGAAACATGTATTTTAATGGAAAAAAGCGATTTTTTAAATTGATTTATTTGCACTTCTGCAATTTTAGTTGTTTTTAGCAACGTTTACTTACTGGCTCAAAACAATGTCCCTAGTGCCCTTGCAATCAAGAACCCTCAGTATATTGGGAGTTTAAAGCCCCCAAGTCAATCGGCCTTTGGAACAACAAGAGAAAACAATCTTCTGCAATCTGTTTTTCTTTCATTCCAGGTACATAAATTAGTTGAGCAGTATCGTAGCCCCGGCCAGCCGCTCGGTGGCCACCGTGGGATGGGGTGCTTCCGGCGTCAGATAGATCACCGCGTGTTGTTTTAGGTCTCGGCGAAGTTATCGCGTATCGATACGCCACAGCTGCGACACTGCACACCCCGCCTAACAACTGTGTCGAGGTCATCCTGGAAACACACAATAATGCGCTTTTGCTACTGTCCATAGAGTACATTTCACTTTGGCAAGGATATCGAAACGTGAACAAAGTTGCAAGCCATTTATTGTCCGTCGTGTGTGGATAGTTTGATTCATATCTTGTGATATTGTCTTATCTTTATCGTTAATCTCTTGTAAGCCAGTCTGTTTCATAAGCTTTCATGATTCGTTTAATTATATCACGTCCAGCTGTGGACTGCGATAGGTTGAGTTGATTGTTGGCAGACTGTAGTGACACATGTACACATGCACTTCCAACAACTGCTACAACTGCATCAGTTCATTCGCTAAGCGTGAGGCAATCTTTTAAAAAAATAACTGTGATTTCCAACATGACTGAAAGTCTTGCGTTAACTTCACGAGGTTCTCGCTCCATTATGAAAGGTTATATTTTATGTAAGCACTTCCCTCTCCACTATCACAGTCGTGTCGTCACTCTCGGAGGCTATTATAATAAACCCCATCTCTTGTCTTTATACCCCATAAAATATAATTATAATTGTTATCCTTCAAGATACCGGCAAACGCCTAGTTTAGGGGTCGCCGTCCACCCTGATCTTGTATAATTACGTACAATAAATATTTGATTAGCTCACCGTTTGAATCGAATTCTTTGGTCAATAACTTGAGAGAAGAATGTTTCATTTGTTGTTGTTGGTGACGCAAATATAACAAAGAGGGCTACAGAGGCGACTCTATACTGTCCTATTGTTTAGTAGCCACGTGTAGAGACAGAGGATGACACATTAAATGTTCAGGACATTAGAGTATTAGACGAGCTCGAGACATATTGCCATTAATGACTTGTGTACACGGTTGACTGATCACAAATACAGCGTCAGTTTTTGTACTAGACAAGCGCTTTGTGGAGAAGATAATTTATTTCTACCATCAGGCGCTGTGCAACCCTATAATAATCATGTTTTTATAGCTGTATATATATAGTGTTTAATGGTTCTGCTAGCTTATGGTAACTTCACAATTATCCAGTAATAAGTTTTTAATTTGAATACAAATCACTTAAGCACTGAGAAGCATAATTCTCTGGAAATTGTTTAAACGCCCAACAGTAAACGTCACTGACACGCCACAGCCACGCCACATCCCCGACTCTTGCTAATTGTGTAGTGGCCTCACCGTCGCACGGCGTCGGCTGCGAGCTCCACATTCTATTTGCGGACGATCACGTCGGCGTAAATAAAGCCTTAATACAGTTCCCACAGCACATGTGTGCCTCCCCTGCCCGCCTGCCCGCCTGCCCGCCAGCCCGCCAGCCCGCCAGCCCGCCAGCCCGCCTGCCTGCTTGGCTGGATGATTGCCGTTAGTATTGTACATTCAAGAGTTGTTACTTCGATAGGAGTACCGATTTCATAAAAGACTTTCCCGAAGCTTTGAAAGGTATTGTAGAACTCACTTGCCAAACCGATTCTGGCTCTTTTAACTTTTAATGATATAGGTAACAAAAATTGTAACAGTGTTTTCTCAAAGTGATTTCAAATAGCGAATAAATCGCAAAGCTATTTAATCATAATCTGACAACAATAAGTATTTGCTGGACGCGGCACAATGGCCGTGAGTGATTACCGACCACACAATGCGTATGTCGATTAGCGGCGCTTTGAAGTAATTAGTCTTATTATTAGGCTCTCGATACTGGGTTTTAATACTTTACCGATGAAAATGTATCCAACCATTACTTTCTTAGAATTTGTTTATTTTAAACACAGAATATTAACAAAATGGAGGATGAGAGTCAAATAGCGTTTCATTGTTCGGTTTACATTAAAGTGATTTATTTATTTACACATTCATGGAGGACCTAGACAAATTCCCTATTCTGTAAACGTTAACGCAAATGGGAAATACAAATTGTATGCAATTGAACGGAAAATTCAAATAGCTTTTGAGATGTCACGTGACTCCTGTCCCCATGTTATGTCATCGCCATACGTTTCGACGATAACGTCTGGCGTTTTACGAAACAGAAAGTTTTTTTCCATCCTGCTAAACCGATAAGCTCAACTATACTATACGCAACGAAACGACACGATAGGCATGGTGCACAACGCCAACTGTTGTTAATGAATGGTTGCTACTGCCAGATGACGAGCGACGGTGCGCAGTGATGACTTATCGTCGATGATTGCAAACAACTGATCAATTAACATTCCATTTATTACGCACTCTATGTCGGAGCAACGAGATCGTCGGTTTAGTATGTCGTTGTGCTAATGACGGCGGATTACCCGAGGCCGGGCCGCGTACGGCACGCTGCCGGTGTTACGGCGCCGCTCGATGGCCCGTAAAGTGGATCCATCGAAGGTATCGATAAAACGCTCTCCCTCGCTAATTGTGTTTATTGCTATTGAGATGATCGCTAATTACTGTCATGCGTATCTGTTACAAGTAGACTGTTTAGTGGTGGGAGCAGGTCTTTTTACTCGTAGGTTACTTTCGAAAATTGTGTGTGAGCTCGGCCTATTCAGAGATTCTTCGGTTCTATGCTCTGCTGTTACTATTGTCAGTGGCCATGACAGTAATTTCCACTTACTTATATATATACTTATATTGCCGTTTGCTATCTATGTAGCAATTGATTTATTTTTCGTGACTTCAGGGTAGGATCCATATTAAAATTACCCTTTAAATGGTTAATCGTAAACAAAAATGAGGTCGTACGCGTTCTGTAGGTAAAGTGCTGGACTTCTTTAAGTTAATCAAAAGGTTTCTTTATAAAATAATAAATTAGTCCGTCCAATGTTTAGAGAATTATAAGCTGATTACGTCAATAAATAGATATCGTATCAGATAATTGACGGCAACACTTAAATCCCTCTAAGACCTTAATGTTAGGTGAGCTCGGTAGCTACAAGTTAACTCTGAACTCGTGACGGATCACTAAGCCACGGCGCGGCGCGGCGCGGCGCGGCGCGGCGCGGCGCGGCGCGGTGACTTACTTACTGAACGCACAACTTACTGACTACTGAGCGATCGGCTATGTATATTATATTATGTATTAGTTCTAATGGTTGGTGGTCAACAGTTTCAGGCAGGTAATCATATCGGCAGCTCATCTATGTTTGCTGACCATCAGCTAGTACTAGACTATTCTATTAGCTACATTATGTAAATGGCCTCGATTGCTAAGTTATTAATTGCATATTTGCAAGTATCCCTTCAATTGATGATGACGTGCGCCACAACAGTCTGTTGTATGTCATTGCTACTGTGTATCTTTGTTTGAAAAACAAAAGCTTTCTGACACACTTGTCAACATTGTTCCGATTCACGCGTGGACCGCTCACTTAGTCCAGTCCAGGTGAGCTAGCTGCAGAACACGCCGCTACAATTAAATCAACGCCACAACTATGTTAGAGTCTGTTGTACTCGACTAAATCTTACGGACACTCATGCCATCATCCGAACTTGTAGTACTTGCAAGTACTTGCAGTGTCCGCCTAACTACTTGCCACCAACTTGCTCCACTGCCCCCCGCTGTGTGTGTGTGGGGGGGGGGAAGGGGGGACTGAGCAGTGGGCCAAGTTCGCGCCGCGCCGGAGTTGCTCACAACTTTATGAATTCCTAATCTTAATGTGTTGTTTATGTTAAATTTCACGTCGTATTGAAGCTCTCCAGATATTGCTGAATACCAGAACTTGGTTATGTGGCAGTTTGTAAGTTTTGGGACGCAGCAAGAAGTAGATTACACTCGGTTGTGTTAGAGGTAATGAAAACTTGTAGCGTGGTCTGGCGCGCGGCGTGTTGGCCGGTGGTTGGACGCGGGGAGACCACGAGGAGCGAGTGAAAGAAGAACGTTAACGTTGGCTTATCATCGGGGAATTGTTAAAGTTTGACTATTCGCTACACTTGTCTGGCAGACGCAATCACGACTGCCTATTGCGAATTAGGGTTTATCGTTAAGATATTATAACATTGTTCAAATTGAGTTCTGAGTCTGGAAAAAGCGATATGCGATGGCTTAATGTGGGTAACATTAGCGTAATTGGCAACACTTTGTAACCTATTGTATTGAATTGGAAAAGTAACGTCCAATATAGTAATTGTGAAGTTGTTATTGTACAAAGATCAGCATTTCGAAGTTAGGAACTGCTGATCTTTGTACAATAACAACTAAAAGAGCGCTTTGAACCTCGAGGACATAGTTTACCATGTACATAGCACTCGGTGATGGCTCTTGCATGGTAATTCCACTTGACCGTAATATTATTGATTGGTCTTGCGGTTGTTCAGAAGCATACCAGCCGCTCAGCCATGCCTTCTGCAGGGGCTTGAGGGGACTAACAGTTAAGAGCCCGAACGGATGATTAAATCGGCAGTTCCATTTAGCAGACATTGGTGATAGTAGCGCTGTCAGACGTGAGGAACTTGTTTTGGTTTTCAGGGCGTTGCAGTAATTTATTTTGTTAGGTCGTTCGTAGGACTAAACTTTTTGTGTGCTGGTTAATGTCGCAGTTCCTCTTTTTAGCTGGTCTTGGATTGCATAACATTGAAATGTCTGACTTGCTTGTTATTATTGTGCTCTGCTGTGTGGAACTAATGTTATTTGGATTTCTGTTTTCCTGAGAACCTGCTACAAATGCGAATACAATTTTGTTCTCAATAAAATCTATCTACCTACTTAGTTAATAGCTGTTATGAATGTCTCAGTTAGACTTGCAGGTCAAAGTTCGGAATTGACTCAAACACGATGATATAGTTGTACCTAGTGTCAGGTATGTTAAGGTATCAGCTGTGTTTCCATCATGCTACAAGTACCCGTGTCGGAGCCAAATGTTCCAGTTATGGCAGCGCCGCGCGAGCTGCGATGTTGGCACTCCATCCAACGGCTTTACGGGCGGCTATCGATGGCTGATAAGCGAATTGGCATTAACTAATAATGTTAAGTAAGAGTAGTACTGTAAAAGGTAGAAATGTAAAGGGTAGTAGGAATGTAAGTAGTTTCTTTCACTCCACGGTAAAACGGCGTGAGTTTATGTATGCAATGTGGGTATGTTTAATAATAATACATATGAGGTACCTACTAATAATGACTACAAACTGTACATAATTGCAGCGAAAATTAAATTGTTTGTACAATCTGCAAACAACGTAAACCAAAAAACGACTAAACTTAGTGACAACCCTATTATAAAACTTCCATAAGGTTGTACGTTGTTTTATAGCTAATAGTTTAATAGAATTTCGTTTAATTTTTTCTCGTATTTTCGTTTCATAGAATAACCACTACGCAGAATACCTACTCACTTTGAAGATTATTAAATCATTGATGTTTATTTCACATAAAGTTTAATGTTAGAATAATCGTTTCATAGAATAACTACTTAAATATTATTTTTCCTTATATTGTTTATTTAATATAAAGCTTATTACTAACCATAACATTTTACCAAGTGACAGTTTCTAAACGTTGCAATTCATACCTTTGAAAAAATGCATACCCTCATATTAATTTCAACACCACATTCACAAAAATAATGCGGGTGAATCAAACAAGAAAACTATCAAGTTTCCGTCAAGCAGGAAAACAATCTTGTTAATATCACTTATAGTGACATCAGATGCACATGCTAACTGTATTTATTTCCTCACCAAAGCTACTGCTTGGATGCTGCAAGCGAGCATGCAGCAGGCTTGGTTTCTGCAACGGCTCCGGCGCAGCAGAGCTTAACATCTTAGCAAGCTTATCATCGCTGATGGTATTCACACTCACTACCGCAGCTTCGGCTTGTTAAAACCACCTGCTCCTCAGGTCGCGGGCCGCCTCGCGGGCAGACAACACTACGTGGAGTCGGTTTCTGCCACTAACTTTTGTTGCACAACATATTGACTTTTTTCATACATTATATTATCGTTGAAATCAAATACCATGGAAAATTACACCGAACAAACAACATTCTTTAACAAATAATTCTATTGTTTGATAAGTTTGTAAAACAAATAAATGTGATTAAAAATTCATTGAATTGTATTTCTGTGAAATATGTTTCATTCGAGTAAATGGTCTTTGAAACAATAATATTCGAAATAAAAAGACAAGGACCGAATACAATATGAAACATGTTCTGGGAAATGAAATTCTATGAAATTTCTGTCTGCGAAACAAGGGGACAGCAAACATTTACACATACATATATTACGATGTATGTGTAATTGTTTGAAAGGGGTGGGAGTAGTTACAATTAGTGGCGCCAGTATCAAGGTTTTCTTAGATCACTGCATTGTGATCCGAAGTGTCTAATTTCTTTAAATGGGCTACATAGATGTTTTTATTATATTTTAAATTAAATTAAAATTAATAATAGAGCACCCGTATCTTTTATCATATGCATGTTGTTTTCTCTTTAAAAGAACCAGCAAAAAGCGAGTCGGGCGCGCACCCCGTGGGCACCTTACTCTGGCAGGACTTACACTTTACAGGTACCTGTATTCAAAGTTAAATGTTTATTGTTTACGACCGCATCACTAAATTTATTTTAAAACGCTTTTTGCTTTCCAACTTGAGCTAGTTACCCCATTTCTGATGCATTTGCAATTAAAATAACAATATTTTTTTTAAAAATCAAGTTGATAGAAAATATTTATTTCCTTGTGATAATAATTTAAATTTAAATCAAAAACTTACTTCTATACTTGACACTACAACACAGTGGATGAACGAACACAATCTTGAAATTAACTTCAATAAGACTAAAATAATATCTTTCTACCCACGACAAAAATCCCTTTAACTATAAATTTCAAATACAACGGATTAAAGTTAGAAACAGTAAATAAATTCACACTTTTAGGATCGATCTCGATATAGATTCACACACAGATTGGAAATCACATATTCAAAAAGTTCAAACGAAATTAAGTAAGTTCTCATACGCACTCCGAGAAATCAAGAAAACAACAGACCTTAAAACAGCAATGGTAATGTACTACGCGTACGCATTCGCATGGCTCAAGTATGGAGTTATACTGTGGGGAAATAGTACAGACGCGCCAACATTATTCACTCTGCAGAAAAAACTGATAAGAATCCTAACAAATACCAAAGAAACAGATTCCTGTAAGAAGCCCCATTTTAAAGAACTTCAAATAATACCCCTGCCTTGCCTCTACATATTTGAAATTTGTAAATTTGTACGAAAATATCCCCAATTCTATACCAAAAGAGGAGACATCCAAAATAAAATTTCACTCAGACATGAAAATAGACTTAACATACCCACTTCACGATTAAAAATGCACTCTTCTAGTTCATTTGTCATGTCTATAAAAATATATAACAAGCTACCGGAAGACATTAAAAATATTAATAACAATAATATATTTAACAATAAACTGAGACGATTATTAATCAATGAAAGCTACTACACAATTAATGAATACTTTGATGATAAATTTATATAATAATAATAAAACCTGACATAATACCGACATTTCACTTTAAATTTGACTTTGCACTTATTAATTTATTAACTTGATAACGCGGAAATACCATAATTTAAAATATACATAATAAAACCATACTACTTAATTGAATCCAATTTACTTAATAAACATTCTGTAATATATTAATACATGATAAGCGCTTTCATCCTCTCTCCTATCACCAGCTAACTGAACTTTGCTGTGCCCGACAGGGTCCATAATTGATTCTATCCTTACCATACCAACTGTTTTATATAACATTATGGAATGCAATAAAGTATTGAGTATTTCAAAAGGCTGCTCACATAATTAGGTTCCTGCCAAACTACACCAAATTACTGTACATAAAGCATCTAATTAATAACGGGATCTAGCCTCTATACTGTACTTCGTAATGACAAGAACATGAGCTGCGCTATATTTATGATCAACTAATTAACGTTTCCCATTTGATGAAGATTTAAATCATTTGATGTAGATTGAATGATTGTAATGTTCCCCCAAGGGCGGTGTATTGTGAGAGCAAGTAACAAATAGATAACCATTTTTGACAGTCGCGTATTAATAAAACATTTCGGATTTCTAAGAAATAATTATTATAGTACATTTAGTACCTACTCAGGTCAAATGGCCTCGTGAGACCATTTCTGGTCATTCTTTTTAGATATCATGGACTACCCCTGGGACAGGCGGATTAAAGTGATCTGACAGTCAAAGTCAAAGAATTTCTTGATGCGCTTGTTGGTGATACCACAGGGCTTACAGACGTTTTATAGTGCCTTAAAGAATTACGGTATCCACACTACTAATCTCATAATATTTGTCTGTTTGTGTATGTGAGTTTAAATGATTGTAATCGATATATAAGTCGATACAGGAGAAATTCCTAGTGTTGGGCAACGTTTTTATATTTCTCAAAAAATGTATTTCGCTAAAACAATACTATTCTAATAAATTTTAACTGTGTAGAAGGGAATATTACTCTTACTACATAGCATACATATTTAATCATCAAGGAGCTTCGAAACGTTTGTCCGGTATTCCTTCTGCTAGAAGCCTAAACATCAAGAACTAGTATTTTGTTTTACTAACTGCTACATTTTGACATGATGTCAATTTCATGAACTATTACAGTTTTGTATGAAAAAGTTCGAAATTTATTATATAATTTATTTTGCACAAAGAGTCGCCATCTAGCGCAGTTTTCCCGCAGTAACACGAGCATAGTGTACGACACAGACGTTTCTAAAAACCAGAGCGTCATTCGCTAGAGCTGTCACTTGTGTCGTCACCACCCGATAGATGGCGTTACTAGTTGCATTTAGCCTCACATGCATATTTCCCAGTAAGCGATTTTCAATGACTAAGTTTGCCATTGTTAGCAGACTTTTTAATTGAGAAAATTCGTTGGTACGTAAGCGTAATACAATCTCACCGTAGGCTTTATAAGAACAAGAAAGTTAACAAGAAAAGGATGACACACAAAAGTGCGCAGCTGTTGTTTCGTAAGTAAAGCCGAGAGCCTGGAAGTGTGGCGCAACTTGTTCCCGTCTGTAATTTATCTCGGCAACACATTGTGCCTCGGAACATTACAAATAAGTAAGTCAGCACCCTAAAGCCTTCCTAAATGAAGTTGTTTACTAGTTTTCACATTTTTACTTCGGGAAGACAATAAAAACTTTGTTGTTTTGGTTCGAAAAAATCTGACCTAATGCTTTTGGGTTCAGTACCAAAATGGTAGGTGAAAAGAAAACCCTTATGGCGCGAGTACGCCCATCAGTCTGTTATGGTTCCTTGTTTCAGGAACTAATAATGCTACCGACTTCAAATATGAAATACTCACCTAAAATGTCAGTCCATTTATTTTTCAAGTGAAACAATTAAACAAATATTGGAAGTTTCTTGCAATTGCCAAAATGTGGGCTTAACATTTTGAAATGGTTTGACGAAATCAATATATGAAATTATATAATTTTTATACGAACTTTTTTATAATCATTTATGCGGTCATGTCACTTAGTTTTTGATTTATGTTGAAAAAAAACCCAACATTTCATTTTTTTTGTAGAAAATAGAATTTTATTTTGCAAATATGGGTAGTATACAATAGTTGTTATCTAGTGTTATATATAAAAATCTCGTGTGCAATGTTTGTTACCAAACTCCTCCGAAACGGCTGGACCGATTTGTATGTAATTTTGTGTGCATATGGGGAGGTCTAAACATCGGCCGGCATCTATTTTTAATACCCCTAAATGATTGTTTTGCCATATAAAATGTTTGTGGTGGACCACACCCCGAACATTTAATGTGGCAAAATAACGTTTGTTGGGTAAGCTAGTGTAAATAAAACTGAACCATTTTATTCCATTCTAACAGTGCAGTTTAGTAGACGTCCGGCCCTAATTTCATATTAGGCTATTCCCGTTGTATCTAAATAATAGGACTAGGGAAGTTCTTTTAAACACTATTTCCATGCTAACGTTACTTTGCTTATAGCACCAAAATTACATTTGAATATCCAACGTATTGTAAAGTTTCCTCTCAGCTACCTCATCCAGTATGAGCGGGCGCGGCGGCGCGGCATCGCGTCTTCTGGGAAATTACGCGTCGCTGTGACGTGTGCCGCGTGTGCGACGTGTGCCACGTGTGCCGCGTGTGCCACGTGTGCCGCGTGTGCCGCGTGTGCGACGTGTGCGTGTATCACCCGGCCGTCCGGTGACGTAGCGCCCGGCCGGGCCCAGCACGGTCCGGCACGGCCCGGCAACATGCGGACACCACCTGACATGGGAATTTATTATTACTTACCTTGGACCTTATGACGGTTTGCAGGTGCTACGGATTTGAATCGTTTTATCTAGATCTAGCCAGACGAATGGAGTTGGTAGCTACCTAGGTTTCTAATTTTGAGAAGTTTCTTGAAGTAGTTTTTGTGAAATAAATATGCTTTTTCAGTTTAATTCGGTTGTGTTATCAGTGTTGCTAACTCGCAGACACAGGCCTGTGAGACGTACCTGAACATTAGCTGAGGTACGCTGCGTATAGTCTAATAAATGGTTATGCGATTTGTATGACAACCAAAAGCTGTGGTTTACCTATTAATTGACTCCACAAGGTTGGAAGCGTCTGGATGTGCACCCAAACACAATCGTATACCGGAGTCAATCAGTATGGCACGGTTATTCTTGTCAATAATGCAAATATCGAAGTATAAATACTAAGTTGTCGTTAGCTTCGATTATTTACATTTAAGTTAGTTTTCAACTATTGTTGTCACAGTGGCTGTGTGTTGCTCGCAATATTGGATGTTGCCTGCGAGGTTGATATTGCTTGTTTAGAAGTGATTGATATGCGTATGCACCTAGAGCCTTGGGGCAACACCGGGTGGAGCGACAAGGAACACACAATGTTCGATCAAGCAATATGTTTTATGTCCCATTTAATAGTATCACATCGCTAATCCTCCGGGACTTTGAGTACAGACGCCACGCGTACTACTCATGTACTACAGAGGCACAGGTGCGCGTCTGGTGGGTATTAGTGGTCCACTACGTAATATGAGGCCGGGTGCCCGCCGCGCAAACAGCGACCACAGCCACCACAGCGGCCACAGCGGCCACAGCGGCCACAGCGGCCACAGCGGCCACAGCGGCCACAGCGGCCACAGCGACCACAGCCACCACAGCCACCACAGCCACCACAGCCACCACAGGCTGCGGTCGGCTTTAGGCGCAATGGTTGGGTGTCAGGCGCATTAGCCGGCTACGAAAGTATTACGTTATAGGTTTCAAGTTTTGTATTGGGGGGAAGTGATTCACTAAGATAGAGTTTAGTTTCTTATGGTGTACCTTTTATTTCTGTGTCTAATTGACTGGCTCTCGTATTGGCACCGTCAGCAAATTAACAATGGCCTTGATTTTTAACTTCCTGACAAAATAATAAGTGCAGGGTGCAGGTAGGGCTACGATATCAGATACGTAACTTGAAATCTGTAGGTACACAAAGCTAGCAAAGTTTACCATACTAATATAATTATAGTGTATGGTCGGCCTTAAAGGATTACTATATCAGGAATAAAGTTCCTATATCGCCACCACTGTGGAAGTGTGGCGTCTGCGGTTACGCGTTTCTAAGTCATCATGCGAACTTATTTATACACATAGTTAGGTATTATCAGGCGTCAGCTATATATACGTATTTACTAGTTTTGGCAGGTAGTGTAACTCCGTTACTCGTAGTCGCTTCTGGTCGTAATTGAAGATACCAGCGCGTCCGAATCGATATAAAGCTCAGTCGATTGACCGGGCACTGAAGGAGTAGCGACGTCAGTCGTGACACCGGCAATGTAAAGACTTACTGTCAGTTTGATCTAAATAAACTCATAGGTACTATGCGTCTGAGAATCAGAATCACAATCAGAATGCTTTATTTGTAAACATAGGTCAAATTATAATAGTGGTGTTACAGATAGGTAGGTCCTCTATGTTTTGCCCAGAGGCGTACAAATATATTTAATTACATTGTCTTTATTTCGAACTTTTAAAATAATTATCATAAAGTGGTAGAATAATATAAAATTTTGTCACATTGGTAATAAAATCAATTAATAGATAGGTACATGCATATAAATAAAGACTATAATCAATTTCAATAAAGATGTCAAATAGATTAATCAGTATAAATAGAGAATATAATCGATTTCAATAAATGTCAAATATATTAGGTTACATGTCTTAATATTAATGCTGATGTCAATAAGATTCAAAATAGATGAGGTGATGTACAATTTTCTGAAGCAGAAATTATAGAATTATCGTCCAAATATTCTTGTAGTGAGTAATAGCATTTATTTAATAATATTCTTAATAATTGTGTTTTGAAATTCTTAATAATTGTTTTTATTTGTTCAGGTAGTTTGTTATATATTTTTTTGGCCATACAGAAGGTACTTTTATTCATTAGTGCAGTTTTGCCATAGGTCACTTCGAGTTCCAACTTATTTCTATCGCGCAACTTTCTGTAGTAACTTTTAGAAGCTATTTTATATAGTGAAATGTTAGATTTGACGAACACATTTGTTTCGTATATGTACAGCGATGGCAAGGTAAGTATTTTTAGGCGTATAAAGTACGGTTGGAAACTGTCTGTGCTTTTAAGGCCACACATAGCTCTGACACATCTTTTTTGGGCTCTAAATAAGCGTTCTCTATCAACTGAATTGCCCTAGTATATTACGCCATATCTGAGTGTTGATGGAACATAGCCGTGATAGGCTGTTAGTACGGATTCTAGGCTCACTATTTTCGATAGTTTATAGAGAGCATAGGTAAATTTACTAAGTTTTTTACATATTTCGTCTGTCTGGGGTCTCCAAGTCAAATTGTTGTCTATATTAATTCCAAGAAATTTAGTAGCAGTAGTTGATTCTATTTTTGTGCCTAAATAGCTAATGTCATGGATTGTATTTGGTATTCTCTGATAAAAATGCATAATTTTAGTCTTTTCTAAGTTTATAATTAGATTATTGTTCATTGTCAAACCATGTTATAATTCTATTCAATGTCATGTTTATTTCATTTTCATACGTATTGGGATCATCACATTTTATGATTACGGTGCTATCATCGGCGAATAGTACCATAGGGTGTTTTATTTGCCTCGGAAGGTCATTTATGTAGAGGAGGAAAAGGGGGGGTCCTAGCACGCTACCTTGAGGAACGCCGTATTTAATTTTGTCGCTTTCGGAACGATATTTTTTCTCGTAACTACTATTTAAGGATATTTGTGTGATTTCTACAAATTGCTTTCTGTCTGTTAAGTAAGATCGAATGAGGTCAAGTATATTTCCCCTGATACCATATTTTTCAAGTTTATGTATTAGTATAGGATAATCCACATAATCAAAAGCTTTAGTTAGATCCATATATATCGCACATACAGGATTTCTGTTATCTATATTTGACACAATAGGGAGAAGCAAGTCATATATAGCCATATTGATCGTCTTCTGCTTACGAAATCCCTTTTGTTCGTTAACCAATATGTTAGATTTCTCAAGGTAGCTGTACAAGGACTTATAAATGACTTTCTCAAATATTTTAGAAAATACGGGTATTAAAGCAACAGGCCTATAATTTGACATAGTTTGTCTATCATTTTTTTTGTGCAATGGTACAATTATTGACGTTTTTAATTTCTCCGGGAAGATTCCGCTAGAAATACTCATATTAATTAAGTGACTGAGGTGTGGAGCTATGTAATGAGACACTTCTTTGATAACTTTAGTGCATACTCCGTCATAACCAACACTTTTTGTATTTCGAAGTGAGGTAATATGATTAATTATATCTTGAGGTATGGTCGGCTCCATAAACAAAGAGTTTTAAGTATTTAAGCGTAAGTTAATTTCTGATATGGTTTTATTTTTTGGTTCGATAACTTGATTAATATAAAAATTGTTAAAAGCCTGAGCTATATTTAAAGGGTTCGTGATTTTCTGTGTCCCTGTTTGAATTTGTGTTATTGGTTCTTTAGGGAAGCAGGTTTTACAATTATTAATTATGGTCCATGCTGCTTTAGATTTATTTTTAGACGTTTTAATGAAGTAGTTATTTCGTGATGCTTGTGTTAACGTTATAACTCTTTTAAATCTTGCAGAATAGGTCTTAAACGATTGTTTATTCTTTAGGGAAGGGTTTGTTCTATATTGCCATAGCATTGTGGCGTTTCTCTTTACTACATTTCCTTATCCCGTTCGTGATCCATTTTGTTTTCTTTGTAATTGATTTTGTTATTATTTCGTTGGGAAAACAAAGATCGTAAAAACATTTGAATAGGACAAGAAAATGGCCTTAGGCCTCGTTGACGTCATTAGTTGTATATATGTCCGAAAAAGTGAGACTTTTAATACAATTTTTAAATTTATCCATATTATCTTGACCATAATTCCGTCTTTTTATTTTCCAACGCTTTAAGACGCATGTCTTCTGAACAGGACATTGAGGACACAAGGATTTATAACAAACTTTAGGGTTCCGTACCTCAAAAGGAAAAATAGGAACCCTTCACTTCATTGCCCGTGTGTCTGTCTCTACTCAGGAACGTGCGAAGAGGAAGTTGAAATTATTACTAAATAGGTAAGTCTATGGTCCCATGGTGTTCAAAATCAATTTACAAAAAAAGCTACTTAATCATCGTAATAAAAACATCCAGCCATCATGCGGTATTTTGATACTTTGACTTTTGTACTCGGATATATTTTATAAACACTATAGGGTACTTCCTTTTGACTTAGAACCATGAAATTAGTCAAGAAGTAAAGTCTCACAACAAAACTAAAATATTCACTTATTTGTAGTTTAATTCACCGGTCAACAAAATGTTGTAACAAGAAAGGTGTTTACTTATTCTGAATTACCTACCTACCCTTATTACAACACCATATTTATTTTGATTTGATCAGGTCTAGTTTTTGTGTTACAGCTGCCGTAGTACTAGCCGTAAAATTGAATTTTTATCGCTTTGACTTACATTTATTAATTTTTTTTTTTTATTTAAAAGGCGTAGATTTTAATGACTAAACTTGTCAGAATTATTTTATTATTATAAAGGAATCATGGAAAACGCGAACAACAACGCAACACTTATATGTGTTGCGTTGTTGTTGTTGTTGTGCAAATGTCGCTTCATTTTTTTCATTAAACAATTATAACATAATTGTTACTATCAAACTATTTGTACTATTTATGTTATCCTCATTCTTGTTCTAAACATAACTAGTCAATAGTTTTCATGTTACATACAAAAGGTGTTTTTTTGTTGACCAGTGTTACAGAACTTATTTTTCTTGCTGCTACAGACTTACATTTGCTAGGAAATTGACCATGGTGGTTATTGATGTATGGGAGAATATTATTTTATATTCATAGTTAACTGTAATCCTATTAATCTAATAATCAACTTAATGTACGGTGCTTCCATTGTAGAAAGGTGATTTTTACGACGATTTTTTGTTCAACATGGTACGGGACCCTACGTGTGCGAGATCGACTCTCACTTGGCTGGTTTTTATCATCAGTAGTTATAATCATAAAACCCGTGTCCCTCCCTACGTTGAAAAACAATGTAGCAATTAATTGCGACAGTTAGGTAGCTACGTAAATATACGTAAATGTGAGTTGACACGAGCATACACCTTCGCCAAAGCCATGTTTGTATATTTGCAATATGGAATACCAGCTACAGCTGTATTTACATCTTACAGTGAAGCCATGTCTTTATATTACAAGAGCGGACCTTGAACATCGCATCATAACGCGCGGCTGCATACGACTATCAGTTGGGTTTACCTTCCGCCCACGCAGACAGGCGCGTCGCGCTGAGACATATTAATTAGACAAGTCGCGAGTCGCGGGCGAGTGCGGCGCGGCGCGGTGCGGGGCGGTGCGGTGCGGTACGGTACGGGGCGGTGCGGCGCGGCGCGGCTGCACTGTAATTATACCAATGACGATACATCGCGCCTAGACGCGACGCGCGATCTCCGACGGAATAGCTTATTATCATTACAGACGTACGAGTTATTGTTGTGTGTGGGATGTGATTCTATTTCAACTGTGGATACTTTCTGTCATGCAAACAGGTTCTACGATAGTTCTGGTTATCTGAAATGTGATAAATTAGTTAACAGTTTAATTACACATTAGAGGAACTGTCAGACAGGCCCCTCAGTTAGCCTTAATGCGAAGGACATCCATGAGGGATTCCACACGTTACTGTAATGTGTCCCACTACACATAAGCATACGTCATGCGTGTCAAATTAATTGTTTTCCACCGCACGTGCAACTGTGAGCAATCAGCGGCATTGAATGACTCCTCGAGGTAATTACGTGGGTCGCGTCCACTGCGCGCCCTGGCAGAGCACCCTCGAGCGCACCCCGCGGGGGCGCTTAATGAACACCACTACATTGCGGTCATTGTGTGATTGTCGCGAGCATTGTTACCCAGGACTCAGCTGGCGGGCTTATTAATTGCAACTATTATAAACAGGGTCAATGCACTGGCATACATTTCTAAAGGTTTATTTATTCTCGAACAAGATGTTTATGTAGTGGGCGTGTCAGATCACGGTCGTAAGATCACGATACGTGAGTTACTTTTGAAATATTCATGTGCCGGCTGCGATCCGAGCAGTTAGTGACATTGTTGTAGAGAGGCGGTCATAATAAGGTACTTCGAATTAAGATGTTGTATTGCCACGGAGATTCTACGTAATGATTTTAGTATCAGAGAATTTAAAACTCTAATATGTGCATCGTTGGAGGGGTGGACCGGATATAGAATTAAAAGGAACAGAATGTAACAAATCTGAGGAATCTTATAGTGCTAAGAGAAACATTTCCAATATTGAGCTGTCACTTCTACTTCCACGGTTAGCCTTACTGAACAACTGTGCTTACAACAGGAGCGACGCGACGACGGTAACACAGTTAGTGCAAGCCCCGGATACTGTGACCGCCACAGCCCCGAGCGCAACGTGGCGACACGTGGCGTCACGTGGCGTCACGTGGGCTGCAGCTACGTGCAGCTCGTCGATAATGTGATTTATGTTAATTCGCGTGATGGCGACGGCCCGCGGCGGTCTCAGCCCCGCACTTATCGCGAGCAGCCTCATTATGCGCCGCTCATTATAAATTCAACGAAAATTAAACACTCTATCAGTATCCGTCATCTGGATACGGTGTGCCTGTCAATTATTAAAATATTTATGTAAAATATTAAATGTATTCTGACGGTAATCGTACGTGTAAGGTATGTTCAAATCTTGCCTGCATCGTCCGTTTACTGTTTCGAAACGAGAAGCAACTTATAAAATAACTGCAGAGATGGTTGTCACTATCTCCGACTAATTGTAATTGATTTCCGGTCGGCACTACATGTCGGCCATGTCTGCCAGCTATATTGTTCGTTACTAGTTATGTTGATCAGTGTTGTTGTGTGTTGCAGTACCTGGGCTCGTTCCCGGTGTCCGGCGGCGAGCCGGCGGCGCGCGGCGACCAGGTCTCCGCGCATCTACACCTCATGAAGGTAAGCAGGCTCACTAGTCGACTCTCAGACCACTGGATGGAAAGTGGCCTCCCTGCGTGCTCACTTGCAGTTGTCTAATGCACTTGTCGTCAGCCGATAGGCAACTTCCAAATTACTGGAAAATATGGTTGTGAATCGACGCACAATAGCTTCCTTTACTGTTGTCGTGTTTATTTGCAACAGATTCTATTATTTGACGTGTCTGTAGTAGCCGCTTCCCTAACCACCATGAGCAGGCTCCCCTGCGCGCCCTGGCTCCACTGTCTCGCGAGTACCTACATCGAAATACACTCAGCTCTCCCTATTTACTACCCCTTACATAGATCTCACGTGATGCGCGGAGAATACTATAGTATATCAATTTTACGAGTAATTTGGGAATAAGTTGCGTGTAACTTGTTTTTAATGGAACATTAGTGGCGACGGTATGGTAACGACAGCATGTGACACTGTTATCAGTACTATTTGCATAAATAAGTATGAAGTGCTCATAGGAGTTAATATTCATGTTATCCATTTTGATAGGGGTATTTATTTATTTGGGTAACGTCGTGTGTTTTCATTCATTTTGAAGCAACGTTTAGTTGCTTTTTATTACATGCCAAATTAGTTACTCGTGAAGCCAATTTAAAGTACATGATGTATGCCTTGTGTCACTTAAAGCGATAAGCTTAAACGCTCTCTGAGTCCGAGCGAGCAAAACGTCTAAGTAATAGATGTGCGGCGGGGTGCGGCGGCCGGGGGGCGCGGGGCGGGGCGGGGACGACACCGTGTGTAACACTTAGCATGCACCCTCCGGCGCAGGTAGCACGGAGAGGTTCACTTGTGACGGATGACGTCACGGCGGCGCGCTGACCCCGATGTCACGGCCTCTTACCCTGCTTAATGCTGATGCTGATTGTGTAGTGCACGAGACAACGGTGAGACAATTTAAAACTACGCCAGCTACCGAGTGCCTCTAAACAAAGAGATGCCTTGATGGTTTAGTGGTCGCAAGTGCTACTGCTAAGTTAGAGGTCTTGGCTTCAATTCCCGTGCCGGGCAATGTGTTTTCTTTTAATTTCCTAGTAAGAATTCGTTTGTGGTTAGTGGCTAATAAGATTGCCCTATATTACATCTAATAGCCAGCACAGTATTGCACTTGTACTGCTTAAACATAACTGGCGAAATGTGTTTGGTCTATTATTCATAAGTACACCTTGCCGCACCCTTCGAGGAATGCTGGCGTGATGGTATGTTATGTCAATACACAGCATTATGAGTATCCAAGCTCAGCATCCGGGTTGTTGATGTTTTTAAGAAGTGTGAGATGTACACAAAATAGGTGCAATGAAAAGTTGTGTACCAGTTGGAATGGTGTAGCTTGGGAAATACTGATTTACAGAGCAAGACCCCCAAGGGTTTGCTCACACAGTACGCATTGGACCGTTGAAGGTTACAAACAGACAAGTTAGCGTAACACAACATCAAATAAACTTCTTGTGAATTGTAACATTTTATATTCTGTTTCCGTCGCACTAGTGAGTAGCCACTCCATCTATCTCTTCCCCTCGTCGCCGACGAGGTGTCAGTCGAGGTGGCACAAAGCCGGCTCACTGCTCTGACTGAGTAACACTAAGCTAGCCTCGTTGTGTTGGTGCAGCCAGTCGTGTGCATGATGCGAGATGCTGGCGTCTGTGAAACTTCACAGACGCACCTCCTGAGATCTCACGGCCACATCCAGCCTCCTTCACATAAGCGGGATGCTTCTCACCTGTATGCACCGTACGTTCTGTACTCGAATAAAATTATGACAGATATGTACGAGAACTTTGTCAAAATCTTGTTGTTAGCTAATATATATTTTCTTTACTTTGGGTGTTTCTGCAAATACCTGAGCTTGGGTATTTTTCACAGCGACAATGTCTGTTAAAGCTTTAAATTCTTAAATAACTAAAGTAAATAGTTACTATAAAATATTCAAACAAGACCCAAAATGCTTACTCCATGACCCACTCGTCCACATAGACACGTGCGCTGCCTCACATCCCAGCTCAAACACCGAACAATAGTGTGCCACGTGTGCGGCTCGCGGGAGAGCTAATGAGAGGGCGCTCTCACCTCCCTCATGTGATGTCAATCGGCCAGTGATCCAGTATAGCAATTATAATACAGCCTGCACCAGCTGACTACGTTTAGAAATACTCAATGATAGCATCCTTGCTGTAATCTATACTGGAATATGGAATGTACTATAATGTAGTGATACTTGTTGAGGTTATAAAGTCGGTGAGATAAACAAATCAACTTGACCTTCTGCCTCCTGCGAAGAGGTCGTGGACTCGTGTCCCAGTGGAGCGTCCTCATCACCTTCCAATGTTTTAGCAACTTCAAATTTAATGGAAAGCGAGTTGGAGTTTTCTGCACGAGAGACTTGTCGGAATAAAATTGTGAAACTGGTTTACTTCTATAATAGAGGCACTGGGACGAAAAAAAAACAAATATATCGCAAGTCTTCACTGAAGCGTGAACAGAGTCCAGTCAGCCAGTCGGCCAGTGTGCACACTTCACTAGATCACTAGATGTTTGAAACTTGTGGTAGCACGTGGCTTTGTTCAAGAATTGTCATGGCATAGAGTTATGTTAGGTCAAAGAAAATCTCTTGAATAAAGCGAATCAAAATATGTTACTTTATTTAGTTTTAACATAATCTATTAAAAGTAGTAAATAATTATTTTGTATCTCTACATCTAGT
The DNA here is from genome assembly GCA_905147745.2 of Phlogophora meticulosa. Classification (NCBI taxonomy): domain Eukaryota; kingdom Metazoa; phylum Arthropoda; class Insecta; order Lepidoptera; family Noctuidae; genus Phlogophora; species Phlogophora meticulosa. The sequence continues at coordinate 212,340 of LR990523.1, forward strand.
ACGTCAATATGTCGCAAACGGCAGATTTACTTGATGTAAAGTTTGATCTATGGTTAAAAGAGCACAGAGTTATGACACACACGTCGGATTCAACTGTCAAAATACAACAAATCATCCGTGTGTAGTCAGATTTATAGTTTGTTATGTATGATAGACTGTCTCCGGCCCGCTATATCAGTCAGTCACAAACAGTTCGCTGCCGGCATCGAGCACACCAACAAGGAAAAGGTTTACATACGAGGTAGTGAGTGTAGCGGCACCCCTACCGGGTACCCAGGCCGCGCCGCGGGGCGCAGTATTGTGCACTTGAAAGTCACGGCGCGGCGGCGTTTAATCGAGTCGCTGCTCTTTTTGACAGCGCCCCCATCATAACGATAATATACGACATGTAGCTCTAGCAAGCTATTTCTTGAACTTCAGTGCTTCAGTGCCTGCGATTAGGATGGCACAACCCTTTTCTCAATTAATACACTCAGCTTCTTCTATTCGTGATAAATACAACTTAAATATTTTCAAAACTTTAAGGACTACTAAAAACTAGTTTGCCCCCCATAACAATTATGTATTCTATAATGTTTAGAGACGTGTACAAACGTGCATTGTAGGCCTGATTCGAGGGAAAATTTCAGGTTCGCCAACCCACAATAATAATTTAGCTCTGACGGGAGGTGCTACGAAAACGTCACGTCTAATACGTAGGCTCGTAGAGGTTAGCTAAGGCTCGTAGCACGCTTCGCTGCTACGCGCTCGGTTTACGATGATAAGCAAGCCACGTCGTGGCGATGCAGCATTATATTTATTTCTATGATTGTCAAACATGTAATTTCTTTTTATGAACTGTGAACGAATAATATGTTACAATACTAGTGATTGGTTTAAAATATTTTAAAAAAGCTGTTTGTTAGTATTAAGGGACACAATCTGCTGTGAATTGCATAAACAAAGTCTTCACGTTAAACTGCTTTGAGTTTTATGATATACATATATTTTCGTGTAAATAAAAGAATATTAACACCGTATACTTGCTGTTCACATAATTTCGTTGGCGCTGAGCCTCCTTCATTAGCCGGCATTGTGTAGTGTAGTTGCTCATAGATGGCGCTGTTCGCTGTTTTTAGGAAACGCCTGCGAGGCGCGATAACGAACAGACGAGCGCTCGGCAAAGATGTTGTTATTATGTATTAGCTTCGTAACAACGTGTTGACTTCATAAAAACTGTCATTTTGGTATTACGGCACGGATTTCTGCCGTTCACTTACTTCATTTCAGGATAACATCTAGTTACGTTGAATATTTTTTTATTATTTAGATTGTATAGATTAACTGATATTTAATGATACAAAAAACATTTTCTTGTTTTGTTTTTATCCGTTTTGATGACATATTTGCTAAACGGAGATGACAAATACGGTTGTATCCGAACCACGCGTTGCTTTTAAGTTAGATATAACAGGTGACAAAAGATGCAAAGTTCCATGCGCGTGGTGCGGGCTCGCTGTGACGAATGTACTCGTGCGGCTAAGAGGAGCATTATGCATTAGACCACTTTTAACTTACTTTAATGCAGATTTACAATGTTACAAGCTTCATGTTACGAGCGAACTTAATAGTGTTGAGTCATTATCCCATAATGGTAAAATGCATTTCGGATTACGGAGTTTAATGCGAACAGACTCTTGACTAACATTATTCATAACAACGTTTCTCTTGCTGGACGGATGCTGCAAATGGATTTATTTACTTTGGAATAGCTCTTTTAGTGTCAAATGAACCAAGTACGTGGTTGTTAAGAGCACTGAACAGTTGCCCACCAGATATTAGCATGTGCATTCCCCGCACGTAGCCCGCACTCGTATCGTTGTGTCACAGGTTCAGCTCCCGACTTCTGACACTGCAGCGAGAAATTTATTCATTGACTCATGTGGCAGCCATCGACACACGAGCGAACACACAGCTTCAGAAGGCTTACTCTTTACAACATATTGAAATATTAAAGGGTAAACGAAAAAATGTTCAGTTCTATAGACAACATAGACATCATCAATAGTATTAAATCATCATAATAATAAAATATTATATTGCATTAATTAATTAACTTATTAATTAATTAATGCAATGCAGAATCAAAGAGACGCTAACACTACACAATCAACGGTTACAATGTTTTACAAATATGAACTAATGACAACGAACCCACTAGCGTTTAAAATTTTGTAGGATTACAGCGAATCGTTTAGGGCGAGCTTTCTGCACTTTTGTACTGAATGCCATCCAGCGCGCGAGACAGGCTGGACAAATAGGGGGAGCGACACCGCGGCGCATGCAAAATGGAAGCTAAACGACACACACGGGCCAATCTGTCGCCCCCGCCCGCGCCAGCGGCCACGCGGCGATGTTGTTAGCCTCAGAATGAGCGATACATTTAGTTGTTAGAGATAAAGGAGTACTTTATATCACCATCATCTATCGTGTTGAATTCTCTCTGAATTTAATGCTTCAAACATAATAAGGTATAATGATTTGCGGAATGTTATCGACAGACAAAAATGAAACGAAATATTTAGGTACAATGATTCAAGTGTTGCAATGCTTGGAAGTTACATAGTTATACATTGGTGGATGTAGTTTTATCTGAAGAGCCCAAACTTACCCCACACAGTATCATTAAAACACACAGGGCGAGGTTGAGCGATCACAAAGCAGCGCAAACAAACAAAAAGCGCATTATTGCAGGCAGTCCCCCAAACTGCACAGACTCGGCTCTCAGCCGGAGCCCGCGAGGGTCGACATGAAAGTAATAACGCACTCCAGCGCTCGAACGCGCGTGAAATGCGCACCGCAGACTTAGACAACCCTCCACCAAGTGCCACCTAGTGCCAAGGGTGCACGCTGGAGGCAAATCAAACTGAATTATTTTGAGGTAAACAAAACTGTATCACTCACAGCTAACTATTTCTTTTTAAGTACACACATATCATAACACGAGAAACAATGTCCCTCGTCTGCTGATATCATACTGTGAACCTCTGGTTTCACATCACATCATTATCTTGTGTATTTGTGCAGCGATTCCTTTTGTGAGAGATAATTAAAACCCGTCGACACACTCGCACAAAGATCGCATCTCTGTCAGCGAGAGCAGAAAGGATATCGTTTCGTGCTCATAATGCTTCCCTGCCGACATTTGAACGCAGGACAAATAAGGGGAGCGTCGCCATTTTTATTTAGTTTTTATTTAAATGAAAAGTTGTCGTTCATGCATTCGTGCATAAATGATGTGTGAAGAAAGTGAAGTATGATGCATGTTATTAGCACCGCGAACCCCCGTCGTTACCGTAATCTCTTTAGTCTACTCTCTTCAAGGTACGTATTGTCGTCGCAACCCTTTCGTCAATGTAATAGCTAATTAGTTGTTCTTATAAAGGAAGGCAAACTATAAGTATTAAAGCAGGCGAGATACTTCAATATAAGAACCAGGGTGCTTTGTCAAAATTGGCTTGAAGGTCTATTTTAGACTTGTAGATTCATAACATTATAGCCCTAAGTTTAAATTAAGACATGCTTCAAAATTTAGTATTAAGGGAGGTAAGTTTGCCGATACAGCCCGGTCTCTTTATATTTTTATATTATAAAAGAAAGTTTAACTATAATATTGCGTACCGGGAGGGGCGTGGGGCGAGCGGCGCCGCCGTCGGCTACACAGAGATTACTTGGCGGCCGTTGTGCGCAGACAAACAGACGGACGGGAAATTAAAGTAAAACGACAGTGGGCTGTGGGCTGTGGGGCCCATCGGAGGATTCCTAGCACGCAACAATGCGTCTGTGCCTAGAGCCCAGACTACCTAGCTTGGAGGACGATCAAAGAAAAATAAAGTGCAGAAGGATCAGACATATTATAGGCACAATATGATGTTATATATTCCTAGTCCCCCTCCAATTAAGCGTAATGGCCTAGATACAGTGAGCACACATATCACCACCTCTTGCGGTCCAACATCACTGTCCCATAGAATGTCTTCATGCACTATTGCTCTCATTTGTGAGTCACTCCACATAAGGAAGCCATCAGTAAGTATTGTTATCATGAACATGAGTTCTGCCTCTGTGTTCGTCAGGTTGGTGTGTCGAGTGGGTACTCTGCACCTCCTGCACTGTGGCACGGCTCTGCTGCTGCAACAAGAATGGCATTTTCTGCTCCACAATAGATATTTTTTCTCATTTGCAGCCTTCGGCGGTTTATGAGTAACGTGTAATGACTTCTTTCGCTTAGTTAGTTCCTTTCCGCTGAAATGAAAACAATAAGCAACGCCAAGACTGCGGAAATATTTTGTGGAAGCTTATTTACTTCACAAAAAAAGTTTGTGAAAGAATCTGTTGAATGAAGATAACGTCGCAAAGCTTTGTTGCGCATTCGGTAAAGAATTCTACTTCCTAGGTATCCCATTCAATTTTCGTTTCCAATAAGACCACGAGTATTTTTGTACACTATCGGTGTGATCTTAACATTTTCCTAGAAAACAGAAAGTCATTGGACGCCGCACAAGCGTATTCAAATCTTGTGGAGCAATAAGTCGGGGCTAGATATTCGGGGATCCAATCTAGGCAATCGTCCCCGCGGCGCGAGTAAGGCCCGCGGCACACGAGCGGGCCCGCGGGACTCCTGCGACCTGCCGCCGCGCGCCGCGCGAACGCGCGAATGTCGATTAGGGAAACCAAATATGTGAAACGTTTTCAGAAAATAAATTATCTAAGAGAGATTTGCGCGATCAGTTTGATAGTTGATGTTTGTCTGTACCTAATTCGAATATATTTATGTCACGTTGTAAGCAAATGTAGTGAGATATGATTGCTACTTATGTAGCATGAATATGATTGCTACTTAGCTACCTGCTACATTCTGTTACTGTAAGAAGTGAATGCAATTATTTACAATCATGTAGACTTGTCAGAACATATATCTGTGTACCAGAAGTCTTCACCTTCAGTTCACCACTGCCGCCGCCTCCGAGCGCCGGCTGGCCGCGCACAGCACGCAGCGCACGCGCGTCTCCGCGCTGGCCGCGGCCTTGTGTTACGCAACCAGCACTCAGGTTCACGCTCTACTTGCCCAACTTTATTCTCTCTTACTTCCTCTGATTGTTCCTTAAATTGAACATTTAAATACCAAATGTAGATAAACTGATTAAACTCACAAACGCCGCGGGTACGTGTATATTTTGGTGTTTAAGCTGAACGTTTAATTTCCTTAATTCCTACGGGCTTACGGCCTCAAGATACTCGACTAAACAGTTTAATTTTGCACAACGAAGTCTGGCTTCCTGACGGTACTGAAATGGTGTTTTATCAGCAGTCGAAGTTCACGGATTTTGTGTAGTGTCGGGACGGATCTTCAAGGATGACTACTAAGATAAACCTGATATAGAGGTGATGGATCGAACCGAAAGGCGCGCAGTGATTGTTAACATGACGGTCCCGCGTGACGGCAACCTCGTGAAAGCCGAGAAAGATAAACTAATCAAGTATCTTGATGGTTGTCGACATGTGGGATGTGGATTGAGCAACCATTGTAACGATAGTCATGTTGGCCAACGGCTTGATAGCCAAGAGTCTCGACCAACACCTGAGGAGGCTCTCGTTAGGCAGCTGGATTCAGAAAGCAGTACTTCTGGACACGGCTCGTATTTTATTGATTTCTCTCTCTGGAGCCCTGACCACCGGTAGCTTGAGCCCTGTTCCCGTTACCGGTGGTATTTTTTTATATTTTCAAATGGTTGTATGTTTTTCTTTTATATATTAATATTTTAAAGTATAATTAGTAAGTAAGTATAATGGACAAAGGAGATAATAATATACCTACATGGCATCGAAAATAAAAAAAATACTGCCAAGAGTAGGATAGGTTTAGCAACTAAATGGTATATCTCAAATATAAGGTCTGGGATGGAGCCGCAGCGCGTGGGGCTCGGTCGATAGGCGAACGATATTGGATCTCAATAGCGGCCGGAGTGGACCGGGCGAACGGTCCGTCCGGCCGCCGGAATGATGCTCTTATCAACGTTTCTATTATACGTTGCTCGAGTCCCGAACAAATCCGTCTCAGACAAAAACTATTATGATAGCAAGGAATAACTTCATAACCCAGAGATAAGAATTGAGACATGAGAATATTTGTTTTTTTTGGCTTCAAAGTGCAAAGACTAAATAAGACAAACGTCTCTTGTCATTGATGAAAATAACACGTACCTATACGTCTTATTCCAATTAGTAATTACCCTTCCAATATCTTCTTAAACGACTTCAAGCGCGGGTATTCCCCACCTAATCGCGCCACACTTAATATAAAACGATTTCGGCTCACAACATCGTAAACTTCTCTATGGTTGTCCCCGTGAAAGCCCCGTTCCATGCAAGGAGGGTGGATATTACGATCATACCAGTCATTCATTTGGCAGTTCTGACGACAAGATGTATGTTGGAGCAAGACAGGCTTACCAGGTCAGGAATTTTGGGAAAGGAATCCAAACTTCAAAAGCCAATAATTTAAACAAATAACTTCGCTTCCAGCGTAACTTAATATTAAAAACTTATTATTGCAGCAAACTCTAAACGTCTACTTATTGTTAGTAAGTAATAATATTTCAGATTGCTGCAAAATAAAATTGGTAATCAAACGAGCTTACCTGTTAAGTCGTTATTCTAATTTTATGAACAGGAATCTGAAGTATAAGTGTACCCACCTGCCGCTCGCTGCTAGCAGCCCCAGAGCGACAATACTTAGGCTAACGAAGTCACTGGTAACCAAAATTAGTGAATGTAAGTATGTGGAACTACTCTGTATTAGTTTCCAATCCACATCCTTGCTGAGGTCAGTTTGTGGATGGATGACCGTAAAATATCGAGACTCCTCCGTGCCTTGGAGAGCACGTTAACTCGTTGATCCCATCATTTGTAGATCTTTGACATTCGTTACGGGTAGTCACAAGCCCGAAAGTCTGTCAACCTGTCTTACCAAGGGGTATTGTTATGCCCGGTAACAGGGTTGTGGAGGTCAGATAGGCAAAAAAATGGTATTCATTTGCATCCGGTTAGACTGGAAGTCGACCTCAAAGTATCTGGGAACAGGCAGGCATGATGAGCTGTCATTGTGTGGACATGTGACACCGTTTTTTTAATCATTTAATTTCTGACCCATCGCGAATGTTCCACGCGTAGATCTGCTCTTAGGAATGATCTATTCTCAGCAATAGATCTCTACTTCTCTTTGTACTATTATAGTTACACGTTTTACAACCCCGACCCCGAGGAGTGAGGGGTGGTCTGTCGTAAAAACCTAATGAAACTTTCATAGCGAGTATAAAAATGTGTAATAAATGCGAGCCGGCAAGTTTGCAGGTGTAGCGATTAACTCGGTAAGCAGCTGTTGAGATAGTAACGCTCGTTTTACTATCATAGTTCGCTCATAAACTCACTAGTGAACCACTTGAGTCTAGGGCCCCACTTACACAATTTCTTTGGGTCTATAAAATCATTTCACACATAGACTGGAGATTGATCATTTGGATGTAAGTGAAGTAATTACGTTGACGAAAACAAAAGGAAACGAAAAGAGACTCTTCACGCCAATGATTTTGCGGAATGTTGAGCTTTTGAGCAAACAAATAGCATGTGTACGAGCTCCGTATACTTCTCTTACAACACATGAGCGGTGGGTTTTTTTGTACGTCACCTGTTTCCAACATTTTTTTCGAGTGGACTATAAGTGATAAATGTAAACCCGTAATAATTATTTGGCTAGACACGTGTATGTTGGGAACACCTTCCAAGTTTACGTGATGATGAATATCGCAGCGGTCGCTGCAGACGGGCGCGGTGGCGGCAGCGGTGGCGGCGGCCTAATACCAGATAGTATCCTTTCACAGTGATTGGTGCGCCAGACGCTAGACTGTCCAGAGACGGACTGAGGAGTACAGTTATCAGATAAAAAATTAAATTGGCTAACAAGGCTATTAAATTTTATTTACGGTAGTGTATTTTAACTACGCTTTTTATGAATTTTGCCTTGGGTATAGAACTCTTATTAAAGATAACAGAAGAAACTTAGCAAGGCGTGTTTTAAATTTTGTTAAACATTAATGTATTATGAGAAAATTTGTATTGCTGGCCCTGAAGAGGTCTTACAACCAATCAACGTTTTTGTCACTGTCAGGCACCCACTACTTTTTTTTTGCTTGTTTCAAAGTCGAAAGTCCTCATGGATGTCCTACACCCTGAGGTGGGTTCACACCTATGCTGGGGGTCCTGGGAACGTACGATCCTTAAGCGATCCCAACTCTCGCTCAACTAGTAAGCACGCAATGCGGCCCTGCGCTCGCACCCCGGCGGGGACAGCTCATACAATAAGTTCGCTCCACCAGACGGGGCTATTGAATGCGATAGACGATGGGCTATCTAGCTCTAGATATACACTGTGATATAGCCGGCACGGCCTCTGCCGACGACAGATAACACGCTACTGATGACAATAATATTATCATAATGGAGGGCAGTCGGAAAGTGGTTTCGGTGAAAGGAAGTTGCATGACGAAGCTTATTCCAATAGTTTACCCAAACATTAGAAGTTTATGAGACAATCACACTAAACACCAAATTAATGAGAGTACTTTGTATCGTTGATTATAGAAGAATCTGGATCGTTCCAACAAGCTCTACCAACAGCAACTCGTGGAGATAGTTAGTGACAACTCTCATAAAGTTGCGCAGTTATCGGCGGCGGTTGCAATTAGGAAGTCCTCATGATGAGGTGCGCGTGATGTATGACCGCAAGCGCTGGGATCAAACCCGGGACCCGCCGCTAATGAGCACGTCACATGTTTTATTTAGTTACACTTAATTGACGTTTTAGTAATTAGTTGTTTATGCTAGCAAATCACTATTCGACATTATTTGAGTATTTAGTATTGTAGTATTAAATTAATAAATCTAGACATCTAAGAGAGAGTAAAACTATGACATAGATAGCAACACATGATATGGCAACACATGATATGGCAACACATGTTGCAGAGGCTTGTCATTTAAAGTAATACTATTAGAAAAGGCGAGCCACGCTGCTGGACGCAGACCTTCCCTACTTTGGGTCCAACTCCTTGCACTCAACTCTCCGCTTTCAATCTACCCTGGTTCGTATTCCATGCGCTTGCTGTCACTCCTATGGTAAAGGCCAACACATAATAATGCGAGTACTATGTAATTTTAACTCTATTTGAACACTTGTGATGTACTCGTATGTACAATCGTCAAGGTGATTACAATAGATCCTAAAGATCCTAAAGATCCGCGTTAGTAGGTACTTTTCCTGTCACACATTTCATTCATACCTGCTAACCTCGTGAAAGTAAACGCTTTTGAAACTAGCACAGATGTAATAGAATTAAGCCACACGTGCTGGATGTAGAGCGGCCACAAGTCCTTTAGACACAGGTACATTATAATTAGTCCGGGACGGTGCGCTGTGGTGCCCTGTGCGCTACACTGTACAGTGAGCGCCACTCATTTCGGGTAGAACTTACAGACTATTCAAAGTTATTCCGATGAATTAAGAAAATTAAACTATGTATAAATCAACTTTGCCTCTCGGTAAGTGGCTGTTGCCTCCTCCAACTTTGCCTATATTACCACGTACCTACTATGATAGACCATCAAATGATAGCGAAAATACGTATTTAATGATCTCTATGACACAAAGGGTACTTCAGAGTGAACGCAGTACATGACAGCAACTGTCATTCTGACAAGAAGTAATAAACGTTTTATTTTCTCATCTGTTTATTATGGCGTTCACTGTACAAAGTGATTACGTGTAACGTACGGGTGCGGGGTGCGGGGTGCGGGGTGCGGGGTGCGCGGCGTATTCATATAATATGTAGGTACATTTAAATACGGAGATTAGTTAACGATGTTAGGTAGCGATTATTACGTTTATGTGGGTCTTTATTGATAATGGATTAATACAGGCTGATATTGAATAAGTAATTACGGGTTGTACGAGTAGGTAGGGTTACGTGAATGCTAGAGCCAGCACTAACCTAACCCTACCCATAACCCGTAATTCCTTATCCAATTCAATGGCTAAGTAATGTAGTGGACTGTATGACCGGTTATCTGTTACACCTTTTAGTGCCCTGGGTAATTGTGTTTAAATTGTGCCCGCCTAACTCACATGGGGATGGCCTGTATCTTGTTTTGCTAAAATATAGTCCAATCTAAAGATATAAATAGTTAAGATTATTCCATTTAATAATATCTTCTCGTGGTCATTTTATGATTAAGTTGCTATTAATCCTATCCTACATACCTGCTTACGATATCCTGAGCAGGGTCCACTTGACTGTGATTTCAATATTCATGTGTGTATCCACGGCACCTACAGGCTACCTACATTGTGCACGTATTAACATTGCATGCGGCCCGGCAAGCGCGCCGGCGGCTGTGCTTGAGGAAGCACGGATTAGATCGAGACAAATTGAGGCAAGCAGGCATCCGAAACAGAAATGGATATAGATTGTGAAGGTTATTCTGCCCGATAAGCACGCTTTTGTGAGTTAAATAAAATATACTCACCCTGTATGCGTTCACTGATGATATATAATTATGGTACCGTACCAAAATGCCAAAGAAGAACCCTTATGTTGCGATATAGACTGTCTGTCTGTCACAGCTAGATATCTCAAAAACTACTTATGGGTAACACCAATGGATAACTTGAAATTTGGAATAGTTTTAGATGACGTTTGCCCAACTATTTTGCTAATATGATATCGCAGGAGCTGGTGGCGAAATAAAATTAGCCGCAAGGGTTGATCGAAGGTTAAGCTACGGTTGCCGAGGTCAGTCTGTGGATGGGTGACCGTTCGTAACATATCGAGACTCCTCCGTGCCTTGGAAATCACGTTAAGCCGTTGGTCCCGGTTGTCATTTATAGATCTTTTACAGTCGTTACGGGTAGTCAGTCAAGAGCTCGCTCTTGAACGAATTTTGTTTAAATACCGTGTGTGTTCAAAATTACACACATAATATCATACAGTTCTTTATTCACTCTAGATTTGCTACTTAATTTCCAATCATTTCCTTACAATGATACATGAACTGAAAAGTAGTAGTTCTCTCGGACGTTATAATATGTATGACCTCTTTCCTAACAGGTAAGTACAGAGGACGAATCAGCAAAACATTCGGTGCGTTATCTAAATGGAAGGTTATTACTAGTATTATATTATTCACGAGCAGCTCCCGGGGCTATCGGCTAGGCCGGCGGTAGATAACACGACACAGTTTTTGATGACGCCCAAATTGAACGGCAAATCTTGAAGTTAGAAGCTTATGGTTACAGACAGAGATTGATGATCGTCTAGAGATAGTAATAATAATTAAAGCCTAACAAAGTATTCTACTATTCAATAGCATTGATTTATTCGATGAAAAACGTTTGAGAAAAGCAAAGAACACCATACCTGCTTGTTATTGCAACTTATTTTCCAAAGATTTACAAAGATGTCTCGAACATCGATTCATCGTAAGAAACCATCCAATCGCAACTACAACTTCATTATTATTTAAAAGAAACTAATATGTATTAGCCACCTACCGGCATTATAAGTTCAGGTTTTAAAAGTCTCGATTGAATCTCGCGCAGCACCGCGTCACCGACCAACCTATTCCTTACATCTGAAAGCGCCAAGTTTTATTTCAACGTTTACTATGATGGATTTGTTCGGGACAGTTTGCGTCACGGATAGATTCGCAATAAAACTGTCTGTCCCACTCCCACTCCCACTCCCGCCCTGCCCGAGACACTGGGAGCGTTTTATTTTCACCGCTCATCCTCGTAAACTCAAATAGAACAATGTTTTATGTACGGGACATTCATAACGCAAGCATTGGGCTGCCTCCCAAATCTAATAGATCGAACATAAAACTGTTCCGAGCAAATACACAGGTGTCCGTTTACACTGTTGGAAATCTATTCGGTGTTATTGTTTATAGGCTTGATTTAGAATCATAGCTATATTATTTCCAAGTCTGAATTGTAATAATTGATAGTCTCTCTTCATCCGAATTGAAACCAAATATTTCAGGCCACGAACATAGGCACTTATAAATTACCTTTTCACTCTGGGATTTCAATGTAAACATCATTTGAAATGGATGTGAAATTATTCCCTAAGTGCTCCGCTATCGAAGTGACGTGAATATATATTTTTTCGCGATTATAATCGTGAAAACTGATAAGCGAGTGACAGCTTTCTCATTTTTGAACCTACACGAGGTGTGACTCAGTAACCCATTTAAAAGATTTTGTTCTCCAACAGTGGTATTATTTACGACGCTCCTGACTTTGTCGGTAATACTCCCAAAGTAAGAGAATAAAACACTGGAGTTGGTCACACAAAGTTTTCCAATAAAACGTCGCAAGTAGCCGACTTACTTGTCAGGCAGCAACGCTTACCGAACTGGGCGGCCCGGCCAAGGCAAGCTGACCTGCGCCCGTAGCGTAACTCTTCACAACTCACTCAACGTTTGCTTTATTCTGTGGTTTATTATGGGCCTTGGTAAAGTGGTTACTCCATTATGACACTATTAAAATTTTACGTTTATTGATTTTACAAGGTTTTCCTGAGTTGGGATGTAACTTATGCCTATTTGATTTTTAGTTATATTATATAATGGCTGTCGGACTCAAGTTGCTGTTGAAACTGCATAATAAAAGCTAACTCCATATTGTGACATTTATAATTTTTGATTTTATTTATGCAAGATCTATTAATTTCGCCAGACTCACCAAATAATTTGTATTTACCTCTACCACGATAAATAAATATTGTTTTACTTGTATGCAACCATATTTGTACACTTCTAGGCATAACATAGCGACCTATCAACTTTAATTTAAGAACTTTACTGCCTATGTTATACATATAAAAATGATTATGATCACTAAAGGAAATCTTTTTCTTCATGAAAATGTCTTTGTGGAACTCTGTTGTACTTTGTGGGCTCTGTGGGCTCTGAGGATCTGCCCATTCTGATTGCTTATTAAAAGTGACACGTTCATAAGTATAACGTACACCACAACAGCGAATAACATCCACATGTACTCAATGAATAAGTAAGCATCCCTCAATCCCTCACCTAGATCTGAGCACGTCGCGCTCGCCCAGTATTAAGTCAATCTATCAATCCGCGCACGTGCCGCGTGTCTCCTCTGTGGACACGAACTAATCATACAGAACCACATCTGTGCCCGAGATCCCACTCCCAACATTCAAGGGTAATAAGTACAAATATCATTTTCTAAGAAATTCAAGGGTAAAAATTGTAAAGGTAGAAACAGACTTGCTGCGGGCGACGCGATCGTACATTGTGTCAAAATAAACTAGTATATTCATTATTTCATTGATTGATTCATCGCTTTTCACTTACCGAATAGCATTTCGAATTTATATTTTCTAGGAACCAAGTCGATTATGAATCAAATAGGCTGCGGATTCCTTTGTTTTGTTATGGGTCGAATTCATGAAAGGAGTTAAATGTACTGCTGTCAATAAATTCTCATTATTATTAGTATTAAGCTTTCACATTTTTTTTTGTTTTACGCTGTATGATTCGCGTCCTGCTCAGTAGCACAACAAAAGATAAGGATAAAAAACACCCACCTGGCGAAAGCTTATGCCACGTCAAGTGTTTAAAATCAGTTTCCACCTTTATATAACTAAAATCGCCGAAATGTTTCCATCTCAAGATGATCGTTTCCCCGATATGTTCCGCTGCTTGAGTCCGCACAACACGTCAGCTCGCTCACCCGCCCGGAGAGTACCCGGTACTGCACAGTGTACAGTGTGCCTACACCACATGCATACATACATACATACTTACATACATTATTTAGTTGTGAGCTGCATTGAGTTTGTTTTATACAGGACACGTGTAACGAGTAATGCTGAAACATTTACTGTAAATACGACGAAGTCTGTACAAAGGCAAAGGAATTTCTTTGAAATGGGTAGGTAGTTCGTTAGTTCGTCACTTGGATGTGGAACATACATCATGCCTGTAATCTAGAAAGGGTTAAGTAGAGGTGCAAGTTTCTATAGGAACTTGCACCTCTTATACTACTCTCCACTTATACAAAACTGGCGCTATATTGATGTACTATATTCCTACTAATGTTGGTATACATCAAAATTTCGCCAGTTTTGTGTAAGTTCCATGTAATAGGGGGAGAGCCTATTGTCATCATTCGGGCAAAATCCCAACACATTGCCCGATCCGGAAATCGAACCAGGACTTTATGCTCAGCAGTAGCACGTCGAGGGTCTACCTACCGATACTGACCTTCTGCCGTGAAAGTCTACACCTTAATTCCTTTTTTCTTTTTATTAAATTGCAATATTGGAAGTCATTATTATTTTTTAACTATCTCTTTCTCACCTTCGACGTTAATAAGTGATTCGTAAGCCACCAGCTCGTATGATAGAAAACTTCCCTGGCAACTTTGCGACCGATGTGTTGCTCACTCGGTATCATCACATTGCCATCAAGTCGTTCCGTGCTGCCCCGTCGCGTCCCGCCCCGCCACCGCCGACGTTGACGCCACAGTCACTCGCGGCTCTCGCGGCTGTCGCGTTCGAGCTTTTTGGTTAAAACGTAGATGTTTCAGAAGGCCAAATCTTACTAAATACGATGATAAGGCAGAAAATTCGCCTGTCAGTGACGGTCCGCAGCTGGCAACACCAGAATAATTAAATGGACGCATTTATCAAAGCATGCATAATGGTTATTTCCCAGTCCAGCGATATTGATCATATAAATATGTACAAAATAGATACCTTGACACTGAGAAACCGGCTCACTGATTCTTTTCGAACAATGGTAATATGCCATTGCGTTGGTCAGCACCCCTCTAGTCAGTGACATTAGAAACTTTGTGTACCATTCCGACCATCCATAGATGGACAAGTATCAATGTGAGTTTTTCAATTCATATGTACTTTCTAAGATTATCTTGGACATCACTGACATCGGTGAAGGAAAACATCGTGAGGAAACCTGGACTTAAATAATTTAATTGATAAAAGTCTGAAATCGCCAACCCGTCTTGAGCAAGCGTAGTGATTGATGCTCATGTCTTCTCTGTATGAGAAGAGTCCTTTGCCCTGCAGTGGGACAGTAATAGGCTGGTACTGTTTTTTTATAGATGGACAAGCATCACACGGACTGAACCTTCTGCGCCCTTGCACCGCATGTCCCGGGGCTAAGCGAGACTTCGGCACCAACGAACCGTTTTGCTGTAGAGAGACGAGTGTCGACCGTTACATGAGCAGTTTTAAACCCATCCAGCAATGTTTGCTGTTCCACTGAGTTCGCGATTCCAAGCTGACTGTTCTTTTACAGATTTCCGTGCTCGTCAGTTTTAATGGACCGGATAAACTTCGGTTTGGGATATTAGACTAGAATGCCTCAATGTATTTCCTTTCTTTCTGGTGAAGGTGAAAACACACTTTCAAGATTAGTCAATTCAACTCAATTCGTACGTTTCAAAATTAATAAAAACACACTTTGGTGGTCATTTCGCACGGGTTTCTTACAAAAGCTCTTTTCTGTGTTTGGAAGGACGTCATATTTGAAGCATGTACAATTGCAATTAATGTTTTGTTACATAGCAAATGAAATAAATAGAGAGTACGTTAGCAGCTCACGGTGGAGGCTTCGTGCAGACGCCCTCGCGTCGCGTCGCCTAGTCAAGCGAGCCGTAACTAGGTAAACGGTAGTTCGCATGGCGCTAGCTCGCGACTACCTACCAATATATCTCGTGAGAAAATATGGATGCGCTTCTTCTTGTTGTCAACTGAAAAACTATATTTATGTTGTTATTTTACAAAATTATCAAACAACCTACCTACGAAGTTACCTGTACAAATATTAGGGTGCGTCCGGAAATCTTAAGCCTAGGAGGTTTATAGTAATATGCAAGTAACGGTTTTGTTGTGATGCAGAGATTAAGGCCCTGTCTCTCATACACGGTATTGTGACCTTAAATCCGGACAAGTGCCATTGTGGCATTTTGTGTATTTCCTATGTTTGACTTAACGTTTGGCAGCACTGGCATTGGTGAAAAAAACATAGCAAGAAAACCCGGACCTTAAAAAAATATAAGTTGCGGCGGATTGGCGATTGGGCTTATCTGTATGAAAAGAGTCTTTCGCCCTGCAGCGGGGCAGTAACATGATACGTAGGAGTACGTGGGTACGACGATACGTTTATCTATTCTCGGCGTTTTTTTTCAAGTTGATAGATAGTATCCATAATTTATAAATAATAACTTTAGAGCAGTTCATATTGCAAACTCCCGTTTCCAAGTTAAGTTAATTTTAGTCTAAACTAAATCTAATTATGAAACTCCAACAAAACATACGATAACGCAGGTTAACGTCACGTTAACACAGTGATTGATTTAAACCAAAGTTGTCACGTTGTTGCCGCTCTACCCTACCGCTGTCCCTATAATCTTTCCCACTCTCCAACTGAATCCCAGACTTTACTCAATAATAATAATACTCCCCCGACACCCGCCACACGCGCTAACTACACCTGGAATACTTTTTGAACTGAGCTGATACGAGCAGTTCACTCATAGAATTTTATGGATATGAGAGAAAAGTTGAGAGTTTCATTGAAGGAAAGAGTTTTAAATGTTGCGTTATTATCATAGCTAACGTTTAAAAAATCTTTTTAAGCTAGTTAATACTAAACATGAAATCTAAAATAGTACATAACGAGATGCCTCGGCTTTAGTTTACCTTCAATTGTTTCTGATTATACCACTTTGTAGTGATACTTTTTACAATAGATATGTTCTAACAATATTTTTACTGCACGTAGGTACGGCTGATTGTAAGTACATAACAATCACATTTTAGGGTATTAAGTCCACATTCCTTCCTAACTTAAACAGCACCGAAATTGTAACCGCGATACATAATGTAAACATTAGAGCGGCTTGTGTCCCCCATATAAATAAGGAAGACATGTCTGTTACCGTGAGGCGCGGCGGGTGAGCTCCTCGCGCCGCGCTTGTTCTCTAAATTGCACTTCCAGGCCTCAACTGGTGCCTGTCAACTCTCCACCACACTTTGCCTCACAAACGAGATGCGTTAATGACTAGTTGTTTTCAAAAGTATAATAAGTGTTCACACTTTTGCTTAAATATTATGATCATATGAGAGATTTTCGTCAGGTAGTAATGCTACGTAGTTATGAGAGCATAGGCAGAAGAGAGTCGAGACTTTGATATTAGTCTTACATAGTCAAACCCAAGACCTCATGAAGCATTTGTCATGAGCTCAAGCGCGTTGTCAGTACTTTATACACAGCGAGCAGTTAGTGAAGACATTGGTCTGCCTGGGCCTGCAGTTACATAAAGTTTGATGAAGCAATAAAAGATGCGTTTAAAAATAAACTTTGAACGTTACAATGTTAATAAGATTTCATTGTGAAAGAAATGTTCATAACTTTTCCAGTTGTTTAATTAAGGGCTGGCATTGATTGCGGCACTCGCTTGAATAATGCATAAAGTCGCGCCTCCCACGAATATTCTGTTATTTATATGTAAAGCAGATGACTCCAGCCGTCTTCTAGAGGCTTTCTAGGGATCACTTGCTAGCGGTAAATATGATATTGTAATTTACCGCTGTAACAAATTGCTCAGGACATAAGTTAGGTTTGCTAGAAGACATTTAAAGTGTGCCAGTGAATTCTGTAAAAGACAATGGTATAACAAAATAAATAACTAAAAAATAACAAAATAAAAGACTATACGAGTTATATGGTTTAAAAAGATACAGGTTTGATACTCCCTTTCTAGAGTATGTCAAAAATTATTCGAAATTATTTAAAAAGATTTGCATGACGGCTAAATCTAAATTTTTAAGCGAAACAATTAAAAAATCTACTAACAAAGTAAAAGCTACTTGGAAAATGATTAACAATGAAACGGGTAAATCAGTAAAACAAGTAAATCAACTTGAGATTATTGTCGACAATAAATTAGTTAGTAACGCGGCTGACGTAGCTCAGGCCTTCAATGAGTTTTTTGCCAATATACCTATAACCACGACTCGCTCCTTAAATTCATCCCCGTCTAAAGCTGAGAATCTTTTGCTCACTAGCGTACCTAAATGTAGCCGCTTATTTTGTTTCGAACATGTAACACCACGTGATATAGTAAATGTATTTAACTCTCTTAAGTCTAAAAACACTGGTGATTACTGGGGCATCTCCATTAAACTTTTGAATAATATAATAGACATCGTAGCCCCCTATCTTGCCATTACTTTCAATAGATGCATTGATTTAGGTACTTTCCCTGACCTCATGAAAAATAGTAAAGTCATTCCACTGTTTAAATCAGGTAACAGAAATGACATTGGCAATTTCAGGCCTATTTCTATCTTACCTGCCTTCAGCAAAATATTTGAAAAATTAATACTCAAGCAGTTGCTAAGACACTTCAATTTAAATAGCCTCCTCCATACCGAACAGTATGGCTTTACGAAAGGTCGTTCAACTACTGATGCGGGTGTCGCTTTGTTGAAACACGTATTTAATGCATGGGAGAACTCGCAAAATGCAATAGGGGTTTTCTGTGATCTCTCAAAAGCTTTTGATTGCGTACTTCATGACACACTTAAGCGTAAACTAGTTCATTACGGTGTCCAAAACGAAGCTCTTAACGTAATAGATTCATATTTACTTCATAGATTTCAATGTGTAGATGTAAATGGTGTGAAATCTTCCGGGCTACCAGTTCTATTAGGTGTACCTCAAGGTTCAATACTGGGTCCATTCTTATTTTTGGTCTATATTAACGACTTGCCATTCTATTTAAACGGTATCTGTGATGTTGTGTTGTTTGCAGATGATACCTCTCTCATATTTAAAGTAGAACGGAATAGACAAGATTTTGATAATGTTAACTTTGCACTTTCAATGGTCACGGATTGGTTTACGACAAATAACCTAGTTCTTAATGCCAAGAAAACGAAATGTATAAAGTTCGCCTTACCTAATGTTAGAAATCTTGGACCGAATATAAGCATTGGTGGTGTGGTGCTTGATACGGTGGACTCTGCAGTCTTTTTGGGCATAACAGTGGATGCCAAACTGCAGTGGGGCCCTCATATATCAACCTTAGCAGGGAGACTCAGCTCTGCCGCCTACGCTGTCAGGAAAGTGAGACAATACACTGACGTGGACACAGCTCGGTTAGTCTATTTTAGTTATTTTCACAGCGTAATGTCTTACGGTATGCTGTTATGGGGCAAAGCTGCAGATATTCAAAATATATTTGTGCTACAAAAACGAGCTGTTCGTGCAATATACCAATTAGGGCCCAGAGTCTCCTTAAGAGATCTATTTAAAGAGATTGGTATTCTCACAGTGGCTTCTCAATTTATTTTTGCCAACATAATATACATTAGGCAAAATATACATATGTACACTAAAAACAGTGACATCCACAATTTTAATACCAGAAATAAGCACAAACTGTACGCTCCTTTCCACCGGCTTCATAAGGTCCAGAGCTCATTTGTGGGGCTCGGTATCCGCTTTTATAACATGCTACCTCATTCTTTGCTGGATTTACCTTTTAACGCGTTTAAAGCTAAAGTTAAATCAAACCTTTGTTCTAAAGCATATTATTCGATCAACGACTATTTAGAAGACAAGAATAGTTGGTCGCTTTGTTGAACGCAGGACAATGTTACTATGTTCTTTTACTGTTTAATAGTTCTTTATTTTTGTGTATGTTTCTTCTACTATCCATATTTTTATGTTATTGACATGATCCTCTCATTACATTGTGTGAATGAGTTGTATTGATATAATTCAGCATTGCACATGTCAGCGGGCACGCCCTTGGACTGCCTTGGAGGCTTTTTATGTATTCAGTTTAGCAGGCTTTGCTTGAGTTAATTGTCGATTTTGGTATATATAACTTTTTATTTATTTATTTTGGCATATTGGTGTGTGCTAGCTAACATGTAGCAAATTATTTAATTGAATGACGTATAAAGATGATTGACATAATTATTATTTTTGACATAATGTGTTGTATAGCTTCAGGTTCTTCAAACCTATCAGACAGACGTGTTGCTGGGGAGTTTGTTCCTCCACTTCTTCTTCCCAGCAAAAACACTAGGAAGTGGTGAAGGGTGGGCGTTTTGGGGGACTGTCTTATGTAAACGTCTTTGACGTTCAAAAAGTGCTGATTCTCAGCCTAATTTGAATAAATGAATTTTGATTTTGATTTTGATTTTGATTTTAACAGTTCTGTCGCTGCACGTTGCTCAGTGTAAAGTAAAAAAAACAGGAACCGACTTCTCATTGTATTTACATAGTTGCTTTTTTTTCCTGCTTCTATCTTCTATGTATTTTTAATTCCTAAATATCGATTGAACAAAAGTTGTTCAAACTGAGACAAACACGAAGAACTAGGCCTTCATAACTTCGTAATATTGCTATTTATGAACTGCACAGTCATTCAAAATGACGGTATTTTCTGTCTGTCAATATGATTCAGTCGAGGTCTCGCATAGTTTTTGGTTTAACTGTCTTGCTAGCTAATCTCAGATCCTCCGATAAAACATGATTAGCAACATATTGAACAAAAAGCCGAGTTCATAGCAACAAGCCTAACAGTCGCATTACTCCGGTATTGATATTAAATGATGTATGTCAACACAAAGCTATGGCCGCGAGTTTTTTGCGGTCCGGTCCAAACGATGATCGATGTCCCTCAGCGGCCCTTTGTCTTGCCCGAGCCTTCATGTGTGATTGGTTGGTTCGGCTCCTGCTTGTGTGTTATTGGCTGGTGTGGCTTCCGTTTTTGTTTTATAGCTCGCATTGTGTAGTGGTGCGGAATAAATCCTGTTCTTATCCCGTGTCTGTGTAAATCCTGCGATATAAGAACGGTCCCTTTACTAGTGAGATGCTTGTTGGTTTTAAAGTAGATGCTACAGTGCGGCGGTGCCTCCGTTTAATGTGTAAACGGCTTGCGGCTTGTTCTGACTTGGTTCATTTTTTTTGTCTGAACATGCTGAACACTCATGAACAATCTAAGAAGTTATGTTAGAATGTTATTTAATTACGTGTGCCTCTTTCTTATTTGGTACGTAGGTCTTAACTAACTTTATTTTAATTGTAAGTAACAATTTTCCCCAAAATATCAAAGCTTCTGCATCAATTCCTGCCTAAACTATTTATGTGGATATTTCAGTGCATTATCTTGATACATTTAATCATACGAATAAAACTTTTTCATTCAAAACTGAACTTTCTAAAATAAAAATAATTACCTTGACATAATCTCTAAAATTAAAATCGTGCGCTCCATCGTACTTTGTAGGCTTTGTGCTAGGGCGGGCGGGCTAGGGCGGGCTAGGGCGGCAGTCGAGCGCCGCGAGCCGGCCGCGCAGCACGCGCCGCCAGCACGTTCCGCAGCGAACCTAACTTCGGGGAAAGTTCGGAACAACACGGAGTTCGTAAACACTGAATGACGGTTTAGGACGTTGTTTTTATTGCTTTGAAGACTTGCATTGGTAAGTTATCTGCTGGATACATCAATATTGATATCGTCTTTTTTATTTTTTGACTATTTTAAGTTTGATCAACGTTCTTTTTATTAGTAAATAATGAGCAAAATAATGTGTATTTAAAAGATTTCATCAATTAACATATTCTAAGTACGTATTTCTTCCATTGAGAATTACTTTCACGAGAGTCATATCCGCACAATTGAAAACCGGTGCAAATAGTGTAGCCACGTTGTTCTTCGAGCACTAAATCACAGAGGAGGCCGTTCTCTTCCGAACAGTCACATTTCCGAGGGGAAAAGTGCAATTACGTTTTTCTGTTACATATTTTTTCAGTTTCAGCTCGGGATTGGAATTTGTTCCAATAAATAGTGATAGGCTCGCGTGCTATCGGGTCCGACCCTTCTGTCGTTATCGGGGACTGTCGCTGTTGCCCTTTTTCTACCCTTTCGGGGATCAATGTTTGTCAATTACATAACATTGTATTTAAATAGTTATAAATACGAGTATGTAGCTGTTCACTTCGCTGTAACAACAGAAATGTATCAAACTGATCGAATGGATGTTCTAATTCCAAAAAAAGATTTTTAATTCGATATAAGGGTAAAGTTCGCTCGTAGCTCCAGTTAACTGGTGTTATATACGGTATAATTGTGTAAAATAATATCAGTCAATAGATATACTCATTTAATATAATTTTGATTTGACACACTTGAACTTATAATTTAAAGTTATAATGTTAATTTTGGATACCCGTTATTCGATCTAATCAACACTTAATATATAATTCCATTTTATTTCAAATATAATCTAGTTAACGCAAACAAGCATGTTAGCAGTAAGCTTGCAAATTATTTACAGGTAAAAAACACTTACCACCGTCCTATCCTAGTCGTATCTGCCTTAGAAGAACTACATATATTAAACATTCGTTGTTATAAATATAAGTTAGATACCTTGTTAGTTCGTTATATTTGATGATAATACATATAACGAACGTTACACAAAATGTTCTTTTGGAATGTTATATGTTATAATATGTGCATTAATGTAAATCGTATATAATTTAAACATTATGAGAAATTGGTCATTTTTATGTAATTAAAGTATTATTCCTTATAATAGGCATAATAATAGAAAGTGTCCTCCTGGTTCATATATCGATGCCGGTAAAATATAATAGTGAGATTTTATTAACTGCGTCACGTTTTGCAGCAAAAGACTGTAACATGTTGCCCATCAAGATTGGAGCTCAAACAACCGAACGAACACGTTTATAGTTATGCATATTACATACAAACGATATTTACATACATACATACGATATCATATCATATGCAATCAAATTCGGTTGATAAATATATTATACATAATCATGTTTTTTTAATAAAACTGACTGTCGTCTTCCGGAACCTCAGCAAGAAACGATATAAATATTGCTTAACGTAACTCACAGCCATCAAAATGATATTTAGCGAAGTTCCATAACGCGTATTCCATATTTCCGTGTTGTCGTTGGATTAGAACGTTCGCCACCATAAAACATAACACGAACCCGTGTTTTATTCACATAAATCTCGTACGCCTGACGGACGAATAAAAGACGTAGGACTTCGCCAACTTACATAAGTATTCATCAAGGACTTTACGTCGTATTCCCAAGGGCTATATTTGAGCGGCGGAACCGCACTGATAACGGTGTGGAGCCTTAAGTTAGTCTGTTATTGCGTAACTTTTCCCATTGTAACGTGTCACTAGAGCCCTCCCCCCCTCCATGTACCACCCCCCGCCCCCTCGCTGTGTCCCCTTACATCTCAACCTGTCGTCTCGAGTAATTAGTCGGGGTACAGAACGACACAACTCAATGTTGTACTTTTCTCTTAAAGTAATTTAAGAAAAATAACCTTTTGCTGTCGCCCGCTTTGTCATCGGCACTTTTACTGCCGCCGTGTCTTTTTGTGTTTTGAGCTTTTTATCTTTTGTGACTTTACTAGGGATGCTGTCTGCCCGACCTCAAGGTCATTTTTGTATCCCACTTCCGCTTCAGGACACCTTAACACTATTTACCGACCGGATAAATAGTTTGGATGTTTTACAGTTTTGTTTAACCTAGCTCCTGCTCGCCACATCGTCCACGTAGAAGTAGAAAAAAGTCACCAACTCAGAAATGAAAGAAAGCAGTGTCCATCCCGGATTGCAACTTTCGCTGGCTATGAATAAATGATGACTTTCTAGCGTATTTTATTATTTTACCCTTCGTATTAATTAACAAATTGTAAACAAAAATTGTTTGAATTTGAACAACTTCTGCTGTACCTTGAATGAGTAACGATCATTCGTTACATGAAATTGAGTCAATCAACATTTTGTTTTTGCCGATTTCATCCACCGTTTCACCCCTTAAGTCACCCTCGTCGTAAAACATTGAACACTCCATTTTTAAGTAAAAGTGATCTATACATTCTTGCAACCATAAGTTAAAAACAAAGGACTTTTAAACAAACTATTTCACTCAATTTACCCCTTTATGGACTGAATTTCAAAAAATCGTTCGCATCAAGACAAATAGTACACCCTGCAAAAAATTACGTCTAGAAAGAAATGAAAATGAATAAATCTTCTGTCTTTTATGTTTTGTCTATCGTCTTCTATCCTGCACTTACGTATTCCACGATAATTTCCAACCAAGTTTCAACTAACTATAGAACACTATGTACACAGCTCACCCTCAACAGTCTACAGGCACACTAACTGATTGTTCACTGCATATACAATAGACAAGTCGTCGAATACGCGAAACGCACTTTAAACGAACGTACAGCGTAGTGCACTTTGGCGTACTCGTATTAAAATACGCGATCAATCCGTCATTAGTGTGCGATCCATTCAGCACCAATTGTTGTACTCGACTGTGAGCAAATACTTAGCAGCGAGAGGCTTTCCGTGTTGCAAGCATCGAGACGAGTGAGCTCCGCCGATTCATATGCACGATCATTGGCGCTTGTATACGCAAATAATATGCAATTTACTTACTTGTATAATAATGACACTATAGCTGCATCATTGCCTTATCCCTAATATCCCTTGGCAGGAACTTGAACAAAAACCTATTTATCGTTTGTCATTCGCGATACATGATGAGAGATCCGATAGATATCGAATTAGGACGTTCATAATTTCAGTTTCTGTTTTTTAAATGAAGAAATTCTCAGAAAATACAGGATTTTTTTTAGTAGCCATTCATACTGTTACTTGAATTAGCAATATTTTGCATTATATATGTCAACAAATTAAAATGGGCAGACGACGTGACCAAAAATAACAATTTGCATTTGATATGTTATCAGCGATCCGTCCCAGCTTCGCCCGTGACAAATTATTCACAAAAACCTTTTTCGTTTCTCACTCTTTCTATTGGTGAAGACCGCATTCAAATCTGTTCAGTAGATTTTGTTTTATACTATGTAGTGATTATGACAGTAACGATACACAATACACATGTCTATGTTATGAACAAATCAAAGAAGTATCTTTATTATGATTCAGAGTTTCTTCCTCAGATATATAGAAGAATATCTGTCTGAGAATATCTGTGTGTATTTCACATAAAGCGACTGCCTATCCTACCTCCACGACTTAGTTACTGGGCAACACGATACGTCTTTGTAGTACTGGTTGTCAGACTGTCGGGCTTCTGAATACCCGTAAATACTTAAAGTGACATTCCATCAGCCTTAAAGATTGTTGAAAAGTACAAAGTGTGTGGGATTAACTTGCGCTACAGAAATGTGACGCGAATTTTTCAAATGACAAACTATTAGTGGATAGAATATAACTTTGTGTGGGTCCTCTGTTTAGATTGATGTTTAACCAGACACGCAATAGGTAATTTCCTCCTCGAACCTCCAGTTCCCGGCCGGTGATACCGGCGACTCTAAAGTCGTAGTAATTAGAAAGATCCTGATCGCAGTGTATTGCATCCTCAATTGCGCATTGTTACAGGAAACGAACTGGTCAGCGAACCCCTCGAGCCATAATTCAATAATTAGCTAGGCTTTAAAAGTGTGTAGGCTGGCACTGGGCAATGGAGACAGAAGGCGCACTACAATTAGCATTGGGGTAAATGTAAATGGAAAATAAATGTGATGTTTTGTGTTTGTGGAAGCTGGTAGTGAGTGGTATTCCCCTTTCTACAATTCCCCAGTACCTACTAGACACTGCTTAGCTCGTGTTCAGGGATGTATGAAAAGAGAGGTCCTCCTCAAATGGTGATACAACATGAACCGCCGGCCAGCCCCGCTACCACTTTGTTGCCAGGTTAATTATTTTCACAGTGATCAATTTATTTAAAATAAATAAAAAATAAAATTCATTTATTTCAGGTAATTGAAAATTAATTAATTTAAATTAATTAATAAATAAATGAAATTAATTCAATGACAAAATTAAGTCCTAGCTCCTTGCTGCACTGGCTTGCTCTTCTGAGCCTGCCTACTTGGTGCGGGGGCTGGTGGTTAGTGGTAACTCGTAAACTTGTATCGGTGCTCGTGCTAGCAGCGCGCTAATGGATCTGCACTATTATATCCACGGTTGAGGTGAGAGCGAGAAGCGGGAAATATACAGGAATAGGTTGGTATCAATATAAATATACCACTTGGGTGGGTACCCAAGTTTCTCAAGGCTCACTGGGTTTTCTATAATATGTGAAACCTTATCTTTAGACCGTTGGGTATGTAGCCTAACTGTATATGTGAAATAAATCTACTGAGCTTGTTTGTAATCAAGGTTAAAGTGCACATTCATTGTTTGACCAACCTTTGACTGATCATAGTCATTCCTGATGGTGTGACTTTGATCAGTCAAAGGTTTTATGTTTACGTCTTTGTACTTGTAACTAATTATATGTAGATAGAGTAGATCTTCAACAGACGTAGTCAAGCTTGATGAGCTCCCCATACTTTCATCATTTGATACCATTCACAACTCAATGACTGTTTAACGAAAATACATATCAATGAAATTCATTGAAACAACCGATGAAAGAAATAGTCAAAAGATATAATTATTTATATCACTATTTAACTAAGTAGTCCGCTTATTTCTCTTGACTCGGTCGCGACTATAACTCAGCCCGCGAGAGCTGTTACTGTGTAGAGAGAGGCTGAAAGTAAGTCCCAGTTGTGCGTTCTTTACGTCCGCCACACTCTCGGCGCCATAGCTTAGCGCTAAATATTTCACTTTACTTTCGACAAAACTAAAGGCAGGGATTAATTGAATATTATATGTCTGTGCTAAAAGTAAACTATGTATAAAGTTATGAATATCTATCTACATGAAGTTAGCCTTTAATAAAGAAAAAACTGTCTATTTTTTGGGAATATGTTTGCCGCCATAAACCTAAATAAAGTGACTGAAGTTATCTTTCATACGAGACCCTTAAATTTTAAGACTTAATAAAAAGACCGCTAGATACTGGGAGGACATAACAGTTGGCACGTTATACGACAGATATCAGACCATTGTGTGGAAAAATTGTGAGCGAACGTAATGAGGCGATCATAACATGGCCTGTGTGCCATGCGATCCTGGTAATTGCGCTCTTCAGTTCGGTCCGCTGTGTGCGGGATGATTGTCATCCTCCCGACCCCCGACCTACCCCCACAGTCCCAAAAGACGCGTACTAAATCACGGAATTAACCTTGCCGGCAGAAGTTAGTTGAATGATGAACACGAACTTGAGTCGTTATATTTTGTCTAATCGTGTGGCACTGTTGTTACTGTAGCTGCTCTCGGAAAGCCGAGGGATTTTCATTTTGTTTTAAATATTAAATGTTTTAAGATTTTTTTGTTGTTTTGAATGATTTCTTGTTTAAGTTTATGATGAACTCCAATTATCAAATATATTCCTTGCACATTCTCAATAGAAGAAAATTCCTGTATCGATATTACCATAAAAATGTCGGTATGTCTATGGAAATGATCCTCGAATGAAATGGCCAATAAAGGTTGGGTGACAATAGGGTCTGTCCTCGGCCACAAATGTCGTCGGCACTTGTTTTGCGGTGTCCCCCAGGGACGATCACTGCGACCGGTCGCGATCGCTTCCACGCGTGACGACCGCAGTCACCACATTACGCACATGTGCACTATCGCTTATGTCGATAAATTATAATACCGTGCGTGGAAACAATTTCGCTGTGGAATTGAATGTCATAGAAAAAAAATGATGGATTGGTATTGGTTTGGTTTGGTTATTATTAGCTTTTTGTAACCAGAATGTTTGTTACAATAATATGTTAACGTCAAAACAAAATAACATTACCTTCTTGTTCTGAAACTTTCAGTTCATTTCCATTGTCAAAATGTCCCTTGGCAACAAAGAAAAGGGTACATACAACAAAAGCGTTCCTTTCACCCATCAATCAGAGCTGACGTAAATGTCAAAGGCTTGGAGCCGTCAATCGTACGAAATCGCAGGAAACAGCGACCCGTTCTGTATGTTATTATCGGAACAATCAAGCCCACGTGCTCATTGGAGCGAACTCAATACGACGTCATCAGGAGCGGGGCTGTAAAGACACGATAGAAGAAGGTGCAGAAGTATAGGTCCACGCCAGACTTGGTAGGAAATGAAAAAAGATATTAATTCTCCGGTTACCCGTGTGGCTTTGGGACTGCTCAATTCACCTGTATCGTAGCACATGTATGTTTCTTATCGCGTTTTGTTAGGGGTTGATTCTCTGTAGCTATACATTTCACAGTCATGATGAGCGCGACACTAAAACGTAGCACCAAGGTCGCAATAAGCCGCACCACGAATAATTCACCATTTACATACAAACTGCCGCACCCCGCCATCATACACCGCCGAGCGCGATACTGCTCCCCGGCCGCGCTCGCAGGACCCTGTACATCGCTTGCTAGCGCTGGATATAAAAACTTCGGCCTGATTAAAAACGACCGTGAATAAAAAAGTGGATGATATCTCGCTACGGTAAAGTGAGGGCCTTTACCTGGCGATATCGCTCATTTGCTTTGTCAGCAGGAAAGTGTGTTAGTGGAGAATGTAGGGAGGTCGCAGCTGCGCCCGACAAACTGCCATCAAAGAATATTTAATAAAGAAGCCTCAAATGTATTTTGCGTGTGAGCGGAGAGAGCGCGCTGCATATTTATGACAAAATGATGATGGAACGAGAATATCTTTATCAATTTTTCCAAGTTGTTTGAAACACAGAAAGGTTTTCCTTTGAATATTTTCGTCACAAAGTAAGGTACAGTTTCCATTTTGTGAGTTTTGACTTTGTGACTAAAGAATATTTTGTCCGTTGCTCATTGGGCTTTAGATTTGTTCGTTGAACTTATATTTATCTGATATAGATAGGTGTACTATTTAGCCAAGGCGCATACACTACACGGTAGGCATGGCATGTCGGTTACCCACACGTAAAGAGGTGGATACATCCGTCGCGTCGGTTTGGCTCTTACTTGTGACTGCATAATCTTACAACATTACTATTTGTTCAATATTAACATAATTATGCTGTTTTATTTAATGTTGAACGCTTAATATTCCAGGGAAATTAATATAAATATTCTTAATCTAACACAAAGTCGCACAACAGAACCGTATGATTGAGTCAGTCGAGAAATTACCCAAAATACTGTTTTAATTGTGAAAATTGCTTAATTTAAGCAGACATATACATATTTCAAAGGTTAAATATGTATATGTCTGCTTAAATTAAGCAATTTTATATATAAATAGGTCCCTTGAGAAGGAGCTCAAGACCAATGATTTGGAAAGTCGTGTGTCGGCTTGTCACCATAAATACAAAGTTACGTCATGCTTACCTGCCACCCCATCTTGATTCCCCTGTGTTTTCTCAAACCGCACTGTTACCAAATTGAAATTTAAAACAAGTGTGCTTTAAGTCCGTTAGTGTAACTGTTATTAGCACAGTGAGAACAGTTCTCAGCTCGCATTAAAACTTCAACTACTACGTACTAATGGCGCCCGCGCTTTACCGTGTAACTCCTGCGCCGTAGAGCACCCACTCCTTGCGACCACGGACTGATAAGAACTAACGTTTTTAGTTTCCTTAGTGTATTTCCATGTTTAATAAATACTTCAATTAAGTACTTTACTGCTTACTTACTTCGGCAACCGAAATTATTTTAACATTTGATTGTGAAAAAGCATAATTTTTCACTACTTTGCTCTTTCAAATGATTCAATTGGCTGGTTGAGTTCTCTGCTAGTCCACCTACGGTTGCATTTTCCTGTTTAATGTGATTAATGTTGTTGCCTTTGAAAATCCTTTAGTGATGCCTTTCAATTTGACTGCACACCGAGGGTCTCTCAGGTCCATTCGAGGCTCTCATTACACTGATTCGGTGCACGAAATCAGGTCAAGAATTTGCGCCCAGAATTTAATATCAGTTGACATAGATGTAGTCTGTAGCAGGTAGATAGTGGCCGTTACGGCTTGCGGCCGCCCGTCTTAATTAAAATGCCTAATGAGAGCCGCCGGGACAGCCTCGCCCCCGCACCCCGCAACCCGCACCCCGCGCACTTCACCCGCGACCTCTCACACAATCACCATTGCCACCAGGTTACACCCTCCTACTAACAAATGTTGTTTCGTAAATCAGCTCGTGTTGTAACTGCTGCCTTAACATGAGTATATTAAACAAATGCATACATTTTATTTATTACCGTACTGCTGCAAAGCATGAGGTCCAGGGTTCGATTTCGGAGTCGGGTAAAGTGTGGCAGCCCGAATCCTAGATTTGCAGCCGGTTGTTTTAGGCCAGTGGCCACACTTCATAAAATAATGGCTGTTTTCACAAACTTTGAGCGACATCCAAATGTAATGCTTAAATATTTTTACACTGTTTTGCGCTGTAAACACTTTTCACTTTTATTTATACATTATAATGTAAGTGTTGCTCATGATTCATGACCATCCAAGGGAATATTAAAATTAATCTTGTAATGGTTAAAAAACAGCAAAATTAGTGATCTAGTTGATGGAATGTTACAGAAAGCAGTTCGTAGGTATAATTTGTTCAAAATCAAAATTCATTAATTCAAATTAGGCTGAGAATCAGCACTCCTGAACGTCAAAACGTTTACAAAAGACCTCAAAACGGCACTACAACACTCGATGAACAGTTTAGTTTAACATTAGAAAGACGTTATTTATTACACAACAGCTGGTTTTTATAGACATCAGTTGCGTCTCATCCGCTGCCAGCAGTGGAGCTCGTCTGTCGGAAATGTACTAGATTACTGATGCTACGAAGTTCGACCGAATTATCACCAACAACTACAAACAGTTTTACTTATTTTATGTTATTTTTTAAATGGATTAGGGTCTAAGGTTAATTGGGTCTTCATAGTTAAAATTCTATCTAAGGTCTGTTACATAGATCTTCCACAGTATCTTTTCGCAAACAATAATACAGCAACATAAGAAAATTATGTTTTCTCTGAATTATTGCGAAAGAAAACATCAGCGCCATCTACCTTACTAAAATGATTTCATGAAACCTCACTAAGATGAAAATGATTGATCTGTGTGTAACACATTTTTCTCATTATTATTATCTAGATTTTTCTCGTTCCCTGTGAACGGAACAACAATTGTGTATCGCAGATGATCCTAATTCCCTGTAATGGTTTGTCTGGAGTCAAACCATAATGTTCGTCATTTATTAGATTACGACTTGGATAACTTTTTGTGTAGCCTTCAGATACATTTATTTTGTAAGTTAATAACATTAATTATTAGCCATCGTAAGCACCGCACTTACCACAGACATAATTAATGTTTCTTTAATTAAAACTGAGTGTCCAATATATCATTTAAATGTTAAATTAACGATTCTAGTATTTTTCACTTTAAATATTTTCAGTGAACAATCTGCATCTTTATTAAATCGTTTTGTGGTCACAAAATAACGTTTCAAGTTTGAACCTGTAAACAAATTCTTGTACATTATTCATTACATTCTAATAGAAATCGACAAGGAAGGAAAAGGAAAATGCCGATGATGCCTAAACATATCTCATGAAGATCTTCATTATATGTGAAGCAAACGATTGATTGACTGTGGTTGGCATCTAAGCTTAATTACTGCGCACTTGTGGTCAGATTTGTTTGTGGTCTATTGTTATTGACATTAATGAAGTTGTATCTCTAACATTGTTATGTTTATCGCTGTGCAGGAGAACGGGCGTGCGGTCCCAGTGCTGGTGGTGGTCGCCCTCTCAGGGGTCAAAGTATGCGACCCCGACGATCAGGTAAACAGACTGCGATATTTTATACAACTTCCCAATTTTTCCCTATGACATATGGTTGCACTGCAGTGGCGGTGCTTACCGATAACAGTAATTAAATAGGTTTTCTATCCAAATTAAACATTTAGGGGTTTGGTTTTTTAAACCAAACGGCACAGATACCTCACTCAATGTAATAATAACTTATGTAATGTTCAATACTTACTAGATCTAAAGTAAAACAAACTTACCACGCCCTTCGCCGTTACAGATATAATAGTGTTGAGTACAGCCCGCGTTTGTTTCAGAGCGTGCGCATGTGTCACGCACTCCGGCGCATCTCGTACGCGACGTGTGAGGCGACGCGCGCGCTGTTCGCGCTGGTGGCGCGCGAGCCGCGCTCCGAGCCGCCACACCACTACTGCCACGCCTTCCAGACCGACACGCCCGAACAGGTTAGTGCGAACACCCCGTACTATTATATAGAGCGGGTCAGTACAAATAGCCTGTATAATAGAACATGTCAGTTCAAACAAAATCTGTATAGTTGACGACGCTGGTTACAAGTCTACCCAGGGTTAGAAGAACAAAAATATGTTACGAATTAATTTGCAACGTTAATTACGTTACTTAGATTGTTAATCTAGTTATTGTTGAATTCTGGCAACTAAATACAGATTTGGAATACCAGTTAACTGAAACCACTAAAATTGTCTAGACGTACTGAGAACTGTATGGTATCTATGGAACAAATAAATTGCTTGCAAGTCTTTTAAATTCGATATATACAGCGGATTCATAAACAATTGATAAAACAATCTGATATCCATAGTTCCAAGACAAAGGAGTGAAGCATTTCCTTGTGTATGCAAATGCGATCCCACGTCACCGACAGCTCGGTAAACTTTGCTCCGGCTTAGGTTAACCCGACACTTTCTGCAGCACACCTAATACCTGCGAAGGTGATGGCTTTCAGCTTTGAATGTTAACCCGTTGTTCGTCGTTCGGAGTGTGACATGGCTCGCCAGTGTGATCCTGTTGCGCGCACGAGAGACGCTCTGTCACAACACAGCTCATGAATGTATAATTTAGTTTCGTTTGTAAGCGGTGCTCATGTTCCAGCTTGGTTTATGAATGTTGTTAGTTCTTTTCTGCAGTGTTCTGTAACCATTGGCGCTGTTTTTCACGTCGTTTGATTTATGTGCGGTTAAAGTTTCACCTTACTTATTTTTGTCTCAGGGTCTTTAGGATATTTTGAAGAAAGGCATAAAATAATTTTTATTTCCTAGCTCTCTTGTTTTCGCCAACTGAATATGATTACTTGAATTTGGATGATGAGAGAAGACCATGCTGTGTAAGTGGTAGTAAACATAGTTTGTAGATAGAACTTAACTAAAACTTCAATGGAAATCACTTATAAGACAAGTCTCATGAGTACCTACCAATGGCTAAGTACGTGAGTAGGAAAAACTTCCTATCTCTATAATTTAGGTAATTCAATTCAGCATCGAATATTTTTTGCGACCGCGTACATGTGTTTTTTTAACTCTCTCGACCAATCAGTGTCATGTCCATCAGATAATTACAATTTCCGCCAAAAGTATCCACAGCAGGCTGTCAGAACGTTGAAAATTGCGGAGAAAGTAAGAACGCCGACTTTCAAGTACCTATGTATTTACGTATCGCGTCAAGTTCGAGGTCACGCGAGATAAGCCTGCGTTCATCGAGCTTCGACAAAAGACGCCTGCGCTGAATAGTAATATAGTGGAGGATATGAATAACTGATGACACGAGCCGCTGCGGTACTCAATATACACGCGGTGACAGCACTCGTAGGGAAAACTCGTGAACCAGACCGAAATACTTATTTTAGGTGTCCATGACGAGTCATGTGTGGATGTAATATTGAATTATGGCTTTCACAAAACAGATTTTACGTCAGCGCATCCCATTTACTATAATACTCTCGTTGACAAAACTAAGGGAGAAGGTTACCGATGACGACGCCTGCATGACTCTGCAAGCTTGCATCTAACCGCAGGGCTACACATAATCAACATTTGCGCTAACAATGTCAAATAGTTCCGAGTTCTCGTCGAGTGCATGAGACTCATCAAACTCGTGTTTCTCATCCTCAGTATTCCGTACTTAGTGCTAGGATTAACACATTCCGTGTAACACATGAATATTGAATAACAAGACACGCCGATGTTCTGTGAGACGTGTGCTCACATGTATGTCCACACTTATCATATGCTTAGTGTATTATCTAGTTAAGATATAAGCGACGTCACATTTAACGCCATTGTCTTGTTCAGAGGACAGACTTAATTGTAGTCCTTGTTAAGAACATAGTTATATTCTGATATTCTTCAATGTAGATTAATTTTGCTTTTCTATTGTTATGTCCTTTTGTTTAATTTTTAATTTTCATTTATTCTTTTTATTTCTTTCTTCTTCTCTGTCACCTTGGTACGGAACCTCGTCCCCAAAAGGTGACAAATTACTAAGCTTCCGCGGTTCGTTGGTTAGTCAGTCTGTCTGTCTGGCAGCTGTCTATATCTCATATTGAAAAAAATGTCAGGGAACGTTTTTGCGGTGATTTTAGCACGACATGGTAAAAACCCTTCGCGTTTTAGTGCGCGTCCGACTCGCAGTCTGCCGGTTCTTTTAACTAAAATTAATTAGCAATCATAAGTAGTGAAAAATGCTTATTCTTGTAGTAAATCTCTCTAAACGTTATCAACACTTCCTCTATCAAGAATCTTACATCGGCTGCGTTGATTCCCTATAACAACTATGTATTGCAAGATGTCCGCTCCGCCACCGATACTGCTGCGTGTCGATAACGAGAACACCTTTGTGAGGCCGCGCTATCACCCGCAAACGAGCGAAGCAAGGAAGGATATTGCACTTTAGCTGTTCCTATAAATATAGACTTGTGACTTGTCATGTCAACATCTCGGCTTTTATTTAATAGGACGACTAACAAGCTTTGTGTCACGTTGACGTAATATCACGCCTATATTTTTTCAAGGGTAAGGCAGAGGTGTACCTTTAATAGGTACACTCACATTTCAAAATTCAAAACCATTAAAAATATCCTGTTTGAATATTTAAGTACTGGTACTAAATTTCAATCCACAACTAAACAAGTATTCTACCTATGTATATTCCAAGTTTGGATAAAATCATTTATCTTTTCTTTACGTGCAACTAGAACATGTTGAGCTGAAAACGAAATAAAATAAAACCGAGCGGTTAGCAGCTCCGCTGAAACCGCTGCCGCGCTGCAGCGCTGCAGCACTGGGAGACACACATGAACAGTGGAGAGCGGTGAGATACGTGTCGAGTACATCCTCTGTTCCGTATTTAATAGATATTTCAAACGATACAGTACTGGATCTCATTGTGTTACCACCACATTATAGTTTTATATATGTTAACTTGCAATGTTTGTATGTAAGCTGTCGCCAAAATGTACGAACCATTTCGATACGAGTACATACAAGGTGACTGTATGATAGATGTGTGATATGTAGTTGTAGAGCATAGTTAGATATGTAGATAAATACTATTTTCCATACGGGTATTTTTTGGGGATTAGTCGCAGATCAGTGTTGGTGTTCTATCATTTTATATGCAGATTTATGATGTTAATGGTTACAATTAACAATGCATTTACTAAAACCATTGTGTGCGTTATCAAGTTCAAGACCTAATGTCAGGGTAAATTTCAAACTACGTTAGATAGATATTGAAAAAACCAGTGACAGACAGACAAAACGTGATCTCATAATATGAAAGTCCCGTTTTTCGTTTCATGGTCCGCAACCCTAAAAGCAAAAAAAAAACTGTTCAACACTTCTGTAAAAATCCCGCAGTGACCGACGCATCTCGAATATTATGAATTTTATCTTGGAAGGAAACTTTTTCTTCCAAAGTGACAATGTAGCACAGTGGCACAAGAAATCGCGGCGTTTGTTCTGAAGCGTCTGTTGAGCTGTGGCTGAGCCGCGCACTGTGCACTGTGCACTTAGAGGCGCGGAGCAAGTTGTCGCCGGCGGACTGTCGCTGCAACTTTGCCTGTAAGTTGCACTGAGTTGTGGTTTAAGAACTGGAGCTAAGCCTAGCCGATATATAAGTATAGAATGTTGTTTGTTTGTGACTTGCGACTTGTAGCGACTTTGCATAGACTTCTTGAGTACTATACTTAGAATACAGTTTCGAAACATCTTAATATATAGCCTTGTATGGATACAAGGAGTACGTTACGGGGAGTAAATAAACAATTTTTAAGAAAAAAAATGTCATCGAACTTGGTCTAGCAGTTTCGGATATCAGCCAAAATATTCATACAGACCGGCCGTAAAATGGTTTATTGGTAGATACCGTAGTTATACACTTTCATATCATTATGCGTTCTGTAAAGAGCTATTATTTTGACATTACAAGCGATACACTTAAGTTTTATATATTTGTTTAGATTAGAATATAACTGTCGAAGATCGATAGTTATTGTGTTGTTTTGGTGAAGGCTAGAATATTTATGTTGTCTTGTCCATGTAGGTAGCTTATGGGAATTAAATTATTTAGAATTGAAAGGCAGCGTCACGTTCATGAACTAGTTGGTCGGTAATTCCGCTTGGCCCGTCCGCGTCCGCTGCAGCTCTGATTCAGGTCGGACGAGTTCCAACTAACAGATAAACGCACTCAGCTGGACTTATCGCTAGCATCTGATCAATAACGTGCAATTAGGTTTCTTGCTGATCATCTAATGCCAGATGTTTATCCATGTTTACATGCTCGTTTAACTTTCCACAATTTCGTTATTTGATGTTTTTTCTTTTTGTGTCGCTTAGTTTGTCAAACCATTGCGGTTTGCGTATTTTTCACTTCTTATTTTTTATTATGTTTTATATCGCTGACATTAAAGGTATACATCTCACGATATTTAGGACGAATTTCATCAATGAAACTAAACCGCATTGTGAAATTTACCCCAAGTTAATCACACGCTTAGGTTTTATCTCGTTTTTAGTTCATAATAATGTCATATCTTAAATTTGAAAGAAAAACATGAACCTACTAATTTACGATCGTCTGTTCATGTTATTATCAATTTACCGCTAGATCGAGTTGCCTTACAACTGCTAAGTAGCTGTTATACAAACCCAGTTAATGACGATGACGGACAGGTCGCATTCGTCACGACTTGTACTATAGTGTCGAGTCATCCACTGCACACACTGCCTTTTTTTAAGCGGCAACACTGGCAGCCGGCCGTCAATAATTTTTGTGTTAGAATTAAATTTTATAATTAATATTTTTCGTGTATTATTAGTAACAAATGTGCTTAAATTAGATAGATTTAATTATTAGTAATAAGGATCTGTGTTTGTGAGTTGTTTCGCTGCAAGATCGATAAAAAAATCAGTAAACTAATACCAGCTGTCATCCAACGGACGGATTTGAATTCACCGTACCCGGGGAGTATTTCTTTTTTTTTTTTATTGTTCTCTTTAATTTTATACCCATTTAATATTGGAATACACTGAATTTTTACTAGAGATTCCTCTTGTTTTTGTTTAATTGCTGGTTTACTGCTAGTGAAATCATTAAAAGCAATTTGAACATAATCACTTGTATTTGTAGTAGTACCCTCAACATCTATGCAAACTTAATTTTGTTGTTTTCCATTTTTATTAGTTGTCAAATTTGTATCTCAGTAACTTTTACTCCCTTTGTTCATTGTTCGCCTATCATCCCATATTCTCATTTAGATCTACATCTTATCCCTCTTTCTTATTCCTATCACACACTTAGCTGTCTCTTCTTTCATTCCAGGGTGCCTCTGGGGTTGGACTGTCAACATGTTGACCCGTAGAGCTGCATCCTTGGAGGAAAAACTGAGGGCTACTTTAAAAGAGCTAGAATCAAGTAAAAACCTGTGCAATCAGCTGTTACAGGAAAGGGATGACAGCGAGGTAGAAGTTAAGTTAATAGTTGACAAGAACACTGAGTTAAAAAACCAGTTGGCTGAACTGCATATACAGCATATGGACATACTTGAACAGCACCAACACCTCCGTCAACTTGTGTCAAATTTCCAACAATGTAGTGACACCCACGAACTGGCTTTAAGACGCATATCCGAACTCGAACTGGAATTAAGTAGGGCCCATAACACCTTAACACGCTTGGAATCTATTAAAGCTAGTGAAGAATCTGCGAAGACCTGCAGTCTTTATAATGAGTTGGTTGGTAGCGGGTCAGAACCCATATGTGTTGAGCCAGTAGTAACAATAGACTTAACTGATGATACTCTCAACAAATGTAATTTATTTAGAAGCCATAATAGGATTAAAAAATACTTTAGAATTAATAGATTTATAAAAAAAACTCAAAAATCTTTAAAACGCCTTAAAGTTAACAAATTAAATACAAAACTAAGGCAAAAAAATCTTACCTTAATATCAGATTTAAAGAACTGTACGAATGAATTACAGTTGTGCAGAACTATGTATGACACTGACACTCAGCTCCTTCGGAATGAACTGCTTGTTAGAGAATTTACTTTAAGGGACATCTTTGCCAAATATGAGGCTTCTCAACAAGACCTGAGTAAGCGCATGCAAGAGGCCAATGAGTTGCTGGACCTGGTAATATACAATGCAGAGAGGTATGAGTCTCTGACTAATAACCTTTCTTGTAGCTGTGCCTGCCCCCAGACAACCCAGCCTCAGCCTCAATCCACTCCCTCGGTAGCTCAGTCAGAAGGTAGCTGTATTATTAATGGTCATGATATTGAAATTAATAAAAATTTGGAAAACACAACATACTTATTCTCTGATCAATTTGGTAAAGGTTTTGGTAGTATATTTAATCAGTGTTCACATCATAATGTAATAAATAATTGTTTACCCGGTGCCAGTTTTAGCCAATTAATCAGTAAAATTAAATTGACAACATTGAACCCCAGTTCTACTGTTATATTACTATATGGGGATAGTTTAGCTATAAGAAAAAAGGACTTGATTGAATGTGTCCATTTGATGTTACATTTAAAAGAGACCATTAACTGTAAATTTATTTTCTGTGCCTTGCCTTATTCTCATTATTTGTCTGATGAACAAAATAGGCACATTTATTGTTTAAATATGCTAGTGTACAATAGGACCTGTCGTTATAGTGACAGTATTTTATATTTTGACTGTAATCAGTTTATTACTGATTACAAATTGACAAAAAATACAATGTATTTGCCACCTAGTTGTAGACGACAAATTGCTAATCTTTTAGCATATAATATACACAATGACACTGGTACGTGTAGTGTACCAATGTTAAGTGTTAGTACTGGTACTAATACTAGTATTATTGAGTCCCCTCGTAGTTTAAACTATTAGGTGCGACAACGGGTAAGCCGCATATTTTGAATGTTGTTCATCAAAATATGCAGGGGCTGTCCGGCAAAGAACTAGAGTTAAGTTTATTTATAGAGAACTATGATGTTCAGGTGTTATGTTTAACTGAACATTGGTTGAAAGAACATGAAGTAATGTTTGTCAATGATAATAATTTTACCGTGCAAAGTGCGTTCGTAAGAAAAAATGCTATCCGCGGCGGATCCTTAGTTCTTGTTTCAAACAAGTTGAAATGTAAACAACGTTTAGATTTAGTTAATCTTTCTATCGAGCGCACTATTGAGTTGTCTTGTGTTGAACTCGAGCGTTACGTTATACTATGCGTTTACCGACCCCCTTCTGGGGATTATATGCGTTTCGAATCGATAATGGAGGATTCACTAAATAGGTTAAAATCTAATAGTAAAACTATTATTTTATGTGGAGATTTTAATGTTAATATTTTAGATGTAACTCCATTAAGTATTAGACTACTTAATCTGTTTAGATCTTATAATTTAGTTAACTTGTTTTCTGAACCAACCAGGATCACGGCATCTTCTTCGACTTGTCTAGATAATATATTTAGTGATTGTGATGCCGTAAATAAATTAGTGTTAAGTAACTTAACGTCGGACCACTGTGGATTGTTAGCTGGCTTTCCTATGCCATTACGTAAAAAACCACATAAAATGGAATGTAGGCCGTATACAGCTAGTCGTTGCAACAAGTTTAAAGATAATGTAGCTCTAAAAATTACACCTGCATTAGTAGAAAACGAGAATCCAAATGGAATATATGAAGCCCTTTTTGAAGTTGTTCACTCGGAGTACCAATCCGCTTTCAAGACTAAAACCTTTAACGTTTCGGGTACCTCCGTTGGATTCAACCAATGGGCTACTCCTGGTATTTATAAAAGTAGAGCGAGACTATACGAGTTATATGGTTTAAAAAGATACAGGTTTGATACTCCCTTTCTAGAGTATGTCAAAAATTATTCGAAATTATTTAAAAAGATTTGCATGACGGCTAAATCTAAATTTTTAAGCGAAACAATTAAAAAATCTACTAACAAAGTAAAAGCTACTTGGAAAATGATTAACAATGAAACGGGTAAATCAGTAAAACAAGTAAATCAACTTGAGATTATTGTCGACAATAAATTAGTTAGTAACGCGGCTGACGTAGCTCAGGCCTTCAATGAGTTTTTTGCCAATATACCTATAACCACGACTCGCTCCTTAAATTCATCCCCGTCTAAAGCTGAGAATCTTTTGCTCACTAGCGTACCTAAATGTAGCCGCTTATTTAGTTTCGAACATGTAACACCACGTGATATAGTAAATGTATTTAACTCTCTTAAGTCTAAAAACACTGGTGATTACTGGGGCATCTCCATTAAACTTTTGAATAATATAATAGACATCGTAGCCCCCTATCTTGCCATTACTTTCAATAGATGCATTGATTTAGGTACTTTCCCTGACCTCATGAAAAATAGTAAAGTCATTCCACTGTTTAAATCAGGTAACAGAAATGACATTGGTAATTTCAGGCCTATTTCTATCTTACCTGCCTTCAGCAAAATATTTGAAAAATTAATACTCAAGCAGTTGCTAAGACACTTCAATTTAAATAGCCTCCTCCATACCGAACAGTATGGCTTTACGAAAGGTCGTTCAACTACTGATGCGGGTGTCGCTTTGTTGAAACACGTATTTAATGCATGGGAGAACTCGCAAAATGCAATAGGGGTTTTCTGTGATCTCTCAAAAGCTTTTGATTGCGTACTTCATGACACACTTAAGCGTAAACTAGTTCATTACGGTGTCCAAAACGAAGCTCTTAACGTAATAGATTCATATTTACTTAATAGATTTCAATGTGTAGATGTAAATGGTGTGAAATCTTCCGGGCTACCAGTTCTATTAGGTGTACCTCAAGGTTCAATACTGGGTCCATTCTTATTTTTGGTCTATATTAACGACTTGCCATTCTATTTAAACGGTATCTGTGATGTTGTGTTGTTTGCAGATGATACCTCTCTCATATTTAAAGTAGAACGGAATAGACAAGATTTTGATAATGTTAACTTTGCACTTTCAATGGTCACGGATTGGTTTACGACAAATAACCTAGTTCTTAATGCCAAGAAAACGAAATGTATAAAGTTCGCCTTACCTAATGTTAGAAATCTTGGACCGAATATAAGCATTGGTGGTGTGGTTCTTGATACGGTGGACTCTGCAGTCTTTTTGGGCATAACAGTGGATGCCAAACTGCAGTGGGGCCCTCATATATCAACCTTAGCAGGGAGACTCAGCTCTGCCGCCTACGCTGTCAGGAAAGTGAGACAATACACTGACGTGGACACAGCTCGGTTAGTCTATTTTAGTTATTTTCACAGCGTAATGTCTTACGGTATGCTGTTATGGGGCAAAGCTGCAGATATTCAAAATATATTTGTGCTACAAAAACGAGCTGTTCGTGCAATATACCAATTAGGGCCCAGAGTCTCCTTAAGAGATCTATTTAAAGAGATTGGTATTCTCACAGTGGCTTCTCAATTTATTTTTGCCAACATAATATACATTAGGCAAAATATACATATGTACACTAAAAACAGTGACATCCACAATTTTAATACCAGAAATAAGCACAAACTGTACGCTCCTTTCCACCGGCTTCATAAGGTCCAGAGCTCATTTGTGGGGCTCGGTATCCGCTTTTATAACATGCTACCTCATTCTTTCCTGGATTTACCTTTTAACGCGTTTAAAGCTAAAGTTAAATCAAACCTTTGTTCTAAAGCATATTATTCGATCAACGACTATTTAGAAGACAAGAATAGTTGGTCGCTTTGTTGAACGCAGGACAATGTTACTATGTTCTTTTACTGTTTAATAGTTCTTTATTTTTGTGTATGTTTCTTCTACTATCCATATTTTTATGTTATTGACATGATCCTCTCATTACATTGTGTGAATGAGTTGTATTGATATAATTCAGCATTGCACATGTCAGCGGGCACGCCCTTGGACTGCCTTGGAGGCTTTTTATGTATTCAGTTTAGCAGGCTTTGCTTGAGTTAATTGTCGATTTTGGTATATATAACTTTTTATTTATTTATTTTGGCATATTGGTGTGTGCTAGCTAACATGTAGCAAATTATTTAATTGAATGACGTATAAAGATGATTGACATAATTATTATTTTTGACATAATGTGTTGTATAGCTTCAGGTTCTTCAAACCTATCAGACAGACGTGTTGCTGGGGAGTTTGTTCCTCCACTTCTTCTTCCCAGCAAAAACACTAGGAAGTGGTGAAGGGTGGGCGTTTTGGGGGACTGTCTTATGTAAACGTCTTGACGTTCAAAAAGTGCTGATTCTCAGCCTAATTTGAATAAATGAATTTTGATTTTGATTTGATTTTGCACTACATTACACACCGAATACATCTCTGTGTGAAGCAGGTTCTATTGCAATGGTTTTTATAAATTCTTGTACGGAAAATAGGGCAAGTTCTTATTTGTGTAAATCAAGCTAGGAAGTCGGGTGATAAGTGGAGATATTGTTAATATATATATTATGCGTGGTTTGTTAACAAGCCATTGCCCCATGTTGTAATGTACCTGCAGCTTAGTTTTAACCTCTATCTTCATAATCTGTTGTACTCTCCATATTTATGCTAGAAATGGCTGTGAATACCGCCTCTGCAATTAATGTGACTTCGCTTACCTATTTCAGGAATAAAATCTTTGTACTATACAAATTCAAAAGCTCATCTGTCCTATAACTCCTGGGCGCATACAATAGTATCAGAATATCTGCATCCTAGTTTAGACGAGCAGTTCATTTGAATGTGCTGAACTGAATATTACCTACGAGTGTGTGCAAGTGAACGAAATAGGCGAATGAACGAAATTGAGTGTATCAGTTGTTTAATTTCCCGAACGAGCTGTACGGAGTGGATGTTTTGCGTGGACATTGCGTGGACATTGCGTGGTAGGAGGAGATGGGTACAGAAGGTTTACCTGAACTTGAAAATTTGGTCATACAATATGGGGAAACCACTCAGTACCAACTAAATCACATGCTCAGGATAATACTATATCAAGGCTTACAACGAGGCTTAAGTCTATTTCTTAAAGTTTTAACTACATATTTATTTAATGTCAAATACAACTAGTATGCATTTGAAATTGTTGTTGGTGTTGTTGTTGTTGTTTTGAATTATTGTGTTGTTGTTGAATTGTGATTTTGCCTCAATAAATCAAAGAATCTAGTTTATTTGTGTTCCAAGATACATATTCTGGAAAAGAAGAGAAAAGAAGTAGTGCGACGCACGTGGACTTAGCAAATATGGGGCATACTAAGCAGTTGGTTGAAAGATACGAAGCTAAACCCTACACAATCAATCACCGAGGTAAGCTCTGGAAGATCAACAAACTCTCGATCTCTTGTCAACGTCTGAGTATTTGGGCTACAGTCGCATGCGATGCCGTCAGTTAATTTATTGCCGAAAGCGACAATTGTCTGAAA
Organism: Phlogophora meticulosa; assembly: GCA_905147745.2. NCBI lineage: Eukaryota > Metazoa > Arthropoda > Insecta > Lepidoptera > Noctuidae > Phlogophora > Phlogophora meticulosa. The sequence goes on from LR990523.1 coordinate 256,221, forward strand.
TAAGCTCACAACGATAATAAACACGTGAATGGACCATTAATACTTAACTTGTCTTTTTGTCGTATCGTACGGACAATCTTGTCGTGTTAAAATTTAGTTGTCTTTATTTCCGTAATCGGATTAACGTCGTCGACATGTTTATTTAGAGAGCAATCGATCCTCACTCCCCCTGACAGATTGTACATTTTCGGTCCATTGTAATCCTTTCGTCGAGAGTTGTGACTGTTGTCGATCTGATGCTCTCGGGTTTCGAATGGGCTCCGTGATGTTCTTGCTGTAGTGTAGTCGCAGTTTAGGAGAAGTTGTTGTTGCTGTTTATACTGCATACTATTAGTAGTAGGTACTACTCCAATAATGTAATGCTAGGGGACGATTGACATAACTTTTAAATAGAGTTTTGTACTTTCTATTTAGTGGGCCTTTTGTGGTTTCATTACGTTTTGGCAGAGCAGTGCATGCGCACCGCGCATTCCTTCGCGCGCGACCTTGCACGGCGCACTCCGGGGGAGGGGGCCGCGTGCGGGCACATTCCTCACTGCCGCCTCCCAAATAGTAAACAGTGCAGTTTCACAAACGTCCGCTATCGTCAGCTTCATCTAGCTGTCCATTCATACGTCCCTCGGCGCACCGACGGCGGACGGAAAAAAGCTCCTGATGAATTACCGACCATTATGCTATGTAACTTTGTCTCAACTCAACCCGCCGCTGATTGCTCGCCAAATGAATAACTATTAACATTGAATGTGAATTGTTCGATCGATGGCGGTTGAGGTCCCATTAAATTATCATTAGGGACTTCTGCTTAGGGTCATCAACCGTTCGTCGGCTCGCAGAAAAGTTCGACGCCTTATAAAATTAAAAAGAAAAAGGAGTATACGACACAGGTGCGCGGGCGCTCGCGTTTCCCATTGTGCCTGCGCCACTTACCGTGAAGGCTTTAGTAGAGCTCAGAACGAGTTTGTTAGCATCTCTCCGAGCTCAGTCGCGTTCCAGCTCTTGAGAAGCACGCACGTCGTGCGGCCGCGCACTGATATTATAACGCGCGTGTCATCAGTGACGTCGTCGTGGTGATTGATTGTTTGATCACGGCTTGTCTGTGGTGTTACCCGGCGTGTAGTGAGGTGTGATTGACCTGTGAATAGTTCGAGTTTATTGTTCGTAACAAATCGTGGGAGCTTTCCTCTGGTATGCAACTGTATGCTTTTGTATAGCTGTATGGAGAAATTCTTCTGTTTTGTCCTGTTAAGCACCTTTACTGTACACAGCTTTATCTTCGAATGCGGCTGTAGCTGGTATGTTTTGTTACATTTAAGCGTTTAGCAACAACTGCCACTTCATATTGCTAAAGATAGCTTCAGTCAGTATTTACGTCCAATGTTTTTGCAGGCTGTATAAAAAGTGCCACAATAGAGAGGCGGGTGGTCGGTTAATCGCTCCCGCTGCACTGTCTACCTGATCTTTTAATTACAGCTCCCTTTGTGTCCAGACAGCGTTTTGTTTAGCCGCTATTGTATACTCCCCTTTTGTCCCTTTGACGGTCTATATTTGTACACTAATCATAATTTGAGGGAACTAATTTGTGTAATAATCTGAGCTTTCTTCTGTAACATCGCTGCGGAGTGAAACGTTCTGGTTGAAGTCAAATAGAGTACCAACTCCATTATTTGTATGTACATATGCTACAAAACAGGGAGCTGTTTGAAACTGTAACCACAAATATCAGTAATTCTCAAAATATACATAGCAAATATTTACATATTGTCTAACATACATATATAATTTACTTGTCACCTTTCGTTACAACGAAACAACAATTAACTCGACACTACAAATAAACTAGTCTTCAGATGAAGACTACACATTACCATTTTCAATAAGCACAGCGTCTACCGAAAGTGCAACAGCATGAGCCAACAATACATCAACATCGTCATATCTCTGTAGTGTGTCCGCAGCGCTGTGCTCAGCACCGTCACCACACACCGCCGGAGCTCGTATATTTCTTGTTCCTACGCCGCGTCACACGCCGCGCGCCGGCCTAAGCTCATCTGTCCCGGTTACTGCTCATGTGTTGTGATGCTCGTCATTGTTTACTGCCATTGTGCTCGCCTTCATTGAATGTCCAGTTATTGTTTGCGGAAGTACGAGTACATGCTGAATACCTTGGAATTTAAAGGGATCCATTGTTTTGCATTCTGTGTTCTTAACTATAAGGGACTCTATTGCAGTTGCTATATTGTTAATAGTAAGTTTAATTTCGTTTAATATCTTCATTTTGAATCTAACTTGATCGTCGAGAAAATATTTGGGAGAGAAAACAGTTGATTTGAAGTTTGTTCGTGCTTCTGCCATAATTACCAAGACTGTTTATAAAAGTATTCACATCCTGTTCCACTTCAGTGACAGATTTATACGCGTGCGCACCTCCCAGTGGACTCAAGCCATTTTATGTATGCTCGTGGATATTAATAATTCTGACGTAATTAATTGCAAGCTGGCAAATCTAGACTCGGATCACATTTGTAAAGGGACGAATATTTCAGTTGAATTAAGGTAATATTTTAGATTTAGAAGCACAAAAAACTATGCGTAAAATAAAGTTGGGTTCATTTATTAATATTTAACTGAAGCCCACTTTATTAAGTTCCAGGTACATGGAAACACATGGACCAAGTTATAACAATAGCTCTAGTAAGACAATCTCGGTTAATTAACCGTTTAATATGGTGTAACTTGATAACGCGCCGAAAAACCGACAAATTCTGGGAACCTTCGCTCCGGTAGAGATCGTAAAACATCGGTCTGATTATATTATTTTTGCATATATTTTTGCGTGTAGTGTTTCAAGATTTGGGATGAGTATTTAAAACTTTTACGTATAAATAAATAAATATAACTTACCTACCAACTTCCACAATTTTCAAATCTCGTACTGGTAACTTAATTAGTGGATGAATTATATTCTGGTCAGAACATTATCTAATCTAAAACGAAATTGTTGTAATTAAAATTCATTTAAAATTTGTCTTTGTGAAATCCCCAAAATGTAATCTAAAACAAAATTCTGTAATCAAGCACCCAAAACAGAAGACAATAAATTGTTTCCGAAGAATGTAATTGTCGCTGATTGGTCGGTATCCGGCATTAATTATAAATTCTACACTAGACAGATGTCGGCCGCTGGGAGCGCTACAAATTGAATAATAGCCCCGGCGAGAGCCGCCGATCATGCCGCACCGCCCGCACCAAGCCGCACCGCCCGGCGCGGCGGCGCCCGCACCATGCCGCACCATCGCCGGAGAACCACCATATTTGGCTATCCTTGATTAATGCGAAATCTTTATAATATACAGTATACACTTCAGTATCGCAGTACCTACCCACCACACATTTGACTATTCTTAGCCGTCTCTTTTCCAATGTTTCCGACTTCATTCTAACTTGACTTTTGAACGTACTTTTGAAATTACATTCCTCGTACTAAATTCGAACTTTTTTATCGTCAGATGTTTTGACCATAAATACATCTACCATCCATATATACTCCAGGGCGTTTAGTTACTAGAAATTGGGGCAAAACAATATGGCTAGGCTTTTATTTCTTCCACCTAGGTACTCAAAGGGACTTTACCTGAAAAACATTCCAGTATATTTTACAAATATTTTATTCTCTTTACCTGTCGGTAGGTTAACACAAAATGTAGAAAGCCTCGACTTTTCTATTAGATATTTGATACGGGTCGCAGACTTCTGTTGGATTTTTCATACATTTCAATTCTATTTTAGAGCCTATTCATAAAACCGTTGGGTAAGTACTCCTACATGAATATTATTGAATAGAAATCTATTGAAAACTGAGCCGCAGTCGTTTACAGGGAAATTGAATGTGGCTAACAACCGAAATGAAGTAGGATTATTATGATTGTATACGAACCAACGGTTTTACCGAAAGAATATCGATTACAGAATTGGCGAAGGATTAAGTTCTAAATCTGTGTCAAGTGTAATTTATTAACAGAATTGAATAATTACTTTGCTTATACAGTTGAAAGGACTCAAACGTTGCTCAATACACGGTAGCTCCGCAAATATGTTGGTTTCAAGCATCTGTGCAAAATATGAAGGGATTTTGATTTATAATTGAGGAACCAAACACATTTCATGTTATTCATTGAATTAACCCTAATGGCAGCTGTATTATAATAAGCTAATGTAATGGGAAGGTGAATAGACCAGAGTAATGTAGTAAGAGCTTCTCTGTATGACGGGACATGTTCAACTTCCTTCCAGTTTGTGCGGCTTATTGATATTAACAATGATAATGAGATCACTATGATTTCCTCTCTCAATCTTCTATGTTTCCTCATTGGATATAACAATGTTACACAATATCTCTTCAGCTCTTTGAGCAAATAACTTCGTAACAAGATTCGTACAACTCAATTAAGTGTATATTACAATATCACTGAATATTGAGACCGATGTGTTGACAAGTGCTGATACCCACAGGATACTAGCTTAGTCACGGGAACAGGTTAAATGTTACCAAATGTGACAAGAATTAAGCTAACTAAACATGTGTTTATAGTGAACCCAGCATATTGTTTAATTGCTTTTTTTCTTCTTCTCTTATTTATCGCTAAAATCGTATAAGTAATTGAATTTTATCGAAAATCGGACACTGAAAATTTTATACGATAACACAATTTGAAAGTTCCATTAGACTGCATCATTATTAAGGTATTCCCTGCCTCCAAAACAACGTATTCGTTGATTTCACATATAAATAAATAAAAAGTTACAATTAGAATCATCCTCGGGAATACTTTCTTCGGGGAATGACTGAGATGCTCGCACGTACGTGTCTGTTGGTGAAGATCAAATACCACGTGGTGCTGTGTAAATAAACAGGTATCGGTGGGGTGAGCAGTGGGCACGGTGGGCAGTGCGTGCGCCGGATGCGCGGTGCGTGCGGGGCGTGAGGGTTCGTCTTTTTATCTTGAAGGTAGTGATAAAAAGTAAAACTGTATTACTCTGCATATCTTGGTGTAGCTTGCCACATATTTAATATCAATGTGATAAAAAATATAAGCTAGGTACTGATGCAGTTTGAAATAACAGCCAGATGAAACGGTCTATTGACATATTGGTCTATCTATATTATCAGATCCAACTTACTAGATAGAAAATCTAATTGCGTATTAATTTGCACCCCTGCTAGGTCTGACACCAGCCATGCACTATTGACTATGAAGCATGGGACCACCTGTAGCAATGTGAGACGACAGTAATTTCTTTAAGGTTACTAACACAAGCATAATTCGAATAACAAATAACGACAACTATAAAAACATAATGACCGGATTTAAACCGGAACTCGCACCGGAGCCCACATTTCACAAGAGTCTTTAAAACCGTACAAGATCGTAAAACAGTCAATAAGCCCATGTACTGGTGACGTCATTTATTCGTTTTATTAACTTTAACGGCGCTTGACGAGTTTAAGTGCTGGCCTGGATGTGTCGCGGGGGCCGCAGGGGGGGGGGGGTGCTGGGTACTGGATGAGAGGAATCCAACATTATAGAATACGGGTGCATACTATGCCTCCATTTTTTATTTATTAATTCTTGACTATCAACATTTCGACTGATAGAAAAGTAGAAGCAAGTTCTAATTGAAACACTTCGTGTAGTAACTTTTTCACTTGTCTAGTTGTAGTCAGTAACGTTTGGGCGCAGATAGAATGTCACTCGTACTGCACGCTTGTGGTCACCTGGTGTAGTTTGTGTACATAGTTCACACTTACCAGTGCGGGTGCTACATTCTAACTTTTTACAGTAAGCTCATACATCTTCAGTTTTATTACAGCTATATAAATTTAAGTTTGATCACTTGCTACTCATTGTCATAGGATACTTGAATCTATGAATAGGACACAGCGTAAAAGGAATGTTACCATTTATAATTTTGATAAGAGAAAAAAAAAGAAAAGAAGAAATGATGCACTTATAATTAAAGCGGCTTTTAATTAATTAATGTCAGCCATTAAGTCCCGTCACAGACCGTCACAGCCTCCCAGTATCATGGCATAAAGATAAAAGTGATAAACTCAACAATATCCAAACGGAAGAGATCAATAAAGCTGGTCACATCACATTCGCCGCACATCAAAGTGTTTCCGTCCGTCGCACAGTGGTTCGAAATCGACGCTCCGTAGACATTGAAATCAAAATTTGATTAGGCGAGAAATAAAAATTGGAATGGCTTTATTTCAGTATTATTTATAATATTTGGTAATATGACAGCTATAGACAGCACCATCTCCAAAAAAAAAAATATTGAATATTTTTTTGTATGAAGAAAAACACAAAAGTCGTTTTTTCTCATAACTTAATAAAACTTAAAGCCTGCGGCTTACATGGGGTGTTGTCCTACATGAGGCGATTCCGAAATGCTATAACACGCACACCCATGCGCGCCGCTTCACTCACAGCAGAGTGTTGAATTTCGAGAAATTCAGTTAGAGATTTTTACGTTGATTTATGTGTGATCTTGAAAATATACAAAGTAATTGACTTTAGTTTGCTAATTTGATTAGTTATAATGAGAAATAATGGAATATACAATATAAAAATACTAAAAAAAACACTCAAATTGAGACTCATTTACAATATAAATAGATTTTGCAATCTTTCTTATAATAATTTAATTCGGTGTTAGTAGATACACAGTTTGACTTCTTATTTAACATTAAAAAAAAAGGACAAAAACTTATAACTAATACAGAAAAATACTAAGAATAAGCAATTGTATAATTGAGAAATATATAAAATTTACACAAAAACATCAAACATTAAAATTTTGTCTACTGAGTTTCGTCATCGCTATCAAAGAATTCAAAATCAGAATCCATCATACTTGGCACCTCAACAAATTCAATGTTTTCCTTATCCATGGTATCCGGGTCAATTAAAAGAAGAGACTTCATTTCTTCAGTTAAATCATTTTCATCAATCATTTACATCAAACAATCATTACTATGTAATTATCGTTGCCCATTGGTATGTGCACCTATCCCAAAGATATCAAATAATATAGTATTAAATTCCTTCGAGAAATCCACTGAATTTCTTGAAGTTCATTACTCTGCTCTGAGTGAAGTGGTGAAATAATATATTTCTTATTTATACAATTGCCTATTCTTAGTATTTTTCTGTATTAGTTATAAGTTTTTGTACTTTTTTTTTTAAATGTTAATTAAGAAGTCAAACTGTGTATCTACTAACACCGAATTAAATTATTATAAGAAAGATTGCAAAATCTATTTATATTGTAAATGAGCCATTATTTCTCATTATAACTAATCAAATTAGCAAACTAAAGTCAATTACTTTGTATATTTTCAAGATCACACATAAATCAACGTAAAAATCTCTAACTGAATTTCTCGAAATTCAACACTCTGCTGTGAGTGAAGCGGCGCGCATGGGTGTGCGTGTTATAGCATTTCGGAATCGCCTCATGTAGGACAACACCCCATGTAAGCCGCAGGCTTTAAGTTTTATTAAGTTATGAGAAAAAACGACTTTTGTGTTTTTCTTCATACAAAAAAATATTCAATATTTTTTTTTTCGGAGATGGTGCTGTCTATAGCTGTCATATTACCAAATATTATAAATAATACTGAAATAAAGCCATTCCGATTTTTATTTCTCGTCTAAAGAAATTTTGATTTCAATGTCCACGGAGCGTCGATTTCGAACCACTGTGCGTCGTCGGGTAAAAATAACGTTAACTGCCACGTAAACACAGTAAACACGGCGATACTGAGTCAATACTGGAGTGAGTTACTGCACGTCTGCGTGTCCGTAGTTAGAGTGTAATCAATGCTAAAACGCATCCGCTGATAATAACATTTAATAGTATTAGAAGCCAAGGTTTATTAATTCCATAACAATACAAAACCTTATCTGACACTTGAGATAGCTAAAACTAGCAGCGAAATGCTAAACAAGTTTTTTTTATTTTCGGTAATTGAATACATACAACATAATAATATTATGTTACTATTATTATGTTGTATAGCAAATAAAAATGTTGGAAAAAATCTTTCGCACTGACAACTTATTTTAATTGCTGAGGAAATAGTGAGAATAGCAAGCATAGACACAAAGCTCGGTGCTAATAATGACACAGGGTCTGCTAGAGCTCATGAAGAATTTGCTGGTCTCCTTTAGCTTCATTTTATTTATCTTTATAAGCCAACACACATTTGTTTACAAAAAACATTTTGAAATATGGTTCTACTATAATATAAGTAATATAAGTTTAACAATTGCTTATAGGTTAAGGTAAAACATGCCCCACAAACATAATAAATGTTCTACAAGCACTTATATAAAATGAAAGTTATATTTGTATTAATTACAAATATAAAATTAAGTATTTACACAAAAAAAACTATCACAATTAAATGAAGACAATGTTTTTATAATTGTTTCCTGCTACTTACTCTATGGAGCTTGCCAAATGATGCACGTCAACAAAATTGCTGTAGCTGTTTAACGACAGACGTGGCGCTGAGAACAGTTCTACAGGGAGGGGGTACAGGGAGCATGGGGATTACTTGGAGTAAAGAAGTTTTTATAACAAGATTTCAATGAGTTCCGAGCGATCGATTGCAAAACACTGGAGTAAATAGCACAGTTAATAGCGAGTTTTACAGCATACTTCAGAACTTTTATTATCTTTCAAACGTTTGTTACAATATCTTGAAGAAGCTTTCAAGTAAAACGTTTCTTTTAAGTTTGCTAGTCGAGCTTTCCAACGCAGTATGTACCTCTTAGAGTGAAAAATTGTAATGAACCAAAAATATCTTCAGCCGAATTGTCGCCCTTCTGATATGGATCTCCCAATTGATCCTGACTCTGCATTTGTAACACAGTATTAATGAACTAGTTTATTTTTTTATATTTCTTTAATCATGCACAATGGTGTCACAATGTTTATAATGTCGAAATGTGCAGCTTTTTTGCGTCCGCGGCTCCCACGTGGAGGTGCGGGGCGCTGGGCGGGTCACGCGCGGCGCCCATGCCCTCCATAATATATAATGTTACCTGTCTGGCGCCCCGTCCGCCCGTGTCCCCGGTATTCCTGGAACTCGCCGGTACCGATATGTCCTCGATTCAAAGTCTCTTGTGGGTTTTGGGTTTTGAAATCATGCAGATTTTTATGAGGCCGTGGTGTATAGAACTGTGAGGTGAATAAGTTGGGATCGTTGGACATCAATCTTCTTGCGTTTGAAACTTGAGTTTACATTAAGTAACATGAATATCTATTATTAAGTGGAACACTGTTACTTTTTTCTTTGTGATTTCAATCTTCCACATAGACACCGTTCCACCAGAACGGATTGCGATACGAATCATATTTGTATGATTAGATCATTGCACGAAAGGATACAAAGCTGTGGGTGACATCATCATAACAACTCTTAAACTTGTTTATTGACGGAGCCCCATAGTCGAAAACCGACAACAATAACCAATATTGTGAAATACATTATAATGCGGCGTGTCCCCGCCACACACCACACCTCACCTCACCGTCACTAAAAGTATAATTACCTGTTTCTAATCGTCTCAATACTCGTAGGGACCCGCTCGTAAAGCGCGGAACGTCTCGCGGCGTATAACTCAGTTTGCGTGCGGAGAGATTTACTGCCGCTCACTTCCCGTCTTCAAACAGCGCTGGCTCAGATTCGTACCAACTTAGTCCCAACTTTAAATGCCTCCCCTACCTTAACCGTTTCGTACGAGGTTTCCTGCCCTTACTGCCATTTAATATCATCCAATTTTAAGAACATTGCAGTTAATTACTTTTATAGCTTTTAAGATGTTCAATGCCATCGATTGTTTTGTCCGTATTGTAAGTCCGTCATATCATTGGTTATCACGTATGATTAGTGAAATGACGTTCGGCGGACTCGTGACGTGAAATGTGTAGCATCATCATATAACATGGCCGCTAGTTAGTAACAACATATTGTTAAGTTTGTAATAAGTATCTGGTGCTTCGTCCACACTAGTTGGTGCATCGTTCATTGCAGGCAAATCAAGCGTTCGCTTGTAAACATGTAGCACATGGCTTGCAACGGAAATAAATTGTGTTTAGAAGATATTTATAATACATGCCGCCCATTCATATACACAGTAAATGAGCTGCTTCATGCTCGTAATAAGTCTTATTGTGAATCACGATAATACAAATATTTTTCAAAAAAAAAATAAGTTGCTAAATGTGTGAATATAATCAAAAATAACAACACAAATACACCATGTAATTACATGGTGTATTTGTGTTGTTATTACTCAGCACATGTGTATTTTCAAGAATCTTTTTAACTCGTAATAGGTGTTTTCAGCTCCGTGAAGCATGTCTGGTCCATCGTGAATAATCTCGAATATCTGAATAAAGGCAGCCATAAATCTAAGTTTGAGTTGTTCTGACCTATCAACCTTCACGTGCATTCCATGGTATTATATGTATTATCTATTGCTGTACCACCAAAAAATAGACACAGAAGCTCCACCTTATATTATTTCCGAATAGATCTAAATTCTAGACCTGGTAATTATTACCTACTCATAAATTAAGAACTATTATGATTTGAAAGTTGGGACGGCTATCCAGTCCTAAAGCAGTAGGACAGCCTTCTCTGTCATGTTCAATTAGTGTGTGGAACTTCTGCACGTCTTTGCGCTGCGCGCAGTGCACGTGTTCTGGACAGGAAACAGACGCGTCCTGCGGGAGCGCTTCCCCAGATAACGTAAGCGCCGGCTACCAGCCAGCTCAGGGGTGGGACGCACCAATTCAATATTAATATATACATTCTATTGGCGTTGAACCTGTCTGTGTTCTAGATATTCACGTAACGAAGGTATCCATTTAGCAGTTTGTATATGGTTTTACGTAGTTTATCAATCTGCTAAAATCTACAAAGTTCCTATTTAGTCTTTTTTTTGTTATTCTAAACAAAAATACTGTGACGGTTGTATATTTGTTCTGCCTGGCTGCTATTGCGTAACATGGCCTCAGCGGTGTCGTGTCTGGAGCTCGTCTACTCGATGTCGCGTCGGTACCATTGAGACCTAAATTGAGTCAGTTGTTCTAGATTTTTTGTTTCATTGCAATTGACCACATTTAGCGTATCGTGTCTACGACTCATCAATTCTTTGCAAATCCAGTTATGTATTCTGACTGGCTAGCTTTTTCATTTTGCTAAAAGCTTTTATACTATCAATTTTTATAAATTTCCTAACTAACGAGAATTAAAAAGATACAGTCAAATGATGAGACAGTTAACTGTGGAATGAATTGAAGTCACAAGTTGTGTCTATGAGAAGCTTTCATGTAGATCCTACATGCATATTTCAGAGTACGAGAGTATTGTGTAGTTTTCTGTGTCAGGGGCTCCGAGCGCAGACATGCAGTCCGCGACGTGTCTCTGTTTTGTGAGTAAACAAAACAATAGATGGTAAAAGACCGGCACCGGAACGTTTTCCTGATTTTGTAAAATGTTTACACGTTGAAAATATTATTATGTCCAAAATAAACTGATGTACTAACAATACTCAAGACGGCTTGCGCAACGGCTAACCGGATTGCTTCGAAATCTTCGAATCCCGTACGAAACAAATGTTTGTATGACCCACTGTTACTTGTTACGGCTTTGGGTGTTTGTGCATTACAGATTTATGTATGTAGACATACATACTCAACACGCAGGAACATGTAGGGCAACGATAAATATAATGCTTACTTTATAATGATCAGTATTTCTGGGAATGTCAGTGCTTATGTAGGTACAGTTGTAGTGTGCGCCACCCCTATCGAATCTGGTTGCTAGCAGAAAGGGTCACGGTTGCCATAGAAATGCCATAAAGCCAGAGATACCCTCCTAATGTTATGAGATGTAGCCCTCGCACAAATTGACCGAAGGCGCGTACTCTCAGACGTCAAGTAAATGCAACGTTCATCAAGTTGAGAGCAGGCCTTACTTTTATTGTGATTATTTCTCGGTTTTTCCTTTGTGGAACTAACTGAGGGTTGGATACTCTTTGATTAAGAACAAGTGCTTTCACCAGTATCCCGAGAGGAAAGTTGCGTTAGTAACGCTGCTACTGTTTTCTGGTAATTACGCGAACGCAACGCAACGCAACATAAATCACCGACTACGTTGTATTCACTGCCTAAAGGACTGTGGGTTGAAAGTTAGACTCCGTCGCTGAAACAGTCACGTTTAGATTTTTTGTTCATCAACTATGAACTGGAACTTTTTAAGCTAGAATGTGTATTTTGGTCTGAAGTTTAAATATATTCTAAATTTTTTAATTCCACATGAGAGTTGTCTTGTTCGGTATGAAAGCTCGCGTCATGTAAAAAGTACAACGTTACTTTTTATGTACAAAGTTAAGTTCAGACAATTATTTCTTTTCATTGCTCAATCACGTCTCAACGGTACGATATTGTTGATAAAACTTGAAAATGCATGTAAATTAGAACTTGCTTGTTTTTTAACATTTTCCGTTTTGTTCATAAAAAAAACCAGAGTGTTGTCACTAGATTCTGCGCAATAGTCGTGTGGATCGCGTCGTGTACCGAATAGTGCCGATTCGCAGCGAGTCGTGTTTCCCCTAGCTTTTGTAAACAAATACCTATACACGCAAGAATCTAAGCTTTCAGTGTGAGGTGCCTTTGTTAGCGATTATCGTAACGAAAAGAGCGTGAGAATTTGATGACTTAAACTTTATGGGTCTTATTACAAGTTTTAATCACAGAAACTGAAGTCAAACCCGAGTTTAATTTGTTAATTTTGTATTCTTAATACGTAACTGTAAATTTTACCGTGCTCGGAAATATCTTTACAACAGAATAACTGGCTCAAAGGTTTGGGCTTAGACAAAAATCCTGTGATAAGAAAACTGAACTTTAATTAAGGAAGTCTAAATTATTTTTGAAAAAAAAAACAAAGTTATCAATCCAGGAACGCAGCTAGAAAACCAAAACATTGAGTACAGAACGTTCACTTCTTTAGTGATATTTTTATTCAGATGGCCAGTATGAAAGCTGTGTCCCCACAACGCTGCCCGCTGCCCGCTGCCCGCTGTGAGAGGCGCCCCGCACGTCACTCGCTATCAATTCGCACGCATTCGGCGGCGCTCGATTGAATTACTGTAGTGTTTTGCGGCTCGAATAAAATGTAAATGAAACGATCGCAATCCTGTTACGGACCGATCGATGTGGACGACGACTTGCGGGTTGCGGGTTGCGTGGGTAGACACTGACACTCACAGACAAACATAAATATGAGATGGTTCATGTGTCAGTGTGTGTGCTTGCTTAGCATTTTGTGGACAATTTAGACTTTCGACTAATGACGAAGGAGTCGGCTCTTTAAGAGGCTGGGATTGGGTGGCATATTTTGATCGAAACTTAGTAGCTTGTTATTGTCCAACTCCAAGGCAAAGGCCTCTTCTCATACAGAGAAGGCACGAGAATTAATCACTACGTTTGCTCAATACGGGTTGGCGATGTCCAGGTTTGATCACAAAATTTTCTTTTACCATTGCATGTGATGTCCAAGATAAACTGACATTGAAAGTACCTACATATGAAGTGAAAAAGGCACATTGATACTTGTCCACAACCTCGTGCACAAGAAGCATGGCCTTAACCACCGGGCCATCGCGACATATCGTTACTTATTTTTATTTATTGCTTTAAGCACAAAAATGTAGTGAGTAGGACTTGATGCCTCAGGCAAATACTTATGTGTTAAAGAAAGAAGGAAGTCTTCCTATTTTTATGTTTGCGGTAAATAAACAAAAAAAAAACAAGCGCTTAGATCCATTGGTAAGTTAAGTTACCGGCACGGATCTTGACTAATGACCTTGCGCTGCGCAGTACTCGATTTTAGTAAAAATTGCTTATGCGCGAACTTACCCCCACTAATGCGTCCAGCGCTCAAGATCCATCACGTCAATTTGAGATCAAACTTAAAAAATAAAAACGATTTCGCTGCCGGCGCGCGGCGCCAACGCACTAACACTATAGAATGTTTTATGAATACCAAACTAGTTTGTTTCACATCCACTGAACATTTACATTAATTAAGACGAAGACATTAATATTGTAACGACTTGACGAACATCAACCTTCTATAGGTAATCACTTCAGTTAATATTATTTTAGTGATCCAATGATTTGATGACTGGTTTACTGTTACGGTCAACTCTATATGAGTAATAAAAAAGCATTTCGGTTACGAGTTTTACTAATTTATTGAGATTTTATGCGTTCCTAATTTAATCAACCCAATAAGGTCTGCCGTTACAATATGTAACTGCACTCGCCTTGCTCGTAATGGCTGGAGTCTGAATGATATTTGTATTGTTAGAATTGTTTCTGTATCGTCATAGCTCGTCTATAACTCTGCGTATGCGTGTATACCACATAACAATGCAATGAATACTGGTAGAAGCAATGGGTACCTATCATTAACAAGCCTGACAGTAAGATTATTTACTAAGCTCTATTTTGGATTTAGTTTAGAAACGACCCCTTTTATTTTAAAGGTCTAAATCTGGACAGCAAACTATTTAGATTTGTCACTTTTAAATTATTTGAGAATAACACTTACAAAAGATTCATGTTGAACTGTAAAATGGGGTTTTAAATTTAGATAAAACTAAAGAGATTACAATAAATCGTCCCATCACACTACTTAACATTTACACGCCAACGTTTAGCGGTGTTCGTACGACGCATAACTAATTAGTTCATATCTCCTGTATGCTAATCACGCCCTGGTACCTTCACTGCCTGACGTTAAGTATACTTATAAGACGATTACAGTTTTTGTCGGTTATTTAGCTTAGGCTACATTGAAATATGATTGATGGTCCGTGGTCGTTACGTAAACATTTATTAAAAATATTATTTTTATTTTGTAGTGCTGATAGTGTTCGAAATAGCTCATAATCAACTCGATGCTCTACTGTCATACATATACAGTTTCTTTAGAAGGTTTACAAATCTATCCAAGTTATTAACGCGGTCATATCTCAGTACCTACCTACTGTTCGCAGTCGGAAATCAACTCAAAAAAGAACAAAAACAACTGGTAAAAAGAAAAATCCTGTATGTATTTCCCGTCTAATAGAAAAACTGGAAACACTTTCAAAAGAAACTAGAGCAGGGTCACAAAGTGAATGGTCTCCAGTATCCCGGCTAAGCCGTAACATTTGACAACAGATATTATGTTAAACCCTTCTGCGAGTTGGCCCACATCCACATCTTCTAACTTTCTTTGTAAAGAAACCTCCGGATCCCGGACGCTTCTCACGTCTTGTAGTTTGGGAGTTTAACTACAGTTTCAAAGCGTTGGGAAACTATTTAACTATTTACCATATCAAGTTTGTTGGTCGTTATCAATTAGCTGTTGACCGTGAGTGTGATTTTATGTGCTAGTGGCGCGGGTCGGGTGGTCGCGACGCGCAGGGCGGCATAGGATCGCTTACGAGTTTATTGTGTCATGTTTGGGATAAAGCAACGTGTCTAAAGTGAGTAGTTGGTACTAGATCATAGCTGAAACTAGAAGATATCAGCTCGTAACCTAGAAGAACATAGTAAAACATCCAAATAAAGGCGCTTGGCTAGTTTGGACACCACTGCTCAAATGATTTGAATGTAACTAGTTGCTTCTAGTAGTTAATACATATGTATTTTTTAAATACGAGTATTACAAATTAAGAACAAAATGTGTGTACCAATGCACACTCTGGTTTTACTGCAAACCATTCCACATACTTACGTAAATGCTAGAATTTTAATCACCTTTTTAGTCCGAGAACAGTAAGAGCATGTACCTACATTCCATGTATGTACGTGAACTGCTACATTATGTACCGGCGCTGGGAGCAGTCGGGACACTGCGAGGTAAATATGCGGCACCGCATTATGATGGATGCGCGCGCGCGGGCCGCATGCCTAATTAAGTAATTAAGATGGAGAGATAGCGCTCATGTAGATAGCGACCGGATTGGGATCACAAAGCGGGAGGGAACAGTAGGTCTAGTCCAGCGGTCCTCGGTAAGGTGCCTATAACTGTGCATTTTGGGTTTTTAGTAACTTGCCTCCGAGCTTAGAATTTGCAAGCACGTTACTAGGATTTCTATTATTTCAGTTACCGTGTCATTACAGATCGAAAGAGTATAATTTTCTTTATGGACGGTTATAAGTACAGTTATTTGATAGTTTTACTATGCGTTTTACTTAGGTTGATACCTAGGTACAACTCAAGGACTTTCTCTAGCTCCTACGGTACACGTATACTAATAACTCAGAGTAAATATTTTATTGAGACATATGGTTGTTATGTTGCTTAGAAGGTAGAGAGGGGCCTTAATACCTAGGTACAACGCATAGTATACTTTTCCTTAATATACGAAAAGCATGTGGTAGTGTAGATGAACACGCTACGCTACGCTTACTAAACCTCAAGGTAGTTTGTGAATGAGAGTGAGTGAGCAGATGATACCGAAAAAAATTCAGTCTGTGACGTCGCAATCGGTACTGAAGACGTTGAACTGGCAAAACCTGGCCCATCAAGAACATCCAAACGAAGAAGATTCATACAATTTCTGGATGATGGAATATTGTGGATAAACGTTAAAAAAACGCGCCGGTTACACAATATCTTTAGGCTAACCTAAAGATATTGTGTAAATTAGTTACTCAGCGAAAACGGTCTTAAGTTACACTTACATACTACGAAAAAGTTTTTAGAACATAAACTGTGGGAAATTTTTTCTCAGTCAGTCTGTGAAGTGGCATTTTAATTGCTGAACTTAATTTCAGTAAATGTTCTTTAGCAAATATCACCTTGTAGCTAATTTCAAGATTTCATCAGATGTTGGTTCTTGGAAGTAATTTATGTTACATACTGCACTTTTTGTACCTACATTAATTGCATATAAATATAAATATTCTACTCTACTCTATTCTTATAATGGGTTGAACTAAGTCTCCACTGTATCATTACTAAGGTAGAACTGCTCCACTGACACGTTCCCGGCACATAAGGGAGCCTCCACATCCACTCTCAGCCCGCTGCGGTTTTGCGGACAATTAAAACAGTACGCCTCATCCGCACCGCACCGGTTCGCACCGCACCGGTCCGCACCCAGCCGCACCGCATCGCTGCGGCCCGTTTGCGTCCGTTTACAGCGTCGCCTGTTATTACATTAGAGAGCGACGTAGAAAATGTATGAGGTCTATACACATTCATACATTCATACTCGAAACCTCCACGTAGTAGGAAAGTTCAGAAAGTAAGCACCTACTTAAACTAAAATATAAATTAAATTGATACTTAAACTTAAGTCAGTACTTACTTAATCCTGGCGGCCTTTTTCATAGATGTTACAAAGACGACTTTGAATCTCTAGGTATTTTCTTAGATATCAATTTTACCAAATAACTAATTTGGTCATAAGACCAAATTAGTAATTTGGTTACGTTATGTATTTGAGCTGGAATATTTGGCATCATATTATGTGAACACTACTCTGAGCGATAGGTGTTATTTGTCGTCGGTTGTACTGTGGATTTGTTGGATAAACTGGTGCTTCTGCACTTTTCTGTGTTGTTCGTTCACTAACTTGCAATGCCAGAATTTTAACGTCGCAAATGTTAATAGGGATGTTTTACCACTTTTGTGGTTCATTGTCTGCGTGATGTCGACTCTTCAATTTGAGGTTTTTGCTCAGAACTGGTGTTCATTAGCAAGACCAGCTCTGTTAGCATTTAGTATTGTTTACATGCTGTTAATACTGACTTATGTGAGATGTATTGAGCATAAGTTAAATTAAGTTTGGAATCAAATGTTTGAAGGGTATAAAAATGACTGAATAAGTAGAAATGTTTTTAAGCTCACACAAAGGTTTTGGTGAAATAGTTTTTAAATGATATTCATTGATCATTTTAGTTTTTATTATGTTTTTGTCTATTGGTTTGAAGGCAGAAATGAAAGAATTATATTTTTATTATAGTATATTATATTTATTTATTCTTTATTCCTTTAGCTACTCCACTTAACTTTACCTTCAGTGTTATGAATCAGAATAAATAAGTCATGTACCTATCTGCCTCGGGTACCAAAAATGTAACCTCAATAGTAAATCGTTATACAAAATTATTCAACAATACAAACGCAAAATTACAGGAAAAGGAAGCTAATTGTTTACAAGGAACGCAGTCGCCTATTCTCTATAACAGCTATTTGAGTGAGTTTCCTGCGATCTAGAAAATTATCCTGTCACTGAGCCCCCGCGGCCGAGACTGTTTATTTATATAATTACATGCTTTAGAAAATTGTGCCAATTTACTTTGTACATTTTACCATTACAACAAGCGAGTATCAACCTAGTTGCGGTAAGATAAGGGTTTGTTAAAGTGCAGGTTCTTGGTACAAGTCTCCCCTTAGGCCAGTCGGTGCGGTTGCAATTATAACGCAGTAGTTCGGTCGAGCAACCGATCGTTAGGCGACTGCTACCGGCGACACGGCCGGCCGCCGAAGAAACATCGCTGTTATCGAACAACTATACCCGAGTCCTTCCTACTCGCAGTGGCACAATTACACGGATAAGTTGATGCCTACAATTAATATCGACGCTGCCATCTTTGAAGCTTCCGAGTGATATATTAGTCGATTATCGACTACCGATAATCGATCATTCGCTAATCGATTAATCTATTTTTTTGTGATATATTTCACAAGGTCCATTTATCATAATCGGTTACTACCAACATTTTATAATATGATGTTACGTAATGTAATTGTTTATGACAGAGTTTTTGTCGTCCATTACTACTAAATATATGTCCCATAATCCATAACTAGTAGTGTTAAAGTTTTATGTTTCTCGTGTTCGTAATTAATTGCCGAAGCTAATCAAATGCAATCAGCTAAGTTGATTAATTCAACACTTACTTTCATAACCTAATGTGAACATCGTTGAGACTCACAATGATATTTTTGTGCTTGAAGATTTATTGTTTCGTGTGGGATTAAGCTTCGTTATGTCCGTGTAGGTGTGGGAAATGGCAATTATAAAATAGTGTATTGATTAGTTTAGTATTTATACGTGTAGCAGTACTTTCCATATATTGTAACAATAGAAAAGGTCACCACAGTTGTAATTTTACTTGTAAGCTAGCCGTTTATTGTAACTGTGGCTGAGAGACTAATTATCTGCAGTGGGCGCTCACGAGCTAACAAATGACTAAATAATATCCCACAATACAATATTGGGTTTTAGTTATTGTTCAATGATAATAGTAACTTGATCCCAATACTCCCAAAGCCTTGCGAAAATCTCTTCTAATCAAAATACAGTTGCCGTGGACTGTAGGCGCTACACGCTCGTCTCACCGAGTCAATACCACGAACAGTTCTAATTAGCTAAAATAAGCGCGTTAATTAGCAGTCAATAGCTGCTGTACACAAGAGCGCACAAACACAGAAACGTGTTAATCCTGATGCTCACAGATTGAGTCGGAGCGCGGCGTGTCTCGCGACCATCACGCCGCCTGCAGGGGGGAGAGCACAGAAGGGCAACACCACATGGATTTTAGTGTCAACCGCTTAAGATCCGAGCCGGTGCTTATAAAAGAGAATTTTCACACAGCTTTTAAAGATAGATAAAAACGAGAAGTCACAACATCAGTAAAAGAGAAGCAGTTTAATCTCATATTAAACGAACTAAAACACTAAAAATATTTAGGCTATACTAGATAGCTATGGTAGGCCGCACGTTAGTGGTAACGAAACTAGTAAAGCTGGGCTCGCATCCTATTGAAACCGCGTACCCCCGACATGTGGCCCATGGACATGATGATAATGAGGATGGGCTCGGTTATTATTCTAACCAAACCTTCGTATATTCAGCATTGAGGGATTGGAATTAGTGTTTAAAATTGAGAGAGGAGTGTATGGAGTTCACCTTCTGTACTTATACTCTGCATCGTGTGAACCTCGTGCAGGCACGTCCGAGCTTTATGTAAGTTGGTAGGAATGAAGTCCACAACCACCGCTTTAAATACGAGCCGAGTGTACCTACTCCCGCGACAGGCTGTGCTCACTCACAGGTAAAGCGGGTTTTTATCTAACTAACTAAGTTCATTGAGGAACGTTCTATTAGCTAGTCAGGAAGACATTGGGATGTTAGTTTGTTTTGGTTATAATGATGTCTAATATAAAAGTACCTAAAGCTTTTCATAGTGTCTTTACGGAGTTTCAAGAATGTCAATCGACCATCATGGTCCTTCACATTCGATACGCTGCCGAATCGGCATGTTAGGAACCTTTTATGGTAGAAATTGTTTAAGTACCTGATTTTTTTTAGATTAGTTTAACTGTAAATACCTTCCGATTGTCGATTTGTGATAGAAGAGTAGGTGTAATCACACCGATACAGGTTACGTTACAAGTTATAAAAAAAAATATTGAAAAAAGAAAAATATATTTATTTTTAATTAATGTACTTAAAAAACAGTGTGTACAGTTACATCAAATAAAGGTGATATGTCAAAATTATACATAAGCTGTAATTTAGTAAGATACATACGCAGACGAAGACATATGTGTCTACTAGAAGGCGCACGCCATTAAGAACGAGTACTTAATAATAAATGATTCATTTACCACATAAATAATGTCTACCATAAAAGTTATCATTTAGTAACGTCCCTAAACAACCCTTACATTCCGATTCGGTAGCGTTTCGAATGGTTGTGAATAACCCTGCAGCTTAACCCTCAAATAACCCATTTATTAGCCGCTCAACATGCACATTACCATTGAACATCAAATGAAGCGATCGCAGCGCGTCCCCGGTGCGTCCTCGGCGCGACCCCGGCGCACATGTCAGCGATGTGTCGGTAACCGCCCGCGCCGGTGTTGGTACACCATCGTATCGCTATCATGTGCGTCGCTATCCGAGCAAACAAGCCTAACGTGTGCTCACGCGATTACGTGCGATCACATAATATGCCTCTACATTGGTGAGCTTTACGTGATGTTAACAGCGGAGGTGTGAACCTAGCGTGCGGATTAGGCAATATTGCTTGTACTGCCCAATACACATTTTGCTTATTCGCATAGTTATTTTGACGACCGATGTGGCGCGGCGGGCAAAGGTTGCGGGTTCGATTCCCGCCTTGGGACAAATGTTTGTACGATCTACAAATATTTGTTCCGGGTGTTCTGGGTATTTCCTATGTATAATAAAAATATCTATCTATGTAATGTATTGTATTAAGTATATCAGTCATCTAGTACCAATAACACAAGCTCTGCTTAGCTTGGGGCTAGATGATGCTGTGTGGATTGTCCAGCATTATTTATTTATTTAGCTATGGTTTCTACAAGCAAGCGTTACTATTGATGAAGCAATCAAAAGTTGACAACAACACAATACAGGGTGTTATTATAATGTTATTTGTTTCAACGCAATAAGAGAGAGTTCCTCTCACATACATAATTAGACTTGAAAGTAATGTTAACGTAAGAAGACAAAAATATTTTTTTACTACAGGTGTTACATAAAGGCTGCTGTAGTACATTCAAGTAATATCATAACATAACAACAACCTGTTTCATCCGGAGCATTGTGCCTACATTGCACTCACAGTTCGCCATGTTTAAGTTCTATTTAATAGGGGGCGAGCCTCTTCGTATCAAACGAGTACAAAACCAGACTTCAGATCGCTACCGAGACATTTGTGGTGGAAAACTCAAAAACACTTAGCTTGGCTGGGGACTCGAACCCATGCTCCCCAGTAGCGCCTACAAAAGTATAACAAACTATGCTTGATCAACTTTTTTGAGAAATTCGAGGATCGATCCATCTATTGCACTCGATTGAAGTTAGTCACGTGTGACGTCACTCAGTGGCCTAATTAATCCGCACTGGTCAATAAAACGTTAAGCCCCGCCTGCCGACGTGAGTCTGTGGATGGGTGATCTATTATATACCGAGACCTCTCCGTACCATGGAAAGGACGTTATGCATTTGGTGCTGTCATTATTAAATCTTGTAGGACTACCCGTGTCCTTGGGTAAAACTGGTATGTAAAATACTGATATTCAGCTACATCCTGTTCGACTAGACTCGAAGAATTGGCAAAAGTGTAGACATATGGTATGGCACTCAAAACTAATTGTATCTTTAGGACATCATGTTAAGAACCTCCACCTCAACCTTCCTGTTATTGTAAAACTAACAGTGGTTTATCCCATGAAAGTTTACGAGCGGAGCTGGCAGCAGAAACCTTTCTAAGCTATAATATTGGTGTAATTTGTCCACAGTCTGGTACCGTTACACCATCGTAATAATAAACGTCGATTGTTCTCATATTTCTGCCATGCAGTCACTGCTGCAGGTCCCACACGGCTCTGCTCGGTGGGCCACCGAGCCCGCCACACACTATTGGAGCGAAACTATAGATATCTCCCTGTGTGCATTTGAATGAACTAAGGTAATCAAGTAAAAAATTCACGTTTTGTAATATACTCTCTGAATTAATCTTTCTAGTGGTAGTTGGGTACAGCTCAAAAGACGGGGTACCCTGGGGCCCTCAGTAGTACCACATCGCCGCTACGCTTTTGAGTCCTTGGGGAAACAAATATTTATCCGTAAATTAGGTGTTTACCGTGATCCAGTGGGAACAATAACAAATTGCGTAATATTTCATTTAAATGGTCTTCTTTACTTACACCTAATTGTTGTTTTGTCGTTTGCTTAAGTTTTAAGAAGAAACAGCAAAATGTACTTTATTCTAACAAAGCTAATTCCAACAGTACTTAGGTGTCTGGGTTTTAAATAGTCTTACGTTACACGGTTTTTTCAAGTAAAATATTGCTCTGAGGTACGAATACAACACTCGTAAGGATTGGGTTTTTGGATTTTCAGAAAGCCTTCTTCTTCGCTTTTTCTACATACATTTTTGTCTATCCTCATATCTATCAGTCATACCTCAAGCCTATTGCGACAGAGGAAGGAGTAGGATGATTTAGCACACAAATACCTTACATAAACTCACATTTTCCTATGGGGATGCGCAGAAACTACAGTTTTTTTTTTGTCAAATTAAAGTAGATGAGGTCGGTGTATATCGGCTCTTGTTAGTATTATCAACATTGTATCTAAGCATGGCGTGCTGTCATACTGCATAATGATAAGCTGGTGAACAGTGCGCGCGCTTCAGGATTTGTAAAGCAGATATGTGGGAAATAAAAAGGATGAAAGTCTGTTATTTCTATAACTGCTCTCCGATTCTAGCAACAGACAGTATAAATGTATTAGGTGCTTCGGCCTATGAGGTGATACAGTATTTAATTATATGTAGTCTAACATCGGGCCTAACAAGGAATGCGTGAATTATTTACAATCCAGTTAGTTCAGTCATAGTTAAAAAAAAACATAATAATTCATTATTTTACACACACTTTTAACTAGACTATCAAAATGTGATTTATTTTGCACGTTTTCATAATAACACTGCAATTACCTAAATTATGTTGATTGAACGGAGTCCACATTGGTGTGCATGAAAAAAAACTTTTAGTATGGTAAGTTGCGGCTTGCGCATGGAGAAGTGGTGAAATATTTTGTCGTGTCAGCATTCATATGTATGGCGATCCGAGCGTTTTTTCTTGACGTAGATATTAAATAGAATGGGTGATATGCACACGCATCCCATTGTAATTTACTGGCGTTGGAAGGGATCAGAACAGACGTACCAATAACATGGAACGTGTGATGGTAACGGTAACAGTAGAGTAAGAGTAGACCAAGAGATTGAAGCCCAATACGGCAGTTGGATCAAATATCGGAGCAACTGCAGATGAGTCTATTAGCGCCACTCTCCACCCGGTGACTCAGTGTAACAGAGAAAATGATCAAGTAAGAGAGCGATTAAGAAGAGATCGCATTGAGCTAGCATAGCTGTAACTGTGTGATGTGAGCTTTCACGTGTATCGTGTCGTGGGTGTCTGTCGGCTATCATTCTCACATATCGCTCACACCCACCGAACTCAACTATTTATGGTACACACGCATAAACATGAAATGAACTTTATATCAATACAAACTAAGTTCCAAATCGAATCGCCGAGTTAGAAGAATGTTTACATGCCATGCAAGGCAACATAACTTCCATATTAGTTTGTTTGTTTTTGAGCAATCATATTTGGACTCGAGTATTTGATAGTTCAATAGTACGTGTTTTATTATTGTTTGCTTTAGCAACGGTGTCTTTGACGGTAGCGTAGCGTTGCTTATATTGATGGAAGTAAGGAAACATGTATTGCTATATTCATAAAAATAGCAATAAGTAACGTACGTTTTATTATGATCCTATAAAAATTGCAATTTAATCAACACAAAAATAGCTATCAACGACGTTGGTGTATATTGTTATCCGCCTTCCTAACTAACATATTGCAAAGAAATCGCAAGTGAAAACCACCCCTACAGTTTACACCCAACACCCCATTTAGTAGTGCACACTATCAAGAGCTTAAAGTTATTTCCATCTGCACGTCGTTTCAATATCGCTTGCAATGTTCCCGTCCATTCTATTGTGCGAGTAATATAACCACGGTCGGTCCAGACTTTTCCGATTAAGTCGACCACATTGACTGGCGGCTTTCCCGGCTTCTCTCCGGTTTCAAAACGGCTTCCCACCGGCACAGTAGCCGTGGCGTTTAATATTGCGGTGCCCCCGCGTCCGTATAGTTCTCTAGTGGCCCATTGTGCAAAGTGCTGGCATGGGTATAGGTAGGACAGTCACTAGTACTATATTCTGTGTTGGTACGGGGGTCCGGGTATACATTTATTTTTAAAGTAACTAATAACAAGTTTCTCAGTATTAAGTTTTACTGAAAAGCCTAAATAATTTATTAATGTGTGTATGCAAAATACATTATATGATGTAGCCCGTAAACTACTGATACAGTCTGTTATAAGAAGTACATGAAACCATCTAAAAGTTATTTTTCTATTTTCTTAAAAGTCACCGAAGACCATTACTCTGCTAATACAAGGAATTTAAAATATATCTGCACCACTGCACTCCTCGTAAATGTAAGGAACTATTCGTCTGTGTTGTAAAACTCCTGCCTTCTAAGTGGTAAATACTTGGAGGGTAGTCGTAGTGGGGGTGGTAGTGGTCGCAATAGTGCAGACTCACTTAAAACTTGCCGCTCAGCCTGTGGAAAAATGTTATGCCTTGTTTATAGTAACAGCCAGTTCACCTTCTCCTGTAATGTTACACGAACTTGTAGCACGTGTAAAAAGTAATAGGTCTGCATTATATTAAACAATTTTTAGTTCTCAGTTGTGAGAGCAATATAGTTTTCTTAAAAGCAGGGAGGAATCGTAATGGCTGGCTTTACTACCATTAGAATAGGTATAGGCATTTAATAATAACAATAATTTGAAACTCCTACTTCTGCTGATTTTTTTTTTATTCCTTAGCTATTTCATAACTGACCAAAACTGATTTTAAGAATTGCCTTATGGGGGGTTACAGAGCACTTTTACAAATTATTCAAGTGTTAATGTGTAATAAAGTTATTTGTTTGTATTGTTTCAGGCGGAGGAACTGAACTCGCTGGTGGGAGATGCTTTCCGAATGGCGTTCGCGTCGCAGCTGCAGCCCTCCGCGCCGCTCTGGGTAACACATCCTTTATAACCTACTTATTTCTGCATTCCTAATGAAACATGAATCTAATTCAGTTGGTTTTATCGCATTGAAATAGGAAGAAGTTCGGAAGCAACTGCTCGTCTTGTAGGCAACTAGTCTGCTTATTCCGAAGTTTAAAAGAAATTAGTTAAAAAATATGAACCATTGCGGAGAACAATTTGTACGGGTGTTAAGATCATTGTACCCTTCATTATTGCAAGTAAAGAGTGTACCTATTTAATCAATATTAAGAACGTTTGCCTGTAACGACTCTCGGTAAAATAAACTCCGCATAAACTGCTTTGATAAATTATTTTATCAAGGGTTTACTAAAGGTTTCCACATCCTCTTCAGCAATTAATAATCTAATCCGGTATTTAATATAAACTGCTAAACCTCGCACGGCTCCTTGCAGGCGCCGCGCGCCGCGCTGCCGGTACTCTAGTTCCTCAAGTTTAATATCTGTTGCACTTACACGTTATTATTAGAACGTGCAGGTGAACATTAGCGTTGATTTACTGCGTCTACTGCTACTGTGGCGCTGGCTACTGCTGCGCGCACCGGGACCGGCGCGGCGGCGGGGTATGTCATAACATTACTGTGATTTGTGCTTCTTTTGTTTTCATTTTCAAACTTCTTCGAAAACTATTCTTTTGTTTTTCTAGCTGGTAGGACTCTTCGTATGATTATTTGTACAGCACATTTCGATATAGGTATACGGAGCTTAGCAGAGGCTGAGGTGGAAGTGCAGACCTTGACCTCCACGGAGATTGAGGTTATTATAGAATAATTACTACCTGCATTCCCACCACTTTGTCACACTTCAATGAGTTTCGTGCAGTCACGTAGCTTCGGTAAAAGGGGCTCGTGGCTAAGTTATAAAAGGCTCAAGGATCAATTTTAAGCGGAAGTTCTACATTTGCAAAGGCGGTGGCAAGATAAGAAGATAGGTAAAGTGGGCAGCGGATGATGATGACAATGATAGCTTAACAACTAAGAAATGATTTCATGACATTATATTACTACGAGAACTCTTAGACGTTGGCAATAATGTTTAGTTTTGCTTGTAATAAATCAAAAGAAGAGACATAAGCTTCCTCGCATAACGTGCTGCTATTATACTGGTGTAAGTACATTAGTAAAGATTTAGTGTTGTGGATACTTGGCGCTAATGTCGTGCTAATGTTAGACCGGGAGCTATGGCGCCAGGATTTGTTTTAGCAGGTACTAGTTTGAGTTAGCGGTTCTTTTATGTATCTTAAAAGTCATATGTAATCATCTCAGACAAAACTGGATATAACCATTAAAAGCTGTTTTAAATGTAAAACAATTATTATTTAGAGTATCACTGGATATACTAGTTTCGTATGTCATGAGAGGCCATCACTATAATTATAACTAATTGTGTCTCCTCCCGTATCTGATAGTTGTCTGACATTATAGGGGTTCGGCTCCAGCCTTAAGTAATTTACAGTAGTTAAGATAATAGTGCTACTTGTGCGGTGAAAATAATTAGGGTAATGTAGATATGCTTTTAAATGGAAGAGAAAAAATATATTGCAAAGTGAATCGCTTTATTTGTGCGGTAAGTGCGGGCGGTGCCGCGGTAATCAATGTGACATTGCTACGCTAAAGATTTACGATAATGTTAAGCATACCGGTTTGAAAAGAAACTGGTGTTATTTTGACATCTATTTATGATACGTTCTTAATATGGGAAAGTTTTATTTGGAAAGTTCGAGAAAAGTACACAAATTTACCAAGACAGTTGTTCACAGAGCAAACCAGCATTATTTTCTGCCACTATATTGGTCTCATAATTGAATACTCCTACAAATCATTTTAGGGATAACTTCCAACGGTTGCAATATAATTTATTGTTAAATAGTTTAAATCGTTTGCAATACATATTTATTTGCCTACATTATATATCTTCCTTTAGATAATCATAAACAATCGACTAAAATATAATCCTGTTAGTTTATACTCATCTAAATGTTCACACCTAAGCCTATAATTTCCAATCCATCAAGACACTTCAGTTAAAAATAAATCCATCATCTTAAACAATCAATCAAACTTCAACCTGTTATAAACAAAGGCGAGTATTAAAACTTAAGCTATCAACTGTGTGAGGTATGATTAGAGGCGCTAAGCGGGCCCGGCTCTCGGCGCGGCGCGGTAATCATACGTTATGGACTAAATACTTATGAGAAGACGCCATGTTTGCTTTTGGAATGATGGGTTTAAAGTTTTTTTGGGCAAGTTAAGGATGTAGTTCGCTGTACAGCGGAAATGCGATGAGTCTCATATTTTTTGTATGCAAAGCTAGGGTAAAACGAACTCCGAATAACGGTCTAGCTCACGTTACAGGCGAAGACAGGCTATTTCTTATATTTGATTGAGCACCAGGAAAATCTCCAAGAGAGCTTCACTTTAAATTAAGTCCAAGGGAGAACTTTAACAGTAAATAAAAGACAGACATCATAGAAATAAAATTACAACTGTCAGATTGTAGAATTACTTTTCGGGCAATCAAAACATTTAGATTAGACACTAACTTATAATGACAATAGTTAGAGAAGCGTGAGCGCTTCCCATCATCTTCAAACATCTCCAAACTCCTCAAGTATAAGATGCTGGAGATAAAACTCGGCAACTTATCGCCGTTGCTAATGATTACGACTCCAGTGTTCCGCCACTCGCAAGTTTTATCGAAGCTCTTCGACAGGTAACCGTCCTTAATGAGACTTGAAAAATGTTTCATTATTTTCATATCCGGGTAAAATGGGATTTGCATAGTTTACTTATTGTAGAACATTGAGAGAAAACAGGACAACGACTCTAATAAATCACCAACTTGTCGCAAGATTGATGCTCACGTGTTGGTGTGTGTGGGTTGTTCCGCATAAAGTTTTATGTCCATATGTCACAAATAGATTGAATGTGTCGGTCGTAGTGATAGTTTCCGTCAATAAACAGGGTCAAACGTTGTCTTAGATTTACACAAAGACCAAAAGTTTGTTCCCGAAGTAAAAGTGGTGTTCTCTCGTTTCCTGTTTCAATAACAAGAGACAAATATGTTTTTCAAGCTTTACGGTTTACATTCTAGTCACCTCAACATCAGTTTATTTTTTGCATGAAGGCACATGTGATAACTGTCCTAGATTTACAATCTGGCACGAAACATGCATTTCATTCAAGCTCGCTAAAACAACATGAAAAATCCTCATATTTCCTCTCTCATCCTAATTCCGTGCACGCGCGAGGTTCTGGTCCAAACCGAGCGGTCTATAATCTAGCCCACTTTGGGTACGGCCCATGTCGCCGTCGGTCCGTCCGAAGCCGCTCAATTTACAACCACGGCCCGGCTGTCCGTGTGTCCGGCCGTCCGGCTACCGGCCGTCCGGCTCCTGTTGTGTAATTAAATTGTTGGATTTCTCACTGGAGTTAGTCTTTGAGTTCTGTTGTTTGGAGGTAGTTTTGATTGCTTTCGGAAAAGGTGTTGCTGTGTTATGGTATTTGTGAGGCTGTATGCTATTTGAACTTAGTCATAGTAATTGAATTGCGAGTACTTGCAAATATATTTATTATAGTTTATAAATGGAAGTCGATAATAAACATTACACATTTACATTTTGGTATGCGTATGATTACAATCGTGTTAAAATTGCAAACCATGACATATTAAATGTTTAAACGACAAACTAAATCTAAGCACCAAACTGTCCATTGAAAGGCTATTCTACTTTGTTTTTATAAGAACCGGAATGACGTGAAAATAATAGGTCTTTACCTATGAAATTGCCGTTTTGTATGAAAAAATTTAAATGAATTTTTTTCATGTATTTTTTATTTGTATTAATCGAAGTAATCACCCATGCAATCAATGCATCTTTGCCAACGCAGTGGCAGTTTATTGATGCCCTTCTTAAAGAAATCAGCTGGACGGGAGGCAACAAATTCTTCAAAGGCATTTTGTACTGCCACTCGGGTATTGAATTTTTTTCCCGCCAAGAAGTTATCCAAATTCTGGAAAAAGTAGTAGTCTGTAGGCGCAAGGTCTGGTGAGTAGGGCGGATGACGGAGAGCTTCCAACCCCAGTTCTTGCAACTTGGAGACCGTCTGCTGTGCAGTATGAGGTCGCGCGTTGTCGTGCAGGAGCAGCGGAGACGAGCGATTGACCAATGCTGGTTGGAGATGTGCCAGCTTCTCCATCATTGTGTTCAATTCTTCACAGTACACATCTGCAGTAATGCTCACCCCGTTTGGTAAGAAGCTGTGTTGAATCACACCGGCGCTAGACCACCAAACAGTGACCATCACTTTTCTTGGGGTAAGTTTTCGTTTAGGGCATTGTTTAGGTGCTGAACCAGGATCCAACCAACTTGCTGAGCGCTTGCGGTTATCAAACAGAATCCATTTTTCATCGCAGGTAACAATGCGGTTCAAAATTCCTTCATTTGTGTGTCTGTTGAGCAGTGCAAGGCACGTCTCGACGCGTACTTCGCGCTGGCGATCATTGAGTTCGTGGGGCACCCATTTGTCAAGCTTTTTTACCTTGCCAATTTGACGCAAATGGACCAATATTGTTTTGACGCTAACGTCGAAAGCTGCTGCTAATTCAGCCGTAGATTGTGTATCATCAGCTTCCAAAATCGCCTTTAATTCGTCATTGTCGACCAAAGTCTTCGGACGACCGCGAGGTTCATTTTTCAGGTCGAAATTTCCAGAACGGAAGCGAGCAAACCAATAACAGGTAGTGCGTTGGTTTGTAGTGTTAGCTCCGTAAACGTCGTTGATGTTGCGTGCCGCTTGTGCCGCGTTGCTGCCACGACGGTACTTATATTCCATAATTACTCGAATTTTTAACGTATCCATGATGACGAAAAATATTTAAATGCGATGAAAATGTAACACTAATCAATAAACAAATGACTACTTTTGGAAAAAAAAACCATGTTTTTAAAATAAAATTAATTTGAAATTAGAATTCTTAGCCAAACAAAAAATATTTTGATTTGAAATGGCCAGTACTGCAGAACGGCAATTTCATAGGTAAAGACCTAATATTTAATTAATTACTCGGCAATGAAGGTGTTTAGTGCGCGCAGGCACGCGGCCCTGACGCGCGCGCAGATAACATGCGATTTATGGCAAGCCCTCCTGCCACTGATAGGGTTGCCAAATAACTGGGACAGTCACACTTTTCCTGGTAGAGTTAGAACTATAGACCAATGTATCTTACATAGGTCTATAGCCCTAAAATTCATAGTTTCGGTACTCTTTTGTCCTCTGCTAAACGAGAGTAAACTCTTCGAATAACAGATGTCATTCCTGGCGAACATGGAGAATATGTAGATAGTTGCCAACATTAACTCACAGCCGTATCATCGCAAATACTGTACGTTGTTATTATTTTTTGTTATTATCAGTTGGTAGGCTTTTATGTTCTTCGGGACTATATTTCAATTATTAGTGCTAGTAGCATGTAATTATATGTAGGTACATATATTATTTTGTGTATTTTTAATCAGCACCTGGTAATTGTGGGTGACCCATGCCATGAAAATATAAAGGAAAGGAAAGAGTACGCCCTCGTGTATGTAAATACTCAATACTCAAATATTTATTGCATTCCACAATGTAAATGATTAGGTGGTAGGTGAAATTATTGGACACAATCGTGGACCCTGTTGGGCACAGCAAATACAGGACTTATTCTACTTATAAACTAACTTATGCTACTTAAAAATTTACTTATTCTAAGAACAATTTTATTAAAGATTTATTACATTATGTTCGTGGAGTCAAGAACAACTATAGTCAGCTTTTGAAAAAATTCATGAAAAAGACACGGGGATCAACAAAATATTCCAAAAATACACCTCAGGCATCTATCCATTTTAGCTTTTCCATGGTGGAGCATCTTCCCATACACGTAGACATCTATCCCCAAATTAAAGGTTCACAAATCAAAGGTTCAAAAGGCCGTAATGTAAGATAAAAGATATTCATTGGAATCATTCATGATAAATTAAGTTTTAAAAAGTGGGGCATCTCGGTTTTACCCTATATGATGGTATGCTTACTTGTGTCCTAATGTTGCAAAATACAATTTCCGATAGAAATCTCCATTTACAATTTTCATCCCTGCAATGTATTTATTGGCAGCCCTGGCCCTTGAACTGTCTCCAGGTGTATTGTTTAGATAAAGGACTGCGTTTACAGTAAAACTTTACGACACTTTTTACTTTTCGTTTTTAAATCTTTCGCTTTTAACGCACTGTTACAGTTCATAGCTCTTTGTGTGGAAGGACTTTGTTTTCTTACTTCAATGTTTTATTGGCTAAGTTTACAGGTAGGAAAATAAATACAGCAGTGTTCCTGCCATATCGTTTAAAAAAAAAAAAATCGCAAGCAGTGGTTTTATTTATTTCCTCTGGATAAAACATTCAAAGTTTACTTTGTAAATATGTCAAAATTAGGGCTGTCACAATTCCGCTTGAATTGGGTTCACATTTTTACAGTCGGCACGTTGCAGTCTTGCAGTCTAAATAGAAATAAAATGTTGCTTTACTGCATTCCGTGCTGTACTCTTAAAACTACACTGTCGGTATACGTTTTCTAAAAGACAGACAAGTGAAGCGGCCATGTCCCAGTAAAAAGCTTTTATTTCTACTTGGAAGTGCAAAGAGTTAACTGATGAAAATTAAGTCAGCTACTGTGTAGTTGCTGTGGAAATTGTCACTGTAGACACTAGAGACTGTGTTTTGCTGTTCAAGTAATCTTCACAAATAAGGGTTTTTTTATTTGGAGCACACATCTTCCAGGAATACGGAAAAGAAACCCGAGATTTACTTAAAATTTATTTACAAAGACCATTGTGAAAAAATTCTACGGTGTTCTTTTAAACTGAACAATCAAACATAATTTTTCGATAGATACAATAACTAGTCGTTAAAAATATGAAAACATATACAATTTGCATAAGACGAACAATTAATTCCATATTTAGAAAGTGCCACCGGTGACCTCTATACCTGCGTTAGAATCAGTTCAGCAGTAGTTAAGTAAGTTCAAACAACGTGAAACACTTTCTAAATGTGGAATTCTGTCCCGCTGCACGCTGTCCCGATAATTAAATCCGAGCAGCCGAGCTTGCCCCGCTCGCCGATACTGCCTTCTCGCACGCCAATCCGTACGACCCTGACTTCTTTCCCTCTCGCACTTCCACAAAATCCTATAAACCCATCTCATTTCCAACGAAAGTGACTTTCAGACGGCATTCCCTTTATTACGACTGTTTAAATTATAATAGAACACGCTCCTACTTGTTTTTAGAAATATTTATAATTTCGTTTGTTTTGTTCAGCTTATTTAGAATTTTTGAAGGTTGTGTTTGGAATGGGACAAAAAAGAGAAATAGATGTTCAAAATATTTACTAATCACCTGTTAATTTAATAGAACTTTTGAGCCATAAAGAACTTCTCTCTAAAGTGTAACTCATGATGAAAAGCCGCATAATCTGCAGGGTCGGGTGGGCAAAAGGTAATAAATATTGAAATGGCTCGGTATCATAGAACAAATGGACAGGTCAGAAGGCTTACTATTTACGATCACTTATTGCAAGCTCACACACCACACGCAGAACGCAGGACGTCTTCAGTATTCCTTTGCGACTATATAGGTACAATTAGATAATAGGAGTGGTACTTCTGCCGCTTCTTGTCGTGTGGAGCTGGGCGTCTCGTGCTCACGGGCACTAACGGGCAAACAAAAAGCGCGGCTGATGTGGCACCCGCCGATAAATGACCGTTATTGGGCGCAGGCCACACGCGGGTGGTGCCAGTTACAGCGACTCAGTATCCACCATTTACGACTTCTGATTACTATTACAAATATCAGGTCACTAAAACTTTAGTTTACACTTTGAAAGTTCAGGAGTTACAGACGTGGTCTCGTAGGATAAAGTTCTCTAATAACCGCGTCAAGAACGATTCCTGAACTTGTGAGTCCCAATGATCATTTACATAAAAGATCATAAATGAAATGAATTTCACATATACATCTAATCATTCACATATCATTTCATGATAATCTATGGATCATCAAAACAGTGAAATGCAAAAATTGAATGAAAATTTTGTTGACCTACCTGACCTTGGTGAAAGAGAAATTACATTTTGCACTATGAAATAACAAGCTCTCAAATAAGGTAGCACTTAAGTACTCAGAACAAAACCTAATCCATCCAACTGTACATTAGAGAAAACAATTAGCTTAATTACATCTTAAGCCTACTCACTCATTCTAGTTATGAGTGACCAGTATACTTAGATCCGCGGAAAACTGTGGATTGAAATAAATGTAGTGTTGTACTCGCAAATTCACATCAAACCTCCATCAACATCATCATCGTCACTTACTCAAGTGATCGAAAGTCACTTGTTTAAGAAAAAAGTGATTTTTAAAGAATAACCTACTTTGACGTAAATTTGACAGCGTTTTTCTTGCAAAAAGCGCCACATGGAAGGATAAAAAATACTGAGTACTTTATACATTTCTAAATAGATTTCCATATTCAATCAGCTTATGTTAATGTTAATGAGTGACGCCGCAGACCGCCGCGTGCCGGTTACCTATGCTACAAGATTTATGAGATATTCAATCGGACATTTGTTTAGTAAATTATATTAGAATTCATAATGTTGCATTATGTGAAGAAATTTATAAAGAATTTTAATGTCTTTATTAGCGGTTGAGAATTTGATTTATGGGTACCTAACGTACCCTTTTGTGATTGTAATGTGAAATTAAGAAAAATGTGTCCGGGTTTGGGAGTATAAATAAATAAATAAATAAATAAATAAATAAATATTGCTGGACAATCCACACAGCATCATCTAGCCCCAAGCTAAGCAGAGCTTGTGTTATATGTACTAGATGACTGATATACTTAATACAATACATTACATAGATAGATATTTTTATTATATATAGCAAATACCCAGAACACCCGGAACAAATATTTGTAGATCGTACAAACATTTGTCCCAAGGCGGGAATCGAACCCGCAACCTCTTGTATCAAACTAGATTAAAAAAAAAAACCATTACATGTCATGGATTGCATATACATCATAGTATATCCGGCGCACATGTCAGGAGCTATAACAAGTAACATATTTACAGTAATATGCTCCAACATTTACAGTTACATTGTCATGTTATTAGTTTCTGACTTAAACTAGACAATACTTATAAATAATGCCTTATCTTCTTAGCTATTGTTTGCTTGCTTAGTCAAAACTATTTTCATACATACTCAAGCCCACGCATTTTCCCCATGAGGATAGGCAGAAACTAAAGACCGTCGCCGAATATGATCTGTACCATACCTTCGCTCCGTTTACGTTCATACACGCACGCTGGGTGCCAGAACTACGCATCTTAACTTACCGAAGAATATTAAATATGGAATAGTAAATATGGTTAAAGCAAAAGAATAATAATAACTATTTAATTTAAATAAATTAACTAGAATATTTATTAAATCACTAAAACATTAAAATCGTAGTCGCTGTAACTGGCACCGCACCTCACATGTGCAAGTCACCAGCCCTGAGGGATGTTAGTGAAATGGAATCCATAGTCTGTTTACACGTTAATAGAAAACGTGGCCTCGTGTGATCTGTTCACACAAACCACAACGATAATATGGGACAAAGCCTTCTAGGGTCTCAGGCAGGCCCCCGCGTGATGGTGGTCAACAAATGAGGTTTATAGCGTTTTATTTTGGAACGAGCTTGTTGTGCAAAATTAAAGCATTATATTAACCATAATATAATGCTTTAATTTTACACAACAAGCTCGTTCGTCGAATGACTGTATGTATCTAGGTACCAACCTAAAAACCATTCGGAAAATGGGTGTTGTGCCAGTGAAGCGTATCGTAAAAAAAATAACCTGTCTCCCGAAAAACGGGAGCTGAAACAGGCGCGATATTTTTGAATTTAAAACTGATGGTATCTAAATCTAATTGGTTGTCCTTTTACAAGAATTTTACTTTATGCTAATTTGATTAAACCCCTGCTTAAATAACATCGGTTCGATAGACTCAAGGCAAACTTAAGGCAAACTTAAGGTGAAGGCTGAAATTTTTGTTTTGAACAGGTAAATAACCGTGAAATTACGCCCACTTCATATCAGCCTTTTTGCTGGCCATCTATACCATTATCCAACATACAATTAAGATACGCAGTTTTAAAAGCTGAAAATTAACAAAACGCCCATTCAGAGATAAGGCTCGGCCGTAATTTAATAAAAGCGTACAATGGCGTGTTTGTGTCCAATAATTAGTGAAAAAACGCCGCATACTATGCGTAGTGCGCACATTCGGCAAGACAAAGCTGGCGTATCGCGGGCCGCGGCCGCGGGGAACTGCGCGCTCTCACGCGACACATCAATATTATACGGAGCCAGATATACATCTGTAGCTGAACTACCCATGCCGTTTTCACTAACACTAGCCGAAGCCTTAATTTAAGACATAAACATTTAGCAGTTCCTTAACGCTAAAAGTATATCACTAACAATAGAGCTTATCACAAGGCAAGCCTACTGTTGCCATTTTCACAATCTGCTCTGGATCTCAGGCTCAATTTTACCGACAAGAACAATGTCTTTAACAAACAACATGCACCAGGATACGTCTTCCTGTATTTCCGACGTCAGAGCCTTTATTTCACATCGACATCATCTAAAATTGAGTAAACTTTCGGAAATTGGTTTTTAGGTGAAGTATATATAGTTCGATCATTTGGATGCTGCTTAGGTTCTTCAGCGGTTATAAGCAGACTTCATACAGTGACACCACATCTAAACTTAATCTAACTTCGACAATAATGTAGGAATACATTACCTCTAACATTAAATATGAGTCAAATTTGAATTCTAAATGTTCCTCCCAGCCAGACCGTAGCGATAACTGGGTCGCATAATTCACATTTGGTCCAAAACTATTATACTCAGCTCTTATGATATTAAACTAAAATAATTTCAAAACCGGTAAAAAAGCCACCGTAGTAGTTAGGTAAATCTAGAAATTAATTACACAGTAATAAAACACTGGAAATATTGGGGCAAATGGAATAAATTCAGTCGCGTACAGACGATAAAAACAGGCATTATAAAGATAAAGAAATAATTGCCTCGAACAGTCGTTAATTGTGCGCCGATCGTAAAAATGCTAAAACTCGGCAATAGCTTGTTGGGGTTGTCCGCATTAAGGCCTGCCTTTGGTTTATAACCCTTCGACTTGAATAATACTATACGCTTATTTTAATTAAATCAGTGATTCAAACTTGAGAAAACACACATCCGTCAAACCTAAACTGTAATGTCCTTCTCAGTTAAAGATAAAATCTAAAATATGGTCGGTAGAGATGAATGATAGTCTAATGCGACTAGTGAGTGATTTATAATATTTCCGAATTAATTACACGAGAGGCGCATTATTCTTTCTCTTTAGGACCTTAGTTTGTTGGTTTTTCTTTATGTTAGGTGCCGCCCACAAACAGGTATGCTACACTAGTGTAGTTGTATTATTTATTGTGCAAATTTCATCACTATCGACATGCTATGACCAACAAGTAACAACCTACCAATTCCTAAAGATTGGTGTAGACGTATCATAACAAGTCATTGTCTGTGGGTTACGAAATGGTTGCGTGATGGCACTGTTGTCTATCGCAGACCCTAATGTCAGCTGGAGTTTCTACAAACTCATATAAAACGATCTTGAATGTCTTTTATGAAGTTAAAGTACTGACAATTTAGCTCTTTAATTTGTTCAAAAGTAAGTCTGACCTTGAGATATAATACAAAGTTTACTTGTTACGAAGATATTTTAGGTTCTTTGTTACCTAATAATTGTTACAAAGTTGCCTTGGAAACAGTATACTTAATGAACTCAAATCTCGTCTGTTGTCAGGCCACTTGATGATTGATGTACCACGAATACTAATAACAGTTTTAGCACTCCCTCGATCAACTCGAAACGAAAACATTCAACAGCTGGTAAACCAATCATAATTTATATTCCCCTTCACACAAGTAATGAAATTATAAGGGGTGATCTAATATTATTGAGGTTTCACTACACATTAGTGCTGGCGGAGGGCGAGGGGACGATGTGCGCTCAGCGGTTGTGGTAATGTGATCATCATTCGTACGGTTTATAGCTGTTTCGGTCAATAATAGGGCTTTCGTGTGGTTATTAGTTTGGCGTTATAGGGACCTTAATGTTATTTATACATTAGTGGTTGCATCGCAATAATCTTAACCGATGTTTGTTCACTAATGAATGAATATAGGGCAGTTTACATCGGCGTTTTTTTTTTAATTTCGACATGATTCGGGTGGAATGTCTAATTTTACCAGATGCAATTAGATTACAGAGTAATTGCAGGCCATCATTATCCTTTTTTTATCTTGAACAATACCTAATAAGACTCTGCTTTATTTATACGATGTTGCAAGGCTCTGGAGCACTAATTTCACGTACAAGTCGTCATGAACTAAAATGTTGGCCAATCTGAATTGCTCTCACTTAAGTATTCCTTCATTCACATTCTTCCACACTTTACAACCGTTCTAAACTCCTCCAATTCCCTTTACCGCCTTGCCTCCATTCCTATTTCATTCGCCATAAAACGGGTCCACACGACGTGCTGCACATCTCCCACTAAACTTTTACGTGTGAGCATTTACGGGACTGCAGGCCGCGCGCCGGGATCTCCGGCTGTATCGCCTGAATATTTTATATGAACGTGTGTAAGCTACGGTGAGCAGCACAGTTGAAGGGAACATAGAAGATCCGATAATTGAGAAAGTTTGTGCTGTTTGTATCTCTGATTCTTCTTTAGGAAACTCTACTCCTTTGTCTGGAGTTTTAATCACGGAATGCTCGTCTTCCTCCGTGTAATAAACGATTAGCATTCAAGTTCGCAAGGGAACATGAAAACGTAGTTTTTAGTTTTCCAAAAGTTTACGAACAAAAATTGTTGGATTTTATGATAAAAGCTGACTTGAGGCTGGTCTACAGTCTGAAGATGTACTATCGTTGATAAGTAAGGAAAACACTTTGGTACACGAGTTTCCAGACAGTTATTGTAGTTGTTAAGTCAAGATATATGACATTAATTTATACACGCTAAATATTAAATGAATAAATTGAGTTTAACAACACTGTTTACTACGTTTGCTATAAATCCGTGTGGCTGGTGCACTCAGACAGACGGATGTATCTTCACTAGCATGGTACGTGAGGTGTCGGTCCCGCGGGTCAGCTAACTGTTCTAGTTGGTGGCCTCAGAGCTTGACATTTTGTTGTGTGCTGCTTGTTTTGTTTGTTGTCTGAATTGGGTCAGTGTGATCTCTGGGATGTGTTGGACTAGTTTAGTTACTAAAGTTGGGGCTGGGGACGTATTTGTGACAAAATACAAAAAACCAGATATTTTTTGACGCGGTTCTCCTTTGTAGAAGAATATTGCATGACTCCTAGAGTGTACCTACTATTTACTCCTGTTCTACAAAATAAATCAAATATTAATATTTTTTACAAAGGAAACTGTCATACTAAATGCCTTTATATTAATTCCAACGGCTGAAACTCTCAAAAATAAGAATTCTTACTTAAATGATAGCAGTTTCCACACTTACACTTAATTAGTCGTATTTTTCTTACGTTGTCACTAATCTTAAAAGACTAGTCCTCGGTCCGTGTTTTGTGACTCTCGAGTGGTTTCATTGAATTGCAATTTAGCCCATTAAACCCCCAATTACACTATTATGTGCCATCTGGGATTTAAAACCCGGGTTATCCTTAGTTTTAAATTTCTATTGCGCCGATCGTTGTAATGGGAGAATACCCATTAAGTTTTATTGCTATAATAATAATATGGCTATAGCTACAATCACAACAAAACTTCTGTAATTATTTATCTTTAGCCCGACTTTAAGTAACCAAGTTAACAATTAAATTCTATGGCACTTGAAACAGCTGAGCGACAATAGAAGCATTAATTAATTTATATGAGTAGTACAATAATTGTCGACTTGTTGAGCTGGTTGCTGGAGACTGTTGGCTTATTAAATTAATTGAGATTTCAACGTCTTTGTTCTACTAGCACAATGGCAGTATTTAAGGGTCGGTTTAGGATTGCAACTGCGCAATATTCAAGCATTTACCCA
The DNA here is from genome assembly GCA_905147745.2 of Phlogophora meticulosa. NCBI lineage: Eukaryota > Metazoa > Arthropoda > Insecta > Lepidoptera > Noctuidae > Phlogophora > Phlogophora meticulosa. The sequence continues at coordinate 296,289 of LR990523.1, forward strand.
TGTAAGTCTGCTTAGTGTTTTATGTAAGCTGCCTTAGAGTGAAAAGCTCGGGATTGCATATTTGTTCATTTTTTATTTTAATACATGTTTGGAAAGAAAACCTCGGGACGCACTCCTTAGATTCACACAAAAAATGAGTTGATTAACCTTAAAAACCCTTTGTGACAGTTAATGAGAACCTATTAAAAACTCGCGAGAGTGAATAAGCTGTAGTTATCAAATAAACTGCCCAGAGTATTTCCTTCCTCTTTCGCATATACGAGGTTTTCATTCTAAGGCGACTATATGTGGACGCGCCCTTAGAACGGGACAAATTTGCGTGTACCGAACAGAAATAATTTAACGAACTTCATGTAAACAGTTTTGTTTTGATCTATCGTCCTCATATCATATCATACAAACAAACCAATCAACGTAATTTAATTGATACCGTGTTCTACCAAAACAGTTTGACGTCCACACATTAACATTACAAGGGGACGGATATCGGAATCACAACATGGCTTATTTGTGGCATCGGCAGGATGCGTGGCGGCACGCGAACTCACGCGCTGCTATTAACATTCCTCGCATGCTAGGAGAGTTTAGTATTTGAGTATACTTTTATTTTGCCCGAGATATGTGCTGTTGTGTTTCAAGACAACAGCACATATCTCACACACATTCCAAGGGCCCACGCATTGTGAGCAATGTCCGCCGGACTACGATGTTGCAGACCAACTACATTGATTGTACTTCCGCACCTCTCGCAGAGCCATTAAATGAACCCTAATTATTGCGTTCTTTCCGTCTGTCTATATTTCTCGGAGACCATTGACAGCCAGCCTTGTAATTTTACTACGGGTATGTTTTATAAGGGGTGCGTATTCTATGTAGGTACCGTTAAACAAATACTGTTTAACGGTACCTACATAGAATACGTACCCCTTATAAAACATACCCGTAGTAAAATTACAAGGCTGGTACTTCCCATGTCACACATAAGCATGTGGTTAAATCCCACAGTTAAAATATCATGATGTTTTCAATCACTTTTTTATTAAAGTCAATACTTACTCATTGAGTTATTGGATCTTTTTAGTTAAAACCGCAAAATAATTTGGTTTTTCACGTTTCTTTGAGAACTACTATAAAACACAAACCTTAATTTGCGGTCTCTAAAATCAACATTGGTCATGTTTCATGACTACGGAACCCTTCAGTGAGCGTGATGCGACACGCACGTTATGTTTTCTCGCGCCTGTGTTTCTGTAATTGTGTTTACATTGTTCACTTGTGTAACTTTTCTAACGCATTAACTTCGTTAAAGAAAAGTTTTATCTTTAAAAGATCATAAGTTCCAACCAGCCTTTTAAAATAAGTTACATAAAAAATAATCATTTAAAAGCGTCCCTATTGTTGTAATATTAATGTTTGTGGATAGATAGTATGAAACTAGTGTAACGGTGTAGTTGTCACGGAATGTTTGACAATGGAAGCTTAGAAAGGTAGTTAAGAATAACTTATTTTCCAGTAATGGAGAACTAACACGAGTTTAATGGATGTTAAGAAAACATTACGTTAAAGGGTCCCATAGTCTTATGTGTAATTTACCTACTTGTGGTAATTGCCACTTTCTGCTTCCATTTTGGAGGTATGATATTAAATCCAAATTCTTCGCACCAGGACATGCTGTGGGCGCAAGATCGAATGGAAGAAGGAAAGGGGGGCCTTGCCCTGCAGTTTATGGAGTCACAATGAGTTTAGTTCATTATAGAAAAGGCCTGAACCGATAATATAATCAGCTGTCAGTGTAAAGTTTTAATAAAAGGATATTTCAATTCATTCTAACACAGAGCTGCATTTAATGGCACATAAATTACACGTCTGCATTTGCTCCGTCTGTAATAGTCTGCTAACTGCGTGTTACATTCGGATGCGGTATGAATAAGAGCGGTAATGCCCGGTAATGTGCCGTAATGTGCCGTAATGTCGCGGTAGAAGATACCGGCTATACTGTACCGGTATGCACACGTGACAACAAGATACGGAAGCACCACTGACAACACACTGTCATTTAGCAGGAGCAGAGAGAATGTGTGACCGACTTATATTATGTTATCATCAACTGAACACGTAAATTACTTACTGGCAACCCTGAGACCGTAAAAACTGCACTCAGCTGTAGCTATAACACAATAACTGGGCACCAATTCGTTCATTAGCTGCTAAAAAGCAAGCCTACTGACGATGGTTAACTGTTACCTATAAGTTGTAGTTAAATGTGGGACAGAATATACCAATGTGTGTAGATGACACGCCTTCTAATAATATTTAAGCAATGTCTTCCTTACGATCATTCATTGAGAATGGTATGGAGTGAACCTTCTTTGCATTATTCTACCATGTAACTGCATTCTTGTGGTGGAATGCGGTTATTTCGAGCTGTAATCACAACGAAATATTGAAAACCCATTGTATTGAGTTATTATCGGTGAATGTCCTTCATCGAACGGCCTTTCGAGGCTGTCAGCAATTCTAAATGTATTACCTGGTATCAGTAATCATAGTGCACCGTTTGGTATTGTTCTACTGGCAGCATTCCCTATTAAACGTTGAGTAATAGTAGAGCAGTTGTAAAATATGGTAGCGGCAATTTTGGCAAGTAATGTTACTAGTTTCGTGGTTGTGAAGAGATCATAGCTAAATAATAACTGCCGCAGGAGTAAATCGGACGAATCGAATCATCATATAATTTATGGAGAATTCTATGTGTCTCGGAGAGCACTTAAGCCGTTTTGTTTCGACTTCATACTTAGATCTTTGGCGGTAGTTAGTAATCGGGAGCCTGAAAGTCTGACATCCAGTCGTACCAAGGGTTATTGTGATGCCTAGTAACTGCTTATCTGAACGCCACAAGGTCAGATAAGCAGACGGTCCATGTCAAATACTGGTATACAGCTGCATCTAGTTAAACAGGAAGCCGAAAAGGCTAGGCAGTTAAGGGTAGGAAAGGAATTTACAATCAGAGCTTGGTATTTTATGAGTTAGATATTAGTTTTCAATTTTGAATGTTTAATAGGTGAAAAAGTGATGTAGTATCAGTGACACTTCATCACTTATAATTTCAGAATTACAATTGCTATCAAATCTCCAACATTACACAGAATGATCAGAAAACTTATTCACACTTCTTACACCTACTACACTTTGCTTAAAATCTGTACCGTGTGTAGCATCCTCTTTCATAAGCTAATTGAACTGTTATCCTCTTACACACGCCACATAAAGATATGGCATTTAATGAAGCTTTCGTGTTGTTTCAGAGCAAGGAGCTAAGCGGGAGCGACTGCGGCATGGGCGTGCGAGCGCCGGACACGCTGCCCGGCCTCACCCACCACTACTGCAGTGATAGGTAACATACTCGCTCATTTAGGGTGAATAGGGACCTACGATATATAGGTCTACAAAAAATAGGTGTGTACCAACATATCGTATAGTTCTCACCAAAACCAACTTCCTAGTGAGAGTTCACAGTGGCATCGTAAAGTGACATCGACAAGGACTGTGTTTAGCAAATTAGCAGAAAAGAAAAGTATTTTTTTATTTTAAACCGTTGCCCCACACTAAGAATTTCTACTGTATCGTCGGTGCGTTTACAAACATTTATACTCACTTCCACACACAGCCAGATCCGGAACAACTACCTGTAGGCCATGCAAATATTTGTTTCGTGCGGGAATCGATCCCGCGACACTCAGCGCAGCAGTCAATTCAAATCAATCGTATTGGCAAGTTCCGATTTTCTTAAAGGAGAGAATAAGGTCAGAAATATTGCAGTTTTCTCGCTATAAGAGGGGCGTAAGTGCGAGACATCACAGTCACCTATCATAATTTCAAATCTCCAGTTTAAAATTTAGTATAATAAAGCCACTTTTTAATAAAATAATATGTAGTTCAATACCGACGTATTCGACGCACCTGCGATTTTCGACACTATGACCTACATTAGTATTTTGTAGCTTGCTATGCAATACGGGTAAGATACTGCGTCGTTCATGCGCTGCAAAGTCGTTTAATATTGTATGAACCCGTATGCAGCTCGCTGTTCAAAGTTCCAGTTAAGCAGTTTCAATTTGTAGCATGATATCCGCAGTTGAAGTAAAAGTCAGATAAAAATGTTAAGGAGCCTTTCCTTAACAACTTTTATATCTGGGATGGAATCACCTTTCTACCCTGCCCCTCTTCATCATTTAAGTCTTATAACTTTCTTGCAGCTCGCAATTTGAAAGAGATATTAGCAATAACCGAATTCGCATAGTTTAAGAAAAAATGTTTCATCATTCCATTTCCATATCATTTATATATTAGGTCTTTACCTATGAAATTGCCGTTCTGCAGTACTGGCCATTTCAAATCAAAATATTTTTTGTTTGGCTAAGAATTCTAATTTCAAATTAATTTTATTTTAAAAACATGGATTTTTTTTTCCAAAAGTAGTCATTTGTTTATTGATTAGTGTTACATTTTCATCGCATTTAAATCTTTTTCGTCATCATGGTTACGTTAAAAATTCGAGTAATTATGGAATATGAGTACCGTCGTGGCAGCAACGCGGCACAAGCGGCACGCAACATCAACGACGTTTACGGAGCTAACACTACAAACCAACGCACTACCTGTTATTGGTTTGCTCGCTTCCGTTCTGGGAATTTCGACCTGAAAAATAAACCTCGCGGTCGTCCGAAGACTTTGGTCGACAATGACGAATTAAAGGCGATTGTGGAAGCTGATGATACACAAACTACGGCTGAATTAGCAGCAGCTTTCGACGTTAGCGTCAAAACAATATTGGTCCATTTGCGTCAAATTGGCAAGGTAAAAAAGCTTGACAAATGGGTGCCCCACGAACTCAATGATCGCCAGCGCGAAGTACGCGTCGAGACGTGCCTTGCACTGCTCAACAGACACACAAATGAAGGAATTTTGAACCGCATTGTTACCTGCGATGAAAAATGGATTCTGTTTGATAACCGCAAGCGCTCAGCAAGTTGGTTGGATCCTGGTTCAGCACCTAAACAATGCCCTAAACGAAAACTTACCCCAAGAAAAGTGATGGTCACTGTTTGGTGGTCTAGCGCCGGTGTGATTCAACACAGCTTCTTACCAAACGGGGTGAGCATTACTGCAGATGTGTACTGTGAAGAATTGAACACAATGATGGAGAAGCTGGCACATCTCCAACCAGCATTGGTCAATCGCTCGTCTCCGCTGCTCCTGCACGACAACGCGCGACCTCATACTGCACAGCAGACGGTCTCCAAGTTGCAAGAACTGGGGTTGGAAGCTCTCCGTCATCCGCCCTACTCACCAGACCTTGCGCCTACAGACTACTACTTTTTCCAGAATTTGGATAACTTCTTGGCGGGAAAAAAATTCAATACCCGAGAGGCAGTACAAAATGCCTTTGAAGAATTTGTTGCCTCCCGTCCAGCTGATTTCTTTAAGAAGGGCATCAATAAACTGCCACTGCGTTGGCAAAGATGCATTGATTGCATGGGTGATTACTTCGATTAATACAAATAAAAAATACATGAAAAAAATTCATTTAAATTTTTTCATACAAAACGGCAATTTCATAGGTAAAGACCTATTATTACCGTTCATTATTATTTGAACAGGTGACAAGACCTTATTATAAATTGAGCCGTCAACATCGTCCCAGTCTTCAATTATTCAAATGTTTTGCTTCACCTGCTACACACACATTCTGCATCACTTCACAGGTCCCCAGCGAAATGCAACGTAATGGGAGTGTCAAAGCTAGTGAACGAACCGAGCCCGAGCAGTTCGGAGGAGTCCAACTCCCCCACGGAAATGAACTGCTACCGGCGCCTGGGCGAGCGGCCTCCTCTCATGAAGAGACTGGCCATGGGGCTCAGCGGGGCCCTGCTGCAGCCCTCAGACGACGACTCTACGCCGCTGGTTGCAGACACACCCACCACGTGAGTACCATCAACCGTGCGGGTCAACTGTGTTTCAACTAGGAATGTCGTCACCTCACCTGTCCTAGTAACATTGGTGTGTCGGTACTGTTGTTGCGAGTGATTTAATTTTAAAGAGAACGTAAAAGCTTTATAATTATGCACGTCACGATTAGTATCTGTTCCAAAAGCAAATGAGAAAAAGTGTTAATCATTGTTATCTTCACGCAGCTACTAGGCTGCTTGCTCCCCAATAATATAATACATATCCAAATGTTAAATACATTGGTGTTTTGAGTTGTCTGTCTTCTTTTGTGTCTTTCATGAATAAATACTGTACCATGTATTGTTAAGTACCTCCATCAATGATTTCCCACGTGCAGCCCCACGAACCTGCCGCTGTGCATGAACGGCGGCTACATCAACGAGGCGTCGGAGGCGGAGGCGCGCACGCGGGAGAGCAACCGCGAGCCGCCCGCCGTGCCGGCCGCGCCGCGCCGCACCGACCACCTGCTGCACTCCGACCTGGACGTGGACTTCAGGAGGTGTAACAATATGAAGAATAGGTGCGCAATCATGTTATTGTGTCTGGTAATATTATGTTACTCGGAGTTGGTGCAGTATGTAAGCCTTCGTCGTGCTGTGCTGTGCATTCGTTTTAATAATCCTGATATTGTAGTAAAGTCGGAGTAAGAGACAATTACATGACTACGAAAATATTGATCTCGCTACTTCAGTCCATACCACACATACTTTCTACGATTACAGCTTGCGGTTAATCTTAGATTTTCCACATTTTGGACCAACAATATTTCAATATCAAACAGTAGGAACTTAATCCACTAACAAAATACTTTTAAACTTTACATAAATCCCCAATTGACACCTCCAGTCCTGAACTTAAAGTTGCACAAAAGGCTTTATAAAATCTATTCCGCAGACTTGAAATATTCCGTAACGAGAGACACGGAACTGGGTCCATTCTATTTACTTTTGCTTTGAAAAAAGTTCTATATTAAATTACCGCGATGATAGAGGCTTAATGGAAACTGGGTCACGACTTTCCATTCTTATGAATGGTTCTCAACAATATTTTAATACTTTTAAGCTTAGATAGCAGAGAGCAAACGACGTCAGAACTTTTGTTGAATGAACATTATGAACGCGAGTTTGAAAAAAAGCTTTGCGAGTGTTTGTTTTCGGTTCAGACTGCGGCGGAACACTCGTACTATGGTGGTTGATTCTGTTATGCACGTCTGCTGGATTTATCATCACTGTATTATATTCGTATTATGTAAATTTTTGCCGTGATGTATCAGGTTCTTTTTTTGAGGATGATAACGACGCTTTGGAAGATTCATTTCAAATATCGACATTCATATAAATATTGCTTATGTTTTCCAGTGAATCAGCAGCATGCAGCCGCACGACGTCATCGTCATCTGGCGCGTCATCGTGCGGCGGCGTGCCTGCCAACAACAACGTGCCGCGCGCCGAGCCTGAGCTGCGGCAGGCGCCCTGGTTCCAACATGGCATTCCTAGAGAGGTGAGGATCACCATCATTCAACTAGAGTTCAAGATCTGCGTCCACTTGTCCATATTCATGACATACCCAACTAGCTGAATACAATTGCAATTGCAGATACGAGACAGCATTTAATACATTTCTGGTGTGATGAGCTCTTTTGTTCGTGACGAAAATCATATAATTGATTAAACTTTACAGATAGCCCTTGAAGTGCTAAGCTCTCAGCCGGTGGGCGCCTTCCTGGTGCGCGGCAGCACGACGCAGACGGGATGCTTCGCGCTGTCCGTGCGGGTGCCGCGGGACTTCACGCCGGCTGGCATCGCGCACTACCTCATACTACGCACGCCCAAGGGGTATAAGATTAAGGTCAGTCTTCTACGAAGCTAATCATAGGCTTCCTAATAAAAATAAAACTTTGCTTCCCCAAATACCAACATCACCGTGAGATTATGTCTTCGCAGCTTTGACTGGGTGGCTATTTGGTCAAATTCCTGTCCCTAGTAGACTTCTGTCTAGCTTTTGTCATCATCAAGGGTTCAAAAATATAAGCAAGCTCTTTGGACATTCCAGGGGTTCACGAAGGAGTTCACGTCCCTGTGCGCGCTGGTGACGCACCACAGCGTGATGCCGGAGCTGCTGCCGGTGCCGCTGCGCCTGCCGCGCGCCGGCCGGCCGCCCGCCGCGCGCCGCGACCACGCCGACCTGGACGCGCTGCGCCCGCACCAGCCGCACCTCGCGCAGCCGCACCACGCGCACCTCGCGCAGCCGCACCACGCGCACCTCGCGCACCACGCGCACCACGCGCACCACGCGCACGCGCAGAACGACAACCACGCGCAGAGACACACGCCGCACCACAACCCCAACCATCCGCAGCATCAGCACCACTTTCTAGCGCAGCTCGATGTTTAGACCAACCTTCTGCGGCCTGCATTCACATGTTGTGACATATCAACGGATATAACTCGGTACTCCGCGACAGTTGGACTATCAAAGCTGTTCTGCTACGGCCAGACGACGTCAATTTTGATGTCACTATGGGCGACAAATGAGTATAATATGCAGGCACGTGTAATGCGAACAGGGGTCTTAATATCGTCTGTGTATTATCTTACATAAGCCTCAGAATAGCTCGCTGTGTGACATCAGTTCAATATGTTATGCATAGATACCGGTTGGTGCAGTCCGGTCCGGTCCGGTGTCTGCTCCGTTGAATGCTACAAATGAATGCGGACAAATGTAGTCGTAGCCGAGAATACACTAGTTACTGTTGTAATACATGTACCATGTTGTTCTGTAAATCCTCATTTTCGATTTCGCTTTTGTTACCGCAGTAGAAACAAAGTTTTACTGACATTAGCAAGGCAAGTGGATCCAGAAGTGAAATCGATTGAAATATTTATAGATAAGCAACATATCCCAGGATTGTTGCGAGCGGCCGGACTTCTACCAGAGTTATATCACATACGCTTGAGTGCAGCTAATGCATTTGACTATGAGATTTTCTAAAATGACTAAGTCTCTATATTGCCATAATGTTCAGTTCAAATGATCACTATGCACTTGAAGTTGTAAGCCGGATAGATTAATTGTAAAAATCAATTAATGAAATTTCATGAAAAAATGTCGCTGTTTTGATGGAGGAAACTGTAGAAAGACTATGTCATTGTGAAGGTTAATCGCGCATAGATTAATTAAATACCGAAATCACAATGTCTCACTCCAATAAATCATAACAATTATAATATCTTCGCATAAATAAAACTATTCACTGTTATATAAAACATAAATAATCAAAAATAAAAAAAAGATTTCTATATCATTGAGTAAAGAAGAATATCTAAAATAGTCATATGGAGTCATTATATTATTGTATGTTGCCTAGTATCTGTTGGTAAGTCTCTTTTGTAAGAATAATGTGATAAATATCATACTTAGGGTGTGTACGCAAATGTAAAAAAATATATTTGTAAAAATAAAAAAATGTGTATATGGATTGTAATTATTAGAAGATTCGTGTCATAACCGTAGTTTATACGATAGTCATAGAGAGAGGAGCGGCGCATGGTTTGTGTTCAGCGACGACACCAATATTCTACTTATTAGACGAGGTTATAGGGTTTTAAACCAAGTATATTACAAGTCCGAATTTAGACGGAATCCGAAGCAAAGCATGGCTATTCTTAAATTTTTATTTTTTCTACTTGAATTTATTAATTTGAATGTGCAAGATGTGGCATTTCCCTAAATTTTTGGTTTAATTTTTTGTTTTACTATCTAACATGAATATATATAACGCATTATTAAGAACAGCGGTTCTAGTGCGTAGCGTATTGATGTCGTTGAGTTTCGGATGGTTTGCGATTAAATTGTTTTATCTGAAAGTTGTGTAGGTATGGTCTAGTCTTATGAGATGTACAGTTATGTGTGCGCACGGTTTGGTTCACGAGTGATACCACACATTATAATATTATTAGTTATATTAGACTGTGTAATGTGTTATAATTAAGTCTGCTGTTGTTGACACGTTGCTTCATATTGATTTAAATACTTTTCACAATATTTACAGTAGAACACATCCCTGACTGTCACGTATTAACCGAGATTTGTTTTATCCTTTTTAAGTTATATTTGAAGGTGACCACTTAGATGATTTTTACCTTGTGTTGAAGAGATAATCAGGATTGAGAGCGTCTTAATTAATTTTAAATCTGTAAGGGCTGTGGTGCCATAGCTAGATTGACCTCTAGACCTACGTACAGAAACGAATACCATTCGTCACCCAGAAGAAGCATCTAATTGGTAACCACCGAGTTTTATAATATAGCTGTGAATGTTGACTACATTACATTAGATCTGTATGAAATCCGAATGTCTGGATCAGGTACAACTCGTATTAACAACAGTAAGACTGTCGCAATAATATATAAGAGTGAACACCGGAGCGACGGTGTCGCCCCCACGGTGTATATTATAAACAAGTTGCCTTTTAGCGAGTACCTACACTACGGCTTCGCGTTGTGACGTACAGACACACATACATGCTAAAACAAAAGTAAATTAGTTGAAATATAATTTAGATTCACATTAGTTAAAGTCTGACATATTATCTGATTGTTCGTATGTCTGTGTGTGTGTCTGACTGTCATACAAAATGTTAATTGTTATACACTGCCTTAGTACGAGACGTTTGTATAAACATAACGATATCAGTAGCTTAGTCTGTTGATGTTATACTGTAACTTGCCATCTCATCAATAGTTTATTATTATAGGATGTTAGAACTCGAGAGTTTTTTGATAGTTATGGTAACACTGGCAATACTCATTACTTACCTATTCACTCTTAACTGTTCAAATTTTATCTATCGTCGTCTCAATTCCGTTATGTTTGCTCTGGGTAATGTTAGAAGCTTGTGTGAACTTAGCCCCAACTTGGGAAATGGCAAACTGTACTTATCATAGCTGAAGGAACTTGAAAGAGTTTACCCTGCACTACCGACGATAATGTTTCAAGTGAACTAATGTTTGGCAAAGATTCTATCCATTACTCATACATTAGTAAACCCATGTTACACGTAAATAATCTCTGATTTACATGTTACACGTAAATAATCTCTGATTTACCTACTACAAAGCTGCAACTATTTCGAAATCTGTCATTTATTTCTTGAATATTTATTTAACAGAAGTTAGCATTAATATTTTTAAACTAATAATTCTGCGTATTTGAAGGCTTACTTTAATTCTACGATACTCGTGTTCCAAGGTCTTAAGAAACTCATATAAACGGGTGAAGATTCTAGATTATACAGCGGTTTCGTAAAAGTAGAATATGCCTGCAAATACTTAAGTCATATATCACTGCATGCAAAGTTATCTTTATAAAATGATCATTGTTTTACTCTCATCTCTTTTCTAAATCATGATGTATTTCACTCTTCACGTTCCGACACTAGATGTCGCCTGTGAGCTAAGCGTCAGTTTTGTACCTTATAAGTGAATTTTATCCACCTTTACAAATGTAGTTAATTCTACATCAGTGAAACTAATAATTTATTTACGTATAAATAAAATAAATATCAAGAATATTACATGGAGTCGTTTCATTTCTTAGTAACCAGGATCTTGCAGAAATTGCAAAAGGGACATAAGTATACAGACTGCTACCGCCATCTGCATGAGATAGTACTGTTACCTGTGCCACTTTTACGTACTGTACTATCAGCGTTAATTTGTACCTATGCATCATTTGAGTAACATCCAGAATAGAGTATGCTCTTTAGGCTCACCCACCATATAATCATAAAATGACGAGTTTTGAATTTTTATGACATAATAATGGACTTAAGTAGTATGAGACGTTTGAACTAGGGTCCACGGAAACAATATTTCTCATCACATAACTCTAAGGACGAGATCTCTCAGATCACAATATGTGCATAATTATTAGTTTTTACAAACTTAATAACATTAAAACTACAGTGTACTAACAGTGTGCTACTAGCGCCTTTAAGATGCTTGTGCTACCATCTAGCGGCACAAACAGTAGTCAATTTTCCACAAGTCAACTTGAGAAAAGCGCAATCTACCATCAACATTTTGAGCTAAGGAAACTCTGTGTAACCAAAAAGCCAACATTTGGTTCGTATTCGCAAACACTCTTTAAACTTCATAGCCGACAGTATCCGGGCACCTTACACTGTTCAACATCCTAAGTGTGTTGAGTGTGTTGAGCCCTGCTAACAGATGTCACTAGTGTTCTGATTTATAGAAAAATATTTCAAAGCTACCTATATCAAATTATTTTACGTTTTGATGTGGAAACTTTGAATCCCTTTGTAAGAAAAATACTGCGCGCAAAGAGGAGAGTATGGTTTGGCAAACCAAAAGTTCACTATGGAGACAGAGTGCAGAAAGCCAGTCCACCTGAACCAGCTAGCCTGTTATTAACTTGAAATTAATTAAATAAGAATACTTAATGTTAACGGAGAGCTGCACGTATTGTAGAGTTTTTCCCAAATAGAAATATGCAGGTGTATTAATATTGACGATTCCATTATTGCTCTAAAGTTCAGTAAGCATATTCTGTTTACACTTAGCTGCTTCGAAGTTTTTCGGCATTAGCGTAAAGACCACTATGAAATAACATCTTCAACTAAGCGCAGTTTACTACAACGGATGTGAAAACACAAGTATTTATTCAAAAAGATCTTTTTATATGATCATATATAATGAAATGGTTCTTATAATTAAATGGCTTCTTTTAAATAATACTTGCAATTCCCGCGCAAAGATTTGTTTGTGTAACATCATTTAGATTTTGATTACAAGCCTCTGTTACAGTTTCAATTAAATGTTTTGCATAGTTTGAAGTTAACGTACCCACAAAATTTTTCGTCAAGAAACTTGGTTTGTGTAGACTAGTTCTATCTACTAGGAGTACCTACGTAGTACCTAATTATTGTGAATTATTTCAAACAATTCACAAGAATTTAAACGGAAGCCAGAAATACTACGTACTGTATAATACACTCATGGAACTTTTTATCAATGTATTTGGTGGTGCGTTAGCGGCCAAAGATAATGAAGGTAGGTATCCACTTTTCCTAGTAGTAGTAGTAGCGTGTATATTTATGTATAAACACGCTGGCCGGTAGCGAGTACAAGTACACCTTTTGTTTCTGAATAATATCAACATAATTATGGCTTGTGTACGTCCTTCTTAGGCGTCTCTAAAATTGACAACATTCTACTTTATCGCACCTGTGGGTCAACTTGGTGAGGCAAAGTAGAATAATCAAAACCACAATAGTTTCATGATGGGAACAAAGCACCAGTTTCCAACACAAAGGATAACGCTAAGCATGGCGTTTGGTGAGCAGCAACGTAAGTAATCCATTTGAAGAGGTACGCTTCCACTCGGATGCGCTCGCACCTGAGGCCATGACGTCAGCGGGGTAGCAGTCACGGTGATGAACATTTACTGGTCGGGAGCTGGTCATGGACAGGAACCTAAATGGTAATTGTAAATTTTAGAAGGGGTATTTGTGCCGTATGGATTTATCTTCAGATCAGTTTTTATTTCCAACGAACGTTGGTGCAGTTATTTAACGGAACTTAGGTACAGGTTGTTTAATCAGATTCAAGTTCCCATCGTCACACTGAAGTAATGTTCACTACAGGACGTTATTTACAAGGTAGACTTCCTGAATGGCTTTTCCACAACCATCAGATTTGACGACACACAAAAAATCCTTGTTTGTTGTTTCTATTTACAGATAGGCAATGGAACCCTGTTTCGACGTAGGGTTTCTATTAATATTATCTTGTGGAAAGTAGGGTAAGCTACAAAACCGCAAATAAATATATATAATATCAGCCACATTTATCACCGTCTTCATAATAATTCGACGACACCATTATAAAACTCCCTTGTTTGTCTACAGCTGCGGTGTCTTATTATTATCGTACCATAATTACCTATGGGAATGTTCATAATAGCCGGCCATTATGATCAATTACAGCCATTAAATAAAAGAAGCCAAAAGTATTGGTTTCATTTTGTGAAATAGTATTTACTTTCATGTCGAGTAATATTAGGATATTTTTTGTTTCTGTGTAATTTCATTGTAACTACGCCGACGAAAGCTTTTATATTGTGTAGGCCTCCACTTTGTATTACATTTTCTCCATTGTTCAATATTGCCGATACAATTTCTTTATGAATTGAACTTATATTGCTTTGATACAGCTTTGGCACGGACTGTGGTGTGCGGAATTCTCAGAATAATTACCGTTTGAGGGTTTATAATATGGCTGATACAGGGTGATTTGGTAAGATTGATCTGTACTGACCAGTCTAAAACTATTACAGGTAAGTAGAAAAAATTGTCTAATGAAATATGTCGTGAAGAAATCGGCATTCAAAGATTGACCTTAAAAAAAATACAAGTGGATGGAGATCACACGCGCGCAGGGTTCCATCTTGTTCCATCTTAAAGTATCTATACAAAAACTATTTTCGTTTCAAAACCTTGAGGCTTGTGTAAAGTAACGTATCTACCTGTTTTGTTTTCGTAACGTGAGTTGCTGTAGTGTTTTGGTATTGGTAGAATCGCGTTGCCTGGGATAGCACTACTGCATTACAGAATTTGAAATTATCTATCTAATCTCGTATTTCCAAATCGCCTCCAGTGTCTCTAATCTCTTTTTGCGTCCCGTTTTCATTATAAAGGACATGTTTATTTTTTATTGCCTGTACCTACAGAAAACCAACTCATCTGCTATTGATTTTCTAACGTTTAAGGAGCTAAAAGATACAAAAATGAAACATAAATAGATGAACAAAACCGAAAATATGTGATTCGCATACTGAATGCGACAATGAATAACATCACTAGCTACGTGACCAGTATTAGCTTTTAAGTTTATCGTTTCAGTACAGTTATAAGTGCGAAAGCATAGACGTGCAGTTTCACTGTTTATGAGCCACGTACCACCACAATAAAGATTGGGCGCTGGAGCCGAACTCGCCGAGCGGAACCGAGCGGAGCGGAGCGAAGCCGAAGCGGTGAGCGTTTATTCTGCTATCGGTGAGCAAAACTTGTATCGTTATGAGCTTAAGTTTAGTTCAATAATACGTTTGCGAACAAGTTAAGATAATAAACGCTTGCAACATGACGTGTTCCAAGACAATATTATTTGATGATCTCCTTTTTAGAAGTTAAAACTTCTTTAGCCATGTTGAGAGATCTGTGGGGCTAAACTTGATAATGGGACGTGTTGGGCCAGACTGATGAAGTTTTCACTTGCCCAACTCCTGCCTATTTTTATTTTTAAATGTACAATTCAATTTATATTAGTAGGACTTTGACTGTTAGTTTGTGAACTTGGTCTAATTGCAAAACAGTCAATCAATTCTTAACTCCATAACGACACTATATAGCGAGAAACTCCAAACAATGCAATAAATTTAATTGATATTACAATAAAAGCAAATGCTTCACCCGCTGGTTTATTGGCCACACTGGAACCTCCTTCACCTCTGAACGCTTTAAAATGTAAAACGAATGGACATTACGAGTCTTTGCTTTATTCGCGTCTGAAGCTGAACACAACCGGCGCCGGCTAATGGGCTGTTCCTATTGTTCTTTTGAGAACTTACAATATCTGTTTGTGTAAAATAGGAGCATATGCATCTGAACATGTTCTGACCAACAGTCTACAATGGAGAAAGTCTCTCTTAGGCCTTAGTTTAATAGCTTAAAGCTGATTTTAAACTTAAAAAAATGTAAATGTGTTGCGTCTGACAGTTGTGTATGGAAAGACCAAATTTCGAATTTTATCGGAGTTTTATAAAACTTTGGTCCAATTCTCACTTAGTTATTATATAGGTACGTGAAAATGCTTGAAACTATGTAAAAGAGTCATTTCCGATGAAAAATATTGTCAAATGTAATACTTTTTCAGAAACAAGAAACTAAAAGAATTTAATAAACCAAAAAAAATGTGTTCGCTTCATATTCAGCAAGTTTCGTGCAGAACAGGCGCGGGGAGTCAAATTTTATCGCACCTCAAAGACGTTGGCAGCCGCACTATACACCGAGAGCGTTCCTACTCCCATAACGCGGAATGAAAGGCACCGAGCAAATGTACGTAGCAATGTCGCATGACAAAATGAGCTAGAAGACCAAAACAATGTGGTCCTTCGGTTCAGCCTAATTTTCTGTCTGAGATTACCTAATAATTTGTGTAAATGTCTTTTAAATCGTCTTGTAGCCTGTAAGGATGGCATATTTATCTTTTCAGACTCTAATACTGGATACCTACTTCAGATAAGCCCCTTCAAAAAGGAAATTCTTAGCTCAATCTCCTGCCTGAGACACGCTAACTCATATCATTTATCATGCCATGAAAGCATACTTAGTTCAATTCGGAAAGATCTTTATAACCTTAACTTAGGTATATTTTAATTTTCATCTTACGGTGGACCTTCTGTATCATTCATGGTGATGTCTTAGAGAGAGCGCTAATGACGTCACCGCGCTACCTGCTTCTCCTGAATAGATACTTAGCACTCGCGACTTGTCGAATGCATCGGGGCAGTTCGGCGCAGGCTCTCTCACAAGACACACTGTTGCGGCAACCCTAATCATAGCTAAGGATGGCACGAAACGCATTTGTCTTGGAACAGATTATGTACCAACATGTTCTTTAAATGAATAGGACCAAAGCCGAAAGGCTTTTCAAGCTTTAAAAATAAACACGATTTCACTCATTTCCTTCAGAGAGTATTTCAGACGATCACACAATAAGACTCAACCAAGTAGTATACGATTGCTCAGTGACATTAGTCTGTGTTCAGTGGATATGTAGGCCTAGGTCCATCATCAAAACAAGTACCTCATGGGCACCTAACCGTAATCTGCATTATCCCTGCCCACAATGACGGTTATGCAAACCTCAGGGACAGATCCCGGATCTAATTCAGTAATTAGGATCGAACCCGCACTCTCAGTACCTCTAATGTTACCACGGGACTCACAGGGAATACTAATAATGTTCGATCTGTAGCTAGTGGGTACGAGGAAAACGTTATTAAAGAAAGTTCTCAGTATAGACGTGATTCATCTATTTTTGTCAAATTATGTTAATAAATTGAATGTTAGGAAGGTAAATGTGAAATCATAATTCTCTTTTTCACGCTTAATCCGCTAAACAGATTTACTTGAAATTTTGTATGAAGATAGAATGAGACCCTGAGACATTCACGCGGTCGAAGTATAAAATCATGACATCTGTGATATACCCAATGAGATTTTTAATCAAAAACGAATTAATTCACTTACACACACTTCTAAATGCTGTGCACGTCTGTAATTGACGTAAACACTAGTCCATGCCTCTGTTCTCTGTTATTTGTAACTGTCTGTGTTTGTGTTGTTGATATGCCTTAATAATAAAAAAATAAACATCTCACGTTACAGTTAAAAGTAACAATAAGGAAAAAGCTGTCAAAAATTTTCTACACTGAGGGTAAATACACAAATAAATAATATATTAATAATATATTTTTTAGACGAGAAATGAAAGCATAATCAATTTAAATACACGAATACTCGTATAGTTTAACGACTTAAAGTGAATAATGGTAAAGCCATTACATTACTCGTATAATGGTCAGAACATATGAGAAGCATGACTGTAGGGTAACGTCTGAGGAGTTCTCTTTTGGAGCACCTGCAGATTTGGAGCACCTGCAGATTTGGAGCACCTGCAGATTTGGAGCACCTGCAGATTTGAGTGCACCCATGTGTACCCGTGTGTGTGATGTGTAGCTCAACTTAGAACTTCTGGAACAATGGCGAACCAAGGACATGTGGGTAGACGACAGATATCTCATGTTTTTACGACGTATGTGAGTTTTATGAGGAAATTACGATTTTGTTTGTTCTAGTTAGTGATAGGTAGCTCTATAAAACGGTATGAAAATATTTGATTCTATCAATATAGCTTTCGACAACAATGACGTAAGTGTGCGTGTGGCCTATTTAGTTACCTACTTAGTTACTTAGGTGGGTTAGAAATAAATAGTTTAGTTCATTTAAATGCTGCAGGACGCCCTGGCTGGAGGCCTTAATTTCCAATTAATTCCTCACAGGAATGTTCGGTTAAGCAGTAGATATCCCTAAAGGATAAACTGCGAGATGTCCATTCAAAAAAAATGATGCAGGGTTTTATGAATCTTCTTGAAAGTAAATTAGCTCTGAATAGACGTAAGTAATCAATGAGTGGGCAGTTTTAATTTTTACAATTGTGTATTTAATCCTAACGTTTTGTTGCATTTTCCGTAAAAGTTATAGCCAATCTATTGAGGAGCTCAGTGGCTGCATTATTCTCATGTAATTAACATAATAATATCTGTGTGGAACTTCTCACATTAAACGACATTGTATGTTAATAGTTTCGAAACTGCTTGTTACATTCACCTACTTATCTACATTGTACGAAACGTCTCTCAATCATATCGTCGTGCATGGCTCCAATTGTCTTAGCATATATATGTATATGCTCTAGAGCTATGGCTCTAGAGCAGCTTTTATCTGGCTTCTTCATTGGCGAATTGTAAAAACTGCAGCCATTATAGACTGAAAAAAAATCCAATTAAGTTCTACTTACAGTCGTGTTTTGAGTTAACAAGCGCGCAAACAATTTGGCTCAATGTGCTAACCCGAGTAAGTCGAGCTGAACAGAGTAGGGACGTATTGTGATCCTCAGGGGAACCAGACAAGCAGTTCACCTCGCTGTCTTTGGCGCGACTACAAGGTCAGTTGGTCCTTCGCCTAGATCTAGACCAATTAATACACGTGGACTAGCAGTTAGTAGTAAAATTGGTCTATTTAGGTGACAAAGGGCTTCTTATTAAGCCGAGCAAGCCGGTTAATGGATATTGGGACAATGGACTAAATCAACGTCTAATGAATGCTTCGGCTCTTAACCCCTTTGTCAATGACTTAAGGCTAACAAGGAGGTTACACTTACTACATGATTTCTTCTGACCGAGATGGAATTCAAAAAAGACTGAACTCTGATTTTCTTTCGCCTTTTTTTTCTTAGAGTAGTGATATAGGGAAACAGCCACCTAATTTTATGAAATATTTTTTTCTATTGACGTATAAAATTGTATGCAAAGTTAACCTACAAAAAGAACTCATTAATATGTATAAATCACTACTATTTCACGGCGCGGTTGGCACAGTAGCTGAGCGATCGGCTGCTGCGCTGCGTTCACGGGTTCGATTCCCTCACGGAGCAAATATCTGTACGGCCTTCAAGCACTGGTTACTACTACAAGGGTCTGGTTGTTTGTGAGAGTTTATATGTTTGTAAACGCACCCACGATACAGGAGAAATTCGTAATGTGGGGCAACGATAAAAAAAACGAAACTAATGCCCGTTTTCACTAACTTCAAGGTAATCATCGTTTAGTTAGGTAATGCCAAACGTAAGAAGTTTCCTAAGCAACAACTCCCGTGGCAGTTTCCTTCTCCGTAGCAACTTGTAAGCTTAGAAAACAACTTTTTTGACACTTTCTTTTGGTTATGAAGTAATATTTGGTGTCAGTCAATTTTGTGAAAAAGTATGGTTAGACCTGATATTATAACAAGGCCACTGATTACTTATCAAACAAAACAATAAGCTGGTTCCCCACGTATCACGTAATCTCATACTTTACTCTATCTACCAGCGTCCGGCGCAGCGGCGGTGGCAAAAGTTGAAAGCTCTAGTAACCCATACCTTCGGCAAATTAAAAAACTTTCACGGGAAGTGGGTTTCCCTCCACGTGTTGTGCAGTTTCCGATCCATTGCTAAGATAACACGTATCAAGGTAGCCGTAGTGTTGTGTAGCTGGGAAGCTAAGAGATCTTGTGCCGTGTTCTACATACCGATTTCCTGAATATAAAAGACACGACTGACTGACTTCAATACTATAGTCTTTTTCTTTCTAAGCTCATGGATACTGTTTAATGGTTTTGGAGTTGGAACACGGACACAATATTAGAAAGTGCTCAAGTCAACAAAATCTGATAATAATAATACTAGCTTGTTCTTGTAAATCTGCTGAGAGAGGCTTCTTCTAGTAGAGAGTACGAGCATTAATCACCACGTTTGCTCACGGTGGGTTGGCGATTTCAGTCTTATATCAATTATAAGTCCAGATTACATCATTAGAGAGTACATTTGAATAGAAAAGTTATATTGGTACTTGCCCGGATTTGAACCCACAACGTCATGCATGCAAAAAACGAGGCCTTAACCGCGGGGCCATCACAACAGGAAAATCACAGATTTTTACTATTTGAGGCAGGAAAACTCTCTATTTTGTAATACAATATCAATGTTATTATGAAATAAAACCTCTCCTATAGGTAAATGTTTGTTAAGCGATATTAACAAACGGCTTGAGCATTATCCTATTACAGTGTTGACAAACAAACCATTCACCTGTTTCTTGTTATGTTTGTACAACGATACAATATTAATCGCAGATATTTTAACATGAACATCTCGCAAACACAATCAAATATCAATGTTACATTTTGCTCCACATACCCTGCGCTGTACTTATTAATATCTTCTCATATTTAATAAACATGTTGTGTACGAAAAACAATCATTTAGTTAGATTAAGTAATGAAAGATCAAGTCGAGAACATTGAATCTACTATGTACTACTTGACCAGCCTCTTGGACTAATGAGGCCCTAGCTCTAGCCGGGTGCTCAGATCCAATCATACACAGAGCAACTACGATCTAACTCACCTGCACCTTTTTTTTTTGTTGCCGAGGTGGAAAATCCTCTTGGATGTCCTAAAAACCACCCCGGTGTTCCCATCTTACACTTGAACGCCCCCGTTTCAAGTGTCATAGTAGTATCATGGGAACTAGTGCGCCTTCCACGAACTTACCTGCACCTACCCCAAGAACTGTGAAACAGTACTCCATATTATAAATGTGAAAGAAACTTTGTCTATCAGTCTGTGTCTTACGCTTCCACGGCTATATAATTGAACCGATTTAATGGAATTCGGTTCAGACTAAGCTTGAACCACAGGAAAGGATATAAGGTTTTTAATCTGCAAATTCGTCCATGCAACCGCGATAACCAACATTCACGTGGACAAATTCGCGAGAAAAAGCTTGCTTTCGCCTATCTTGCTATCAATAGAACTATTTGCAGAAAATATCACGATATTCAGTAAGCAGTGAGGCGTTCATGAGTAGCACGGTCCGGCAGAAGCACAACCAAAGTATGGCACAGTAGAGGTAACGCGGCGGAAGCGACAAAAACGCGACGATCTAAAACGTCTTGCGACGTCCGACTGCACGCTTTTAACGTTAAGAAGTATGCACATTGCACATTTAGTGGCACGATACCTAAGTATTCCACAACGTACGCTGAGGTCTTGACTTTGCAGTTGGTTAAAAAATAGAGGCCCCAAATCTATATAAATGAAAATTAATGTCTAAATGTGTTGCTAAGTTCAAAACTCGAGAACGGCAGAACCAATTCGGCAAATTTGTTATTGTAAGGGTAAGATTCTTATGAAATAGAATAACAGGTAACACCGCGGGTAACACCGCTAGTAAAAAATAAATAAAATCAGTGTACAGAACAAGCAAAGTAAAGTTTTATATCAATATGTCACTTTATTTCTTAAAACTCTAACAATATTGAGCTTTGTTGGTATAAAGGCAAAAATATATAATGTGTATATACGAGTAGGTACAACATAGATCTGCCACTCCATTTTCCCCAATTCTGCAACAAAAGAAAGTAGAAATAATCAAAAAAGTTTCAAAAACAGTGCACTCAGCAGCAGCGGTGCAAACTAATTTTAAAAACTTCCCGAGCTCCGTGCAATATAAATTAACATTGGCGGACCATCTGCCGCTCGGCCAGTGAGCACGCTGCCTAACTTGGAACACTAAGGGACCTTTATTTCATGTTTGACATCTTTTGTTTCGCGTGCACACGACAAAAACATAATGTATTGTGTGACGCCAACAATGGAGCGACTGAGTTTTCTTGGCTTTACAACACGATTTTAGTTATTAGTAGATAGTAATATCAGTTGTAACATTTTTTACCATCGATGATGTCATAATCTATTTCAACAAAAGCTTTACCTACAATTGCGGGTCCTACATATTAAACCTGTAAAATAACAATACTCGTAATCTTGGATTCAGCTTCACAGAACTATTGCCAGGACGCCTCCCCGTGGCCACCGAGCAATAATGTGTAAGCAGATGAAGTTTCACATATTACAGTATGCTGTAATGCAGTCGGTGAGATTAGCACTTTTATTTGTCTATCATAATTGCTATCATGTTACTATTGTACACTTTTGTGGCATACAACAATATGGACTTTGAAGTACAAACATACATTATTTTCTGTATTTGTTATAAAATATTTTACCTATGTCCCACAATATTGTAATGCATAAATGAATACATAATATTGTACATAAAACGGGACTATTTGTGGGCAAGAAATAATTACCAACAATCAAAGAAAAATACCGAACCACCACTTTTGACCAGTTAATAAGGATGACCGCATACTGGCGCTAAATTGGACGACCGTTAGTTCCTAGAACCAACAGATAATACATCGCCGCCACTGAGTCAACTCTTCCATTGTTCTGAGAGATACTGAGCGGGTACTGTGAACTGACATATCATGTATTCAGCCAGGCTGTTTTTGCAGCCATGGTATTATCTTCAAGCGAATGACCGTGTGCCAAGTATGCAAGTCATATGAAAACGGCCACCGGCCGGCGCGTGGCGTGCGGTGTGTTGTATATCATGGATTTGAATGGTTTATATCATTTGCAGCTGAATAGCGCGCGACAGTAGGCGTTGAGAGCTAGTATTCTATACGTTCTAATGAACTGATAGAGAGACGTTTGGGTGACAATAATATTAATTTGTATACGTTACTGAACTGTTGCAGTGCTATTGTGTCATTACAGTTATTTCATGATAAAAGTTTAAAAGCTAATTTCTAATATCCATAATGTTTTTTCGAGTTTTTTTTCAAAAAATAGACAAAAGCATGTTAATATTGATTGAACCTATACAATAAAAAAAACAAAATGTTAAAGACATATTAGATTGTGGCTTCACATAAGCCCTACCAAAAGTATTTACTGCTAAGTACTCAAATTTTTATAACCTAACTGTAATCAAAACACGAGCATCTAGATGGAGCGCACACTCGGCGACGCATTCCATCGAGCAGCAACTATGTAGTTATAGTAACAGCAGTGCGCCAGGCGCGCCCGCGCCGGCGCACTGCGTGGTGGTGTGCCCACCGCCGCCCGCACCTCCTGAGCGAATGAACGAGTAAACGAGTGAGCGACTGAACGAGAGCCGCGGAAATGTGAACGACACTCAATGGGAAACCATTTATGATTTCAGACGTTGTATTTTGTTACCGCAAATATTTTACTGCAATAGTGTTGTGTGTGGTTTTAGTCAACTTCATCATTCGGTAAGTCTACAATCCGGGCTTACATACCTCACTAGATGTAGGTATGTATCCCATTAATAGTGTTTTGGTCTAATGTATGCCCAGATGACATCTGTCTTGATGGATAATGGTTATCATTGCGCATGTACGCAACACCAATACCCACAGGAAAATGCGTAAAAAAAATCAGCGGCGTACTTGTACCGGACGAAACGTTGAAAATTGAATTTGCTTCTAGTATTTTCCTGGATGAACCGGCACCGATCACCGATAGCAAGGAGCTCTACAACTACTCAACATAACATTAATACTTATCTAATTTGTCTATTAATATGAACGCTACTTCTGAGCACAAGGTCCTCGATTCGATTCCTGGGTCGGGCAGTACTATTGGGTTATTCCATCTGGAATAGGGATAGCCTGGAGCCCCATGTCCGATTGGTGGCAATAACATGGGTCTTAAACATAACTGGCCAAAAGTGGGAGTACCAAGTATAGGTAACTATTAATAGAATACAGGCGTGGGCTATATGTTTTAATAGTAACTCAGTCAATCTCACGACACACTAACCCAATCTATCAGGCAATCTTACAACATGGAGGCGTTGTATAACGTTAGGAATCAATCTCGAGCACGTTGCATCAGGCCGGCCATTAATCACGGGCTCGAGCCGAGCGCAATGCGGCAGGTGCCGGAATTAGGAGCGCCTCAACTTAGATTGTGTCCGACAACTTAGATGACGCGGGACCCCGCGAGATAGGGAAGGCGTGTGTGCGGGGATGACGAGGGAGATTAACCCCTTTTGAGTAATCGGTGTGTGATGCAGTTTTAAAGATAATGTCAATTTCTTGGGCTCCAGAGACTTTAAATGTGTCCACCAACTCCATAAAAACTGTTAACCCACATTATCAATAGGGAAGTGCACTAAAATGGATATATCAGTGATTTCATTTAATTTTATGACGAGGTTTATAATAACTTAATACCTAATGTAATTTCGTGCAACACGCTCAAGAATATTGTAGTATGGAATATTTTAGTCTCACTATTGTTCGGTAATGTAAACTATTTGTACCCCGCTCCCGCTGTCCGCACCATGTCATAGGTGTAAGGCTCAGTATCCCGCACAGTACAAGTGTTAGAATTTAAGTTAGAAATGTTATCGCAGCGGAACTTGTAACCGTGTCGCTGCGGCGGCGGCGGTTTGTACCCAAGACATTTCGTTACCGCCGACAGTTTCAACTTTCCAGTACGGTTGGTGGGTTATGAATATCTTCGCTAATTGGACGGGAATATAGACCATAGTAGATATTATTATTATTAAGCGTCAGTATCGAGGTTCGGATGAATATTTACCAATATTTCGTTTTTAGCAAATGTATACTCAATAAGAAACTTTATGGAAAGTTTTAGTTGTCTGTTGCTTTAGATCTAATAACTAAGCTAGTAGGCATCGGGTAATTTTTCGAATGGGAGACTGAAGGTTCAATTACACAGCTTTTGACATACGAAAACACCGGCGCGCTACTGTCTCTATTAAAATAGTTCAAACACCGTTCACCATAAATACATTTTAAATGATATGACATTTAGTAATACACTAAAAGTAACCGCAGATAATAATGACATGCAATTGGAAACGTTCCAAAAGTATAGTTTTCTAGCTTAGAATCATAAATCACGAAGCCAAGACAGATTCAATTCTCGAATCAATAAAGTCGGATTGCAATCCGATATGAATACGCGAATAACATTAAATATTGAAAGGTGTTCGCACGAGTGAACCCGTAAAGCTGTCCGGTCCGGAATGAAGCCGTAACGGAATGCATCGGTCGCCGCGACCGGTGCGGGGCTCGCAGGGGTGAGCTACCCCGCGCGGGAGGTGTGTGCAGGATTGTGCACTATGATATTCGGGAGCAGGAAGTTGTTATAGTATGCACGTTGCGACTATACTCGTATCATTGGTTATGTTGTTGGCACATTGTTGTGTTTCGATTCATGCGCATCTCGCTTGTTATTTTAGGATTTTAACAAGATTATCAAGTACATTTGACAATCTGATTCTAGAACTATGGTAATAAGTACGTCGAGATAGTACATGATGATAATGATGTCTTTTACCCTGATAAAGGTGTACCGATTAGCCTAGAACGTTAATAATCCACTTGAATGAAATACGTTTCATGATTGGTCATGAAACATAAAACTGTTTGGAGTACAAATAACAGAAACACAAACCCCGCACTGTAATACACGCAAAACGCAATTTCATTAAAAAACCAGTAGAATGCTCGCGGCTCACGTTCGAGCTCTCTCCACAATCACACGGCTCGCAACTCATTCATTTTACAGCCGCTGACTTTCAATAAACACACATTAACCAGTCGTCATTAACCAGTTTTTACCCGACTGCCAAGATGGGTTATGTTTTTGCGCACATGTATGTTTGTAATATTATCTACTACCTCGTATCATTGAAATGGCAGAAATCCGTCCATTTCTACAAGTAAGGTATCATTATAAATGTCTTAGCTACCTAAATGTCTGAGCATAGAAGTGAGCATAGCAGTGACGTTCGAAAAAAAACCAAATGGTGGATTTGGTGTCGTTATATAGTTATAGTTAGCTCGTGTTGTCCCACTCTTGGGCAAAAGCCTCCCCCATTCCTTCTTCGTCTCCTTTCTTCTCACCAATTCGCGAGGAAGCCATCCAAGGCGTCCCGCCACCTTCTCCTCGATCTGCCGCGACCCCGTCTAGCTGTCTCAGGGGTCCAGTCTTCAGCATTTATTTTTTATTCTGTTACAGTGCAACCGGGTATAACAATGTAGAGTTTTAAATGGTGAAAAATATCTCCAACATTTGTTGGAATATAAATTGAAATGATAAATTGCAAAATATAACTATGTATAATCCTTCCACGTTTTAATGATAAAGTCATGAAGGCATGAAAGCAATAAAGGGATCGAGGAGACGATTCCAAAAATATGACACGCGATAGTGTAGAAAATAAAAATAAATTAGTGAAAAATAATGGTATCAAGAAACCCAACTTTAACTGTAGGTACTAGTTGCAGTTGGGTTATTAGATACCTTGAATTTTTAAAGCCTGGGGTTCCAATAATGACCGACAGAATTCAGATTAATATAACATGAGCTTACTTTATTATACATAGTGAGAGCGTTGCATTTGTATCATTCACGATTTAACGTAATTTACGTTATTTTTGATTAATTACCGACTCTACTACAATGTTCTGAATTTATTTTTCAAAGTTGCACTCTTTCTTTTTTCAAGTTATTAATTAACTAGCCGCCCGCTGCAGAACTCAGCGTGTAAGTGAAAAGTTCTAATTGGTAAAAATCGCGCGCCCCTTTTAGTAGAAACTTTCATAATGTTCCATGGCATGCAACACACAATGTTCGCTGCATGAAACTTGGGAGAGACCTTTGTCTAGCTGTGGAGATAAATATACAGTTTCACATTAGAAAAAAACAATTACCGCATGACCGAAATATCATCACTCGTAATCGGGATCGAACCGATTAGGGTGATATTTTTTGTTGTGTTCGTAAATGTCACGACAAGGATTTCAAATTTAGATGTTATTTTATATGAAAATCGTAATTATAGAAAATGCTTGAACCAGAGGCAAACCGCGGCGGGCGTTAGTAATAAAATAGATAGAAAAGTCTGTATGTTCGGACTTTTCTTAATCATCAACGTCTGAACGGTTTTGGATGAAACTTGGCACATGAGTATTGTGACTCCGCTGGAAAATTTAGTTCTTTTAATGAGACATATGTATAATTTAAACAATTTAAAGATTCGTACTTAGTGAGTTTACATATAAGATGTACTTGACTGGTACCGTTAAACTCTTCGTCGACAAACGTAGCTTATCAGTAAACTCGGTAATCCGTCGATGAGCAACAAACTTCTGCTTACAACGCTAAGCCAACGTGTTGACTACACAAAACTTGGCTCTTCAACATTAATGGGAAAAGGCTGTTATGCACTGATTGCCCCAAGTTCATCAGGCCTGTCCGTTTTATAGATTTAATTAATAAATGTGCCGTTAACGTCAAGAGGGTGATTGTAGGGTGCCAGGGGGAGGGACTGAAGAGTTCTCGAGAATTTATTAGAAGGTAGTCTTGCATTTTATGGTTTTAATTGGGTAACGAGGGCACCGGCCTGTTGGTTGCAAAGCTTCAAGTAAAGTGCTACTTCACGATCAGGAGGTCTACAGGTGCAGTCTTGGAACCCAATTATAAGAACGTTCTGCTTTTTGGTTCATTTTTTTGGATTCCGTTGCTCACACGAGAAAAAACGAAACCAGGATCACATAGTTATAAAAGCTAAGATTTATTTGCAGATAAATATGGTTACAAAAGTTCTTTTGCTTAACATACTTAATCAAAACATAAAAAAAAAATATTTTGGTGTAAGTACTTAGCCAAATACCTAACGTCTGTACGGAACCCTCGGTGTGCGAGTGACTTGCACTTGTCCGGTTTCCTGTCTGTAGTTAAGTAAGCTAGTATTGTTTTAGACTTTAGACAATGGCACGTCACTTTACGTAGACTAATTTGATGTAGGTTTGCATTCAGTATCGAATATAACTTGTAAATAAATAAATACAATTTCAAAAGGTTTGAACTGTCTCCTTTGATATTTTCAATACTTCAAATCATTATACTTTAGATCAAAACTAAACTTTTCTTTTACAGTTATTTTAACTGTATTTATTCATAATATGGCTCTTTTTTACAAACTTCAGTTTTTCATATGATTATAACAAACAGATATTGCTATAGCAATATCTTATATAATCTTAGATAATCTCTATGGTATACCATGGAGATTCCCTAAGATTAAAATGGAAGCAAAGCAGACAGTGTAAGCACCAGACACTAGGTACGTATTACAAGTCTAATTTATCAAATGATTGAAGCAATATCCCGCGCGGTGCCCAGCTGCCGCGCCGTGCATTATTTATGAAAACGAAACAAAACCAATAAAACTTATTGCAATGAATTTCATTTCGTATATTTTTCTCCGTTTCGTTCGTTTCCGTGAACTTTTTCTTTGCTCACGATTAATGAATACGCTCCGTATTTTGTGGTGATTTCCGGAAATACTTTAACGTTTTTAAATGTAAGAGGCTTTGTTTTCTTTGAGGGTAATTTGAGCCTGCTGGATTATGGTGTTACAAATCAACAGATTGCCATTGGCGCCTAGAGGCATTCATTTCTTTGTTTGAAATGGCTTTATGTCTTTTGTATACAGGCAATGATTTCATGATATTTCAAAAATGAAAGGTCTTCTAACTTTCTAATTTTGACTTTTCTCAAAAGTCGCATACCTGCGACTTTTGAGAAAAGTCAAAATTAGAAAGTTTAGAAAAATATCGACTTTGTTCCTATTTTTACATTCGCTTAGAGTATGTCTCGTGACTGTCTGGAGGTGCCTTCGCTTTTTTAACAAAAAATAATATTTTAAACACAATATTATCATTTTACCTTGAAATGCTTCAAATGTTGTTTTTATATTTAAAGAAAGTGAATTCGTTTGACTATACATCATATTTTCTTTGAATAACGGATAAAACTGGTACATCAAACGAACTTTTGAATAGTTATTAAACATATTGATGTATGGTTCACTCTACTTATATTGTCATCAATTTACTCCTTGACTTGTACAGTTTTCTTCGAAGCTCCACACTATTACGAAAAGTTTCACAACGCAAACACCAAACTACAGTTTGTGCCATTCATATAATAGTCATAACCCCACTTTAATGAGACCTCCGCTCATAAAACGTGTTTCCTCTTCATCATTACATTTTGGAGGATGTAAGAAGGGGGGAGGGTGTCTTGTAACAGTAGTGTTGCACCACAAAAGAAAGCCGCTAAGACGTAAGTTCACCAGTAAAATAAACTTGGTGTTGGAGTGTTGGCAACATTGTGTTGCGTACAATATTTTATTGTTTCGTCGCCGAGTGGGTGACCGTGCTGCCAATGTTGCAGCTTACTGTCAATGTCTCAATTTCGTAGTCTTTGATCATTTCAATGACATTGTGCATCGTCTGCTACAGAGACAGGTACTTTATTAAGAAATTACGTGTGTTCGCATTTTTACGTTACTTTCTCTTGGTATATTTGACGACCGATGTGGCGCGGTGGGCGAAGGTCCGCCTGCGACGCAGGAGGTTGCGGGTTCGATTCCCGCCCTGGAACAAATATTTGTTTCGGGTGTTCTGGGTATTTACTATGTATAATAAAAAAAATCTATCTATGTAATGTATTGTATTAAGTATATCAGTCATCTAGTACCCATAACACAAGCTCTGCTTAGCTTGGGGCTAGATGATGCTGTGTGGATTGTCCAGCATTATTTATTTTATTATTTATTTATTTGCCTCAAAGGTAACAACAATATAAGTATGCAATTTTAGTTTTGTTTACTATACACCTCTTAAGGGGTCATTGTGCTCATTATTACGATCAACTTATATTAAGAGACCAATCCTAAAATCGCGAACAAACAATATGTTGATCTATGCAAGAAAACCTTTGCTTTTCTCTCGAAATTTAGCGTTCTCACGTTAGTCCCTTAGTAAAAACTACGTATAATGAAGAGTATAATGACACCTTGAGAGACCTTATGTAAAGAAAATTTGAAACCAATTTCAAAAATTCAAAACCAAGAAACACGTCTCAGTATGTTCATAGAAAACGCATTCTTTATTATTATGCCTTAGTATTTTTGTTGACTCACAGTTACTTCCTGAACTTTAATAACACCGTATTCTTGAAATTAAACCAATTGACGCAGCGGTCAGGGAGCGGGTTTAGATTTAGCGAGATTGAGAAAAGGGGCAAATAAATCTACTTTTTTAGTAAATTTACTAATCCCACATATAAATGAGTTATATTGGCTGTGCTGCCCGTTTTCTTTTGGTTTGAAGCGCGACTACGGAGTATGGCGTTTTGGGTTCGATTTTTGGTTCGGACAAACTGCGTTTCGTTTTTTTTTAAATATCTCGGAAGCTGTTTAAAGTTTAGGACATTGGTGGTGTGACACCCACGTGCCTCGGCAGGCACTTCAAGCCGTTGGTTTTGCGTCTTATTTCTCTTCGAACATGGCCTATTGCCGTGCTATCGGACTATGGGTGTAAGAGCCGGGAGACCACCTATTGCTGCACACACACTTGCCCAGTACAATGCCTTTGTTGTTATCGACCGACGTGACGAGACTATTCAAGACTTAATAACTACTCAACTATACAAGGACACAATATCACTTATTAGTAAAGCCTGTACAGCCTGCCAATAAGCGAATGATCCACTTCCCGTTAAAGTCATTACTCCTCAATACTTATGACAGTCGCGCACGAACCGAGCAGTTGTTCTGATCTGCATGTCTGATTGCGACGCCGTGCATCGCGCACCGCGGGAATCCGAATCGCAATCATTGAATAATTGGACTACATTACATCGACGGAGATAACATACTCACGTTGTGATTTTTTCTTAACCACTAGATTCTGTTGTAGTTTTTGTAATGCGGCGATTACAACCATTAGATATTTGCGATACCAAGAAGATTGCCGATAAATGCTTCATTTTAAAGTAAATTTTGGAAGGTCTCACAAATGGTTATAGTATCGTTTTAAATATTTTGAGACTAAGAACTCTAAGCTAACTATTCTACGCTATCTTTAATCATATCGCCGCTCACCACTAGGTGAGATAGTAGACAAAAGCGAGCCTTTGAAACTGGCCCATTCACTAGAGTCTCTTCGAGTGCCAACTGAAGATTTTTATCGAAGTTCGTTTTGTTAGAAATAATACCACGAGCTACAATCCTGTTATTTGTGTTAGTCAATGGTCCACAAAATCTTATTAAACCGTGGCGGGGCGCGATGGGCGCGCCGCCAACTTGCCAGTGTCCCCTAACGTGCTAGTAGCAAACATGCAATCGGTGTCCGTGACTTAGAACAAAAGTAGTTTTGTAGCTTATTTCCTAAAATCATTCCCTCACAAGGAATGATTTTAGGAAATTCAGAGTATTG
This sequence comes from Phlogophora meticulosa, assembly GCA_905147745.2. NCBI lineage: Eukaryota > Metazoa > Arthropoda > Insecta > Lepidoptera > Noctuidae > Phlogophora > Phlogophora meticulosa. The sequence goes on from LR990523.1 coordinate 327,903, forward strand.
CCATTTAAAGCATCATATCTTGAAGGATCATAAATAGGCGATATGTCAGTAGGTGCTTACAAAATTAATCGACGATAAACATGTTTTTTTTTTAAATCTCAGCTCATTAAACAACAAAATACATATGAATGGTATCTATTTTGTATTTCTTGGAAGTTATAAACTTCGTGTAGGTGATCTCGGAGTATAGTTCGTATTAAAGAAGGTGAATGGCTCAGTAAACCCTTAGCCGCAGCCAGCGTAGAGAGCAAGCAGACACCTACACTTAATAGTTTCCTTTCTATTCCTAGACTGCTTCATACCTGGCTCCCGGAGGGAAACTTCTCATGAATATATGAATACAATAATACTGCTACTACTATATTAAAAGTAAATTACTCTCGACGTAAATTTGATAGCAGAAGGATATAATTCAATTTCACGTTAAATTGAATTTAAAGAACTTCTTCTAAATCATTTGGGAGAACTAAGCAAAGTGCGATTTGCATAAATACTTGAGGTATAGGTACCTACTAACTGGTCCATTTAAGAATAAAGGTAAAAGAATATTCTCGAGATTAAGAAGAAGTTTTGGCAGTGCTGTGTTGTGTTTAGTTTTTACGAAAATCGTTAAAGATATAATAGTCAAAAAATGTTAAAACTTAAACGATATAATTAGTGTCCCGTGTCTGAAAGAACAGTTTCTGTAATAAAGCGTAGTCTAGACACATGAAACTAACTGCCGCTTGTTAACCTTTATTGCAATTTAATATTTAAAATGTCTGGATGGGCGGAATGAGGTTTTTGATGAGTTGACGTCTTCTGCAGAGTAATAAGCGGAATTATAAACCAAGATCAAACTGGTTGAGGGCTTTCAAATACGCATATTGTTGTCGAACCACGTCTTTTACTAGTTTTAGATATACGTATAGAAGCATGCCATTTTTTGAACAAAAAAAAATATCACGAATGAGCCTCTGGGCTTAGATAATGCCGCCGAAGTTTCTATCAGTCACCCTTTGGGTTATGCAGATACAGACAGTAATAGATACAATTAAAAAAAAAATAGTTAGGCTCAAGTAAGATTCAGATTGTTTGCTTAAGGCAATGTGATCAATGGTGTGAAGTCTTGCAGGCCAAACTAGCTACCAGCAATATTTACCAATACAGAATTTCCACAACAATTTTTCTCGAGCAAGTGGAAAGCAAAAATTTAAAGATGTTTGCACACCGTAACGGCGATGTTCGCGTAATCCAATCGAGCCGGGCGTCATTAGCGGCGCGCTTTGATGCCCGAACTCCTCTAAGCCACCTCGATCGAGACGAGTTCCGAACAAAAGTCTCGGCGAATTGAATCCACAGAAAAAATAAATGAGATTTTTTTACAGAGATGTTTACTAATTAGTTGTTTCGTGTAATTAACACTTGTCGTTACTGATTCATTTGTTGAATTCGTATTTGTTTTTTGGTTTAAGTAGTTTGAGGTCCTCCAAGTTGAAGTTTGTGGAGTGCAGGAGTAATTAGCGTGTGGTTCGGTAAGGAATTGCATTCCATTAGCTCAGTGTATTGCAGTCCAATTTGTGATGAAGCCTTCTGTAAAAAACTCTTGTTTCTTCAATACCTACATAAAGTCCAATCCATTTTTTTTTCAAGGTTATTCTACACATTTGTATCATCACCCGAAATTACATCACTCATCATAAAAATTATATTCAAAGCATTTTAGTAAAAATGTTACAACATAAATAACTATTTAGTCATTAAGTAATACAGACTGCCATTAATAACCGTCCGGTGATCAATATAAACGAATCAATTAATAGCGCCACAGATTATGTAAAGCAATCAGTCAGTCCTTAATGGGCGTTAATTAATCAATAAGCCCGGCTTACCCACCCGCGCACTTAGCCCACTGATAGTGTACTCGGCTTAGCCGGTCAAGTATCTGAATAGTAATAACAATAACGCTTAGTGCTCACTGTTTGACATTGCTATGCTTTGCACTTATTTGTTGATCATATATTCATGTACGGCTAAGAAAAGCGATAGAGTATATTACTACTACTATTAGATAGAGATATTGAACTCGATCAATTTTGCAATATACTAACAAGTTTACTGTACTAATACATTTTGGTTCACATTAATTACAATTCAAACAATTATAGGTACAATATTCAGTCACTCTTGACAGGCGCATAGAGAATCTAAAATTTGTATAAGTTAAAAGAAACTTGTACTTACAGACACTTAAGGTCGTTTATCATTTCGAAACTTTACATAAAAAACCTTAGAACCCCTGATATTTAGTACCGAACATAACCGGATGTAAGTATCAAAATACTTTCTAGTTTGAGTCAAATAGGCGAATAACTTAAGTATCAAACTTTGCCTTGAACGGAATTCCCTACGAAAGTTTCTGCAGTGCGGAATTTTTATTATTTTCAGTTTCGAAATGACTTACAAGGGCGAGAACACACTATCAAATATTAAATGATCGCCCGTTAGTGTCGCCCGCGCGTCTAATAAAGCTATGAACACAACAGCGGTGTATCGCACCGTGCCACATTGTAGACAACACAGAAAGTTTGGTCAAAATGACATGAACTTCAACCGCATATATATATTTTTGAAGTGAAAGCTTCTTTAGCCGCATTGAGCGATTTTTGGTATGAGAAAAACTTGTAGTTTTGGGCAATTTACATGCTTTAAAGAGACGTGTCGCACAAGACTGACAGTTATTCCTATGTTTTAGATTTTCGCTTTTGTCGGCAGTCCCATGACTGCTTATTTTTGTTATTGATAGTATGAACAGTAGTGCTTGGCGCTATGGTGACCTAACACTCCTTTTCTGTATTGATACGATATAACTATTCATCAAATCACTATAACACTTACTTATCGGACAATTCTGGTAATGGTACTGGTTTTGAGTACGCGGTGTCTCTAATGAGATCTGAATACGAACTGGCAAACATTTGGTGAACGAGCGAATGTGCATACTTGCGTTCGATGCAATTATGCATTTCCGCTTAGTGTTCGGTTTAAACTCGAATAGGTACCGTCGCGTCCTACCCTTGCCTCACCTTATGGTAAGCGATAATGTGGTCGACGATTATTATGTATAAATAATATTAAAAACCCAAGGCAAATCCAAGTATAGGTAACCATGTGTGACAGTTAGTATGACGGCTCAGCAAACCACAGTTTCTGGGCATTAAACGCTGAATTTCATACAGCGAACGAATTTCTGCGGCGTAAAGTATCACGTGACTGTATAACGAGGTTGATGCGTGAATGTGCTCGTCTTACAACACTGGGCCTTCTGTACTAAATTCTTCCGTGGATATATGCGGATCACGATCCCGCGATATGCGATCACGTCCGAACAGTCGCGTATCGCGCGATCGCTGTGCGGATATCCGCCATGATTGGACACACGCGGATTAATAGTTCACGTGCGACTCGTTGCGGACCATACTACTTGTGTCAAATGTTTAGATGTGTTTGAAGAGAAGGTCTCTGGAAAATATAACTTTAGTCCACGTTAAGGAGAAAAAATAAGGGCTCTACATAAATATTATTTCAGTGAAATCATCCGACCAATAAATTTGAAATAATTTCTTTACTATCATATATTATTTTGTTCTGTGGCTGAATTCTTATAGATATTTGAATTTGAAGGCATACCTAATGGTGATGGAATAAAAATGACTGAAAGTCAGGAGAGAATAAGAAAATAAGGTTGGTATCAGGTGTGAGTAGATAAAGTAGTTTCACAGCTACGCTTCGTACGGATCCAAATTGTGTTTTTTTATCAGAACAAAGTTGAATTATGGAAGTATTTTTGATGAATTATAATCATGTCCATTTCTTTTTTTTTAACTTTTGTCACGACAAAAATAACATTTAAAATATATTTAGTACTCAGGATAATAAACAAATATCAGGCCGATGGACGCAACATCACGACACAGCGCATATTTTGCGTGGGGATGGGACGCAACCTTATTCGACCCATCCCAGCTCCTCAAAAATAGCCAGCAGCCATTTGATGTTGCTGGCAATCTCTTGGAGAGTACCAGTATAACCAAAGTAAATTGCCTTGCATGCAGCGATCTCAGGGCAGTTGACGAACATATAAACCGCTGCATCGTCCTCCTCCATACAGGCTCGCCATAGCGGGCTGTCTGTAACTCCTGCGACAAAGAGATATTTGTTAAACGATCCGTGACCAGTGTCGGCACCTGTAACTGCGTGTAGCTGTAGTAGTCAGTTAGAGAGTCACTTTGTGAACCGGTCATCAATCATAGGCAGTGACTCCCTCGCCTGCTTGCATTCACTTTGGTCTCTCTATAGTTTGTCGTGCATTTCCTTGACAGAGAGCAAGTACGTTACATACAAGAAGTGAGAGATGAGAGTCCCATCGCTACCGTACTTGTACTAAGATACTACATTAACGTATCTCAAAAATATAAGTATTTTTGAGATACGTTAACACGTTAAGTGCGAAGCGAGGCCTAAATCACCCCTGATGCAACTTCTCTGTGGTGCGGCAAGCAAAAAAGTGAATTTCTCTGTCGTGCGAATGGCATAGCTTTGGTTTGGTCCAGTGTAGGAAAGAGATAAATATATATTTGAGATCACTAATGGTTCCGGACTCGGTGGTGTACCTACCTTGGTACCGGATGTCTTAGGCCTCGTGCCGCACTGAATTAATATAATTTTAATGCAGTGCGGAACGAGGCTAAAACGTCCCATATCCCCCCTGACCTCGTACCGCACTCAACGCAAGCTTCCCGCGACCAGTGTTGTACAACATATATATTGAGATTTTTATAAAAAAAGTATATTGATACTGATTTTTTAATGTTAATTCAAGTTCTAATAATTGTATTTTTAAAGCCCGTTGCAGAATAAATAGGACAGTTTCTTTTCTACTTCTGGTTGCCTTTTTTTTCTATTCTGTGAACCGCATTAAGATTTTCATATACAAATAGAAAGATAAACCTTATGCATAAACCGTAATCCATTATTTTCCAATAATAAGTCTGTAATAGGTGCCTCTTAATGGTATAGAATGGAACGCTTCGTGCGCGAGTCCGACTCGCACTTGGCCGGTTTTTTTTCTTTATGGCGCCTTCAAGCACAATTTAGATTATTTAAAGAAAATGTATCCTTTGATAGCTTTGTGTTGTTTTGCCAGGTTTTGCCCTTAGAACGATCTAATGAGATATAATTGATCAAAATCGGTCAAGTCGTTGCGTAGTTAAGACAGTTTAAAAACGTCGATATTATTTTTCCCATCACTAATCGCAGCGAAAATTTGCCCTATTTCAGTGCGTTACGAGGTGTATAAGCATATATCCCATATTTTGTTTTGCTAATAATTCCTAAACTAGCCATCAGATCCCGGGGCGACGGTGGATTAGGGTTCATCAATTCACTGTCTATATCAATAAGGACCAAAATTCTCATTTATCTTTGATTTCGCGCCAGAAAATGGATTTTAGTCTGTAAAAGGAGGTGGGGTCTAATAGACCGCGTGTCGCCCTAACGTCTGGTCACGGTACGGGCCGATTATACCTCGTGCCGCAGGAACGGAAAGTATGCAAAAATTGGTGCCGCAGCTAACGTGTTAAAGTAGTAAAGTTTTCCTTGCACAGGCATTTCAGAAAAGGAGGAAATCTCCAGGGTGAAGGCCAAATACACTAAATATCGTTAAGGTCGTTCGCACACAATCGCTCTCTCGTCTACATAATTATCCATTCCTCAGACGACGTACATATAATTCAAATTGTATCCTCATCTTGGCAATAAATGTACAAAACACGATCAGCAAATAAGCCTAAGTAAGTAATGCAATAGGCAAACAGTTTGTGAGCGCCACAGTGCAGTTCAACGCAGTAAAGCAAATAGCTCAGTTGTGAGGAACTAAAGCACAAGATGCAAACAAGATTGCCCACTTTCTTCATTTTCAGCTTCTATATTTTAAGAGTTGAACTCTTAAAATATAGAATAGATACCTGCGTAATAAAAAATAAATTATGCTGAGTCCATCAGTCATATAATAAAAAAAAAAATAAGACTAATTTTTTGCTTTATTACATTCATAGTTTATCTAAAAATACTTAATAAAAAGCATTTCAATTGGGAGTGGGGCCTCGCTTCATCACAACTCAATATAAAATCTACTTAGGCGTGACATCAAGCTACGTTTTAAGTGAATGTTTCGACCATTTTTACGTATTTTAAAAATATTCATATCCAATATTGTTAGATAATCCACCTGACGGACATACAAATCTGTAGTGTCATCCCTCGACTGCCTATCTGACCTCCACAACCCAGTTACTGGACAACACGATGCCCCTTGGTAAGACTGGACTTTCGGGCTTCTGTCTGTTTGACTGTCAGAAATCTACAAATGACCGCTGGGACCAACGGCTTGACGTGTTTCTCAAGGCACGGAGGAGTGTCGATATGTTACGAACGGTCACCCATCTGATCTCGGCAAGCGTACCCTAACCTTCGATCAACCCGTGTGGCAGTTTCCCCATCAATCTGCACTTGGGCTATTTAAAACAAATCCTTTCCAAGCAGCTAAGTGTTTTCTCCGGGGAAATCACAGCCACACACAGCAGCCTGATTGACGTGCTTACATACCTACATTTAACATTTTATTTATTTTACCCTTTCCAAAGAACCTCCTTTGTTCCTGTCAGCGTGAAAACACCTTCGATTTATATTTACTGAATTATTAATATGAAAACAGAAATTCTGAAATGCTTTAATTAATTTCAGAAGCTAATAAAGTGTGAACATGATCATTTAAATTATTATTTACTTCATGTTGTTGTTGTTGATTTCTCTTTCATTTGCATGACATGTGTGTTCATTGGGTGGAATGTCTGTATTAATTACTACTATTAAATTCATTTTCATAATTTGCTGCATGTTCAGTAAAGTGCGTGGGTATTATTGCGCTTGGACCTCTGAATTCGTATTTAATATTGAAATTTATGTCCATCTGGAATTTCTCACTAGTCCCGGAGTCGCGAATGTGTGCCCGGATGGTGGCAATAGACTCGGCCCCTGTTAATGGGACTTTAATATAACACGAAATGTGTAGATGTAGTAAATGTAGATTTCTGTCTAAACCTTCGGGGAATACTGAAACTAAATACTTGTATACTGTGTAATACAAACCGTTGACAGATCATTAAGACCACAAGATGAACCGACCATCTGACAGAGGTCGCGGATAGCCTTTGTAAAACATCGATAGCTGATTAATTATAATTGTAGTCGGTTACTGTCTCATAACTCGCAGACATATTGTGTCTCCAATATCGTCCATACTTACCCCACTGATCCGCTCAGCACTGTGGCCCCACTCGCTCTCTGTACGCGGCTCACGTGAGCCAACTAAACGGTCACGTGTGAGCCCTGCGCCGTCGTCGGTACAAAGGCGACACCTTTCAAACGCTCGCTATAGTACATACTTACTGCCAGTCAATTCCTCAAGATATATTCGTAAGACGAGAGGCTGGAGTTACCAGAGTTGGAAGTTATACTATTATATATCTCATAAAGAGAAGGCATAAGCATTAATCACCACGTTTTCACCATGCGGCTTGGCTATTTCAGACTTATATTAATAATAAGTAAAGGTTTCCTCACGCTTTTTTCCTTTCCAATGTCTAAGATAAACTTATATGGTTTAAGTTGAAAAAGACATATTGATACTTGCCTGGATTTCAATCCACATCCGCGTGCTTGAGAAGTTAGACTATAAACACTGGGCTATCTAGACATAATGTTTTAATGATTAAAGTAATAGCTCAGTCAATGTTAACGAAAAGGCTTATTTGATAGGGCAAGCAGTTTTAATCCTGCCTAAAAAGTGGTCGCATCAGCGGTATCAAAACCAGTATAAGCTGCCCTCGCATTCTTATGAAACTCCGCACTACGCTAGGCTCACTCAAGGTCAAAGTGTTACCACAGACGTGCGAAATAGATCCCGCAGGATTGCTCAGTTTTGCAGGAATAATTCATTAGGAAAATTTTGAGAGGACAATCACGGTTGTAGCAGCAGGGATGAGGTGTGATGAATGCAACGTGATGGATGAATTGTGTTGAAGATTTTGTAGCGGATTTTTTGGTGAATTTGAAATCGATGAGTTAGGTTAACGAAATAAAATGTATTCGCTATCTTTTGTATTTTAGACACATAGAGGCTTGTTTGCTTTTTTTGGCAGAAGATTTAACTGCGAGTCCTTGGTAGTCAGTGAACCCTTGTTCACATCAACGGTATTGATATTAGACAAGTTCAAGTTAGCAATGTTGTGAATGAACACAAATCATGCAGATGAGATAAAGTTCTGTTCAACTATTTAGTTCTATCTCTAATAATTCTTGTTGTTAATTGATATCTTTACCTGTGAGTTCATTGAGTATTCAAATTACATAACTTTATATTAGACACCTGCATTCGCAGACTAATTCATTTTAGTTAACAAATGACTTACGATTAATTAAAGACGGTTGGTACTTGGCAAACACTAAAATGATATATATCTAGGTACCTAGATATTTTTTTATTTAGATATACCGACTGTTTAGGAAAGCCAATTTATTTGTAGTCTGCGACTGCAAAAAGTTTACAAAAACTCCGACTAGCTAGCGATAATATTATAATACAATCTAAAAACTGCCTTTGGTAGTGAATATTAAAAAAATAAAAGTTTGCACTAAAATTCATTTCTAAATTAGAGCTTCCACAACTCTGGATAAAGATGGTTTGTAACCAATTGTTCACAATATATTTTACTTAAAATCAAAATTCATTTATTCAAATTAGGCTGAGAATCAGCACTTTTAAAAATATTATCAATGCATTCTCTATATTTTAGACTTTTACCTTACCCCGTCGGGTTTTCGGGGCTCACGGCATAACTAATTGCAAACTAATCTGCGTCTTCAGACATATTTATGCACCAAAGTTACGAACCGTAATTTTGAATTCAATAGTTGGGTTTAAAATCAGTCATTTGGGAGAACAGGTGTCACATCTGGTGAAATTCAAAATACATTTTTTTAACAGTTTTAACCACCTATAAATAATACTACCCTTTAGCTATTCCATTGCAGGGCCAAGGATCTTCTGAGGCACGAGCATTAATCATGATACTTGCTCATGGTAGATTGGCGATTTCAGACTTAAATTCTATATAAGGCCAGGTGTTGCCTCACGACGTTTTCCTTCACCTATGTCAGCAATGTCTAATATAAGATAAACCAAGAAAGTACAAATGAATTGAAAAGTCACATTGGTACTTTTCTAGGTTTGAACCAAACGTGAATGAGAGCCGAGGCCTTAACCACTGAGCTATTATTACATTAATGTAAAAAATAGAGAAAGTTAGTAAGTACACACGTATTTATGAAAACAAGGCAAGTTCCGGCGCGGAGCGGTGCACAGTGGTGGCCGGACTCGAGGCCGACGCAATAAATGTGTGTCGCACAGTGCGCCGCCCTCTTCCGTTTCCCATAACAAAATCTTTGTTGGTGACGGGAACAATTTATTTTTGTTTTTGTTGTTAATTGCCACCATGTTTTAATAAGTGGGGTTGTTCAGGGAAACGGGATGTACGAACTATGTTGAGGGTTGAGCGGTGTTTGTATAGCAAGGGGGACCTTATTTTTGTACGGACTAATGTGAGGAAAGCTCGGAATTTCTTTTTGGTAGTATGTTATTGGGCCCATCTTGAAATTACTGCAAAATCTTTGAACTAGTATAATGTTGATGATTTTTTATTACTTTTTTGATTTGAAATTTCTGAAGGCGTGCTTTGGGGGTAAAGAGGCTTCATATGCCTTGACGGCAAACGGCATGACGCTCGCGTATACCGCCATGTCTCATGTAAAGAAAAAAAACTTATAAAACTCTTATTCAAGTAAACTGTACTACATGACAACGATATTTATTAATATTACCTACCAGTCCGATGTATGTATATCTGGTAACAGTTAACTGGGTCTAGCTGCAACCCCTAGGGGGCCGCGTCACGCAGCTGTCTGCTCTGCCTGTAACGACCCCCCTGGGGTCGCTGATGTAGACCGGCCATCAATGCTAGTGTGGGCCTGTGGTACCTTTGTGTTCCAAAAACGTTTGGGTGAAGATGTTTGATGGTGCAGTTAGCTTCAATCGATGTCTGTTCGGGGACATAAAATGTTTTTTTTCCTTATTCTACTCATAGATATTATTGTTTTGATAGTAAGATTTAAAAAATAATCGGTCATGTAAATAGTACAAAAGCTGCATCCCCGCAACGGACAACCTGCATTTAAATAATTTTTGCTGCTACACTTTCAAGTCCATCCATTTTTTTTATGTATGACCACGCTTATATTAAAATAACCGGGAACCGAAAGAAACACCAGAAATGTAGAAAATAGGGGATGATTGATTTTTCACCTACTGTTTTTGTGTAAAAGCTGAAGTCGGTTTTTTTTTTCTATTCTACTTATAATTTTGTAAGTACGGTGTGCCTAGTAAAATCATATGTAATGGCGGAGAGAAAAATATAGGATGCGTGTGTTTACATGTAACAGCAAAAAAGCGCTACAACTCTTTAATATCATTCTAACCAGCGCACTTACTAATACAAAGCGAAGTATTTCCAATCCCTTTGCTGTCTGCTACATAAAGCGCTTCAAGCGCCGCACGAGTATCCCGCGTGCTCTGACATGTAACTACTTTAAGTATTGATGTCTGGAACGTAACAGAAACTTTAAGAGAAGTATGAATAGTCGTTGATACTTCTTGGATCTAGTCTCGAAGTCTATCTGTTGGCTTTTGTTACATGTTTGTTTCCATCTCTGCTATATACATACAAACTGTAGAGTTTCTTTATTTCAACGCGTTAATCTTTGGTACTACCAGTCGGGTTTTTAACTATATTTTTTTGCATTTGAAAGTTCGATGATTGAGGAAGGTGATACCGCGGGACACAGTTAGTAATGAAAATAGTAGTAACATATCTGAATACTGTGTGAAATGTTTCTTAAAATGGTAGTAACGCCTCGTGTTAATATAAAAGTGTGCCAATGTGCCGAGTAAATTAAAAATAACAAATGTTTCTCGTTTAGAGTAAAGTAAAAGTTTATGCATTATAAAATTAAAACCGTACATTACAATTAAAACTAAACATAAATGGCACAAGATGGCACAATTTATAATTAAACCACAAAATAAAATTAAAGAGAATAATAAATTCAGCTACACAAACATTTTCAACATAAAATAAAAACCTAAAAAGTTACTAGGTGTCCACATACATTCATATAACAAAATCCTCGCAACAACTGCACAGAGCGAGTTTAATTAAAAAACGCGGACAAAATTGTACGGAACTGTATGAATCCGTGTGACGTAACTAATTCAGAAGTTTTCACCTCTCATAACGGGTAAGTTGGCGGCGTGGGTTTGCCAAATTAAAAAGTTCCACCGTGCTTCAGGATTACTCGGGTCAGCCTCGGGATCAATCGGATGCAGCCGACGAAATTGTTTCGCTAAGTATTTAACGCTAATCCCATGTTTCGAGTTCGTCAAGAAGTTGTTTATTTAGGAAAGTTGTTCGTAAGAATGTTTTCCGAGTTATAGTAATTATTAGTTTACTGGAGGTTTGGCATGTTTTTCCTAGCTACAAACATAATTACACTCTCCGCGAGGTTAAACTTTGGTTGGTGTCAATATAACTCGTAGAATGAGAAAGCTTTACTTTACCTTCATTGTCCAATGAAATCTACTTGTTACAAAGTCGGCGCTAAATTAATCCTAATAATTTCTGAGTCCATGCAAGTAATGAAAATCGTAAATTACACACAGAAAGTTTCACCCAAAAGCCTGTGAGTGTGCAGCGGCCCGGTTACCGCACCGTCACCCATATCACCAGCTGATGTCAACACGTCGATTCTCACAAGATATCCCTGCGTGCCACTTCATAAATCACATTGACCGCTTTCCCTCTGTCGGCTAAAAACTCGCTCGATTTTCGCTTAAAACAGCCGAACCCACGCCATTTATAACCAGCGCCCTTCATACATAAGCATCGCCCTTTTCGCGCGCTAGAGGTGGGCCCACTCGATTTATTACTCGAATAAAAGTCGAATCGGAGGTAAATCTATTTAGCCGACTTCGAATTGATTCGAAGTGGTATGATGGCGTTGCTTTATCTCAAGGTGGGAGACGGATGTTGAAGAGGCTTCATAGATGTATCACTATAATGGGCGTTACTGCAATATTTGGAGATTTTCTTTTGACGGTTTTTTCTCGTTTCGTGCCATTCGCTGTGTTGGAAACAGGTATAGGTAAAAGAACCCAATGACACAGGATTTTCTTGCAGAAGAGATGAGTGAGTAGTAAAACCATCTAATCGTGCGCATCCGACATAATACACTACACTCCATCGTAAAATGTACCGCAGCATCCATTAAACGCAATCGCCAGCAGCCACCGGTAAAAGTTTTAACTCGCGAACTATCAGAACTCGTAATCCCGCTGAAAAGTGCACGTAAAAGCATGTTTATTGTATAAACAAGCAAATCAACCGGCGAACAAAACCTCAACACAATTTGTGTGAACTCGGGCGGGACCGCGCTCACGTGTGTGTGTGTGTGTGTGTGTGTGTGCTGCACGTATGACGCATGAAGCTGGGCTTTCAAAAAGAATGAGCTGTGGGGAACATGTTGGAATGGAAAGTTTTAAAGTAACGAATGTTACGTAACAATTGGCATTGAACCTCAGCGCGGGAAGCAACACGCTGCAGTGATGTGTGACGGGGGCCTACGAGTATGTCAACAAATACCTACAGACGTCAAATTTAATTAGTGCGGTTGTAGCATGGCTGGCAGGCATGGCGGTCTGACACTAGTCAGAGACAATGTACGAGTATCTCTCGGGCCCCCGACTTATTGTAGAAATGTTGAGGTTTTAGTCAGCAGGAGGCCGACATAATTTCACTCCAGACGGAGGATATCCATGAGGATTTCCTAATGACAATAAAGAAAAGTTAATTCAATATTGAACCCACCATGATATAGAAGCAATAAATGGGGATGGGATATCCCATCACCATTTATTTGGTTTACGTCTACAAATAAAACCGTAGTTCAAGTACTAACAAACGAACCATTTGGTTCTACAAAAATGAAAAAGCAACATAAACTGACGCGGCGCGCCCAGCACTAGCAGTGCCCCCACGGAAAATGATTTGTTGAGTGCTACGGAATATTCCATTATGCAAACCCTTGGGCCCGCGGTTTTATTCACATATGCCTATGGGAATGTTCTACATTGCACCGTAATCGGCGGCGAACCACACTATTTACCATTGATCGATTGGTTTTGTCTTTATTGAGTGTACATATGTTTTAGGAGTACGTTTATTGTAACCCTCCAATACTTTGAACGATTCTGTCGCTACAATTTTATTAAAGTTCAATAAAGAATGGAAGGCAAAGGAAACTTGCTGTCTTTTTAAAGTTGACAACGCAACATGGTCTCTGAAAGAGGAGAGGGTTGCCGCAAAATATAAACCTATACCTTCCGTTATTGACCATCTTAACCTTAACCCTTTTTACCTGTAACCCTGTTGTAGCAAGCTAGATCTCCGCTGTAGACATTCAACAACGAGCATCTCACAATTAGATAGTAGAATCAACCTTCATTCAGAAATTATCGTCTGGAAGCGACCTGTCGCTTGAACATCAGACGGTTGTAGTAGTAAAATGTGTTCAGAAAGTCCACTTCTGCGATCACAGTTCAAGAACAACTTTAGGAAGACATTTATCACCATAGAAAATAATGAATTTAACAGCATGGTCAGGCTAATAGGCTGCACAAGCTGCATCGCACAGAACGGAACGTCACGGAAGTATCTTTCCAAGTCATTTTAATAGCCTTCTCGAATGTTGATACTTAAATAACGCTAACTGGCTTACATACGGTGTTTCTATAGAATGTGAGGCCAGCTTATACTGGTTTTTTTACAATTGACGTGTGCTTTAACGTTCGTCCTACCATTTTGCTGACTATCATTATGATGGTCATATGTCCTACTAGTGTAGAATTGGTTTGTTAGTTGAGCTATGAGCTGATACGAAATAATAAACATTTTATGAAACCTTATAATACGCCCCCATTTATGACTAAGACTGTGCTATTTAAAGTTATCTACGTGTTTCTTAACCTTCTGATGAATTCTGCTCTAAACACGGCACCGCGACTTTCAAATCTGTCTAGGTAAATGTTGACAGAGCGTCATAGTCACGCTGAAGTTAGCGCAACTCGGCGCTAAGCTAACGAACAAGCCAATAGTTGGCAGTCCTAATAGTTACTTTGCTAATAATTCTATAGCTTTCCAGACGTACCTACCTATCTGTCTGTCAGTTTGTATTAAGCTACGTATATTTAAATACTTGATCACTAAAATTTTAGCTGCAATTTATAGCCATAGATTAGCAGCTTGGAGTTGTGCTCAGTTGATGGCAATAGGCTCGACATGGGACTTAAATATAACTCGCGATATGTGGAAGCAGTACCTACAACACACCCACATATCGCTAGTTATATTTAAATTAAGTTATAATAATCTCATCGCAAATACAGGATTTATGTTATTTCATAAGAATTAGATTGCTTACAAAATTTAAGTCAGTTTAGAATAGTATTGTTCAATAGAAAGCTTACAGCTTACCTATTACAGATCACGAGGATTTGAACATAAAATTATTTTTTCCCATACATACGTAGTTCCAGGTGATTCGATATCCATCAAACTTTTATATCACTTTGATTCAATTGTTTACATCACTAAAGACGAAAAACAAGAGCATGAAGTTGTAAAGCGCGGGGTGGAGGGCCCATTCACCCTCCCACCCTCCGCGAAGTTATAACTGAGAACAATGGACACAATAGCGACGCGTTGCAGACGCCGACAATAAGAATTAATAAAAGTTGCACCTAATACCTCACGTGAGCTTAGCTCAAGCGAGATGGTTGACAAGTGGTGCTGCCACCACGTGCGGTCGGTGACCATAATAAGTTGTAGGTTTTGGGTATAAATTCCTCTCAAAACCGATTACTGAATAGTTTTCAGCTTCATATCGATAATGTTGTAAGCCGGATTACTGGCAATATATTAAGGTGCAACACAGTGCATGCGAGACATATGGCGCTTATGCATGCCTCAGGTGCGATGTCACTATTACAATATACAAAATATTTCTAAGTATTAAGTACGGCTTGCAGTTTTATTATTGCACCTTAAATTAATAACGACATGGAACACAAAAGAACAAACTGCGTCCCCTAATCACCGAAGTGAATTTGATTAATTCATCAAAGTGGCGCAACCCTGCGCGCCTAGTGCCCACAGTTACCGATAGATTTTAATTAATATATAGTTCCCGGGAGTTATTCCTCAAGTTTAGAAGTGGATCGCGCCGCGTGCGTAATTAGAATTAATGCTGGCAACACTGTGGCGGCAGGTACCACGAAGTTGGTCGGTGAGCCTCCCCAGCCGTCGCGTACCAATTAACTTGGGACGTTTTGTTTGTTGGCAACACTGCGGAATAAATTCTGCAACTTTTTGAAGGCCTGGTTGGATAGATTTGCGTGGCTAATGTGCTTAGGAGGAAAATATTAAGATAAGTTTCGGTGCTTCGGGTATTTGAGGAAAGATGATTCAGGAAGCGTCCTAAATGTTTACGTCAGCCCTAACTGCTGAACCAGAAAAGTTACAACAACGTACTTTTAAATACATTATCTATCTACTTCCCAATTCTTTGCACCAAAAGTTAAGTTTAACAAAGAAATATCAATAAAACAGAACGCAAGGTAACATTACTCAAATAAACTTTGACATGACAACAATCCCAACAGACCCAACTATACCTTACAAGCTCATTGAATATCACTCCGCTACAAAATTCATAAGCCAATTTATTCGTGGTCCATCTAAAAGCGGCGCGGCGCCGGCGCCTAGTTCCACGCACGTCAGTGTCCGCTCAGCCCCGGGCACGCGAGTAATTTATCAAATAAACATGTTTCCAAAGGGATGTGTGGTCCCAAACTGTCACAGAGTAAAAAGGATCTTGGTGTACCGACCGAAGTTTATCGTTGAGAGAAACAACAGCTTACGGTAACGTATGCAGAGGACAAATGATTACGGGGATCTGTCTGTAGCTCGAAGCGCCGCTTTCACGGTAGTTTTCTTGGAAAAAGAATGGGAAAAGATTAGCGGGAATGGCCGGGGTTATAGGATTGAGAGTGCACATGATTATGGCAACATTTATTTATTGTTCTAGGCCGATAATACTGTAGAAAATAAACTTTTGGTCCACACAAACATAATTGTTCATAATTGTTGACAAACTTTCAGTATAACTTATAAATTGACAAAATAATTCCTTGATAAAGGATAAACTCTAATAAGAGGATATTTTGTGTCGGCGTAATATTGTTTTGTTGTTTACGTTTTATGATTTCTTAAGCTTTCGCATAAAATACAATTTATGAATAAGGAATCACTGAACGCCATCCTTACAAAATAAGACTTCACACCAAACACTTCAAAGGACCATTTTTCAGTCACAGAAGCAAAAGAGGCACGTAACGTAATGTTGGCTTAATATCAAAACGTCAACGGATATACAGAAATCCGAATGCAAAGGAAGCCATATAAAATTGTCGAAAAAAAAACGTTAACAAGGCTCGCGACCTCGTTTTCAATCCACGCCACATTTGGCAGGCGCGGCGAGGGAATTTTAAAACAAAGACCAAATGGAAGTAGGTCGGCAACTGGCTGTTCTACCTCACTCGTAGGCTCGCCAACTTGCTGATGATTAACGGGAAATGAGTGGAATAAATATTGTGTTAACTGGCTCGCGTCAAGTGGGAGTTGTGAACTGCACTCTGTTGTGATACATGATTTTAATGGACGTTTTGTGGTTTTTAGTGTTGGCGGAACCTGTATGCTGTGGTGATATTGTTGTACAGTCCACCACACGTTGGTTGTAACACTTTGAACGTAGGTTAGCCTAGTGTTGCTTGGAGTGCCAGTAAATAAATAAACGATAAATTATATCTATTTCTTTAAATTGGTTTTAAAAAAACCTTCCAAATGAAATAAATAAATAAAACTAGATGAGGATTCAGCTCAGCTTGTTTTGGTTTTGTTACTCCTGACTACATGACTTATTGCACTAGTCTATTTTTACAATACTTAGTTGTTTAAGTACTCAGTCTGCACACACGACTTCCTCAGTAATCCTTGTAACAGGAGCTCGTGCCCGATGATATAGTTGCGAATTATACCGATACACGAACCCGTTTAACTTTATTAGCATTAAAAACCAATAGTGCTCTCCCTCATATGAAACATTCAAGAAAATGTTCCGCCCGCTCAACTTGTACGACTTGAGCCGGGGAAGAGGCAATTTTGTTCTACTTTTTACCAAAATCAATATGCAAAATATTAGACATTTACATGCTTTTAACGGAAAACTTAGCACATTTCGGCTCTGCCCTGAATTCTTCGATACTCTAACCGCAAGCCGTTTCCGACGCTTAGGTTCAGGAAAAACACTCTTATGACTATCTGATAGGGGTCAGAATGGATGTATTAGTCAAATATTGGAGTTCAAATGTTTCTGAAGAGACGTCGTAAAAGTATAACGCATAGTGGGCGACACGCGAATACGGAATCCAAAGACCGCTTCGTGTTTATTGATTCATAAATTTTATTTCCCCGTATCATTTGTTAGGGGAGAGAAGAAAATAGCGGTTATTCTTAGTTATTTTCATTTTTCGTAAAGCGTTGTAAGCGGTTTGGATGTGATATATGTCCGCTGCTAATGATCGGGGAATTAAGGGAAATAAAACGCATTAGTAACTGTTCGCCTCGTTTCGTTTGTTAGTTAATGTTTGTAGATTTATCAATAGGCTGGCAACAATGACTTTATTTATAGCTGTTTTAGAGGCCATAACAATTTGATGGCTGCTTTAATAAACCAGGCTGGGTCTTTAATTGGATTTAAAGTTTGAATAGAGCGTATTTGTTTTTAAAGTTAGCATAGAAATATTCGGGTCCAGCAAAGTGATATTAGGTCATTCTATCAGGAATGTCTCGGTAGAACCGCGGAGTCTAGATGTGCGCCAGGTTGGTGGCAATAAGCTAAACCCTTATTACATGAGACTTTAACGTAATATTCGAAATGCGGGTGTGAACCTTTGTCTAACTCTCCGGGCAATACAGCCCTGATGTAAGGTAATGTAAAAGTATTTTACAGCTTGACAATATTTACCTAGTTTTGCTGAGACAATAACTTACTCAAAAGAAGTCAACGGCCCTTCCCTCCCAGACAAAAGGAAGCAATTTACATGATAAGCATCGGTGCAGCACTGGTGACCTCGTGAAATAGTTAATAGACGATAAAGCTGTGTTATGTTCGCATCCTTACGTTAATATAACACTTCTCGTACTGAGCTCGGGATCGTTTTGACTAGACAATGTCCAGACAAAATCGAGCTTAGTCACTCAGTCAGATTTTGTGTTTCTAAAATTTTAAATTTTCTTGTCATATTGTGCCCTTAGTGTTTATTTGGCAGTTTAAAATCTGTATATAAACCATTAAATAAATCAATAATCTTCAATATAATAAAAATCTATTGATGTAGTCTCGCTAAACCTCGGAAATAGGTGGGGATTTGACTTTTTTTGTGTGGTAGAATTTTGAATCAAAATTTTATGCGGTAGGTGGAGCTGCAATCAGGCAGTACAGAGTTGGTCGGGTACCACCAATACTACTTGTCGTGTACTATTTGTCGTGTACAAATAAGAATCACACATGTTCTAAGTCAAGTAAGTCATTAAGATGCAATGAGCATGCATGCAAAAGGTGACTTCTGAGAGGACGGAAATAGAGATGTATGGAAGAAGAAGACATGCTGCGCCGACCCCAAATAAATTGGGATAAGGGCAAGAGGATGATGATGATGATGAGCATGCATGCAAATATTTCATAAAAATTTGATTTTATCATTTGGATCAGAGAGATTACACATAAATTATCGAGGTATTATACATAGGGGGCGTCCATTAATTACGTGAGGCATTTTTGAGAATTTTTCGACCCCCCCTCCCCCCTTGGTGAGATAACGTAAGATTTTCCTTAACTCCCTCCCCCCTCCCCTAATCTCACGCGAGATTCTTCAAAACTTCTATTTGGACTGTAAACATGTTGGATTATTGAGAAAAAAAAAACACCTCTTCTTGACAGCACTTTTTCGTCTTGTAGACGTGTCTTTTGACGTAAGCATTACAATATTCTCTTCAACTCATTTTCAATTATTAAAAACGCAATTTTTCACGCAATTTTACACCGTTTTCTGCAAAAAAATAATTACGTGATATTTGCCAAGACCCCCCCTCTCCCCTAAGTGAGATTTGGAAAGATTTAGCTTGATCCCCTCCCCCCCTAGAACACCTCACGTAATTAATGGACGCCCCCATATGTTATACAAACATCCGTTTTTTTTCACACGGTACTTTTAAACCAAAAATCTAAAAGTTAACTAATGTAAAGAAAAGCAACAACGTCACAATACCTTCAATAAAGTAGAAACACCGTAATCTGGTAGGGAAAGGCTCGGTCATAAACCACGTGACGGGATGTTAACGCGTGAGGTGGATGTCGTCGCGATGTGTATGTTAATGCTCGACGTGGATGTCGCCTCGTTGTGTATGGATGCCGCAGCGCTCTGATTGAAACGGAGACGTGACAGAACCATGCCGCCTTTTGTTTAGATTTGAAGACGCGCATGTTATTAAAAGTTATTCTGTGTGTATGTGTGTGTGTGTTGGCGGTCCTAAGAGGAAGATATTCGAAAGGAATGCTAGTCAAAGCAGCAAAACAGCTGACCGTATTTGATCCCTTGCTAAACAGATGATACTTTGAAAGTTATTATGAACATCTTAAAGTAGTACCTATATAAAAAAGCAATAGTTTTCAGCTGCATTTGGTTAGACTGGAAGCCTATAATTATCGAAGAAATGACGGCACAGTTGGCGCAGGGGCTGATCGTTTGGCTGCTGCGCTGCGTGTCGCGGGTAAGATTTCCGGCGGAACGAATATTTGTATGGCCTATTGGTAATTGTTCCGGGTCTAGCTGTCTGGCTAAGCGAGTTTAAATGTCTGTAAAAACCCACAATATGCTGGAAAAATGCAACATTTTTTAAAAGAACGAACTAAGACAAAGTTAAAGAGCCAGGCTAGCCCACAAGATGTTAAATAGAAATAGTCCAATACGTTCTGATGTAGGAAGGAAGGAAGATGTAGGTGGACATAGGTACCTTTAAATACGTTATCAGTTCAAATCATGATAAACAAATATGACCAAAATATTTGTATGATCTCTGTATGAGACCCTCTTAGGCCCGCAGAGGGAAAGTTAGAAGTTATTAACCTTTTGAATAATTCCAGATCAACGGAAAATACACGCAAGGCAGGTGGGCGCTTCCGCCCACTCCTTTAATAACAAGCATACAGCCTTAAGCTTTTGATCTTCATAATAAGCGTGGGGAAGAAAGATTAGGGGAGCTAAATTGAATATTTATTATGAGAACTGTTTAGACATTAGCTTAATAGTAACATAATCATGAGGCGTGGGCTAGTAGTCTCGCGAACACCGCCAGTTATGATAAACCTAGTTATAACATAACATCACCCGTAAAAATGAACATGCTATGCATGATGCATTGTCTATAGCATAAACAAAAAGAAGACGAACTCACGTAGATCTTAAGTTACAGTAGCATTTAAGGAAAAGGGTCCGACGAAGGAGCACTTCAACTATTAAACTATTGCAAATAAAATAAAAAAGGCCCGGACGACCATGTCTGTCTACGGACTGTTAGCGAGAAAATTCCTATAGAAAAAAGTAATCAACACTTTGCCCGACCTTAGAATCGAATCCAGTTCCTCACGTCAATAGTCGCGCTTGCGACCATTACACCAACGAGGCGCTTCAACTTAGTACTATTTATTAAAAATGCGAAAGTGTGAGATGTGTTGTTTGAGTTTCACGCAGCATCAGAGCAACAGATTTGATGAGTTGTTTTGCACCTAGATAGAGCGGTTAGTCAATATCTAATACATTTTCCAATTAGAAAACTGCCAGAATACGAGACACAATGTAAAATGTATTGTTTGTCGGTCACCTGGCGATTAAGGTGTTAAAATGCAGTTTTAACTTTTGACGATAATCATTAAAACATAGCATCACGTATGTATACCCATAAGATTAGGTAACGGTAGGTATATAAACCCTTGAACCGCTCTAGCTCTAGCTCTTTCCATAGTAGGTACGCGCTGGTGCATTTCTCCGAAATACAAATATGTATACTTGTGTGAAATGCAACGCTCCAGAGAGACCCTCCAAGATATTGAAGTCATGGGAACAATAATATTCTCTCTCAGGTGACCTGGATAACCGGCCAACAAACAATTAATAGAAGGAGCGAAGTTTACGTCAGCAGCAGTACAGCGGAGGGCTCAAACGCGTAATCTTCCTGTGTTGCTTCACAAAGTGATTTCCACTTATTTGATAAAATAGCATTTATTAAAACATCTCAATTATTTAGATTCCGAACCGTCAGAACATATTCTCGTCTTCGGTTCATTAATAATGCGTTAGTTTGTGGGGCTCCGCGTCAGTGACGAAGCCTTCGCGTTAAATATTCAGTGACATCTACTGAGCCGTAGAAGAACTCACAGGTAAAAGGCTTTTGTTGGTTTTCATTGCAAAGGATTCATAGTGATTAATACTGGATAACGTAATGGAAGAATTGTAGCTTTTTTATGCTACGATGCGTAAAAGATGCGCATCCCTGGTGCATAGAGTACGTGGCAGCGCCAACAGCATCCTTAGCATGATCGCTAGTCGGTTAGACTGTTCTTACGTCAATCACTGCAGCGCCATTTGTCATGGAATGGCGCTGCAGTGATTGAGCATGTCAAGATAATGTTTTTATTTTGTTTGTGTTGACAGTTTTTTAAGCATTTATAACACTAATTGTTAATAACAAAATGGACACCACGGTCTGAATTAATAAAGTATATTATTATTATTATTATTTTCTGCTTTTAACACGACTCCTTGAAGGTCACTGCTCGATTGAAATACCTGGAAGAGTACCTACCATGTAATGGCATGGCATAAAAACCAAGGCGTATGAGTGTTTGTTGATGAGGGACTCTGTAGAGTAAGACACTCTACAGAGTCCCTCATCAACAAACTTTAAGTTTTAACGTCTTTTGAAAGTTTTTTTTTATTAGTAAGTTAATTACCATCTCAGGCACCAAGAAAAGGGAAGGAAAATAGTTCGTTCTGCACAAAATGAAACATTAGATAAACTTAAAATACATATACTTGAACAGAGTACTCAAAACCAAATATAAAACAAATAAAAAATGAGAAACTAAAAAAGTTTGAAGTTTTACTACATTGTCTATAGCTTGGTTTAAGGGCAGATTATAAGTAAAAAAGAAATATAAAAAAATGTAGACGATACTCATAACAAAACAGGTCTCAAAACTGTTTGAACAAACATCACATAAAACAGAATATGAAGAAGGGACGCCATTAAAAATTCACGTCTCTACAAACTTCAAAAGAGAAATTTAAGATAAATTAAGACGTCTTCCATAGTCGACTATCGAAAAGTTTATAATGACGCGGCTCCGGAGAGTTTACAAAAGTCACGAAAAAACGCCGAGAACGATTTGTTTGAAAAAACGTTATTGAGGGAAGTTGAGTGGCATCGATTTTTGTAAGAATTTTCAAGGATCAGCCAATTTATGGGAGGTGAATGACCTACACCTTATATTTTTATCGTTATGATTGATCGATTGCTTTTTGGCTTGTATCGCGATGTTTTCCTTTGACCATGGCCTCTCTATTTTTTTTTTATATTTTCAAAATAGTATGTGTAGGTTAAATTATGCAACTCTATGTTAAAGGAGTTAACCCCAACCGATCTAACTGTAATATTACATACACTTTGGGTTTGGATAAAAATGCGCGAAAGCGTGTTTAAAAAAAAAAACAAACTTATTTCTAAATTAATTTGGTTTTTCAAAAATGTACATTGTGTTCTACATTTTAAAGTCTTTAAAACAAACGTAGAGCCACCCCATAAACAACAGTGGAGGCGACATCAGCTTACACCACCCGATGACGTCACACAACAGAACAAGTCGCACGTTTTCTTAGCTGTTATCAAACAAGTTAGCCCGGAGCCAACAAAGCGGAAAGTAATGACCGCAGTGTGTCCCCGGGGTTATAAAAAATACGTTAGTTCGGCTTTGTATAGAGAAAGGGTTTATTCAATGTTCCGTGTGTCGGTAAAGTAGTCTAAAGTAGGTTTATATCGTGGTGGAAACTGGGGTATCGGCAGATGATTATATTTGCGTTGTTTTGGCGGGATAAGATAGGTACTGTAGGCCGCATGTCAGTGGTTATATAACTAGTATAAGTTGGCCTCACGTTCTGATAAAATTCCGTAGTATGTTTTTCGTACATATTTTTTTTTTCCATATTTTTATGTTTAGTTTTAGTTTTTCACCACAGTTACACAATTAACAATTGTAGTAACTTCAAAGTCAGAAATATAAATTTTTGATTTTATGAAAAGTAAGCTGATGCATACTGTTGTAAACTTACTTACTTAGTTGGGCGCAGTAATATAATTCTAGTGTTTACAATATTCCGTACTCTGAGTACACAAATCGGCCGGCGGGTCGTCCTACAGGCTTACAGAAAAATCCAACTGAACTAAGAATGTAACTCAAGATCACTTGACAGCTTTATTTGTAAACGATGTGCCAAGACGGAGCAAACCCAATTTAAATTCCATAAATGCCTTTTAATTTCAGAGCCTAGAATTTGGGAAATTAGAATATACGTATTCTGGTACAGTGAGCCGTAAGAATTTAATTCCCTGCGTCTCGCGGCGCTCATTAAAGTGTCCGAAACAAAGGAAAAAACTGTCAACTTGGACCAAGTTTAATTGCCTTAATAAATCTGGAGCCGAGAAATTTACGGCAATGAAGTGAGCGGCGACGATACAGGTGGATGATTAGGTTAATTTATAGAATATTGGGGAACGGGGAACTGGGGGGAAGGGGGAACGTTAGGGGAGTAATGTGGGGTGAGTTTTTCGGGGATGTTGTCTGTGATAATATTGGGCAGGGTGTATGTTAGACATCTGAAATATTGTACGGTAATTGTAGTGTGGGGAATACGAACGTTATCATACTGTGATATAACTTATTCATCATTTACGAAGTACCTCAAACACTGGCTACGAGACAGCTACGCCGTAGCTTGGAGCTACGCCGTCGTATGAAGCTACGCCGTAGCTTGTAGGACACCGTATCTTACCAAAACAAACATGCTGTCTTTTCACGATTTAGTCATTAATATGCTACGTACATAAACTGGCAGAGAGTCGATTAGTTAGTGTGTTGCGCCATATAACGACACAAATATTTGTAGGTCGATTGCCTTATAATATAAAAACTTCATAATTATTTGCGTGTATTTAGTTACCTGCTGTAGATCCCTTTAACAAACAATAGTACGATCTTCTCCTTACTAAGCCTCATTAGGGGCAGAATTAGTCAAGACGGCCACAGTCGGATTGGATCGCACCTTCATTATGTATAGCGGAGATGATCCACCGATCTAGTGGCCTCGCGAACACTCGGATGCAAATGAAACTCTTTGTAAGGAATCTTAGGGGATTTATACGTAAAAATTCTCGACCGAAACCCGGCTCAGTGTGACAAAATAAAATAAATTGGACCACAGTGAATAGTAGGTAGAAGTTGTAGGAAATAAACACTTAATTGAGTATGAAGAACATTTTATTTTCATCCTAATTCGTTTCGTACGCGTGATTTTTTTTTGTACTTATAGTGAAATATTTACTAACGCCATCAACAGGTGAGTCTACCTGCATATATAGTATTAAGAAGGTCTGAATAACTACCTAGTAAATGCAGACATTTACTATTTTTCATTGCAGGTGTTGACAAACAAAGCCTTGTTGTATAAGCCCTTCGAACAGAAATTCTGAGTGTACTTGTTTATCTACTTTCTTTTCAGCCTTAAGTAATATATTTGTAGGTGGTGGAGGTTGATAAGGAACCTATCTGTGTAAGCATCTCTTCAGAAATCCTGAAAAGGAGGGCAACAATTTGAGATTCTTATAAAAAGAACACAATGTTAAGGATCTTTAGGTCTTAGAATCGGCTAATGTCTTTGGATGACTACAGAGTAAGTGCCCGGTAGGACGAACGAGCCAGCAAGCCAGGCGTACGCAGAATTGTACATTTCAATAAATAGTTTGTTATTCAAATCCTTAAACAAATTAAATTGATATAGATATGTTACAGTGGCGTACGTATTTTGAAATCATTATTTATTTACCAATAAAGAGTTACTAAATAAACCTTATGAATAACTGGGCCTGTCGGTTTTTCCTAAAAGTCTTCCATGAGACTTTAAAGAAACGAATATAATTTGTTATACGATTCAATGTATTGATCCTGGAAGTATTTGTATAGGTACCTGTTAGTGGACATAGTTTGATAGGAAAGTATCAGACAAGCACTTTCCTTATCACGTGTCATAGTCAAACAGCTCCTAGTTGACCATGAAACGTAGGGGTATTGTTTTATTTTATTGAGAGTCAAATTGCTTTCAGCTTCTTTGCAAATAGCAACACTATTATATTTAACATGGAACAGTTTTACTTGTTGACAGCCGACATCAACTACGAAGGATACTATTTGCCCACCAGGTAAACAGGTTAGGGCCCCCACCATATTGAACCCCTAACAATTGTTTTTGTTTTCTTTGTTCCATTACCTTATTTACTCTAGCATAAGTAGGTACCCCAGTGGCCTAATTTAAAACATACAGCACTGGCCCATTGAAACAACCGATTATGGAAATTCAAATTGGATTTAAATCCACGTAAAGTATTACCAGAAGGAATAATGAATTTATTCCCTATACAATGTTTTGTGGTCAACACAACAATGAAATACATATATTGTTTACACACAAACAATGCGTTTTGTGTGAACGTATAAATTATTAATAGACATAAAATGGATGTTATGTGGGTTAGAATTCTTGATAAATTAGCAGGAAAACTATGAGTGGATGACTCAGATAAATTACATTTGGTAAATAGAATTATGTAAAATATTTTAGCATCAAATATGTAGTTCTATAATGGTCAAACATGCGGAAATAAAGTTATCCGTTGAAGCTGATCAGCTCTATAAATGACATCTGCTCGGCAAATTAAAGGTCATCCAGTCAAGATTGATTTCCGAATCAATGCACGTCCTTACATAGTTACGATCTTTTTATTACACTTTTTACTTTAGTGAACAGGTAACATTTACTACGCGTAATAAATATCGAAAGTAACCAATTCAGTTTGGCACAGTTTAATGAAATCCCATGCCAGTTTATTTGCAATAAACAGTTTCACAATAAAACTGAAAACATAAGCCGATAAATATCCATTTTATTGCCACCGATTAACGGAATTAAGTAGCCTCCTGACGGGTTTACACAGCTCATGAGTTATTGATGGACATAAAACTACTCGCGATGTAATATTGTGTTCTCACCACTCAATGTTTTATAGCATTCAATGATTCTTTTTTATTATTTCTTGTGGATCAACCGCAAACTATATGTAACTATGAGTGAAAAGCGACAAAAAAGTCAGAGAGTAGGACAGTACTGTAAAACCTATCTGGTTCTTGAGGTCCAGATTATCATTAAAAGGCGTATACAGTGAGTTTTCTTATAAAATTCTACATGTTATTACATGTCCTATAATATGTGTACATCCCTTTCTTTTTTTTAAAAGAGTACCTAAAAGATGGAAATAGCCTAAATTAATTACACTATAGAATCGGCATCACTACTTATTATATTCTAAAAATATTCGACTAACAATTAAGTACTCTATCAGTAATACTTTTTAAGCTTCCATGAAATTAGAGGAACCAATTAAATAATTAAAGTCATTACGTGGTACTCGGAAACCGGAATCAATTAAATTGATTCAGCATGAGCGAAGCGCTTCAAAGTTGCATGCTCTGATCAATCATGGGCAATCCTCGATTTGTTGGCTTTATACTGAAGTATTTGATTGCTAATTAAAATTATGCATTTTTAATGAGTTTGCGTAAATGAGTGAGTCGTTTGTGAACTTTAATTTAAATACAAGTTGTGTTATAATGTTTTTAACAAGTTCAATTATACATTTAGTTTCATCCCTACTCTTTTACAAAAGCTTTCGGTATTAGTCCAACAGTCAAAGCTTCAGAATGACAATCAGAAGGCAAAACTGAGTTCGAAACCCATTTGTAGTAATCATACTTAACATATATGAAGTATGCGCGCCTGAAGTTCATGTATACGCCGTGAAAATATTTCAGCCTAATATTGAGCAGTCCAAAAGTTAATATTTTCATTGCTTTCTTACTCTTACATTATCTAATTAAATTCATTTTCAGTAATAAATCACGTTCAGTCGTCGCCTCACATCGCGATAGACTCGAAAGCTCACAATAAATTAAGAAGGTGACGTATCTGTGTACGTGGCTCGCATCTTTAGTGTCCATAGACTTTTTAACGACTTTTCTGAGAAGATAAATTAGGTGACAATTTGATCGTATTTTTATCGCACCTCACTCATTAAGGGGTATTTAAAATACATTTGTTTTCATTTAAAAGATACTTAATGCTTCAAAGTCGCTCTAATTAGGTACTGAAGGCAAAAGTCGTTATACTAAAACTGAAAATTATTTTTGGGAGTGAAAGTGGTTAAATAAAAACCTACGTGATTTACTTTAGCTGATCCTAAAATGGCCCCAGTTACTCCTTAAACTATTTTACGAATGAACCAATGTCACAAGATCCTTCTCTGTAATCAAATAATAATCACAACAACCTGGAACATGTACCAAAAGTGTCCTGGACCAATTGACGGGCCCTACGGAGCATAAAATGTAGGTACTAATTGGTACCAGACTAATTATCGCCAATAATTGGGCCGCGCCCCGCTGGCCCGGGTTAATTTTATATCAAATGTCAAACTCCGATCAAATATTCAGATAGCGATTAAAATTAGGTTTGTAATTGACGTATCAGTTATCTATTTAGCCAATATCGGATGTATACAATAAGGATATTGCTCAATTTGTAAATCATATCGTAGGAGAATAATGATTGTGAATAACGACTCGAGCACTTTTTTCACAGATTGCTTTTGACCCACACAACAAGGACGTAAAACTGACGTTACCAGTTGTTACACGAATATTCATTTTATAAATAGAAGGCTGAAAATCTCACGGCCAACATGCCTTTAAAGTATTGGGTGTTATGGGATAGGCGCAACTGCTGCATATTTAAACTCCGTTACGCTAGGAGTTACACGGTATTGTCATTTTATTGTGCCCGTTCATAAACTCACAAAATGTTAATACATACAGCCACACATATAATATGTATCAGAAGAAAAAGGATTAAAATTAACGTTAGCAATCTTCTAAATAATTTTATTTAATATGTATGTGACCGACTGCATGAGGAGTCTGGAATACTTATCTAATAATGTTCTCAGGATAGCGTTGAAGCTACAGCGCAACCTACTCGTTATTAGCGGTACAGAAACGCTGAAGACCCATCAACATCTTAAACCCATAATTGTAAGCGCATTGCAGGTTCAAGCTGCAAGGTTCAGCTTCATGCCTCGTATACTTTAAAATCTTCTACTTCAACGCGTGAACCTGCGGACTAACATATATAACTATGAACAGTCAACACCCTCCTCCTCACCCCCCCAATATCACCATCGTCAGATAAGCTACTGTGCTCTACTGTGTGTGTGTGTGCTGTATGTACATAAGACTACTCTGCTCCCAGCATTTATAATGTTTGACTGTCTGAAGAGGGTTTTCGTTTCAAGTCACTGAAGATTTGATTAAATAGTTTCAATAAGCTTAAAAACTGGCATCAGCTTCTTCGCAGAGAATATCTACAAAATAAAGCCACTTCCATTACATTACACAAGTCTTTGACTCCGTAATACTTTAAAGTTCAAAACAGACATCTTATACAAACATACCTCTTTGTACTCCGAGATTTCAATTTCTTCGTGAAATTCAACTAGAATATTTAACATTGGTGCAATAAAAATTCTATGCAATTTCATCTAAGTAAGCCGGAATGAAAAGGCATTTCATGGAGTTTTCCGTTTTATGACTTCTTTATTTTTGACGTGGAAGGAGATTTTTTCTGAGATACAATTTACAGGGCAAATACTCGTACATATAAAATAGAAAAGTCATTAATGAAATGTAATGGAGGCCATCTTAACGGAGGTGGAGGCACAGAGCTTGGAAGCGGAAATTAACTGAGGTGGACATGGAATAGTAAAGGCAAAAATACACTCACTTAGATATCTTTCGTAAGTATATGAAACTCCTAGCTAAGTAGGCTGAAGCTACGCTTACTTAGGTTGGTTCGTGAATGGGTGGCCTTCTATCAAATAACAAAACCCCTTCGTGCCTCGGGAAGCATGCCAATCCATTGGCTGTCATTTGTAGATTTATCACATTTTGATCCTTAACATAATGAGAAGCCGGAAAGTTCGACGACGACGTATCTTAGTACCAAGTGAGTCGCTCCATGTTAAAAGATGGTTACTCAACGGCATTTGGTCTAACTGGAAGCAACCCCGAAAAGGTAATAGGGCACGCAGTGACAAGAAGAAAATAAAACCTCCATTACAACTGAGCTATTAGCTAGCGGAGGCGGAAGTACGACTTCTTGCGAGAGTTCCGCATTAGTATAGGTATGTCCATGGTTCTGTTACAACCCTGATAGTGCGTGGCTGGTATCGAGTGCAATTCCATGTACCATTGACTCATTAAAGGCTAAAAGCTAAGCGATTTAGTCAACAAATCAGTACTTTATCTCCGCGTCGCGTATTTTGCTTGCATGCTTTCTATAACACAAATAATAAACTATTCATTCTACTGACGCGGAAATTCAATGGAAAGTTTTTCAAACATTTTCATCGTATACTCTTATCCTAATCTATCCAAGGTAATACCAACCCAACAATATCGCAGTCTCACTAACATAGCGGCATATTAAAATTGAATATGCATCGTTCGTTCTCCTGCTACTTTAATATTCATCGCTCGCTCACTACACAACTCAATAAAACGTGTTTACGAGCGGCAGGCGATGTATAGCGAAGCGGGCGCCCATGAATTGCTAACGTGCGATCAACTCGCGCATTATGTTGGATTTTATTCGACTCAGATATGCGAAGTATCGAGTTTAGAGTAACTGCAGTTGGTATAAAATGTGGAATTATAGCAGCTATATAGGTAGGTGAGTAAATGGCAGAAGCCCGGAGAAGCGCCGCGCCGCTTAGATTTATATTATACCTTCTCGTTGTACGTCCTCGGTAAACGGTACCTACTTCATTTTAAAAGGTGTAAATATGAGTCTGTTCTGAAACAGTGTAGGTAATTTTATCTAATAATATTTGAATTTATGTAACAAAGTAGGAATTTTATAGGGCTGTTCTTACAAGATATTTACTGTCAAGGCTAAACAAAAGACAAAACATGCACACTGTACACCCTCATTTTGCCTATTATTTTTAAGTCCTTCATAAGCACGTAAAAAGAGGCGAACCTATTGCCATCAACGGCGTAGTGCAACAACACTAAGACTTTGTGTCCATTAACATTTTACCCAACTTGAGGATCGAACCCAAAACCCCATGTTAAACAGTCGCGCGTGCGACCACTGGCCCAACGAGGCAGTTAATTCAACTAATCGTTGTACATTTGAAATGACTAAATAACTTTAAACTCGTCCAATCATGTCCGCTTGGAGACATTAACTACCCATATACTCCGGCACAGACGTGCACGCTGGTGGGTATAACATGTTGTGTGCGATGCAAGTTGCGCTCGTGAGCGGTCTGCCGCGCCATTACACGGAATTGTGGCAAATTGCTGGAAGCGCTGCACGCGACTGTACATACATGTGCAGGGAACAAAAGAGTTTGGCATGTGGGAAATATACGATTTTCACTTCAAGGCAATGATTATCTCCAGTGGGTAAAGTTTTCAAGAGTCACAATTACTTTTACAAACATCTTGGAATAAAGTGTCTTTTGGGAATTCGTAGGAGCAAACATAGTTCTGCTAACAGTTTTTTGAAGATTATATGCCTATTTTCTTTATAAATCTAACAATTATGATAACTTCAACTATCTAATATTTAACAAGTGTAAAAAAGTGTTTCGTAACATCCATCCTATTAGGTATGATAAAAAAGTAGGTGCTACTATGTATAATGTCCAGAGCCCGTTCGACGGCCCCCGGTCACCACGGTAACCTATTTTCCTACAGTTGACAAACTTCCTAGGGAGATAGCTGATCAATATGGAAATTGCTGTGCAATAGCAAGCAAATACAAGCGATGATAAAATGTTTACAACAAAAAGTAGAACACTTTGGGTAGAAGCTGCACCGAGGCGAAGATATTCATGCAATCTCATTGGCGAGTGGGGAGTAACTATGTCACAATATGATAGACCATTATTTAACATATACGGACCTCGCACCAATTTCATCTTAAATCTCAAACCTCCGAAACATCATGAACATCAGATGGTCGGATCGTATTAGAAATACGTACGTCTTTAGGCAAGCCAAGGTTCATGACATTGAGGCCTACTTGATGAGACGTCAGCTGAGATGGTGTGGGCACGTCTCTAGAATGCACGAAGAGAGACGGATACGTGGTGGACAGTTTTTACATTTCAAGGATGTTCAGAAAATGTCTATTCTGAATATACTCATCATGCGAGATTGACCCCTTAGTGTGGAAAAAGTAGGCACAAAACCGGCCCGAGTGGAGGCTTCGTGCCTTTGAAGAGAAAAAAGGTCTCACTTAGAGAATACGCGATAATAAATAATAAGGTTAATAAATTTAAAAAAAAAAATAATAAATAATAACCTTAAAGCTAGGCCACCTACAGCTATGCCCTACTATATCGTCTGGTGTTCTGACATGTCTGCTATGTGCGCGGAGTTTTTCGGTCAAAGTTGGATGTGCTAGCCACTTGAGAGCACATGAAAGAACAGCACACCAAAGCTCTCACCAACCACCCTAGAAAGCCATCGCATGCAGTCGCTGGGACCAAAATCAGCTAGATGATATCATTATCATTCTACACACTGCCTCAAATTGTCACTTATATCTGATGGTAACTATTTTATACAATTCTAGGTTGACCGAAAGTACACTACAGGTTTTGGGTCGAATACCTTTATGGTAGTTCCAGGATCTAGAATCACGAAATTTGACAAAAAGGTCTTACAAGGTCTTACAGCGCAAATAAAGGAAAACATAAAAAATAAGAACGTTGAAAGTTAAGTACTTACAAGTTTTCACGAAAATCTAATTTTGACCATATCTTTTTATCGTTTTGACTCACGATCTTAATTTTTATAAAATTTACCTAAACATTTGTATGAAATCGGTGGGCGAGTCCGACTCGCACTTGTCCGGTTTTTTTCTTAAATGTATTCAGTAGTTTGTTTACAGAGTAAACTATCACATCCAACACCTGGGTGTTGGTAGTCTTGGGCAGGACGTGGGCCAACTGGTGCACGTGAATGGGCAAAACAATGAAGAATTTACACACTTGATAATATTTTATTTGACTTTTATACGAAATAATGGTCCTTTAAAATAATATAGAATAATTGCTGATAGCATTACTCCACAACAGCGATATAACTGTACAATATATAAGACCCTGTTAAAAGTACATTAAAGTGTTCCGAGACTGTTCGCAGCTCGTAAATCAATTAAGCTGGACGATTAACTCGTGGTATAAGCTACATCTGTAGGAGAGAAGGGTAATCTACTATTTAACTAAGTACGACTAACTTGTATTGGGACAGAATAGAGTTCGTATCAGTTTGAGTACGGCGCGATTGTCTCCCGCTTGCAATATAAATAAACATGTGGAAGGGACCATATTGTACGGCTAACTTAGTAGGTATAAGAGACTTCTGGTTAAGTTGAAGTGGCTAAACAATTATAACAAAGGCCAATTATAGATTCGTCAAATAAGTTGTATGTCTAATGTTCCGCGAGAGTCAGTATGTATTATACCATGTTAGTTGTAACTAAATTGTTTGTTTTCATTGTTATCGTGTCTCATTACTACTTTCTATGTTAATTATTGTAATTGGTGTTGTAAATAGATAAATAACTTTAAGAAACTTAAGTTTTTGTTTAGAAAATAATTCCAAACAGCCATATTTATTATTCGACGATTAAAAGCTATCTGATGGTTAAAAATCGCCCTTAACCAGTTTATTTTAACTTTTTCCCTGGTCCGTAAGCCTTATGTAAATTTAATTAGATTGAATTTTTCTTTTCCATCCTAAACTTCATGTAACATGAGATTTGACAGTAGATTTAATGAAAGAAGACTTTGCTGAATTCGAGATAACTATGAGGAACTGTACCAAATGTTGGAGCTGTTATCACCTAGATATTGCTACACAAACAAACTCCCAAGAGATACTAGTCTAAAATTAAAGCCAGGTTTCTGGTATGCAATTAAGTAGCTACCAGAGTAGTACTCTGCACAAAACCAACCTTCAAGTTTCAGACGAGAAGTTAATTACCGTTCTTTCATTCACTATTAATGTAATTTTCAATAGCCTCGCCTGCTGAGAAGTAGGTTTCACGCTAAGGGCGGCTGCGCGCTTTAGACTTTTTGGACTGACTTGTGAGAACGATTTTAAACAGTCAAACTGAACGTAATCAGCACACATGAACTGCAGTTTAGAGTCGTCAGTGTTAATGTTCCGCAACAATCAAGTAACTCTTGAACGAAGTTTAGTTCAGCTGATCATATTCAGTCTATTTGGTAAAAGATGCTGTACGGTACGGGTCGAACGTTAGGAATCAAACACAACGAATGCTGAGAATACACTGGTTTATTAATGTAAAGACATTGGATTATATAGGATTGCGATTGCATACAAGTACATAGTATAGTGGGGACCTCACACCTCCCCCCTTATAAAGTAAACAATACATTTTGATATTATAATGAGAATCCGTTGATTACAATACAAAATACGAATACATTCTTGATTACAAAAATATGGTTATAATAGTATACTATTAGGTTCATTTACAATAATACAACTTAGTGCGATTTTTATGAATAACATCAATTTTGTTGTCCTTTATAATTTCAACATTCGGTGGTATGTCTCTGACAACCACATATGGGCCTAAATATAAGCTATCTAATTTGCTACCTACTTCATTTTTAATTAAAACTAAATCATTAGGGTTATACGTTACAGGTCGCTTACTGTTATCGTATTTTTGTTTTCTATGTAGTTTTCCTTTAAGCAAATTGTCTCTAGCCTCTCTTTGTGTCAATTGTAGACGATATTTCAATTGCATTGGGTAATTATCGTAGTTATATAGTGGCTTGATTGGATCCAGCAGCATTTTGCGCAATTATTACTTCTTCACGTGATTGAGTTTTGCCCATTTTGTTGCACAATACTTCCTTAAATAACAATACCTGTGATTCACAATAAAACAGTCAAGTTTCTGCATCTTTCACAAAGTTAAGTAGTCACTGCAATGTTTTTAAATACCATGCCGAATATGGTTTTGCTCCGACGAGTTCTATGCGGTATCAAATATACGCGGCTGTCACGGTCGCCATGTACGGTACGGGTCGAACGTTAGGAATCAAACACAACGAATGCTGAGAATACACTGGTTTATTAATGTAAAGACATTGGATTATATAGGATTGCGATTACATACAAGTACATAGTATAGTGGGGACCTCACAATGCCTTTAAGATTTGTAACCCATAAGGTTTGCAAATAAAGGATAACGTGTAAACGGCTAGCTTAAAAGACTCACCTGCGAAGTGTCTGAGTGACTTATATATATATATATATATAACTAGCAGTTGGGTGACTCATACAAAAACACACTTAGTGTGTGTGTGTTTTTGAAAACAGTATCGGCACGGATTGTTAATGTGTTTGTTAATCTTTATTGTTAAAGCGAGATCAGTAGACTGTTGGTCACAAGGGAAAGTGAAGTAACAAGTTCTAATAAAAATATTATTGAAAGACCACGCAGGAAATCAAAAACCTCCACACGCACTCATTCACATCTGTTCGCTAGTGTTCGTTCACTTTCGTTTGCTTGGCCTGTGGCGGGATTCCTGGGAAGTTCAGGAACTATTTGTTTTTGTCAAAAGCGGGTCTGGTTGGATAGGCTTATTTTATTTGAAGGATAGTAGTAGCAGTGACTAGTGGATAATTATTCAAGAGTCTAATGTGAATGGCGCCGTCTGGCCTAAACTATTTGGATAAAAAATTGACTTTATTTTGCGCAGGCTACTGAAAGAAGCTGAACATTCTTACTACAACTTTTACCATATACATATTTTTTAGGTTGAATGTTAAATAATAACAGCCTATTACAGTCCTCTTCTTATACTGAAGAGGAACGAGCAATGATCACCGCGCTTGCTTAAGACGTGTTGGAGAATTCCGACTATGTTAATTATGTGTCAAGGTTTCTTCACGGTGCATTATTTACCCATGTCAGTGATGTCTAATATAAATTTGAAAGTACAAATTACTATTAAACGCAAAAATATCACAAGATGTTAAGCTGGAAAGGGTGTGTGTAAACAAAAGATGAAACTAAAATAGAAATGATGACCATAGAAAGATAAATTTGTGAAACAAAATAAGGAAAAATAAATACAAGAATGTATTCGTGCCACAAGGGCCTTGGAGGTAGGTAGAGCAGGCTCTTCATTATTTCAGTAAACCATTTTAAAGGATTACCATTGAGAATGCTCTCGCGGACATATCGATGCTGTTTCCATTCGAATTTACTTCCCAATCCTTTGGGAAATCACGTTTTTGTAGTGCGATGCTGTGTGTTTGCAGATGTTGTCCATTTGACCCTAAAATCTGTTTCTTGCACCTGACTTTTAACAAATTAAAGGAACAGTTTACCAAGTCTTACATCATTCTCAGAATACTCCTCTGAGCAATCTATATGAAGTACATGTGATGTCTTGTGCTTTATTTCTAGTGAAACAGAAACATACCCTTTTAGCTGTTTATCGCTAGCAATGTATAAGAAAGTCACGAAAGATTCATGTAAGATGCAACACGGTAAAAAAAATACACACAGAGTTGTATTTTACTTTAACCTATCGTGATATTCTTTAAATAATTATAAACGAAAACACTAAAAGGAGTAAATAAGAATAGGGGGACGTGTCATTCTGTAATTTTCCGACTTCTGTCACGAGAAAAAGTCGCGTGTAAATATTTCAGACTCGGAAAAACAGAGTAGGGCACACAAATATTTGTTACGTGCGGGAACCGAACTTGCGACATGACGTAGAAGCCAATCGTTCAGCCACTACGCCAACCGTGCTGTCAAAAACATACTTATGCGCGCAGATAAAAAAATAGGAAATAATCGTAATGCGACTCATCGGATCCATGCAGCTCACCTAACTCTCCGTCTTCCCGGATATTGTCGGCACAACCCGCCCGCAGTAATAATTAACCTCTGTGTTTGTGTTGCCGCCTGCGCGCCGACGGCTCGCCCGCCGACCGGTTTACTTTAACACTAACCGGTTTATCCTCACACTAACCGGTGAACGATTAATCCCGCCGGGCTTGGAGCCAAAGTTATCGGATCTAGAACGGACATGGGAAGCTGAATGCATACGCAAATATAGACGCGCCCTGGTTTTACGGGACTTGGCAGAATGTGCCTGTAGGTATGGTGTGTATACGGTTGATAAAAGGAAATCGGGAAGCGTTGGTCGGAGATTGAACCAAACGTAAAAATAAAAGTTTTGGTTTGTAACACTTTCGCGAGTATCTCCGGCAAGTTGAACCACTTTTGATTGCTTGACAGTACAGTCCTGAGAAAAAGAGCTCATCGCAAGTTCTGAGTTACTTTATATAACTTGTGTCATATGTTTTTGTAACACTGTAAACTAAAGTTATTT
The DNA here is from genome assembly GCA_905147745.2 of Phlogophora meticulosa. NCBI lineage: Eukaryota > Metazoa > Arthropoda > Insecta > Lepidoptera > Noctuidae > Phlogophora > Phlogophora meticulosa. Next base: position 365,193 of record LR990523.1, read on the forward strand.
TCATTTTCATATTATATTATATATACATTTATTTTGTGAACAGTTGTACTACATGTTGGCCTTTTTTCAAATTTCAAATTTTCATACCCTTGCTGTCAGTTGCAGCTCAGTATTCAGTATTAGGTTGTTTGTTATTTAAAAAGTGACACACACATTAATGCCCCCGCTATAGCAGCCGCTAGCACTAATAGTGGCGTAGTGACAAGAGGGCAACATATGAGATGAGGTGCTTGAGGAAGGTAGATATTCCATGGTTATCAGGACAATTTCGGAAGTAAGGTCAAGAGAACCAGCACCTTAGGTACTAAAATAATAACTTACTCCGTGCACGTTAGCTCTTGCAAATTTATCCGACAAACAATATTCTAATGATTATAAGTAATAACATCTAAACTCTTGATTTTATGACGTCACGTTAATCAATACCTAACACGTGTATGAAATGGCCTACAGATAGTTGTTCCGGGTCTAGCTGTTTGTGTATGTGAGTTTAAATGTTTGTAAATGCACCCACGATACAGGAGAAATTCCTAGTGTACGGCAAAGTTTATAAAAAGAAAGAAAAAAGAAGGAAAAATGCAACGTTCCTACTTATGACACATGTTATACAATGGGTTGATTATGCACTTTAGTTATAAATAAACCCACCTACATTTTTGTTATCGGTAACTGTACAATAAAGAATGATGTAACACTGAAAAACAAACGTACTTCATCCTAGGATAGCATACTAGAGTGGGTGAGAGTGTCACTCACTTCCTGCATTGCATGGAGAAGGCCTCTTCTCACACAGAGAAGGCAGGAGCATTAATCACCACGCTTGCTCAATGTGGGTTGGTGATTTCAGACTAGTATTAATTGTAGTCCAGAAGAGTCATTCTCGTATTTTAAGAACGTTCTCGTTCTAATCTCACTCACAATCTGTCACATATACGTCTAATTTACCGTCTGCTTTACCTACATTTTTTACTAGTTTTTGACATTCTTTGATGCTGAGATGAGATTGTGAATTACGGGATTTAGCCTCCTGGTTTTTTGACGACATTTTCCTTCACCGATGTCAGTAATGTTTAAGATAAATTATAAAAGTACCTACCTAAGAATTTCACATTGTTACTTACCCGGATTGGGACCCACAACTGGTTTTGGGCCTCGCCTGCAATACCCGAGTATTGCAGGCGAGGCCCTAAACCAGTGGAAGCAAGACTAATCTGTACTCCATTTAACACATGACATGTAATTAATGTTGGCTTCCCATCATAAACACTGCATCATTATTCGCTTAAAACCACTCAATAAATAAACAAAATTACCAACTCATTTGTCAAATTCTAAGCTCCTGCTATTGTAACAAATTAATTTTTGTTCATCGGACCATCAAAATGGCCATGTCATTTAGTTAGCCGGACAACGTGTCCGAAATTAAATCAATTGTTAAATTGTATGCCATTAACAATGTAGGTATATGTTAGTGGACATTTTAGTGTAATTAGTTCTGCCAGTCATAGCTTTGAAAGTGTCACTTGTAATTTTCATGTAACACTGGCGAACAATATAAAAAAGCCACTTGCCAAGTGCCTAAAGAAATCTGTCGCCCTATTTTATGTTTTCCTTCTTTGGCACATTCCATTGATTTGTTTTGTTTCAGTTTAGTGTTTTTTGAATACGTTAGTAAATACATTTGAATTTTGCTTTCCACTGCAAGAAGACATCTAGTGTGGTTTCTGAAATATTAGTGGCTTCTTTGTATTGCTTGTCAGTGTAGTTTGACAAGTGAGGCGTTCAATAAAAAAGTATGACCACCAAGAGAGTAACACATTTCCGAAGTCTCAAAAAAAGTCAGAATGAGAAAGTTAGTCTAATCTTTATAATATCGTGTCACATAGCAGTTTCTAAGTACTATATTTGCAAAACAGTGCAAGTAAGTGTAACGCGTGTTACCAACGGGCGGAGTTCACAAAAGAGGCTTAAGTGTTAACTACTTGCAGCTACTTGCAGCTTAGCGAGGAATTTGCGAGCGAAACATATCCGAGGAGCGAAACATGGCGCGTGTTTACTTACTAAACACGTGAGTAGGTGCTAGAGTCGGTGCAGCAGTCCATGAGGATCGCTACAGGATTAGAAGTTGAGAAAAAATATTTATTTACCACGGAGGACGTGCATATTTTAAAAAGACAAAATGACAAAATAAAAGGAAATTGTAATGGTAGTGTTAGTAAATATGGCGCTTAAATGATTTTAGTGCAGACACAGAAAATACAAACTAAAGTATAACACGGAAAATTTCCGGCAGTTTCACGTAGTGTCTGTGAAATGAAATTATAAGTTCAGAGCTGCAGTCGATAACATCACACTGACATCGATCGACTTCTTTACTAATCAATGAGCAGCGTTGTGTTTACTTGATATTCAAGTCAAAAACTATCAAATACTGTTCCAAGTAATGACAGAACTGATATAATTTTAATGTTGCTCATTAAACAATGGCCATTTGTATAAAGTTATCTGTTAGTGCTCCCAAAACTGTATGAATAATAACATAATATCACGCCTATGTTGCCCGAAGGGTTATACAGAGGTGCATACCTAGGTACACCTCTGCCTAACCCGTTGGGGAAAACGTGATGTTATGTTTTTTCATGAGTACCTGTACAGTACACCCACATTTCACCAGTTATGTTTAAGTGTCATAGGGGGCGAGCCTCGAACTGGGGCTGCCCTCAAGCGGCTCTTGCCCAACCTCGGGGGTCCAGGCGCCTCCTGCCGGAGGCTCTACGCAGGTATCGTCCGGTCCATGGCCCTTTATGGGGCGCCGGTGTGGGCGCCGTCACTGCGAAAGCGACCGGCGGCCCAGCTGAACGCGTGCCAGAGGGTCATGGCCATACGGATGGTGCGGGGATACCGCACGGTTTCCCGCGAAGTGGCAAGCCTCCTTGCTGGCCAGCCACCATGGGATCAGGAAGCAACTTGCCTTGCACAAATGCACGATCTGCGCGTGGAGATGCAACGTCGGGGCGAAACTCCGCTGCCCCGACAAGTCGCGGCATGGCGGGCAGAGTTCCGGCGGGGTCTCATGGTGGAATGGCGACAGCGACTGTCGCAACCCAGTGCTGGGCACGCCATAATCATGGCGGTAAGTCCCCTCTTTGAGGTGTGGCTGGAAAGGCAACACGGCGTCCTTACCTTCCGCATGACGCAGGTCCTCACCGGACATGGTAAGTTTGGGAGGTTCCTGCACCGGATTCGTGCGGAAGAAACGCCCGGGTGTCACCATTGCGTAGACCGCCCGGAGGACACGGTGGAGCATACAGTAGAAGTGTGCCCCGCTTGGGAAGAGGATCGCCGTGTCCTCGTGGGGGCAATCGGCGGCGGCAATCTCTCGCGCCGGGCCTTGGTACAGGCCATAGTCCGGAGCGAGGAGGAGTGGCAGGCGGTCGCCTCCTTCTGCGAAGCAGTAATGCTAGCAAAGGAGGCGGAAATCGCGTGAGGCAACGGTCCTCACGCCCCAACCGCCGCCGAGATCCCGATCCCGATTACCGGCCACCGTAGGCGCGGGCTTGCGGACGGCGAGCAATGGGTGGCTCGTCGTCCGACCGTCCGGTAACCATCTGAACCGAGCCCAAGTACGGCGCGTACTGTTCCACGCGCGCCTCAAGGAGATGTCAGCAACTGTAGGGACCCAGCAGGGTCGAAGCCTACCGGGGCCAAGGGTCTGATTCTGAAAGGAAGACTCGGCCCTGGTACGAAAAGCAACGAAGGAACAGGAGTGGGTTTTTAGTCAGTATAAGTCTGACACTATCTCCCGCCCCGCCCAAGAGCGGGGGATGTCATAAGATGATTTTCCCACCAGAAAAAAAAAATAAATAAAAAAAATAGGGGGCGAGCCTATTGCCAGTGACCAGGCACAAATCCGTAAACGTATGAAACCTCTCGCAAATTATTCCGTCACCGTGTCCTTGATATTTTTGTTTGTCGCTCAATTTACGCAAGTACGTCATTTTGTCCAGATATTTCACACATTTTTGACGTCACATTGCCCGGATATTCCAAGCAGTGTAGGTATATGTGTCGCTCATCAGATAGCCGCACCAGATATTCTATTCAAAAGGTAATTGGTAGAAAGCACTCAAATGTGCACGGATTTTTTTTTCACCATACCTTTACCAAGAATTTTGTGATTGATACCGAAAAATTTCTCTACAGATTCAATCTCTCTAAATAAAATAACTTTTATTTAGCAGACTAAAGAACTCTGCCGTATAATCTGTATTGACATTTTACACCCGCGTTGGAAAGATTCGTTTATATATATTATATATACAAAGTGTCGGTTTGTAATGTGAAAGAACAGTTTCTTACTAAAATATTAGTTTGTACAAAAAAAAAATTTTTGGCAGTCTGTCTAACTGTTTGTTCCAGCTTATCGACTTTCACGGACATATTATAGCTGTCGTTAGAAGGATTAACTTAAGTTAATTATATTTTAGTAAAAGAATAAGGGTCCGTGCAATAATCCAATTAAATTACACGCGGAAGAAGTCGCGGGTAACAAGTAGTTAAAATAAAAAATAAACCGGACAAGTGCGAGTTGGACTCGCCCACCGATGGTTTCGTACAAATTTGTAGGTGCACATAAAAAAAAATTGTAGGTATATATTATCAAAAATAGTTTTTTTATTTTCCTTGCATACAGGCCCTGTTTTTTTTTATAAAGGGTCGTGACAGACGGACGGATGGACGGACGATCAAGTGATCCTGTAAGGGTTCCGTTTTATTTCCTATTGAGGTACAGAACCCTAAAAAACGTAGTTTGTATTAGATCCACCCCCTCACCCCTTTCTTTCTCTTCTTTTTCTTTTTTTTTTTTTTTTTTTAAAAACGTTGCCCCACACTAGGAATTTCTCCTGTATCGTGGGTGCGTTTACAAACATTTAAACTCACATACACAAACAGCCAGACCCGGAACAACTACCTGTAGGTCATACAAATATTTGTTCCGTGCGGGGATCGAACCCACAACACGTGGCGCAGCAGCCGATGGCTCAACCACTACGCCAACCGTGTCGTCAAACCCCTTCTTAAAGTTAAGCTGAAACGATGCAACAAACTTATCAGCAACACGTTTCTGCCACTTTATTACGAACTCCATGAAGGCCCACAGTAAAGAGAATAATTATGTCAATCTCTCACCCAAAAACTTACTTACCTAGGTACGTGGTAATACAGATAAAATCAGATTCCCATTTACCCGCAAATCATATGAACATTAGTATTATTCTCAATTCGCTCCTTTCATTACCTTTTCCTCAGACATTATTTTCTCTTCTTTCATTAGAATTCGCGAAATCACAACACGTATATTTCTTTTTGCCGGGTCATAAATATGACCTACCCATTACGGGCCCTGGATTAGGCAGGTACATTCAGCAGGTAGACTTTAATTCAGACCTATGTACGTATACTACGACAAATCATATTAGATAAAGCTATCACCATTAGTAATTTTTCAAAGTGTGCTGTTGAACAAAGTCTAGGCCTTCTTTAGACTATCTTAAAACTTGGTTTATGTCCATTTCAAAACCATTTCAAATCAGTTAGTAATATTCTGATCTGCTAATAAATCAGAAAACAATCTGCAGAATGGTTGACAGCAGGAATATAGAGTACATAATTGTGTTTTTTTTTTAATATAAAAAAATAAAATAAAATATAAAAAATAAAAGAATAAATTATAAGATCCTTGCACTTAGAATTATAACATTACATAAGCAGAGCATCATGCTTGCATTCCCAAAAGGGTTAGACAAAGCTGTACGTATTTAGTACACACACATTTCGAAGTTATGTTTATAAGTAACACGTAATGCCAACATCAACCAGGTAAAAATCTAGACTCCGGGATGTTACTGGGATATTCCTCAAAGAATAAAAAAAATATTACTTTGCCCAAACCGGGAATCGAACTCAGGACCTCACGCTCAGCAGTCAAATGAAAAAATAACAAGCTTATATTAGTAATTCTTTTGAGGATACTGCCCATCCCCGCAGTCTTACACACACACACGAGTCCTGGACCTTCTGCGCTACCCATTCAGTGTAACGGGTACTCATGGTATAATTCATCTCGGTGGGGGTAAATATTCGTATTTACCCTTATTTCGCGTGACAGGTGCTTAATCAAGTCAAGGGTGTTGTTGGAGTGCGGAGTTGTTTCCGAACAGAAAATTGTTATAGTAACACTATTTAGTGATACCTAGTGCTAGTGTATGTACGAGTATTCTGTGGATTTCTGGCTAGTTGATAATTTACTTGGTTATTTTTTTCCAGAATCGTGTCGCGGGTTCGATCCCCGCACGGAACAAACATTTGTATGGCCTACAGATAGTTGTTCCGGGTCTGGTTGTTTGTGTATGTGAGTTTAAATGTTTGTAAACGCACCCACGATACAGGAGAAATTCCTAGTGTGGGGCAACGTTTTTTTTAAGATAAAAAAAAAAAAAAAAAAATGTGATCTTTCAATTTACGATTTTAACTTCTAAGCTGGTTGAAACCGTGCATCGAAAACTTGACTAAATTTTAAAATACATTTGACTTTTCCAACACTGATAACACATCATGCCTGTTTTACCAGAAGGGTTAAGCAGACAGAGAGGAGGGAAGAGCCGTTTATGTTTTAGTCCCATCTAATATGACGCGAATCTATGCCTTTAACCCGGATCCAAATCCCAGCTACTGAGAAATTCCTGATGGAAAAACACAAAAGAAAAGCTCAGCAATAGTGTAACGACCTCCAGACCTACGAGGCGGTCAACACTTAAATCTCCATGATCACTACACACTGTCAAATGTATTTACTAATAACCCTTTACGAAGAACCCTAGCTCTTATAAATGCTCCGATAGAATGTTACAAAATAGTTGATGCGTTAAATCTGTTTAAAAAATGTCTAGAACCGACTCTTTTCCCACCAACATCAGTGATCAATAACTTCCGCCAATTACTAGGCACACTCCGCAGTACTTCCAATAAAACTTGATTGCTATTTAATTTGAACATTCCTAATAAACACGACCATTAGACCATGACGGAATTGTCTAGTGTTCCGATTACTGAAATGTAATGAAATTTCACTAACACTGCCTCGCCGGCGACCGCAGACGTATAACGATATAACTGTAGTTTCCGCCACGGGATTATCACGCGTATTACTGGGTACGAAAGGGTGTTTATTGTGTGGGGGCAAGTTTTAATTAAATTATAGCATCTTGTGTACAAAGCGGAAATTGTACTAACACTAACAGATCATCTGCTGCGAGTGACTCCAGCTGAGTGGGAGCTTAGCGGGAAAAATGATATGTTCCCATCGGATTGGATAAGGGGAGTTGGCGCCAAATTTAATTTTGTCAAATACCACAAATTAGAGGCAACTGCACTAATGCTTATAATAATAAACTAATTGGCACTCTGTGGTTTAAGTTAATTATAAGCTGTAGTTAGTAAATGATTGATTAATTTATTTTGTGAATATAGCTTTTGAATTAAATTGACAGTAGGTACAACATAATCACAAACTTTACAACAGAATGTCACTCATTAAAAAACCGGCCAAGAGCGAGGTGGATTTAAGCACCGATGGTTCCGTACCTACCAATTTTTTTTAATTTTTTGAAATTTTTCCTTTATTTGTGCTGTTAAGACCTAGCTTTTTGCCAAATTTTGTGATTCTAGGTTAACGAGAACTACGAGTACCATATATGTAGGTTTTCGACCCAAAACCTGTAGGATACTTCCGTTTTACTTAGAATTGTTAATTTTGGTCAAAAGCGAGGTCTTACGGCACAAGTAAAGGGACAATTCCAAAAATCAAAAAAAGTTGAAAATTAAGGTAAATGTTGGTACAAGCAGTTTTCGCTAAAATCTAAATTTGGCCATATCTTTTTATCGTGTTGAATTTCACCTTGATTTTATACACCTAAAAAGGATGTCAGTATCTGGAATAAATATCTACACGTTAAATGGTATCTTTCAAAGAACTATTCAATAAACAAATGCAGTAAGCTTTTGAGCCCCCAGGAAGATCCCACAGCGCCACACGTCAGCAGGACTTACGACCAATAGTAAAGAAGTTAGTCGCAGATACGTTGGCCAGCCGCCAGCGCCCGCACCCCGCTCGCACCCCGACCGCGCCCCGCCAGCGCCCGCGCCGCGTCAAGCCGCGTATTCCACATAAAGTATAATGCTTTAAAACATTTGTTGTGGCCCCGTGGTCGTTTGTTTTGGTGGTATCTGGTTTAAGGATTTACTTGTTTTTATTTTAAAATGCCATGGTGGAGTTTTAGATTATATAACCAGTTGGTAGCGTATGCATGTCGTTTGGGTATTTGGTCAAGTTATAATGCAGAATCAAAAGTTATGTTTATTATAAATTGTCATTTCGGACTTAACCTTAAAAGAACCGGGAGGTAAGCGATGCGAATTAAAATACGTAAATGTAAGATATATTCAGGATTCTGAATAAATATTTAACTTAGCGTACTCTGCAAGTCATGGCGACCTTTTTTTACAGTAGCTTCGATACGGTTTTACAATCTTAGTTGTTCTACTTTACTGTTGAACAAGCTGCCACCCGTGACTTTGTCTGTGTATGTATCTTTATGAATACAGTAGGTATATGTAAAGTTTCATGAAAATCCGTTCTAGAGATTTCAAATGAAAGAGTTACAAACATCCATGCTTTCTTACGAATTTTCACATTTTAAATATTAGCAATTTATGCTCGCCGCTCACATCAATATAGTTTTTATATCTCTCGGGAACATTTTTTTTTCTAGAAAATATAAAAGCAAACAAAGTCACTTTTAGATCGGCGTAGTGTTACTTTTCTTAAACACACTTTCTCTCATTTCTTCCATAACATAACCAATAACCACAACAGTTGGTGTGTTATTGTGTTTGTAACATTAGCCTCATTACCTCTCCCGGTCCAGTCTCCCGGTCCAGTGGTCCGCGTATAACGTTGCTTGTCACCCGAGTGTACTCAGCCAGGGTATGTCAGCCGTCTCACAAGACAGGGCTGTGTTGTTGTAAGCCAATATTATTGTTATTATAGTATCGGTTTAATGAGGTATTGATAACGCTAACTTTCACTAGAAATGTTTATCGAGCTGGTAGCTATAATTTCTTTATGTGGAATAACCACGCATATAACTTTATGCCTTTGTGGCGTCAATTACTTATTGACCCACAAAAACTTATATCATTTATTATAATTACAGCGTATCTACTACTTATCCCTTTTTCTTCATGTTGGCGTGAAGGCACGCGCACGCCGGGCATCATCATCATGCGCAAGCGCTGCGGGGCCTCAGAATCCTATTGGCTACTTCACTCCGAGCTTAGCGCCGCACCGCCTTCCGCAGCCAGCTTCAGCGGCAGATGACACCGACCGACAGTCAGCTAGACGCCTTTTATCGTAAATCCACGTCGCTTTAGCTCGCTACCGTGTTCTTAATATTGCCTATCGAATATCACTTTTCATTCTCGCTATCACCTACATCTTTGTTTTATATTAGTCCTTTCTCTAAATCTTTTCTATCTTCGCTAAAACTTCAGCTTTGTTTAACATAAACATTAAGGAATTTACGGTAATACTGTTTCTCACACCCAAAGGGTAAGGCTTATGGTAAGTAAGTAACCATAGTCCAGCCATATTTCAGCAGTTATGTATATGATTATATAAATAAATACCCTATTAACTATTTCAATATTCACTACTGTACCTACTTAATCTTTTCTGACAATAATAAAGCCTAAAAGAAAGTAAGAAATGATTCACACGATGCAAGTTTCTTGCCTGTGGCATACCTTGGCTTAAACCAACAATAAAAGCTACACTATTGAACGTATTTAGTCGTGATGGCCCAGCGGTTTAGGCCTCGCCTCTTGTGCACGAGGTTGTGGGTTCAAACCTGGGCAAGTACCGATGTGAGTTTTACAATTCATATGTACTTTTAAGTTTATCTTGGACATCACTGACATCGGTGAAGGAAAACATCGTGAGGGAACCTGGACTTATATAATTAATATAAGTCTGAAATCGCCAACCCGTCTTGAGCAAGCGTGGTGATTAATGCTTGTGCCTTCTCTGTATGAGAAGAAGCCTTTGCCCTGCAGTGGGACAGTAATAGGCTGGTACTTACTACTTTATTGAATGTTGTGAGTGAGTGTTTAGACGATGCGAGACATTTGTTGCTTCAATTTTATTATGTGCTGCATATCCGGTGTACATTGTACGGTTAGTACCACCACCATCTTGTTCACTGGCTATTTTCTTACGGAAGAATCCACTATACTTAATAATAGTGTGAAAATACGATGATGGATTGTTAAAGTATACAATTTTGAAATGCATGGCTGACGACACAACATTCACGAACACACGCACGTCTCAATATTACTATTATCTATAAGCACACACAAAGGTAACATCTACCGTTAATAAGCGTCGCTAAAACTTTGATAATAACATTACTCTATTGTGGTGACTTTGAGTAATGAGTGCGAACATCAATTTCAGTTGAGACGCCTCGATTCACCCACAGTGCCTACCTAATTACTGACGCGTAACAGAGTAATTAACAAATGGAGTGCTGATTAAATCGCAAATCAAGTTTATATTGGTGTTGATTGCACGCAAGACTTACTTTCTACAGCATTAAAAGTACTGGTGGTCATCAGAAGCTTGAGGTATTGATGTAGTTGAGGAGAGTGTGAGGATTCTTTTTAATGACGATGTAGATTAGTCATTTATCTTTTATTAGTTTATACAACACAATTTTTCTTACTTTGTTCAGTAGTTTAGCCGTTTAAGCATACCAGACAGATAGCCAAAGGTACTTATTATAATAGTATGGAAGTATGTATTGCATAAGGATTCAGCGTCATTGTTCCAGAGTGTTCCAAATAATAGTCATATAATATAAGCTTATTAAGTGAGGTAGATTTTACCCAAAAGGGACTCTATGACTTTTTCCTAAAATTATTCTTATTTTGTTGTCTTTCCTCCTAACACGACATTATCTGCTATCAAGGTATAGTCATACTCACACATTTGAAAAATGGTATTTAATAATATTAGGTCATCATCATCATCCTCTTGCCCTTATCCCAATTTTTCATTTGGGGTCGGCGCAGCATGTCTTCTTCTTCCATACATCTCTATTTCCCGTCATCTCAGAAGTCACCTCCTTCTTAGCCATATCAACTTTCACACAATCCATCCATCATTTCCTGGGTCTCCCTCTACTCTTGTAACCCTCTACATTCATACTCAAAACTTTCCTCACAACATGATCCTCATTTCTTCGCATCACGTGTCCATACCATGACAGCCGATTTCCACACAACTTCTCTGTCACAGGCGCCACTTTCAGACTTCCTCTTATATACTCATTTCTTATTCTATCCATTCGCGTAACACCACACATCCCCCTTAGCATTCTCATCTCAGCTGCATGCAACTGCCTTTCATTCATTTAATATTATTAGGTAATATTTATATATACCAGTGATCGCTCAGTGGTTGAAGTTTAACAGTTTTAGCACGTTTAGTTTTGCACTCCTTCTCAATATAAACATTTACTATGCCAAATCTCACACTCCTCCGTGGGCGCAATATTCGTAAAAACGGGTTCAAATATGTTGTTCTACGTTCACTTCGTATTAATGTAATAATTCCATTTGTTTCATTATCTGTGGACTTAAGTAGTGGGCGGCAGAAAATTCGTAACTCACGTAAATTTGAGTCTAGACTTGTGTGAAGCTCTTTGTACAGTTTTTGTTCGAAGGTTCAGCCTGCAAAGAAGTGGATCTCCGTCAATCTAAAGTGGTGTTTGCGTAGGTACTTTGTAACTTTTTGCATGGTATGAAAAGTTTAGTCTGGGGTAGCCAGTATAAGGTCAAATCATATTCTGTGTTGTGACGTAGCATGAGAATATTACAGAAAAGTTAATCATGATTAACATAATCATGAAAGAAGGTATCAGTATATAGAACACGTATAAATTATATCACTGAGCGTCAAGCCTTTTTCTAATACATAAATACTAGGGTTGATACAGAGAATTTCCTAATGGCAATAATGAACCTATTTGTCATTAGGTAGGCTCATCATAGCTGTTTACCGTTTCATGAAATACAATTAGTAACAATTAAGTTCATCAGTTAAGTTCATCTGCGACTCGAAGCCTATTTTCACCAAGTGCTCATGATAACAGCGCTCATAATTGTGTTCGCATTTCATTAAACACTTCACAGTAATCACTGCGGCTATCAGAGTAACGTGTAACCATCAGATTGTGTTCTTACGTGCTTGGAATGATAATCACTATGTGGAATGATGCTATTAACAGAAGATAGTGTTTAGATTTGTTACCATTTCACATGTATTGCTTTTCCTTAGCTAGGTATCAGCAAGAATATTATCAGTTTATTGCTATCCCACTGCAGAGCAAAGGCCTCTTTCAATGCAGACAAGGCGCCGCTTGTTCACAAGGTAGGTTTTCTATTTGAGATTTGTATTAATTACTAGCTTTTGCCCGCGACTTCTTCCACGTGAATTAACAACCGGTTATCGATCATGCAATCCAGTCGGCCAGAGATCATTTTTAGGATGCTGTTAATGCTGTCCCGCACCCTGCGTACCAGTGAAGCGCATCTCTTACGCATTACTGTATAAAACAATCTACGCGGGCTTCAGCAAACATACCTGAACCACTACAGAAACGCGGCAACCCCTTCAGCACCATAAACGCGTTATTATATTGGACTTGGAGGGCGCTGTATGCTTTCAGTGTTAATTTATTTATTTTTTTATAGTTAATTAAAACGGAACAAGTCCAATTACATTAATTGACATAGAATTATAAATATGAAAATGAAATAAGCTTTCAAATAAAAAATACAATGTGAAAATGGATAAAGATAACAATTCGTGGGTAAGTTTATTAATAATTATTTGAGTAAATGGTTAAATAAATTAAACACTCACAAACTAACATAAACTAGCATGTAACAGTGGACACCCTCGCATACTATCTCTCACAGAACACCAGACACGCACGTATTATTTTCTTCCATTCATCAGCAAACACATCACACTCAGGGTCGGCAGTCAGGAGGGCGTTTAGCATCCTTAGGGTTCGACATACTGGGGACTCGGCTCTAGCAACATTAAATTAGCCCACAGGCTACACGCGTAGAATGAAGTACAATATGAACGGAATGAAGCGACTTTGACTTCACTCGTACAACGGGCAAACCTGCGAGCTATCATGTTAGCACGTACAGACAGCGCCCTTCGCTCCCGTTCAATGTCATTATCATCCCTGAGGTCGGCTGTCAGATTGTGCCCTAGATATTTAAATGTGTTTACTCTCCGCAAAAGAACATTATTCAATTTGATAGTAGGCATCTCAATTGGTACACTAGTGCTGCCGGCCTCAAATACCATAACTTCACTCTTATCCACATTGTACACTAGTCCATGTTGCAAAGCATACCTTTTGCAAATGTCCAACAGCTTTGTCTTTCCCCAGGATATAATCAATCTCCTTGCTATATTTCATTATGATCTGATCAGCCGCTTAGTCGTGAAAAGGTAACAATTAAACAAACAGAGTTACTTTCGTATTTGTAATTAATGTGGATAAGTCCAGGTGTCCTCACAATGTTTTCTCTCACCGATGAGATGCATAAGATCAATTAAAAATATTCATATTGGTGATTACCTGGAAATGAACCGACGAGAGTCTTGACCACTGCACCATCATGACATTATGTATGTAGTGCATAGCTAGGTTTTGAAGAACTGACCTTTCCAAGATGAGCCTACATGGACCCCGTATTTGTCAACCTTCAGAAATAAATTTAAAAATATTTTAGTTTGTATCTGCGTCAGCTCATGCATCCGATACAATAATTTTCATAATGTCCAATTGGTCACGTGTGGCGGGTGATTGATTACTGGTCAATGATTGATTATGTAAATGTCTCTTACTCTACATATTATAATCATAACATTATAGAAATTTTTGTTTTTTTTCTATTACCTGATGTTTTAGGAATAATATAAATAATTTAAAAAGATACTGTAAATAAACCCTAAGAGCCGCTCCCAAAACCCATCCTATATCTCTACTCTTTCAGTTTCTTATCGCAAACTCTACAAACACTTTTCCTCAGCATAGTTGTGCCGTTAGCGGTGCATTAGTGTCTGCTCCGAGAGGGTTTACGTGTCACGCGGACTTCAGCTGATTCAGCGACGAGCAAGCTATTCCAGGCCAGGCTTTAGATCTGTCTTTATTTTATCTGTTGGAATAAATGATAAAGTTGAAATTTTCAAGATGGGAATATAAATTGATCGTAATTGTTATGTTGTCGAGAAATAAGAAAGGATACTCATCAAATATGAATTTAAGAATATTTTTTAGCAGCCTCTAGAAATAATTCATTGCTACATATTTAAAATAACCCGCCACAATGAGAACCAAAATATAGAAAAATAGAAAAACTTCTATCAAATTGAATCTTGCGTAGAGAATTGAACAAGTACTACGCCGTAGCTCGTAGCACCGCTACGTCAGCTACGGCGTAGCTCAAATCGACGCTTTTTTTAATGTTATGCGCGTTCCCTCATTTAATTTCATGTTGAACTCATATAAATTCTGTAATCGATGTTAATCCTGAAAACAAAGCAAACCGACTATGTATCTTTGATGCGAGCTATGCTAGGTAGTATGCTTAGTTTGGAAGCTTCCCCGAAACAACTACTCGTAGCAGAGTAAAAGTAAACGTATGCAGCACTTTGTACAAGCTCTAGGGAAACAAAGTAGTTTTACATGAAATGAGAACATGCTTCACATCCAGTATACCGTTTCCTTTACTTAAGTTAATGACAAGTTTGTACTTATTTATAACCTCAGAATATTCGCTGCTCAAATTAATGTTTCTAATAGACTCAATACGTGTTTTAAATAACTATTTATACACATAATTATATAGTTTTTGATAAAATAAAAAGTCATTATTTTAAAAAGAAAACCACAGAGATAAAAGCACCTACCAATAGTCGTTGGAACGTACCGCAACCGGCGAGCGAACACCGGCTCTCGGCCGCAGAACATGGCTCCGGCGAGCTGGAGGTGAGGTAACAAGAATGCAACGTTTGCTGGTTCGAGCTCTGTGTTCATCGGTAGAACTGTACGATTGGAAATAGGTGCCGACTTCGTGGGTGTAATGCTTTAGAGAATGTGTCGGTCGGTTTGTACGTAACGTGATTGGAAACATTGTAGGAATTCAATTTAATATTGTCTGGATTGGTGGTATGTTCACAGATTTCGTAAACGAAAAAATCGATGAGCATTCAAATAAAAAAGTAGATACACAATATTATACTACATAAAACATAAAAATACACGCAATTTTAAAAATAGGCAGCCTTATCTTATTTAAGGTAAGTAAAAACAATTGGTTACATTGTTTTCTCAAACATGAGTTAAAGATCTGAAAATAAACGGAAATCGAACGTTGGTCAAACTATAACTAGTGAGGGAGACAAATGGACAGCACAGAACAAACTGGTAATTTTGTTTGAAATTGGGGCGATTTTGGATACTAAGATAAGCATTATAAACAAAGAGATTTAATAAGCTATAGCGAGGCTATCACAAGAAATGGACAATGGTTTGCACAACGTGCAGTTAAAAACTGCACAAAATTGAGCTGTCAAGTGCGGCGAGACGGGGAACTAGACCGAGCGGTATTTGACCAGTTGGTTAAAGCAAGGACATTACGATTTCACTTGCTTAGTCCCGAATATAGAAAGCATTTTTATATGACTGTCTGTATTTTTTTAAGTTACTGTTATATGATTTCGTATAAACTGACACTACTACTGACACTTTGTCATGTTCTAAAGCACGCCGTCGACATGGAACGAAATCCTTACTCACTCACCATGCAGAGCGAAATAGCCATCTATATACAAAGCAATAAACCCATTTCATTGCTGGCTGTTCAGTGAACAAGGTCCCTACCACCTAGTGAATTCTGTCAGTGGAAATGCAACGCTGCTGTTTGCGCCGCTCGGTGTCACAGTCACCGCGGGGAAGTGAATTGTGGCGATTGAAACCGAACGGCCTAGTTAAAGGGCTTAATTGAGAAGCTGATATGTGTGACCCACAAATAGGAGCAAAGTCAATTTGGGACTATGTATATATTTTTCGAGACATCGTCAAGCAGAGGGTTGACTCTCTGCGTGACCTGGGCTGGACTGGTTTTTTTTTGGGACAATAAATTAACATTGCCATTCAAGCCGGGAAATGTGGCAATTCCCGTCGACAGCTACGCAGTTAAATTTTTTGATGCTCTATGATTATTATTTTTTTACATGTACATTTATTATAAGACCATGTTTTAGTACAAATAAAAAAGTTGTAATATCTATATTCTGTTGACGTGCTCATTTATTTACCTTAAGTTTCCATGCGATTTTATACCAAAATAATGTTGTAGCTGATTTTCAGTTCGAAACTTGATCTAATAATAACCGACAATTTACTCAAAGCTACTTCAAGAGGTGTAATGCTGTAAATATGGTAGGCAGTGTTCACGAAGTTACAAAACAAATCTAAACTCTTAAAAACAGAACCACTTTTGCCAGCCAATTTTCTATAGGCCATTAAGTGTACAAACAAAAGTGTTTGTAGGTAGGTTTAGCATAATCGCGCGGCGCCGGAGCCGGAGCTGGCGGCGCGGCAACGGCTCGAGAACGGGCCGTTTGCTGCAGCCGTGCGCGACCGGAGCTGACTTATTCACTCCACGCTATATTTACGAGAATTCGTAGTGTTCAGCTAAAGTGTCGTGTAATGTTGTATTTTCTAACTGGCAATAATTGTATAGCTGTCCTATACTTAGGGCGTATACAAGATTGCCTCTTAACGTCCTTTTACAAGACCGACTTGTTTAATTCTGTGACATGAAATAAGTATTAGAGAATATCTCATGAAACATATAAGCCAGTTGCTGTTCCCAGATTTTGCCAAGTTATGCGAACCTACTACCTACTATTACCCTACTATTATACCTTTTTTTACCATACTTTATAGTTGATCCCATAGTAAAACTTCTTTATATTCATGACTACTTTTATCCACTAAAATATTGCCCTGTGAAAGTATCACGACAGGCCCATTTCAATGTAGACCATGTAATCTCTCCAAAACATATCTATTTTGTATCGCATCTTTCTAGTAAATTGGTTGTTACGTTTAGTACCTCTGTACAACAGTACAAAGGTGTCGAATGTGCTTCGCCAAGGTTTATAGTGGTATCTAATGCTACACGTTTCTATTGGCACTTTATTTAAATTTCCAGACACATTGTACTCCTAAGCTAGGCGTCGTAAGCATCTAAGTATACGACGTAGGTATTTATGGAGGGTAGTATAATCTTTAGAGGCCCGAGATATATAAAGATAGAAAGAATAGTCAATTCTGTTCAAAGTGCACACGGTTGCAACCATACAAAAAAAAGAGAGTAGATAGGTTGCAAGAGCAGATAAGGAAAAAAAAGTAGTATGTCGTAATGGAAGTAAAAGCTCAGAACAAAACAAATTAATGAAATGTGTTTTGTTAGAGTTTTCAGTAGCTCTGGGGATTTTAAATAAACACTTACCACTCACGATTTCGTCCTAGAAAGGCAGAAAAACTACAGAACGCCCGCTGTGATCCTGACTTACACGTTTTTTTTTCTTATACTTCGTAGGCTAGCGCTTGACTGCAGAACTCATCTTATGTTACGCGATTCTGAGGTAGTTGGGATCGAGACGCTTACCTAGAAAAAACTGATTTACTCTCGCCTTGAAGACCAATACATTGTAGTTCGTATGGAAGATGGATTCTTTCGAGGAGTTCCACAGTTAGGTCGCCCGCACTAGAAACGTGGAAGCGAAACGTTTGGAGTGGGATCGGAGCTGACTCATTCGTTATATTTTGCTCTTCATACACAACACTCATTAATAAAACATCTCACTGACATGTTAGTATAGTGCTGTTGAGCATGAAGTCCTGGGTTCTAGACCTGGGTCGAGCATAGTGTTATTGGGTTTTCTATTGAAAATTTCTCAATAGCAGCGTAGAGTATGGATATCTGCCCGTTTGATGGTAATAGACTCGCCTTCTATTATATAGGATTCGCAAATAACTGGCATAATTTGCGAGTAGTAAAGTAAAATGAAAGATAAATGAATTGTAATAAAAACTAATGCATGATAACACAAACAAACAAATGCACGATATTTATACTTTTGATTGTTTTATGTTTTATTTATAGTATTAGGTTATAATGAAATACGAATTATTATTGCAATGTAACAAATGAAATGTACATATAATAAAACAATATTAACAAAATAAACAGCTACAATGCAATACTAAAGATACACCTACTACTTACATCTACTGTCAAACCTTGAGAGGAATTTGGCCGTGATGTTATTATGTTAAGTTTCCAACTGGACCTAACTCAACACGAACTCTAATCGTTCCTCAGTCATTTGTCCACATTATGTAGACAGACATTAGCAATAATCACAGCTTATATTAAAGTCGCGCTCCCTCCACGCAGTCCTACGCTCATTAGGCCAATGAGTCGTGATCCCGGCTCTAAGCGCCCCTCAACTAATCCTACAGCGTATTTATTTAGGTGCTAACGAAATTCTTTCACGGCCCACTGAAATCTAATCAAATTAGAGACAGATTTACTGATTGGTGGCCACCAGGTTAGCGGTTAACATGATAAGCTAATTTAATCAGGAAGTTGAATAAGAAGGTCGGTTTGTGACATAGATAACCACGTCATTACGTGATATTATTATTACTAAATCACAATCTTTTTAAATGCTAGCTGACAAGAGACGATTCGAAATTCCCGCGGGAATATAGTATGAGATACCGTTACAACAAATTTCGTCAATATCAGTTCAGCCGTTTCAGTGTCATATATCGACAAATTTTTAGAATAAAAAATGAAAAAATTGAGCTAGAAGTCGGACTCAATGTATCTCAGACGTGTTTTGAAACTATGGATTTGTATGTAGGATGCCGCGAAAGGTTTGGAGGTTTAAAGTTATTTTTTTTTATTTTCTAACACTATATGGTACATTACCATATTAAATTTATCAAACATCTCAAGCCAACACAAATGGTTTACTTATATCTATTTGTCAACTGTTTCAAACTATTCCCACTAATGTGTTAGCCCGCGTCTCTCGTAGCCACACCTCAATCACTTCGTACGGGCTTTATCCGATTTGACATTTGCAAAATTACATTTACCCTTAAAATTCCTTTCGTTTTCCTCGCTTGCTCATACATTGGACATATTATGATTGTTTTATATTTGCTAACAGTGATAATAATACAAGTTCCTGTAATGGGGTGAAAGGTCATTTTATTATCAATATTCTTCGATATAATTTTCGTAATGTTGTCAATATTTTTGTTATTTTTTTTTTTATTTTTTTTTTAATATAAACGTTGCCCCACACTAGGAATTTCTCCTGTATCGTGGGTGCGTTTACAAACATTTAAACTCACATACACAAACAACCAGACCCGGAACAACTATCTGTAGGCCATATATTTGTTCCGTGCGGGGATCGAACCCGCGACACGCAGCGCAACAGCCAATCGCTTAACTACTACGCCAACCGTGTCGTCAAATTTTAATGGTGGTTGCTCTTAATTTGTGTTGTTATACTCGTAATAGACTTACTTGCCTGAGAAACGATTTAGTTACGACTAGTGTGCGGTTGGCTACGTTTTTACTCAAATGCACAGATTAGACTATATATTACAATTGTTATATATAGGTTATCTTTGTTTTGTCATTTGGCGCTTAAATAAACGTTGTATTTGTAGGCTTCTGTTAATACAATCATCTATAGTATGTTTTATGTCCTGGATGTTAGGGACATGAACGCCTAATCTAATGCCAGAGAGTGATTCTGGAACCCGCAGCGTTGAAATTTTTCGTCAGATTTTCCTAATTTCCACGTTTTATTCGGATGGTTTTTTTTTCACAGAAGATTGTATTAATTACTACTTAATGTATGAAACACATTTTTTCATTATTTAATTTGTATCGTCACATACAATTGAAGTTATGAAAAAAATCTAATTTAAACACATTTACCTATTTTATATCTCACCTCAAGACGAGCAGTTAACAGACCAAAATTGCGAAGACGTGAAAGTCCACCTCATCCCTGCGGGATGGCAGCGGGACGGGGCGGGACGGGCGGGACGGTGGCGGCGCAATAACACTGGATATTGGAAAAGTTCCACTAACTTTACCTCTGGCCCGCGGGTGCTGTTGGTAACCGCTTAGATTTTCACACCACAGTTTAATCGCTAGAATGGCGAGGGACCCGTGTCACGGTTTGTTTGACTTAGAAATAAGATCAACTTTTGTCCTCTATTTATGGTCGTGACATGTTTTCAGTCAGTATAGCAGTAGAGCAGGTGCCACATGCATTCATTACGTACATAAGCTGACGGCACGGTTGGCGCAGTGGCTGAGCGATTGACTGCTGCGCTGTGTGTCGTGGGTTCAATTCCCGCACGGAATAAATATTTGTACGGCCTACAGGTAGTTGTTCCAGGTCTGGCTGTTTGTGTATGTGAGTTTTAAACGTTTGTTAACGCACCCACGAACAGGAGAAATTCCTAGTGTAGGGCAAGGATTAAAAAAAAAAAAGAACTCACACCTTTTTTACATGGGATAGGCAGAAAGTACGCCACCGGATACGATGCTTACATACTCCTTTTGCTTCGTTTACGTTCATCGATCTGGTCATACACGCACGTCAGTTGCGAGTACTACGCATCTGACCCTTTCGAACGTTTACAAAATGTATTGTACTGAACTGTATTACAAGACGCATTACGACTATTACTTCCTAACACAAGGAAAATGTTCGCCTAATAATATGCTATCCTAGAAATCTTTTACTTACATTCTGTAATAAGATTAAATCGTCCTGTTAGCGATAATCTGATCCAAATCTCGTCTATTGCAGGAAAATAATGGAGCGTTAAAGCGCAGACCACATCAGAGGTACAACACTAATAGTACGCCGCGTACTACGCTCCGCAAAAGTGCATTACTGCTCACATTGTATTCCGTCCACTCTGCTGCGACATGGGACCGCGACAGACTATAATAAAGCTCTCTGGAGCCCGCTTACGTCAATTACTCTGAGCAAAGCGGACTCGCTTTGTCAATGGTTTGTGCCTAATTTGTCACAGCAAATGCTATTTTGTATTTGATTTTACTTTTTTCTGACACTTGTTTGTTATTGTCATTTGAGAGACTACTCGAAGTTGAATAATAAATATGTAGTTTTTTTTTAATTGCGTTCAAAACTCAAAATAAAAATCCCAGGACACTCAAGTTATAAACGTAAAGATATTTCAAAAATGCCTGGTTTTAATAGTGAAACTCTAAGACGCGTACTTACCGTATAATGAAGCCTCAGCTTTACGGGCAGTACGCCGCGTATCGTCAGCTCTTAATTAGATGCAATTCTATATAAATATCCTATATAACTAAGAAAACATTCTTTCTAGTAACTTAGCTTGTGTAGACCAGTAATAATTGGGAAGAACGCTCAGTTGCTCCACACCAACCGGGTCTTAACCATCCGCATACATACTACTTCTAATGGAACTGAATGTATTGTATTTGTAATTAAACATACTAGGTAATATGAATGCCACCAACCCTTTGATGCTATTAGAACATCCAATTAATACAAATTACCAATATTACACGACTCCACAAACAGGCACATTAATATAAATCCCATATTAATAGTTGCGAGATCTCGTCGAGTTGAGAATTTCCTCCATATTCAGATGCCATGCATTGCACCTGCATTAATAGGATATACTGAAGTAGGCTTACACGCCGTGATAATACGCATTGTGTGCGGACCGGGCAATTCATTGTTAGAAATGAAACAATTCACAATATTATCAAAGTAATCCTGGTGTGGGATTGTAATAGGGAAGCGAATTAGGGGAATCACTACAATTATGTCAAATTACAATTTCGCTCTGGTTAGTGATACATTTGACAATTATCTATTATATTATTAAAAGCCGTAAAACTACAAAGGGATTGTTGATTAATTATTATTATACTGCAGAAAATCAAATTCCCACAATAAATAAAATTATACCTACTAACCCTCTGCCTTGTTGGTTTAGTGTTCAGAAGAGCTACTGCCGAGCATGAGGTCCTGGGTTCGTATGGCAAAGTGTTATTGGGTTTTCCATCTCAGATTTCTCAGTAGCAGCCCAGAGTCTGGATTTGTGCTTGGTTGATGGCAATAGGATAACCCTCTATTATTACATGGGACTTAAAGATAACTGGCGCAATGTGGGTGTACACATCTACCTAATCCTTAATAGAATACAAGCGTGATGTCATGTTAATCTCAGTGAGGTAGTGTTCAGTAACATCGACCCACGCGCACAAACGTTTACGTAACACAAGAAGCAGTACAATATATTCCAAGTAAAAACTGAAGTACCAAAAGTAGCCTACATTAAAGACGATTGTACAAAATTTTATTCCGCGCTAAATTGCAATTTTATTCAACTAAAATAAGATTGCAAACACGATTCCGTCTGGGAAGTGCTTTTTGCGCTCGCGGCGTCGAACGAGATCCAAAGTTAAGCGTTATTATTCTACTGTTTTCTTATTTACAAACATTACGCCGGCTTACGGTCGCCAGAAAGAAAACACGTACAAAAAGGTATTGCGACTTAACGCACTGACAGAGAAAATTGTACCGAGACAATTTGCTTAGGGTACGGCCTGTTTTACGCGGTGTAATAATCCTGTCTTAAATTATCTAAGCACCAATAATGTAATTTGCTGCATTTGCCACTTCAGTTTCGAATGATATTTCAATCTGCGTGACACAAAAATATGATACTATAGTATGATTATCACGAATTCTAATACCGAAGTAAGAAACGAATGTCTCCCATTTTGCATCATTCAAACATTAATTTTAATATCGTAAAGTATACTTATTCAGATGGAAAACACTCACTGTCCCGGTTAAAAATAAGTTAACCGACCGAACATTAGCACTTGAACGCTGTAATGTTACGCGTAAAACATTGCACTTTTCGAATACCTTTAGCGAGCGTGACTTGGCGGGAAAACGTTTCGCACTCAGCGCGCAGCAGCGAAGTACAGAACGGATTAGTGCGCTGAGCTAGCTCCGGTGCGTTTTTCCGGCGCGGTTTTTAGTTCGCCACATCGCCAGACGCGTTTTTTAACTATGCTTCCGAGCTTGCAGGTCAGAAGGTTGTAATTGTCTACTTTAACCTAGCTCCACAGATTTGGTTTGATTTGCAACTATTGTTTTGTTTTTAAATTGCAAAGATTGTGAAGATTTCATGTATGTGTAGATTTTGGATGTTTCAGTGAATCTATTTCGTTTCTTTCGTAGGGGAAGTTAGTTTTTCGAAGTGTTAACACGGGACAATTCATATTAAGGACACTTTCTAAAAATCGGTTATTAATTAAGTCTTAAATATTATCTTCATTAGCAGTGATAATAAAGAATAATAAACTCTTGCTGCTACATTTTACCGTCTGGCATTCAAAAGATACTGTAACCTCTCGGTTGTCTGCAACTTTTGGTGTTGCTTCTCAGAGTAATCGTATAGGGAAACACGGATCTAGTTTAAAAGAATAGCTTACTTTAAATTAATTTACAGGAACAAATATAATTTTCCATAATTTGTTTATCAATCACCTTCTTTTACTTTTTGCAAACACTCAGTGAACTCAATCCCATTTCCAACCGACCTTTGCCTCAGAACGCTATTAAACCACACCCGAAGACACGAGGACCTCAGACCAGACCACAATCATTGTGGGTGCTCCAATACGCCTATTTGTAAAGGTATTGTGCTCACACCCCACATTTCACACGCGAATGCTATCGTCCGCCACAGAAAAATATTGAACAGTATGTCAATCAGGAAACCCACTCTCACTACTTGGAGGAGCTGCGCACAGGGCGCACTCAAGTATAACTTTCTCTCTCAGCGTGTCAGCGGGCGCGTCACACTATTGTCAAGACAGTTTGATGTAATACCTGAACTGCGCACATAATCTTAATTCCCACCGATCGTTAATGGAATTTAGACGTTTCGTACTTTTGAATTCTAGTTTATTTTGACAGCTGTGTATTTCGCCAAATAATATAATCACGTGACGCAAAATTAACATTGGACTTGTATTGTCTTTAAAATTAGTTTGAAGAGTAAGGCCGCAGAACTGTTTTGTCAGTGGATTTTTCGTGACTTCTTCTATCAATTTTTACTATGAGATTGTTCCATTGCAAGTGGATAGACCTAAGGCAGTGTAAACTCAGATTTGTGTAACACTTGTCCATAGTTGTTATACTGCTAATTATACAATACTGTGACGCAGAACTCTAAGTATTGGCACTAACACGATATCTTGCTCCCTGGCACATGTGATATCGAATATCAAAGGAGAATTAATTAATCAATTTCACGTCCTTAAATGTACATTCTCGTAGGTACTGTTGAGTATTGTGTGTAGGGCAGTGAAGGGTATCTATCGGTGTGCTTGCCATATAGGAATAAATGTTGATTTGAATACATCAATGTACTATTTTTTTTGCATTGTTAAGGCAGGATTATGTTCCGTGGTAATTTGTTGCTGCCATTAGATACTTATTTAATTTCCAATACATAACAATGTCCTACTATTAAAAATGAAAGTCCAAACAATGATGAGTACTGAGCCAATCAAAACCCAAGTATTTTGGTTGGTTAGACTGTTCTAGAGAATATAGGGTTCCGTGATCGATCGACGCAAACCGAGTTAAGCGTTGAATAAATAATGCTCGGATATCGGAGATCCTTGGACGTAATAAGATATCGTAATCGAATCCCACGTTGAGTGGTAATGAGAAGTATAAAGATACCTCTCCAATTGCGAATATCGAGCCATTGGCTTGTGGAATCAGAAACTCAGAGGTCAATTTCGAAATCAGGAACTGCAAGCTTTTTCTGTAAAAGAAAATCTCGAGCTTCAGTATTTTTTTTAATGGAAATTCGTATTGCATTGCTGCTAAACTAAATTTGAATGCCAAATCTTTGTCTCATAACATAACATAAAGCCTGTATTCTCCAAAGAGTTAAGTAGAGATTCACCTGGAGTGTACCAAAATGTTGCCAGCTATGTTTAACTCCCTGGCAATATAGCTCCTAAATACAAAAACACTTTTCCAGAACAGGAAATCAAACCCAGCACCTCATGTTCAGCAGTAGTACTTAAGTAATTCTTCTGCTCAAATTTTCTTAATCGACACGTGTGATCAGACAAAATCGAGGAGATGTTTATAAGAATAGAATACAATACTCTTTATTGTACACCATAAAAACTTACAAATAATATCTTTCAGAGCTACATAGCGTGTTACAAAGGGCAGCCTTATCGTTAAAAGCGATCTCTTACAGATAACGTTTATAAGCAATATTTGAACGAAATAGTATTTTGTATGTAATTCTGTGAGAAGCTGACAGATCTTATTGATCGTCAAATCTGTGGGTACGTACCTACATATTGTCTTATATTCTCTTTTGGTGAACAGATCACTTTAAGGAAAACATGCGCTATCGTAGACAGGGGAGGGAGGGAGACAGGCCCAAAGAAATTCAAACTAAAACAAAAACATCGATACGATATCAAATGCTCTTCAAGTGCCAGGTATTCACGTATTTTTCAGGTAAATAAACTCACCAAAGCCTCTTGCCGAACTAAAAACAGGAAAGAAAATCTTTTTTCGTTAAACACGCCACTATATCTCAATAGTTTGCCGCTAAATAGAGATAGATTGCTACCCGACACCTTCCCAACACGTTTTACTGTATTCACTATCTTTATCCTTTATTTATTAAGAATACTTCTTCAAGGGGTAAAAGGCAAAGTGAATAAAATAATGTATCTTTATGACTCTAGAATAAACTGAATGTTCTCTGTATCTGTCTCGGTACGTAAACCTTAAAAAAATGCTTCTTCAAAAATGTTATTATTCTGTATCAGATTTAAGAAATGATATTCTAATAATATAAAAGTCGATGTAGTCTACAATGTCATAATATTCATTAACAAAGTAGTATTAAGTAAATAGAATAATTGTAGCATAAGTAAGTAAATAAGATGTTGCATGAATGTATAAAGATCAAATATATTGTAACACCTAATTGTACTAATTACCTACATTATAAACAAATAAATAAATCTGACTATCTATCGTTGGTCTATCTACTGGTTGTAAGGGCTACTGCTGAGCGTGAGGTCCTGCGTTAAGTTTCCAGGCCGGGCCAAGTGATATTGGGTTATTCCATCAGTATTTTCTCAGTAGCAGCCCGTAGTCTGAATTGCTGCCCGGTTGATAGGAATACATGGAAGTTAAACATAACTGCCGAAATGTGGGGGAAGTTTGCGGAATACAGGCGTCATGTTATTTATAAGTGACTGTGCAACTTTTGACTAATGGCCAAGTGAATGCCTAAATTAAAAAAAACTGTTGTACAATCGACGCCAAAAATAGAAAATCGTATAGCGCAATAACATTTCAGCGTTCATTTATGTGTCGCCTAGTGTCAGTGACAACAGATATAAAATTTCGATCAATTTATTATTTGTTATAGGTACTATGTATTATCAATAAGTTTATGTTGTCTTTGATCAGAGTTCTACGTATGTAGAAATTTGTTACTCAAAGTAAGTGTCTAGATAAAACTTAGTTAATATAGGTATTGATATAATCAGTCCGTTTTACGAGTTAAACGGCTCATATGTAGCTAATATTTTATTATTCTGTTTGTCTTCTCGTAATCGGATAAAAGATCTTTATGGGAACATTACATTTAATAGACGAGATTACTCTGAAGGGGCAATTGACAAAAATGTGGGTAATATAACACAATTCACACCAGAACAAAGGGTCGCAATCTGCCAACAGCCCACACGATGTCCCTAAGGCTGCCATTACACAGGTGGCAATGAATAAAATTAAACATAATGACGTCACCGGCCCATAGAAAAAGGCGGGCGATTAAACAAATGAAAACGAAACGACGGGACCTTACCTCATAGATAGAGACATACGCACCATGCGAGTGCGACCCTTCATGCTTTGATATGCTCAAAGTGTACCTATGTATTTATGTAACAAAAAATTCAACAACCTATTGTCCAAACATACCAGTAATCAAAAATAGACTTACAATTTATCCTTCACCACAGCTGAACATATGTATATTGTAATGTTGTCAAAATATGAGTATTCACATCTGCCCGACCCTTTGGAGAATGCAGACGCAATATTATGTCCATAAATCATCACAATAATTTTGAATTATTATCTATCTAGCTTTTCGCAACTATTTTATGGTCGGCTTCCAATCTAATCGGATGCAGATGAGCACCGCCGCAAGCACTACCTGGCCATCACAAACCTGTTACTGGGTAAGGTGATACCCTTTCTTAGGACTGGTTGTCACACTTCTGACTACCCTCAACGATTGGCAATAATCTTCTGAATAATTTTGATTAAAATGTAATATTCTTATTATGACGTATCGCAATGGTTTCTATAGTTCATGGTAGGCGGACAGATAGCCGAGAGAACGATGGAGAAGCTAAGGCTTTTATATTTTATTGTTGGCAATACAATGCACACGTATATTGTATGGGACGGCCATGCGATGTGTGAGAGGTAAAGTGCTATTAAACATACACAATGCAGAGACTTTGTTTTCAATCAACTGTAATATAATTTATATATAGATTTTTGGTAGAACTTAATTTAACATTTAAAAGGGTACAAATTGACACTTTTTATACACCAATTATTTTCATGTTAATATTTATGTCTGAGGCGCTGCTGAGCATTACATATTTATACAGGGTGTTAAGGATATCGAAGCACAAACTGATACCATGAGTTCGGAGCATAATTGTGGACAGCCAGCGTTGAAAATTTTCGTCAGTTTTTCTAATTATTACGTTTTTTCTAATGTTTATTTTGTCATTCAAACTGTCATAATCATGATTTCTACCTAAACCAATGAGACTTTTAATGAGAGACTTAAAGCGGATGTCCCTTCCACACCGTATCATATATTAGTTATATTATATAATACACAGTATAATAAATTAGCCTGGAACTAAATTAACGTTGTTGCCCCATAGGTATTAATATTCCTTCAGGGTTTCAGTCTTAATTCCTAAATCATGATTAGAATATTTGATTGCAGTGCACATGGGTTCCATTTGCATACCGATATAGTAATTAGCTGCCTCAGGCACAATACAATTATACAAATTAATTACAAACAAATCGGGCTAATCAACGGGTTAATTGGATCAGAGCGTATTACAATTAAATATGTAGCTAGCTGTAAATAATTACTACTGTAATATTGGATCGCAAGCAGACAGGAATGTTCAGTGCGGAAGAGAAGATGCAGAAGGTCCATTTAGAAATCACTAGTTCACGATCGACTGCCTGGCATTAATTCCCTTATCTGATAGTTCCATCTGGAATTTCTCAGTAGCAACCCGGAGTGCCCTGTTGATAGCATTAGGCTCGCTCCTTTTTAAATGGGACTTAAACATAGTTGGCAAAATGTGGGAGTACTATAAATTGGTACACTTGACTCCACTCCATTTCGTTACATCATTCCACTTCATAATTTAATATCATCATTGCATTTCATTCCATCTTTATATTTTATTTCCTCCACCTAACTTATTAGCATCCCTGTACGTATATTAATCAAAGATTTGTAATGTCAGACAAAGCTTCAAGCACACTGTTAGGCTAACTACCTAGTCCGTCAGTCTCGTCAACAAGGTTACAATCGCGAACAGCAGACTTCTAGACCTATGTTACAATATTAAGCTCGATATGTTTCCCTCTTCATGTCATTATGGTCCAGTGGTTACGACCTCACTAGAGTTTGTGGGTTTAAATCCAGAGGTTGTGGGTTCAAATCCAGAGGTTGTGGCCAAGTACCAATGTGACATCTTCAATTCGTATGTATTTTTTAAGTTTATCTTAGACATTACTGTCATCGGTGAAGTAAAACATCCTGAGGAAGCCTGGACTTATCATTAATATACTGCATTGGTCAATCGTGGGGGAGTGATCCGTTAGCCCTGCAGTGGGACAGTAACAGGCTGGTATTATCATATTTTCGGGATCTGCATGAAGTGAAACTTCTGTAAGTTCTTTACTGACTGGTATTATTCCACGCACATGGTACACACAAATCCATTATTCAGGCACATTAATGATATTCGCTGCTGATTGAAATCGGATTATCGACAGCCTGCACTGATGCAGCCCACACTAAAAATTGATTCCCACCAATGAAATGGCCAGTTAATTAATGGTTACTTACGTTATGTAAACGTACGAATAAAAAAGAACAATAATATTCCATGCACTACGATGGCAAAATGGCCTTATAGTTTCGGATGGGATGTAATATAAAAAAAATATCGATACTGTTAGAAGCTTTATGGTTAATAGTCTAATATTTATATTGCTCTGTTATTGTTTTCTCAACGATGCTTTCGTAATTAAATAATTGTCTTTAGTTACAATTATATTAATTCGCTCTAATATATATTTTTATTTATTAAAATTAGTTTAAAATTTCTTTTGTTCTAAGTATTCACACATTTTTTTTTAGAATTATATCGTTTTCTTTTTATTTAGTACTATTGTATGCCTGAGCTTGTGTTGCATAATATATTTCCATCTTTCTTTTCTTTTTTCTAATAACATAAGAATATACTAAATTACCTACCTTGTTGCAACCGTGAAATAAAATTATAAGCAGACGCACTTCCGGTTATACGGCACTTTTGTCATTGATACCAAGCTCTATAATTTTTGGTGTAAAATTATCGTGGTAGGAAGTAGTGCGAGCGGTGATGCTACTTTTGAGGCCGTTCGGCCTCTTCTAGGGTTCCCTCGAGATGTTAAGGTGATTCTGTGAGAATATCAATAGTAAAACATTGTGAGAGCAACTATTAACAAAGTGCTTTAATTTTCTTCGCCGTCATTAAAACGATGCTGTAAATCTAGATTTTAGTAACTTGACCCACAATCTTTCATGCCAAATGCAACAAAGCACGCCAAGAAAAGGCGTTAATTTGAACTTTTGAGAGATTTTTTTTGGCTCTCCTGCATATTATTCAGTTTGAAAATTGATAACTGAAATGTGATTTTTATAGATTTTGAATCAAATCACAGAGTCAACCATCACCTCACAAAACCTACACTTAATAAAATGGGCCCTTATTTTATTAAACGTAGATTTAATGAGGTTTCGTTTCACGAACAGAGTCGAGTTAAACGCCAGCTCATATATTCACGAAGAGTGATTTATCGCGGCGCTATGAATCATGTTACCTAATGCACGAATATCTGCTCACCTGGTACAGCTCTTGGGGTTCACTTATTGAATGTTTCTTACGTGATTCTGAGATCTATGTTCCCAGAAAAAAATACCTATGCGTGGTTTTGGCAACCTTAAACATTAAAAACTTTAAAAATAAACATATACTTACTTAAGTGATAATATAATCCAATATTGTTGGTTATAAGAAAATAATACCTAAGTGATAACAGTTTTTCAGTTTTTTTTTTAACTTGCATGCAACTTGGAGATGCTATGTCCAGCAGTAGACCGCGATAGCCTGAATTGATATCAACTACGTTTTTTATTGCAATATTATTTATTTTTACTTAAATGTTAGTCTTTCTTGTAATTAATTAATTAAACTACGTTTCTCAGATCTAGTGTATTTTTGTCTAATAATTTTTTTTAACTAAGGAGCTAGTCTTATCAAAGATTTGACTTCTTTTAAAGTTCTGTTGGAGACAGTATCGTAACTAAGGATCGTTTTCGTTATCACCATGATTCCATTCCATTTATTAAAACTACTATCGTAGACCTGGGTAAAACTACTATCGTAGACCTGGATACAACTACTATCGCAGACCATTCAGATGCCATTTTGATGCAGAATATTGGAATTTTCTGTGACATGCGACCCAATTAGAAATGTTACAAAAATAATAGAAAAAGAATTACGAAGTACGGTAGTTAGACTAATACGAGTAAAAATTAAAAACAAATAAGGTGTAGTTAATCTATCCAAAGGAGAGAATTGACATAATCATACTTTTAAGAACAATATTGAGAAATTAAAGTCTACGAAAAGCTATTTTATTTAGGTGCTCATTAACTCCATCTACTCGTATAAAGTCTAGCTAAAACAATAATTTCGCACATAACAATAACATTTTATAACGTCACGCGTCGTAGCGAATTCGGTCGTTTGGCACTAAAAACCCGTTGCCGTGGCAACGTCGCTTCCGCCACCCAATGTATTCGCACAAAAATTCAGAACAAAGTTTTTCATACACATCCCATAACAATTATCTGTAGGGTGTATATGTGTCTGCGTGTGTGTGGGTGCGCGCGTGTGTGTGCGTGTGTGTAGGTGCGCGCGTGTGTGTGTGTATGTGAGTACGCGTGTGTGTGTCGGTTTTTTGCATGTTATAATATTTTATGAGGTGCCCGTTCATTCTGCTGGCTACGGGCTGTGGTGTGTGGTGCAAGTTATACGCGACGCGAGAATGAAAACCCCGTATTCTGTTGAATACCAGAAAAAAGAGTAATACCAATTTAATTACCTTCTAGCCATCGATTGTCTTTTTTTGACGGGCAAGTGCGTATATGTGAAGTATGTAAGTCAATTGCTAGGTTTACCAAGAACATTAAGGACTGAGTTAAGACCAGTGTAAAAAGATTGTTAGATAAATCTTTGTAAAAAAACATTATACGTATCGTTTAACTGAGACGTTAAGATAAGATAAAAGAAGAGATTTATTAATTTGTATAAATATTTATAAATAAATATAAATAAATAAATAAAAAATACTACATTTAATCAATTAACGAAATAAAATTTGAATCACAACTATCTGCAAACATCAAACAAAAAAAAAATTGAAAAAGACTGTGAAATGAGGAGTGACTTTCAATGACTCAGCCCTCGCATCACGTGATATCAGCAAGGTCTTAGTTAAGCGGTAAGACTATAACAATTAATGTTAAATCGCTTCCCACTTGCACTTTGGACAGCTTAACAAAAAGCCAGCTAGTGGCGTATTGTCGCTCGCTTGCCAACTGCTTCCAATGTTATTATTATTATCTTTTGAAACGCAACTTACGCCCCGCGGCGTCTCCCGCTAACGCGATATTAACATAACTTGTGCACAATGAGTTCGGCGTGGGTTACGGAATACGGATACAGGATTATGTAAGTGCGTGTGTGTATAGTGTGGACTTAGGGAAATTGTGACGTCATGCTTTGAATGGTGGCTGAGTTAATCATTTTATCGGCTTATTGGATAGGCACATATTAAATAATGTATCGTCGGTTCATTGGGCCCTTGCCAAGCTTGCCCAGCAGGAACAGTGCACGTTGGCAATAATGTATTTTATTTCAATTGGTCTGCTACATTACCTTTCTTTAAAGCAATTAAATACACTAAGATTTTTAAAAGAAATGTATGACCATAACTTCATATTATTATAAAAATATTATTATAAAAGTCTTAATCCATAATTTGAGAAAGCAATATTTACTATTGATTTGCTTTTAATCAAATCAATAACTTGAATGAACTTAATCCACACCCGTGAAATGGTAATTAGAAGATATTTAAAGTATCACAAATTACTTTACTAATTTAATGTTGCCTCATCTCTCTGTCTCTCTCTTTCACACGATAGGCTCCGGCTCCATGAAAAGTATACTGCAAATTTCTAAATATAAGTTTCCAATACTAATAAGCTAGCCTAGGAATCCTAATAAAACCTTACTTTAGACCCAAACTTTAATCAAAGTGTGAACTTCAAGCATCACAACATCGTATACTAATTCTGTTCTCAGGCAAATTGGGTTTGTTTTTCCACAAAAATAATAGACAGGGGACGTGACAAGCAAGCGACATGCGCGCTCAAATTGAACATGTTCCCTTCGTAATGACTGACACGGAACCTTCATACGAATCTGCAGGATAAGTAGGCGGGCTGGGGGGCGTGGCGGCGGCGCGGCGCGGCGCGGCGCGGTGCGGCGCGGCGCGGCGGGCGCGGCGGGCGCGGCGCGGCGCGGCGCGGCGGGCGCGGCCTGAGGAATAACGCTGGACGAGTTTTGTTACTAATAAAATACTAGTGTTCGTCCGCTGCTTGGCCCGTGTGAGTTAAGACTTTGCCAATCACTCAGTACTTTTTTCTGGACGAAACGTTAATAACCATAATAATGTATCTTTCTGCATCACTGACAACGTGTATTAAATGTCATGATGCTTGGTTGAGCTGTTAAGGCGTGATACAATTAAATTCACGTTCGCATTTATAAAAGTAGTTAGGATAGGACTATAGCATTTTAATTTAATTGTTTTGTCTGTTCTGTCAGTCACACTCGTGAGGAGGAGGAGCTTGTGATTAAGTAAAAACGGCCGAACGGGTCGATGGAAGGTCAAGCTATGCTTGCTAAGGTCAAATAGGTGAATGTTTATTACGTATCGAGACTCCTGTGTGTTGGTCCTAGCTGTTATTTTTAGATCTAGTGACAGGTAGTCAGAAGCCCGAAGGTCTGAGAAATCAAAATCAAAATTATTTTATTCAAATGAGACTGAGAATCAGCACTTTTTGACTGTCAAAATGTTTACTCATAAGATGTCTCTCTGATAAATAATAAATAAATAAATAAATATTGCTGGACAATCCACACAGCATCATCTAGCCCCAAGGTAAGCAGAGGTTTAAAGAACTTGAAACTATACAACATATGACAAAAAAAAACATCTTTATAAATCATTGTATAAAATAACTTGCCACATGTTAGCTAGCACACATATGCCATAAAATAAATAAAAAAACTATTTTTTATAAAAATCGACACCTAACTCAAGCAAAGCCTTCTAAACTGAATAAATAAAAAGCCTCTTAGGGCGTGCCCGCCGACATGAGCAGTGCTGGATTATATCCACTGTCTGTGGGGGGGCTGTGGGGGGGCTGTGACTAAAGTTACTAATCATAAAGTAATGATGGCAACCAGTCTTACCAAGGGATAACATACTGGTATACAACTGGAAGCCAACCCCTATTTAGTTGGAAAACGATGGGCAGATGATGATTCTGTCAGTCAAACACACGTAGCCACATAGTGTAACTGTTAGCAAAATCAAACCCTTTGACGATAGCTACGTGACAATATACAGTAATCTAATGATTTTGAATCAATTCATGTTATCTATATTATTTTAACTAAGCTGAAGAGTTCTTCAGCTTATTTTATTGTTTGATTATGTTATTCCGTGGAATTTCCGGTCGGGTTTGAAAAAAAATATTAACTTTTGATAGCCTAATTCTTGAGGAAGTATATAGACTATTTAACATCGCGCTACGATCCTTAGGAGCAGGTAGAACCCCGAGACACAGCTACTTACTAATATTTTTGTTACTTTCCCAAATTCAGTAGTAGGTTTTCATAACTCGGCAGGGACCCGTAACATAACTAAACATTACCTTGAAAACCGTTTCAAAACACCACTTAGGGACTAACTCCTCTTATTCATCTGAATTAAGCCTTAGTCCTTAGAAAACACCAGTAATGTATGAGATGCGTAACTCATACAAAACTATAAACTTAGTTAATCTCTTCGGCATTTCGAAAAGCTACAATTGGTGGGCATATTCTAAGGTTCCGATTTTTTTATCGATCTTAAAGGATTGGGCGATAGTTTATTACTAAAAACAGATATTCATTTATTGCTTTTCAAAAGTTCTATTTGTCCTACTCACAGTCATGGATGGAATTTAAAAAGATACCCTACCTTTTTCTTACCTTTCGTGTTAATACCCGAAAGAAAAAGAAAAGGGTATCTCAAAGTTCGCCGGTAATAGACCCCTTACAATGGAAAGTTTGGTTGTAACTATTTATAAGGCAGGCGTTTTAGGGACAGTAACATTCGAGAACTATCGGGAAGGAAGAACAAAACTCAAAAATTGTCATCACACTTTTTCTGACCAAGACATTGTACAAGGGTGGTAAAAAAACCAGTATAAGGTGGTCTATTATTCTATTAAAAATCCGTACTACGGAATGCCAGTCAAGGTCGAAATGTTACCACCGACGAGCGGCCGCCTGTGCCAACCGTAAGCTGATAAAAACAAATCTTGTAATGGGTATGTATGTACCTACTTCCATGGGTACGTCAGACTATCCACTTATGGAGGTTGTTCTGACAAGTTAGACAGCTTTTTGATTAGCAAAACAAGTTGAACTGACCCGTGGGCCCAACTTATTATTTTAATCAAACATATTTTGTGGGCCCAACTGTTTAATTGAATTATTATTTGTTAGAAACAAAATATTGTTTGTTTCTGACATATTGCAAAGTTGGATGTTACGTGATGCGGGGTTGCGGGGATGTGGGGTTGCGGAAGGATGAACACACTGTGAGTGGGTAATTTGGTTCAAATTTTACAATTATTTTGTTGTTGTTTTACTGGTGTTTAATTTATTAAGTAATTAGATACTGTAACATAATTATATTGCTTATTTCTTGTGTAACAACACTTTGCATTTATGGTGTTTGAGCAAATAATTAATTGGGTAATCACGAACACATAAATGCGTGGGTAAAATCATAAATAGCCCAATTGTAAAATGTATAAAGGGTTTCATTTAAATCAAAGTTCACTTTTTTTTAAATAAACTATGATGATTGCTTTTTTGAAGAGCAATCATAAGTAAATACGTACAAAATTACGTGTCTATGCTTGTGACCGCGGAGGAGTATCCTCGTCATGAGCCAGCCCAGGGTGCAGCAGCCATGTCAAACTGCTAGCTAAAAAAGAAGCTTTTAATTATCTATGGGAGATACTAATTGTTTTTGTCACAAATGTAAACCTAGGATATTAGTATTTTCAATTTCAAAATTTGACGTTACGTTTACGACAATCATTCGTGATAGGCACACTGATAGACAATTTTATATATGAATCTACAAGCACACACTGCATTCCCCTCTTTCTTACTAACGAAACACACAATCTAAACCTCACAACAAACAAGTGAGATTAGAAACACTTGAATTACAAAGAGAGCTGGCAACACCACACAGTAACGATCCCAGCACCGCGGGCCCCGGCTGGCAAACATACTGCTATTAATTTGATTAAGAATGTAAAGCGAATCTATTCCAAGTAAACACTTCAGGTTGAACATGTGCTTGTGATGTTGTCGTGGGAGGAATTGATTTGAGAAGCAAAGGATTTGAACGAGTCAAGTTTAAACTATCACTCTGTACAATCTTCTGAGGCAAAGACAAAGAAGAAGAGACATTCTCTTCCCACACAGAATAATAGTTTGATAGTCATGCTTGATAGAAACCGTGATACGTGATATGTTAAATTTCTTTTGGTCACCTATTCGAAATCATACCTTAAAATC
The DNA here is from genome assembly GCA_905147745.2 of Phlogophora meticulosa. Lineage (NCBI taxonomy): Eukaryota > Metazoa > Arthropoda > Insecta > Lepidoptera > Noctuidae > Phlogophora > Phlogophora meticulosa. The sequence continues at coordinate 401,934 of LR990523.1, forward strand.
ATTCCATGTTTAGTGATACAGTGATCCCTCAGCGTGTCTCATTTTATCGAAAAAATGTACCTAGTTATTTATTCATAAATAAGGTTTTCACACAAATTTAAAACAAAGAACACAAATAGACCCTGGGGTCTGTCATAGCATGCCATGGCCTGAGATTTGATCAACGCGCTATTACCTATTCAGCTACAATCAAATTGATGGAATGTTCTTTCAAATAATTCTTCCTCAACCCATATATTATCAGCTCAAAATATGCCATCAAAACATTATCAACTGTAACTGAAATTCCTTTCCTCGTACTCGTATCTCAAGATCAATTGCGGTCTTCCATTCACCGACACATTTCAATGTCTCATTAACTAAACAAAGGCATGAGCGAATTATTGTATTGCTGATTCCAATTCAATGGATGAAGAATGTCTCCTCGTGGGAATTAGCAGCGGATATGTTCCACGCATTTGTAAACAAAAGTAAATTATTTATTAAAACACTTGCTCTTGTCTAGTTAGATCAATTTACACGTAGACAAGCTGTGATTAGAAAGAGCATTGACACTGGAACGTAAAGCTAATATATTATCAATACGTGGGTGGTGTGTTATATGTAAGGAACAAAGGTGAGTCACCTACACGCGATGAAATTTTAATGGTTTTAAAGACGTGATGCGCTTACTCTGTACCTAGACTGATTTTAAAAGCGAGGATAGGTTGAAACCAAGAATCTTGTGAGACAAACTGAAACTAAATTGCATTCACTATAAAAAATCTCATTTCACCAAATAATCACAGGCACAAAACGAATCTACCGTATCAGTAAATACAAATCCTGGACGCTCAGCTTTACATGCAAACAATTAAAGGTATTGACATTATACCTCGTGTTCCTTTTGATAACTAATAAATAGGTATTAATTACACCATGTAAAACAACCTTTATTTACAGACACATATAGACTAATATTCTAGTCGCTGTAAGATATTTCTTATTGTAATACATTTCTCTTCTTTTTTTAAGTGTATCTGTCTTACCTCCTAGTGACTTAAAATAAATTATTCATTCATGGTAATCTGTGAACAGCGCGGTGGGCTTCATTGTTACTTTGTTTATAGATTTATGTGGATGAATGTTTATTTCTTTTTCAGGCGAAACCCACTAGATGGACATTGATAAATATTTCCGGTGTCATAGCTTAAACTGCAGCATAACAGATGTGTTCATAAACATACTCTGCATAAATTATAACCTAAGTATCGATGGATATGCAGTATGTATATTTATAAATATATAGGGCCTATGTAGGGACGATTACTGGGAGGGATTACAATATTGCAGCTATTATGGTAGCATAAAAATGGTTTTCCGTTGTAGTCTAAACAAGCTATACCAATAATTAGCCATTCCACCTTCACCAACATGGAACTAACTATTCCTGGAATTCTACAACAAAACAGCATCAAAAGAATCTCGTATATTGCGCACCGATTAGATGAACAGGCAAATATATATCTGTGTGAGGCTTGTGCAATCTCGTAAATACGTTTAAAGCGAGCCAGCGCTGTCCAGCGGCCACAAAGTGAATTATTTAAGTGCTTGCAATAGAGAGATGTTTTGAGTTATTTAATTTAGTAGTCGCCGCTTCGATTCCCAGCCGGGGCGGACGTAAAGTGCACTGGACAACACAGGGGCCAGATCTGCGAATATGTGGATGCGGCACTATGGAATTATAGACAAATATGACACTTAATAACTTTTAATCAGATAAGTACCTAATAATTATTGTTTTCTACTTCTTTTTTTAAATATTCCTTTTGTAATTATTTCTATCTTAACTGTTACTGCGCGTCAATTATTATTTTGTCAAACTTATAGTTCTTACACAGTTGAATTTATATTGTTATGCAAAATAAAGATATCTTAAACCTTGTATCAGGTTGAGTGATATCCCTACAATATTGTCAGTAAAACGTAATCTACTATTCAAATACATGCAACAGGGTTTTATTTCCAATCAACAATAGTAGGTAATACATTTCTAAATAACTCAAAAAAAAAATAACTCAAAAAAAAATTTATAAAACAACAAATTGGACATGTTATGCATGCTCAATGGCAACAGTTAAATAGTAATTCTTTTTAGTAATTTAATCTCACGTTTCTGGTATTTCGAATCATTTTGTTTTGCTGTTAAATACGAATACTGATAAAGTTTTACATATAGTAATGCGGCGAACTGTACAAATTGGCTTCGACACATTTTATTATGCGTGTAAAAATGGTAACGCATGAATTTTTTTGAAGTGCCTGCGGGCTATGTATCGACTATGGTATCGCACCACGGCTTTCAGTGGATTTTACCTAAAAATATATTTATATTTTTCGAATGCAAAGAAAAGCGTGTTTGTAAAAAACAAAACGAACCGAAAACGTGTTTGCGAAGTGTTACTTTTCTACATTTAACGTGACTGAAATATATTGGGACTTTTTTCATGAAAATTTTTACAGTTTGTTTTAGATAGCGATTAGGAAAATGTAGTAAGAATACCTGTGCGGTTTAGTAAGCATGGGTGTACCGATACTAATGAGAAATGAATGTGTCCTGCTACGGGGACAGTTTTTTTTCAGGCATGATTAAATGTTCCGGCATGTCCACATACCTTGCTACATCTCGCAAACACAATCTGGTAGAAACATCGCCACCTTTGGGAGATCGGGCGATTTACACAGCTTTGCTCCCTGACTCCGCCCACTTTGTGTACGTATACTGTACAGTAAAACAAAGATTTAGGTTCGCAGGCAAACGTTTGTGGGCCTAATAATCTTTTGCAGCGTAAGAAACACGTAGGAAACAGTGGACTTTTAGGTGTTTAGATATTACATTTAGGTTCCGTCCAGTATTAGTCAAATGAAGTAATAGGGAGAAAAAGCGGTGTAAAAGACTTTATGACTCTAAGCAAACTTTAAGGCCTGACACTACTTAAAAGATGTTATTTCTATAATCGAGCCAGGATGTCAGAACTCCATTTTGTTCCAAATGATTATTTGTGTTCTTAGAGAAAAAATAAAGTAAAAATACTACTTTTATTTATAAAATTGGCAACTTTTTTTAAAGGTATTTTCAATAATGTTGTGATTTTGTATACCTACATATATACTAATCTGTTTGTTCGACTGTACGTCTACTAGCACGGCGCTATCAATGCTCTTTTCCATGTTATTGTGTTATTTAGCCAGCTAATTAAACTGAAAGTTAGATAATGTTACACCGACTGCCAGTATGTTTCGGTTTCTGGCTAATTCTACACTTTTTATAAACGTTTAACCGTTATATAGGTTGAACTACTATTTTTTGAAGCACGTAAATGAAAAAATAATACATCCGTGGCACGTAGTTGAGTGACTCATAAAATTAATAACAACAGAGTTTGACGAGGTATTTTGCTATAGATTGTAAATCGACTGGTTGTGATGGAAAGTGCTGCTACTGAGTGTTGGGTCCTGGGTTTGATTCTCTGGTCGGGAAACGGGATATAAGCTACCATCAGGAATTTCTCAGTAGCAGCCAGGAGTCTGCATGTTTTCCCGGTTGATTTCAATACTACATAGAACTTTTACATAGCTGGAAAAATGTGGCTTAATGTTATGTAATGTTTGTATTACATTTACACATTACACAAACTATCGAATAAAAGTTATTTACGCTGATTTTAATTACATTCCTAATTGTTCAAGTCATTAATTACTATATTTCAGAGAAAACCTTTATTGTTCAGATATTTTACAATATGTGGATATATGTGTGCGTTTCCTGATGACTAAATAATTACTTAATCAGCATCACAATGCGTGGCAGTTGGATTTGGTTTACCACCCTGTCTAAACACAAGTGCTACCATAATAAAAGAGACAGTTGCAACCCCTTCCACCATCGGTCGAGCTGGGAGAGCTGGAAGACGGCACCGGTATACATTTGTTGTTCCAAAATCCCGCATTAAACGTTTCACTTCTAAGTTTACAGTGCGGAACTCCTTGCCGGAATCCATGTTCCCCACGAACAACAATCTTACGGTCTTCAAAGCGAGAGTGAATAGGATTTAACCAGGCAAGCGCGCTCGAACCTCAGCATCGCTAAACATCAGGCTAGTTGTTATCAAACGCAAGCCTATCAAGTATTTAAAAAACAGTTGCAATCAAAACACTTCGTAAGTCCGTCAGTAGAGACAAAGGCGACGATGTGGTTCCAGCATGGCCGCAGCAAATCGGTGAGGCCGTCACATCACCGGATTCACAAGTTAGAAGAGACAAGCGGTCGTCGCGAAAAGCTGAGGTATGCCATGTTATTCATTTCTATTTTATAAAATGTTTGGAAAGAAATCCTTGGGACGCTAACATATGTAATTTTACACAAAAAAGGTTAGTATACGCCATCTATGATGGTTATTGTAAACACAAGCGCAGCACCCAATTTCTTTTTCTTTCACTACCAATATTAGACCCATCCAAATTGTGGCTACTCCAGTCACTACGCTGGATGAACTTCATAATTATTGTTATAATCGGCAACGTTTTGGTACAAACATTGCACATTCATACCAACAGCAAAGTCTTCCTTTATTAGTCTTACGTAATAGCCTCATAAGGCCATTGATATAAAGATTAGTGTAATTACTAAAGATTGATGCAAACTTTTGATAAATTCTGTAAGATGCTATTTTGCTGATGCTATATAAAACATAACATTAATTTTAGCTTGTAAAAGCGGAAGCAAGATATTTTAGGAAGTGGTTAAACAATTTTTTTGAATCTGCTATTATTTGCAAACGTCGCCCAAAATCGGAGAAGGTTTAAACTAGTAAATTGAAATGGTTGGTGTCTGAGTAATAGTTCCAAGCACTGCTGCACACCCAGCCTAGGAAATTTCTACTAGCATGTAGAAGGGCCATCTAAGCTCCATTCACTGATATCGTCCACAACGTAGGAGGAATTTTACAATCAATTTGGAGGGGCTGAACCGCAGTGAAGCGGCTGGAACCGGTTGGAACCAGCTCAGTACTGCGCGTCACATTGCGTTAACGCGAACATTGCTACATGGCAGGGAGATGGCGTGGTCCAAGTTATAAGCTGTGAGTAGTAGCATTTCATGATTTAGAGGGACCGGACTGCAATGAAGTGGTTGCGGTGCAGTGCGAACATCACATTACCTTCATGCGAACATTGGTACATGGCAAGGAAAAAGGTGGGCTTAAGTTTTCAAGAAATTTGGGAGTGCTTTAAGAAAATATTCTCTGTCTCTGTTTTTTGTAGAATTTATTGCACTTTAGTGTCAATTTAACGATCTATCTATTTATAAGTTTTGATTGTGAATATTTAAAGTCTTTGTTGATGGAAACTGCAGTGTGATAAAGCAGTTTTAATATTATATGTTGAAATAGACTAGGGCTAATGCGAAAGTGTTGGTACGCCTGACAAGAAAAGTGAGTCATACACCCATGTGTATGCCACATTTACAAGAAAGACGCAACCGCCTGTAACTTGCCGGGCACGTTAATCAGACGGCCGCAGTACCATCTACCGTTTCCCTGATTAATATCAGTCGTCCGCGCTCGGGGACACCGTGTTCGGAAACTGCAATTGGGTAACTCTCTCTAAGCGCTGCGTAAAGCGGCTCCACTCCCCGAACGAAATGGTGCAGGGCGCTGGAATTGCTGCATGTAAACAATTAGCAGATGGCATGCAAAATTATTTAATTTTCGATGGGTTCTGTTGAAAATTGTGGTATTATTTGTAACGGTAAAAAAGTTAAAAGGTTACGTAATCGGCCTTAAGCAAGGCTGGATCATGTTACACTTGTAGTTTAAAAACTCTACGAGATACTTGTTGGACACAGTTTTAGAATGACATATTCACGCGAGTGACATTTTCTAGTCGTTTAAAACTGTTTGGAATTTCGCAAATTCTTTCTAAAAAAGTGATTGTAACGTTTGTCTTTTCCGTTTTAAATTACAAAGAGTGCACTCTAGCTGTATAAAAAACTTTGCTTGCACCTACAGATCCCCGCGTACCGTGATCCCATTTACGACATAAGTTCATAGAAGTAAACAATATTCAGTCGCTTTGTTTGCGCCGAGCCTATCAACGCTATGACATCAGATAACTGGGCGCAAAGCTTTACTAGCGACACAAACACAGCTTGTCAAAGAACATCATTCAATTTAAGCCCGGAATACACTGATGCCACTGTCACCGATGAGCTCAGCTTTCAAGTTATTAAAAACTGTGTTGTGTTGGTATGGCATGAACTGGGTTTTATTTTTGTGTTCGTTTGTGATTTTGGGTATGAACGTAGAGAGAAAGACGAATGACACTATGGGTGGCTTGTTTGAAAAGAGACATGACTGGAAAGGAAGTGCTGCGTCGACTACAAATAAATTTGGATAAGGGCAGGAGTGTGACGATGATGATGATGAAAATTTTACAGTAAAATTACGAGAATCATTAACAAGTAATTAATGCCAATATGAGTATGCCTATCAGTGTAGTTCATTACTTTTAGCAGAGTTAGCTTGGCACTCCTACATAGCCGTGGCATACTATCATATGGCAAATATTTCTTCAATAAGGGATATTCTACCAATCAGTATAAATAATTAATCAACACTTTGCACATAGAAATATTATTTCCAACGATTTCATAAACATACACACAATATTTTGACGGTTACAAAATGCGTACAACTGTTAATCCTTTTGAATTCCTGAGTTATAATCACATGTCCGACAAACCGAATGTAATTGAGTTTTATATGTACAAAAATCCGGCGAATACTTCCCGCGTGTACCAGGGGTTTAGAGACGTAAAGGTTCGTGGTATATCAAATTACTTTTGGATTTACTGACTTCAAATATCAAAGCTTTTGTTATGCAAAACAATTCGTAGGTAACTACGCTCTTTGTCATAACGTACATCTGAAACTCTTTTTTGTATACAAATAATGTAAACATTGCGACCGTTGTAACCGTGAGCTATTTTGTATTGTATTCGTATGCAAATAACAACAAACTGATCATAATTATTACATTAAAAAAACTCTTTTCTATGAAATATTAATTAAAATGTTGCACGTTGCAGTTTGTTTAACTACCTGGAGCCCCTCACGACCTTACAATGTCAGGTCCACTTGAAAGCCAGCGTCAGATTCAGTGGACGGGGGCATTTTAGCTGAACTGGGCCTATTTGGTGCGGCAATGAATTGCTTTGTCATGTAATTTTTCCTTTATTTTATACTTTATTATTACTATTGAGTGCCTAAGCCTGTGGTAAATAAATATTTTTGTTTGTTTCAATGTTTACTTTCTTTTGTTTGTTTCTTTCTTTTAGTTCTTTTATATTTTTTATTTTATATATATTTTTACTATATAATGCCTTACAGGCGTTACAAATAGAGAAATGCACATCTGACAACACATTTTGATACATCGGAAGTTATTACATCCATCCTTCTACCTACATTGTGCATTAAAGTACTAATTTATTAGTGCAATTTACTTGCATATTAATAATTTGTGGAAAAATTGGACATTTCTAAAAATGTGCATTTTGTTTATTTGCTCATACATAACACTTAGCCAGCTGAACGACCTTACATGGGACCTCAGACCTCCTATCCTTGAGAGGAAGCGGGCCGTGATCCACCTCAAGGGTAAATGTCACATTTATGACTTGGAATTTTTTGTTCCAGGGCGTGCCGTTTATTTCACAACATTTTCCATAAAACACGAGTCATCATCCTTTTCCCAGCTATCTTTCGGTCGGCTTTCATTCCCACTTGATGCACTAGTATTTTATTTATTATTATATTGTATTTTCTGTCTATTTGACCTCCACAGACCAGTTACTGGGCAACACAGTACCTCTTGGTCGAAGTAGTTGTCAGACTTTTGAGATTCTACCTACCTACTACCCGTAACGATTGTTAAAGATCTTCAATCGACAGTTTTTCGAAAAAAAAAACTAGTATTAAATATAATTGATATAAACACCATTATGTATGTATCAATGGGTCTGTATGTTTATGTATGATCATGCAGATAATCATACATTAGCTAGCAAGAAGTCAATACAAACAAGTAAGCAGGAGGAATAACCTGATTAAGTACAGTGCCGACGTAAGCAAACAATTAATACTAATTCAACATTGGTATAATGTTACGTGTGTGTAGACCATTCCTCTCACATATAATTAATAGGAGAAGGTACGCAATTACGGTAATGAGAATTATTGTATTATTCAGTACTAAATAAGCTTATCTAAACTAATATTATAAAGAGGAAAGGTTTGATTGTTTGTTTGATAAACTACTAAACCGATTAAAATCTTTCACTTACAGAAAAACAACTAAATCAGCCAGTAACATAGTCTATATTTTATTTTCAAAATTACGCTTTAAATGGGGTGGGCCCTTTAAAACGTAGTTTAAGTTGTGTAGTTAGCGTAGTTTATGTTAAAGTTCAAAGGGAAAAATAAAATATCCACGTGGACGAAGTAGCGGGCAAGTACTAGTTTTTTAATCATTCTTCAGACTTGTTATACAAAACATTTCATTCTTGTTACCAGAACCAAATGAAATACAATTAGCTTATTTAGCTCCGGACTAATCTATACTAATATTAAAAAGAGGTGTTTGTAAGTTTGTAGGTAGCGGGTAATCTCCGGAACTAATGATCCAATTCTAAAAAAAATTTCACTGTACATTATTCCTGAGTGCTATAGGCTATGATTATTTTCAAAACTACGCTTTAATGGGTCGAGAGGATGTTAAAGTTAGAAGAAAAAAGTACGAAATCCAAGTGGATAAAGTCGCGGGTGAAGTACTATCTCAAATATTTCAGATTGTATTGACTTTTCCCTGCAATTGGGTAAGATGAGAAATGCTTTGTGTAAAATAGTATTTCAATAATAACACCGCGACTTCTGGTTCCACTGGAAGAGTAAAGTTGAATCTAAAAGGAATTGTTCGGGAAGGAAGTGTCTTCTATATAAGCAACAACAATAGCTTGCTCTCAGATGTCTATTAACTTTAAAAGTCTTTCAATTACTTAGATCAATTGAAAAATGCTAGTACCTGTATAAGGAATAAAAAAAATGATGGTACTTTTAAATAAAATCAAATTTATTAATCAACTTGTATACAAACAGGATCAGGTTGGGCGGTGATCCTAACAGATAGTTATTATCTCATACTATACTATAACATCAAGCCAGTGATATAATTGTGATAAAAAACACAGAGAGGAAAGGTTTACGCATAAAAAAGTGAAATATGGGTTAGCAATAATTATTGAGGGCTTAGGGTTAATAAGGTACGGGTTCAAATCCGGGCCGTACTAAGGTGATTTTCAATTCATATGTACTTACGTACATTATCGAAGATATCGCTGACATTGGTGAAGTAAAACATCGTAAGCAAACCTGACATTACCCATCCTTATACTTATATTATAAATGTGAAAGTAACTCTGACTGACTCACTGTCTGCCTGTCTGTCCTTTTCACGCTTAAACCACTGAACCGATTTATATATAACTCGGTATGGAGATAGTTTGAAACAATGGGAAGGACATAGAGGTTTTTTAATCCGCGACTATATCTGCACCCGTGATAATCGACATTCACACGGAAGAAGTCGCCGGCAAAAGCTAGTTTATAATAAAAGCCTAGATTCACCAACCCGCTTTGAGCAGCGTAGTGATTAATACTCGTGCCTTCTCTGTATGAGAAAAGGCCTTTGCCCTCTGGGACAGTAAGAAGATGGTATTATTATTATTAATTATTGAGATGAGTACACTTTCTCTATCTAAGAAGAACAGCCCTGACATTAATACAATTACAAGCTGGTTTTATGAACAAATATGTGAGCACTCTTCATACCATTAACTGCACGTCACCGGGCCAGAGGGAACATTTCGAGCGACACTTTTAAACTGGCGCACAGATTGAAACAGTTACTTAATCTAGTTAGTATGTTTGTGTACAGTCGCGAGCAAACGCGGCGTCTGTGCGCGCTGTGTGTGTTTGTGATGTATCTTTGTGCACTGCCACAGAGTATACAAAATGACAGACGTATGCGATGCTTAAAAAAGAACTGTTGATGTAATAATTCAGTTACTGTTAGTCAACAATGTTAATTCCATGGAACTAATTACTAAGTAGCTAAACTATAGGATATACTTTAAAGGAAATTGAATACGGTTGTTCTCTATATCTGATGGATACTCTTTAATTAGAAGGCAAACACAAGGTTTGTATCAATTTTGTTACAATTTGTAATTATTTTTAATGTTAAATAATAAATGCTAAGTTTGTATTACAGTCTACGTGTGTCGCTATGTTCAACTACTAGCGTATTGTACTTGGAAACTGTGTGGTACAGTGCCAAATATTATACATTATTACGGTAAGGAAAATCTAAGTATAAAACAACTCGGTATGATAAACATATTATCTAACACTGGCATCCTTGCCTTTCAAAACGGTCTTATGAATCAGTAAGTATGTATGCTTCTCTATTATTAAAATAAAACTTTTGTTTTGCCACAAAATCTGCAAAAAAATCTAGCCTTGCCAATGCTAGCCTTTTGAGCACTTTTCCGTAGACATTTTGACAGCGGTGCGCACCATTTTTTGTTGCCCTACGGATTCCTTTCTCTTCTTTTTTACATATTACTATTTAAAAAAAAAATTGTCGTCTAGAGAAACACGAGTAAGACATCATTTACACTCGCGACATCAGCTATCTATCTTATTTAGGTTCGTCAGTCTGTGCCGCTACCACAGAACATGGCACTTCAGTCGCGAGCAATTTGGTGGAACACGCGGCCGCTCGCCTGCTCGCGCACAAAGGAGCTAACGCACGCGCACTTTACATGTTAATGTGCACATTTTTACAACGACCCGCCATTCGGATGCATATGCGCCTCGTTGCTCCAACTGTGAGGCAATTGATTTATTTTACATACATGCATTTTTGAGTTTCGTGTTTAGTTTGCTCATGTTAAGCATTGGCGAAACCGCTTGATATTTTTTATCCTTGTTTTTCCTTTTTTTAAACTGAATTTAGTTAATTATTTACATGTTTCTTATCAAAGGCATACACAAATACGTTTTAATGTTTTGCACCAAACTTCTCTATCTAAAAAAAAAAAAGACAATGACAAATAATGACATTTTGTGTCATGGTTTAGCTATAATTAATGTTCTCCCGTTGTGGCGATCTATGTTAAAAAACTAGTAAATATCTGCATTGGTAAAAGGATAGGCAGATGCCGCAGATGATTAATTGTCGACCATCGTTCACTACTTGGAAAACCACTATCTACGTCACACCTTCAGAAATTACAAACACGTCGACGTTAATATTCCACAACCAGATAATACCGGTGTACTTACGTAGTATCCGGGCTCAAGTTTGCAGGTGTAATGTGGCTCACATTACAGTTATTACGAACCCGCGTCAGGTTCTAATGGAACACTGACTTCTGGAATGTTCCCGAATATTCTGGATTCGGAGAGAAACTTGGAAAGATTTAGTAAGTAGGGCGTGTCGAGTGTGGTATGACTACTTAAAAAACTGGTTAATTTTACGTGGTATGTTTCTACGCTAATTTTTTGGGTAGAATAGATAGTTTTCTTTTTACTTTATAGTGTAAAACATATTAAAACAATGACTGCCTCGCCATAAACACAATAGAAAAACTATTTTTAACCCGAGTTAACTCGTACTCTGGCACTAAACGTGTTAAACAACTTTGTCCAAGTTGTTAAACAGCTTTGTTTCCTTAATCCTTGCTGCACACAGCTTTGTATATATCATTTTCCAGCCTCATTTTTCCTTCAAACCCTTCAATACATCAGTGCATGAACAAAAAATCGTTCAATAAGTAAAGATTACGGGTAATCTGTATAAAGCGGGGCACACACGCGGGCGCAGGTGGCGCCGCTCGTTAATCAGCGGTAAGCGGGCGCGGCGCGGCGCGGCGCCGGTAAGCGCGCGATTAACGCGCGCCTTATAATTGTTGTTTTTAGATTGTTCTGTTTGTTGCGTTCTTGATTGTTTAATTTAATTAATTCTTAATTCTTGGTCGGCTTTTTTATTTTATTTTGTTTTTGTAAATATGTATATAGTTAGTTTTATGGCATAATTGTATATATGTACATACTTAAAGTTTCAAAAATAAATGTAATAAAAAAGTTAATACAGTCCAGTAATACAGTTATTTTTGCTTCTATCATTTAATTCGATGTGATAACATAACGGTGTCCATGAATAACTATTTTTACTTCAAAGGATTTAAAAAATCCGTTGATTATAATAATCTACTGTAGAGCTAAATTAAATTACCACTTTCGGTCTCTCAAGTGTCGGTTAAGGCAAACCTTGGTGTCGAATGTTCTTAAGTTCAAATATAAAACGTTTAAGATTTTTGCTACGAAAAGAGGACCTTGTTATTTACTATTCCATCAAAAAATGAGATGGAGAATACATTTTGTTGGTGAAACTTAAAAGAAAATTCACAAACCAGAAGTATTGTTGTTATAAAAAACTAAAACTTGCAGCAACTTCTCTGTCCTTTGATGTCAATAATTAATTGAAGTTCATTACGAGTTACTTCCTACTTTCGCCAAAGTTATAGAAATACGCGGAATCGCAACCTACGGAAAGAATGGAAGGAAGTCTTTGCCAAGCAGTTCAGGCTAGTTATAATGTTATATATGGAAACATGGAAGAACTGTTGCAGGTTTAAAGTGACTTTCACCATGTTTTGTACGTTCATTCTGATGTTCAGTCTTCGTCACACCATCACGCCTGTATATCTCGAAGGGTTGGGCAAAGGTGTACGTATAGAAGGTACACCCACATTTTAAACTATTCAGTTAGGGGCGAGTCTATTGTCGTCACCCATGCACAAATCCAGACTCCGGGTTGGTACTGACAAAATCCAGATGAAAAGACCCAATAATACTTTGCCTAACCTGATAATCGAACTTATCATTGGAGGGCTTCCAACTACTCGACTAAAGAAACGGACAAATTTTGATTTAAACTAAATAAAGTCACTTTGGCCGGATATTTTGCAAATTCGCTCTAAAGATAAGTACTAACATTAGTTGCTAAAAGATTACTAGCCAGTATAAACACATTACCTTTAAAATTAAAATAAATATACAAATTAATAAAAAATTAATTAATAATTGCAAGTAAATGAACGAACATAACCTACATATACATAACGGGTGCAATTATGCTACCTACCCTAAAGCTTTAAATTTAAATAACTTCTAGTGAATGCGTTTTCTTTCTCCGAAGCTTTTTCCTACGATCACATTACGTAATATTAGTGCCCCATACTCCTCTCAACATTAGACCGTTCTCGCTAATTACCAGATTATGCTAATCTCTAAGACCAGACTATGATGCCGGCGGTGGCCCCGCGGGAGAGGTAAACGGTCATTAATTAACATATTAACCTGAATTACATTTAATAGCTATTATCGAATACATACATTGTAGTTGACACTGTAGCTAATGAGGAAAGATAACAGAGAGTGATTGTCTTTTGTTAAAAGTCATTACTTATTTCCATCATGTTATTATTTTAATTACGGTTCCGTTATACCCAATGACGAAAGGGAGGTAAAATTTTGCTTGTTTATATTTTCGTTTAAAAGGGTTCCGTCCCGAAAAGGTAAAAACCATCATGTGTTACAGCTTTGTATTTTAGGAACAAGTAATGCTACTGGCGTGAAATTTAGAATAGTCATAAATAGTGTTTGTAATTGTAATTGGTTACAAAGCAGGCTCAAGAATGAATAATGATATTTTCATCGCAATAGCAACCGGAATTTAAACGGGGGTTTAAATTTTAAAGTGAGGCAACTGAGTTAATGAGGGTACTAAATGAAAGGGCTTCATATGTTGTTCATCAAAGTTGATATAGTAAATAAAAATTACAAGACAAATAAGACGACCGATGTGGCGCGGTGGGCGAAGGTCCGCCTGCGACGCAGGAGGTTGCGGGTTCGATTCCCGCCCTGGAGCAAATGTTTGTACGATCTACAAATATTTGTTTCGGGTGTTCTGGGCATTTACTATGTATAATAAAAAATATCTATCTATGTTATGTATTGTATTAAGTATATCAGTCATCTAGTACACACAACACAAGCTCTGCTTAGCTTGGGGCTAGATGATGCTGTGTGGATTGTCCAGCATCATTTATTTATTTATTTAAATATAAGGATACTAGGGAACTAGTTTTTGAAAATCTGCTAAAGCCGTTCATGAAAAAACTGATTTATCGGTCGCAAACAATGGTAATTAAACTTATAAAAAAGGAAAAAGTTTTTTCTACCGAGGTAGAACCGTGTGTGACTCCGAGTCGCGCTCTGCCGGTTTTGTTTACATTTTATTTAATAAGTAGATATGACATTAAGTACTAATAATTTGCTGATGACACAAAGAAACATAAAAGTCTTATGAATTATTTATTTCGTGGTTTTGCCAACTCGGCAATTATAGTAAGCAAACAAACAGAGACATTAGTTAATGTTATGTTTATATCATTACCATATCAACCATACTGTGTTCAATCAGTGGCAACCAAAAGGATATTTCAACCTCCTGCTTACAGTATTATGACATATAGGCTCCATCTAAAATACTGGTATAAAGTCGCATCCAGTTGGACTGGTAGCCGACCCCAACATACTTACATACTTAAAAAACGGCTAGTAAGATGATGATTAATAGAATTTTGTAAAAAAGTGAAGACCAGCCTCGTTGTTCTAGTGGTCAGAAGCGCTACTACTGAGTATGAGGTCCTGGGTTCGATTCCCGGGATGGGCACAGTGTTGTTGGGTTTCTCAATTTAAAATTGGTCACTAGCACCTGGAGCCTGGCTTCGAACCCGGTTGGTGGCAATAGGCTCGCCCCCATTAGATGGGACTTAAACATAACTGGCAAAATTAGAATGTACCTATAATAGGTACACCTTTGCCTAACCCTTTGGGGAATACATGTATTTAATATTCAACCTATTGTTATAATCTTGGCAACTAGAATCTATGCTTATCTTGACAATTAGTATCTACTTATATATCTTACTATAAGTTTAATCGGCAAACAGACACATTTTATGAGAATCCCTTCATGGCTAAAATTTCACAGATTTCAAACTTCACACAAGACTCTGACAGGTGCCACATCCCACGGTTCCCGTGCATTACGCACGATTAGGTATGTAACATTGTCTGGGCGTAGCGGGCTACTGAAATCCTTCCGATTTCATTAAAATATTTTAGATTTTGGTCACTTGATGTTTTACTCTCACAAGTTCAAACACAGCTCACAGTGTTTTCTTTGTTGACTTAATTCATTATGTAGTGAATTAAGTCAACAAAGAAAAGACTGTGAGCTGTGAGTAATATGAAAACAGAAAGTCACCAATGTGGCTCCGGGCAAGTACCAATATATTTGCCCGGATTTCAACCCTCAATTTCATATGGGAAAAGAATTGCACACTCCTGTGCTAGAGTAACTGGCGGATCTTATACAAACCTGTAGATACGAAACCCCCTTCAACAAACAGAAGACTAGCATCCCAACACACGAGCATCTCACTCGCTAGCTGAGATCAAGAGGTCTGGCAGAGAGCCAGGCTCCGTAACAATTGACCTAATTACGTGCCAGTTAGCCGATCAAGATGGTTGCGTAACCATAAGTGGGCTGTGTAGTATTCTAGCTTAGATTTGTAAGGTTCTACATTCATATGCTGTATGCTATATACGTAGTATCATATTTTGCTGTGATTTGAGTAAATTAATACATTTTTTCATTTATATAATAAATAAATAAATATTGCTGGACAATCCACACAGCATCATCTAGCCCCAAGCTAAGCAGAGCTTGTGTTATGGGTACTAGATGACTGATATACTTAATACTATACATTACATAGATAGATATTTTTATTATACATAGGAAATACCCAGATCACTCGGAACAAATATTTGCAGATCGTACAAACATTTGTCCCAAGGCGGGAATCGAACCCGCAACCTCTTGCATCGCAGGCGGACCTTCGCCCGCCGCGCCACATCGATCGTCAAATATAATATATATGATATGTAAGAAATTAAGTTTGTGTATCAGTGAGAATTCTGAGTGATAAAACTAAGCAAGACGTTGTAATGGGTGGCTGTAGGCAAGTATAAAAGGCAGAGGTCCTTGCCTATCAGCGGACTGGGGTAGGCAGAGATTTACCACATCATTGGTCAGCTAGGAGATGTTACCAGTCATCACAGTACTGTATTCTATTTAATTTATTCACGATTGTATGAGCTATTTTAGGTGAGATAGGCAGTGGCACCTTGTTAGATACTGGTATTCAGTTGTGTCCAGTTAGGTTGTTAGCCGACCCTCAATCTTATTGGGAAAATGCTCAATGATGACCTACTAATACAAATAATATCCATGTGTGTAAATAAACAATGCACCACACGTAACTAAAGAAATAAACTACACACTACCAACATCGCAACAAAACATAATTCCGCAGAATCCCCTCATTTTTCCCGACACGCCGCTGGCAAATAAATACGCCATTTTTAATTCCATACAGCGCTATTTCGCTTTTAATTATCTCATTAGCAGTATTTACGGCACCGGTTAGTGCACGTTCATTATGAATTAGAGGCACGTGTTACTTTGAATTTAAGTTATCATATTGTGTGGTGGTTCATAAAAGGTATGAAGGAAGTGGTACGGCAGCTGCAGTGCTGCTGTATAACATTGTTCCTCGATGGAATGGTACAAAACCGGCCAGTGAGTGTTCAGTTGGACCGTGCATAGTGAAAGGTTTCGTATTGATATAACTGACTGTAAAAATCTGGTTGTTATTCATAGTATTTCTCAAAGTCTCTATAAGAGCAAAGTAATTCCTACAGTTGAAACGTAATAAGTTCATATAACCAACAGCTTTTTGCAGTCCAAATATTTAATTGATTTAAACAAAAAAAGTCGCTCAGAAACATCATATTTTTTTAAGTATGAGATCCAACGATTTTCCACACGCTAATATGCAATATATCATTTACATACATGGATGAGGAGTGCCACCCCTAATTATTTTATTCGTAATTTCAGTACAACATTATTTGACAGTACATAGAACACACCTATCTTCCTGAATTTCATCGTTACAGTGCCAAGTCCTCGAGTAAAATGGCTGTGTAACATATAAACGAGCATACGGTCAGATGGACAGACAAGCTCCGTTTTTCCGGACGGAAACTAAAGATATTTTAAAACTAAAAAAATAGTAACAACTATTTAACGGTATTAAAAAATCTCTAATCAATATTACTACAATCATTAACAAAATGCTTGCTCAATCAAAATGCCAAGACATGATGCTACTAACATATTTGAAAGAAGAGAGAGAGAAATACTTCCTTTCTCCTTCTTCATAGAAGTAAATGGCTCTTTGTACTTTATAGAGGTAGGTCATCGTGTATCGGTAGGTAAACAAATACGCTATAAATTCAGCCATTGTTCGAACAGCAGAGTAATTACGTTTTAGCAGCTAAATCTTCGTGAGTAAAGGTTTCTCTGGGCAGCATAGTGACCGCCATTCCGGGTGGCCTGGGAGCTTGTCTGGCCGGATTACCGAGCGGTTTGCTTGTGAGCTGCAACCCTGCACACGCGGATTTTGCCAAACAACTGGCGCTCTCTTACACATTACATAGAGAGGCAAGTCATGAGCGCAAGATGTCCGATACGTAACGTTGTTGACGCTCGGCTTTTAGCCGACTTTTAAGTAGGAGGACGCTCAATGTTCAACTATTTGTATTTTTAGTAAATCATAAACTGTGTAGGTACTAAATAAAATCACGTTGATTCTATTTGTGAGACTTTGACCACTGAATTAGTTTTGGTGTTGCTTCGCAGAATACTTGGCTAGAAAACACCGACCTCATCTAGCTTTAGATATAATAAAATACTCTTTATTGTACACCATGAAAACTTACAAATATATATTTACTTTGAGACTTCATTTGATCATTTGTCGCTGTCTACTCCGTTTACATAATTATGGGCATCCTACCAAAAGTTATTGAACAGGGTTCCATTGAATACAACAAAGTTGAGGTGAAATTGAAATAATTCAATAATAATTCAATAAAAAACTCCACTCGCTGACCTCCTCTGCCTCACACCTCGGCCGCCAGTGAGCTCCAGAGTACATACATCGGCTGCAAACAACTTGTATTAGTTTCAATGCAATCTGAGTGTTCGATGCAATGCTGTTAAGTGCTGTTTGTAGCACAACTCCACAAAGAGCTGGACTCCAGTTACCAAGTATTTTGTAAGTTGGAGGGATTCGAGTTTAATTGTAATTGTTGGACTGAAAGCACTGGCCCTGGAGTTTCTTGCAGATGCTCTCCACTTTGAGACAGAAGAAATGACCTATTGTTTCAAAATGACCTTTAATGTTGGCTGCGTCAAATAGTTTATCTTAACGTGGTCTATAGAAAAGCCATCCAGGGGAGTGTCACACAATCTTAGTTCATGCTGCTGCTTTCATTACTTTGTTTTTTTTTGTATAATACGCTAGATCTGCACCAGGGTAATATGTTAGGCAGCATTGGCAGTGTAAGCAACACGACAACGCTCGTTACATCAACGTTATGGTGAGCGGCATATTGTGCACTTTAGCACCAGCTTGCTCTAGTGAAAAGCCTTCTTTACTAGAGCCTAGGCTCTGGACCCAAGCGATATGATGATAGAATGACGCTAAGATTTCGAAGGACAAATGGTATCCTTTGAAACCATCATAATCACTATTCATGTTGATACGTCGTTTACATATTATTAATTCATCATTATAGATAGTTAGGTACCTACAATAAGCATCGGAGAGTAGACCCATCCCTACTTATGAATTAATAATATGTAAACGATAATGTAGTGTGAATAAAATAATAATTCCTGGCCGCACAGGGCCCCCGGGCCCCCGGGCCGGTGGGTATACTGAATAACTTTATTTTTGTAACACACAGTAAATGCTAGTATTGTGCTCGTTCGTATCAAAGAATATTTTTCCTTACACACGTCTCTCGGGAGGTAAAGAATATGTTCTAAACGGTTTTCTGTTGCTTCAATTACTTATGTGTTATTTATTCTTTGTAGATTTTGCAGGATAACTGTTCAACAATGGATAAACGAAGAGGTAAAGACAACGGTAATGTCGCCTTAAGGGGAAGCCAGAGAGAAGAGACGTGGGACAAAGACACGTCGCAGACAGAGCAGAGATAGGCAGACATACATGGCTTTTTTGACATTTGACGAGTATTAGTGACATCTGCTCAACGTGGTACGCACCGGAACCCTATCCGCATCCCCACTACGTCTGTGCTGTTTCCTCGCCCCGCCTGGGACTCGTTATCTGTGTATGTTTTGCAGTAGGAAAAAGACGCGTTACGTCCTCTCTATATTTTTTGACTTAAGACACTTTATAAATTTACGTATAACAGTTTATTTAAAATACACAAAATTGGCGCCCCTTCCACGCCGTATGTTCTTTTTGTCTGGACTGCGCCTTAGAGGTTCGGATAGCTTCGAAAGAAACATCGCTATTACGGCATACTCGAATGGAAATGATATCTTATTCTACTGTACTAAGCTATATGTATAATCCTTCAAGTGCTGAGTAAACGCTTTCCTCAAGTGATTTAAATTCACAAAAGCCTTCCCTTGAAAAATGCTTACTTACCACCCAGCATCAAATAATCTGTAATCAGGCATTGTAGCTGATATTTTGGTGTGGCGGCGTAGTCTCAAATTTATTAATTATAAGGAGCTCGGAGCAAAAACAGGCGGCCATTTGTTCAACAAATTATGTACATAAATTAGACATAATCGTCGTGCCGGCTGCGCATCTCGTGACATAACCCCCTAAATGTGGAATTTAAACGAAACATTTTATTTTTTCAGTACTACTTTGTACTAGGGATGTGGGGCTTTCGAATTTAGCGGATATTTGTTGGCTGCACGCTTTGCTTTACCTACTTTAATTTGGTGCAAGTTAATCGGTGAATATTCTGTATCTTTTATTTTCATCGGAGTCTCCTATTTGTCGATTTTACGTAGCTTTGTATACAAGTCTCCTAGCGTACCCAGTTTATTTTATAAATTAATCTGCTAATGGTTCTGATTGCTCAGTGGTTACGTCTTGACTCTCGTACACGGGGTTGTTTAGTGTAGTTCTTGTTCATCTTTCTTAGTTAATCTTAGACATTGGTGAAGCAAAATTTATGCAGGAAACCAAGACTTATAAATAGTATAAGTCTGAAGTTGCAAACCAGCATTGAGCAAGAGTGATGCGATATGAGAATAGGCCTTTACCCTGGAGTGAGGCTATAACAGGCTGGTACTGTTATTATAAAGCAGGTTATTTAACTATGTGTCTGTCACAGCCCTAATGACTGTTGTAACAACAGATCACGGCCCATATTACAATTAACTTACTAATCAGACGGTATGGTAAATATTGAAATCTAAATCTAAATTCCTATGACTTAGCTATTCTGGAAACATATGGGCAAGTTTCACGGTCATACTATTCCAGTTTTAGTAAAGGAAAACTGGAATTCATTAAATGATTATAAAATTTAACTACACACCTTATCATTTTATTAAAGTCAGTATTTTAGAAAATTTGCTTTATAAAAGTGCTGAACATAAGCTATGACACAGACAATATAAATTATTTACTTATCTTGGCTTTTCTACAATGTACACTTTTTCTTAATAAATAATATAATACCTACTTAAGCACCCCATTACTTTCTGAAGACCAAGGATGCAATACATTATGCATAAAACTACGTGTATACACGAGCATAATTAAATAAAATAAAATAAAGTATATGTCTTTATAATTATATATTTGTATGCAGCATACATTATAGACAGTGGAGAGTTTAGAGAGCGTTCTTAGGGAAACTAATACTTATGTAGTCATGATTAAATATTTTCATATGCCTTCTTCAAGTCTTGATAATGGGTACCGTATCGACCATGTTCAACTTTTAAGCCAATTATATTAAACAGCTTCGTATGTTTTCAATGTTTGCCAAACATGAATGTAACTGACTTCGTCCGCGGGTGCGATTTTCGATTGATGGACCATTTGCATATCGGCAAATATGCAAATGACTTGGGTTAATGATAAATCCCTTACCAGCAAAATTAATCACAACGGCCAACATGCACGAGTTTTAAGATGCCTTGTTGTAAAAGTCTTTCATCAACTGAATAATGAAGTTTAGATAAATACATATTTGTATCGTACATTATCGGTACGCCAGTAAATTATAAATTACTCTGCAAATCCTCACCATAAGCAGACTATCTTGCATATGCGAAAAAGGTTATTTTACAGGACCAAGAAAAAATGATTTTATAGACATTACAGATTATTCATATTCAAGAGTTACTATGAGGTTCTCATTAACCATCATAAATGGCGATACTCAACTTTAACCCCCATAAACATAAATACAGAGTAAGGATTCGACTGGTTTTAATAACTTTTAAATTATTTATTTAATTACATCACTTATAACGGGTATTAAATCCGCGTTTATTAATAAGCTGGTTTGTGTGTGATAATTTCTTTCTTTATTTATTAAAAAAAAAAAAAATGTTTCCCCATACTACGAATTTCTCCTGTGTCGTGGGTGCGTTAACAAACATAGAAAGTCACATACAAGAACAGCCAGACCCGGAACAACTACCTGTGGGCCATACAAATATTTGTTCCGTGCGGGAAACGTACCCACGGCACGCGGCGCAGCAGTCGATTGATCAGCCACTGCGCCAACCGTGCCGTGCGACGGCACGGCACGGTTGGCGCAGAAAGAAAAAAATGCATACTATAAAAATGACCAAAATACCATCCATTCCCGAGCTTTTCACTCCAAGGCTGCGAAATGGAAAACATAATGTGTTTCAATTCGTCTCGATCATGACAAGAGTATTCGTCACGCTCACGGACCATTAACTCCGTCTCGATTGCACATTACTGCACATATCTACCTAGCGAAGAATATTGCGCATAAAGTTATGATAAGGGAAACTATATTTTTAATGTTCAAGCAATGGTTTAAATTTTGCGGAAGCTTTTGTTCGCCGACCAGATACATAAACTCGCGATTTTTTTCCATGAAAGTAGGCAGGAACTACAGAACGCCACCTGCTACGGTCCTTACATACTCCTTTTGCTTCGTTTACCTGCATACATTTGGTTGCCAGTACAACGCACCACCACTGGCGAAATGTAGGTGCACTTCTACCTAACCCTTCGGCCTTCTACCTACAGGCGTGATATTATGTATTCAAAAAAAAATCAAATCAAAATCAAAATTCATTTATTCAAATTAGGATGAGAATCAGCACTTTTTGAAAGTCAAAACTTTTACATAAGACAGTCCCCCAAGACGCCCACCCTTCACCACTTCCTAGTGTTTTTGCTGGGAAGAAGAAGTGGCGGAACAAATGCGTCCATGGGTGGAGGATACGCCCTAGACTAGAAGGACATACCCTGGTATTTTTCATTCTAGTTTAGGGAGTCTCCTCCCGGCGATTCCGCTTACATCTGCATTGTAAATACCTTTTGTTAGTCGTCTTTCATTCGTTATATCAACTTGACCAAGCCATCTAAGCATATTTCACTGACCACTTATTAATTTATTTATTTTACTTCAATTACAACGGTAAAAAACCTATGTCAATTAAAGACAGTTTTAGCATACCTACAAATAATTAAGTATTATTTTAAGTAGAATAGAATAACTTATAGACCATTTCATGCAATCCTTACAAATTTTCGTCAAGTGACGACATAGCATACATTTATTCTACATGGCCCTAGAGTAGTAGCACCACGTAAAGCGCTTCATTCTAGCTCTCCCCTAAATGTAATTAATACACAACAAAATAATTTAATATTATCTATGAAGACGCGTCGATTATAACCAACCCGGCCATCCTGGATGTTCGCGTTACTCATTTTAATCGCAGCCGTCAGTCAGGACTGAAGACAGTAAATTTGGCGGGAACGTCAATTAGGCTTGATGGTAGTCGTTAAACCGATCGGCCATTAGACGCTTTCTATTTGGGGAGGCAAACATTTTTTGGGAAACTTAAGAAGGAGAAACACTGATGAGAGATCGCTATTCGAAGCATTCAGAGGCTAAGCCGCTGGTTGGCCATCAATTGCGCATTTTTAGAAAACTGTTTAATTATGACGTGTGTTAGGGGCCCGTGCCGATATGAAGACAGATTGCAAAAGGCTAGGCAGACGATAATATGCCGTGTTACCGATACTGCGAAATTTACGACCTTAAATACCAGTAATAAAAGCCCAATACTAGATGGAAAAGCGACTCAAAATTAATACAAAATGTTGCCATCACGCCTATGAAATCTTATAAAAAACCCTAAATGTACCATGTGCCTACCACACTAGGAGCTGGAACACATTAGCACTGTCGTATCTGTCCGTTGGACGACCTCTAACACAAGAAAATAATGCTACTGAATGACCTCAGTCCACCTCATATTGCATACTTACGAATAATATTTCAAATCTCATTTCAATATGCGATGAAACATATCTCGTGCGCAGATGATCACAGTAACCGAGTTACCCGCGCCCCTCGCCCCGCGCCCCTCGCCCCGCGCCCCTCGCCCCGCGCCCCGCGCCCCGGGACACGACATACAATTCAATTTGAGACCTTTCTCTTAAACGAGCCAAACTCAAGATTTGATTTGGAAAGTCTCACTGCTGAATAAAAAATTCTAAGCAATCCCTTCGGAGTCTAGAATATTCCACACCTCGTTGTTTGAACGACCTGTTAACGTGAATGCAGCCTCTGTGAAAGCTATCATGAACTTTTAGAAGAACTTTTAGAAAAATCTTGGAAACATTAACTGTAAGTTTGACAGATTAGGGTTCGGTATTGAAAGCAAATACACCTCTACAATAGAGGCAGGCTTTTTATTTATATAATAATAACCTACAATCTGTCTTACCCGTTGTCAAAAGGCAAGCAGCAGATTTGCATTGTTACATTATATTTTTAAATAAACTAAAAATAATGAAAATGTATATGCAAGATATATGAAGTATAAAAAACACGAAAAGAGCCACCTCTGAACATAACGGCCATCGCTCAGAATAATACTGCGACTCATTTGCGAACTAGAGCCACAAATTCCCTTTTAAAGAGTAGTTTTAAAAATTAAATAATTATAGCCCATGTTACTTGCTCACTAATGCCTAGCTTTCGAGAAGGTAAAAGTTTTGAAAAGTATTTTTTGAGTTTGTCCATTACAAACAAACATAGGAATGCCTAAAGAATCAAATCTTTTCTATTTATGATATTAGTTTAGACATAATTAAAAAATAATATTTAAAAAAAATATTTTGACGACCGATGTGGCGCGGCGGGCGTTGGTCCGCCTGCGACGCAGGAGGTTGCGGGTTCGATTCCCGCCCTGGGACAAATGTTTGTACGATCTACAATTATTTGTTTCGGGTGTTCTGGGTATTTGCTATGTATAATAAAAAATATCTATCTATGTTATGTATTGTATTAAGTATATCAGTCATCTAGTACCCATAACACAAGCTCTGCTTAGCTTGGGGCTAGATGATGCTGTGTGGATTGTCCAGCATTATTTATTTATTTATATTTATTTATTTAATTCGTCGCCATCGACGCACGCGCAGAAGCACAATATTAAAAGAAAAAATCTTAGCTCTGAAACCTCTGGGAAAACAAAATATATATGGAAATGTTTAAGGCTCCTTTGAATGCATTCTTAGTACCTTTGTAACCAACACACAGCATGATTCCGTGTTTTAAAATGCGGGTGTGACTATTTCCGTGGAATATTCTATTCAAATATCCAAGTGAAAGACAAAAACAAAAGAAGACCGGAGTATCTTTTTGCAGCAAATAGGTATTCTTCTAAAGATGGCCAAGTGATAATAGCCTTAGAATTCTCTTGAAGTTATCCCATAAGACAAGGAACATCGCAAGCTATTGTTAGAAATTGCCTCAATATCGGGAGCAACATCTTCGAGGGCAATCTATCGGAAATGTGCAGTAATCTGCGTCAAATTGTTGGTGCCCAACCATCGGTGAACTAAGGGGAGATGTTACATGACATTAATATAGATTCGATATTAAAAGTTTGGAGAGATGAAATGTTTTTATTTGGTTTTATTCGGTTTATTTGGTATTATCAATAATGTCACAGTAAGTTCATAGTTGAGTTGAAATAAGTCACTGTTAGCGCAACGACTACTACTCGCAGCGTAGGTGTGCCCTCCACAAGGTGGATCGACGATCTCGTAAAGATCTCAAGGAACCTATGTATAAGGGCAGCGCGGGATCGACAGATATAGCTTTTTTCCAATAGCTTATGTCCAATAGTGTACGTCTTTTTGCTAATGATGATAATTAATACAATAAAGCATTTTTCACTAACCAGAATAGCTTGGTAACC
The DNA here is from genome assembly GCA_905147745.2 of Phlogophora meticulosa. Lineage (NCBI taxonomy): Eukaryota > Metazoa > Arthropoda > Insecta > Lepidoptera > Noctuidae > Phlogophora > Phlogophora meticulosa. Next base: position 427,569 of record LR990523.1, read on the forward strand.
GCCCCAGATATAAACTCCATGGAATTTTGATTCTTGTTTTTTCTTAAACGGCCATTATAATTGCAGGTTTATTATTAATGTACGACAGAGATGATATAAAAAAACTAAAATGGTCAAATAAGAAAAACCCTATTTTAATATCAACCCAAAAACATCTCCTTCGCATCACTAATCAAATAGCAGGAAAATCACCTAGTTGACCATCAATACAACTGTCAATAAGGTTGAGACTCGTGTGAAGGGTGTCAGAGGCCAGCGCCAGTAATTAAGTGCGGGCGGTGACTCGACACAACACTATTAAAAACTTCGTCTGCCGATGCTGTCGGTCTCCGAAACCTACGAATGCTCACAATAATATTTGTGTTGCAATCCCACTTATAATTGGGCTTGGGACTTGCAAAGGCTAAGTTTATTGTGAGTATAATAATACATGAACATGTATCAATTCTCGGGCGTTAATTTAGCATATCGGCTGTAGCCAGTGACATTAATACTGGAGATTCAAGGTAAGTCAAGGTAGGCCGGTGCCATGCCAATGTCGACTGTGGAAAGCATCCATTATTACACTAGGTTATACACTAATGAGGCTTTCGCTTGTGCTTCCTCGCAGGTGTAATGGCGCTGGTGTCACAAAAACGCTAGAATTTCATTAAGAGTTTAAAAGACTTGCCAACGATAATTTCCAATTAGGATTTAAACGATATTTTTATTAAACTATTTACGTTGTTGCACAACGTCGCTCTAAGAACTGGTAGTTTTGCACAACGGTGAAGATTAAGTTTTAATGTTGTATTTTATCTTAGTGCATTTTCAATACTTGTAACATTTAGAAACCGTTCAGAGTAGGTTATACAAATATTAGAAGTATAGTTTATTGCTATTTTTTATGTCGGTAACCTATACTTACTTATTGAACCAAACTGTGCTGGTGTAATATATGAAAATAATAATAATAAATGTTTAATGCGAGCCAGATTGTGATTAGATTACCTATCTACGATATTTCACAATTCGTTATATACGCAGTTTTACTTAGTGGTATTATCATTGGCATCTACATAAACAAATGGTGAGCGATGGCCAGTTTTAACGGATGTGAAGAATATTTTTTTTATAGAAAGATAGCATACTTTAGGTATCAATTTGTTTCTTTTACAATCACCTTTCTTGCTACATAGCAAGAAAGGTGTTTTGAGTAAAAACATGATATTTGCCTTTCAGATAATAACTCATTTACTATGGGATCAAATCAAACAAAATATAAATATGTATCATCATCTGCCTAGCGTTTTCCCAACCATTTTCTCGGATGCAGCTGAATATCAGTATCAGTTTACCTGGAGCGATTGCCTACCTGACATACAAATTTTGATTGTTAAAACATCAATCGGTCTGCAATTTAGTTTCATAATAATACCTGTATGACTGTAATTCAAGGATGTTTTTAGGTAAAAAATTATTTATGTTTTTATTTTAAATATAATTCTGTTTAATTCCATTCTAATTATGTTTCTGACTGATTTTAATGTTGGTTATGATTTTATTTTAATTTTCTTATGATGTCCGTATGAATTTAGTTCGATTACGTTGTAAATTATTTTTTAGGTTTTTAATTATGATGCAATTTAATTTATTTTGATTCTATTCTGTTGATTGATAATTTTGATATTGTTATATTTAATTTTTAACAACTATTTTGAATTTGTTTAACTTTTAATTTTATTATGATTTTAATTCAATTAGGTTTTCGATAAAAATTTTGTTTCGTCCTCAACTTTGTTTCTGTCTGTGATTTTAATGTTTTATTTCAATTTTTTGTTTTAATTTGGCCTGAGGAGCCCGATTGCTCTGTGTGTATCAAATTATACATTTAATCAATATGTAGTGCATGATGTGCTTACCTGTAAGAGATTGACACACCTGACCCGATTTGATTTAATGTAACCCATAATTGTTTGAATGTACTCAATTGTTGGTGAGCCAAATAAATAAATAAATAAATCAAACATCTGCAGTAATTAATATTTGTAGCATTATTTTATTATACTCTCTAGAGGATTGCATCAGCAATTATCTATTGCACGATATTAAATTATAATTTACCCATAAAATGGGTAAAAATGCATGAGTCCAAATAAAGTATGAAACTGCACTTATGTAGGTATTTAAACTGAAAGGAATGCTGCAATTTAAAAATTAATTTGTACACAAAATAATTATATAGCTGCTCTTTAATTATCTAGGTACTTGATATGCTATACCCGTCGACGTCATCAAGCCAACACCAGCTGTCACTGAAACATAAAGCTGTTTCGCACATAAGTCGCATTTTGCTGAGCGAAAAAGTTCGTGTTGGAATTTTGCACTTTTTTTAAACATTATCCCGACACACGCTTCTCTTCAAGATTGAAGTGATCACAGTGAAAGTGTGCGGTAAATAAACGCATGTTGCCGCGAGTTGAATATGTGTGTTCGAAAGACTTCTACTGAACCGTCAACCCTTAGCATTAAAATGGGATGGCAGCTGCTCCCTTCGCCTTCACTTCACATAAGTTTTCACGGAATAGAGCTGCAGTTCTGTAAAGTAAACCCAACACACGTTTTCATTTCACAGAAATCATTTGTCCATCGTATACTCTACAATACATTTATAGTTCCAACGATTTGCAACTCACTTAAGGTAGAATGCAGCATTGAGCGTCCGAAGAAAACGCCTTAAGTGCTCAGCTCAAGTGATTCCCCTGCGTGCAGTTTGGCTAGCCGCCAAGCGTGCCACTTCACCGCCAAGCCCTCGTAAACTGTTTGCAGTATGACACACTTAAATAAAACAGTGATTTAAATAAAAGAATGTGGTGTTTAAAATGCAGCGCATGATGAGGTTCTGATAAGAAGTATCTTATGCACTCAGCGACGATCCCGTCGGCATTGTTTGGCAGAATGCCACAGCATCGCCACTTTATGGTCAAGGAGAATGGGCGCCAGTTTTGCGTACAGTACGAGTACTTGTGTAAAGTAGGGTACGGAAAGCCAATTTTGAATAAATCGAGCTTAGGAGATGGCCAATAGTAAAGACGATTATTACCTACGTTATCTAGTGGCTCCCCCACTGCGGCTTTTAGGCAGCATGTAAACATGTGAGCAGTGATTGTAACGCTTAACAACTCCCTCATACCGTGCTTACTATCACACGATGTTTTGTGATGGTTCTATAAACTAACTTACCTATAAGGTATATTTCTTTTTTTTCTATGTAGGACATCGATGCCAAGTAACGAAGTCACCACCTTCAAACCACAAATATTAACAGCTAAAATAAGAAAAAAACCATCTAAAGCTTCAAAACTAGTGTGTGAAGTCCTCCAAGAAGTTTCCGAACCAATCCCCCAGCGCGCGGCGGTCCGCAGTCTAAACGTCGCTCAGTGAAGTCAATAAGTTTTTTAATGCCTTCTCGCCTCGCAGATAACTTGGTAATCGATGCTCGAGTAATTTGTGTTTAGTAAGCGAACTCGAACACTTTTTATTAGGAAATTGCGGAAGTTGAAAAGTGTGAACGATTTCTTTAGTGAGGTAGCCAATTAATGGAATATTTTGAAGAATCTTCTAATTTTGAACATATTCTGTTTGCTGTTTCGACATAGTTCCTGAGAGAATTTAAATTTTTTAAGCTTTATTTTATAATCGATTAATTCTATCATTGCTTTTCTTACTTACTTGATTACGGTAGGATTTTTTATCACCCCGAGATGTGTGTAAAAAAATAACGTTACCATAAAAGCAGAATTTAATAAATATTAGATAAAGAAACTTCTCTGGAACTTAATCAAAATGATTATATTTCTCTAAGAATGTCGGCGCGGGCTAGCCAAGTCAACCACTTTGTAAAGTAGACAGAAAAGTAATTTCTTTCAAGAATTCTATTATAAATTAATGTTAAAAGCCTGTCAAATAATGTTTATAACGATCCCGACGTCTAATTGTCAGAAAAAAAATATATAAATTTTAAAGAAAGTCTATGCTGTAAAACGAACTAATCTTAACTTCTATAGCAATTGGAGAAGTCCCAATTGGAGCTGAATGAAGAAAATTGACAAAGAAATTGTAAATTGAGTATTGTTAAGTCAAGAACGCACGCTACAGCTCTAGTTATTTAGATAGTTTGAAAGTTGTAATTACAAAAGTCAGAGTTTTGAAGTCATTTGGGGACTATCTTGAAGATTGAATTCACTTCGTTAGTGTTGGGTCAATAAAGTAAAATTATCTAAATCCAGAATTAGAGTGTCTTTCACACACATTTTTGATTGCCTAGTCAAAAACTTGTAAGCAGTACAGACAGAGAGAGCTCTGTGTCTGTCCGTCTGTCTAGATGGACACACCAACGGAGCAGACTGAAGAGCGAGCCCTAAATGCTTGTGAAATGGGAGATGGAGATACAGGAGCTTTCCAGTAGCACTATAGGCACTGCACTTAGTATCATCTTCATCTGTCCTTCCGTCTGTCTGTTATGTACTACAAAGTATACCTAGTGGAAAATGCAGTCGCCACTTATAGTATTCCCCCAAGATAATATCATGCCATTTAAATGAAGCCCTCCAACGTTAACCACACAAACAAGTCAGAAATGTCAGACCTCATAATATGATAAAATAAAGTAAGAAACTTATTAATTTTCACCCACTTAACATGAGTTTTTAATGAGAAGACTCGCTTGCTACTTTATGTTAATTAAAAGTTAGCGGTATTCCAATTTATTCTCATCAACGGTATCAAAGTCAGACCTCTTTACAGGAAGTTCGGATATACTTAAAATCCAGTTATTTAATAGTATTTGCGTAAGTAGGCACGCTTCTTTATGTGGCTGTGTTTTCATGTGTAACTGTGCGTGACGTGCTGAGGCCAGCATACAAGGCACGTAGGTACAGACGTACACGCTGGGGAGTTTGTTGCGCTACTCCTTATTTCCTGCCAGAGCACTAGGAAGTGGTGGCGGGCAAACGCTGTGTGGGACTGTACTTCAAGAACTGTTGTTTCTCAGTCTTTCTTGGATACATTAATTTTGGTTTTGTTTCCTAGAGAGGTATGATCAAAAACACAAGCCTAGGATTTTTATCTAAAGTTTCCTTTCATTGTAACCTACTCGAAATCAAACAAAATTAGTGTCGCATTTGCAGCTGACAACAGTGTTGTTCTGTTCGACGATGCGAATATCAAATCGCTCGCCAGTTTAATAATATTATTCTAGAGTTCAGTCGCGTGAACGGAAAACAGTTCAATAAGCTTGCTCAATAGAATCTTACTTTCTTTGACCACAACTGGTATATGGTTTCTCTTAGAAAAGCAATAGGCCTTCCTTGTATAAATGTCACTTTTTATTCAGAACAATAACGTGGATTGAAATACACCACAAACGATTTTAAATTTATATATGAATTTGAAAAAGCCTCTACAACACTATTTATAGCAAGCATGACTAAACCAGCATATTTTTGACTATCTGCATCGCTAGGCGTGATAGATTTTATATATATTATATAAAATACAATATATAATATATTATATTATATACAATACCCACTTGAAGATCTGCATTCCACGCCTGCATTTCCATCGTATCAGTAAGAAGGAAGTAGCATTTACCCATATTAGTCCTGCAACTTGGAATTTATGTATTGACGCTTTGTAGTTGCACCTGGGTACCTTCCTGTATTGTGTTAGCACAGCCGTAGGGGATAGTAGGTACTGTATCTAAATTATCCTGCCATCCTTTACAATTGTTTTGCCTTGATTGCCTTGTCTTAAGTTGTCTTGCTATATTTGTGTCGAAGAAGCTCTTTTAAATTCATATTTAATAAGTACGTTCCAAGTCCGCATAAGAAGTTGAAGAGTATAGATCGGTATAGTTTATAAAGTTCAAAGGCATAGAAGCCAACAGCAAAAGTACACGAGCAAGTGAATCACAATACACTTTTGGGGAATTTCAATTACTTGTACCATATTCAGTAAGCTGGTGTAAGCAGAACAGTAGGTAGCGACGAGCATTCCACGTTGTGTGCATGGTCGGAGCGGTTGAGGAAAGCATGCGTGGGTATTCCATAATCGCGCTTTTCCACTGAACCATGGTGGACGGAGATCCGAAACAGAATATGAATGTAAATATTTATATGTCATTTGCAATGGCAACCTTATTAAAAATAGTAATCATTGTAACAATATTTGAATATGTAACTGAAAATGGCGCATTTTAAGCAACTTTTAATAGGGAACCAACCGTGAGCTCACGAATAAAGAAAATCAACTGCTCCCTACATTTCGTCGAGGTATACGAACAAAAGAAAATAAATAAGTAAATAAAAGTTATACATGGAGCAGCTGTATTTTCTCTTTGATTACAGGGTTGGTCTTTTCAACTCTTTTTCAGGTTATTTTAACTAAACGTTGTAGGTGTGTGCAATATAATTGGAATTATAGTCAAAGTTCCATATTCATATGTTACAATAACAAAACCTTCACCATTCTTATACGAGTATCTCCACCTCATAAATTATCACCAAAATCCTAACATCATCAAATTACGTAGAAAACGTAGCGTCAGTTTAATTGAACTCGGCGGCTGTCAGCTGTGAGCTCCGGAGCTCAATTTATAGCTCCCTAGCCCCACCGCGCAGCGTCCGTGCTGCGCCGCGCCGCCGCCGTGACGGACCGGAGTGCAACGTACACGGAGCTCCGGGATTTAAGGCACGTACCGATTATGATGTGAGATTGTACAGCAATTGGGTAATAATGTCGCATTGTGGATGTATTACTTGGGTTCTTATTTTTGACCTGGTTTGGTGCTGAATGAATTGATGCATGGTTTACTTTTTAGCGAATGTTGACAACTAAAACCCTCAGAAGCTTTGTAACATTTTTTTGTGAAGACAATGCCATTATAACAATTTTGTGTGGCATTGATACTTACTCACGGATCTCTCCAAGATATTTGTCTGTGGTAGGTACTCTCAAAAGTGTTGGAAGTCTCGACCATAGGTATAGTAATTAAGCTTCACTACACGATGTACGTACAGCCTTTTCTTATCTATGTTGGGGTCAGCTACCAGTCTAACCGATTGCAGCTGAGTACTAGTGTTTTACACCTTATCTGACCTCCATACGTACACGCACGATAGCACGATATCCCTTGGTGAGTCTGGGTTGTCAGACTTTTGGGCTTCTGTCATCCCGTAATAACTATTAAAGATCTACAAAAATGACAGCCGGGACCAACGGTTTTGGAACTAATACTTCACAAAAAAACAAACGAAATGTTAATCAAAGACAAACTACTAATATGAGAATCAATAATACATAAGCTTACATCCGCAAATCCCAACTAAACGACAACCATTATAATACAATCCAAACATACAAGAAATCCATACACGAATAAATCCGAGCAATTTATTGCTCCAGAATTATCATTTATCGATACTCCCCTCCAACATAAACAGACGAACAATGTGATTCACTAAATCTAATTTCCATTCTATTGTGCGTGCGATACAATTCAATCACCTGATTGGCTGCTTCTCTCTGTCTTACTCATTGAGTTAGAAAGGGACGGACGATAGAAATCTTTAATCAACAGAAGCATCTTGACGCTTACATTGTTATCAACTCGCAGTGGATCACTTAATACAGATTAAATCTGAAATACGTTTACTTCTTAGTGCTTTGTTAGTTAAATATGTCGACGTGGGTCGTGTTCAGAAACTAGTTATTGTAAGTGTTGAAAACTTGAGAGGGAAGTTAGTTCTGAATTGTTGCCATAATAGTGTAATGTGTTGATTGATTTATTTATTGATGGTGTGTTGTACGTTATGTTATGTCTTATGCTCTGTGGATAAGGCTCCGCTTCTGAGGCCTCCAATCCAGGCAAGTATTTTACTGATATAGGAGCCTTTTTGACGTCGTACAGGTCCAGGTATTTTATTTTACCAGTAAACTGGTTCAGTATTTTTCCTTTGGACAGCCTGTGCGTGTCCCAAATAAATGTTTTTTCGTCGTCTTCTGCTTCAAGTACTAATCTTACTTACACGTACCCTTACATTTTTCAAGGATTAAGCATGGCTTATCTGTAACCCCTGTCTATAATGAGGGTAGAAGACCACGTTAATAGAGCACAAATTAATATTCTAGTCATCTGTCTTAAGCTTTATTCGAAATATTAGAATATAGTTCATGATATTACCAAGTACGTACACAAATGCTCTGACTTGTACTTTACTCGGCTTTGAATAAGTGATGTCTTTACACCAGACCAAAGGACGAATTATGTGTTCGCTTAAGTCGTTGTTCTCTGTGTCTCAACTGAATTCGTTTCTCTTGAAGGTTTCAGTAAGTTTCAGTTTGGCCCAAAAGGTAAAATTTTATGACGCTGATACCGTCTCTGCTTTTGAAATGTTTATTACTCATGACTGTCAGCTGTACAGTTTTTCCCAATTATATTGTGGTTGAGTCTTTTAGTATAACCAGATGCATCTAAGTCTTAGTATATTACACAGAGAGACTGCCTTTTGAACCTTCATTTGACGTAAGGAATGGTCGGCCATTCGTTACGTCACTAGTTAACATTGTCAAAAATATACAAATGGTGGTCAAATCTCTGTATATAATGGATAATCGCGGTTTCCTCACAATGTTTTCAAGTAGCGTCGTGTGATGTCTGAAAAAGGTCTACTTACAGAAATAAATATTAATTCATAATTATTTTATACTGTCCTTTACCATTTTGAGGGCAGAAGTAGAAAATTAAATTACACAAAGCTCGAATTCGAAACCACGACCACTGCTCTCAACCTGAGCCGCTCGAGCTATGATGTTTATTCAATAAATAAACAATCTAAGAGCAAACTACCTCGGGTCACAAATGCGTCTTCTAAACTTGAGGTCCTATGATCGAGAAATGCTAGTGGCTAATTCAATAAGAATTTTCTGGAGTAGCTTTGAGTCGGGATTTCATTTCTCACTTCTGCCTAAACCAAAGACCCTTATTAACAACTTCAGCATGAAGTTATGCCAAACTTTAACCTCAAAAAATGGATGCAAAATCTGAAGGTTGCTCTGGATTTAACTTTACTTTACTCCATCGTATTTAATAAGAGGACTAGGGCGTTGACGTTTTGTAATTAAAAAAAACAACAACAATGTTAATTTCCACATAGTACATAGCGTGCTAGTATAATTCGCTTCAACTTGCAGGATTGCAGCAAATCCTGGGGATTAAACCCTTGCCCCGATACTGTAATGCGCTTAGCAGTAAAATATATCTGTCATTGGAGGCGTTTCATCCTCAGGTATTAAGGCACCGAGGAGTTCGCACCAGGAATACTGAGCGACCGCTCGATGTAAACGGATTAGATAGGTTACTGTTTATTTGCTTAACTTGTGCACTTTAAATAGAAGCGTTAGTCTTGCCGTTTACATATAGGGTTTTGGCTAGATATATCAAATAAAGGATATAAATTAGGCACTAAATTCCCTCGATAACTGATTTTCAATAGAAAACAACTCTGCCACCCACTGAAAATCCTGCTGTCAATCCTGTTTTTTTTTATTTGGAGTCTAAAAATGCCTTCAATTCTTTGAACAGAAGATATTCAGGAGCACACAAAACATGTCAAAACGTAGATAAAAAATAATAACGTTGGCAAAGATTCGTTTCACTACAAAACATTGCCTCCCAACCATCCATTTTCGCCGTTTGTTCTTTTTACATACACGTCCCAATTATGTATGCGACTGTTGTCCAGTATCGCAGGTAAGAAGTCTGCGCTGTATCCGGGCAGATTAATACGCGCTGCACGGTGAACGATAGCTGTCTTCGCTTGAACGCGTCGCGACGACTTCAGCGAGAGAATGGTGGGGACCAAGGCAGTGGCTGAAGGCGGGTATTCGAGGCAGAAAACGAAGAAGAAAGTGAAGTAAGACTCACAGGTTACTTAGTTATCTTACATATTATTACAATATAATGAAATAACTACATAATTCAGGTTGAACCATAAAAAAATAAAAAGTTAACAACACTTTCATAAATCCGCCTCAAAAAAATCTTCTATTCATCAACAAACAGATTACTCGTTGAATTAGAGAAGCGTGATACTAGGAACTTCCCACGCGCAAGCAAATCAATTTGACGCCATGAAATATTAGTTTCTCTTCAGAGCTAGAAGCGTAAAATTACATGATAATTTTTTATCAGTTTACCTAACTGTGAAGCGCTCACTTTGGTCATGGTGAGCAATGTGAGATGACATTTTTCTAGGTAGATTATAGAATGAGATATTATAGAATCATACTTGTCATGTCTGGTTTCCGAAACCTAAGCTACCTACGATAAAAATATGAAGGAGTACTTATCGCTGGTACAGTATCTTCCAGATTAAGCAACATCAAACGGTACCGCTTGCAACTTGTCCCGTAGTAATACTGAAATCCATTTACCCAGCGCGAGCGCAGCGAAACTAAATCGATTACGTCGGAGACTGTTTGTCCGGTAATGGAGCTATCTGTGACGTCACCGTCGCTCAGTGATTCGTCTTTGTCTTGTACTTGCTTTTGTTTTACAACAAAATAATACGAGCGCTTGTCCGCTTAGTGTGTGTTTCGATGTACCTACCAACTGATGCGCCTCTGACGCTTACGATCGTATGAACAAATCATGGCATGTTTTTTTTTTTTAAAATGCCATGATAATTTTTGTCAAAATTTCACACTTGCACCTATGTTTACGAATAAATGATTCTGATTCTGATTCTGAAACAGTCATAAATAAAATTATAGTATCAGGTTGTTACTGAACGAGCATTCATCACCCTGGCTTGTTCAGGGCGGGTTTGCAATGCCAGACTTATATTCATTTATAAGTCCAGGTTTCCTTACGACTTTTTCCTTCACCGATGTCACTGATATCCAAGATAAATTTAGAAAATACATATAAATTGAAAAGATCGTATTGGTATGGTACTGACGGTATTCCAGCCTACAACCTCAGGCAAGACAACCAAGACTGAGTGATCACGACCTCAGTGATCAGACCTCATGAAACAGTTGCCATTATAGTGTTCACGCTTACATTTCTCAAGGGTTAATTTTGGTAGAAATTTACTACACCATGAATGAGGAGGGTGGGTTATAAACTAGGCTCTAACCTGTATTGTTGCCTAATGTGAAAATAAACATCTTGGAGAAACCTGTGCTTAGCTTTCTGGTCTGGTATCGCCAAAATACAGGTGAATAAGGAGGTTATCTATGTTATTTCTTTCTTTGTTCAATAATGAACATTATTATTATTTTTGGTGTGTACTACATTATTTACTCAGTCGGTACAGGAAAAATCGTTCTTGGAATCGTCCCCATTTGTAATACATTCAGTAAATATTGTCCAGTATTTGTTACCCTAGTGATACGTCGTGCCTTTCTATAACTTCCGTCTCAAGTCCAATAATAACAATATCTGACTTATTGGTCAACAGAGGTCATTCGAGGTCACCGCACTTCATTCCAGACGAATTGCTATTTGAGCACAAAATTATTATCAGCCATTTGGAACGTCCACTATAACCGAATTCATGACTGCGGCTATCCAACATCTCGTTTTTAACAACCGATTCTCAACCTTATTGCTTCAGTATAGAACTACAATAAAACCAGATGCCTCTCTTGAAGTATCGCTTCATTTTTGCATGTAACGTGTAAAAAAACTGAACATCTCACCCCAGACGACCCTTAAGCCTTTTTCCGTTACCGTTACTATCATCCAGCTATAACAAACGCTATCTACTTGTGACGTATAATATTAAACCTTATTGTTTGCACATACAGTTGAAAACCGGATGTAGTGAACTGCAAAAATAAATTGGTCATGCTGACCGCACGAACAAACTTATGAATATACGTCAAGTATCCCTTACTCCCCTGAAATAAGGTTGAAAGTTCTGCTGGCAGCCGCTGTAGCATTTGAAAGTATTTGGCCTCACGCCAGCGCGTCAATAGACCGTAGTGGCAGGAGTGACGTCTCGTGGCCGTTACAGTGTGTTTACACCGCAGTTACCGCCGTTTGGTGGTGTAATGTGCTCTTGAAGCCACCAGTAAGTGGCTTAAAACCTTAAACTGAACAGATCTCGACATGTATTGAGGATTAGAGCCCGAAATTTCGCGCATCGTTTGGCAGAATTGCTAAGCTTTCTTTTTATGTGATAGGTTTGGCAGACACTCCAGCAGCCACTTGATGTGTAGTGCCTGCCACAAACACACCTTCAATACCAAGGGAAATTATACCTGTAGGTACGGCCATTTCTCCAAATAAGACTGCTTGACGGAACAAATAGGCAAGGTGGTATTCATTCCTCAGACCAGCCCCCTCACAAGGAGCTCTGGAACAACTGATGCTCTACCCACTGGAACAACTGATCCGATTTAATTTCAAACTCAATTAAGATATCTTGCAGTTGCTCCGTTTATTGCAAATAGTTTATCTTCGTCTGCTTCGTGATCGATTGCAGCTGTCGCCAGCCTGCATTTTGGCTTAATGTTTCCAATGGCTCCGTTTTCGACTATTTTAGTAGTTAAAAATGTGGATATTGTATATTATTTTGTATAAATGATTATATTGGATGGTATGAAAAGATAATTTGTAAATTATTGGCTTAAAGCAAAGGAAGTTCTAAAAATATAAGTTAAGATCAAACCTCTTAGAATTTATTTTTGAGGAGATCTCAATCGGATAATAGCAGCGTTCATTATATCTTAGCTCTTGATATAATACTGGTCCTCTCACTAATCTAGAAGTAGAATGTTTTTTTGGAACGTTACCTTTTTTCAAAGAAGATAGCAAATAAAAATGTCTTGAGCTTGTAACATCATTGTCATCATCAATATTATAATGGACTTCTTGCAATCAGATCCCATCTTCAATCTCATCACGATAACTCTCCACCTCTCTACTGTCAGATAAAGTACAACTCACGCCTATTAACAAAGCAAGTTCATTTAAAAATGTAGGCGTATCGAAATTGTTCGCAGGCCGATACGTTGCGAATTCATAGGGGCTCTCATTGTGCACGCCACTCGTAAACCTGCTTTACTGCCTACCCCCGATACCTTCACGCCTTCTAATAGCCTCGATTGGTATAGGAGACACACTGGGTATTTGCGAAATATTATATATTTGACTTGTTTTTTATTTCAGGGATTCTTGATGTCAATTAAATACAAGCATCTTTCTCACATCACCATAATTCTCACTGAAAACTGAATCAGTACTAAACCTAAGGTCGTCCTTAATAACTAAATGTAGATATTTTTTTAATTTTATTTATAAGGTCGGTTCTATATAGTTTTCAGTGTATAATTTCAGACAATGATAGATATTTATGATACCTTAAAATAACCAACTATTATAGCTTTTCAGTATAACGCGGATTGATATACATATATTATAAATTTTCGGCAGATGACTAAAATCTATAATAATATTTAATTTTCTTGTTCTCATCTCTCAGTATACCACCACCCTATAGGCAGTAGTTACCGGCGCGCGGTTTTTACGCCTTCCACTGAATATTTAATCGAGATGAAGTGATAAAAAAATGTAGCCTCCACAATTGGGATGCCTCGCCCAGGCAACCCCGGGATAAGTAACTAATATTACATAACACTGGAATAGTTTTGTTGTTACTCCTAATTGGTGTTTCGAAGCAAAATAGTTTATGTTGTATCGTGTTCTTAAACAACCGTAACTTGTTATCTAAACTGTTGAGATAGTGAAAGTGAAAACTTTAGTGTCACGTTCGCGTTCTCTGACGCAGACACCGGTGTGGGTACGGTTAGTAGGTTTCTTTAGGGTTGAGCTACGCGTTGACCTGATGAAAGAAAGAAAAGTATGAAAAACATTCATTTAGCACACGCTCAGGCACACAATGAGAATACTTAAGATCGAAAACAAAATAGAAAATATAATGACAGAAGTAATAAAAATAAAATATTAACTATGTGTCTTACGGCCATGCCAAATGGGTCCAATTCAGCAAAAATGCAGTGACAACTAGTGTCTGACCCTGGTTTTCAATCTGGAAATATCACGGATGTAAATCAGTTGTTGCATGTATACCGTCTGTCGGAACAGGTCAACTTATAGCTGCAGTAGCTCTTTCTTCAAAAAGTCTTTCCAAACTTTACCCTGCATCTTTAAACTTATATATAACACAAGCTCTGCTTAGCTTGGGGCTAGATGATGCTGTGTGTATTTTCCAGCATTATTTATTATTTATTTATTTATTTATATACATATAATATAATTTTCGGACTTTAAAACATACCCTGAGCTCTAATTATTAAACGCCAAAGCCAACTCAGAAGTTGGTTTTGGCGTTTAATAATCACAAAAAACAATTTTCTCCTCTTTATTACAATTTTAGTTTAGATTACATAAACCTTTGGTTATGTTTTTAAGAACGTGATACCGTCAATCAAGGCGCTGCAGCCTGCTAGCTGATGCCTTTATTCCATTTACTACTTATTACTACTAATTAATAAGTAGAAATTGTAGTCACCAATTATTGGGATAATCTGTATAAATCAATACGACCATTTTAATACATTAGACTTATCTATGGTACACTTTAACACTTGCTTTTTGAATCCCCACCAAAACAGCAAAAATAAAGCGGCAACTTCTCTAACCTCTTTTGCTTTTTCACCATTGATTTATAGTAATATTTCAAACAGAATAGCACTCAACATTTACCTGCTAGGTACTTGGGTATAAGCCTATCTCAAACGGGCCGGCACTATGAGGCGGTATTTCTTCACAATAAAAATACTTAAACATTGTATCACGAAAAACTGGTGTAGTGTCAACAAAATATGCACGAATTAATTTATTATTGTAATTTGTCAATTATTTATTTGTAAGTTGTAGTTTAAAAGTAGTGATTGAAAAACAAGTTCTAATTGTGCTGATACAGTGTTGGCTGAGTTGGGTTTTTACCAAAAACTATAGTCTCAACACACGTTGATGAAATTCCGACATCTCTTACAGTCGGCAAACAATTTAACTACATTTTTGTAAAAAAATAATTCATAATTACCAGAGTAATTTACTTTGACATTATAGTTCCACTACTCAGTTTTGTCGCTAACAAGCTAAGTTGCCTGTACTTATATAAAAATATTAATATGACAAAGCTGGAGACTTTGTTTTATATTACTTGCGCTGTAAACCTAGGAGCGGGTGAAATCGCGGGGCACAGCTAGTTTAAGAATATACATACGAACACTTTTAGTTTGTCTTGTCTTCACTAAGATTATTTAAGCAAAATATTTAGTAAAACTATTATTATTTTACAATAATAGTTCTATTAAATCTAATCTTCCGTGGAAAATACTCCTTTTTATTTTTACAGTCTAAAGAGTTCCTATTATTGAATTCAACGTGTACTTCTCGCACTCCTCGACACTAGTATCAATTCCTCGTCCCGCTCTCGTGCAGTTGTACACACAGTGTTATTCTGTTATCGAGTCGCTGATCAGATTGCCGACGGTACTGCGACGAGCGGATTGTTCGATTCCGTCGACAAATACTACAGTTGAGAGCTATTTTTGCACCTTATTTCTTTGAATTTTTCTTCTTTTCAGATTGATGTTGCTTGGTTCTGGCATTTATGTTGTATATTTTTAATAGCACTTTCTGAGTTTTCAACGTGAGTATTTTTGTATACTATTTATTGAAATTAATGGAACGTTTCATTGTTTATTCGTATATTATCTGAAGCTTTCTCACTTTTATACCGATCTTATAAATTACGCTAAATATGGATCGTAACGAAATCATCCATCCTACTAACCTAAGTGTCCAGCCAGTGTTCTAAAAATAATCTTACTGAAAAGTTGGATGAAGCTTGCGGTGAAGTGGACTGTCAGTGTCTCCCGATACTAGGATAGCGAATCAAGAATCGAATATATTATTTCAAAGTTGGTATTTAAGTGTCAAAACATTACTTCTTCTATTATTATTTAATAACAATTGAGTTTTAAAGTCTATGTTTAAAACTTTTTATTTTCGTACTGGAGCGCTTATTGAGCGCGTCACCCGTGCCCATTGCTCATACTCTAGGATAATGAAAATAAAAATAATCAATGTCAAAAATTAATAGCAGCATATTTCTCCACTCACGTGTGAAATAGGCTGTTGAAATTTTAATTTTGAAGCACCGTAGGATGAAGATTATAATTACAAATGCCGTATTTTAGTTAATATTCAGAATATTGCAATTTTCAGCACACAACAATGCTGTTTTGCAGAAGATAAAATAAGGTCGCCTAGATATTTTAAGTGGCAGGCAAATATTTTAGACCCCCTTTCACCCCCGCCTTCCACCTGTCGCGTTCTAAGACACTAATGAAAATAACCCAACACGTTTTCATACTGAAAGATATTACAGCCATTAAACCATTCACGAGATTCCACCTTTTACTAAATTACATTTAATAAGTACTAGGTTGTCATGAATTCAAGTAGCACTTCACGGACTCATTCAATTTCTTTACATTCGTACTTGCAAATGAAACTCGTGCTGGTGTAACACAATTCTATATTCGTAATGTTATGTTAACTGTAACATTTTAACTGAATCGTACGGTTCAAGTCGTGGAACGTACAATTGCAGTTTTGAAGAGCGCTTTTACGCTGAAAAACAATTTTCTCTTTATATTTGTGAGATTTCAGCTTAGAATGTTGTTGCGGCGCCATGACAGTTTGTTGTAATTAATTTCATGTTCCGTTTTGCGGGGTTCGTTTCCTTGTGTTGTTTAATTTACACTTAGTGTGTCTAGTGTGTTGGTGCTGAAATCTAAGTTTAATACTCTAGACTAATTTCAAGTTGAAGTGGATTTTTCATGTACTCAACTAAAGAACCTTCCACGGTCTCGTCTCGACTCATTTTGTTCCGTTTCGTCCTGGTCATACACACATGCGGGTGTCGAGTACTACGCACCTGATCTTTTTGACAAAAATGACCAATAAGGTCATTGTACGTCCTTCTAGGTCGTCCCCTCGCGAGGGATTCAAACTTATTGTTTATTTATTTTACAAGATCAGCACCGAAATCTCTTCTGTCAGCATATTTCCCTAACTCCATCACAAGCAGCGGCACTCAATAAATAGCCGAAACTCGTGCGATGATTTATATCATCACTTCGCTGAGTTATAGCGTCACATCGCGCTCAACTTTCTTCGTCTCGCTGGCAAATTTGTTCCTTCACTAACGAGTTTGGAGCCTTACTTTCTTTTACTAAAGTAGGTTACAGGAATAGGTACGTTTGTATGGAATTTTACGTGTGCGTCCCGAGGGGTTAATGAACTGTAATTAGTGCCAAGGTATTGCGACGTGAAACTACGGTAGGCGTATCGAAAATTTTATATTATACGCCTACCGGAGTTTGCTGTTATCAGAAGTTGAAATTAGCAAATGTACACTAAATTTATAATATTGTATTTAATTTCAGTATACCACTGACTATTCACATTACACTAAAACTAATCCAAATTGAATTGGAATAAATAGGGAGGAACACTAAATAAAACTATGAACCCACAGGCGTCCAAACACTGTTCCGCATCGCTGTCAAACAGAAATGTAGCCAATAGACTGGCAGTATATCAATACTGCCAGTGTTTTGGCTACGTTTCAATAATTAATCGTAATCAATAATTATTTTATCGTTCAACTTTGCTAAGTTGAATTACGAAAATAAGAAACGACAGCTTATGAAGTATTGTATGAAACAAAAGCTAAGTTAGACGAGAACACAACTTTCCTTTGTATTTTCTATTCATAGCCTGTTAAATGAAACGCATTGATATCTACATTGTGTTTATCAAAGTAAAATAATAATGAAATAGCAAATAACAACTTGCCAAACTAGCCGGCTCCACAAAACACCAAATATACCAGTCTCATCCGCCATCACTTATCATGACTAATCCCCTGCTACATAAAATCGAGATAGTGTGTCAGTGTTTATGGTAATAGTGGCGTGTCTGCCCACCCCCGGCTATAAAGCAGCGTGAAGAGTGGTCGGCGTGAACCACGGGTCACGTGTTAGAGGACTTGTACATGCACTTTGGGGTTTGAATTGTGGGGACGAGATGCTGTTAATGATGGTTTTTTTTATGGGCTGGAGATATTTTTAGTGTCCCATCTACTTTATCAAGTTTTCATCAAGTTATATCGGTGCAAGCTCAAGTATAAATATAGTTTATGTTCTAACCGTCCTACAAGGAACTCATGGCTGAGTAATACAGCCACACTGGTCGCTTTTCAATGGTAAGCAACGTTTGCCGGGTCCGTGGACGATTCATTACAAATCGAAATGGTGCTCGGAAGGAATGTTAAGCCGTTGGTCATGCTGAGATTAACTGTGCGAAGATCTTTGACAGCCGTTTAATTGTCCCTACATAATAATACGGTAGTATTAAGTAGGCACGTTTTGTGAAGGAAAATACGATTTCCTTATCAGCCAATAGAAGACCGTGAAAATCATAGAGCATTCCTATGCAGTTCCTACACAGTAGACTCTTTTCACATAGACGTCAATAATATCGGGAAACGTGTCGCCAGTTTATTGCACTTTTTATACCGCCGCCACTTCGTGACACCATAAAATATTTATATTTTATAGCTACTAATAAAATATTTACGCCGGGTTCCTGATACTCGAACCTACCTGACGAATAAACAGAAATATCTCTTTTCTAATTCAACATTCCCTTTTATATAAAAATTCTCTCGTATCTCTCGGCATCGTATAAAATTGTGTTTAAAGGTTACAATTTTACCGTATTCTGTCTGTTTACGGAGTGCTATAAATATTTATTCGAGCATTTTTTGTATTTTTTTTAGGTTTTGAAGTACAATAGAGTAATATAAAAGGTATTCTGGTTCTTACTTTTTAGTATAATGTGTGAATTTGCAAAAGTATGGATACTTATCCAGTAATTTACAATTTGGTCTTTGGGTACGAATATCCTTTTATAATGTAACATCATAATTTATTACTTATGTGCCAATTTCAATACGTGCAACGGCAACCTACTAATAATCTTGTCACATAATTACAGCGTGATACGAGCGGCAATTTTGATTGGATATTAGTGCATTCTTGTTCATTGACAGCGCTATGAAAATCAAATTGCTTATAAATGAGCTTGACAGTTTATGTAACAAGGAGAAGGAAAACCAACTTTGACGTAAACACCAAACCTTAGGTAAGAAGTAGTCTCCTGAATTCTATTAATTCTTAATTAATTTTCTATAAGACTACAAGCTCTTGTCTATAAATCTGTAAAAAGTAAAGTATCAGTTTCAGTTCGACTCGACAAGCTGAAGGCGCTGTAAACTTTGAGAAATGCTGTCAAAACTTATAAAAGTCCGCCGAGCGACGGAAGTTGGAAAAATCTGTATCGGGCGTCGATTTAATATATATCTTTCAGTGAAAAATTGTGCATAGTGAAAAGTCCTTAGATGGTAGAAATCAGTTTTAGTTTTTGAGATAGTACAAAATATATAGATCAGAGTGAGAATGAAGCCACGTTTTGAAAAAACCGTTCAAAAGTAAATTTAACAGAGTAACCTAGTAAAATGTTACTGTAGCTAAATTTGACCATTTACAAACAGAGAACAGCTGGCACCTACAACATGTTTTATTTTAAGCTTCAAACGTCTGTTAATTATTTCAGTATACTAACTGTGAAAGCAGCTGCGGTTTTATAATTGGTTATTTCATACAAACTCTACCTTAACCGTTTCCTATTTAAAAAAATGCATGTTTACTGCTTCCTTGAAAGCGGCCTATTTGATACATGTTATTGTAGGCGTCTGTAGTTACTAAGGCCAACAGCTGTGGCGGACACATTCCTTCAAGTGGAAGGTCGGCTGGTTTGTCGACTTCCTTCGATATAAAACTATCGTACTTTTGTTGTTACTCTAACATTGTACATTTCATGCATTTCTTTTATACGCAACGGTTAGATAAACGGTATTTTGGCACATCCCACTTGCTTCTACGATCTGTGTTTCTTGTAAAAATTGTTGGGTAGCGAAGAATTCAATCCCGAATCAACTGTCCGCTTCGCAACTGAAATCTCGAAGAAGAATTGTTTTCAAACGTAATCTAAGATAGAAACAAGTTTAAACTTATAAAAATACTGGAAGCTTCTCCGCGGGACTTAGTCTCGGAGACAAATCTAGTATGACATCGGGAACCTTTCTTGTTAACGAAAATTCAGAATAGAGTACGAATTGAGGTAAATATGTGTTATTTCCACTATATTCTAAATGACAGCCAGATGCAAAAATCATTTGTCATGTCAAGTCTGTTGAAGTGAAAAATCTTCATCGTTCTTTAATTCACAATGGTCCTACAAATACAGAACAAAATTTGTTTACTCCATCTCCAATTTATAACTAAACAACAACTTTCAGTTCTCAAACAACTTTGCAAATGCGAATAACATCAAACAAAGAGTCCGTTTATTACGCCACAATTACGGACTCCCCAATCTTTGCGGAGACGAGGACCAAAAACTGGCATCCTCAGGAACATCTTAAAGCACCATTCTATGTGTAGGAGAGCCCGTATAACCCGTGATTGAGAGGGCTGTAATAAAGGGGAATAATGTCGTGGAGTCGACTAGTTTCAATGTGGATAGTGGCAGTTAAGTGGGAAGTTGATTACGTGGACTTGAAGGGGTTGTAATTGTTTTTTGCTGCAAAGTTGTGCTAATGTGGCTGGAGGTAGTGATAAGGTAATCAGTGATTCAGACACAACAGTTGTATTTAAATGAAGGGTGTTAATATTGCACGTTAATAAATCACACAAGTTATTGATTTATTTATTTGTTTACCACGTGTTTACATTCAGTATTCTGTTACACGCATATAACGCAAGCAAAAGATAACGTATACGACGTGTCTTTACTCACATTTTTTAGCTAACGCTGAAAAATCCACAAGCTTCAATACCTTTTTGACTCATTCCGAGAAAAACAAATCGGTAATAAAAACACTAATACTAGACTCACATAAGTATCAGACACGTTGAATGAAGAGTCTCAGCCTAATTTGTACAGATCGGTGTTCCTACGTGATTGCCAGCGCTGGACGCCTTCCAACCCCAATTACTGCCCTCTACCAAGATATATTAATTAGTTTCATGGGTATTTAGCTGCATACGTGGTGCTTGAGTTTGGATGAGCCTGAAGTAGCTGGCGATGTGTAGTGCTTCCTGAATTACTTGGCTTGGAAACTTTTGGAAATATATGGGATTTTATTATTTTAGTTTTTTACTTTTACGAGTTTACTTATATATTAAATAGATACACTACAGTAGGGATTTAATTTTCTAACCCAGAATACATGAAATCCATTTCACATACAAACTATTTTCGCGACACACGGAACGTGTTTATAAAATTCACGCTGTGTCGCTTCTACATCGTTCCGATAGTTCACAATATTCGAAACGCGGTTCAAACCTAAAGAGCAATCGATGCACTCATCGTGAAGTTATTGCGTGAGTGTCGGTGTCCAGTTATGTGAATAGTTGACCTCCTTTTTGAGTTAGAATTGAATTGAAACTTTTTTTGAAGTGTGGAATTTTATTTTCCTTTGTTCTTTTTTCTGGCGAGCTGGCACGTAACACTTTTGGACTTTTGACATTTACTTTAGAATACAAAATGAAAGCGGTATAATTAAAGTCGTGTTCTAAATGTGAAACATTTTATTTTACCTGGAAGACGAAAATGTAACCTCTCCGGGACTTTTAAAACATAAATATTTATCTCTGGGATTACATCCAGAAGTGATGCTTCTTGTGATAAAAGACATAGAGGATGCAATATAATGAACTGTTGATTGACCTTATTATATACTAACTATTTGCATCGTGTACCAGGGTCAACCTCGTTGGGGTGTTAGTAATCATTTGAAATGTGTTGAATTACACAATTTTACTATTAACACACAACAAATTGTAAACTTATTATAATTTATATTACCCGCGTAATTTTTTCTTTTTCGGACTTTTCGTTTTCACAATCCATCGATAAATTAAAGATCGCGTAGATATTTTCCCTAGCAATCTGTCGAACATTTTAACTTTAATCAATTTGTTCAAAAAGTTAAGTGTCAAAAAAGGACACTATTTATAGCATCAGTAGCCTCTAACGACGGCTCGTGAACACGAGTACGTACGTATCGGAAGCCGTGATGAAATCCTTAAATGAGCCACGAATGTCTTCCACTATTAGGTTAAGATAAACAGGCTTTGAGAAGTAAGAGATAAGCGGGTATTTGGAATAAACTTGATACGAAGAACTAAGAAGGTTTCTTAAGGCAAAGTTCATAGAAGTAGTATTGGTTCATCATTTAGCAACTAGCGACATTGCTGGGTTTTAGTTCAAAGAATTTTACATGAAAGACACTTTTTTCTTCTGGTACGGATTTACAGATACGTTTTCAACTTTGCTAAGTTGAGTAAAGTTACCGTCGCAGTCGAATATAAAAATTATTCTATATGTAGTTACAGTTCATATTCTTTTATAACGGTTGCTCAAATTTGCTTATAGGATTATGATCATAACTAATCTGAATACAAATAAAGCTCATATTCCTACGAAACGCATACTTTATTTCGCAACGTAAAGTCAAAGACGGGTCTGTGAATTTTGCCCTTTGTATGATTGACTTTAGAGATCAAGCGGAATAACTGTGTGGTACCTATCAGCAGATGGACGACATGAGTTTATATTAAAAATCGAACAATGTAAATTTAAGTATAAGAAAAGTGATAAGAACAAAAAAGGTGGAAACACTGCATTTAGAATTTGGGGGTGGTTAATACGTCCGCGATAACCTACACGCCTTACTTATTAGAACTTTTCCAGATGTTAGTTTTTGTTTTAGGATGATATATGTAGTTAATAAAATTCAATCACTTGGTGAAGTGGCCGCAAGCGCTACTGTAGAGAATGAGCTCCTGGGTTCGATTCTCGAATGGGGCAATATGTTGTTTCCTTTTTCCATCCGTAATCGCTCATTAACAACCCAGGTGTATGCTCGGTAGGTGGCAATGTGGCAATAGGCTCGCCCCCTATTACATTGGATGTAAACATAGCTGGCAAAGGGTGTAGTATACTTTGGGTACATCTTTGTCCAACTATTGGCTGAATTTAGATGTGGTGTTATTAAAATAAATTACAGTTCCCATACGTCCTGTCTAGTAGGATATCACAATTTATATTTGTATACAAACTAAAGACAGATAATGATCTGTCTTTAGGTTGAATTTGTTTCAATTTGACCATGAAATTGCACTTTTGAACATACGCCAATTTTTAAAGAAGTTAAATGGTTCTAACCCGTTCCAAACGGTAGTTCGTGTGTTGAAGAATGGCCTGCAAACTTCATACTTACCTAATCTAAAATAAATGTTTTTTCTAAACATTCATAAAATAGTTTTATTATTAATGTTAAAGCGATGTGTCCACGACATTAACAAATAGGTATATTAATTGTATTGGTATCGTAGATCCACGATGCTCATATATAAACAAATATTGCGACATGCTACAAAAAATGTTATTCGGTTAAAAATACAAGAATTTACTCTATTTTCAACGAAGTAACATTTTTAATTCTGAGTTTAATTAATTAATAGCCTTTACAGAAACTCTCAATGCTCTCGGAAGCCTCAAGAAGTCGTTCGTGGAAATAGTTCATAAATTGCGACGCGTCATAAAGGTGGCTGGTCAAAGCGCGGGCAATCCTCTTGCGGTGGATTACAGGACCGCCCGAGGTCTTACGAGTTCGAGCGGAGGGGCTCGCCCGGCGCCCGGCGCGCGGCGGCGGCAAACGTTTGCTTCTCATTTGAGACGGTGGCGATGCCGATGTTACCACCCTGTTAGTTCATGTTTGATGACAATAGTAGGTTATATTATAACATATCGATAGAATACTGAGCTGCGCTTTTCGAGGTCAGTCCGTGGATGAGTGACAATCCCAAGACCCCTTCGTGCCTTGAAAAGCACGTTTAAACATTGTTACCAACTGTCATTCGTAAATTTTTGACAGACTTTACGGAGAATCAGAAGCCTGAAAATTGTTGGAGGTCAGATAGGCAGTCGCTCCATGTAAAATTTTTAGCTGCATCGAGTTTGACTGGAAGTCATCCCAAAAATATTTGGAAAAAATCGAAGCAAGTGATGATGGTAGACTTACGGCTAATTTCAATAACGTCTCTCATTCCCAATCTAGAGACCGATCTTTGTCTGTAACTAGTCGATGGCCGAGTCTGCAATTTGTAACCCTGAGAGAGCGAATCAGAAGCAACAGTTGAAGATTGCGGATTGAGATTGAAATTGAGATATGTTATTGAAATTGGCAGCTAGTAGTAAAGATTGACTAGTTAAAAGTCCCAATGGTATCAAGTCTGCCTCTGTAAGTTGGGGTGCTTATGGAATTAAGTAAATAAATAATTTAGTAAAAACAGGCACAGTGGTAAAAAAATCCTAGTTTTGTTTATTTTGTATAAAAAAGGTAATGGTGCATCAAAAAGGAAATAGATAGCTTCGATATTTTTGGATCGAATAAAAGAATTGATTCTAAAAGATACCAGTCTGAATTACTTTGTAAGTGGTACTGCATGGTACCAGCTAGTACTTAATTATAACGACTTTACAGGTTGGCAGATCTCAGAAAAAATGCACGGAAATTGTAATAAATGGGAACGTATAAGTTTTTTTTCTGAAATTCAAACTCAATTTGTTGAACAAAAACACAGCAACCAATACACCTCAAGTTGGGCACTTTGTTTGCACACAATACGACATGAAAACTGTCCCATAACAGCTTTAGACAATACTCGGCACAAACATTGTAAGCGATAATAAAGTTGAAGAAAGCGGAGAACTAAACAAACTCCAAGTTTTACTTCAAGTGGTTGGGTGGGGACATGCAACGAGGAACACAGAAGGCTCAATTCACATAAATACAGAAGAAAATGTTATGGTAGGTAATGCAAAAACATTCTGCATAGGTACTGTACATGAATTAGGTTAATTGCACTTAACTTCTTTCTACATTGTAAGGAATTTCCACACACTATGCGACCCCCGTACGTATTACCTTCGTCAGTGCAAAAACAGTGATTTTATTTTTGGACATAACATTTTGGTGTTGTTTAGTGTAATTGAAACGGAATACGTAATTACTGAGTTAATTTACAAGAAACATCTCTTAGAGAAAATGACAAAGATCTAAAATATAATAACTTACGATACTGTGGCCCGTCACCAGTGATTTTAAATCAATGCTTGTGAGGCCATCGTAAGCTCGTATTTTATTAATTACTACTACTCGCATTAGACGTGAACCTTCTGCAATCCCCTTACATGTGATAACGGTGTAACGCAATTTATGTATTACATTTTGTTTGTGTGAGTTGTATGGGAGCGACCCTTCCTTTTTATATCATAATGGAACTTGGGCGAGGCTTTTGTCTCACGAGTTCGTAATGAGTGCTGAGTGAGGCCGCGGTTTTGTTTACAAGCGGAGGCGGGTAATATGTTCACGATTTGTTCTGTTTCTTCTATTGCACTGCTTCCAGACGTCGTGTTCAGCTGTAAATGTAGGATTCTAGAGAAAGAAGGAGGTCGGAATTACTCCAGAAACGCGATAATCTTTAAGCTAGAGCATCAACCGTTAGAATTTATCTGATCGCCAATGGTATTCCTACATGTTCATTTTGAGTTTTACGGACGAAGGTAGACCAATAGATATACACTAAAGCTAATCCTTATACGGAATCCCGTCCGATGAATCGGGTAGACCAATATTTAAAAAGCTTGGTTTGCTACCGTTGCCATCGTTATATATTTACGAGATGTGTATGTTCGAGAGAAGAAACACAAAGAATTATTTAAAACAGCAGAAGAAGTATGTTCACGAAGTCGGCGACCAATACACACTTGTACTTGACGAACTGCCTAGGTGTACTAAATATAATAAAAACTGTGTTGCTATGTGTGTACGTGTATTTAATAAGTTACCAATTGAAAGAATTAAATTGTAGACTATTTAAATTTAAATTGTACAATTGGTTGAATGAAAATAATTTTTATAGTATTAAGGAGTTCCTAGAACACTAATAGTAGCAACATTCAACACTTGCATCTTGCACTTGCTTGTGCTTAACAATTTTGCAAGCTTTATTTTTAAGCTAAACATGTATGATCTCATTTTTATGTAAGACTTTTTTATACCGTGTTTTAAGCAAATAAATATATTATTATTATTCTCTTTATTCATTGTATAAACATATAAATTACATATTTAAATATAAAAAATACAAAAACATTTAAAAATATAAAAAATAGTTGCCCACCGGTATCGGGAACAGGGTCCAAGTTACCGGAGGTCAGGGCTCCAGAGAGAGGAATCGCCTAACTATACGCGTCGTGTCCAGAAGAACTGCTTTCTGAATCAAGCCCTTGATCCAGCTGCCTAACGAGAGCCTCCTCAGATGTTGGTCAAGGCTCTTAGCTATTAAGCCATTGGCTGACACGACTATCGGTACAACGATTGCTGAGTCTTATTATTATTATTAATCAAAACACAAGAAAGATAAGCTTAGCTTTCAAACACTGTGTGAACACCGTGAGAAGTCAAGGAATGCAGTCAGTGCAAATGTTTCAGTTTTTGTAATGACGAGCAATGGGTCGTCAGGTTCCAATAGGTAATAATCCCACACTCCCTGGTCTTTTCCCCACAATTCCAGGCGCCTTTTGAAGGTTTCCCCCCGTTAGCAAAAAAAAAGGCTGGTCAGTGCAACTCACATTGCCAACTAACCTCCAAAATATAATCTGAAACAGATTTTGCAATTGATGTTTAATTTTCAAATACTTAAAACAATTTCACGAATGAAAACACCTTTATAACTTTTAAAGTGCGATTTAAGATTACGTATAAAATATTACCTTTTTGATATCAAAAGCTTTAATTGAAGTGAGGCTGACTATTATCCAGTCCTTTAAACTTTCAGTAATACTGGGTAATAACTAAATACTGTATAAGCCTAGTCAAGTAATTAAAGGTAATCAAAAATGTTATTTAATTTTATCTAAGGCCCTACTCAATTGTAGGATTCAATTATAAACTAATCTAAAGAATATTTCTCAAAGATTTCACAATAATTCTTGGTAAGGCTAGATTTAGACAGAAATACAGTTCAATTCAAAGTTTTATGGCAAATCATGATTTTTATTGAACTTGAAATATTAGTTTCTGTGACTTAGAATCAAATTTGACAAGTGATTATTACTTTTCCATCAGGTGATTGCCATTTGCTGTATAAGATTGAGCGTGGGATCAGTAAGTATTTCCAGGATCAGTTTTAAGTACTTTTGTTTTGGGGTGATTAGAGGAATAGCTTAAGTGCGTGCAATTCGTATTACTTTCATAATGAGTATTGCAATTAACTAGTGACCTCGACAAATAATTATGTCGCCTGAGCACGTGGCAGCAAGTTTGTCTTTAGATGTAACTACATCATGTTGGGGATTGGGCTACCCTCTTCCCCCAAATATAGGGGGCAATGGCTGATCTTTGCGTTATGCTCGTGAACAGGATGAGTTCGTGGCACATGTAACCGAACACGCCATTAATATTGGGAAGCTGTTATTTATGTAGTTTTGTAGACAATTTCGTTGGTTGACTTGAGTCGTCAATGTTTTTTAGTATATTGGAGTCTGCTATCTGATGCTAGGATACAAAAAAAACTGATGTATTTCTAACCCCAACAATGTTAGTGTTGGCTCACAGCCCAAACAAATTCAGCTGAACAACAGTATTTTAAAACAAACCAAAAATAAATTAAATTCAAATCAAGCGGCTAAGCTGTTGTTAAGTTACCCGCTACCGCTTATCAAGTAATCCTGAGCCAACGGTTTATTGAAAGTACATAGCAGCACACGCGGAGTTTCGTTACTCGTTAGTAAAACGGTTAGAACGGGCCGCCTTTTGAATACGCTTAATGTAACGCCGCGCACACACGCCGGGAACGGTGTGTGTGCGCGGTAATGTTTTTAATGGCATTCTCAGTTAACTAATGTGGTTTTATTGTTCTTAATGCGCTGTTCCAGGTTTAGGCAGGCATTACTCGGTTCAACTTGGTAGTTTTATTCTGTCTTTACCGAGGACAGGTGGTTCATTTTGTAGAATATAAGAGAATACTTTAATTTTGTACACCATAAAAACTTAAATTACTTGGGTTATTAAAATGGACAGCCTTATCGCTTTGCTATATTTTTATTTTCTACTTGTCATTAATGTAAGTATGTTACTTCCTTAAAACCAAACAAAATAACAGCAGAACTGTTTAATTTTTAGCAAAGCTCCTACTCACCCTTCACTCTTTGAAGATTAGCTGCCAAGCAGAAGGCAAGCCTCGTGATGTAGTAGTACTCCGTAGTTAAACAGTTTAAGTACCTTGATAGCTTTATTGTAGTAAAAGCGACTAATGGATTACGTAGATTAAGTTCACAGACAAACCAACAAATAAAGGAACATTACTGTCTTTCGTGTACGCCAAGTAATGCTCTCTACTAATTATAATTATAATACAGGGTGCGAGAGGGACATAAGCGCAGAATTTTATATTTTTATTGAAAAAGATCATTTGGTTAGATAGAAATCATGTCATTATCATCAAATCACCATCCTAGTTAATCGATTTTCCTTTTCCAGATTAAAGAAAAAAAATATATCAAAACGTAAAAATTAAGAAAATGTCGGGAGTTGGGAATCTGTACTTAACTCATGATATCAGTTTGTGCACCGATGTCCCCCCCTCCTTCGAAATGCTAACTAAAACGATTATAATCAATTCGACATCCTCTCCTTAATGACAAAAGCCACTTATCTGAATAGTACCAATACCGGTAATGTCGCATCGAACATTAAAGACGTAAGTTATTTTATTCATCACATATGTAAGTAGTAGGAGCACAGAAGCATCAGGTGTGTGTCACCGCACACAATTTGTAGGAGTCTCAAGCAAATGGCATACTATCGCTCGTCTGTTATTTGTGCAGGGATATGGTACGATGTGGTGTTTAATATAAAGGTGTAATCTGCTAATAACTTTAGTCGGAAACTAATAAAAAACTGGTTCTTTATAGACTTTCCCTATTCCTTAACATCGGGAGACGCGTTGGGAGAGCGCTAGAAAACAATATTTTTGTACCTTACAAACTTCTGGTTCTTATGAACCAGAACGTTGTAAGCACTGTTTTCACTATAATGAAAGCCAGTCGTCGTGTATTTATACAATAATTCATTATCAAAGTGAAATAACACTACTATACATGATAAAATAGAGTAGGTATAGTATGTCACCTGCTACTTCATACTTGATTTCATACTTGTTTCTTCGAACTTTAACATCCCTTCCAACCAGTTTAAAGCGAAGTTTTGAAAATAAAATATAGCCCATGTTACTTGCTGATAATATAGATTTTTTTTTGTTATCAATTAGAATGTAGATATCCATTCTATTTATAAATTAGTTCAAATTTAAATAGCATTTTAATTCGAGGTATTACTTTAATTATTTAAAAAATACCTAAACATACCATAATAAAAAAATAAAAAAAACATTTATTTCTGGTAATCATAACCCATTTTATTCCATTGTTGTTGCTTAACAAAATATTTAAGTTGACTCATTTATACAAATTATTACAATTCATTTATCATAATAAAATTACCAAATAGAATGAAATAAAATAATATAAAATGCAGTTCATTGAAATAAAATTAGTCAAATAATAATTAAAATCAATTAAATTCAGTTCATTAAATAAAATTAAAGTAAACTTATAATCGGGTGTTGCGCCGCGTGTTGTGGGTTCGATCCCCGCACGGAACAATTATTTGTATGACCTACAGGTAATTGTTCCGGGTCTGGCTGTTTGTGTATGTGAGTTTAAATGTTTGTAAATGCACCCACGATACAGGAGAAATTCCTAGTGTGTTTTTTAAAAATAAGAAAAAAATAAGAAAAAATCACATATCACTAAAAAATTAAATTAAATTAAATCAAAAATAAAATCAAATCAAATATCAAATTACAATAATCTCTTCATCCGACGTTGCGGATTGTGTCTTTCACAGCAATGCCGTATGTAGGGACAGTCCAGTCTATTGGCTATCATTGCGAGAGCGGCATTGGAGCTGGCTCGAACCGTGCACACCAAGGCAGCACCTCTTTTGCGCATGTTACTGTTAAAGCAATCGGTGTTCGCTGCTGCAAACATGCCTGATGCGCTACAGAAACGAGACAACCCCAAAACCGCCCTAAACGCATAATAATTTTACCTCATGAAGATCCTTATCGAAAATATCAACTCATAAAATTAAAATCACCCAATTGGACACAAAAATAATTTCAAATGACATTTGTAATGATTAACTGTGATACATTATCCACACAGAAAAGGACAACAAATATAATAAAATAATGTTAACGCTACAATTTCCCAACAATTTCCAATACAAGAAAACGTAAACGTATTAGTCACAGGTGCAGCTATCGATCACGGCTTACTGTAATGTACGACGGAGCATCGCGCCACGACGACATTGCAACTAATCTAATTCTTGATACTTTTGTACGGGTTTACAAGATATTACTAAAATGTTTTTAGTACAATAGAAATATTAAAATGTACAGTTTCATCAGAATCATGCTTTGAGTTTTACAGATTCTGATAAAACTGTCATCAGAATCTGTAAAACTCAAAGCATGGTTAAACTACTTGAAAAACACTTTTCAGACGTATTTCACACAGACTGTATTGACAATCATGAATATTCACGGTACAGTCGTTTCAAATTTCTTATTTGCTACGCAAGCATAGCTCGCGTAGCGGTTACTGCTACGGCGTAGCTCTCGCGTAGTTCTTTATTGTAATGTTGCTTGTTTGGAGAACACATGTATAGCATGTTACATTGGCATATTCATACCGTGCAGGCGAAATTGACCCCTGTAGGTTTGTAGCTCGTATCTACATGCTCGAGTACCTTACACTATACCGTACAAGTATTTTAAAGGTTCGAAATATTCATACTAAGTTAAAAATTGTAATTTTTCGTTTTCTTGTGTTTTGTTATTTATTTACAGAAATAAATATAGTTTCATTTCATTTCATCACTAAGATACTTCAATATTAGAGAAATACTATAAGGACTTTAAAAAGTTGAATTTTATTGTCATTCCCCAGGATATATTATAATCCGTCTTTTGATAAACTTCATCGCTATCCGATAAGCCGTTTATTCGTGAAAAGGTAACAAACAAGGAGATAGATTTATTCTCGCATTTATAGTATTAGGACGGATGTTTTATTTCCAGATATCCAACTTAGAATAAACACATAGATATCGCAAATAACAATTGTAAATGGGATTACATCCAAGCTCAGCACCAAGTCACAGGTGTCCACTGCCACAGTAAACTCTCTATGGTGCTCAAGACCAAGTAACGATCTGTCAGCGACAGCGATAGTTGAAAATTCTGAAACACACATGTCATGTGAAATGTCACGAGGGTTTTTGAGCGACAAATCATTGATATATCCGGTACCGATGATATAATGTCAACTTTACCTAAACATGCTGATAATCTGACTGCTCTCGTCCCCTCCCCCCTCCCCCGCGTCTCTCGCCGCGTCCCGTCGCCGGACGGCTATTGGCACGTGTGCTATGTAGAGAGGGTTTTATTTGTATCGATATAAAGTAATGTAAGTTTGTGAAATATTCAAATGTTTTATTCAAAGTCTACTTAGAATATTCAAAGTGTTGCTAGGCACTACCCACTAAAGCATGAAATAGACTTAAGAAATTTTAACTTTAGTGAGTCGGATATCATATGTACAGTTATAATTTCTTAGCAAGTGTTTTCAGGATCTTTCCATTAAGAGCTACAGGGAGTGCGTTTTGGTTCTGGTTTTATTTTCCTCAGCCTGGGCTTAAAGACCATAATAGTCTGTATCCAAAGGAATCGAAATAAAACCACACGAGATAGGCGTCTTATTTCACAATAATACAATACTTGATACGCCCAACATTTTTGCAATAATATTCTAATGTTAGATATATAATCATTTAGTCCTTGAGAAATTCGAGTATTAGCTCTGAATTTCGAATTAGATTTCATTTTATTTTGTAAAACATTGTGGCTGTTAGAACGCTTGTGGTTAGACTAGACTTGTACCACAAATGTCTTTAAGGGTTGTTTACAGAGCAAATACAGTTTTAACGATCAGCTTAGAGTGGCTCGTGGCTACATAAGAGGTTTTCGGATGAATCAATCTAAGAAATGTGTATTTATATTTACGATAAGTAGATTAGGGATGTATATGCGAAAGTTCATGAGACTCTGAACCGCAAACAGAGTTAATAAATGTAAATCTGTAGGAAAAAGTTTCTAGAAAACAAAATGGAAGTGGAATAATTATATTTCCATTCTTTAAATCACAGGCATTTACACGGAACGCTAAGAAAGCAACACGGAACAAAAATGAGAGAGCCTTTATCTCAGGTATTTATCACAAACAAAATCAACATAATCAATAGTCATTTATTCAGCTTACTTCGCCCCACTCTTTGTCTCTTTCGCACACAATACATTCCTTTCACCTCATTTGCTTGCCTAATCGACGAGAAAGCACGATATGAGACGATTATATACCTCTACAGACTTTCCAGCACTCCACCACAGTGTAAAATTACCTCTTGAATGAACACGCCAAAAAGTACAGAGTAACAAAACTTCGTACGCCTCTTTCCTACTCTGTGGCGCAAGGTTGTCTAATTCAGTACCCCGTGTAAAGATGAGGGTTCATTTGGCTGCAGAATTTCAGAATTTCAACAAAATTGTGCATTCAATTTAAGTTCCATATGGCTTTAATGTTTTCATTCGTTAAAAACGTATATTTCTGAATAGCGCTTGCGCTCACGGAATACTTACATATTGATTTTTAAATAAACTGGAAATACTTAGGAATCTGGTGAAGTAAAATCTTGTGGAAAGTATTGGGTCGACATCTATGTCATCTATTGCTTACATACCTTGGATTACCAAGACATTTTACATCCAAAACGTAGCGTTCTTTCACTATGAAGCTGATAGTTTCATGTTTTTTGTTATATGGTCTTTTCAAACTCTATTCCGTTCAAATTCAACCAATCACTTTTCTTCGTAAAACTTTTGCATAGACGGCGGCCCACATTCCAGGACGCGGTAGAACTTTGCCCGCGATTTATTTAGTGTACATTGCGCGCTGCTCTTGGCGTGTTTACGGCGTGATTTGGCGTTCGCCCGTATAAACGTCAATGAAACCAATAAATAAATTGTATTTTATACGCGACTATACTTTTTGTGAACACTCGGCTGTGCCAAGCACTGCAGTTACATTTGGAATTGGGTCTAGCGTGCAGTGTACGGGAGAAACGTAAGCGGAAGCGGGGAACAATGAAATCATTGACTCCGAAATGCATTACGACTTCTTAGGTTTAGGTTACGTATTTTAATTAAATGCTTATAAATTTTGGTGTGCCAAACAGAGAATCTATCTTTTATTACTTAAAAGTTAGATCTAAGTCTTAGTCTCCAATGCAGCTGTTTTTTAATTCAGTGACGGTTTATTTCTATTTATCCTGAACACTACAATGAAACCACACCGCCACTTTTTTTCTAATTCTCGAGTGTTAGTACGTAAGGCCAAAAACAAGATTACTATCGGTGCAGCCACACCGATAGTAATCTTTTCGGCCTTACATACTAACTCTCTCATGACTTGCGCCAACAATTTCGTTTTGGTACACGCCCCTCACCACAACACGCTCGTCTTTTTCTAGTACATTCGCTGCACTGCCAAACTCCATACAGTGTTTATACCGCCAGTTTTTGTGCCAGAATGAATGGAATATGGCCGGTCTGGCAGTCTGGCGGGCTGGCAGCTTGGCAGATTGGCAGAATGTAGGCACACCCAGGACTTCACGGGCTATTTAAAATTATTCACTATTTGTTGTATCGCATTTTTATGTGTGAATGCACTTGGGCTTATGGGAGTTACTGAAACTACTTTCAGAAAGGAAATAACAAAGCTTCTGAAACCTAAATCGCGATTAAATGGTTTTTCTTTAAGATATACAATATTTTTGTATCGTTGTTTTATTATGTAAATGTATGCGTCACCATTTGGCAGGAAGAAAAACGCACTTAATTCCTTTTTAATGCAAATTATTTTTACGTTGTAACACAGCTGGTTGTTGCACATCTACCTAGCAACTTTCTAATGAAACTCATGTTTAAAAGTGGATATTCCTTTAAATATCTACAGCTGGACATGACCTACCTGTTTAGTTGCCAAATTGCCATGATCACCACAACATTGGCAGTCAGATTGGTAACTTCTGTTTGTTGTTGAACTAATTTAAATACATAACATTAATCTTGCCTATTCCATGTAAAATCAAAACACTTAAGCTGATTTAATTTATCAATTTAATTTGTCCTTGTGTGAAAGCGGCCTAACACTAAGACCTGGAATTGTGTGCTATAGCCCCTAAGTTTATGTCAGATATCACTGTCATCGGTGAGGGGACCCATCGTGATGTAACCTGAACCTGAAGAAACCTCCTCGAAGGGATAGGCAGAAGGGTACCTATAGTACACTCACATTATTAATTAAAATAAGTCCGAAAACTAATCCACCCTCAGCAAGCGTGGTGGTTATGATTGCATCCTATGCCCTGCAGTGGGATAGTAACGGGCAGGTATTAAACCTGTCGTTATCATTTCCATCAGCTCCTAGCGCTCTCTACTTGGACTCGTCTACCAGATGAACCTGTAATATTATTAAGTGCCATATTATATAATAGTGTTGTATATTTCACGTGTTTAATGCTGGTAAATAGTCGGCTGTATTCCAGGGTCGGCGCACACAACACAAGTGTTCCCGAGTGTTGCGGTCGCGGCAGCTGCTTGTGTTTGGTTCTCGTTCCATGTCGCGGTACACCCTACAATTGAAACGTATACCACGGCTGTGGAGTAGAGTATTGGGTTCGTTTTGAAGAAGGTATTAGGAATGATCGAATGATAGTGTTCAAAAATTTGGGTGAACTGTGTTTATAAGAAATAAGACTTAAAATTATTATTTTCAATCTGTTTTTTCAAAGCTTTATCAGGTCGTAAAACGTGCCTGTGGTAGTGGACACCATGTTTATAAGTTTTTTCGATAAACGCAAAACGAAACCAAGTTATTTATTGTCTTCAAAATAACAACCCTTTTCAACACACAAGAATTAAAAATACGTTTACAAACCGCACACAAGACCGTAGTGTGCATCTTGTTTTGACGAGCGCTGCACAGACAATAGTAACGTTCGCAATTTCATTTAGTCTAATGTTCAGTTTTCAGTCTGACGAGAGATCTCCGCTTTATACAATTGGGAGCGTAACACCTCGTTATGGTACATCCTCAAATGAAGTGTAAGAAGGTCCACACTATACCTCTAAGCATCATATTTATTTTCTAAGTGTTTAATGCTGTAATGCCGTTTTGATAACAGTGATCTAATTTAATTCCAAAAGGATAGGTCTGTGAAATTATTATGCGCTTACGTCTTATCACTTCGACTTTAGACGAGTTTTATGCCACAGTGAAAACCGAATATAAAATTAAAATACTTGGATTTATCTTGTTATCTGAAGTTTTTTTTATTTATTTAACACACATACCACTATCATCACAAGCTTACGTAATACAATAGTGTAGTTCTATATATGTATACATTAATAGTTAATTATCTTATTCAACAATCTAGAGTAATTTTACAAAATGCGGCCCGTGTGAATTCACTCAGAGTACAATTGAAGCAGTCAATCTGTTGTGACACCATATTGAATGCACGCAGCGCGCGCATCAGCGACAGTTAAATAATTGCAGATAAAAGAGTTGTAATGTTTCACGGAGATATTGTTTTAAATTCATAACATAGTTTACAAGTTCATAATAAGAAAGTAGACCCTTTTAACTTAAAATTGCATGCATGCATCGTGTGCTTTTTGACGCCATAGAAAATCTGAATGGACCTTCTGTTGGTTCCATTACATGGTGTGCATCCATGTTCTCAGTTCATTTACTTAGACGGCATCCATCTTGTCGGTCGTCTTAATTAATTGTCTAGTTCTTGGCTACCAAAGCTTTAGAAAAATGAAAGGGTTTTTTAACATCCCCTATAATGTCCGCCCCCTGCTGAATAACTAGCTATTAATTACTTTTGCAAATAAAAAGGGAATGAGTAAATTAATGGAGGGGCTCACCGTTGTTTATAACAGTGCTTATTTGCATTGTAGATCGGTTTTTGTTTTTTGGTGAAGAATGTTTTTTCAGCGATTCTCTTTTGTTTTGTTTTTCTTTATGGCTGTAACGAGCTTCTCTTGCATACTTTGGTCGTAGTTTGTAAGTAAGATTATGACGAGTCGGCTAGGTACATACATCAACTCACGTCTTCTTCCCATGGTTATAGGCAGAAACTACAGATCGCCAGATGGCAGGAACTTCACGTACTCGTTTTGCGTCGTTTACGTTCATACATCTAGTCATACACGCACGCTGGTTATAGTAATACACACCTGACCTTTCTGAAGGACTTCCAATGAGGTCAGTATATCTCCTCCCGGCGTTTTTTTTTTTGGCAAATATTGGAATACTGCTTCTTAAAAATATTGCACGTATTTTTTAATTTTAACAAATACAATGAATATAACATTTATTTCTCCATAGAAAACAACACATTTACTTACAGTTGAAAATATTCGTACGTAAACTTCTATTCTAAAAACGATGTAAGCATTTACATATTTCACTAAGCACAAAAATATTCACAAATATGTATCTCGTGGCTGGAACAAACACAATATTATACAGGTCCATAGTAATTGTTCACACAACACGGCGGTGTTCGCTCTGTTGCTGTGAGAGCCTGAACAAGTGCCGTGTGGGCGACCAGGCGACGCGTGTAAATGTATGCTGTGTTGAGAACACAGCCGGAAATGTTTCCGACTATATTACGATGATGCTAATGTGTTATTATGAAGCTTAGGTAAATACATTGAAAATTTACTAACATGAAAACTAGACGTCTCCAAATTCAGCGTATTCTAAAGTTGTTTGAAAGTTTTTTTAACGCATTGACTGCCACGATACAAACACAATATAAAAACTATTGTTAATACAAGTGCACTCGTAGTCTTGCGCTGTGTTCAAACTTAATTTAACTACCTGATTTTTAAAAGCCAAAATTAAATCCATTGAGAACCAAGCAAAATATCGTCCAATATTAAGGTTTCCAAAATGCTAACTTTAGCTGACGAATGGAAAAAAAATGATGAAGAAAAAACAACACGGCCAACTCAAACTTTATACAAACTTCTGAAACTTTTCTACCTCTTCTGGGTTACACCGGAAATACGAAAAAAAGTATTAATTGACGTCGGGAATAAACCAAGCGATTCCGAGTGAACTTTGCATAATAGAGTTAATCTCTTGCAAAGAATAAAAATCGTTTGGAGGCAAAAACTCAAGCCGAGGAAAGAAAAAATCCGTTGCAAGACCTCTACGTTCCAATCTTCACTTCAGTGAAGGAAAAGCGACTAAGATGCTTTGGAGCTCAGTATTTCTTATTTACTTTTCTAAATAAAGTCCCACCAGTGGCTTTGTGCAAAAGTAATTTCTTTTAAGTGGAAAAAATGTGGACACCGCTTTCGAATTGATTAAAAGTCACGAATATTATTTGACGATGGATTTTCCTCTTGGCGTTAAGAAGGATAAGTGGAATATTTTAGTGAGCGTTAAAATTATTTTTATCTTTCTCTGATTTTTGAATTAAAATGAGATAATAATTGATCTGTTGACGACTTTTGGCGGGATTTATTTTGTTAGATGTCCTTGTTATGTTATTTTGATAGGTTTCAATTATTTACTAAAATAAATATAATCTATAAAGATCTCTTCGGGAGAGTTTTTTCTTTACTTTAGTAAGCAGTTAGTAACTTTTCCTAATTAAATAATATTTGTTTCTGTGAGTAGATCTTTTCCAGATACGCTTTTACTTCAATATTTAAAAAACTTAATGGCACCGACATTCCCAAAGAGACTGATCCCTGAGAAGAAATGCTGAATGAAACTTACAGGACCCGGTATCTTTTAAAGTCTTATTTTTAAGTTAAGTATGTCTAGACTCTAAGCTTTTAAAATTCGCATAGATTGCCGTAATTTCTAAAATATTTTGTTGCACTCATTTGTTTTTTTTTTATTTAAATGTCACATTATAAAACATTTGTATTTTCCGAAGGGTTAATTAATTAATAATGACACTTACTTTTTGACAATATGTTGTTATATCCTTACTGGTATTGTGTTTTTTTAAACAATATACTGTAACTGTAAATAGTTGAAGTTACACAAGTTACACATCATTTAACTGTGTGATCTTTCACTCTCCTCCGTTCAATGGAACATAATGGACGGTTGATTTACATTTGTATCGCTCCCTTCCCCCCACACCGCGCTGCCACTTCCGATTCAATTAATTAAATGATGGACATTATTAGACGGAGTTTATGGGTCATTCCGTTTTTTATTAACAACTTTATTTAGTTGTTAATAAATTGGGGAGTTTCTTTAGAACCGCTTAAAAATACGTTCTTGTTAGATTTAGATTTTCTTTTTAATTCAAAATATTTCAGCAACATCATTCGTCTTTGCATGGATATTTTTACTTGCGCCTAAAATTTTAAAAAAATAATTGAATCATTTGCAAAACAATTATGATGGAACAATGTACGGAACCCTAAAATAATGTAATTACATAATTTACATTAATTTACCACTTCATAGTTAACCACCTGCTAATTTTCACACAAATATGACGTATGTGTCGTCATGACCGCCATTATTACGTCATAAGTCACGCGGCGGCCATTTTAATTCGCTCATAAAGTGGGCATACATCATGAACGGTGCAGTGCGCCGCTCAAATCGAATTCTTGGCTGGCTTCAGTTCGATGTTCGACCTAGGCAAAGATATTTTGTTCAGTAAAACAACTACGAAAGGCTTGGAAGTTTATTTTTTATACCAGACTGTTTCGAACAAATCAAACATGTTGACATGAAAAGACTGTTTCAGACAGGATTTCTTACTTAATTTATAGACAGAGCCAGTAATCAAATTTATGTATCATGGCAATACGGCCTAAACCGTATAATATATTATATCGTTAGATAAGATTAACCTGAACTAAACCAAGTGGAAAGCAATGATCAAACACGGTGGTTTAATTACCGCTATGCCAATTAACAAATAGATTATTTATATAATCATAATTCTTCTGTAATTCAAAATGTTCATTTAAATATATAATGTTTGTTCTCAAAAATGGCAGAGAGTAAACAGAAAAACAAAATTCTACACATCGCAGAGGAAAACCGTATTTTTAGGTTTCCGTACCTGTAAAGGCAAAACGGAACGGTTTTAAGATCACTTTGTTGTCTGTCCGTCCGTCGTATCGTATGATAGGGCTTCATTGGCACAAGCTTAAAGAGATTTTTAATTTTTATGATGTATAATTTTACATTTATGACGACGAATTAAACTACACCCATTTGTTTTTTTTAATATGTAACATTTGTACGAAACCCTCGGTGCGCGAGGACGCGTTTTATATTTAATATTACATATCAATAATGTTATTTCACTTACTGTTATATTCTGCACTGTAACTCTGGTAGGAGCAACGACAATTTTCTTGAATGTTTTTAATATGAGGGTGCACTCACACACATAAATTATAACAAAGTAACATTCTGCACTCAGCTCCTCCGAGACTCTCCGAGGCAGCCCGTGATTGGGTAAAAACTTGGAATCGAATGCTGCCAAAGATCAGACAGTTTGATTGCACTAAATGAGCTCGTGGTGAGTATTATTCATATTTTTGTAGGCTATTACACTTCAGCCTTAATTTTAGTTGTTCTCGTAAAAAATACTTGGCAAGCGATGCCAAGTAATTAAAGTGACAACAGTGAGAAAATATGAGAGGATTAAGTCTAAGGTCAGCTCTTTTGGATAGCACAGACTGTTACGAGGGAAATGCAATGCGCTTTAACATAAAACAAGGCTTACAACTTGGAAAGA
Source organism: Phlogophora meticulosa (assembly GCA_905147745.2). Taxonomy (NCBI): domain Eukaryota; kingdom Metazoa; phylum Arthropoda; class Insecta; order Lepidoptera; family Noctuidae; genus Phlogophora; species Phlogophora meticulosa. The sequence goes on from LR990523.1 coordinate 467,921, forward strand.
TGACAAGGATATTTAAATGAAATGCTGGAGCAAAGAATAAGTACGAAGATAGAAATAAAACAAAAATAGGCATTTCTTTGAAACTGAACAGAATAGGCATAATTTCCTAGAACATATTTTTGTATTGTACGAACACCTTGTTGATGCTAAAAATTATAGTTTTTCATAAGAGACTTTATGGTAGAACTTGTGGACGTCAATAATTAAGGAACGTTATTCATACTTCGTAATTATTTAAAACAAATCGCTCGTGACGCTATTATTATTTAGCCACGATCTTCTCAATAATTATAATTACTACCGACTTTTTTTATGAGTAATTCATCATCTGCCTAGTCTTTTTCCCAACTATGTTGGGGTCAGCTTCCAGTCTAACCGGATGTAGCTGAATACCAGTATTTTACATGGAGCGACTGCCTATCTAACTTCCACAACCCAGTTGCTGGGCAACCCGATACCCCTTGGTAAGACTGGTTGTCAGACTTTCCGGCTTCTGTCTACCCGTAACGACTGTCAAAGATCAACAAATGACAGCCGGGAGCTACGGCTTAGCGTGCTTTCCGAGGCACGGAGGAGTCTTGATATTTTACGAACGGTCACCCATCCACAGACTAACCTCGGCAAACGTAGCTAAACCTTCGATCAACCCGTGCGGCGCTTTGTATTTAGCCACGAGCTCCTCTTATGAGTAATTAGCACATTAAATATGAATTAAATGATGCAAGGGAATAATCCATATGATATTAAATTCCTACGTTTTGAGTATGAATGTGCAGGGTTACATGGGTAGAGGAAGACCAAAGAAAAGATGGATGGATTGTGTGAAAGATGATATGGCAAGAAAAGAGGTGACCCTTGAGATGACGGCAAATAGAGATGTATGGAAGAAGAAAACATGCTGCGCCGACCCCAAATAAATTGGGATAAGGGCAGGAGGATGATGATGATGATGAGTTTCTACGTGTTCTACGAAACATGCAATATTTCGTTACATTACATAATAAAACTGTTTGATATATTGTGGTACTCCATCGACCGTGCTCATTTTATTCAATACTTGCGGATACAACAGACTGATTCCTCGAACAAATTATTTGAAAAGAAATTAAATCGGCCCGGTCGGTATCAAACATTTTGTGGGTATATATATTAATTGAATTCAAAAATCTCGGGGTTGTACTGTCCCGGGCCCTTTTTAGGGTTATACAAATAAAGCAGGATTACTTTTGACGGTTTTTGGGGTATTTCACTGAATGGTATTTTTTCAGTTCATTCACTTTCGAGATAATTATGGGAAAGAATAGACGAGGTTTTGTCAATGGGAGGAAAAAAGATCTCGGAATAGGACCAAAGAAAATTTGAAAAAAATCTTCGCTCTCATTATTAATTGGTGGATTACGATCCTTATAGCATAAAAGCTACAGTGGCTCCTTTTTGTAAATGAAATTTCGTTGTTAAATATAGTATAGTGTTGTTGAAATAAAATAATGACACTATTGAAAAATACAATTTATTTTGCTTTTAAAATAATGAGGTGTGAGTTGTGAGAGTATGTAATTCTGAGCGCCCAAACTTGTTGTCGGGTTTTCCTGATAATATATCTACCTTTTTTTCTGATGCCTTTGGATTTAAAATAAGGTTTGGAAGAAACTATGATCTTTTACCATTTCATGTAACAAAAAACATCGGAAAAAACCATAACAAATAGAAAGAAGTCGACGAAAAAAATAATCTCTGTGGGGTTTAGAATCATGTACTTATTTACTGAACTGATGGTATCAGATGTGCGTAGAATCTAGTTGCTCCCGCTGACTTATCTGTTGTTAATAAGTCAACACAATTCGTAAATCCGACGGGAATACTTCACACTTTCAGGATAGCTACCTTTCTAACCAAATTTCCAATCCATTTCAGTGAACAGAAGTTACAAATAAACACAAACACTAAACATTTCATATGCAGATACCTATTAGTGTGATAACTAAAACTAATTACTTTATTAAACAGGTTACCCATGAAAATGGCTGCAGCATTTTTATTATCTTCGTATAAGGTTAAAAAGTCCTTTGGAAAGTTTCCGAGCTAAGTATAAGTAATGGTGTCTCCTAGCGCCGGTAATATGACTGTCCGATTCTATGAATTAACTTCACACGGCGGGATCTGCAGACGTTGTCAGGTTGCAACATGATAGATGATAAGGCTCCTTAATTGTTTATTTATAGAATTATATTTATAAAACTGATTACATTCTAAGTGGATCAGATTTTTTAGTGGATAGACTATTTTAGTTACAACGTTAGAAAGAAAGAAAGACAGAAAGACAGAAAGAAAGAAAGAAAGAAAGAAAGAAAGGAAGAAAAAATATTTATTCAGCACAGGATCAGGCACACAACGACACAAACGTTACACAGACGTTACTGTGTTTTCAAACTAGAAAACACGGTTACTGATTGAAAAAAAACTGTATCAGGATCTGTCCATTATGATTTTACTACATACATATATGTATTGTTATAGCATGCTGCGGAGCTTCTAAATAATAACAGCTGCATAGGCCGATCGAGTGTGGCGGTACGCTTGCCGAGGTCGCTACGTGGATGAGTGGCCATCCATTACATAACGAGTCCACCCGTGCCTCGGAAAGCAAGTTAAATAGATGGTGCCAACTACCATTCTTAAATATTTGATAGTCGTTCCGCGTAGTGGGAAGACCTGAAATACCGGTCTCCACCTGTCAAAAGTTCTCACAACCAGTTTTGTTAAGGGTAGGTATCGTGTTGCCCAGACTGGGTTGTGGTGCTCCGATAGGCAGCTGCTCCATGTAGAACACTGTTATTCGGATGCATCCCATTAGACTTTAAGCCGACTTCAACATCATTGGGAAATGGCTCAGCAGAGGCAGTGGCTTGTTTGTACCCGAAAATTCAACGCTACTAGAATTTCAGGAACAAAATCCCAAAATGATTAAACAAACCCAAAACATAATTGATATTATAAATGCAAATCCGAGTTCCGTAACAGATTATATTGAACATGCACCCTTCCCAGCAGTGGACTTTAAAATGGCAGTATTAACTCTGGCAAATGTCGCCATCATCTCATTTCAATATTAGGATTGAATCGATTTAAATTTATGAATTGTAAGCGATTTTGTGATTCGATTTCCCGGTTCGGTTAGTTTGAATTTTGTTTGCCCATAACTTTGTTTTGGACATCGCTAATATTGATGACTCAATTTACTCATTGTCGGCTTTAAAATATATTTATTAGCTATACTATTGACCTACCTGCGACTTTCTCAACGTGGTTTTTTTTTTTTGGCGCAAAATGCTAATTATTTTCTTGCGGCTTTTTTTATAGAATAAAACTAACCTAAGTAAGTCACTATTACATCAGCTACCTGCCCGTGAGAATCCGTCAAAATCGGTCTAAGTACTGTGTGTACCCTCATAATAATATGCATTTAGAAGAAAGCTGTTATTTTGAAATTACAAACAAATACATCCATTTTATCTATTTCTATATATTGGTTTCTTCTGAAGCGGTGAGGGCGAATCACTCTGCCCTAGACTTATCCAGTTAGTCCTAATCACATTGGTACAAGCTATTTTTCCCCCAGGGTTTATAAGTTTATCTGGAATTTTGAATATTCGGTATTGTTGTACGCAACTGTTTCAAATAATAACGTATCTGAAGTGGACACATTGTTCATTCGTTCATAAACAATAGATGTTTACCTTACTTCCTACTAATATAATCAAGGTGAAAGTTTGTAAGGATGTTTGTTACTCTTTCACGCAAAAACCCGAGAACGGATTTTGATGAAACTTTACAGTATTGTACCTTATACTTCAGAATAACACTTAGGTTATAATTTATAAAGATACTATTATAATAAAGTTTAATTTAAAGAATACTCATTAATATTTATGAAAGTTTTGACGTTATATTTATTTATCGTTGTATTTTCATATTTTAGAGGCAGTTCATCTTCCAATTGAATAAAAATAATGTTTTATTTCCTGTCTGGTACAGTAACACATAACGTAGTGAATTGTGAAACAAATTGAAACGATACATAAATCAATCAGTGCGTTCCGGACACACACGGACTGCGTGTTATCAGCTTGTGTACGATGCTTCTCTTGTAAAATATCAGAATTTAAAATTTAAATCCCTTTGGAGAATGTGCGATATTTAAATGTAATGACAGTCATTGAAATTCCCGTAGAACTCTTTTATTTATTGCTTGAAACACGTAGAGAGCACGTTCGCGAAATTTAAATGTTAAATCTGAATTTGTGACTTTTTTAATCGCCATTTTCTAGTAAAAATAAGTACATGCTGACCTCCTTACATAAAGAGGTTTTTAAAAGTAAAAAACAGGCTTAAACGTCAAAACATGTATGGTTATGGAGGCGTCAATTACTTCTCAACTAATAAGTCAAACTAAGGGGTATTGTCAACAACAATTTTCCGTAAATATTTATAACCCAACAGGGACTGGCAAACATGACCCCAGGAAAGGATATTTTTTATCGGTTTTCTTAAACTGTATTTAGTGCACGCATTTGTATTTTTCATGATCATCATGATAATGATGATGATGAAAAATACAAATGCTTCATCATCAGGCTATACTAGTCCACTGCTGGACATAGCCCTCTCCTAATGAGCGCCATAGCGCCCTGTCTTCAGCTTGCCGCATCCAGCATCTTTTTGTATTTTTACTCAGAAGTAAAGGACATTTAAGCAATATAATAACAAAATATTATTTTTGTCTGCTAATAGGAAACTACTAACTAAAGAGGCTACGACATACTACTTGATGACGTGTATCCATTCACCCTTGAGGAGTCCTGATCGGACACAATATTTGCTGACTAATTTAAAGTGGAAACCAATGAAAATCATTTCTAATCACGCTGAGCCATTGAAACAGCAAATGATTTGAGTATCGAATTAAAGCGTATCACTTGAAACCATAGTGCTGTCATTGATAATTACACTGGAACAGATCCGCGCCGGCTGGATATTGCGGCCGGTATCGATGTGGAAATCACGTTAGGTATGCTCTTATTATAGTGATGAGCCTTATCAGTCGCGGGTATTTCTGTGTAGATTAATCCCGTAACCAGATGGGCGGAAGATAGGAATAGGATACCGTTTAAGTCATACATAACAAAGGAGAAAAGATATGTTGGTGGTTCGTGGTGTTCTATTTAAATAGGTATTTATACAATACATAAATATAAATATGAAAATTATAATTGAACATTTTCATGCAAAGGAATGGACTGTTATAATTACATTTTAGGAGAAGACAGATTCTTGATCATAATTTTAAAAGAAGATAGTGTTCCGTAAATAAAGGAAACTATTTTTTTTTTTTTTTTTTTTTTTTTTTTTTTTTTTTTTTTTTTTTTTTTTTTTTTTAGGTAGGGCCACTCGCAGTTCAGCACTATAAGGCTGTTTACTGCTTAACCGGTCGATCCGGTGGTGACCTTACAAGAAGGCCCCCAGCCAGGGCTAACTACAAGTTACATTTAAACGACCGCTCGCTAAGGGCGCCCCCTGTGGGGCTCGAACCTCGGCTTAGGGCGTCGTTGAATACTTAACAAAAACAAAGGCTGGGTCTCGTTATTATTATGTCGGGGGGTTTTTATACTACTGACTCAGCTACGCGGGCTGGCCTTGTAGAATCTAAAGATTGAATTTACATTTAACTAACTAGGGCGTCGCGCGTCGCGGGCCTCGTCGGCGAGGCCGGAATGTGGGTCGGTTTGTGTTTGTGTATTTTCTAAGAGTGCTAGTTTCCCTACTGCTCTCCTGGATGACGGTTGTTTCGTCGTCTGGCTCGACTAGGGTATGCCTTGGGCGGCGAATCTTACCAATTCTGGTAGGGAAGTATTGGGAGGCCGAGACGACAAGTGGGTTTGGGTGTCGCTCGGCTGATTCGAAAAAGCGCCCAGTAAGACGCTTCATGAATTGCTTGATGGTGGGGATTTTTAAATCTACATGGAGTCTAACATTCCTAACGAACCATGGGGCTCCCGTGGCTCGACGGAGAAAACGGTTCTGTAAAACCTGCATCCTATGGATATAGGAAGGCCTTGCATGTGCGAATATGGCACACGCGTAGGTCATAATAGGCCTGATGCACGTGGTGTAGAGTCGCATCTTGCACCGAAGTGACAATTTGCTGCGTGCATTGATCATGGGATGTAACCTCCCTAGAGCGAATGCGGCGCGCGAGCGCACCGTCATTATGTGCGTCCGGAAGGTAAGGTGTCGGTCAAGGATGACCCCCAGGTACTTAGCTTGCACCCCCCAGGGGATCGGCTTGTCATACATGGTGATCGGGGGAGGAGGGGATGGGTCTTTACCCTTCCTGGAGTATAAAACCGCCTGGCTCTTGTCGGGGTTCACTTCAATTCTCCATTTCCTGAACCAGACGCTTAGGGCGTTGGCGGAGGATTGGAGGGCCTTAGCTATGGCTGGACACTTTAAGCCAGAGTAGTAGATGGCCGTGTCGTCAGCGAATAGGGCAATGTTTGCCTTAACTACTGAGGGGAGATCGCTGGTGTACAGCGTGAATAGTAATGGGGAGAGAACTGAGCCTTGCGGGACTCCTGCGTGGATGGGATAAAGGAAACTAGGAACGTGTCCAATATTTATACTCACGGAGAAAAAAAAATTAAGTCGTCAAGCCTACTGAATTCAATTGATTGATCAACTAACTAGTTATTGTAACAAGTTCAAAAGATCCCGCAGTTTCCCTTCCCTACCGTTTAATAACGTACGCCACGCTTTGACGCGACATGGGGCATGCAGCCGCTACAGCGCTGCAATCCAATCCATCTGCCACTTAATACCTCGATTGATACGCGCTCTGAGGTAGGAGATATGTGAGTACTTCTATAGTTGCAACATTGAACCACGCTTCGGTGATATGACGGTTATTATGGATGTATGATATTATGTAAAGAAGAAAAAATTTTTTTTTTGTATATACGAGTATTATGTTGAAGAACCTTCCAGTAATCTTCGAAAATTCCTAAATGATGAGCTGTTACATTTGATTCCAATAGTAAGTATGGCAGAAAACGCTTGAACGCACGGAAATTTGATCTAGTTTCTACAAGATCCGTATAGTACACAACTCTGGATGCAACGTGCACACTATCCAACATTATATTGCGATCATTTTGCCAAAGAGTACACATCCATAACATTGACACAAAGGTGATGGAACAAGATTAAAAGAAAATTGTTCTGTCTCCTGCTTGATATGGAGAGAAGTGGAAATTATGTATTTTTCTAACTCCTCCGCTGTTCTTTTCTGATTAATTTCGTTGCGGGATCCAAGACAGTTGAATCGTTTCTCCGGGACTCGTTGGGCTTCATTGTCTCGACGCTTTTCTGGTGGTCACCACTGTTGATTCTAATTTTCAGGAGTTGCAGTGGTTTGGGAATAGTGTGGCGGGCTTGTCCCAAAAAAAAAACTTCGAAACGAAGGTAGTAGGATTTCAATGTTTTACATGTAGAGAATGTTTCATTTCACCAACACACGCCAAACAGTTTTGGTAGATAATTTGGTAAATTAAAATAAAATCACGCCTATATTCCTCGAATGACTTGCGACCTTCAGACCTAAGAGACCACATAAAAAAAGAAGACACAGAAGGCTCTTAGTAGAAACTGACAGAAGCAAGTATGTGGAGAAAAGGCTATTGCATCAGTAACTTGAATTTTCTAATAAAAATAATCTTAATAATAATATAAAAAAATAGTAATAACATAATATCATATTAATAAAAGTCATAGTCATAGTGTCTGCTACATAAAAAAGCGAACCATGTATTAAAACTAACATAAAGTCCGTCCTCTTCTCAGTATTATAAGTTGAAAGAACAAAAAAATCCCTTCGAGCCAACGCACAGCAATTACTTTATTATCACATCGTCGCTTATAAAAATTTATTACATTACCATTAAAACTCTAATGGACGCCAATGAATTTTTAATTACAATAAAAATCTCAACCACGAGAAGGTAACGATCGTTATAAAAATACTCCCCTAAGTTCCTCTTAATAATAACCTTAGTTAAGTAAGTTTGCCAAGTTAATAACAATTTGTGAGCGAGATGAGTTCGTTTTCATTAAGTTGAGGAACTCTTAAAATCTTTAACCTGTCTCCCCCTTCTTACGAGTATAGCTTCAGATACATCTACCCCCTGCCTGGAGTAGACTGGGCTGCATTCACGGTTCACTTCACTGAGCAAGTCGAGACGGTGGTGGTATCATAATTTATGTTTATTAACTTTTTTTAATGATACTGTACAAAGAATTTCAGTGATTTTTATAATACTAACGCTACCGCTTTTTCCCCAGAGTGGCGAGCACGGGCGTAGGTACAAGACGTTTGTGTGCTACGGTTTTATCGCACAATATGTGACTCAAGCCATGTCACAAAAAAGATCGATAAAAAAATCACTAACAAAAGTGTGGTCCCTACACGAAGCTTTACACAACGGAGTAGTGAAGGGAAGATAACTACAGCACAAATAACAGCGATATTTAAATGTTTCTCAATTAATATATTTTGCAAACTACCTACACAACAGCGTGGAACAATAATTACCGTTTGCCTTTATCACCCGCCAAAGGCTCGATCGTTTTAAAAATTCACAATTGCAAAAAAAGGAAGTGTATGTACACGAAAATGTTAAAATTTCCAACCGATTCGATGCATGTGATTGTAAATTGGAGTTAAAGCGATAATAACACGGGCGTCCGGTTAACAATTATCCGGTATGCGCGTGCCTAACTATTGCACTAAGGGTTGCCACTTCAGAAAACTCGTTGATTTTTCTTTTTAAACCCGGTGTAAAATAGGGGTGTTACTTGTTTATCGTGTGTATCCGTGTGTGGCATCGTAGCTCCCATAGGAATGGACCGATTTTGAGGTGGGTTTAGCCTGTTCGCCCATGGTTTTTGTTGCAGACAGCATTTCTGTTTGTTGCAAACCTTAAGGTCTTATTTTTATCTGTAGTTTTTCGACATAGATACGTGACACGTGAGACGGGTTCCCATCCGACATACATGCACTGCCTTTATATCTGGGCCGCCATTATTCTTGTTATTTCAGTTGTCGGAATCGCGGCAATGTGCCTACCGGAAGAGAGAAAATCGTATATTAAACTGAGATTTACTAATTAATGGTCCATACACCGCTAGTTTTCTTTTTAATCTCGGCGACGAAAGTCTTTGGTCAGTGTGTGTTGCCAAGCTGAAAGTAGCAATGGGCAGGTCACTTCGCAGAACCGTTAAACAATGGGGGAAGAAGGTTCTGGAGTTAAGACCACGGACGGATAAACCCAGTGTGGGACGACCACAAAGTGGACTGATGATCTGGTCAGGGCCGCCGGTAGCCGCTGGATGCATGCAGCTCAGACTCGCTCAGGATGGAAATCTAAAAAGAAGGCCTATGTTTAGCAGTGGAAAAACTACGGCTGAAATGATGATGATGATGATGACACCGCTAGACCGCGTCAAGTGCAGATTAACCTCGCAAATCAGACGATGTAAAGTCTCTTACTTACCCACATTCCCTAAAAACTGCATACCTGTAGGTGAATAAAATTACTTTACTTACAAGAAATAAAAAGTCGACACTTCTTAATTTATACAAACAATCAAATTATTTAAAAAACCGCAATTATATGAACCTAATATTAATGTCTTTGCAAAAACTACATTTGTTTATAAATCAGATAAAGAACAATGTCTACCAACCCTATTCCAATCGGAGCATTTATCAATTTTTAGTTACCAACCGGAGTAAAAATGATATTGAATTGCAGTTTAGTTTCGAATATCTGCGAATCCATTTCTGTTTTGTTTATTTTCAAAATATACGATGTAACTAGATGATAGTTATTATTTTGGATACAAGTAGACAGATTTGATTTAATATTGAACGAGTTTATGACTTCATGTTATTGCAGTGCAGTACCTACTTGTATCAATAATTATTAGTAGAATAATACCAGCCTGTTACTGTCCCACTTGCGGGGCAGAGACCTCTTCCCAGATCAAGAAGGCACTAGAATTAGTGACCACGCTGGCTAAAGACGAGTTGGCGATTTTAGACTCACAAGTCAAGGTTTCCTTAAAATGTTTTAATTAACCGATGTACATAAGTAGTGTCTAAGAAAAACTTAGAAATAAACATATGAATAGAAAAAGTATAATATTGGTACTTGACCGGATTTTAACCCACAACCTCGCGCATGAGTGACGAAGCCTTACCACCCTAACCACTTGTGACGTTAAGAAGGTTCAACATATTAGTAGATTATTAAGCTCGAAGCGTTTAAAGGGAAAGAAGAGTGAAACTATTCTTTTTTGACATCGAAATCGGAAGTTAGAGTTTAAACGTGGAAATAAACAGGAACTGTAAAATATTCCTGAAAAAAAAATTACCCTAATAAAGTCAAATTTTCGAGCCAAAAGCAATTTGCATAACCCTTCGAGAACTGAGGCGTGAGATTATGTATTACAAGTATTTATGACTCACCCTTGGCAGCAAGTAATATGCACCGAAATTTATTTATTTGCATTTACGTTAATATACACTTTGAGAAGACTAAGGGGAAAAGTGGGGGAGTCCTACCCCCATTGTTATAAATTATTAAGCGCGTATATTTAAAGAGCAATTTTCCTCAAATATCAAACAACAATTTAGGAGCAAACAAGCTTCATATTTTGAATGAAGAGATTGTATTTTAATTGTGATTTGTTATATACTAATTCTAGTAGTAAATGAAACGTTATAAGACATAGTAAGATATTATAGGTTTTACTGGGATGTTAATACAATAATCAAGACTAAATTTATGTCACATCGCCGTATTGTTGGCAAAACAAGTTCCAGCCCTAATAAAATGAAATGCACAGTTTTTTTTTTTTAATTTGAGATGTGATTGCTCTTGACTCTAGACTAGGTCAGAGGGGACAGAGCAATAGTTGACGATGGAGTGAGCTTACCCAGAAGAAGCCTGTTCACTCTTACTTTGAATAGATTCATTCATTACATTGAACACAGAAACAGGCAGTGATTTCCACTCTTTTGTTGTGTGCATTATGAAGAATGTTAGGAAGTGTTTGGTGGAATGGCAACTAGGAAAGGGCGGAAACTTGCAGTGCATCCAGATGTCAGATAGTAAAAGGGGGCCGGTGAGATTAGCTCTTGGAGTTCTTGAGCACACTCACCGAAGTAAACTCTGTAGAAGACCGACAAGCAGGTTCTGTTTTGAACTTAATTAATTTACCCAAGTTGCTGCACCCGTTACACAATGTAGTCCATTTTCTGCATCATCACATGAATATTAGATCTTTATAAAAATCAAATCAGGTACGTTATGTCACCACTCGCCAGCATATGGCGCCACAATCGTTCGTTTCGGAGTTAGATGGGATTTGTCATTCTGCAATAATTACTTGGTGGTATTGATTTAGGGAGGATCGGGTACTTAAATCTGTACGGATACAGCTACTCTTATATTCTTGGTAGTTCACTTCAAGTTAGTTTAATTAACAATAAGTTATACTTCGTTGTTGCATCGTAGGGGATGTAATACACCCCATAGGTGTTTCGTGCCTTGATAAACCAGAAAAATAAGTAGATTTTTAAACCAATATGTTGTACTAGAAAATTTCAGGTCCAATACAAAATTTAAAATTTATTGTTATAAGATTTTTATTGGTAATATTTTTTATAACTGAATGTCGATTTAAATGTCATGATTACCTAATCATGACATTTAAATCAACAAATCACATGTTTGTATTAATTGGAGCATCATATGAGCCAATTCTAGAACTTAATTTTAGTTTACTTGTTATTGAATATCTCAGTAGCAGCCCGGAGTCTTTAAATGTCCCTGTTTATTGCAAAAGCCTCTAGCCTCTCCCCATTTTACATGGGATTTCAACATTACTGGCGAAATGTGTATACCCCTGCTTAGCTTATCGGAGAATACAGGCGCGATGTTATGTTGTTTAAAACTAAGTAAACCATAGAGATATGCCACCAGTCCAGCCAGCCGCACCCTTGGGCATTGCTGACACCTACAGAGTACGGCGACGCCAGCTCGCATCGCCTCGAGGTCGAACTATGTCGCCTATTGTGTGCGAAGTTAACGCCGACTTTGGATTGGCACTTCGGATGGGTTTTCTATTACTTAAAATTGTCCATATGTACCCGAATCATTTTGACATATCCAACACACGACATGTATAAGTATCCTTTAATGGGGGTCGAGCCTATTGCCATCAACCGGGCTCAGCTCCAGCTTCTGGGTTGCTTCTCGGATCGCCCCCTATTACATGGTGAAACTTAAACATAACTGGTGAAATGTGGGTATACTATAGGTTTCTATAGTATACCCACACTTCACCAGATATGTTTCTTCTGCCTACCTCTTCGGGGAATAGAATAAATAAATAAATAAATAATGCTGGACAATCCACACAATATAATAAGTCGTGATTGTTATATTTGTCTGTTATGAGTTAACGAAAATCGTTGACAAATGCTTGCAGTAACTGGACAGGTCCTCAAAAGACCATCTCAGTCACTAATATACCTACATCGTTACGTGATTTGACTTGATTCGATTTCTGGACTACAAAAGAAACTTTCCTCTGCGTTTTATTTAGTGTTTTTTCTCAGAGTTGTCAGACAGGAAACAACGACATAGTTAAAAAAATATTTTACTTGTTGGCGTGTAAGAGTATTTGTGAAAACCAATTTACAGAAATTAATATCATTCACCATTCATGTTTTTGAATAAACATGTCATCGTGTAGCACACCTGCCAGAATAAAGACACCAAAATATGTTAGAAATAATTATATCTAATATAATATTCTGCAGTATATCTCATTACTAATAACAAATGTCCGTAATCCGGATTACCAGTTAGCCCGTCCGTCGACCCCTGCCGCGAGGTTGACCTCAAAGCAGAGGTCGAATGATTCGTACTCAGCTGGAATAAGGACCCCTGTCATTTTTATGTTATAGCTGTCGCGTACAGATTGGCAGGTACAGTGGGTCACACTTCAGTACCAATACTTTTTCCTGCGATCTCCTAACTTATTACGGAGTTTTAGAATTATGCGAGGTCAGCGTATACTGGTTTAGGTACCATTGACGTGGGTCCTACTATAACTACGTGACGGAAAAAGGGCTGACCAAGTAGAAAATACAAACCAAAATGAAACGACTGATACTCCTGTAATTTCGCACGTATCCATTATTTCAATCGATTTGGCACCGGTCCAGCTTAGAAAGGCAGAAATAAAAGAAGAATGGCAGAAGACCACTAACCCAAAAGAAGATAATCTACAAAATAAAGAAAATTCGTACCATAATTTTGACATCGCATAGAATAGAATAGTTCTTTATTTGCACTGAGAGAACCCAGGTTTATGATACAGATAAATAAATAAATAAAAATACATTTATTTCTCCTCCTGCAAAGAAAAACTTAATACTTAAATATATATTTATTTCTGGTGCCTAAACTAAGCCGGAGCCTGTATTTTAGGACACCAGGACCCCGATAAGTTTTCAGTATCAAGTGCATAAATGAAGAGTGAAAGAGTGAGTGAAAATTGTGACTGTGTATGTGTTGTGTGATGATATGTTTATGTGTAATGTGTGTGTGTGGTAAATGTTTGTTGGAGTTAATGTGTGTGTGTGATGCTGGTTGGGTGATATTCACATGTTTAAGTTATCCAAAAACATGAAACATATGATGGTTTTCCATAAAAGATAATTGCTTACTATTCGTATAGTTGCAACCACTTCTAAAACACAACTAAAAACAAAACAAAAGGAAAAAAATCTAAGTTAATTCGTCTCAGCAGTTCAAGGAATTAATTTACAAGTTGTAAAGTGATTGCAATCAACAGCGTTTGCGAGCGATTCATCAAAAAGATATGATCGTGTTTTAAATGTAAGTAAACGCAGAGATATTATACAAATTAGGACATCTTTTACGAAAGTCTTTGGATCCATTGACTTTTAATTAGTTGTTTATCACTTTGGAGGATCTTAATATTGCTTTGTTTGTTGTACGGACGAGTTTGAATGTTGGATTGTGAGAGTTGCGTTTCGGCGTGCTTTACTTTGTTCATTCATTCAGACGAAGTTATTGATTTTAATTCTACATTTTTATTTTTATAAAAATACGAGTACTTGTTTATTTTTATCTGTCTATATTTACCAGGCGAGTCCATGTTATCAATCCAAACGTGAATCTTTTTTTAGAGACACTCACTCGTGTAATTATAATTTTAAATGAAATAGGGTTAAAGAAAACATTTTTGTCTCGAGATAATTTTGCCAGAACCTCATCTTTTGCTAAATAAATTGGGATAAGGCCAGAGGGATAATAATGGTGAGTGTCCTATAAATGACAAAACGGCATTAGGTAGTAGCTAGGTATCGGTTCATTTCGTGGTTTTAAGAGGAGTTGTCGTAATCCACATCCATTTCATGTCTATTTCAATCTACAGACTCGGTCACACGTTGGCCACAGTCTAATTTTTAGCATGAAAACGTTCGGGCGCCGGCGGCAGATGAGGTGGCTCAATTCATCCGATACGCAGTTACTAGCAAATTGTATTTGCGAGTTTGTGCACCCATTTCACGGTACTGTCTGGTAACTGGTGGGTTCGGAGTACGGCTGGATGTATTGGATACTGTGCTTCAATAAAATGAAAATATTGATTGTTTGTTAAATACATTTTGACAACGTCACCAATTTATATATAAACGAGAAAAAAAAAGCGGGTGAGTGAAATATGGGTGTATCTAATAAATAATGCTGGACAATACACACAGCATGATCTAGCCTTGGGGCTAGTCTATGAGATATACTTAATACAATACATTACATAGATAGATATTTTTTTTATTATACAATAGTAAATACCCAGAACACCCGGAACAAATCTTTGTAGATCGTACAAACATTTGTCCCAAGGCGGGAATCGAACCCACAATCTTTTGCGTCACAGGTGGACCTTCGCCCGCTGCGCCACATAGGTCGTCAAATAAATGAATAATAAAAGTTTATTTCGACCAACAAAGGAACATATTAGTTGCAATAATACATTTACAGCACGGATCTTGAGCTCTGGATGCAGGGGTAAGTTTGCGCACGTAAGTGTTTTTTTACTAAAATCCTGCACAACTCAAGATCCGTGCCGGTAGCTATACAACACAAAAAACAAACAATACACACAGTATATACCTCGTACATAACATAACAACCTTCAATTGCTCATTAACCAACCAATTCAGCAATGTAACCAGTATCGACAATCTAACCTCAGCGCAAATGCTCTGTAGATGCCTTTTGGAAATGGCCTGAACCTGTATTTTTTTTTCTGTATGACGAGGGTAATGGCCACACCTTATTATGTCTACGTGCCTGGTCTTTTGGGATACACAGTCGTGATGTAATGTTACTAATGTCGTTCTTCATGAAATGCTTGCTTTACTTTTTACCCGACTAACCCAGAAGGAGGGTACTGTTTCAGGAGCGCATGTGTGTGGTATGTCCGATCAATTGTAACCTCCTATATATTATAGCCTAAACGGCTTGACCGATTTTGAAGAGTGAAGTGCCATTAGATTACATTAGATTACTAATATGGCATCAACATATAGTAGACGTAAACTTTTCAACTGGCAATAACTTGGGATCCGTTTTGGCCTCCAAAATAACATGTTTTTACTTTAATAAAAATAACCATTATTTATAAAATAGCTAAAAATAAAATAGTTAATTTTAAAAACCAAAAAACGCTTTACTGAGAATATTGAAATAAGAAACGGTCTACAAAACTTAATTTCATAGAACCCACAAAAGAATTATCATTATTGAGTTAGTACCTAGATACTTATTAGTTCTTTGAATTTTGGCGGACAGTCGCGTCCACCAACATTGGCGCCAAACTCGTAGCAAAGTTCTGCGCCGACTTCATTTAGATTTCCATCGACACGCTAAACAGTTCTTTTAAAATTAACGCTTAAATTAAATTTTGCCCACAAAAAGCGAACTGTGTTAAATAATCTTTAGATAAAAAGGGATCTTGGAAGCAATAATTCAGGTATAAAACCCAAGGCAATCTTTTATCAGATTAAAAGAATTTCATAAATCAGTTCTCATCCAAAATAAAAGAGAATTTATGATCATATTCTTTTTACTAAATTGTTTTCTGGTAACATGATAGTCTCCGTTATTGGTTTATAAGATAAACTAAGGCTTCAAACGCGGTTTGTGTTTAATATTTTTATCGGTTTTACTTTTATTTTTAACAATTCGTTATTTTAAGTTTTATGGTCTGTAAAGAGTTGTCTATTCTGTTTTGTTTTTATGTATCTAAAGAAGTGTCGCTTATTACTTTAAGTAGTTACGGGCTGCCTGGTTGTTCTAGTGGCCACAAGCGCTACTACTGAGCTTGAGGTCACGGGTTCGAATCTTTTATTAAATATCTCAGTCACAGCCTATCTGGATTTGTCCCCGGTTGATGGCAACAGCCCCCCTTTTAGATGGAACTTAAACAGAACTAGCGAAATGCAACTCTGCCTAACCCTTCGGGGAGTCCAGGTGTGATGTTATTAGCGTGAGGTCACGTGTGTTGAAAAAGATTGCACTAATCTGCCGCTCAACTATCGAGCTCAACTTTGTCTACCGAAATCTATGTGTCACTATTGCATAGATTTAATTTTTATGGCAACCTCTAACAAATCATATTAGAATAAATAAATAAATATTGCTGGACAATCCACAAAGCATCATGTGTTATGGGTGCTAGATGACTGATAAACTTAATACTATACATTACATGGATAGATATTTTTTATTATACAGAGAAAATACCTTTTTTTTTTTTTTTTCCTGTTCCTTCGTTGCCTTTTGTACCAGGGCCGAGTCTTCCTTTCAGAATCAGACCCTTGGCCCCGGTAGGCTTCGACCCTGCTGGGTCCCTACAGTTGCTGACATCTCCTTGAGGCGCGCGTGGAACAAAAATACGCGCCGTCGACGACTTGGGCTCGGTCCGGATGGTTACCGGACGGGCGGACGACGAGCCACCCATTGCTCGCCGTCCGCAAGCCCGCGCCTACGGTGGCCGGTAATCGGGATCGGGATTTCGGCGGCGGTTGGGGCGTGAGGACCGTTGCCTCACGCGATCGGCCGCCTCCTTTGCTAGCATTACTGCTTCGCAGAAGGAGGCGACCGCCTGCCACTCCTCCTCGCTCCGGACCATGGGTACAGAGAAAATACCTAGAACACCCGGAACAAATTTTTGTAGACCATACAAAGATTTGGCCCAAGGCGGGAATCAAACGCGCAACCTCCTGCGTTGCAGGCGGACCTGCGCCCGCCGCGCCACAGTCAAATGTAAACATGGAGACTATTTGCAAGATCAATACTAAAATCCGCATAAATAAAAGGTGGCAATGCTATCACATTGACGCGAAGACACGCGCCAGACTTATTAGTGTGTCAGGTCACGTGTGTTGTGTCGCGTCGCAACTATCTGCCGCTCAACTATCGCGCTCAACTTTGTGTACCGGCACCGGCCCACCTATGCGAGCCAGTTAGTTTTACACCAACTTATTTATATTTGGGCACGTGACTTTGATACTACTTTTTTTCCGTCGATTCCAGTTAACCGTCATTTAAGGTATGTGACGTAGAAACTTGAGTAACCTAAAGCCAACAAGACATTATATTCTGTTAGCCAGTACGGAAAATAGACAATATTAAATTTCCATTAAATTACAATATTTATTTTTACAAAATAACCTACGTACAGTCTAAGAATAACACGACACCACATAATTATGTTTACCTTTTGTTAATTAATTTTTAGTCTCTTTATTCCATTCAAATGTAACATAACATAATAATTCTCTGTTCTATGGGTCTGTATATCGGCAGAGGTGTGCCTATTATAGTATTCCCACATTTTGCCAGTAATGATAAAGGGTTATATATTAGAAGGCGAGCCCATTGCCACCAATTGGACACAAATCCAGACTCCAGGTGGCTGCTGAGAAATCCAGATGGAAAATCTTAATAAGCCTTTGAAAACCAGCGTCAGGCCCTGGTTGTCTGGCGTTTTTGCTGAACTGGACCTTTTTAGCGCAGCCGTAAGGCACATACTTAATAATATATGTATACTTACTCGTATATATATTTTTAATGTATTTCTTGTTACTCATTTTTGTTTTCTATGTTTAGTATTGTGTCTTTGTGCGCCTGAGCCTGTGCTGAATAAATGTTTTTGCTTTCTTTCTTTCTTTCCTTTGCCCAACCCGGGAATCAAATCCAGGATCTCACGCTCAGCAGTAGCGTTTCTAACCGCTTGAACAACAAGATAGTCAACACACAGGTATTCCGCAAATATCCTCACGTTATACTAATTTTAACACAATTATTATTACTATTAAAACCATAAGAAGGAAACCAAAGCGAGAAACTATAATAATTACATAAAAATAAATAAAACAAAATGTTTATTTCTCCACTTAAGTATGTTACCTTTTAAGCGAAGATTCACTTGTATTAGGTGGTTCCATTCCTCCAGTTTACAATCATTCTACAGATGTGTGATAAATAAGCAGAAAGATTATTTTAAAACTAATTAATATTTTATAAATTATATTTCCGCAAGGGAGCGAATTAACTATCGATGTTAGGCAAAGTTTGGGCGCAAGTGCGAGTATGAGCATAGGACACGAGGCTCGCTTCCCGTCTGCCCGAGATACGTACAGTTTAACCTCGTCCTCGGCTATCGCGCCTCGGATCCTAATGAACGTGATACACGGAATATAGCGGCGCGACTTGTGCGCGGTGCCGTGCACTTTACAGTATGGAAAATGTTGCGTTTGGAATCTAGGAGGGACATTAAATCGCAACGATTCTAAGTAAACTATTTGTGCTCTAATACTGTTAAGAAAATAATATAATATTTCGATATCAAATAGCTATTGAAAGAAATTAAATATTTATTGGCAACAAGCTGAAACACGCACGGTTATTAAATACTGAAGAAAATAAAATAGAAAAGAAGAATTTAAAAAGATAATACACAGGCAATCTAAGCGTGGGATGATCGGATAAAAGTGATCCAGAAACTTTCAGAAATCTACGCAAAACGCTGAAACTTGGAGTAATACCTTCAGGCTAGTAGAGTGATGATGGCCAAGATTTACTGAGGGTCGTAAAAAGGGACTCACTAACTAAACTACATTATCTTGAATCAACACCGACAGCACATTTTGAGCGTACCATCTGATATTTATAACTAACAAGACATCCGGAAACTATAAATAGGAAAAACCATTTTCAATTTTCCTTGAAAAATATACAGTGACCTTTTCGTCACTCAATTCTGGAACCCTTTTATACCGTCAACAGGCATTTTCCAGAGACTTATAGTCCCTATAGCAGTACAAAGGTCGTAAAATTGCTTTATAAACAAAAAGTGTGTAGCGAATAGTGAGCACTAAAACGCAAATGACGTTAAAAGTAGAGTACGGTCCTATGTCGTCACATCCGCCCTGTATCATCGACTATGTGGCCTTGTAGGAATAAGGAGTTTTTATAGCTTCCGGGAACAATGATTAGGGTGAACATACCCTGAGTAATGGTACACCATTTGCAGACTGAATGAATAAAAGGGACTTTAATTACCAACATGAAAATCCTGTGGAGGAACCCTGCCTTTATAATGATGAGGAACTTACAAAATTGTGTTTGAAGTATACAGGGTGCAAGGGACATGGACGCACAAACTGATGCCATCAGTTTACTACATGATTCTGAGAGAGAATGAGGAAAAGACGACTAAAAATTTCAGTGCTGGGGAGCACTGAAATTTTTAGTCGTCTTTTCCTCATTATCCCGTTTTGTTTAATATATTAAATTAAAATAAACATCGGAAAAAAGAATAAATTAGGAAAAACCGACCAATATTTTAATAATCTTCCTATGACAAAAATGTAAGGGAAAGTGGGGCAAGAGACAAAGTGTCCTTATTTATTATTTCACATTCAGTTCCTTTATATCTTCTGACCCGAGAAAATAATTAAGTTTTACCAAAATGTTATGGGTTTTTTTTTTTAATGGGCATCTCGCAGTTTACCCTTCAGGGATATCTACTGCTTAACCGAACTTTCTTGTGGGGACTTAATTAGAAATTAAGCGACCAATCGCTAAGGGCACCCCCTGCGGGGTACGAGCAACGGCTTAGGACGTCGCTGGGAAAAGACAGCAAAGGACGGGCTGGATCTAATAGATATATTTAACTAATTTAATCATTAACTGGCTCAGCTACGCGGGCTGGCACGAACAAAGGGTCGGACAAAATCTTATGGAAGAAGCGTCCACCCTCAAATTTAGCAGCGTTATGTTTTGTGCACAAACTAAGTATAAGAGCGTGAGCCCGAGGTGCACAGAACAGAGATAAGCCTATGAGACGCACCGACACGTTTTCCATGAACTTACCGCTAAGGGCACGTGTACATGTCCTGTAAGAATACTTTAAAACGGACGGTTTCATAATTTTCTTAAGCTAGTGCGATTTAGTTTTCAAAATATTGACGTTTAAAATGTCTAGAAAAGATCTAATTACAAAAAAAAATACCACTTCAATCTCGGCTGCCATTCTTTGATCTTTGATAATCATTGTAGGTGGATAGAATCCCGAAAGTCTAACAACTAGTCCTTCAAAAGAGTATCATGTTGATCAGTTACTGGGTTGTGGAGGTCAGATAGGCAGTAAATCCATGTTAAATATTGGCATCCAGTTAGACAGGCAGATACCTATTATAAAATATTCTAAATATGTATATTTATTTATTTATTTATTTGGCTCACCAACAATTGAGTACACTCAAACAATTATGGGTTACATTAAATCAAATCGGGTCAGGTGTATCAATCTCTTACAGGTAAGCACATCATGCACTACATATTGATTAAATGTATAATTTGATACACACAGAGCAATCGGGCTCCTCAGGCCAAATTAAAACTAAAAATTGAAATAAAACATTAAAATCACAGACAGAAACAAAGTTGAGGACGAAACAAAATTATTATCGAAAACCTAATTGAATTAAAATCATAATAAAATTAAAAGTTATACAAATTCAAAATAGTTATTAAAAATTAAATATAACAAAATCAAAATAATCATTCAACAGAATAGAATCAAAATAAATTAAATTGCATCATAATTAAAAACCTAAAAAATAATTTACAACGTAATCGAACTAAATTCATATGGATATCATAAGAAAATTAAAATAAAATCATAACCAACATTTAAATCAGTCAGAAACATAATTAGAATGGAATTAAACATAATTATATTTAAAATAAAAACATAAATAATTTTTTACCTAAAAACATCCTTGAATTACAGTCATACAGGTATTATTATCAAACTAAATTGCAGACAGAATTAAAATCGAAATCATAAAAAGGATTAAAATACAAATTGAATATAAAGACAAACATGTAACCAAAACAAGTTCACAGAAAGATTTCACACATTATTTAATTAATTTTATAATACTTCTGAACTTATTAAGTGAGTCCGAGTGCACATCGACCAGATCACTGCAGTTGTTTAATAATTTGCACAGACGGGGTATAGGAGAGTACGCACCTAGAACGGTTCTGCGCAAAGGAGGACGTAAAGGGGTTATAGGAGCTCGTGGATTTTTTGTAGGCACACGAAGTTTGAACCTGCTCAACAATTGCGGACAGTCAACTTGATATCGCAGAACCTTGAATAAAAATGTTGCATCTAATAAATCTCTTCTTTTTTGTAGGGATATCATTTTGAAATGCAGGAGTCTCTCTTTATACGACCGTTTCTTTTTAGCTATTCCGGAAGAATAAGCCAAGTGCCACAGAAAACGTTTTTGGACCCTTTCTAATCTGAGTGTGTGGGTGGCATAATGAGGTCGCCATACAGTGCTGCAATATTCCAATGTGCTACGGACCAAACAATTATAAAGTAAGATTTTAGTCCTACAGTGACGAAAGCAGGTTACATTCCTTATTACAAACCCAAGCATTCTAGAGGCTTTTTTAACTACGTTTTCAATGTGGGGTAAAAATGTTAACTGCCTATCGAATAAAACCCCTAAATCCCTCATCTGCTCCACTTCCTGTACAGAGGTCCCACATATATAATATGCGGATTGTGTTACATTTATTTTTCTGGTAAATTTGACATGGTAGCACTTCTTGATATTTAAGCTCATACCATTATCATCACACCACTTCACTAGCGTATCAATATCACTCTGCAGAAGTTCAACATCAAGATCTGATTCAATAACTCTGCAAAATTTTAAATCGTCAGCATACATGAAACACGCAGAGAATTTAAGTTCATTTGCGAGATCATTGACAAATAAGTTGAACATGACTGGACCAATATGTGATCCCTGGGGAACACCAGATGTAACCTTGTAGGAGCCTGATCGGTAACCATTGAGGGCAACAAAGAAGGTTCGACCTTCAAGATAGGATCTAAACCAATCAAGGAGAAAGCCAGTGATACCGTAAGCGTTTAATTTATACAGTAGTATATTGTGCGGAACGCGATCAAAGGCCCTACTAAAATCGGTGTATATCACGTCTACCTGTTTGCCCGAGTCAATGGCACTAACCAGGGTTTCCGTGAAAGTCACTAGGTTCGTGCATGTAGATCTGGAACTCACAAAGCCGTGTTGAGAGTTACTGAGGTAAAGTTTCAAATGAGACTGAATATAGGGACAAATCAAGGATTCGAAGACTTTAGCGAAGGTAGACAATATTGAAATTGGTCTATAGTTACCTACATAGTCACGATCGTTGCTTTTATGAATTGGTACCACCTGCGCTACCTTCCAAAAATTTGGGAAAGTGCCCGTGGCAAGTGACCTATTAAATATTTGTAGCAGGGGAGCCACCAGAGACGAAGCACACATAGAAACAAAATAAGGGGGGATCCCGTCAGGTCCAGCGCCTTTTCGACGATCCAGAGCTTTCAATTTGTTGAGCAAGGTATCAATATCAATTTTAGGAGCTGTCAAAGGTAAACTGGAAGCTAACATGTTCTGAATGTATTCTGATGGAGGTGAATGATGAGTCACGTTTTGTTGACTGTACATTGCAGAAAAATGAGCAGCAAACATTTCTGATATACTGACGCCGTCTGAAGATGATGTAATGCCGTCAGTCATTGTTAAGGGATAAGAACTAGTTCCACCTCGCTTGTCCTTAATATAAGCCCAAAATCGTTTTGGATCCTTGGCTATGACAGTCTCTAGGTCACTGACATACTTACTGTAGCAAGAGGTAGCCAGAACAGAGCACCGCTTACTCAGAAGTTTCAATTCGAGCTCATCCATGGGATTTTTATAGATTCTATATCGCTGGCGAACCTTTTCCTTTTCTCTTAAGGTTCTTATTAAATTTTTATCGAACCAAGGCGGGTGCGTCCTATGTTTACGTGCGGAAGGGGGATTTTGCAATGCTATAATATTGTTAATTTTGTCGTAGAACACACTGACCATGTCATTCACATCGTGTGTATCACCAAATAAAAGGTTCCAGTCAATCTCACTTAAGCTTTTATGAATTGCATTATAATCTATTTTGAAAAAATTTACTCTTTTGTTACTGTTATAAGGAAGTCTTGTGTCATTATATGAATTTAAGTTAATTTCAATAGGGGGATGAAAAGGGTCAATTATACTTAAGGGATTTGGAGCAGAACATGCGGAACCGGAAGTTAAGTCAGTCAACACAAGGTCAAGTATGCGTCCTGACTTATTTGTTATACTGTTGAGTTGTATTAACTTGTTTATATGACTAAAATCAGTTAGCACATTACCAATACCCGGAGCCATATAGCCACTATCGGACTCACTTACCAAGTTCCAATCAATATTTCCTAAGTTAAAGTCACCAACTATACACAGCTTCGAACCTGACTGTACAAGTATGGTATTACAGGAATCCAAGAAGTGTTCTAGGGTTGAACGAAGTACTGGTGGAGGCAAATAAACTGCGCACAGAGCCAGTTGACGAACAGACTTTGTAATTGAAATGTCAATAATTACCCACAAATCCTCACAGTTGCTTTCCCATTGAAACATGCGTTTTGAATTTAAACCCCTTAATACGGCTATCAGAACACCCCCTCCATCTTTTTTTCTGTTACACCTATCTCGCCTGTTATAGACCACATATCTATTATCAAATAGCTCTGAACTCATCACAGAATCATTTAACCATGTCTCGGTTAATATTATTACGTCATAGTTTTCACAGGAAACTTGACGATAAAAATTATGACATTTAGTGCGTAAGCCTCGAGTGTTTTGGTAATATATCTTTAAGTCCGAGAATGATAAACAAATTATATTTACTGTTACGTTGACTATAAAACAAAAACTAAAATTAAACCAGCTTATCCAGTGTATCCTTATTCCTGATTAGAATATGTTCTGATTCCTGTGCCTTCCGCATGAATATTCGACCACCCCGCACCCAGACAAATTGATACCCAATCTCCTTGGCTTTCATCCTAGCGGCAGCATGGAGTGACTTGTTGGTAGTCGACAGATGCTCTGTAATGTAGATCGGGGATTTAGGCCCGGTGTATCCCAAGTGGTTCGTATTTAATTTGTTGTCTGGATTCGACTTGTTAAATTTTATCGTTGCTGCGAGAAATTGGTCACGACTGCGAGGGGAAGCAAGCTGAACTACAACCGCACGCGGACGGGTATTGCTGGCATTTTGTTTTGCGACTCTTGTACAATGCTTAATATCGTTGTCTTGAATGCCGCTTCCTACAATTTTAGATAATTGGGATACAATATCTATCAAATTTTCGTGCTTTTTCTCTGGCAGGCACTGAATTTCCACGTTGTTTGCGCGGGTTTGCTGTTCCAGTTGGTTTATGCGTGAAGATAAATCGCTCATACACACCCTCATCTCCGAGTTTTCCCTTCGCAACTCTTTCATATTTTCCTCAGACGCTGTATACTTTTTTAAAAGATCTTCGTATTGGGTGTTCATAAATGCCATAGATTTATCCATGCTGTCTATTTGATCTCTAATTGGTTGCAGGTGTTGGTTTAGGGTAAGTTTCATATTTTCTATGAACTTGGTAAGCATCTCATTTTGTGCCTTATTAATTGATTCATGAATAAGTTGACGAATGTCGTCAGGTGCTAAGACCACTTCAACAGGCGCTTGAGGTGGAGAACCAATGGCTTGCCTCTTATTGCCTCTGGTAGTAGAGATGTTACGCAAAGGAGTATTATCAGATTTGGCAAGCTTCGGTCCCAGATTTAGGCATTCAGGACAGTGCCACTCAGCAGGTACCTTAAAATCATCAGGCAACGAGAGACAATTATAATGATATGCCTTAAGACATTTAACGCATTTCGCGTGCTTTCCATTATCCGTCGCCTGATTACAACATCCCCATAACAGTCCAGAACTCATCGACTTAACGGAATGATCTGCCATTATAATATCGCAACTTTTCGTTGTAAAGCAAACAAACGATTAAGACTTAAATAATGTAAGGTATATTCTTAACTTTGTAGCGATCCGTTGCTCTGCAAACGTAGCCGGCCGCGCGAAAAAGGTCGTAAGCGCCGTGCGTAGCTCGTCGCTTACGCGTTTCGTTGAATCACTTTTTAAATATTGTCCGAGGCGGTTGATTGTAACGTATTACAAATGTTATTTACAATTATTGTAGTATTAAAACACTTCACCAACTAAGTTCAGAATGCAATTGTCCACTGATAACTGTAACTTTGTATTTCTAATCACAGATAAGAATATAAGCGTTTTTTCACAATTTTAAAACAATTTCAAACACGGAGCGAGTTGTACCGAGACGATGACGACGATAGTTGAAAAACTTATGTGTATATCTACGAGTATCAAGACTATTTCACCACAGTAAATATATTTAAGTATTTTAATATCTAAACCAATACGATTCTATTTTAACATTTCCATAGAAACCATGTAAGTGGTGATCATCTTACGTTATTAGACTCCAATGCTCGCTGAGAGGTTCAATTGAAATTGGTATATTGGGTTTGATAAAATCTGGGTCAAGAGCAGTACTCCGTCTCGAATAAATAAGCAATCGATACAAAATCCTGTCTACTACATCGCTCACATTAATTTAACCCCTCTTACTTAACGATTCTTTACACGGATGTCTCTGGCTCGTTGGTCATGTGGTAGCAAGCACTACTGCTGAGTATGAGGTCTTGGGATCGATCCTCGGGTGTCGGAGTATTGGGCAAAGCCGTTTTTTCATCAAGAATTTCTCAGTCTGGAATCTGATTTATGTGCCCAGTTGGTAGCATGAGGTCCTGCTGGTGGAATATCCAGGTCAAACATGTTCAGATTTGTTTTTAGAAATTTCTCAATAGCAGCCCGAAGTTAGGATGTGTGATGGTTGATGGCAAAAGGCTATGCCCCTTTTACATGGCAAAATGTGGGTGTACGAGCATAAATACATCTCTGCCTAACCCTTCGGAGAATGCATGGGGCGTGATGTTATATTATAGTTTAAAACCTTACAATGTATTCTCATTTATACACAAATACATCACCTTCCCTGAAGTTGGACTGTCAATATTACCGAGTTGGTTATTACTTGCATGTTTCGGTTCCGTACATACCTAAACAGCAATATTGCCCGGCACGTGAGCCCGAATTGGTTTCCGTAGCTTGAATACCTGTCACTTGCTCTGATTGGGGACGGCTCATTAAGGTCTGATGAGGGATGGCGGAAAAATGTTATAAGGCTCTTATTTGTTATATAATATGTACGTGTTGCTTAGTGGTTTACTGTACAATGTGCATGGACTTGTGTGTCATACAGAATAAATATAGCAGTTCGGTCATTCATGTCAGTTCCCGGTTTTTTGGTTTTGTTTCTATTAAGCCAAAGATGGCATTATTGATTGGCTGGGCTGAGGATAAATCAAAGAAGTCTCTACAAGTATTGAACCTAGTAGGTCTTGCAAATCGATCCATTCCGCTTTCTGATATTATTTTGACTGCGGAGAACTTTTCTCTTATAGTATGGAATTTACCAGTCAACCGTAGTACTTTAAATTTTTATCTTAAGGATGATATGTTTTTAAATCCTGATGGAAATTCAGGAGTAGGTATGCGTAGCAAGAAATAATCCGATCTGATCCCGTTCAAATTACTTATATATCCTACATAAGAGCGATTGAAATAATTGAAATCTGATGGTGTCATGGTACCCATCGTTGTGAACAACTTTTACAATGGGACTACATCGGTCATACAATTTTTTTAATGTGTAAAATGGGACATCTTTAAGAAGTTTTCAGTTAATTCAACTAATACTTATACATAATATTAGGTCTTTACCTATGAAATTGCCGTTTTGTATGAAAAAATTTAAATGAATTTTTTTCATGTATTTTTTATTTGTATTAATCGAAGTAATCACCCATGCAATCAATGCATCTTTGCCAACTCAGTGGCAGTTTATTGATGCCCTTCTTAAAGAAATCAGCTGGACGGGAGGCAACCAATTCTTCAAAGGCATTTTGTACTGCCTCTCGGGTATTGAATTTTTTTCCCGCCAAGAAGTTATCCAAATTCTGGAAAAAGTAGTAGTCTGTAGGCGCAAGGTCTGGTGAGTAGGGCGGATGACGGAGAGCTTCCAACCCCAGTTCTTGCAACTTGGAGACCGTCTGCTGTGCAGTATGAGGTCGCGCGTTGTCGTGCAGGAGCAGCGGAGACGAGCGATTGACCAATGCTGGTTGGAGATGTGCCAGCTTCTCCATCATTGTGTTCAATTCTTCACAGTACACATCTGCAGTAATGCTCACCCCGTTTGGTAAGAAGCTGTGTTGAATCACACCGGCGCTAGACCACCAAACAGTGACCATCACTTTTCTTGGGGTAAGTTTTCGTTTAGGGCATTGTTTAGGTGCTGAACCAGGATCCAACCAACTTGCTGAGCGCTTGCGGTTATCAAACAGAATCCATTTTTATCGCAGGTAACAATGCGGTTCAAAATTCCTTCATTTGTGTGTCTGTTGAGCAGTGCAAGGCATGTCTCGACGCGTACTTCGCGCTGGCGATCATTGAGTTCGTGGGGCACCCATTTGTCAAGCTTTTTTACCTTGCCAATTTGACGCAAATGGACCAATATTGTTTTGACGCTAACGTCGAAAGCTGCTGCTAATTCAGCCGTAGATTGTGTATCATCAGCTTCCACAATCGCCTTTAATTCGTCATTGTCGACCAAAGTCTTCGGACGACCGCGAGGTTCATTTTTCAGGTCGAAATTTCCAGAACGGAAGCGAGCAAACCAATAACAGGTAGTGCGTTGGTTTGTAGTGTTAGCTCCGTAAACGTCGTTGATGTTGCGTGCCGCTTGTGCCGCGTTGCTGCCACGACGGTACTCATATTCCATAATTACTCGAATTTTTAACGTATCCATGATGACGAAAAAGATTTAAATGCGATGAAAATGTAACACTAATCAATAAACAAATGACTACTTTTGGAAAAAAAAATCCATGTTTTTAAAATAAAATTAATTTGAAATTAGAATTCTTAGCCAAACAAAAAATATTTTGATTTGAAATGGCCAGTACTGCAGAACGGCAATTTCATAGGTAAAGACCTATTATTATACGTAGTTGAGCATTGACTGGTTGAACATTGTGCCATAAAAGTAACATCTCTTTTCGCCTTTAAAGTGTCACCAAAACCTAAAGATAAAAGTCTAAATAGTGTCCTATTTACAGCCACAATCTTAATCCCTAAGAACAGAAACACAAGTCAGGGCTAACCATTAGCCGCAAGTATTCAGCGGGCATGGCATTAAGGCAACAAACGGCATAAGTTGGGCATGTCGCGGGCAACGACGGCAGCGCGGGCAACAGAGCAACACGATGCAGTTTGTGTGGAATTAATCCTTGTTGCTACACTTTGAGGCTTGGGTACTGCAGTGACCATTGTTGTTCAGGATATTTCACTAGATGGGCAAAGTTTTGTTATGGGCAGTTGAGGTCAGCAGTAATAAGTAGGGTAGTGTGGTCACCGTTACGTAGTAGTGATGTGACACAATGTCCTTAGTTCTTGTTCACTGGCGGGTCACGGAATGAAGGTATAGTCGTTTCAAATCACGAGCGCGCGGTATGTGTGTTTCATGTCGTTGAAATAAAGTTCAGTTTGCAACGATTGCGCGCATAGAATGAAACAATGATGGTTAGTTGACGGTATGTGTTTAACGTAAGTTACTTGCATACATGCTTGTGGTCAAACTTGTAAGCGATTACAGCAATTTATTAAAAAAACTTATAAATTCTTAGAAACTGTAAGTTTTTATATTTTAGAGTCTGGTACTTTATGAATTTAAAATACATAACAATGTACAACGAACTTTTTTTACCTACTCTGGTCGTCAATCATGTTTTAGTGGATGAAAAGAATTTCAGAAAAAACAGTCAATTCAGGATTGACCGTCACCCTACGCCCAAAACTGGCGAACCTAGTATGGAATCACAGTAAACCATTTTTAAGTAGGAGAGAAGTATTGCGCTATCTCGGCACACAAACTGACAGCTAAGTTAGCAAAAACTTTGTAAGTATAAGTTATTATGACGGCTTTAAGTGTTTGTTGAGAATGCTAACAATGTCAGTTTTGGCTGAGAATTTTAGATATTTTTTTAAATGTCAGTCTGCTATTTCTAAGCATAAAGGAAAGTTTTATTACTGCCTGATAAAAGACTCCATTCATCTCCTGGCTAGCCAGCTTCAAACTATGTCGGAGTCGGCTTTCAGTCTAAACTGATGCAGCTAAATACCAGTATATAACATGGATCAACTGTCGATCTGACCATTACAACCCAGTTTCTCGGTAATACATCCGTTTGGTAGCACTGATTGTCAGACATTCGGGCTTCTTATTACAGATACGGGCTTCTGTCAAAGATCGCAGCGGGGAACAATGGCTTAGCGTGCCTTTTAAACTTTCAAGTCACAGTAGATAGGGTCCCGAATTATGTCACCTATCCACCGACTGATCCCGGCAACCGTAGCTTAACCTTCAACGTGCGGCTTTATTATACAGCCACAAGCACAGGTAGCCCCCAGCATGCTAAATCACCATTATAAAATGAAAACTTACTGAAGTATCTCATCGTCGCGTATCTCCAAAGCTTTGTTCTACAAATAAAAAAATCCAAACTACTTTTAACGGGTCAGATATTAACACGAATATTGTTCTTTTGAGAACTTTCACAAAACACAATATTTTCACTTTGGCTACGCACAAAGCGAAAAATCCACACCTACGAACCGTTCACTTTGTCATAACCTGTTTTTGGAATACAAAGTGCTCCACAGCCTCAAAGAACGGAAAAAGCTTTTTACTACGAACAGATTTCCGGTCGAAAGTACACCACGATATGGATTGGCAATCGTAGTTAGGTGATATGCAGACATGATACTAGCCATCTAATACCTGTGTACAGTTCTAGAATGGGTCACTATGCTAGAATAGCTGGGATGGGAGGATGGAAGGGTCATCGACACAAGATCATACTTACATTTTTTGCCGGATTTTCCTATTTTTTACATATTTTAGTGATGTTTTCTTACTTCAAACTGCTAAAAATTATGTTTTTTTATCTAAGCCAATATGATTTTTAATTATAAATTAAATTCTTAACTTTTTTAATTTTAAAATCACTGGGTAAGTTAAGAATAATGTTTGTTCTTTAGGATAAAGAAAAAAATAACCGAAAAACACGTGGGTATAAATTAGGTAGAGCAGACGCAAAATTTCAACGTTAGAGATCCAGGTTGTGCGTAGTTTTCTCTGCCACCCTGTGTTGTCTTTATTTTTTATTCACTAGAACAATGCGTTGAAATACTCCGACAATATGAGACAGAAGCTTGATCCAATTGACAAAATAACAAGTATCTCTTTCTACTCGTGTACGTTTCTACTTAAGTGTACCTATGTAATACAATACTAGCCATTACGTACCATGTTCCTACAGATTATTACTCGTACTCATGTAAAGTGTGTTTATTTACGAATGTAGGGCATTTCCGTTTCCATATTCAGGACGAGGATATTTGCAGTAACTGTCCACTATGGTTACAACGATAATGCCTTTTGTTTTTATGACGTTAAGTGGCAAGAAGTAGGAGGACCACTTTACGAAAATTCTATCGCTAAAGAAAAAATATCTATTGTTACATCAGAGGCGTGCTAATTGATTGCTACAAAAACCGCTTGCATAATAACTTTCTAAAGTTCCAGCACGCATAATTATCATGATCAACTTTACCCGTTTTTTTCATAGTTATAATAATAATACAAATTACAATACAGACATTTCAAAATCTCTTTCAATTCTTTTTTTTTATTTGAAAGAAGAGCAAATAATTGCTGTTTTCGTAATATTTTTAGGGTTCCGTAGTAAACAAGGAATCCTTATAGTTAACACATGTCCGTCTGTCCATCCGTCGGCCCCTGGCTTAACTAAGAGACTATTAGTAGGTACTAGAA
Organism: Phlogophora meticulosa; assembly: GCA_905147745.2. Taxonomy (NCBI): domain Eukaryota; kingdom Metazoa; phylum Arthropoda; class Insecta; order Lepidoptera; family Noctuidae; genus Phlogophora; species Phlogophora meticulosa. Next base: position 499,631 of record LR990523.1, read on the forward strand.
TGCTCTCATTTACCATAAGTATACATATTGACCACGCCAACAAAGTCGTAAAATATAATCCTGTTTTTTTTCTGTAGTGACATTTCACTTCTTAATTTTCTAGTTTTAACCAATCTTTCTACGATATGTTATATGTACTTCATGACTTGCGTTACTATTGCGTTCGTGTTATGTGTGCAGAATATTATTATATTTTACCCAACCCAATACTAAACTCTAGGTGGAATAATCCAATGCTGATCTAATAGTTGCATAACTGTCAATACACACCCACAAATGCGTCCTCAGTACAATGGGCTTACACGACGCAATGCAAACCTCTACAATGCACGACTACATACAATAGAAACTGTATCTAATCATGATTGTAACGGAACGACAATGGCGCGACGGTATATCGTGACGTCACGAAATACTCACGTGATTTATACCAGATACTTTAATATTTTGATACTGTTCCTCATTTTCCACCACTACAGCTTCCTCGATTGTACTAGGATTCACAGACTCTATTACTTCTTTATGTTCTTTCTTTGAGGTTATTTTACTTTAATACGTAAAGTCAATAAATGACTAACGAATATAAATCTTATTGTTTCTTTCATAAGCCTAATTTGCATACGATTTTAACAAAGACAGTTACGGCTGTCGGTTTTACTGGGGAAACGTAGATATCACATGGTGCAATAAATGTTAATAATTAATAAATTGTAATCAATATGTACCAAATGCATGAATACTTTAGAGTACCTATTAAGTGTAGTATTTTTTGTAAAACTGTTTAAATGTGTAAATGTGTAAATGTTTGTAACTGGGAATAGAGTTCACTTTTGATGTAACAAATAACCCGACCACCGAAACACTAATTTCCGTGAACTGACAACGGTACTAAACCTAGTTAAAAATACATAATATTTGTAAAGTGGACTGGAAAATTATCAAAGAGAAATACAGTAATGGGCACGGAAACAGAATTTATTTAGATGAAAAATAATATAGTGCTATTCACAAAAATAATGAAATATCTCTAGCCCGCGGTTACATTTTGGAATTGTTTCGTATTCCAATGAAAAGTTCACTCTAAATTATTGTGTAAAAAGTTATTATACGTATAGAAATTCACAGCAAAGGAGTAGTGCGTTCAAACTGGGGCTTTTGAATATTTTACTTTAGCAGGTTAAGTCCGTAAAAAACAACCCTGTGAAACCTTGGGTGAAATGAGGGGAGGTCAGAGTCACCGAGCTCAAGTAGTTATATTTAGACACTTCACTACTAGCTTAGAAAACATATACAATGACCAAAAGTATTAAAAAAAATTATTAGGTACTTTCGATTCTCGACTGTGATTGTAATAATGCAATTCTTGGTCAATCGATCCATGGGTGACACTGACAGCTCAAGTCACTTCACTCAAATTACCACGGAGAAAATTATTGTTACAGAATATCACTGTTGCAATTGTTAGTGTCGATCTCAGACTAGTCGGTATACTCAGAGTTGGTTAGGATAGCATCAAGCATACATTCACATAAGTCAATTATGTTTCTGATGAGCCCTTTGGAGAAAAAAACGAACTCATTATAATGTAGGTGATGAACATTTTCCTTTTTGACGGCATCAATAGCTTCAATCAGCTCACCTAGCTTTCTCCCAACTATGTTGGGGTCGGCTTCCAGTCTAACCGGATGCAGCTGAATATCAGAATTTAACATGGAGCAATTGCCTATCTGACCTTCACTACCCAGTCACTAGGCAACTCGGTACCCCTTGGTAAGACTGGTTGCCAGACTTTTGGGCTTCTGACTACCCGTAACGACCATCAATCAGCACAAGTATACATTCGGAATATGGAAGGTACTAAAATTTCTGCTCCTCTATGTATTTATCCGCCTTTAGAAAATCTTAAAATAAAAAAATAAATCTATACTAATTTTATAACGAGGTAAATTGTTTTTTTGTAGTAGGTAATTTATTCTCTGGGAAAGCTCCACTGTCGCTGAATGCCATTCGGTTATATTTATCACAGACGAATGCGGTATGCGCGGTACCTGCGCCCAGCACTACCTGACTGACCTCCACAGCTCGGTTATGTAATAGGTCCGTATTAAGACTAGTTGTAACACTTACAGTTTTCTAACTATCCATTACGACTGTCGAAGATCTACAAATGACTGACGGGAGCAAAGCCTTTACGTGATTTTCGAGGCATGGAGTGTCTCCTTAGTCAATGCATATCTCTTGCTCCGGCACATCCTGAGCAGGCAACCTTGCTGCCTAGAACACAGTTTTATCACTTCATGACTTATTTTATAGTTCTTACCGATAAGAGAGTAAGGAAGTATTCTAGAAAATCTATACAGAAATCGTAAAGAAAAATATACAACCATATCTCAAGTATAAGTCAGAATAAACGGCGCAATACCAACACAGCTTTTCATCCACCGCATCGATATTATCCGGTAGACTTTCGTGCAGTTTGTCTCTCAGTAAAATATGGCCTTTCCCACTAATATATTGCTTGGTATTGTCGTACGAGCCTCGCGGAATATGAATAACAAATATATTGGATTGTTCGGCCAACGAAACAATGTGTGCTTCGTGCATTCGTTTAAATAATGCACTGCGTAAACGTATGGGCTGTGCATTGATTGAATGGTGCGAGAATTAAATGGTGTGAAATGTTACAATCCAGTTGGTCGACGGACAGTCGGCCACAAAGCTTCATGTCGTTGAAGAGATTTCTTTTTTTTATTGAACACTGTAACAGTTACAGATGAATTTAAATGCTGAACAAATCTGAGCATGTTTTACAGATTCATTTAAGTCTAAACGTATCATTACCTGTCTAGGATTTTCCTCACCTACAATGGGGTCAGCTTCCAGTCTAACGAGATGCAGCCAAATGCCAATATTTCATATGGAGCGACTGCCTATTTGACCTCTACAAATCCGTCAAGTATTAGGTAATACGATCATCTGTAATTAGACTGGTTGCTAGACTAATAGGCTTCTGATTACCCATAACAACTATCAAAGATCTATAACTGACAGCCAACGCCTCTACGTGCTATCCGAGTCACAGAGGGGTCTTGGTGATAGTGTATGTTCACCCATCTAAAGACAGACCTCAGCTAGCGTAACTTGACTTTCGATCGACTTGTGCGGCTGTTGTTGTAGACCCACAAGACCCTACCCCAACACTAGTAGATACTTAAATATTAAACAATTTTCTTCATAATGTACGTAAATATAAAGTGCGTCACACTATAATTCATTAATTATAGTGATCGTGATGCACTTTATATTTATTAAGATTCAAGCTTGTTGGAATATAATACAGTAAGTGCCTTACAATCAAAGTGTTGTTTACGTCAAATTTGAGCTATCGAGTCGTATATTCTGCAAAGGATCAAGTTACATAACAAGACAGAAATTTGGCTTTTGTGGGAGGCTAATTTTGTAACGGATAAATTTAAAAAGGCACTTTAAAAGGGCTTAGAATGTTTGATCTCTAATAAATTTAGAAGCACTAAGACCATGGGATCCGTGCGCCCATTTACTTTTTTCGCCCATTTAGTTGGTCAACTCTTCCATCAAAATAAATTAAAGGCTTAGGCTCAGAATCAGCACTTTTTGTTAAAAAAGTTAAAACATTTACATAAGACAGTCCCCCAAAACGCCCACCCTTCACATGAAGATACCTTCTTCGTCATTAGGGCTGGCCAAAGAATCGGTATTGCCATTTAACTTGGCAATTCTACCAGGCTTTTGGGTACTTTTCCGTTACACAGGAAAGCGTTTGAATTTTTGATGTCTATGGTTCTTTCCTTTCCTTTTTATATGTACTCACAAAATATTTTACTAAATAAAAATTATTGTTGTGGTTCTGTAGATTTAAATAAAAAGTTTATTACTTAAGTTTTCACTTAATATTGCGTAAATACGTGTTCCATGTGTAAAAACCAATATCTTTGATTTTTTAATGTGTTCAAATGTTTCGAAATCTGAAAAATAATTACAGACTGAAAACTGAATTTACGAATTCTTCCTCAATATTCACTGAATGTCACGTAACAATATTTGCAAAAACTTGAAAACAACGAAATACTACACCTCCACACATTCTGTGTACATTGTTATTATGTATGAAATCGTATGGGTATGGAAATCGTCAAAATAGTATTTATAACAGTCCGTGTATTTGCGGTACCTATAAAAAGAAGTAAATTGAAAACCGACAAGCGTCCTCACCCGCATGAAATATTTAGCTTGTATGAACGGCCGACGGGGGATAAAACATTGTCTGGTCATGTCCGAGCTGCATTGTTATTGCATACGGTTTTTCATTTTTTGGTGTAATAAAAAAACATGGATTATTTTGTTGGTGTTTTTATTGGAGGGAATAATGGGCGAGTTAAATATCGTTTCGTTACCGAGTACATTGGTAACGCAACTGGTTCGATATAATACTTATTGCTGCTTACTATAATATATATAAAGTCGTGATTCATATCAAATTTCTAAGTAAGTTTATCTTGGACAGCATCAATATCGATGTAGGAAAACATCGTGAGCAAACCTAAACTGATAATTAGTACAAGTCTGAAACCGCCAACTCGTATAGAGCAAGCGTGGTGATTTATGCTCATGCCTTTTTCCAAATGCAACCCTGCATTTAGAAACATACAGGCTGGTATTATTATTTACTTAATATTAATACTATACCCAAAACTCTATGAAATATTAATTCCACACCGTCAGTCGGTAATACCATTACGACAGACACACATGCATGAAGTCTTGAAGACACATCCTCGGAGGTACGAAGTATATTTGCTCGCTCACTCTGCGACTGAGTACACTAAGTAACTCAGTTTCACTAGCTTAAGTTAAGTTAGTCCTAAACTTGTGCGGAGCAAGCTGATACACTCTCTGTTTTTATTTCGACTAGTGTTTCAGATTAGAAAGGTATCTGCTTTTTTAAGGAACGAGTTGTTCAATAGTGTAAGTTGATTTTATTCAGTATTTCTTACATTGTAGGTTAGTGAAGATGTATCCGATAGTAAATATTACAAGGAGGAATAATTTGATTGTTTTATTTATAACGGTTAAAATAAAAAACTCTAACCGATTTTCGAAGCCTAGGCAGGAAGGCCGTAAAAGCCAAGTTAAGCTGTTGTCATGTATTAGTTAATTTTAACATAAACAAACCTAGGATAAGTCACGTTTGCACTGTTAGAATGCCAAGTTAGTCTCATTAATTGGTTCGTAGCGTAAATACGGGAATTTTATTATAGACTCCTGCTCTTATCAAATTATTTCGTCTATTGATAGTTACATTTTTAAAAAGTAACAGAGACTAAGTTTTAATTTCAAAACTACGCTTTAAGGGGGGTGGCGAAGACTAGACAGTTCTAAAGGAATATAACGAAATCCACGCGGATAGGTACAGTCGAGGCATTGTATAGTGCTAGTATTCAATAAATTCAATAATTCTCTGTGACTTTCACAAACAACTTTACGTACACAAACAAACACTAATTATCCCTTACACTTCTACGAGTGTACGCGAACTCTTAGTGGGCAGTGAACCACTCTAATTTACTATTCAGTTGCCGCGAATTTACGATAATAGCCAACAAAAAGTTATGATTAACGCCAGCCCTAGCCGCAAACAGTGGGGGCTCTCATTTGCGATCAAGTTTTAAGAAAGAGGTAGGTCTCAGCTAACGATTTTGAATTTCGAATGCTCTTTTTCTTAAATGAAATTGCGGTCTGCCATGTTTTATTCAAATGTTTGTTAAAACTTTATTCTTTTGTTTTGATTCGGTTGGAAAAGGAATTTATAAGGCTGATGAATAGAACGTTGGGAGAGGATGCTCTATAAAGGTTTACACTGACCTTACTAGTTTTGTCCTACACAAAGGTCAGGTGTGTACTAGGCCTTGTAAACGGGAATGAGTTAATGGCCAAATCTCACGAGGTGGACTAAGAATAAGCAGTATGTTATGATTGTAGCTATTTGCACTCGTGAAAGCAACAACTGTTTAAAATCTACTATTGACACACGGGAACCACGGCTTAACATGATTTCCGACGCACGGAGGGGTCAGAACCAGTGCGTACCTCAGAAAGCAAGATTACTTTATATAATATCTCGGTATGTATTGAATGGTCACCAATGCCCGGATAACTTCGGCAAGCATACCTAAAGCTATGATTGGCCACTAGCACTTCGCCCGCGACTTCTTCCACGTGGAATTCCAAATTTTCCCTCGAATTTTAGCATCCTCTCCACCATCTTTAAAGCGTAGTTTTTAAAATGGATGGTGATGTAACTTTCTATAGCTGTGAAAGATTTTTTAAGTAGTATAAATAGTTTTTGAGTTTATCAATAATAAAAATACCAACACACAAGCATACAAACAATGAAATACATCCTTTTCGTAATATTATTACCGTATTAACTCGTAGTTCTATCGTAGCATAACGTCATTGAATTACTTTGGCTGATTAAGTTATAAGATAGAGGAACTAAATTAATCAATAGCTAGGAAGCTTATCATATAGTTGTGTATAATGTTAACACAAACTAATTAATGTCTGCAAAGCTCAGGTTCAAGGCACTAAACCCAATAGTTTTGGAGTCTCAGATGCCAGATCGGTGCTAATACTGAAATTTCTAGAATTTCGTCACATTGAAAAGTCCGTGCAGATCTTTTTCGTAGGAAACGTTTCTTTTATCATCAATTCGAAACGTTTACTGCTTTATCGAATGCTATTGTAACTTGATCTTGCAATGTATTGTATTGCAATTCCAGCCTGTTACTGACCCCTGCAAGGGAAAGGCCTCTTCTCATACAGAAAAGGCACAAGCATTAATCACCACGCTTGCTCAAGACGGATTGGCCATTTGAGACTTCAATAAATGAATAAATCCAGGTTTTTGTAAAATGTCGTGCTTGTGATGTCTAAGATAAACTTATGAATTGTAAAATATGTATAATTGGGTCGGCGACTCGCTACCAAGCGGTTTTCAATTATTAAGAATAAATTGTGTAAAGTTAGTGTTACTATTGTTTATGTATTATTAAAAGAGAGACAGTAAGTTTTTGACCGAAGCTACCCTAGTTTTTTCTCTCAAATTTGCCCCCAACTCGGCATTTTGACGACCTTTGACGACCGACGAAATTTGACGACCGATGTGGCTCGGCAATTTGGCTCGGCGGGCGAAGGTCCGCCTGCGACGCAAGAGGTTGCGGGTTCGATTCCCGCCTTGGGACAAATGTTTGTACGATCTACAAATATTTGTTCCAGGTGTTCTGGGTATTTGCTATATATAATAAAAATATATATCTGTGTAATAAAATATATATCTGTGTAGTGTCATAATGTATTGTATTAAGTATATCAGTCATCTAGTACCCATAACACAAGCTCTGCTTAGCTTGGGGCTAGATGATGCTGTGTGGATTGTCCAGCAATATTTATTTATTTATTTATTTAATTTCTTCTGTATCGATGGTGAGTTCACACAAAATGCAAAGTCACATATGTAAACAGGAACAACTACCTGTACGTCAAAGAAATATTTGTTCTGTGCGGGATCGAACCCGCAACACGCAGCGCTGCAGCCAAAGCGCGAACCGTGCCTTTAAATAGTCATATATCATATTCTGTATGATGCAAAGGACCCGCTTCGTTGTAAACCTCAGTGGGCTGCTTCTACCACGTGAAGGTTCATATATTGTTCTAATGGAATCAGCGTGGAAGATACAGTAAACGACACGATGAATTCTCTTTCACATTAAACCTTATACAGGCAACCGATTACCACCTTCTATTTTGCCTTAACACTACCAAAACAAACATCACGCGTTCAAATGAGTACAGATGTTGGAGCGAGTCTCGTTTACACAGCGCCCCACGTTCTGTTACCGTGCAGTTAATTTGCTCAGCCGAGCGGCAATGATTCGATTCTAGGGAGAGCATTACTGCCGGGACTCAAGGATCGAGCACTTAGCACTTTGTTACTGTGTATCTTTTTATGTAGAAGTGGGCACACACGTGTAAGCACGTGATCAGACGTTGCTGGGTATTGGCCCACCCTATGGCCACGTTTTCCTGCTTGTTTTAGGTTATCGTCTATTTTTATCACCACTCTCGAAATGTAAAATAAAACCCTAAAAAAGTTACACGTGCCGCCAAATTAATATTCTACCCATTTTTGCATTGAAACGGGTTTTTATTGATTCATTTAAACGATACCTTTGTTCAAGCATAGTGATAGTCAGTTTATGTTTTAAATAAGTTGAATTTACCTCTTTGAGGAGTGGCTGGAAAGGCAACACGGCGTCCTTACCTTCCGCATGACGCAGGTCCTCACCGGACATGGTAAGTTTGGGAGGTTCCTGCACCGGATTCGTGCGGAAGAAACGCCCGGGTGTCACCATTGCGTAGACCGCCCGGAGGATACGGTGGAGCATACAGTAGAAGTGTGCCCCGCTTGGGAAGAGCATCGCCGTGTCCTCGTGGGGGCAATCGGCGGCGGCGATCTCTCGCACCGGGCCTTGGTACAGGCCATGGTCCGGAGGAGTGGCAGACAGTCGCCTCCTTCTGCGAAGCAGTTATGCTAGCATAGGAGGCGGCCGATCGCGTGAGGCAACGGTCCTCACGCCCCAACCGCCGCGGCGCCGGGACCCCGATCCCGATTACCGGTCAGCAACTGTAGGGGCCCAGCAGGGTCGAAGCCTACTGGGGCCAAGGGTCTAATTCTGAAAAGAATTCGGCCCTGGTACGAAAGGCAACGAAGGAACAGGAGTGGGTTTTTAGTCAGTAAAAGTCTGACACTATCTCCCGCCCCGCCAAAGAGCGGGGGATGTCATAAGATGATTTTCCCAGTCTTAAAAAAAAATAAGTTGAATTTGAACTTGAAACTTTTTGCTTAGTTTAATGTGATATGATTCTTTGACGGCATGACGTAATCGACGACATCCATGACGAAATTTATTTTCAGAGAATTTGGTTTTAATTTGAACCCAAAAACTAAGAATAAGAAAATCAATGAAATGTGGATCGTTAAAAAGAAATGAACTTTCACTGCTGAAATGACACACTGTCCGACATATTACCGACATTATTATCCAACAGTTAATTCGAAATTCACTAAAATCAAACAATATTTTATTGTTAGTTGTACGAAACTACTGTTTTTCATTAAAAGTGTTGCCAACAAAGTCATTAAGGGTATATGTGCAGTTCGCATTTGGCCAAACGCACGCAGAACTGATGGTATCTGCAAACAAACCAAACTTGCCATGGCTAACACAAATTCATTCCGGCGCGCACACACCAAATGAATCCAACTGCAATATACGTCGCAGTCGCGAACGAAATCCGACATTTCCCACATTTCCGATATTTCCCCAAACACCATAATCTCAGTTAATCCTGACGAATAAATAAAAGGTACGATTGATTGGGTTCCGAACAATAGGTATAACACAAAGGACTGGATGTAAAGCAAACAGAAATCAGTCCGTTTCATCTTGTTCGAGTATATTCTCAGGTGGAAATTTGTCTATAAACAAACCACAATTGCTGGGAGCCCCGACCCGCATACTAATGTATGAGCGAGCGGCTCCACTGCTGAGACGAATTATGATTTTGGATGTCTGATCTATGCTAATATGAGAGGGTTAGGACCGTAAACAGTGGGTGTTTTTTGAAAACAATATAAGAGGAAAGTTATTTGAGTGGCGAGCTTGCTGAACAAACAATTTGACTTTGTTGGTTCTTTTGTTTGATGAATAAAGATGGACGCAAAGTTATGATTTTGGGTTTTATAGTCAGCCTGAGTCAGTTTTGTTGATATTGTTTACTAATTATTCATTTTGTTGTAAAATTATTTAAAACTTAACCAAAATAATTAAAAACGTCAAGTATCAACCAAAAATTGTTATTTTCCCGAAATGGTTAAAATTCATCTTATAAGTTAGAAAAAAACGAAAAATAAATCAAATTCGTGTAACAATGGACTCAGAGCTGAAGGGCCGCGAGCAGGCGGCGATGGCGCCCTGCAACGCCACTAAAACCGGAAGCTCGCGGACTTTTGATTCAATTACATTGTGTACCGTAACGATTGAACCTTCGTCCTGTGTCGGATACGAACAGATTGATATCTTTTCATATTGTTTTGCAATCCATACGTACGAAAAGAAAATGTAACAGGTGGCGATATACTTTCTGCCTCCATGGAAAAAAGGCGTGAGTTTGTTTGTATGTAAAAATAAAAGTTGTACTTAATGAAAAAAATCTAACTTGTATCCATATTTGTCGTGGGATTCAGTGTCACATTTATACAAATCTTATGTTAAAGCTTTATTTTCATTATTACATACAAAACTAAAAACCAATCGGGGAATACAGGTGTGATATTGTATTGAAAACTAAAAAGAATAATTCAATAAAAATAAAAGAGAAACAATTTTAAGACAAGAGCTTTTTCTAGACATTCCATATTAAGACCAGATTGAACACAAGACTACGACAATCGTTTTATTTGGAGTCAAGCCCCGTGATACGCAGTGATTGATGATGTTTAGAGAGCACACACCGTGAGCCGGCTAATGTTTCAGCAAACACCGGCCGATAGTTTTTACATCAGAATGTTCATAGGGAGTCGAACTTGGTTAAATAAAACAATATGGGGTAATATAATATAACAAAGGTATGCAGAAAGACTGGGAGATAGTTAGAGAAAGCGTGTGTACATCCGAGCATCCAAATAGAGCTCCTCTTGCTCTAGTGGTCTGAAGTATTACTGATAAACCTGAGTCCTGGAAACGGTCAAAATGTTATTAAATTTTTCCATCTGAAACTTCTTGGTGTGGTACGCACCCGTGTAAGTGACAGCAGCAGCAGCTAGCAGCGTGTTCTAACAGGTAACCTGTTCATTAAACAAATATATTTCAAACTGCGATATTATGGTTACTTTTTATATCAGCATTATTAATGCGTTGTTGAAAGTCGTGTTGTTTCGCTTTTCTAGAAACAACACTATTCAATTCTAAAACAAACTGTCTATGAGTTATTATGATCAATTCAAAAAATTAGCCAATCAAACACTATGGATACTTGATCTTACACTACAACAACAAACGTGTCAAGTAATGCGCCACTGATTGATAGTGTTTGTGTGACCCCCAGCAAGTTAATGTTCAACTAACATTGTTATACTAGTTAAGAGAATCTACTAAAGTAACTACTGTTCTGATTCAAATAAAATTAGCGCGTATTTATTTCTTCATAGGGTATTTATTAGTAAGTCTAGTAGTCCAGTATTAAAAGGGAAATGTTGGGATCAGATTATGGTGCTCTAGTGCACAAACACTGAAGCACAGTCTTCAGAAGACCGACAGTTGATGATTGATGATTGCTGCTTTTCCTTGTTCATGATTTTAGTCAAAAGACGTCCACTGCGTGACATAGGCCGACCCCAGGTTTCTACATCGCTCGGTCCTGCTCGCTGCCCTCATCCATCGTCTTACCAGACCGTCGGTCCACTTTGTGGGGGCCTACGCACTCTGTGTCTTCCAGTACGAGGTCGCCAAACCAGAACCCTTCCGCCCCACGGCCATTGGTTCTGCGAGTTATGTGCCCCGCACGCTGCCAAGTTTGGTAATTATTCGGGCTATGTCGGTCTTTTAGTTCTCTTGGGAATCTTTTCATTTTTTATTCGAGCCCGTAGATAAATGGTTTAATATTATATTTAATTTGTGAGCAACCACATCTCTGATGAATATGTTATCATAGCCAAAACACACTGGTTGTAGACTTTCGTCTTTAGACACTGTGGTAATTCGACCTTGAATTTGTCTCGATTGACATTGTTTCAATATGGGAAAGGAGACTTAAGGTCAAATTCATTTGCTCCACCATACATACAAAAATACAGATATAGCTATTTAGAGTAATACGCCATTGATTGATGATGTTTGTCTTGCCGCGAACAGCTAATGTTGAGCAAACGCCACGATCCTAGTTCAGACGGATTCAATATACCGTTATTGTGATTTATGGTAATGCGAGGGCTTGTGAGGGCTCGGAGGGGGACCAATTGTAGGTAGCTCTCACGAGCAAAGCACCTACATCACCAGTAGGTACTTTTATTTCTCTTTCTTCTTCAAATGTATTCATTTTATTTTGTTAGTACAGTATAATTTTATCTTACGTGTAATACGCTCACGAGTTTTGGAGAAACGTGCTCGAAGTTGGTGGTAATATGTTTTAGTCAAATATACTCCTTTTTTTTCAATGATACAGAATGTATGTATGTAATACCTTCATTACATAGGTACATACATTCTGTTTCATTCATTTCATGTGTATATTTAGAGATATTATGGCTTACATACCTTAATATTTCTGAAGAAGATCCGTCTTGTAGATGTCAAGCAATTGCCGAGGTATTGAATTCACATAAGTGAGGCCATTGAATTGGACCAACTTGACGTCGGATACCAGTTGGTCAAATAGACCCAAGATTAGAAACAGGCTGTTTGCGACCAGAAATGAACATCCGGGTCCATCGGTATTCGGTTTACTTCAAAAGGATGAGTTAATGTTTGATTTCTCCAAACTAAATAACGTAAGGTTGATCTACTTTTTCCTGAGCAAGCAAACATAAAACTAAGAACTCTCTTCACTACTGTCTGCCCGCGCAAAAAATACCATTAGTAAAACTCTTGTCTTCACAAAGGTAAATTGTTCCTCAATAAGCAATATTGACGACAATCATGTCGCTAAGCGGAAATTAAAAATGTCTACTAACAGTCTATGTTCTTATTTTATAAAAAGATTAATAACCGACAAAATGTCTGGAGAAAGGATAATTTTGTATTGTTTCTTTGATACCTAGCTCATATATTGTCGATGATACCTAATAAAATCCGGGTGCAATCAAAATGGGATACGACCTTTTAGAACGGCAGCACCGGCAAATTCTAATCGAAGCTAGCGAGACGAAAGCACGTATTGTTATCAAAACTAGGTACATGGACTTAATTCCGATTAATCTTTATCAAGTTAGGTATACTTCGGATTTTGATTTGAAGTCGTATTATTTAATACCTGTAGTGTAGGACACCCTCTGACCAGGTGGGATGGCTATCTGCGAAAGCCTGCAGGCAGATGCTGGATGCGGCAAGCAGAAGACAGGGCGCTATGGCGCTCATTAGGAAAGGGCTATGTCCAGCAGTGGACTAATATAGGCTGATGATGATGATGATGATGATGATGATGATGATGATGATGATGATGATTAATGCCTGCCAGAGAAAGTAAACACACATCAAGAATAAAAAAAACAAATGGATGAATGAGAACCATTATCTTACATAACGCTTCATAAAGCTCAAAATATCAAGTAGATAGTTAGAAAGTACCTACCATCTTTTTGTCATCTTTTGTTAATAAAAGACAGCACTATATTCAGCTTAGTCAGCGCCTACCAGAATTGGCGCCACGGTAGCGTCTAATCTCTCCATTCATCTTTCCCGCCACAAATGCTCTTCAGTTAGAAGACACATGTCATGGTGACGTCACACGATCACATAAATTGCTCGCCTAATCTAACGTAGGAATATCTCTCGACCAGTTTGAGAACATGGATTTTGTTATGTATAGACTTCGAATGTAGGTACATTGAATAGTGACCACTCTAGACATCATTAAATGTTATTTTTAGGACTTATTTTAACATGATTTGGATATTTTACCTGTTTTTGTTAATCTAGTATTACATTATAAAGTTAAATGAATTTGTTCTACGCTGGAGGAATAGCCCTAAGAGGTGCTAATATGTTATGTATATTTACATTACCTCTACCTTTAAATATTGTATTTTATTCAAGTATGATTAAGATATTTCCAAAGTACCTCATCCTATACCGTTTCTTCAAATACCAGTTTCCAAGAAACTATCGCGCCAACTGGTTTCAACTTCAACCGAAACAACTACAAAACAAGGTTACAATTAAGGGGACAGGACACGTCCCTACGGAACACCGAAATCCTTTTGTTCCATTCCACAGAACCACCGGCCTTTGAAGGAATGCACCAAGTCAAAGGCGCATCGAGCGTAACGTCAAAAGGAAATACAGTATAATTCAAACTAGAAACACCGCTTTCTGGAAAGCGAAGAAAGATTCGCGCATGCGTGGTGTTGAACCCTCAGCCTCTGTTCAACCGTTCCGTTAGAACAGTTGCCTCACGATCGCTGCACCGAATCAAACCCGAGCGAATTGTAACCGTCGTCGCTCCCGCGTTCGATTTACGAAAACTTTTTTGAAAATGCGACGTTCTAGAATTTGGAACGTTTTTTGAATATTTGTTTTTTTTTCGGTTGATGTATTTAGTGAAGATGAGTTTGTTGAAAAACTTTGTGATGAAGTGGTCACAGTTGTTTGTACTCGGAGTTTCAGTGTTGTTTCGATGTACGGATTCTGTCGGTAAGTTAGAAGATAAATTAATATACCTAAATTATTTTAAAATATGAACCGCCATAAAACATTTAATTAAGAGCAGGTATTGCAAACTGAGGTAAATTTATTTCGGGCCAGCGCCCGCGTATTTAATAAACGGACCTTATTTCGCAGTATATTTTTCACCCGTCGACGCTAATTAATCGCGAAACTTAATTCAAAGTTAACTAACTTAATTTGTCAGCAGTTGCTTCGTCTTTTGTAGTAAATATATAGCTAACTGCTACTTAATGAAGTAGCGGGCGGGCAACAAAATTAGGGAATCATATTAAAATGTTAATTCGATGTTGTAATTTGACTTATTTTCTTTTCAAAATAAATAAGCTAACTACTATTTTCATGTTGTTACATAACCTTATAATAAATCTCAACAAGAGATTTATTGCCCTCAATTACTGGGCTAATATTGTTTGCGTACGATAAATTTACGTATAAAGTTTTTGCGTGTTGAAAACTGGTATCGGTATCGACGTTCGATTACGATGTAAGTTCTACACCAGAGCATGTTTTATCACAGGACAAACTGTTTGATATCGGATCTATTGTTAGCCCAGGGACAGTCATTATGTTAACCTGATAGGTAATTGACATGAAAGGAGCGTATCTACTATACGCTTTGCTGTACGATACAAGAATAGACTGTGTGCCAAAGGAGATCGTACTTTTCGATTTGCGCATGTCGGGTTATGAACAGGGTTTAAGGAAAGGGTTTTTCGAGAAAGTAGTTAATATTAAGAAGAAAACTAGGTAAAGGTTGGCTCGGACTACGTTTATCTACATATAGCAAATAGTATACAGGGAAGTGTCATTAACGCTTACTCTGATACCATGAGTTCAGTAGGTAAATCATTCTGGAACCTCCGTTTTAATTATTTGTCATTTTTCCTAATTTGTTAACGTTGTTTTCTGATGGTTTCTTTATCATTTAAATTGTAAATAATCATAATTTTTACCCAACCCAATGAGATTTTTAATGAGAGATGTAAAGTATTAGGTAACTTTTTAATTAATAATCCATTGGGTTAGACAGGAGTGTTTACTGTTTACAATATGCTATAATATATAGAGAAATAGTATAGCGTATTCTGAACTGCTCTTAAGAAATGGAAGAAATACTGGTTCGGTTGGTGTAATTAGCGGCATCTGAATTATTTCAGCTTTGTCTACTAGCACTAAGTTAGCAAATAGAGAGAACTAGCGGAGTGACTAAAAAGCATATACATGCAGATATGTCTTGTAAAGACCCCTGTCGGTGACGGTATTCCGTTTTGGACATTTGAATCTATGGGTCCTCGAAGAAGACGCTATAGGCTTGCAGCCTGGATTCTTTGATTTATTATACCCACGCATCTATGATCAATAGCATTGCTCAGGGCTCAGGGTTCTTGAGTTTGCGTGCTTTTTCAAGTCTCTGGCGTTAATTTATCGACCTCTGTGGGAACCACAGCATGTTCTTTATGTATTGTTAGAGGACATAAAGATGTCATGGAAGGTTATTTAGACCTTCAGATGATTTTAGAGTTTGTTTGGCAAAGATCTTACCATTTTAGTCTGACATGAACAAAAACCGGCCAAGTTCGAGTCGAAATTGTAGACGAAGGATCCCGTACCGTAAAAAAATATATTTAGCGTTGACTTAGTAGCTTGATTTTTAGAGCTTCAAGGGACCGTAGCCTTACGTGTTTGGTACTAATTCCAACTTGATGCCTTCACGCGTTCCTGAGAAAAATGGTCCTGAAAGACAGTCAGACGGATAAAGAAGCGATCCTATAAAGGTTCCGTTTTTCCTTTTGAGGTACAGAACAATAAGCAATTTTACAATTCTTTATTTATTTGTAATTTTATATTATGAAGTTAAAATATCCGCCCTTATAATGAGTTACGAATCTTTTTACATGGACCAATTTTCTCAAAACAAGTTTAGTCCCAATTAAAATTCAACCCACAGCGTGATAACCCTTTCTAATACCAATAAGGTATTTTCGACAAAATACGTTAAAGGACGTCAAAGTAATTATGATAGGTATCTTAAGTTGCCCAACTAGGAGTTACCAAGTGATAAAGTAGATCGGACTAATAACAGTCATTAATAGACTGGGATCGGTGACGTCACTATTAAACTTAAACTATTGTTAGTCATGAGGTCGGTGGCTGGAGATAGGCCACTTCGCATTTTGGTGAGTTAAGAAACTTATTGGCTTGGGGGTTCTGGCGCGGCGAATCTATTCCATACTAACTAGGCTGAAGAGTTTGTTTGTTTGAACGCGCTTATCTCTGGAACCACCAGTCCACCACCAACAACTACTTGAAAAAAAAATCGCATTTGATAGCCTAATTTTTGAGGAATGTAATAGGCTATTTCACATCACGATCATCATCGTCATTCTCCTGCCCTTATCCCAATTTATTTGGGGTCTTCGCTGCATGTTTTCTTCTTCCATACATCTCTACTTGCCGTCATCTCAATAGCCACCTCTTTTCTAGCCATATCATCTTTCACGCAATCCATCCATCTTTTCTTTGGTCTCTCTCTACTCTTGTAACCTTCTACATTCATTCTCAAAACTTTCTTGACAACGTGGTCCTCATTCCTTTTTCCTATTTCACATCACGATAAGACCCTTAAAAGCGGTGAAACCACACATCTATCAGTAAATAAAGAGTTATTGTCGATATTGGAATAGTCATGGATAAATAACACATAATGTGGAATGCTAATTCGACATTGGTATAAGTGATGACTATGAGTATAGATTGGCTTTACAGAACCCAAAATTACAATCATTATACTTAACCTTCAAATTAAACATAATGTTTTCGAGGATAGAACGATATTTGGGTAAATTTACTTCGGGTTTTTTAAGGTCGTATATGACTAATAAAGCCGGCAAGGATAACGTGAGGGGACGATAAAGAAACCGTGAGGCTGACATTAATACATGAAAAAGATTGCTTAGTTTTCGGAATTAACCATGTGCAGCCACAACAATCCATGGTGTATCCATGGAACAAGATACTTAGATAAAGGTACTGCTCTGTACTAAGATACATACGTACCATAACATTTCATATCGGAAAAACATGGAACATCCACATTAATATTAATATGCAGATAAATGACGACCTATGTGGCGCGGCGGGCAAAGGTCCGCCTGCGACGCAGGAGCTTGCGGGTTCGAGTCCCACCTTGAGACAAATGTTTGTACGATCTACAAAGACTTGTTCCGGGTGTTCTGGGTATTTGCTGTGTATAATAAAAAATGTCTATGTATATTATGTATTGTATTAAGTATATCAGTCATCTAGTACCCATAACACAAGCTTAGCTTAGCTTGGGGCTAGATGATGCTGTGTGGATTGTCCAGCATTATTATTTATTTAGTTTCTGTAACCCCTCGGAGAAAATAAAGGCATTATTATGAAAAAACAATAGTTTAAAAAAACAAAAAAAAAAACACTTTTATAGAATATCCAACTAAAAAATAGAAAATAAAATTTAATAAATTTGGATTAAGAAAAGTGTAAATAAGAAACAAATGTATTTTAATGGAAAAAAAGCCTGGGGTGCATAGTGTTAATATTGAAGAATACACGCCGATACATGGAGCCCACTGTGAATGACAGTAACCATGGAAAAATAGAAAATGTTTATAACTACCTATTGACATTTTTTAGTTGATTTTTTTATAAAAGCGTGTTTTTTGTTTTTTTCTCGAATTATTGCATTGTCATCTGTCTTTGACAGGTGTGCAAAATTTGAATGAAATCTGAACGTTTAAAGTGGGTCAAAATAGCGTCCAAAGGAGTCGGTTACAAACATACAAACATTCAAGTGAAGCTAATATAAAGCGTGTAATGATCATGTCACATTTACTGGGATCGGTCTATCATCACCAACACGACTTGTGTTACTAATAAGCGTGATAGAGTGGCGAAAGACCAATTAGCGCGCCGCACAATGACAGTCGATGTTACCATCCCGTGACGAGAAGCTCTTGAAAGTTGAGAAAGAGACACAAATCAAATATCTCTACTTAGCACACGAGGATGTTCACATGTAAATTGGCTGTCATTGTGCCGATTGTCGTAACGGCCAATGTTCTGATGGCCGAAAGCCTCGACGACCATCTATCGATGCTTTTATAAGACACTTACATTCATTTAATGCATTTAAGACTCAGTTGGCACAATATTTGATTGAAAATAGCAACTTTCGTCAACACTGAATGCATTGGATGGATGTGGGTATTATAATCAAATTTTAGTTGGTGTAGTGATGAATTAAACGTAGTCTAAGATAATATTGTTCTCAAGTAAGTGACTTTTTTGTGTCTTTTTTTGAGAATAAAGTTCTTTAAATCTTAAACCTTGTTTTGTTGTACGGGTCAAGGGTCTGATTTAGAAGGCAGTACTTCTCGATATGGCTTCCATTGTTAGCAGGTTGCTGTCTCTAGAGCCCTAACTACCGGCAGCTTGGACCCGACATCAGTGGATTCTAATTTATTATATGTATTTTTAATAATATTTATGTATTATTTAAAATAAATATGCCTATGTGATTTGTGGGTAAATAAAAGTCAGTTGAGGAAATCTGTGGCCTATTCAATTTTAAAATTGTTTTTCATTTTCTCTAAACTTGAACGTCCGAATTCATTCACTTTTTCTTTATTTATATTTTATTACACGTAACATGAACAACAAACTAGAACTACGTGGACAATGTTTTCAGTAGTATAATCAGTAATTTAAAATAAGCCACAGGTATGATTTAGTTATAACATAGCATTGTACTACTCTATTGTATCCCGAGATTCAAATAAATAAACAGGTAATAGCATTGTTAAGTTCACTAAATCCTGCTCTATTTGCAAGAGCATAATACCAATGCACAAAATTCCACATAACATAAACCATAATTATCGAAATGTTAATTCAATGTCGAACGTATCAATCACGATTGATTCCCATTGAAATGAATTGGTTCATATTATACACCAATAAAGGGCCAATCGAATGAAGATTAGCTGGAAATTTTGAATGTTGCCAAGTCATTTTATTCGTGTTTCGACTGAAAATGTTCGTGTTTAAGCACAGTTTGATGAATAAACTTGTTAACTTACTTATTTACTAATAAAGGTTGTTGTTTCGAAAGATCTGATGTTTGTTGTTTATTTGTTGGGTTCTGAGAAAACATAACAGCACAACGCCTCCATTACATATTTCTCTTGTTATGTTTTAAGTCCCATGGGTTCTGAGATTTTTATTTTAATGTCGTGTGTGTGTGTGTGTAACTCTGCCTCGCACATAAATAGCAGCATTATGCTGATAAAACGAGAGTGATTGCTTAGGAAACTACTTACGTTAGAAATGATTGAATAAGAAGTTACTTCGCGTTAGTGAATCCGGGAAGAAAGAAAAATAATTACGTGTAGAACACATAACAAAAACATAAAAGTTAAAGTAGCAGCCTATTACTGTCCCACTGCAGGGCAAAGGCCTCTACTCATACAGATAAGGCATTAATCACCACGCTTGCTCAAGACAGGTTGGCGAATTCAGACTTATATTAATTATATAGGTCCAGGTTTCCTCACGATGTTTTCCTTCACCGATGTCAGTGATGTCCAAGATGAACTTAAAAAGTACATATGCATTGAAAAACTCACATTGGTACTTGCCCAGGTTTGAACCCACAACCTCGTACACAAGAGGCGAGGCCTAAACCACTGGGCCATCATGACATGTTAACAAAAACATACAGAAGTACAATTTCTTGACTTGTGACATTAGAATTTTGTTTACAGATCAGTATCTACCTAAAATTTTGAATAAAACAATAATAGAATTACTTGGAAATTAGGGAAGGTTACGATGCTTATTATTTATTTGAAAGTTCAGGTTCTGTGTCAGTTGTTCAGTTCTATCAGCACCTATTAGCTCTCACCCCCAAAGTTTACAACACTCTAATAAATTACCATTTCCGTGCTAAGCTCAGGGTCTCAGCAGACGTTGAAGTTAATATCAGTTCAATACTGCAGCGAAGTTCGGCAGTACAGTTAATAAATTGTTAATATGTTCCTCCCGGGAACCGCACGGCTAAGTGTGGCGAAGAACCGAGATGTTCTTGCAAGTACAAGTTTTGGTGAAACATTCATTTGGTGTTCTAGTTTCTTGGGAAAATCTGACGTACAAGTATGGAACTTACGATGTCGTAGGGAAATTTACCATTGAACGAAAAATAATTCAGCTTGTATTATAGTAGTTTCGCTATTTGTTAAAACGTGATATTTCACTCCATTATTTACTTGTCTATTGCACTTCAGGCTCTACTTTCATCATCACTCTTTTGCTTATCCCAATATAATTGGTGTCGGCGCATGTCTTTTCATTTCACGCATCTCTATTTTACTTCATCTTAATAGTCACCTCCTTCCTAGCCTTAATTAACAATCCATCTATCGTTTTTTTAGTCTCCCTCTACTCTTGTAACAATGCCGTCACTATTGGTACGTATAAAAAGAAAATTCAGAATTGAGTTCAATCATTTTTTCAAGCCCATATGTGTGAATTGGAGTTAGAACCCGAAAAGAAATGTTGAATATTTAACACAATCAATACTTACGCGTTCCTCTAACAAGGTGTGAACTTAGTTTGTGGAGACATTATTCCAGAAGCAGCCTCAGAGAGTCCTGCAAATCATGTTTGGAATACCGTAAACAAATTACATCGTATTCATTGAATGTATTACGCAACATTAACAAGCTCTGCCTGTTCCGCACACTTAACACTAACAGAATCAAGCGCGTTCAATACAGCGAATACTCGATTTAATCAAAGAAAAACACATTTTCGAATCTCCAGTTTCTTTTCAAAGTCCCCATCGGTGTGGATGCTGGGTATAATTGGGTTCTATTGAAGGCGGGTCGGTTTTCGAGTATTGGAGCAATTAGGTATTAATTTGTTTAGGAGTACCGTCCGCATGAACAATTGATGTGGTTACTGGGAGCGCAGCCATATTGGATCCGTCCATTGTATTGGATTAGGCGTAAGTACCCGTTACGTCACCATCCTGTTATTTGATTGGCGGGACGAAGGGACGTGTGTTGAGAAATATGGCAAGCAAATTGGCATGAAAAGGGAGTCATTTCGGATCTGTCTATTTGTGATGGATCGATACAATGTTATTTGTGTAACATACCAAATTATTTCGAATTCAATATTAAATTGCTCACTCTATATTTGAAGAAAAAATATTATCTTTTTCTTAAAACATTTAGGTCATTAAACATTTAAGCTGTAAGGCAGACCATTTATTTAGATGAGTTATGTCCTAGAACCGCTTAAAGAAAACCTCTATATTAAAACTATACAGAAAGAAACGGCCACAAAAGAGTAATAGTTTTAATTTTAAAATTTCATTTGGATAAAAAATGGTAGACCATGCCTTTTTTACCTACCATTTTAATTTGTATTTTTCATTAAATAGGTATCTTAGAAGGTATCTTATCTTGTTTATTTTTTACTAAATAGTTTTGTGGAATTATGTTAAAATAGATTTTAATAAATTAAAAATGTTGACGTTCAATTTGTTGAAGGTACTATCATCTGTCAACAGATTTCTGATGAGTTTTTCCAAAATAAGTGCTCTACCCTTTTCAAACGGGGCTTAATGCACTTAATGCTTAATTAATAATAATGCATGTTAATCTTCTCGAATCCCATGTGATTTTATAATGTTTACTCTAGCACTCGTGTGAATTGTCAAACGATGATGGTGGGTGATCTTTCTGATGGAAGATCCAAGGGCTATTGCTGAGCATGAGCTCCTGGGTGCCATTCCCAGGTGTGGTAAAGGATTTTGCTCCTGGAATTTCACAATTGCAACCCGATGTCTGGATATGTGACCGGTTGACGCCAATAGGCTCACCCTATGTTATAAGTCCCATGTAATAGGATATGGGGCTTAAAACATACTCTGGCAAAATGTGAGTTTATTATAGTTGTGCCTCTGTTTTACTCTTCGGGGAGAACAGGCTTGATATTATGTTATTGCTACATGAAGCTACTTTTATATTACATGTCAACCGCCTGTCTAACAACGGCTGTCTTTTCTCTTCTACATTACAAATTATCTCATCTATACAAATGAACAAAATTTAAGTGTCTGTTTTTAATGTTAGAGTAACATTCTACGTTTTAAATTTTGAATGAATGACAAAGTCGCGGGAGGCTCAACAGTACCCTAGTGAGGGAGACCTCTTAGGTGCGTTTTAAGTCTAAAGCATCCATACTCTTGTCAAGAACAACAATTGTATAAATCATACTTTTATAAATATGAAATAATATCAGAAAAAATCGTAAAAATGAGGAAAAAGCCGACGAAAAATATCAGAATCATGAACCGAACTCATGGTATCAGTCTGTGCGTTGATGTCCCTTCCTCCCTAAATTTGAATTTCGATCCATTATTCTCTGTAGCAACGTAGATCCAGAATGTAAGTAAGCTTGCCTTCTGATACTTGAGACGCTAAGTGCAAGTGCCATGACAGCAAATACCTACAGATCTAGGGAAGAAGAAGACATGCTGCACTGATCCATACAAATTGGGACAAGGGCAGAAGAGTGATGATGAAATCTACTACCACTCACCCTCACCACAGCTTATCCCTTTGAAGAATACAAACGTTATATTACGTGTTGCTATTATGACACGCATAATTAAATTCTACAAGCGAGCTACCTACTCCAGTATCAGCGAAATAATAATTATGGTAATTAACAGTGCTTAGTAATATTAAACACATTACTAATTCTCACATGATTAGTTCACCGGGAGTTTGTATTTCTAAGCTAAATTATCTTTACATTTTGTATCAAGTTCTCCGAGTTTAATTGAACTGAAATTGCTTCTGGCTGTGAGCGTTTTAAAATAATTCTTACTTTAATAAATTATGTGTATAAGTAATATTTTATGACCTCATGGAGTTTCTATTTGTGTAACTTTAATTTTTTATCTATTTAAGGTGACATAAAAAAGGCTGTCAAATCACCCAAATTAATAACTTAACAGCCCAGGTGAATTGCCCAAACTACTCTCATCATCATCATCATCATCCTCCTGCCCTTATCCCAATTTATTTGGGGTCGGCGCAGCATGTTTTCTTCTTCCATACATCTCTATTTGCCGTCATCTCAAGGGTCACCTCTTTTCTTGCCATATCATCTTTCACACAATCCATCCATCTTTTCTTTGGTCTTCCTCTACCCATGTAACCCTGCACATTCATACTCAAAACTTTCCTCACAACATGGTTCTCATTCCTTCGCATCACATGCCCATACCATGACAACCGATTTCCACACAACTTCTCGGTCACAGGCGCCACTTTCAGACTTCCTCTTACATACTCATTTCTTATTCTATCCATTCGCGTAACACCACACATCCCCCTCAGCATTCTCATCTCAGCTGCATGTAACTGCCTTTCATTCATGCCTTTTGCGGCCCAACATTCTGATCCATACAAGACAGCAGGTCTTACCATAGTTTTGTAAATCTTCCCCTTAAGTTTAAGGGGAATATGGGGGTCACAGGTTGTTCCCGTTACCTGCCGCCATTTCATCCACCCTATGTTAATTCGGTGCTTAACAGCCCGATCTATTTCTCCGTCACTTTGCACGAGTGAACCGAGATACCGAAAGTCGGAACAGACCGGGAGAAGCACGCTGTTAAGCGACACTGCTTCAGGACTGGAGAGACCGCCGAAATCACAGAACATATATTCAGTTTTGGTTCTGCTGATTTTCAAGCCTACACTCTCCAGCCTCTGTTGCCATTTCTCCAGTCTGCTCTGGATCTCAGGTCCATCTTCACCGACAAGAACAATGTCGTCGGCAAATAGCATGCACCAGGGTGCCTCTTCCTGTATGTCCGACGTCAGAGCGTCCATTATCAACAGGAAGAGGTAAGGGCTTAATTTATTTATTTATTAATTAATGCCGACCCTTGGTGCAGTCCTACAGCCACACTGAACTTGTCGGTGTTGCCAGCAGACGACCGGACATACGTCCTAGACCGGCTGTACATTGCACGAATCAACTCCACATACTTGCCAGGCACACCTTTCTCTTTCACGGCCCACCACAACACCTCCCGGGGCACCCTATCATACGCTTTCTCCAGATCAATGAACACCATATGCAAGTTCTTATGTGCACGTCTGTATTTCTCACACAATTGCCCAAACTACTCTAAACGACTAAAAAGATAAAGACAACAAAATGGATTGAAGCCATCCTTGATAGAAGTAGCTATCCTCACTGGAGGACGCATTCCAGAGGAAAGAAACAGACTCCATCTGATTATAGTTTTACAAGACTGATGGCAGACAAACAAAAAATAAAATAATTGAGGTGTGAAATAACAATTTACAAGAGGAATCAGTCCATAAAAATAGTGGTAAAAGCAACATAAAAATACGTTTCCACCGGCAAACAACGTAGTCTGCACGTAAGTGTAATAAATGTCTCTCCTACGTGCTAGATGTTGCGTCAAACATACCTACAATACGTTTTCTTATACCTTTCTAACCCTTTTAAATCGGAAAATAGTGTTCCTAGAGCACTTTATATTGCAGCTAGCTGTGCCCCGCGGTTCCACCCGGTCCTTAGGCTCAGAATCGTTATGAATAGCCGTGATAAATCTAGTTACAAAAAGATAATTTAGCCAAGGCCTGAAAGATTTAGATTGTATCAAAGTAGGTATATAACCACAAACTAAACTTTTAAAGACATAAGTAAAGGATCTACTTTCTTTTCCAACAAAGAAAATTGCTCAACAATTTTAAAACCCCACATAATCTAACCTGAAACTCGACACGTTTAACCCGCGCAAGCCGTATCAGGTTAGTGGATACCAGGATCACATAACACCGTGGATAATGACACCGATAACCGCAGACAGGATACGATACCGCCTCGGAGCGATAGCGACCGATACCGCAGCAGGGGGTTATATATGTATTTACCGCGGCGATGACAACGCAGCAAAACAATCCTCCGTTTGTTTTATATAGGGTTAGTTCTACAATAAATATTAGCACACATAAAAATAAGGACTCTATTGCACACAATCTAGTTTCAATCACTCAATACGTATTAGAATTGTCTATTGTATTGTTTGATGGGCCGATATCCACAACTCTTAACGTAGAATTGTTTAGAAGATAGAATGTGTCACTAGTATTGGAAGGGTTCTTGATTGGGAAGTGATTAGACTTCAGTTCTTCGCCTAATAAACGCAAATAAATTAGCGGAGCCCAATTTTTATAACAGTGATCTCCTAACCTGGACCTGCGGAAGTCCAGCTTCCACGTATTGGTGGCTATGAGTAATTACTATATACCTAATTACGAAAACTTTGGGCTGAATGTGATTGGTTTAATTTTGGGTTTAATTCTCGCCTTGGGACAAATGTTTGTACGATTTACAAAGATTTATTCCGGGTGTTCTGGGTATTTGCTATGTATAATAAAAAATATCTATCTATGTAAAGTATTGTATTAAGTATATCAGTCATCTAGTACCTATAACACAAGCTCTGCCTAGCTTGGGGCTAGATGATGCGGTGTGGATTGTCCAGCATTATTTATTTATTTATTATTTACTATTTACATGTAGCATATCTCAAATGGGAGCAAGCTTCTTAAATTACTGCCAGTAAATTAGTTTGTTACCAGGAAAACCCATTTACGTAGGGTCTGTCAAGGGAATCAGACCCTGGATTACAGGAAACCGCAACAACCGCCGACGTACGAGTCAATTCAAATAAAATTACTGAAAACTCGGCATAAAATACCGCTTTGAAATCGGTAAAGTATACCGCAGGCCGCGGGCGGGGCTCGTTAATACCACGTCGATGACAACGGTACAACTGGGGTTAACATACAGTTGAGAAAGGCCAGAGTTATTAAAAATAGAATGTATGTTACCTTTCCGTGCTGCTGTATACAAAGGGTTGGGTTCATTTTTTTCTTCCGTGAAAAATTGTTTCTTCGGAACAGATAAATATTTCTTGCTGTGCTTAGAACCGCTCTTCCTCCTATGGGTCGTAGAATGATGTAAAATCTTTCCTCAAAAATTGGGCTATCAAATGTACTTTTATCAAATCCGACTGTTGGTTCCACCAATTCGTGGGTCAAACAGACAAACTCTTTAGTTATACTATTTTTAATAAAGATTTATTTAACATTTTTTACTATTGACATAAAACTAGATTCTTTTAAAATATTCTTGTATGAAGTTTAAGCCTCAGAAAAAAAAACTCTGATTCCTAAACTAGAAAGTCTCTTGACTTATAAATAAATAAATAAATATTGCTGGACAATCCACACAGCATCATCTAGCCCCAAGCTAAGCAGAGCTTGTGTTATGGGTAGTAGGTGACTGATATACTTAATACAATACATAACATAGATATTTTTATTATGATGAGCCAGTGTTCTTCGGTTACTCTCTTTGTTACCTTACCTACTATAATAAACATGATGTGTGTGCTCAATTTACCTTGAAGTACGATGTTCAAGCTAGTTTTGTTAATTAGGTACGATGTGACGTCGTGTTACGTGAAGATGGAAACTTCTCGTTACGATATTAAATTAGCATCGAGCCCAACACAAAATTTAATACGATAAGTGAGTCCCGTTACCTTGTTATTAATAGGAAGTTGTTTCAACAAGTCATATCAGTATCTATAATATTTATGTAGATTCGTAGCCAAATGGTAAAAACCAAAAAATACCAAAATTATAAGGGTTGCCCTTGTAATTTGTTGACTATATGACCGCCCACATGGTTCACAGCGATTTCACTTAGAGACTATTGGCACTATGTCGATAAAATTTGGTAGAAAAATGTATCGCAAACAACAGTGTAGTTAAATTGAGAAAAAAAGTAAATTAAAAAAAATCAGAAACCAAACTGTAAAAAATTAACGTCAAATGAAAAAAAGAAAGTCGAGTAGTCTAGAATGGTCCGACTTCTACAGTTGGGAGCCTTTATTGAGAAGTTGGAGCTGGTCTCAAATTTTAATTTTCTTTCTCGATTTTTTTAATGTTAAACTAGACTGTCCTGCCTGCATAAAATAAACTATTGTATTCTAAGCGCCATTGTCGCTTACGTCACAATCACATTAAGCTGATCTTACCTCACCCTCACATGGTCCCCATAACTCCCGTCTCCCAAACAAAAGGCAACACGATCAGTGAGTCGCGTTACCTCGCTATAATTAACGGCAGGTAATCTTGACATGTTTGCTCATTGCTCAATGGGCCACGTTCGCTTACCGACTCGATTACACATAGAATTTATGACGTGTTACTAACTGAGAATATATTGAACACGCACGTGGATGGGGATGACGAACAAAGGTGGGGTTGGTGACATGTATGGGGATGGAGAGGAATTGTTGTATTAATGTGTTTGCTATAGGTAATCTGATGACATCACGCCACGATACCAATACTACACCCATATATCACCAGTTACCTATGTTTAAGTGTCGTATGATAGGGGGCGTGCCAATTTCCATCAACCAGACATGAATCCAGACACAGGACTGCTATTTTGCAAATAACTACAAATATAATAAACCTTGTTGTCATGAATTCCTCTACATCCACGGTATACTATTATTTTGATTTGATTCGTACAAATAAATACAAACAGGAGCTTCAATTTGTTAGATATATAAATAAACACACACAAAAATAACAATTTTAATGTTTATGTCGTGTTAATAATAATAATTTGTCAAAAATTTGTGTCGAATACGCAAGGGTTTGCCTATCATTGTATATGTGACAATGGCGTCCAATAGGTTACGTTTTAATTATGTATGTATTACAGTATTAATAAATTCTTATTAAAATAACGAACATCCCCCCAATACCATACGATATGTTAACGAAGATCTTCACAAAGGGATAATATTGAACCAGCACGGTATCCGCATTATTCTGTAATTTACATATTAAACGAAAAATCACAATTATTTCGTTGATAACACTCGGCTATGTGTTAATTGAGTATGAATTTATTATGTGGCGACTGGCAAAAGCAATTATATCAATTGTCGTGTAATAAATAAATGACAAACTAAATAGTACATGCAACTCAGTTGGTGCTTGAATTGACATGTTGTTGTACGGAGTTTAATTTTATAGGCTTATTAAATTCTTCATTCCTGTTATTGTATATATTGTGGTTACTGACAGCCAATTGCGTAGATCGTGTCAATTTACGCGTCGCGCCGCGCGGCCATTCTGTTATCATTTTGTTGGGATAATGAGTGTTCGTGGTTAAAAAACGATCGCGCGGATCAATCCGATTAAACGATCTCCTAGGGTAAGCTGCGATTGATTGGTATCATCCTTTGGTTGCATAAAAGTCTTGTAGTGTTTTAGAGAATCATTATATTGTTAAGTAAACGTAAACGTAGACTAAATGTAACTAACTTATGAATTCGTAAGACATTTGATACCAATTATATGTTCAAAACTATCATTCAGCTACATTGGCAAATTAAATCATGAAATGAGTGGGATTGTTCTCCAAAATTAAATTGAAAATTAGTGTTCTTAGGGAAAAACAGTAATTTTATGTTTCTATAAATAAACTCAGCAGACAAAACTCCTCTCTAACAAAACAATCAGATCACTGAACAGTAGGTAACCCTGTTACCTTTCCCACATGTAACCATTCCCACACATACCCTAAGGCTGGGACCTAACACATCACATTAGTCTCAAAACTAACACACTCAACTCTATCCTAAGTCAACACAAACCGAGCCCCTTATACACGAAAATTGACTACTATTTTTAAACCATTTATACCACTTAATTTGAAACCATCATCTGCCTAGCCTTTTCCCACCTATGTTGAAGTCGGTTACAGTCCCCCAGTCGGTCCAGTTCCTGGGATAAACGACTTAATTTAAAATCATAATTTATATTTACAATGAAAAGCGAAAGTCAAATAAAAACGTTAAAGGAAGAGAAGAGACATATTTATTAAGTTCTTTTTACTTTTCAAAAAACCTTAATTTACAAGCGTGAGCTGACATTATCTGTGGTCATAAATCAAAGTGACGCGGTATGAGGTAACACCTTCTCGGTGGCTCAAGTTTTTTGTAAACATTTGTAAGAATAAAAAAAAAAAGTAATCTAAGTGTGTCTGTTGGACTCGGTTCGAGTTGACTTAGGATCATTTTCAGTGAGCAAATGTAGCTTTTGTTTGAAATATATTCTATCTTTCATTTATCATAAATTGTGATGATAACGTTGTTCTCTCGGTGGCCAATCATGAGGTCTTGGATTCGATCGCGGGCTGGCCAAAGGGTTTTCGGGTTTTTCCAAGTGTAATTTCTGAGTATCAGCTCGGAGTCTGTTATGATGTTGTTTATTATAATAATGACTTTTAGACTTGTTACTGTTTTTTTTTTAAATTTATTTAAATACGACGTGAGCCAGACGGGACATCAGAGCGAGCCAATCAAGAGGATGTAGTGTTGACAGTTGTCAATGACCAAAAACTACTAGACATGTCCCGGACAGAATACAGATTATATGGATAGTAATCGGGTTGTACTAAATGAGGCTAGGTGTGTGCCCGGTTAGTGTCAATAGGCCCGCTACCTATTACATGGTACATAAACATAACTGGTGAAATGTGGGTTTTACTACTATAGGTACATGTCGGCGCCATCATGATCGGCGTTTGTCGAAGTCAGACATATTGGTGTTTTTGCACTAATATAATTATCACACAAATACACAGGCAATAACTGAATAATGTTTAAGAAGAGTATAAAAAAATACCTTACTTCAACTCAGGGTGTTTATTCTACGAGCGGCGAACCAAGAAGGGGTCTCCATTCGCAGTACAACAGTTTTTATACACAAAAGTACCGCCAAACTTGACCGCCAATTAGAATTTATGTAAATCAAAACGACCGATGTGGCGTGGCGGGCGAAGGTCCGCCTGCGATGCAAGAGGTTGCGGGTTCGATTCCCGCCTTGGGACAAATGTTTGTACGATCTACAAATATTTGTTCCGGGTGTTCTGGGTATTTCCTATGTATAATAAAAAATATCTATCTATGTAATGTATAGTATTAAGTATATCAGTCATCTAGTACCCATAACACAAGCTCTGCTTAGCTTGGGGCTAGATGCTGCTGTGTGGATTGTCCAGCAATATTTATTTATTTATTTATCTGTCAAAACAATTCCTTAGTACCAACATTGAATCAAAATAAACTCAATCGGAAACTGACATTATTTTAAATAAATCAAAAGGAAGTAACTAAATAGAAACTTAAAATAAAACTGGATACAAAATCAACTGGAAAGCACAATATTTTAAAACCACTTCTAATTCATCATTTCATTATGTTTACATGAAAATAAAAGCATAACATAGATTTAACCGGAAATACGTAAGAATAAATTAAATTAATAACATGGAAGTCAGATTAACAATAGAATAATCAAACCAAGCTTAAATTTAAAATCAAATAATGGTTTGGCGCCGATATTCACCACTGCCTAACCATTCCGGGAATAAAGGCTTCATGACGTGTACGTATTATTTCATTATTGGAGTCGGTTGTTAGTTCTATCATAAGTACATTTTATCTTTCTAATGTGCTTTATCTTATCCCTACCAATCCAGCGAGCAGCGGCGGCAGCACGGATCTTTTCTAATCGGTCCACATAATATCAATTGAAATGTCAAATCTGACGTACAATGTTCTAGCATGATGATTGTCTTTTTATGTCTTCTGTATGATATTTTCTTATTTTAAATTTGTCTATTCTGACTTGAAACTCGGTTGATATTATTATGATTCTCTGCGGCTCTTATTACCATCAAGAAGACTGCCTCTTTGGTCTTGTGGTTGCATGCGTTTCTGCTCAGCATGTGGTCCTGGGTTCGATTCCCTGAGACTTCTCAGTTCTAGCCCGGAATCTGGTTGTGTGCCCGGTCGATGACAATAGGCTTGCTCCCTATCTAAATGGTACTAAAACAACACCTTTGCCCATCCGTTTGGAGAATACAGGCGGGATGTTATGTTAAGAAAACGGGAAAAACTTTTTTCTGTGAGCTCTTTTGTTTTTATTTAATTCGAAAACCATATAAATGAAACCAATGAAATGTCGATAGGTTAAAAGAGAACTACTGGTGTGTTAGCTTTGCTTTTGATCCTGCACCTGTAGAGTAGTGCTAACCTGAAAAACTTTTAAGCCTTGACCTACAAAAGAATGCGGTCAAAGAGAAACCTCATAAAAGAAGTAAAAACATTTCGAAGTTTAATTATGTTAAGGGATGTCCAATGAATGGCGTAGTCCAATTAGTCAGCTCTGCAGAGTTGTTACGGGAAGAGAAAACTCATGAATATGTTATGCTTTTAAAGATTTTACAGCATTCTTGTTTATATAAGACACACTGGCAATGAGTAATCAAGCACGTGAGTAAATAAAAAGGATTAAATGTCTGAAGATGTTTGTATTAAAGTTAAGCAAAGGAAACCTAACCTTACTAGGTTAGGTTTACTTAGGTTAGTAGTAAGTTTGTGTGTTTTTGTTGTTTGTTTGTGTATTCAATAAAAAATGTGGTAGTAGTAAATGGTTTTATTTCATTTTTTAATACTGTGTGAATTACTTATGATAGTGTATCCCATTAGTGGCATTCATCATAACCGGACTAGCTTTTTCAGAACCATGCTGAGGCTGATTTGATGAAAACATTAAAATACCAGTATTTTTACATAAAGTGACTGCCAATCAAGTAACTGGGCAGCATGATACCCCTTAGCTTAAAACTTATTGCCAGAGTTACGGGCTTCTGACGACCCGCAACTCCTGTTACAAATCCTGACTGAGATCTAGAAATGACATCCACGGACTGAACTCAGCAAGCAATACATGAAGATCGATCCGAGCGGCTCCGTGTGTGATCAGTGGCATGTATGTATAGACGCCAGCACATCAAGCTACCCCAAACTGTCAGATTTTCTCAATTGGACATGAACCTTATTTCGTTTGTTATAAAGTTGAAACCCATCAAAGAAATTTGCCATATTTCTAAAGGAAAAAACGAAAAAATGGAGACATAATTAGAGTATATAATTTGTAGTGGATAAAATTAGGACCGTAAACTAAACAAAAAAATATTTTTATTGAAATTTATTTATTTTTATTGCTAATTGAACGCACCGTCCTAAAACTTTTTATCAGATGGAATTATTTTTGTAGCTTAACATTTAGCTAGCAAATTTTAAAATAAATAAATATCTATTTGTATTCTAAAACAGATAATAAAATCTACCATTTTATGACGACGTGATAAAAAATTTTTCGTATTTCACAAAATAAATAGGCTGGAATTTACAAAGAATTGCCAGTTTGAAAATATTTGAGACAAGACTAGAACTCTAAGCTGAAATTATTTTGTAATACACACACGTCTGTCTGCTAAAACATAGAGCACAAAAACTCGCAAGTTACTCTCAAAGAATAATAAAATAAAGCACAAACCAGGCATAAAACGTATTGGCCCATAATTCTTTGATGCGATTGCTTTAAATTCTGTCTGTACACAGTGCTAGGTCCACAATCCCGGTAAAAAGGACTGGGCAGGCCTATTGTGTGGCATAGTCCATTATTACGGGGCCCTATTGTGGCCCCGCGAGCCACAATGCCACGATTATTGCTAATAATAAGATTTACCGGCGAGTGGCTCTCCGCCAGGCGGATTTTTTTATACACTTTAGGTACTTGACATTGGTTTCTAAAGGTTTTTCTTTACATAGTAAATGGATTTTTTGGGGAAGTGGACCACGTTAATTTGAAAATCCCTGAAAGGTTTTTATTTGGAATTAAGATGAACCGCAGCGGGGGTGGGTTATGTGGACTTTCACTTCATTGGCGTGTGGATTCATCTGGTAATTAATTTAGGAATATCGAGTGTGATGCTTTATATGTAATGTATACGAGCATGTCATAGCGTGGGAGGCAGTGTGTCACTTTACAAATGCTTCTCTACATTCACCGTATTCGAAATTCTAATATGAATGTTTGTGTTTCTTATAATAAGATTGTACTTTTTTTAAGAAATAAGATAATAACTATCTTAATCCTAACTAATATTGTAAATGCGAATGTGAGATTGTGTGTTTCTTTGTTACACTTTCACACCTTGACTAATCTGTGAGGTCCCCACTATACTATGTACTTGTATGTAATCGCAATCCTATATAATCCAATGTCTTTACATTAATAAAGCAGTGTATTCTCAGCATTCGTTGTGTTTGATTCCTAACGTTCGACCCGTACCGTACAAATCAAACGATCATAATCAAATTTTGCATACACGTTGTCATGGGTGCAGGTAAAGACAAATCGTGCCATTCATCCAGAAAATAAGTACCGTTCCCGAGGGACATAAAAATCTACATAAACAAGAGTGAAGCCGCAGGCAAAAGTTAGTTGTTTATAAATCATTATGTCATCACACTCCGCCTTAGCAAAAATGATTGAGTAGACTATTGAGTACTATTTACAAGTATTTTGTAATATGAATGATGTGTTTGCAACGGGTAAAGTCAACAACGTGTGTAGAGTCAGCTCTGGCGATCTGTGTTGACTTACCGCTCCGTGCGAAGCTCCCACAGCCCACGTTTGATCACATTTCGTGTAGATACGAAAAACATTGACTGTTTGGTGACAGAAGTGTATTGATCTCCATCCTGTGGAAAGCCGTTGCTTATCTCCCTAATATAAATTAATCTCAGTCTCGGTGTTTTGATGTTTTTAGGGTTCCGTGACTGAGAAGGAATATACGGAACCCTTAAAGGATAACTCCGCTGTTCGTCTGTCTGTCTGACTGTCAAGATCTTTTTTTCTCAGGGACGCGTGGTGGTATCAAATTGAAACTATTTAGTCCCTTGAAACTCTAAAAAAATCAACCTTCTGAGACGACGTAATAAAAAATTCGGCCATTTATGCTACATATTTTGTTACGTCCGCAAGTACCTAAATTAAAAACTAAAGGATACTTTATATTAAGCAAGAATAATTAAATTTATCATGAAGCCAGGTCTGACAGCACAAGTAAGGGAAAAGTCTCAAAATGGCAAATTTGTGGTTCCACCAAAAAAATAAAAACGAAAATGTTCAAATACTTAACGTGAAAAACTGAAGTGATTGTACAATTACCAATATCCATGGTGATGATTTCTCTGACGTCTTCATTTGCGCATGTAGTGGAGAGCGTCAAACTCTGCGTTACCGAACTTCCGGTAACAAATCTCGGCGACAACCAAACGTTTGTACGGAATCTTCGGTACGCGAGTCAGACTCACCAGTTGTTTTTTAAACACCACTTCCGTTCACCCCTAACTTTGACATTTACCGCCATAGCCTTTTACAAATTACTTTTACCTGAATGGTTCTTAACAATAACAAGTGGGAACAAAATAGGTACCTACGTGTGTTACAGAAATAACAATAGGAAGGGGAACGTCAAAGATCCTTTGTTGCTCACAAGAAGGGGGAAAATACGGAAAAATGGGGACGTATCGGAACGTATTATTGTACATTATTCGGAAATACGAATTATTTAATACAATCGTTGCAACTTGTCCGGGTGGGCCAGGATTGAAGTGAGACTGCGCCACATGTGAAAGAGACGTGTAAGGGAAATATCTTTCATATGTGTGTAAGGGGGAATTGGAAAAGATATATTGTGACTCATGTGACACGCTACATTCTATGACAGTTTCATTTTGACGAGTCAGCGCGTCGGGGGACCATTGGACTGTCTCCTTTTATTTTGTTTTGTGTGACTTAGTTTTATATAGTTTGTTTGACACCTGTGTGTCTGCTTAGGTGTAATATACGCACGTGTGTCAATATTTAAATTAATTGCAGCATGATAGCGTAATAACATATAGATAACGACATAATATTACTCCTTTATTTTCCGGAGAGTTAGACAGAGGTGTACCTATTTAATACATCCACAATTTGCTAGTTTAAGTCCAATGAAATAAAGGCTTTTCTACCAATCGGGCACTTTATATTCATGCTCAAAATTTTCGCTTAAAATAACGCTTTCGACCGCTACACGAGGCAGTAAATAGTAAGATGACAAGTTCAGAAAATTTCATTTTGAGGGTCACTCGTATCCCCACACAGATAAGACCTTTCCTCAAAGATCAAGCTGCAGCATGATCCGTCAAAACTTTACTTCTAAATATAACGTGTCTTTGAACACGTGACCGAACTTCTCCACATTCACACATATGACACAACACGAAGCACCACACATCTCCCTTCATCATTCACTTACATCTGTCTAATTTAAGCGGAACTCCCGTATCCTGAGTTATAGGCATGTCCCGCCTACCGCTAATTGAAGGCGAAATTACGCCAAGAATTAATGACAGGCCGCACACGAGGTGCGCAACAATCCGTTTAACTTATCACTGTGGTGCGCCAGCCAAGTTCCGTGTGTAGCGAGCCTGCAAGGGAAGAGCTGGCGGCGAGTTGATGAACATTCATTGGTGCATGGTAAATGTATCTTTAGAAAAAATGAAATTAAAAAAAATGCCTAATAGTAAAGGCATCGGCTCTCTAGCACGACGTCGTAGATTTAATTAAAGCAAGTGCCAATGAGACTCAATTCATATGTAATACTTTCAAGTTTATCCTTTACATCATTGACATCGGTGAAGGAAAACATCTGATCTTATTACTCATACACATGTAAGCCTTAAATCACCAACCCGCCTTCCCGTCAGAGAGAATATCTTTGCCCAACTGTGGGACAGCAACAGTTGTGATGAAAGTAAATTAACAAAATCGATAGAATGAGTATCAGGTGTTGCAAAACGTAATTTGACAGTGATGTTTTTTACTAGTACGATTCACATACAAAAAATCCCTAACAATTCTGTAACATTTTAATTATCTGTTTTTGTTAAACATTTTGAATCCTAATTCCCTGTTTGGCGCCAACCTCTTGCAGTTGGCGGGCGTCGCGTCGGACGCCATGTCCCAGACGGATGGCGGCCATCCTACATTGTAACTCTAACATATACAGCTGCATAATAGTTGCCATTTGTTTGCCACTTCACGAATTCAAGCTTTGTTACTGCTATTAGTCTTCCGGGATTTGTTTCTTACGAACTTCCAAGATTTTGTAGTCTGCCAAGTTACGTCCTGGGTTTAATTCCTATTCTGGCATTGTTCTCGTGATAAAAATCTAAATAACAGACTAAACTTGTTGGATTTCTGCTTCAAATTTAACCTGAATAATTAAAATAGTACCATTAGAAACTATACTACTCTGTATTTTAAGTTAATTTCTAGTTTCTTAAATAAAATAATAAGTACTTGTAAATTTGCATGCCTTATGGTAGAATATGGCTATTGGACCCTATTATAATTATGTTTAAGACCTTTTCTTATGTATCCATATTCGCAAATTATTAAATTATTTTCATTTTGATGTTATTATATTCATAACATGTGAAGTGAAAACTTTGGATCCCTCGTAACAATATTGCATGCACGAATGAGTATGAGATTTGACATAGTATAAGTGTATATAGAGAAGAATTGCAGAATGTTGATACAGTCGAATTTTGACCACTAGACGACCACTAGTATAAATGAATACGCGAAGAGAACACTTTATATCAATTTCACTTGTTTCACGGAAGAGTGAGATATAAGTAGAGTAAGAACGCGGAGCTAAACATGAATTTTGCCAGTTTTTGTTTATTTGATCTTATGTGATATTTTCACTTTAGTTCAAATCTGAATAATATAATTATCTGTCTTTTAACCGCTGCTGTACTCATTGAGAAATATTCATACTACCACTTATACCATACCATTCAATGTTCATTTCCCGTTTTCTTTTTCGCGTGTTTCTTATGAAACATGAGAGTGTTAGGAACGATTACCTGTCAGAGAGGGTAGGTCGGTTCGTTCGCAGACGCATTGATGCCACTCTTGGAGTATTTCCTACCCACTGTTTTACTTATTCATATCCCAGGGTGGAAGTGAATGTTTTCTATAAATGTTCTGTATTCACTCTGTCACATTTACTTACTCACGTAAAGGTTTTATTTATTTATTTGCCACCAATATAATAACATTATTTGTCCTATGAATTTCAGTTATAAACAGTCATTTTATAATGTAAAATAAAAGGTACTTACCTTCCCACAGCAAGGCAAAGGCCTCTGTTCATACAGAGATGCTCATTATTGACGATTTTGACGACCGATGTGGCGCGGCGGGCGAAGGTCCGCCTGCGACGCAAAAGGTTGCGGGATCGATTCCCGCCTTGGGACAAATGTTTGTACGATCTACAAATATTTGTTTCTGGGTATTTGCTATGTATAATAAAAATATCTATCTATTTAATAATGTATTGTATTAAGTATATCAGTCATCTAGTACCCATAACACAAGCTCTGCTTAGCTTGGGGCTAGATGATGCTGTGTGGATTGTCCAGCATTATTTATTTATTTTATTATTTATTTTATTATTCGCCACGTTTGCGGGGCGAGGTGGGTTGGCGGTTTCAAGTGCTATGGGAGCTCAGTGGTTAAGGGTTTTCATCTCGAGCAAGGTTGTGGGTGCAAATCCGGACATGCAACAATGTACCCCTTTCAATTATTGTGTACTTTATAAGTTAATCTTTCAAATCATTGAATCTCTTGAATCTCAGCCTCGATCAGTGTCTAAAATAAGTCTATTTTGACTAATTTTAGTAGTTTTTGACAAGTTTTTGGCATTAATGGTCGCTGAGATGAGATTACGTCTACATTTTAAACATTTTAATTACCGGAATTGGCCTTTTGAACTTATGAATATAAGAAAATGTAAAAGTTGGAATATAAACTAAGTATCTCAGTGTACATAGCGAACGTTAATAGCACCTGAAATGGTGAATACCTGCGGCGACACAGCCTAACAAATGTGCTGCAGCGCCATCACCGGGGGCTTCTAGTTACTAAAATATGGCCATAATCTATTTAAAGGTTGACGGCATGGTTTACGCAGTGGCTGAACGATTGGCTGCTGCGCTGCGTATCGTGGGTTCGATTCCCACACGGAATAAATATTTGTATGTCCTACAGGTAGTTGTTTCGGGTCTGGCTGCCTGTGTATGTAAGTTTGAATGTTTGTAAACGCACCCACAATACGCTGTGGGGTAACGGTAATTGGTAAGTAAGAAAAAAGCATATATTTATAAGCTACATTTTGAATACGTGTAGGTTGTGTCATACAGTAATCTTAATTAAAAACTTAAAACAAGGACTTTCGTATCATAGTGTTATTTAAAATTATGTGTAAGTTATGATAGTAGAGACAAAACACAAACTAAACGTATAAACTGCCGGCAGTTGCACGTTGTGGCTGTGGCAAGAAGTGTACCTCTCAGCAATAAGGTGTGCCATGGCAGCCCACAGCACAGCGCTGCTTTTGAGTGATCACCTAAATACTGTAATGTACAAAAACGAAAAATATACATATTTACTCTGGTAATTTCGAAAGGATGAATCTCCCTCCACTTCGGTAACCTTCCTCATTCACAATCAAAACTGTCCTCACAACATGATCCTCATAACTAATCTCTAACTAATAATGTAATCGCTAGTTTCCTATGCCTCAGTCCGGGCGAGACTGATGGCCCGTCAGTGTCAGTCGGACTGACGGACGCTCGTAGTGTCAGATGGATTGCTGCCATCACTTCCTGGTAGACCGCCTACATGGTTACCGGCACAACCATTACTCCTTTTCAGTAATTAGCCCTAGAGGCTAAAAGGTCTTCCCTAATTACAAGCTACATTTTATTTTTAATCCAGTTTCTTCAAATATCTTCTTATGAAATGCACCGTGTAATATATAACATTTAAAGGTTATGAGCAAGCTTTCTGAGTAAGCAGTTTTTTTATATTAAATCGACACACTAAACAACACCATCATAAATACAAAAACCACAAACCACCGTATTATTATCTTATTCCGTCTCTTTTTTCCGTCTGCGAACCAAATGCGGGCACTAAAGCTAAGCGCACAGTAGATACAGATGCGGGAACCATAGAGACTATGATCTTTGAGTTTCTTCTCAGGAGCCAGTCACATTGGAAATGCCATTTGGTTTTTAGAATATTCCTCATACATTGTCATGTAACATCTCATTACAATACGCGGCATTATCTACGGAATTGCGTCTAATCACTACAGAAATTGCACCGGGCACCACGACTCAACGCAATTATTGTGACTGCTCTTGACATCGAGTGTATCCAGCCCAGAGCAATCGATATTCAAGAGTATGAAGAAAAGGGTGGAAAATTTCTCATCCTTCATAGAAAAGGGAGGATCCGCCGACCGGGTGCAGGGTGAGGTGCACACTACACCCGTCTGGCTATTGACCCACGATTTTTTTTGGGTTCTTGCATACGTTCAATCACGCGGATAACTTTAAAATTGCGATCTAGGATTCGCGAGTTCGTATGGCGATAAAAATGTAGCTAAGTATAGCTAGACTCATGCGCATTAGGGCGGGTAGCACCGCATCATATCTAAATCACTTTCGTTAATTCTTTATGAATATTGCACACTACACGTGAACAGCACCGAGACGCATCGTAAGGTAACAGCTGGTGCAGTCACAACCTGGTACCGTGCGAGTTTAATGTAGAATGTACGAAAGAGGATTTTTGGATTTTTACGATCAGATTAGATCAATTATGTTGCGACTCTAATCTGCGCTAGCCTTAAGACGACACATGTCGTTCATAAATAACGCGCGTTACAGCCACATAAAAGCGAACTACACTAAGCGCAGCCAACCTCGGCTTTCCTTATAGCTGTATTTTCATAAAAAATGTAGACGCCGCCGACGGCAGCGATTTTTCCGCTTAAAGCCGACATTCGTCACGCGTCACCAGCGTATGAAGTCGCCGGCCAAATAAACACAACTATTATTTGTCAAAGGACCTGCTTGGTCCGGGGTTGAATAAGCCCCGAAATGAAATAGTAAGGATGAAATGTAATGTACATGGTTTACTGTTTGAGTTTACATGGTTCACTTGGAATACGGTAAAGGATTTGGGAAATAAAATGTAGACACTGTTTTTAAAATATTTTTTAAGCTAATAAAAAACTTGAAATACTTTTATTCATTACTAGCAAACACTTCGCCCGCGTGGATTTAGTAATTTAACATTCCCTCCATCCCCTTTCCAGCGTAGTCTTGAAAATAAAATATAGCCTTGGTTAATCGCTGATAATGTATTTTTCTATAAGTGAAAAATCGGTTGATTCATTTTTTATCCAAATTACAAACAAACAAATCTTTCCTCTTTATAATATTACTTTAGATAGACAGATACAGATTTAGATACTTTTTTATTATTGAAGTGCTTCAAGTAAAAATATTATTGCACCGCCTTTTAAATAAATTTAATAAACCGAATACTACTTTCGTTTTTACCGATAACTTACTGTTGTCTTCACAAAAAACTTATTATCGAACCCAAAAATGACGTCAGTATCAATTTTAAAAAGCACCCTCCCAATCCCAGTAAATCAAGTGAACACGCGCTGGTGGTCTATCTAACGCGTTCCTCTGGCGTTCATAAAAAGCGTCTTTTATCAAATGGCCGAGACCCACCCTTTCTCTGTCGCCCAAATTACCAGCCATTCGACGTTCGCACATAGTACGGGCTAAAGGGCGCTAGATACGATAGTTTGGATTTGTCGCCCCTAACAAAGTGCTTGTTCTTCGGAATGCCCTAGTTTTACGAGGCGGTTTGCTCTGTTATTGCATCTTGATGGCCTACAAAATTTGAAGGCTCTTTAGTTCTCGTTCGATAAACGATTGTAAAGAACGATCATTCGTCTGCATTAATAAAATCGGTAACCTTCAGACATATTTATGGACCATCAATGATTTTATTGGAGACAAATTATCATAAAAGCTTTGAAATAAAATGTTGCGTCAGTACCAAGTTCGGTACAAATACCTAATTTTGTACAAGACAGCTTCCAATTTCTCCTAAGTGCCTCATCTAAATCTTAATACCACATGGCTTAATGACGGTAACATGACAAGAGTAGATCATAAAACAGATACGGACCACATTGACCCAATTACTCTATGCACCCCGGATCTCTAATCACAAAGTGGCATATTACTGGAGATTGTGTCCATCCACTGGATTACGAACAATTAATGGAGTACCTATAGGGAATCCAACCCTGAGCTAAGATATGTATAATGTTCCAGATGCCGCAATGGATGTCATATCTATAAAGTTTAAATGTGAAAAAAAATCTGCTGATACTACCTTTAAACTTTACTAGGGAACAGCTGATTTATTTTTTCATATTTAAAGGTTGGTCCTGTAGTAAAAGTTGTTCGTATTTATTAGTACAATGACCTCTTAGAATATTTCGTGTATGAATAGATGCACCATATTATAATTATTCAATATACTTAAATAATTACTGAATAGTCTTCGTGTGAGCAATCACGAAATTAAATCCAAGGATCTTTTCAAGACAAAAAAATAAAAATACCGGAATATATTTCTGACATTATTCCCTATTTTCCCGTAAGACTCTTTGTGATCAGTGAACCGTGAACGAGTAACATTTAATATAAAGGCTCTCCGATTTTAAGTCAAAACATTTTTGTGAAAAGCGGAAATATCGAAGTGGCCGTCAAAAATCGGCAATTTATTTTGGCACTGAGTTCATCCGTGCAGCTGAGTCCTCCAGTATAATGTAATTTTTCCAGAAATAAAAAGTATAATTTTCTATCAAAATGTTCACACCTTGGGTTCCCCTCTTGTTTTTTCAAGCAAATGGTCCAGAACAATGCGGGGCCGCATTTCGTGGCCATCTTTTAAAACTTAATCGCTTGTCTCAGGCGTCGGGCCACGACTTTCATCGTTTTCCGATATTCCGATTCGGTACACTTCGGCCGACTTCGGTTATCCTCGTATCGAGTTCGTAAAACTCCGCCGATGTACACCGTATTTCGGAAACTTTGAAATCTTACGAATATTCTGAATTAATTTTCTCAGTTCCCATCTTGCAAAGTGCTAAGACCTTTGGCAAATTAATTAAAAATATTTCAAGCTTATTAAACTAAATTAAGTACGGGGAATAATTTTGTACAAGTTGAGGAGTAGATCGGTGAGCGTTATGTAAATATCGTAACATTTTACATTAAAGTCACCGGGAAGTATTATTACGAAACAATTACTTCAAAGTATTATCATAACAGTGGCTGTTTTGCACAGTGATTAAGAGGTATTAATCTCTCAAAGTAGGTGTTTATGTTAGCCATCCCAAGGTTGACAACGACTACCAAAGACTTCCATAGTTTAAGTATAAGTTATTGGCAATATTTAGATAGGACCGTTAGTCCGGTCAATTTAGACATTCGAAGGTGCACAAAATCACAACAAGCTCAAAATCAGTAAAATTGTTCAAAACATCATTTAAATTATTAAGTTCCCCATCATTCCCGTGTATATAAAAAAAATTACTAGAGGTCAAAGGAAAAAAAAAGAGTTTTACGCGATTTTCAGCAAAACGGTATTATCATAAAAGTACCCCAGACAAAAATTGTAGATCATACAATTATTTATAAAAATTGTGCTGGAAAATGGAGGAAGACAAGCTAATTGAACTTGTTTTTTTAATTATAGTATTTTTAACGAAACATGCATATCAATTCTTATCTAAACAGGTAGTTTTTTTAGGAGCTCC
This sequence comes from Phlogophora meticulosa, assembly GCA_905147745.2. NCBI lineage: Eukaryota > Metazoa > Arthropoda > Insecta > Lepidoptera > Noctuidae > Phlogophora > Phlogophora meticulosa. The sequence goes on from LR990523.1 coordinate 543,049, forward strand.
ATACATAGAAAGAAGAAAGAGATGCGGTTAGTGTTATCTTCGTGTTGATTTGAATTACTATTTTTAAAAACTTCATTACATTGAACTAAATCTAGTTTTTCAAACATGTTTAAAACTGCTGTTTTACCCTTCCTTCCTCCAACCTCAGTTGCTGCACATCAACTCTCTTTTTTGGGCTAAATTGACCGGACTAAATAAAATTAGAACTGTTTATATTTTAGCAGCAGAAGATATGAGTCGACAGCTTTTCTCAAGTTTTATTTAATAACCCGTTCTGTTGCAATGACTTCACTGCATTTCAAATTAGTTGTTACAAACTATCAAAAAAATAAATACCACATCCAGATCTCCAAGGTACATCAACGGTATAGCTAAGTCACATAAGACACCCCGTTAAATACACATCCGTTCTACTTCAAAGTTTCGTCACATCTGAGCGAAAAGCCTTACTATTTAAGACGCCATATCATTATTCTCATCTAAACCTTCTAGTTTCAAAGAGCTTAGTTATAAATCCGAAAGTTTCCGAACAATTCGGAATATGGCGGCTTGCGATTATACATCTCACACAATTAAGCTGACAAAAGCGTCCCTTGATTAAAAGGAGACGGCTTAAAATGGCTTGGAGTCGTTTGATTTCCAGATTATGTTGATGAGCGTCGTTTGTTTGTCTGTCTACATAATAGATGAATGCTTATTGTCCGGAGTCACCAAGTGAACAATAATGGATTGACAGTGGATCATCTTTTATTCATCCTGCCATTGAGGCTCCTCCGTTTACTTTTTTTTACATCGTCACGAGTTTGTTTGATTTAAGGCTTGTTCAAAATGTAGGTGAGAGCCTCTTTGTGAGTCTTGTTTTTAGATCTTTTGGGAGCTGTAATTGGGTACGAGATGCTTTTTAAGCTTTTAGGTAAGAACCTTGAAACTCAATTCAATTCAATTTATTCACGAACAATATACATTGTGTTTGAAATAATAAATTATTAAAAAATAAAATAAAATAAGGTTGTGTTTAAAATCATTAAGTCTAGTCTAGTATCTTCCCTCCTCATCCTAACTTATAATATTTTAAATGCGAATGCGGGTTTGTATGTTTATTTTGATCGAAGGTTTATTTGTTAATTTTTTAGACCTCGATTTGGATGAAATTTGGCACAAGGATAGGACTAGATTCAGGACTAAGAATACTTTGTATCCCGGTAGTACATTTCCGTGGGATAATTGCTGACCTCCACGCGGGCAAAGTCGCGGAAAAAAGCTTAGGTAATTATGGCTACTTTGCATTTTATAAATCAGTCCTGATAGAGTGTAAAAGGATTTTATAGTCTGTTAAAAAATATGTAATTTTGAGCTATCAATATTGAATCTAAGTAATACTCCAAACTCAAACTTTAAATTATGCTCTCATCTCTACGTATATTACACTCCCGCCATCATAACAAAGATGTATTCTCATCCTCAATGCACACGTCTCTCCAGTAGCTCATGTGCCGGAACGCTAGCTATCTCTTACAGGATATTACACACGTTCGATTACCGAGTGGTACACGGCGAGCTCCTTACTTTGAACACGTTTAAGTCTGTGTGCTGGCATTTATCTGAAATCCAATAAAATCGGCAAATATTAATTTTATAGAGAGGTAATACTTTCAATTTTTGAATTTACTATTTCATATGTTACGGAGGTATGTATTTCAATAAAACTTTAGTCTGATAATTTAATTAGAGGGGTCCCCCGACGCGACTACATTGAATTAAAAAAAAATGTAAATATAAATACTACTTACTTGCGTAGGGTCATAATTTCAAGGTTATTTCCTTCTTTTGATAGGGTTTCACGTTTTACTTTTTCTGTTCAATTCATATTCATATTCATATTCATATTTATTTGCGTTCCACAAGGTATAAAATAAGATGTTAATGAAAGGCTTAAAGCTAAGAGCCGTTGTAGACCCCGACAGGGCAATTTGTGGCAATATTTTCATTGTTTTTTTTTAGCTTGTTTTAGGCTTTTTACGTTCATACTATTTTTATTATTTTGTGTCGGGTTTTTTTTTAAAAGAAGTTCTGTAATACTACGAACACTTGAACTTTCCGCCCCTAACCCGATGAGTCGAAAGAATTAGTTAACAAGTTTATACTAAAAGCATTTGGTACACTTGGAAGTTGTTCCAACATGTTCACCCTGTTCCAGTAACTTGATTTACTGAAGCTTCGCTATTAAATCTGACATGTGGCACTCCAAGTCTTAGCTGCACGGAGTTCAGTTTGGTCAGATTAGTTTAACTCTGACAACTTACTCTTGGCATTGTTCTAAGTGATTGGAACATTGTTAGGTAAAGCACCCATACGCGATCAATGCTGGCATGGTCTTATAGAAACAGTCGTCTGCCTAGCCTTTTTGGGGTCCAGTGTAGCCGAATGCAGGTAATTACCAGTATCTTACATAGAACGAATACCTATCTGACCTTAAGAACACAGTTACTGGGTATAACGATATATCCCTTAGTAAGACTGTTGGGTAACGAATGTCAAAAATCTACAAATGATAGCCGAGACCAACTGCATAACATGCGTTCTGGTACAGGGAGGGGTCTCGATATGAAAACAACGGTCAACCATCCACGAATCCACCTCAGTAAGCGTAGCTCAACCTTTCAATGTGTGGTTGTTTTTATTTAGCCGCGACCTTCTCATAAAGCAAAAGTAATACTTTTCATACATCCATGATTACCTAATGTAGGTTATGTACCCGACGTAAAAAATATATTTTAGTGGCTGTTATTGAATTTAATTTTTTGTTATTATAATATGTTTAAAGCTTAGCTGTTTCCTGCAATGTCTTTAACCCTTAAATTGGCAGTGTACTCCACCAAAGACATAAACTTTGAAAAAAACAATTGAGGTGCTAATCTTATAAAGAATACCATTTATGTTTTTTTTTACTTGCTTTACTTGTATATTATGGTATTAAAAATATTAGGATGTGGTAACGTGGAAAATTATCTCTGAAATTCAAAATGTCTTCGAAGCGGTTTGGTGTCTCTGCGTCACGGGTAAGTATTTTAAGATTTTCTAAACTTTTTTGAATGGGACTTGTGGTTATTGGGCTGTATATTGCTTATGGACATTATAAATAATATCAATCGTTCGTAATTTATTGTGTAAATTACGTTATCATCATTTTATGACTTCAAAACTTTGTGTGTACTCCGTGAATATCGTTGCCAAGTACTTAGTAAAGAACAAAAAATAAAGTTTGGCATACACGAAGTACATTGCCAAGAAGTAAAGAAATGCAAATTGGCTTTTTTGTTTGTTTTGATATAAAATAGTATCGATTGAGGTGTGTATTGTATGTCGTACAGCATGTTCTTTTTTCTTTTTGTGCAGTGCTTGAACCTGACACGATCGCATAAGATATTAGCTTTGATTCCGAAAGAAATTGCATGTTCCGATGACAGTAATTCTAGTTCTGAAGACGAATCACATTTCCTTCTACCTTCTTCACCTAAGCTCAGTTCTGACCCAGCTTCATTAGACTCCTCATATGAAAGACTGAACATTCTAGAAGACGACCCCAACGACTCCGATGAGGTATTTGACTGTAACATTGATGATGTGCCGCTAACACTAACGCTTCAAGAAGTTTTTCCATCTCCTTCAACTAATTATTACGATGCAATACCCACATTGAATTCAATTCAATCGTTACCCACTCCATCTGTAGAACTTTTGCAGTCACCAGTTCCTAGCACGTCAAAAGCTTTGCCTGTTCTAATCACTGGATCTAAATGCAAGAAGCCTTCAGTAGTTGTCAAAAAAGTTAAGAAAACTAAATTTTCACTAATTACAGCTGGAAAAAGACTTATTTACAGGGAGTACACGAGCTTAGTAAAACTCAAAATGAAACAGTATTGGAATACTTTCGTTGTTTTTTTTTCACCGGACTTCATTTCAGATATTGTTCACAACACAACATTATATGCGGTTCAACAACATGGCAAATCTCTACAGTTGACAAATGAAGAGTTAGAAAGTTTTCTTGCTATTGAAATGTAAATGGGTATAGTTCACATGCCAGCACTGAGTACTGGGCAATAAAAACCCTATATACTCTAATAGCCGATGAAATGCCCCTAAAACGATATCAACACATACGCCGCAAAATTATATATACGAGTATATTATATATTTTCGCAATTGTTGGATATATGCGTAAACAACAGTTGGCTTCTTTACAGGCGAGATGGGAGACCTAAAAAGTCTCTAAAAGAGTTCAGACTTGATTTATTTGAAGAACTTTGTCAGACTGAAAAACTCGCCAAGTCAAAATGTAATGTGAAGTATGGAGAAAATAAAAGTTAGAATAATTCAGAAACCTACAGCTGAAAGGCCGGTAGATAGTGTCAGGTACGATGCTATCGGACATTTTCCAGAATCGGCAAATAAGCAATCACGCTGTAGGTTTTGCAAAGAGGGAAGAACCAAAGTCTTTTGCGTAAAGTGCAAAATGTATCTGTGTTTCGTGGTAGGAGAAACAAAAAAGGAAATTGCTTCCGCCAATTTCACACCCAATAATTATTGTTCAGTAATTTTGGAATTATGATTAAAAAACTATAGATTTCACTTAGATGTGTTTAATTGATACCTTGGCACCGTACTCCACGTAGTACAAACATAAGAAGGTATACTTTATACTATAGTTGGCAATGTACTCTGCGGAGTACATAGATTTTCGCGAAAACTGTAATAAGTGAAATTTTTTCACAATTTTTTTCAGTTCTCTGAAGTCATAATGAACCAGGAAATAACAAAAAAATATTACATTTTAGAAATAGATTCATTTGCCAATTTAAGGGTTAATTTCCTTTTAACTCACACAGTATGAAAATGGGATGAATGTAAGAGAAAATATATAGTTAAATACTTACATAGAAATCCTTCAATCCAAACAATTCAATCCAAATAAATTAACAATTTTGGGACCTTGTTAGTAACTTATAACATTGAAATAATATGAAAATCAAAAACAAAATGTGTTTCTATTAACCCCTACATTGCTACTCATCCTGTTTTACCCGGCACGTAGGTACACAAATAAACACAACTAAAAAGAAACCAGGCGGAACAAAGATATACGAGAACTAAAAAGGGGGTCCCTTTTAGTTCCCGTAAACTCCCCAAAGTATCCGTGATAAGATAAATATCCGCAAACTTTAATAACACACACTTTTTGTTTTTTGTTCTTTTTATTTCTTTGCTGTAGTATTGTTATGAATCGGTTTACGGGGTGACGTCACACTTGATGACGTAGGCTTCTGTATCACGCGGTCACAGAATTAGACTAACAATCGATGCAGCTGACCGTCTCGTTAGTTATGTATTAGTTTGGACGCGAACGTTACTAGCATAAATAATAAAGTAAGTAACAAAGTTAATGCAGAACAGGTTAATAGTTGTGTCTGTGCATTTAATTTTTTTTACACGTAAATGAACCCGTTTTCATATTTTACATTTTTGTCGTTTATATTTCTTGTGCGTGGCTGAAGTGAATCTTTTTATTTGTTTTCTACTGTTTTCCTTTGCTTTCATATTTTTGCAAGTTACATGTACAGGTTGGTAGGGATATCGATTCACAAGCTGATGTTATGAGATCAGTACATAATTCTGTTGAAATTCTCCTTTTAAATATGTTATTTTTTAAAATTAATATCGTTAAAAAAACATGATTTTGACCTAAGCCAGTGAGATTTTTAATGAGAGACGTAAATCATTAACATTATAATGAGTAATCTCATTGGTTTAGATAGAAATGATGATTTTTTTATGACTTTTAGGGTTTGAATTAATAAACACATCATTAAAAAAAAACGTAGAAAAGAGGATAAAGACGACGATAATATATGTCGGTGCGTCGATGTCCCTTATATAGACATCTGAGATTGAATAAATTGGTATTAATAATACAATATCACTATACTAAAATAGTAAGTATAACTTTTCTCTTCACCCCTTAGGTACGTGTTCAAAAAAAAACATTATAACATAATTTATTGTGATATTATCCGGGCCAATCCGAAAACCGATATACCCTTCCCATTATAAAATCATTATTTTCCCATCTCATCAAAATGATATAGATACATCGGATATTCAGCAAAAACTTAATCAAGAAACAAGCACAATCAAAGGCAGCTGTTTCAGCGTATTCAGCGATTCAGCGCTGAATTTTATCATTTTATCGTTCGATCGACTCGATACCGGATTACTTTCTCATTATTGTCATTCCGGGTAATATGGCGGGCGAGAGAAAACGGAGATAGGTTTCTTTTTAAGAATATTCTAGATTCAAAACGTTTTTATAACAAAACGATTTTTTTAAATATACCTACGAGGTACTTCGTTCATTTGTATAGAATTCGGGATTGGAAGTGAATAAAATTGTGATTCTATAGAAATAGGGTTCGATAGAGACAGGGGCTAAGTGATTAGTGGGTGACCTACAAGTGCGGGATCGATCCCCGCACTAGCCAAATAAATAGTTTAGCCTACACACACAGTGTTTCTGTTCGATCCCTTGTACAAGTGAAATTGTTTTGTATAAAAAAACCGTGAGGCCTGTAATTATATTAATTTTCAAGATAATACGACCAACCATTAACAGTTAGTTAACATATTTACCATTGAAGTCGGGTTTATACGACAAAAAAACCTGTTTGTCCAATTCGATTTATTGGTTCTACTTTACATTCCACCATAAAATAGCTCATTTTAGGCAAGGCGATAAATGTACTGTTGATTTATAAGCTGGGCGCTAAAGTTCGTTAACTGATATGAAAAAGGTCACCGGTCATGAAGAAACCAAAAAGATAAAATGTAAACAAAACACCTGAAAGGTAATTATTAATTAAAGCACGTAAGTTTTCTAGCCCCGATCAAGTGATAATCCCGATTCGATCCATAGTAAATCCTGATTAGATCCAACTAGAACAAAATGTCCAACTTAGAAGCCGTAGACTTTGTCATCAAAAAGTTTTTGATGAGGCTTCGTTCGGATTAAAATAAGTATTTTCCTCATCGGTTCATTAACCCTGCAAGTGAGGTTGTTACGAGAACTAATAAAGAGAGCCTTATATTAATTTCCGTCGACAGCCGGTCTCAGAGATTATCAAACAAAAGTAGATGTATTACACAAAGGGATTTAGCAGCGATCCTTCGTTTTAATGAAGCTTAGAAACCAGAAAACGACAGATTATGAGAACGGGAACGTTTGAGTATAATAAGACACTCGTTAAGTTTTTTTTATTCGTCGAAAGAAATTGGGGATTGAGCAGCGAGAGGGCTGTTAACATCGACGATCATATAGATCTGTGTTATACAGCACTCTCGGCGTAATTGATTCAGCATTCATACATTTAAATTATATGGAAATGTATGTATAGTCGTAAATTGACGTGAGTTTGAAGACGTAAAGGGTGGGTTCTCAAGGCAGAAATTGCGAAACAAGTGTGGGGGATTTTTCCGTCGCAACGTTTTACGCTGTTCATGAAAGAAGACATGAGAAATTGTGAGATACTTGTTATAAATGTTGGGCTCCGGCACGTTAGGTTTATGCAAAGTGTATGGTAAATAGTAGCACTATTTATTGTAGTGATTTAGTGGAAGGTTTGTGCTCAGAAGTGGTCGTTTAGGGGATGTCGTTCATGATGTTAAATTGTGAAACGGTACAAGTAGTGCAGTAAAATAATTATTTATTATGTTTTATATATTTCCTTTTATTCAATTCTATTTATAATACAAATTCAGAAAGTTGAATGTGCTTCTGGACGCGGCTCTTATTTTTAGGTCTAGAGTGGGGACTGCCTGCAGCACCGCCCACCAGTGGCTTGGAACCTGTTACCAGATAACTGAGGGCTACACTTTTTTATATTTTTAAATGTTCATAAAAAGTACACTTTAAATTTAAAAATTAAAAGTTTATTTATTTAAATTATATTTATAAGTGTATACAAAGAACAAAGGAAATTATGATAATAGAACTTACCAAAGGCGCGAGTATTAATCACAACCTGATCTTAATAGAATTTTTTTTTTAGGAACTTTGCCCCACACTAGGAATTTCTGCTGTGCCGTGAGTGAGTTTACAAACACTTAAAGTCTCACGCACGAACAGCCAGACCCGGAACAACTATATGTAGGCCACTGTGCCAGCCAGCCATAAATAAATATCATTTCGTTTCACGCTTGCATATTGCGGGTTGCCGATTTCAGGCTTAGGTGTTTGAATTTATATGTCCAGGTTTCCTCATGATTTTTCTTACACACGCGTACACGGTGTGAGACACTTCGAAAGTACGAATGAATGTAAAAAGTCACGTCATCCACTTGCCTGGTTTTGAACCTACAATCTCGTGCGAGACTTTTATTACCTTGCCACCACCACCTTTCACAATAATTTGTCAAAAACATTTCTTCTGACTGTAAATCCTTTATATATAAATATTACAATAGACACAAATTTCTTTCACATATATCAACATCAGACCCGAACTATGTTATGTGTAGACGAAACAAATCAACGGTATATTTGGTCCATGTGGGAATCAAATCGCGGACTGTGACGAAGCCAATCACTCAGCCGGTACACCGACCGACTGAGTTCGGATATATTGATATTATCTATATATAGAAAGTGAAACGTGGGTGTACTATGGGAGCATCTATGCTTCATTTTAAGAATACATGCGACACTTTTTGTTTATGTATCTGGCTAGCCTGTGTTGCCCACTGCAAGGCAAACACGGGCCTTTTTGTTATCCAAATACTTCTATAAGGGCCAGATATTTCAAGGAGAGTTTATTTATAGATTATTTATTTAATGTTTAAACTCACGCCTTTTTCTTTCTTCATGAGTGTAGGTAGAAACTATAGAACTCCACCTGTTACGATCCTTAAAAACTCCTTTTAATCCGTTTACGTTCATACATCTGGTTATACACGCACGCCGGTTGCGAGTACTACGCGCCACACTTAGCACAAAAATGTACAGAGGAGGGCTTAACGCCATGGACATTTTCCCCCAGTCAAACTTTTGGTGATGAAGAGACAAACAGTGGTAGGTGGTAGGAATTAAGCATGTATATCCTACCTTTACCTTAGTCTGCAACAATCCCGCATAGCGTTCAATTCAGTGGCTAAAGTTTTAGCGATATCTAATTAAATCGCTCGCGATGGCAAAGTTATCCGCTAGATTGAAAATAGGCACAAGATTCCAACGACAACCATTGTCTTGTTGAGAAGTCCCGCAAGACACAACACCCGTCTGGTTAGACAATCCTCGAGGTTTTCAATGAAGAAATTACACCCTGTTCCTGATACATACCCCGTAAAAAATCAAAAAACTCAATGGCCATATCAACTCAATTTGGCTTTGTTAAATTCCCCAAAAAAAATATTGGCTACTAAAGGGTAAAATTACTTTCTCATCCCCAGCGCCCCCATCGATAGGAACCACATATAAAACCCATAAGTGCCGATGTCATTACACACACTTCAGTTTATCTGATGAGAACAATTTTTTTATCCCATCCTAAGAACGTTTTATGACACCCTTCGTTCGATATTATCTAAAGGGTTTGTGGAAGATTGCAGGAAAGTAGACTGCATGAGATAAGGGCTCTTGATGTGATATCGAGCATCAACTCTTTGAAGGGGCTCGAAACATTTTTATAGAGATGGTGTGGGGAAAGCTGAGCAATACTTTATGACTGCCATGTTGGTTTCCTCAATCATTTTGGTTTTGGGGTTGGCCCAAGCACTACTGCTAAACGTGAGGTCCTGGGTTCGATTACCATGTCGGGAAAAGTTTTATTGCGTTTTTCCAATAGGAATTTTCACATTAGCAGCCCATAGTCTGGATTTGTACCCGGTTGATGGCAATAGGCGCGCACTCTGTTACATGGAACTTCAACATAACTGGCGAAATGTGTGATAGGTGCGGCTCTGCCCAACCCATCGGGGAATACAAGCGTGATGTTATGTTTTGTAACTTTATAAATATTTGAACTGATGCCAACATAAACATAACATTGTGTGTTATTGTTGTTGGCTAACGTTGATAAATAATTAAAATATTTTATAGGTACTCGTAAGTTCAAAAAAGTTGAAGTACACTGATTGAAACAATAGATATAAAAAAACAATAAACAGAGCCGAGCTTAACGACTATTGACAAATTAGTGCACTGACATGTCTACTCAAATCTATTTGGATATTTCCTTAAAATACTATCTAAGACAATCTAGATGGTTTTATCTTGATTTAAAAAGAGACTGACCTTATTTAGATGATTTTTCTCAGAGCTAGAGAACACCGACCTCGTCTAGTTCTAAATTATTTATTTTTATTTTGTGACCTATAACAGTGTTTTCTTTTCAACCGATAAATAAATATCATTTTACAATTCTGTGGTCAAAAACCACAAAATTGTATTAGATTATTTTTGCTTCAGTTTGTTTCATGTTATTTTTCAGTAATGCCAAAATATATGAGAGCCTAGCCTGTCAACATGTACTTACCAGGTACTTCACAAAATTGAAGCATCTACGAGTATACAACGTCTCGAGTGTTCTCACATTCACAAAACAAACAGTATGTTAAATAAACGATAAACACAAAAATAACCTGTTTTAACTACTGTATCAAATTTGAACGGATATCATGTCCACAGAAGCCACTTATGAGGGAGAGCTCCATTTAAAATGAGTACATGCTCACTTTTCTTAGAACAAGATTCAAGATTCTTTGACATCACATGATGTTAAATCATACTAAGAATCTTGACATTGAAATATCTACACTCACTTATTGGCAATGTCACATCTGGTATAGGCATGATCTATATGAGGATTACTAACACTATGGTCAAAAGAAGTTGGCCAGTCAGCAGGCTGTTAGTGGGTCCGACACACTTAAATATAACCACTCAAAGAAGTTCTTTTGATGCACTTCTTGACAAGCACTTATTTATTTCTTTGAAAGATACAAGATATATCGAGAGCCAAGCGTTTCTCAAAGGAAACATTAAAGTATTCAACGTTCCTGCACCATTACACACACATTTCCTGGAACGTTCATTTCTCTACTTTGGTCTTTGGTTTCAATGTAAGATAAGGAATCGTTTGACTTACTTACTGTCAATGGTGATTCGTAAACTGAGTTTTAGAGATTATATTTCGTATATATAACATCACGCCTGTAATCCTCTAAGGGCGAAGCAGAAGTGTACCCATAGTGCACCCACATTTCACCAGTTATGTTTAAGTCCTATGTAATAGGGGGTGAGCTTATTGCCGACAACCGCGCACAGATCCAGACTTCAGATTCTAAAGAAAAATCCCATATAGAAACCCAATGACACTTTGCCCAAAACGGGAATCGAACACAGAATATCATAGGCATAGTCACTAGTGGCCATCGAGGAAGTTACAATACTTAGAATTAAATATTTATTTAGAGCGCCTCTTTGAAAACTCTTATTTATATAATTATTGGTTATGAATATGCATGTTGTTTTAATTGGATACTCTTCTAGAAATTTGGTTATATATTAAGTATGACTGGCTGATTCCTTGCTGGCCAAGGGAACATCAGAAAATCTGCTGATTTAAGGGTAGTGACAGATTTCAAACTCATAAAAAAATGACGCATTTTTCCCATGGGGGTAAATTTACACTACAGAATGATCCTACCTACTGCTTTTGCTTCGGTTACGTTCATAGATCAGTATTTCAAACTATAAACGAGTCAAAGCTTAACCAGCACAAGCTGGTTAGATAATAGGTTCCAATCATTAGTCGGCCATCGGTTAAATGTTATCTGTCGCTACCGTTCTAAGTTTATCTAAAGTAGGTCGAGGGGAACATGTATATTCAATCGCCCTGTGGACCACTGTTTTCTCTTTTTATTTTTGTATACAATCTGTTGAATGATAGTCCAGTGCTTAGGGGCTTGCCTGTCAAGCACTAGGTTGTGGGTTAAAAATTAAAATGACGTTTTTCAAGTCATATGTACTTTCTTAGTTTATCTTAGATATTTAGCACTGGCACAATAATTAAGTAAAGAAAAATCTTCCAAAAAATATAATCACTAAATGCATTCTCAAAATGCTAAACATCTGGGTTCCCAACCGAAAATCCGAACTCTATAATGAATATTTTTCTGAAATCAACAATTCGTCTTGAGTAGGCGCACTCTTCCATCATGACATGTCCAGCTAAATAACATGAAAAATATTCATTAATTTAGATTAATGGCGCCGATTCCCTTGTACACAAATTAAACTAAAATAAGAGAATTGATATTGCTCTCTAACATTCAACTCGACAAAAAGAAGGTGATAGATACAAACTAAGTAAGAGGCGTCAAATTAGTTTATGCCTTGAACTGAATGTGAACTATGTTTTTAATAAAATTGACAGCTTCCAAGTTTGTCCGTCCTTTTCTTGTTTTTTAAGAAAGATAAAGATGGGAATAGCCCAAATTTAATTTAGCATGTCGACAAGAGAATCGGCACTAGTATCTTTCGAAATAAAAGAAAATCACAAAATGTAAGTCTAATAATATTTTCTCTAAAGGTAACTATTGTAAGGGTACTCGAATCTTTTTCGATATAGGTACCCCATTATATGGTACCGTTAGATGTCTGTAACAGGCAATTTGGAGATTGCTTACTTTGATAACCGATACCGAATGAGGTTAAATGGCTATTTCAATTTCTAAGAGCCGAGCAATCAAATAATTCTATATTATAGACTCCGTGCTGGGGTACTGTCAAATTGTATTCTAACAGATTGCTTTTTACGTTTTTATTTGATGTATTCAAACTATACTTTTCATTGTTTTGTGATAAGCTAGGAATAGTTATATAAAAGGTGAACGTAAATTTCGCTTAGTTATAAATATGATAAGCAGTAATTAAGCATCGCGCCAGTGTTTCCCAAAGGATTAAGCAGAGGTGTTGTGTTTAAGTCGGTGCGAGCATTTTACCGTCAACTCGGCACATTTCCAGACTATATTTCTAGGCTACTACTGAAATATTCCAGATATAAAAACTAAATAATACTTTGCCCATCCCGGGAATTGAACCCAGCAGAGCCGCTTACGACCGCTAGAACACCATGCCACACTAGGTAGTATTATTTGCCGAAAATCAAATCATAACACGTTTTCATTTTAGTGAATAACATATTTATATTGACTCTGAACGTTGGACGGTTTTAATATTATTGTAGCATATCCACTACATTAATAAAATAATAACATTGAATGTTTATTCAGGATATTATAAGAATCATGTTGGATAGTTGCTGAGCAAACACAATATACTGTGAGAACATGAACAAAAAATAAACTCGGTAGAAATTAAGTGTTCCCATTAGCTTATTTTGCTAGGACGAACATAATATTCTTGTATGTGTTGAATTATACAAAAGGTTGTTTCTAAAGGAAAGATTTTGATGTCAAAAACTCTACTTTTCACCAAACAAAAATGGCATAGCATGATTTAAAAAAAAAGCAGCCAGGAGCGAGTCGGACTCGCGAACCAAAGGTACCGTAACTAACCGTACCTACTCATAGTTTTCAAATTTTTATTTTTTTGGATTTTTTCCTCTATTTGTGCAGTCAATGGGAACTACCATATAGGTTTTCGACCCAAAACCTATAGGTACTTCCGGTTGACCTAGAATTGACAATTTTGGTTAAAAGCAAGGTCTCATAGAAAAATTAAAACAAATTCCGAAACATAAAAAAGTGGAAATTTTAGGTAAATTTTGGCAACTACGAGTTTTCGCGAAAATCAATTTGCCCATTTCTTTTTATCATGTTGACTCATTACCTTGATTTTTACACGCTTAATAGGGACTACATATCTCAGTATCTGGAATAAATTTCAACTTGCTAGGCCCACCCATTCCTGTGAAAATTGGTGGTGACACACGGACAGACAAACGGACAAGAGAGTGATCTCATAAGGGTTCCTTTTTACCTTTATTTTTTCAATGCTATTTAAAACAAAAAAGGAACTTAATTTTATTTGTCAACAAAAAGTAACACGATGTTTTGACTTCATATTTATAATATCATAATATCATTTTTCGGCACGGTTGGCGCAGTGGCTGAGCGATCGACTGCTGCGCCGCATGTCGTGGGTTCGATTCCCGCACGGAACAAGTATTTGTATGGCCTACAGGTAGTTGTTCCGGGACTGGCTGTTTGTGTATGTGACTTTAAATGTTTGTAAACACACTCACGACACAGGAGACATTCCTAGTGTGGGGCAACGTTTTTTAAAACTACAAACTACAATTTTGTTTAAATTAAACAGCAAGCAACAACTTTGAAAAATCCTCACAAAATATGTCAGTATTTTGGGGTTTCACGTTAATAATAATATTACCCTCGCAAGTAGCGCGCTATGCACTAACCACATTAACCGCTCATGGTGGTTTATTAAATATTGAAGCGCTTTAATAAAACCAAGCGCAATGAAAATAGTGCGGCGAGCCGCCGCCGCCGCTACACCTGGATCATATCGGGAAATATTCTTTTTAAAGCATTTTTTATCATTAGTTGAGTCCCGCGGTGTTGCCCATGGATGAAGTTTCAAAGCACCTGGATGAAGTTTTTTATGCAAGCTTATGAGCTTCCTTCATAAAAAATCATCCAAATCCATTCAGTCGTTTCACCGTGAAGAAACAAACACACACATATTGTCAAACTATCGCATTTATAATATTAATGTGATGTTTGTTAGGATGAATTGATAATGTCCATTGGAGCATCATAGTAAAGTTTGGCTAATCCACTTAATTAAAAAAGGATTTTTTTCATATCTTTAATAACGTAAATTGATTTATTCAAGAATCCCTACTCCTGCATGCTTCACTTATTAATCTACATTTAAGAATATCAATACATTTAAGAACGCCGTTAAAGTCTACAGGAAGCACTCACATGTAGTGCTACGATCCTATGTGCTACGCGCTACGTCACGTGCTACGGAAAATGTTACGTGCTACACAATGCAGCAAAGCGCTACGCCGTTCACAGCTGCACTGCATTCGTCTATAATTCAGAAAAGTGCTTATTTAGTGTAAATACTCTGTAAATGAGGTTTTTAAGGTTTATCGTTTATACAACTTCACATGTTGGTAGTATTACTATTAATTTTCCGTCTACAGGGCAAAGGCTTCCCTAATATAAAAAAGGTCTGAAAACGTAGTGTAACAAGTTGCTCCTTGACTCTGTTGGTAAATTAATGGAACAGTTTTCAATTTAATTTTCATGTAGCAACTCGTTTACGCTTGACAAAATTATATTGTAATATATTTTCCAAACTTTTCGTGGAAATAGTACCTATACGTGTATTTTTGTATGGTTATAAAGATGTATTTCACTAAAGAATTATTTCATACTCTACCAATATACATTACCCGTAAATGTTATTTACTGTGTGAAATAATCTATACAAATAAAAAAATAAAGTGTCTGTTTGTAATGTCAAAATAACAGCTTTTACCTAAATCTAATCTCTTAAACGGTTGGACCGATATTACAGAAATTTTCACTTGAAGATAGCTGATGTTATAAGAAGTCACTTAGCCTAATTTTATTTTAGAAAAAGAATAAGAGTTATGCCTAAAAAAAACCCAAACTCTACGTGGCGTGGGCAACACCTCATCTACCTATGTATATATAATTATATAAATACGTAAAGCAAAATCTTCGGATTACTTTTTAAAAACATTGCGCGTTCTGAGGAGTGTGAGATTTGGGATTGTTATAGTTTATATGGACAAGGAGTGAAAAAGCTAAGACGGTCTAATTTCGACCACTGAGCGGCCGCTAGTTTACCAACTTATTACTAAGACTTGAACAGAAAACTCTTTATCCATTTTTATGCATTTTGCGCGCACAGTGCAGTGTGAGATTTGGCATAGTTAAATTTTATATGCAGAAGGAATGAAGAAAACGAATTCATTCGATTTTGACCACAGGTTTTTATTATAACACATATTTTCCTTGCTATGAACGGCACTATTGGCTGTTGAAATCATTTGCATGTCAAGGGCTTTAACAACCATTCGCAAGCTAATCAAAAAGCTTTCACGGTGACTGCGCTATTGCGAATATTACACACGACTTCGATTCGTGCTTCACTTTGATAACGTCGTAGAGTACACACGACTAGTCAACAAAATATGTAGACCTAATCGTACGTAGTATGTGCACATTCAGATTGATTATGTGTATTTCCGGAACATTAGTACACTATTAGTATATTAGTACACATTAGTACATTAGAAAACCTTTTCAATTAATATTTAACTCAAATTGTATCCAACTAGGAAATATAAGGTCTTCTATACATTCTTTGACGACCTATGTGGCGCAGTGGGCGAAGGTCCGCCTGCGACGCAGGAGGTTGCGGGTTCGATTCCCGCCTTGGGACAAATCTTTGTACGATCTACAAAGGTTGGTTCCGGGTGTTCTGGGTATTTGCTATGTATAATAAAAAATATCTATCTATGTAATGTATTGTATTAAGTATATCAGTCATCTAGTACCCATAACACAAGCTCTGCTTAGCTTGGGAGTAGATGATGCTGTGTGGATTGTCCAGCATTATTTATTACTTATTTATTTATTTTCATAGTACCTACATGGATCAAAAACACATATTTCGTCGGTGTCTTCAAATGGAGGAAAATCTATTCATCGAATTAAATAACGATCAATTCCCTAAAAAAATAAGAGTCTGAATAAAGGTATTTCAACAAACAATACTCATGCGACACCGATTCATCCATTTAAAATATTTATAAAACTACGAAAACCTTTCGGAAATAGGTGATTTCCCAGCCATTCTCACGTAAAGC
Organism: Phlogophora meticulosa; assembly: GCA_905147745.2. Classification (NCBI taxonomy): domain Eukaryota; kingdom Metazoa; phylum Arthropoda; class Insecta; order Lepidoptera; family Noctuidae; genus Phlogophora; species Phlogophora meticulosa. The sequence goes on from LR990523.1 coordinate 559,995, forward strand.
AATTTATTGAGAGAGCGCAAAATTGGCTTATTTGATTTCAATGACAAATTGGTTCAATTCATTATCAATTCACCGGGGACTAATGAGTCATTGTGTACGGAATTAAAGTCACATGTATTATACTCGTGTGGCGACTACGTAATTGAATTGCTCAAATTACCTCCACCTGCAGCCAGGGCTTCCACCTGCAGCTAGGGCTTCCACCTGCAGCCAGGGTCGGCCAAGCTGAAAAGCTTGACTTAACTATGTTTGAGAGTTTGGCTGAGTTTTGAGGCACTGTGATTTTTTTTTGCGTCTCGGGACCCATAGGTATCAGATCATTGATAGGCGTACGACGGGCAAAAGCCTTGCAGACGAACTCGCCCATTTTTCATGAATTTCCCTTTATGCACTGTGCAAGTGTGTCCAAGGAGTACCCCCGGATGGTAAAAAACGACTGCAGGCTACGGAAACAAAGATATTTGGGTGGTTAAAGAAAATTGGTTATATAGTACTATGTAAGGAGTATGGTTAATGCCTCACTAATATTATGTTGTGATATAAATCTTTGTATTTTTGTTAAAGTCTGTGACAAGCATAACCTGTAGCTAGAACACGAAATCTACATCGCATTATAGGAAACAGCATTTTTAGCCGACTCGGGATGTTTTATATCATATAAATGCAGTATGATAGACAATACCGTAAGAATAACATCACAGAAAAATAAAACGAACAAAATCCTACACAGATTAGTTCATATCCATATGTGGCAGCCCTACTACGGCCGCGCTGCAGAGGTTTTGAACAAAAGGTAAATTATTTAAACGCCCGTGTAAATCACTATTAGTGGGTCTTGGGAGAGAATAGCTGGTTTCTTTACAATTCTGAATAGGACCTCTCATCCAGATAATTGTAAAAACCTTGCTTATTTCAACGTGTTTTTAGTAGGGTTCCGTGTGTTGTAGGAGTACGATGTTTTGTAAGGTATGCTCACTCGCAGTTCAGCACTTGACAGCTGTTTATTGCTTAACCGAACTGTCCTGTGGTGTCCTTACAATGAAGGCCCCCAGCCAAGGCTAAAACTATATTTACATTGAAACGACCGCTCGCTAAGAGTCCCCTGTGGGGCTCGAACCTCGGCTTACGGCGTCGTTGAAGGGACAGCAATTCAAAAAGAAGGAGCAGGTTGAGTATAAAAAACGATTTTATATTGTTTTCATCTGTCAAATATCCAAGCAACTCAGGAGTCAGAGAACGTTAAAGACATTCCCATGGACACATGGGAGTACTTATGAACTCGTAATCATGTTAGGTTAGTAATAACGAAGTACTCAATGTGCCTGAAAATGTCTTCATAGGATCGCTTATGAATGGATTGGAACCACGATGTATTCTTACACGGAACCACGTGACACAGAAACTAAATTTCTCCCACACAAAAGGTCACCGCAGTTCATTTACCCCTTTCAGCCAAGATACGAACACAGAAGAATATTCATTGTAGAAAAGGCAAGAAAAATCAGTTTTCATTTCGCTGCAACGTACGGCCATATATAACGCGTTGATGTGTTTCGGTGGCTGCCAAGTTTGCACTCTTCCTCACGTGCAGGAGGCATTAGCAAAGTATGTTATGAATGATTCTGTGCGCTTGCCTCGGTATGTGCAGCTGGGAAATGGGTCATGTTTGATTAGTTTTTTTTTTTTTAATAAACGTTGCCCCACACTAGGAATTTCTCCTGTATCGTGGGTGCGTTTACAAACATTTAAACTCACATACACAAACAGCCAGACCCGGAACAACTACCTGTAGGTCATCCAAATATTTGTTCCGTGCGGGGATCGAACCCACAACTGTCTCAACCACTGCGCCAACCGTGTCGTCGTTACATAGAAGGGTAAAGCGTACAGGGGCAAAACAATATTAATATATAACCTATTCTGGATTTTTCCATAGCAGGGCAAAATCTTCCATAAAAGTAAGGAAGCCTTAGTCAAAGAGAAGTGGAACGCGAAGTGGACGCAGTGGCTAAGACGCGGGTTCGATTCTCGCATGAAACAAATATTTGTATGACCTACAAGTCGTTGTTCCGGGTCTGGCTGTTTGTGAATGTGAGTTTAAATTTGTAAACGCACCCACGAAACAGGAGTTATGCCTAGTGTGTAGTGACGTTTTTACAAAATCAACATTCAAAAAATACTTTTCTCTATCTACTGCTATTTCGGATCAATATTTATCAGAGGAGTCCAACTCATTCGAAGATCTCCGGGCCTAGAAAGGAACCATTTGGCTATGCGTTGACATGCAGCAGATATGTCACCTAATTCCACTTTAGTGTAGCAGTTTTCTGTGTGACATCAGTCATTTTTATATGGAACGGATTTTTACATTGCTAGCCTGGTCTTCAAGTTTAATACCCAGATCAAGGACCAATAAGGAGTAACAAGAGAAAAACAAGGAATGTCACAAAAACAGAACATTGAATAATTACCATTTTAATGATGCAAGGTAATATCTTTTCTCCTGATTTGTAAGGTCTACGATAGTTTTTACGCTTTTTGTTAAAGGAAAAATAAAAATACGCGAGAAAGACAACGTGTTGTCATCTTTATTCAGCTTTGGATTTTATATGTTTTCTGTTATATGCCCTAAAATGAATACCGGAGATTGCGTTTACTGCTAATAACTTTAATATACTTAAATACCATACGGAATATTAAATGTCGTGTGTTCCTGGCAGCTAATTTGTTTGTTCTTCTTGAACTTAGGAGTGAGAGAAAAATGGAATAGATGGAAAAGGTCGAAACAAGAGATTCAAGATTCTTTTTTTTTAAACATAAGTGTGTAAATTGATGACAAAGCATGAAATGATCTTTCTAAGTTTATCTTGGACATCACTGACATCGGTAAAGGAAAACATCGTGAGGAAACCTGGACTTATATATAATGAATATAAGTCTGAAATCGCCAACCCGTCTTGAGCAAGCGTGGTGATTAATGCTCATGCCTTCTCTGTATGAGAAGAGGCCTTTGCCCTGCAGTGCGACAGTAATAGGCTGGTACTTACTTTTTACATGAAATTATGTTATCAGCGGTTTTTACAGATTCATTTGTTTTTGAAATATCATTATAAGTAAGAAACCTGGGAATAGTAAATGCACAGTCAGGAATGATGATGTTAATGTTATAATTTGCAAAATGTCTCCTTAAACACAACTAAAAAGATTATCGTTACACCCAGGCCCTAAACAATTTATCTTATTACGCTACAGAAAATAAAATAAATGTTGCAAATATCTCTGTAATACACACATAGGTTATTTCACATCCCAGCAGTACTTAGGCAGTAAAAGTATAATTTACAAGTTCAGTTATAAACATCTCTTATTCACTGACTTTGTTATTGGCAGACGTTTTCATATTTCTTTCAACTTTTACTATCGTACAGACAGTTATTCTGTTTACTAACGGCTATTTTATGGTACTATATAAATATGGACGTAAAAAATGGAAATAATTTTTACGTGTCACTCTTTCGGGTTGTACGAGAAATAAATTTTGTTTCTTTTTCGATTATTATTATGCTTCTCGTTATGCGTTATGCTGTAAAAATATACCTACTCCAAAATATGTCTGCTCGTCGGTTATACATATACGTACTGTACATATGCTCGTGTATATATGTATTTCGGTATCGGCTCCCAGGGGAAAGTTAGAGTGGGTTTCAACATTACATTAAAATAAAAGTTTTATTTCGATATCAACTTTTCATATTTCAAAAACCAGTTCTGTGAAACAACTTGGATTGTTTACCAAATATCGGACGTTGTTTTTCGAATACATTACTGGTAAAATCTTCGTGTATTTTTTAAAATAAATACCTAAATACTGAGATGTAGGATAATTTAACATCTCCGCACCATCAAATTTAACAGAACTTCTGCAGACATTATAAAATATTAAAAAGAATGCGGCATTTGGACGTATCTACATTTGCCTTTATTTTGTCAACCCATCTACTAAGTAAATTCATAACATGACATGAGCTTCCCCATTGCATAATCTTTTTATACTATATAACTCATCGTTAATAGGTAGTAGTAACTAATTGCATAATTATACATATGACAATTAGACCTTAATAAGTCATTGTTCTGATCATCATTAGGCGAACTAACAAGAAAGCTACAGCCTAGCATTTCAAACACTATGTCTATTTAGTTAATTCTATACGTTCTGAGTACAATCGACCGCACGGTGATGGTTCCAAAAAAATAGAGGCCAGTTTTTACCGTGACAAGGGGTTTATAGAAAAGTAAGGGTAAAGCAAATTTTAAAGGAGATTTTCACGTTTGTTAAACATTGTTTCATACGCAGGCTTTAACTGTTAAATCGGACTGAAATAATAATAGGCTTGACGAAAAAAAACATGTTTTCCCGTGAGGTAGATTATTAAAAAATGTTGGACTTGTATTTTGTTTACGTAATATTAAGATTACGTCGATTCACTGAGTTGTGACGTAGCGAGCCCTCACCTTCCACAACTTTAATGTGTTTTATGTAAGTATTTTTTTAATGATATGATTAAACAAAAATAACCGATTCTCTTATTGTTTATTATCTCAATGACGGACTAAATAATGAATAATTTCTTTTTATACATCAGTAAGTTACTACTTATAATATAATAGGGACGATGCCTACTGGCATCGTCCCTATTTTGACACCCTGTCAGTAATAAATAATATTGAATTAACATGAAAATCTCATTTACAGTTTATTTTAGATTCACCCCGGCGGATCTATTCAACCCGTTTTACTGGTACTGGTATTACTGGTACTATTGACATGCGGCCCTCCGTACAAGATCTAGATTAGTGTGCTCGTATTATAAATCTAAAATACCCAAAAAGTTATGTACAAAGTCCCAAACAAATGTACCATTCAGCGCAGAATCCTGGCTCACAGTACATAAATCACGCCGAATACAGAGACCAAGGCAACCTCACTCATAAGTACGTACGCAGGTATTTGACGGATAGCATAAATTATACCTTTGTCTGACTTTATGACAACCATATTTTTGTTTACGAATAATTTAGGAGGACCACTCGAATCTCTTTTTACGTAACCCTGCGGAATGCGGCTCTCACGTGAATTTGTATGTATGCCGAATATTTTTGCGTGAAAACGTCTGCCCTTGATTGCTGTTGAGATTAATGTATTAGTGTTTTGATTTGGGGTTCCCTAGTTAGTACGCTAGTACTTTGTTTACAAATTTTAACCTGCCTGCGACTTCCTTCGCGCGGTAGCCTCATCATTTTATTATTTATTTATTTAATTAGGTTCACCAACAATTGTTCACACTGAATACAGTTACATAACACATACTTAAAATGAAGTTCCAGCGCAACAATTACTTATAGGTAAACACCACATGCATGATAAAAAACATATAGAAAAATAAGCTACTTAACTTATTAATTAATAAGCGCTAATTTTCAATTTAATTAAACTAAAATTGATAAATTTGAAAAAAAAATGAAATATATTTAAATTGGTGAAAAGTAAAATTGATTATTTTTTGGTAGTAGCAACATTGGTATCATGTATGCCTAACTTTTTCTCAACTATGTTGGGGTCGGATTTTAGTCTGCCCCGATGCATAATACCTATATCTTACATAACTAGCTGGCTACCTGACGTCCATAACCCAGTTGCGGGGTGACACGATACTAATTGCCTGCCTTGCCATAATGAGACACTACATGCCAAGAGTGGTTGACGGTTGACGGACTTTTAGACGTAGTCAGACCGCCAAAACTGTAAAAATGATCTACAAAATGATAGCCGGGACCGACGGCTAAATGTGCTTTCCAAGGCACGAAGGGGTCTCCACATGTAATGGACGGTCACCCATCCACTGACTGACCTCTTATTGTACTGAAACTCGGTATATAGCTTGGACAGCTTAAGGGCCCATTCGTTATATCATAAAAATTAAGGATGTCATACTCTCAGGAATGTAAGCTAATTTGCTTATTTTTAGCAGCTGTTTCCTCGACAACAATTTACTTGTGTAACGATCATACAAAACTGAAACGCTACACTATGTTATTCGAAATTGCTATATTTTAACCAACTTCAAAAAACGGTGAGGTTCGACTGTTTGTACGTTTTTCGTTTTTTTGTTGATATTTTTTGTTGGAACCAATTTGGAATATATTTTTTTGTTAAAAATGGTTGAGGTGGTCCCGTTTTCAACAAGTCTGCATCTGATGATGAGGTCCTGGAGAATTCCAGGGAATTCTCCAGATATTATAGGCATAACCATAGTGATTTGGGTATTTTTTTATGGTATTCCGTGTATTTGTTACGAGCAATGCTACAATCGCCTGTCCACCACTAGTTTATATACACAAGCTGGGCATCTAAACATAGTTATTCACTTCCGTACCGAGTAGATCGATTTCCAACTGCTGTGAAATAATTACCTATCCGTCTGTAAGTATAATGATTATTGTCGTTTCCCTTTTAACCAATTATATTGCGAGTGTTAAAGAAAAGTAACTCATTATGCCATAACATACAAAAAGCAAAAATATGACGGGAAAAGGTCCATATTCATATTTGAACACATTTAGTCAATGATGTCATCGGTCTGATGCTGATTAATAATGATCAAGTTATGACAGAATATACTTAATTATTTTGCCTTCGCCTTGGCCCAGTAGTTGAGGCTTCACCTTTAATGCACGAGGTTGTGGGTTCAAATCCGTAAACTACAAGTGTGACTTTTTCACAACAAATGAACCTTCTTTGTAAATTCATCTTAGACATAACTGACATCGGTGAAGAACAAACATCGCCTAACTATCTTAAGCAAACGTGGTGATTACTGTGCATGCCTTCTCTGTGTGAGAAGTGGCCTTTGCCCTGCAGTGGGACAGTAAGAGCCTGGTATTATTCACAAAAATACACTAAAAGCAATGATTGCCGCGATTCCATTTATAATAACTAGATGTAAGTGCTACCATATGATAAAAATACAACCGTCTGTTGGCACTATAAACGATTGCTTGGCTCACTGACTCTTATTTATCTGCCAAAGGACCTAGATTCGAGTCAAGTTGATGAATATTCCTTGTTGCCAAGTATCTTAAAATTAAACTGGATTAAACTCGATTGTACTGGATCCTGCAGGAGTATTTACTGTGAATCGCTTTTACTAATTAAATAGTAGTTTAGTGCTGCTGTAATTAAACGAAGGAGAAGGAATGGTTTTCATTTTGTTTGATACACCCTGTAAAGTGATACAGGGTGAAAAAAGGTTAGCTTTACTTTATAGGTAAGAAATAAAAGAAGTTATCCCTGTATTTTGTAACAAAACTTAGTCCATTAGTCTTAGTAGTCGGACTCGAATTTTACAATTAGTACCAGAGTGTTCCTAATAAACATTACATTACGCCTGTTTTCCCCGAAGTGTAAGGCAGAGGTACCTATTGTATACCTATATATCGCCAGTTAAAGCGTATACAGTATGGGCCTAGCCTATTGCCATCAACCGGGCACAAATGTACATAGTTACCGGGCCGCTGCTGAGCAATTCTACAAGGAAAAACCTAACGGTACGAGTTCCCGGGTTTAAACCCAGGAACTCTTTTTTCGACCCGGGACTCGAACCTAGTGCATAATGCTTGTGGCCACTGGACCAACAAGGCATGAAGTTCCTAACATTACATAAAAATATGCTCAAACTCTAAATGTACATTAAATATGTTTTTTTTCTTACTAACAGTGTTATATTTAGTACATAATAGACGTAAGAACCTACACACATTAGTAGTACGTATGTTAGTTAAGAGGATTTTGGATGTCAAAGAAATATCATGTTTGTTCATATATTTTACATTTCTGTAGAATAGAGATGTGGCCTAGGTAAAAAATATTAAGTCTATTACGTCCGTCAGAAAGATTACCAAAAAATATTGGATACGTATTTTTTGCTTACTCAAATCAATAAAAAGTGACAATAATATGGCACATCAAAGTTCAGGAGAAGGGGCTTGTGACGTCACTGTTACGTTGAAAGTGTAGCACGGCGTGACGTCAACGCACTATATCGTTGTCATTTTTGGTTTACGTGACAAAAGAACAATAAGTGTCCAGTATTTTTGAGTAATCCAACTTTCGGACCAATCAGAATTTTTAAGGACACTACCCTATTATAGACCGTAATTGTGAAAGTTATTCATGAAGAAGTAAATAAATAAACAAATATTATGCTGATGTAGGTTCTGAATTTCAATTAGATAGCATTTCCATGGTGACAGACAGATAGACAAAGTCGCCCGGGAAATATGGGTTCCTTCTGCACCATTTCTTCACGGAACCCTAATTACACATGTTTTTATCGCATAGAAAAGTAATTTACATGTAACGTATGACGTTTAATTTATTTTCTTTCATATTTTTTTCTTGATTTCTTACGTCCGATGATTCAAATACAATTTCATTTATTCAGTTTCAATTAAGGAACTTGTTTATTAAAGTTCTTGTTTACAACATTTCATTATTGTGCGGAAGATTACTTTAGTTATCACACCAAACAAATATAAATTATACAAAATTCTTCACGTTTGTCTTAGATCCAAAATTTTCTTCATAATAATCCGACCCCATTCTTATAGTCTTCTCGATTAAAGAAATCGACCTATCCAACATAGAACGCATCAATAAAAAAACAAACAAACATTATTGTCAATACATTGATCATCGCAAAAGACTTCCGAAACGAATTCCGTGAACACAGCCAACCAATACCTACGAATGAGCTTATCAATCAATTTGCAACGTATTACACATATCACATGATATGCCTGTCGAAAGAGGTAATGTTCTCCGCCACTCAATTTACCTTCCGAATGGAATAAAACCCCCTGTATGCGGTTTTATGGAAGGTATTATAAGTTATGACGTAACGATTTGACGGATGTTTTGTTAAAATAACAGGAAGGATGCGAATCGAGGGATGGTCGGTTAGGCGCTCCAAATAAATATTTGTATGGCAAATAGACAGTTTGTTGGTTGTTTGTACACAATGCATGTGATATTGTGGGCGTTTATACTTACATACGCCACATATACCTACGTTTACTCGTGCCAAACTTGGAATTAATAATGTTGTTTTCTTTACCATTTATAATTATAAAAATCAAGTCCCATGACATGTGTTTTAGGTTATAACTCGAGAATTACCTATCCAGTTTACGTGATTACTTCGTCTCTCGCTAGCTTCAAGCATAATATTATGAGTTTCCACGAGCGGAGCCATGGGCACGACTGGTATTTAAATGTAACCTTAACCTAACCTTACCATTCCCCCCTCCGTCATCCGGATAACATGAAAACTAATCCGAATACACCTTAAACAGTTTCACCCTATTCTGTCATTTCACAGCGCGATTTCCATAACCCAGGTAGACGTCCCAGAAACTAATCTTGACTCGATTCACCGAAGTTATTTCAAATTGTAACTAAGTAATTTCCATTTACGAGTCGTGCCCCTAATTAAAACGGATAGCCTTTTGGGATACGCTTGCTAAAACTACGGAGTACGGAGTAGGGGACCTTGAGGGTTTACCTTCGAATCAATTCTAATAATCGGGCCTTGTTAGAAATTTCCTAATTGTAAGGGACGTTGGAAATTAATGCTGTTGTGGGAATTAAATGGCAGTTCTTTAGTTCTTCGTTGGAGGGTTTTTCTGTTGTGGATTTATAGCAGTACTACTATTTATGATTTCATTCGTTTGTATCTATACCGCAAATACATACCTACTTACGAATTAAAGCTGTATCCTAATCGTGATATCAAAGTTATCTACGCCATTAACATAATCCCGATATCAAGCGTCGAGCACGACAGTTTTTTTTATGGTGAAAGATCAGTTTTACACCCCGTTCCTCATACTCTCAAAAGGTTCTATGAAGATAAATGGTAAAATAAATATTAATAAAACTTGTCTTTAATGCCAAATTTAGTTTCAAACCAATTTTTTTTTCCCACTCAAAAACCACTCAGCCTAATGAGAAGAATTAGCCCTTTTTGAAAGTCAAAGTTACATAAGAAGGATTTAAAAACACAACACTACAAATACCATTTCTTCGTGTACTTGCTGTGAAGAAGAAGTGGCGGAACAGACCCCTCTGATGAAACTTGGCCATTATGTAAAGCCCAGAGCAGAAAAGCCTTTTCAACAAGATGTATTATAACAAGCAGACTTCGCAAATAGTATTGTCAACCACCAACCACAAAATAATACCCTCTATTTGAGCCAAGGCGACACCAATACGGAAAGTTGGCGACAAATAGTACGAAATAACTTGTCAACATTTCGAATCAATCTTGTTTCAAATTAAGATCGTGCTTGAACACAATGATAGACTGAGACATAGTTCTAAATACTGTGATAGACTCGCCCATTTGAGGTGGTGGAGTTTTGAACCAGTTTGAACCAGTATGAACCATCTTGATTTTGTTCGTGGTCCACAATAGTAAAGTTTCGTATTTCAATTGTTTACACCTGTTCACAGCGTCGCGTCTGTTTAGGATAGTACACAACTTGTTGGAGTCAAGGGAGGGATGATGGAAGAAGGGTTGAACTTCTGTTTTCTATGCATTGTTGTGAAGTGAGTGAAAGGAAGTTTAGTTGAATTCATATTTTGCAAAACTTACCTGCACGTGTTGGCGAAATTAATGTCTGTGGTAGTGATTTGAAATACCATCGCTTAGTTACATAAAATATCAAACAGAAGTAACTTTCAAAATTTAACGCAAAATGTTGGTTGAAACCTATTAACATATATAAGTCTTTAGTAATATAACTAAACTGAAGAGTTTGATTGTTTGAGCGCAGTAACCTCTGTAGCAACCAGGAAGAAAATTACCATTTGCCTAATTTTTGTGAAAACTTATAGGCTATTTAACATCACTCCATGACCCTTACGACCAGCTGAGACCGCACAGTGAACAGCTAGTGTTTTATATAAGTAGTCTATTGTCTCTTCCAACAGATCCGAAACAAACGTTTATTTTCTTGCAGAAAACAGCAAGTGGCGATGTATAAATAAAAATCTGAGCATTATCTGCAATGTTTGTAAGAAACTCCAAGAAAAACGCAACTCGACAACGTTCCCGCATCCCTTTCGACGCTGAGTGAAGCGATTACGCACTTTCATCCAAACAAGCTTACTCAGAGTTAAAAGCCAATTTATCAGCGCGTCTCAAATTGTGCATTATCATTTAAACTCGTCCTTTTCCCTATGTGTGCGTCGCCACGTGTCCGTGTGTGCGTAAGAATAGCGTTCGAATTCGAATCTACATTTAACGTGTGTATGAAGATGTGTCAGTATGTGCGTTCGTGGATGTGTTGATGTATGAGTGTAGTATAATGTTAATGATCGTGTCGTGTGATGTGGTCGGGTACATTACTCGTGAAATATATCGATGTACTCGTAGTATTCAGTAGCTACGTTTAATTTCAGCTGATGGAGTTAGAGTATTAGAGTGATGTCTAGGATATTTATAAAGCCGAGTTGTTACGGAAAATAGGAGAACTGCGAATGATTGCGATTATAACATTTCTGTGAAATCCAGCCTCTATTAGTAATGAATGAAATATTAATGTTGTGGATAACAGGTATTCCTAATATAACGGAATATATTCTTGTGATTATTCCCTTTAGGTAGGCTGCAAATATGCTTGTGTTTGGCGTGTTTACCACAATTGCTTAACTCTAAGCTCACATGTCAGTAACCAGTAACTACCAGAGCTACCACAACTCACACGTTTCGTGGAAGTACTGACTACTTGTAAACATTACTAAATACTCACCTAGAAATGCTTGATTGGCTTCTTTTAATCAGCCTACTAAAATATCGCGCTTTTTCTAATGGGATACAAAATTATTCATAAGGTTGCGTCACTTCTTTTTCGTTTTTATGAATTTTAAGGAAGGTAATGCTTGAAGAATGGATATTTTTTTTTCGATATACAAATAGAAAATGGTCAAGTGTGTGTGGGAGCTTATGGTTCCGTAGTCAAAATGAATATTTACGACAATTTCATAGTACATTATTTACCACCACGAGGCCTGGAAGAAAACAGTAATGACAATATTACACCAACCTTTAGCACCCCCATATCCATAACCGATAAAAGTAAAAACAAAATGGCTCCCGATATGAAGTGTGCGTGTTGTTTGATCACGTAACGATAAAATGCGACAAAACTTTGAACGGGGAGTAACATAGCTTTCAAGGACGCGGGCCACTTGGCATCGCACCCTTGGGAGATAGAAAAATATTATTTGTCTTTGTAACAGTTCAGCTGATCTAGAACTCGTAGCTCTTGACAAAACATTTTCTTGTTGTTCTGATAAAGGGTAGACGGATAACCAATGTTTATTCCGTAATACCGTCGGAGAGCCCGTGCTGTTCGACTACTGAAATAGAGATGTCATCATCTGCCTAGCCTTTTCCCAACTATATAGGGTCCGGTTTCAAATCTGATGCTGCTGAATACCAGTGTTTGACATAGAGCGACTGCCTATGTGCCCTCCGAAAGCCAGTTACTGAGCGACACGATACCCCTTTGACTGGTTGTCATACTTTTGGACTCCTGAGTACTCGTAACAACTGTCAAAGATCTACAAATGTCAACCAGGACTAGCGTGCTTTCAAAGACACGTAGGAGTCCCGATACGATATGTATGGAACCCATCTAAAGACTGGCAAGCAGAGATGTATGGAAGAAAAAAATATGCTGCGTCAACCCGAAATAAATTGGGTAGGACGATGATGATGAATTTGCATGTTTTCCTCTAGATGGTTTCAAAAAGCTTATTGCTATATTGACTGTTTCATCGGTATATTAGTTGCAAGCACTATTGCTGAACATAAGTACCTAGGTTCAACTCGTGGGTCGTGCTAAGTGTTTTTTGGGTTTTCCAACTCGGCTTTCTTAATACCGTGGACTCTGGATTCGTGCTCTATTGAAGGCTATAGGCTTGCCCCCTATTACATGGGACTTAAACATAACTTGTTAGATGTAGGTGTACCACAGGTATATCTTCGTCTTACTCTTCGGGGATTCAGCCGATGATGATGATGTTATGTTATAGCCATACTCACGTCGGTAATCATGGTATAATAGACAGCTTTTGAGGATACCACTATTCTGATTACTTCTCTTCTAAGAAGATTTCATTTAACCTGACTCCATTACTACCCTCCTCGTGCTCCTGTAAATTGGTCTGGTTACCCACTAAAATAACTAAAACACGACAGGTAACCCAAAATTACCAGCCTGACCCTTCAAAACTAACCTAACTTACTACAAGTCCTATACCCTAATACCGGGCACGTCTATACGTATATTACTATCCCTAATTCCGTCACAAACGTGGGTAGGGTCCAACGAATTTAATCAGAACTAATTCACGGGGTGAAGGAAAACTTTTCGACTTTACTTAGCTGGACCGGCCCTAGGTGCGATTGTATGGAGTTACGACCTTTTGTCTGGAAGCTTTGTGTTGTTTTAAATGTAGGAGAAGTTTTGATTAAATGTTTGTATAGGTTATGTGTATTATTCTTGAATTATACAGACAGGTGTTTGTGAATGTAACATTTGGGTTCATTAATGTATCCACCAAACTCGGGAGAACCTTGTAATCATTACTATTCTTTAATAGCAGCCACCCGCGACTTCGTCTGCGTATGGACCTATCTGTATAAACTATAGCCTGTGTGTTGTTCTGATGTATAAGCTATAATACTGCAAAGTTACATCAACATTCCTTCTAAAGAATTTGCATAAAAGAAATCAACATTATAATACTAGTAGGAATGTAGAGCGTAGAATTTGTTGGACAAAGAGAGATAAGTTTCTGGTTAATCTAGCAATAGAAGTCATAGGAAGAAATCTTCATCATCCTCTTGCCTTTTTCCCATTTTATTTGGAGTCGGCGCGGCAAGTCATCGAAGAAATCTTAACTAAAATAATAAACCTGAAGAATATTTTTTTGTGACACTCTGGAACTGCCACTCATTGTTTTTGGTCTTGCATACGATAGCCCATAACAAGAGGAAGGTTATTGGCTGTTTAACATCACGTTACAACCCTTAAAAGAGGCTGAAACTGCGGCGTCCAACTAGTCTTATATAAATTAATCTACCTGAAACTCCTCACACAAAAGGATAGGTACCTCACTCTAGGCCAGTCTACTAAATCCTCATAGCCACAAGCCGTTGAAAAATTACATGTACTTAGTGGACCGTTTCTATTCTAGTGAGTTGTTGGTACAGCCGGTTTGCTCCCGGTGCCCGGATTAGAGAGTAATTAATGTTCCGAGATTTAATGTGAATAATGAAGTACTGCGTCTGTAATAATTAAACAGGTTGCTTAGATAAGATTGTTATTTTGTTTGAGATGTGGGTGGCGAAAAAATATATTTTGTGCTTTGAATTACTTTTAATTAAATTCCGTAATAATATTAAATACGAAATGGAGGAATGTCACTGACATCGGTGAAGGAAAATACCGTGAGGAAACCTGGAGCTAAAATTAATGTGAGTCTGAAACCGTCAACCCGGCTTGAGCCAGTGTGGTGATTAATACTCGTGCCTTCTCTGTATGCGGTGCCTTTGTCTTGCAGTGGGATGATAACATATGAGAGCAATGTTCTTCGTTCTGCTAATATCAACATGTGTAATAATTATAAAATAGATGATTAAAGTTTTTTATTTGATTTGAGCGTAGTTTGTACAGTCGACCAGACCTCAGTTAGAGTACTGACCAGGAGCTAATTTGGCAATACGAGAACAGGGTTTTAATTAGTGATGTGCAGCCTACCTAAATAGTAAACTAATTTTATGTATTTACTTGGTAGCTGTGTGATCAATGCTATCTAACTTAATATTAAATCTATAATCAGTAATCATAAGGTCCCCAGGATACAGGTATGAACCAAGTTTGGGGACCACTATCTAAATAAGTAGCAATGCAAGTAATTTATAAATATTTGGTTAAAAATATTTTTTGTAGTTTTTTTTAAACAAAACGTTCAACTAGAAATTTCTCCAAGTTTTTTTTTACAATTATTTGTTGCAATGAACTACAATCCTACTCATTCTTGTTCTTATTAAAATAATCAAATAAAAACAGAATATTCATCATTCAAACAACGAAAACATAACAAAGAATCGTCCAGAAAATCTGTCCCCCGCGGACGTCTCGGCCAATACCGACTTGTACATTATTTCCTTTACCTTTTGCTTTCGTTTGTCCCCAAAAATCCCCAATGGCCCCAAATGTCCCGGCCGGGACGCTTCCGTCATAACTGTATCTACAAGTTCCGTCTCCCGGGACTATTGGCAGCGGACGTTTTGTTTTTACTGTTCTGCTCCAAGTTATTATAAATTAATGTTGTATGGTTATATTTTGAGATGGAATTGTGGCAAGAAATATTGTGAGCGGTATAGTTTTATACTGTGGTGTTGCTTGCACATTTCCTAATATTTTTATTTTTGTATTTCTTCAGGATAACAAACAGTAGCGTAATAATGGTTAATATTCAAATCCCCAAGATAATTTAGAAAACATGAGAAAATACAAGCAACTTTAGCAAACGTTGTCTCTCAAAATAATAAACCAATTATGTACAGTTAGAGCCACTGAACATGCGTACAATAACCTTTCTAAAAAAATTTAAGTACATATTCATGTGACAGTAAGCCAGGCCAAGAGTGGAAGTTACAAAATTTCAAAGTTAAATATTGATCTATAAATTTATAATGATCTACGTCTGGTTTCCTTTGTAGTCATTTGACATTATAGGCCTTGCTCTAGTGCTAGTGTACGTGTATCTCGATAAGTTTGGAAACTCACCATAACGATTATTTTATAACTAAAGGTTTAGTTTTTGGGTTAGTGGAGTGCCCAGCTGATGTTCATGGGTTTAGGTTGAAGTCTAAAGCTAGCCAGACTAACTTCAATAAAGTGCCCGTCACGAGAGTTACTCTGAGGATATTAGAAAAAGCTTAAAATGTTGGATTCTGACAGAAAAACCCTTTTGTAAGTTAAAAGGTACACTAAGTACAGTAAGCTTAGCGCTAAACACATATTATACATTTTGGCACCGATAGAAACTAAAAGTATTTTGATGTAGGATTTTTGGTAACACACCAAAAATCGCAAAAATAATAATTATACATAGTTTTAATAGCTCAATAATTTACCCTCTAGTAAACCGTATTATCATAAAAATACTAGAAATTAGAATGAATCATAACATGTTATAGAATTCTCATTAATACATTAACATAAAATAAGTCTTAAAAGAAATAAGAAGAAGATGTTGGTATAAAAATTGTTCAGCACTAAATGCGTTTAGCGATTTGTGGTGCAAGCGGGTCTGAACAGTTATACAATAAAGTGCTCGACCACGTCTAACAAATAACTTGTTACGAATGTATCATAAATGAAGACTGCGGGTTCCGTCGCTCATGAATAAACATACGACAAAAGCGTTGCGAGAAAATACTAGAACAAAAGATATTCTCGGTTTGATTTGTGTCGGGATATACTTGTAACTCTTACTGATGTTTGGACGTAGGTATTTATTCGTAAAAGCTGTCAATGGCAATCTTTGATCGTACACTTGACGGAAGAAATATGTCGCTCACAGTTATTCTAAATCCTTTTTTTATTCAATCAAAAATAATGTCGAGCAAGCGTGACGTATGGAAAAATATAGGCATAAAAGAAAGTCGATCACATTTAGAAGACGTCTTCGTCTGCGCAACGAAAGCTAGGCATGGCCAATATTTCATTGCGATATCTATACTAATATTATAAAGCGGTAAAATTTGTTTGTAAGTAGGTTTGTATTTTTTTGTATTTGTTTGTAATCCTTGGAATTAATAATGCAATTCTATTTTGTTTAATTGTATTTTTTTTTTCACTGTTGTAAAGCTACATTATTACTGAGCGGTATAGGATATTATTATTTTGAAAACTGTTCTATAAAGGTGGTGGAGGGGATGTTACAATTCGGAAGTAAAAGTACGAAATCCGCGCGGATGAAGTGCTATGTTATATATCGATACCTTTGGGTAGAAAGGTCGTATAAACCATTTTGGCCAAATTGAGTTATATAAACCATTTTTCTCAGAATTTTTTTCTCTATCGATCTGTATATACGAAATGCAGAAATTCGCACAAAAATGGTTAATACGACCCAGAAATTTTCGGTCATAGCTTCTTAAAAAAGGTAAATTTTCAATGTAAAAGCCGAATGTTTTTTTTTGTAGTTTTGTTATGATGTAATGACCATAATTTATATTAACTCAGGGCGTAAAAATAGTCGTTAATTGTAAATGGTTTATACGCCCTAACGTGTTAAATGCATTACCTAAACATAGTTTAAATTCGACGTCGTAAATCCAAAGGCAGTTCGCGACGTTGGTGTATAAACCATGTTCATTGCAAGAAGCACTTTACGACCAACACACAAGGCTCGCATTTGGCGCGCAGCGACAAGCAGAAGAGCGAGCGGGATAGACAGATACGCGCATTTGTTTACTTGGATGCGAGTTCGCGCACTGAGCGTTTCGTCACAAGTTTCGTTTACAAGTTTTATTGTTATTACAACAAATGAATAATAAGTAGTGACTAAATAACTCTGTAAAATGGAGGGAGACACTAAAAATGGAACCCTGGATGCTTTACTTCGACGGAGGCAAGTGCTTAGTGCAATGTACGAAAGTCGACGGTTAAAATCTGTGAAAACGTGAGTACCTACACACTTAATTTAACACTGTTAGCTTATTTGGTAACAATAATTGTAGATGAATTCGGATTATCAATAGGTAAATAATGAATTATGAGTTAGTATAGATTTAAAATGTAAACTTACAGTACCTAATTGATAATTTACCATTGCTATTGATACCTATTATTTATAATGGACTAAGATATACGACCTAGTATTGATTTAAAAAGGCCTTGATCGTCTGCAGTTTGTTTACACTTCCGTGCGTTTAAAATAATAATTTTCTTTCATTCCTTCAATTTGACATGTAACGTTTGCTGGATCCGCATTAACGACTCAACAATTTTATAAGAAATGGTTTATACACCCTTCAAGCTATGATACTTTATAATAGACTAGCAAATACGAAGTAACAAAAATTATAAACAATCTTCGTCATCTTGAGGAAATGGTTTTTACGACCTTCTTTGCTTAAAATATTTTCTTTTATTCCCTCAAACGACATGCTACTAATATTAGACCTGCATTTACAACACACGTTTTTTTAAGTGATGGCTTAAAAGCCCTTTTATCGCAAAATAAAATCGTGGCCCGAGCACATCGTAAAACAACGCATATTATTATAAAAATAAGGTTCAATATTGTATGGCATAACATTTTGGTTCTGCGGTGATGATAACGAAAAGAATTTTAAAATGTAGCCACATAGATAGTGTTTTAATTTTACTTAAGCTTAATTTAAATAATACAATAAATATTTATAAGGACTCGATACGAAAAATTGTATTGCAAAATGATTTAAACCTTTACAGTAACCGTAACTTTTATCTAAGCTATTTTCCTATACCTATTGTATGTGACTTTATTTCTTATTTTCAGTTCAACCCAACAAGTAGAGCCCGCAGTTAATATGCCACACAATATATCACAACATTCACAACAGAGTATTTTATCGGATAGTGACGTTATAGAAGACAGTGACTCTGAACGACCTGCAAAACGTGCCAAGAAACCACAAACAATAATTATGGATTCAACCACCAGTAATAGTGACAATACTTTCAGCACGTCTATGAATACGTCTTCACTATCCCATCCTTATTATGATAACAATGCTATACCAATTAATAGTCCTGTAAAAGCTGACACAAATAAAAAAATTAACATAATTTCAAACATAATTATTAAAAAGTCAAGTACAAAACGTAATAAAGAAAATGTATTATCTTCATCTTCTATAACTGTTGTAAATAATTCCCCGGATAAAAATGTCACCTTATCCACGAGCAATGTTAATGAAAACAATGCTCCAGTGGATGTCGATACTGACCTTAATGCCGTTATACCTTCGATGTACGTTGTCAGCGACACAGAACCAAATACACTAGCTCCAGTAATTGTATCTGACCATAACGTCGCGACACCTTTGACATACTATGTTGATGCTGCAGACCCAGATTTGTCTACTCCAGCTTATCTAGATACTCACCTGGATACTTCTTTGTACAATGTTGATGGTGCAAGTTCAGGCTTATCTCCTATAGTTGACATTAATACTGACCTAAGTTTGATGAACAAAACTGATCCCGTTTTACCCGCTCTTGATGCACATAACGTCCTTAACGTTGCAAGTACTTCAGGTTACAATGCCGCTGCAGACCCTGTTTCACCTTCTGCAGATAATAATATACAAACTAACCTGTATACTGATACTTCTTCGATAAAGAACGCTAACGCTGCAAGTCCATGTTTGTCTGCTAAAAAAGCTAAAAAGCGTCCAGTACGTGCCATGCATAAAAATATTTTAGATTTCTTGTCTGATGACGACGATACTGGTGACTATTCTGCAGGGAGTTCAGACGACTGGGCTCAAGAAAATACAAGTGGATCAAGTGATGAAGACACTTCTAAGACTAAAAAAAAAATGTTGAAGAAATTTAAAAAACAAGAAACAGATTTAATTAAAAGAAAAAAAATATTAAAAGTCAACAAAAGAAAGGTAGGAAAAATTAAAAAGGAAAAGGGAAAAGAATATGAAACTGAAAAAGGAAAGGTTGTACAGGAGAAGAAGATGCAAAGTAACCCTTGTAATCCCGACAAATGCAAAAGAGGTTGTTACAATATAACGGAGGAGAGACGAGCTACTTTATTCAATTTCTACTGGAATTTGGACTCGCAACGTCGAAAAGATTGGTTGGTACGAAGTTCACACGTTGTGCCTTGTGCAAGAAAAAGAACTGATTCAATTTTAAGCAGAAGAACCCTTACTTATGAGTATTACGTCAATAACGGTGATGACCACCAAAAAGTATGCCAAAAGTTTCTGATCAGCACCTTAGATATAACTCAAAAGTTTTTGTTGTATACTCTAAATAACTCTGCGAATGAAGTGGCTCAAAAAGACCGTCGCCAACGGAACACTTCAAATAAGTATTCCGACTTTGCAAAGACGCAAGTTAAACAGTTTATTGAAAAATTGCCTGCCGTCCCATCTCATTATAATAGAAAGAGAACAAATAGAGTTTACCTTCCACAAGAATTAAAAAACGTATCTAATCTTTATAGACTGTATTTAAAAGAATGTCAAAGTTCTAATATTGAATTTGTAAGTGAATCTCTATTCAGAGGTATATTTCAAAATGAGTATAATATATCATTCCATGTTCCTAAAGAGGATAAGTGTATACTATGTGTCAAAGCAGAAAATAACAAAGATTTTAGTGAAAGTGACAAAAATTCTCTTCAGGAACATTTAAACGAAAAACAGGCTAGTTATAAAAGATTTGAACAGCATCAAAGGTTGTCATCATTAAAAAGTGACACTATAGTATGCACTTTTGATTTACAAAAAGTTTTAAATACTCCTTATGGTGATAGTGTAGTATTGTATTACTCTAGAAAGTATGCATTATTTAATTTTACTTTATACGAAAGTAGCACACAAGAAGTATTTTGCTATTTGTGGGGGGAGTGCGATGCAAAGCGTGGAGCTAATGAAATTGCTACATGCCTATACTCCTATTTAAAGTCTGTCGATGAAAGAGGCATTAAAAATATTTTATTTTATTGTGACTCTTGTCCGGGTCAGAATAAAAATAAGACTATCTTATCTGTTCTGAACTACTTCTTAATGAAATCAACGCATTTAGAAGTGATTCAAATAAATTTTCTTTTACCAGGGCACACTTACATGCCTGTGGACTCTGTTCATGCAACTATCGAACGTGAAGTTAAAAAAATTACTGTCTGGAGTCCAACACAATGGCCATCATACATTGAGGCTGCGAGAAAAAATCCCAGGCCTTATAATGTTAATGTAATGGAGTATTCTGATTTTCTCAATTGGAATGAAATAACTGCTGAGACAATTACAAATGAAACTTCTAAAACCCTGAAAATGCGAAACATCCGAATTATTACGTTGAAGAAAAAGAATCCAAATGAAATGTACATTAAATATTCTATGAAAGAAGAGACGTCACCTGATAAAGTAATATTATTTAAAAAATCTGACAATAAAGAAAAAGGTAAAGGTAGAGGTAAAGGAAGATCGAAAAGCCGTGCGATATTATCCGAACAAGGTGTAAACAATGAAACACATGAAAGGGTGATGATTATGTCCCCAACTGCACTTTATAAAAACAAATTGCAAATATCGGATCTAAAATATAGGGATTTAAAACGTCTATGTGATAATGGCATTATACCAAAAAGGTATCACCATGATTATTTTAACTTACCCCATGGAAATATGGCTGACTCTCTTACGCTAACCGACGAAGAAGACGAGGAAGAGCTAATTGACTAATACAATTATTATAATAAATAATAATAACTTTTCGTATTTACGTGTGTACCAGTGCTTGATCGTTTATTTATTTTTTTATTTAGTTGCAATTCACTATATTACTTAGTAAGTTAGCCTTAGTACAAAGGCTTAACTCAATAATTTATTGAATTAAGTACATTTAAATATGTAAAAAATTTCAAATAACGATCAAGTCATACTTTTATAAATGATTAAAATGCCTGATTACTTTAATTTAGAAGAAGTTTGAATAATTTTTGTTTTTTTATGACTAAGTAGATTTTTTATTTCACTTCTCAGTTTGTTGTTATAATTATTTTTCAATTTAAAAATGTTAAACCTGTTAGGTATGTTGTACCATTATTGAAATAATAGTAAATGTTGATTAGAAGGTTTTTATAATACTTAATAAATGTTGATTTCGTATTTCAGGTAGTTTTATTTTATTTGAATCGACCATTATTGGGTATTAGAATAATAATAATTGAGTTCCTACTAATTCTGAGAGTAACAGGATTGTTTATTAGTCAGAATTCAATTGATCTATGATTATAAATGGTTTTTAATACAAAAAAAACTACATTATATGGGTTTTTACGACAGTAAATGTGACCATAAGCTTACCAAAAATGGATATACGACCTATACAGTTTTTTTAAAGTACATTTTCATGGGGTATATTAACCAAGAATTGATTTTTTCTTAGACGTAAATCCAAGCTAACTTTAAAACTAAAGAAGATAGATAGGTTTTGATGATTTAACCTTTTTCATTTGCACATTGTAAGAACCTTTCTCATAGATCATTTTTTAATAACTTCAAAAACAAAAAAGTTATGAATTTTCATGTAAAAAAAAAATAGTTTTTCTGCTCTCCTGAAAAGTCGGGTTTTGGTTTATACGACCTTTCTACCCAAAGGTATCGATATGATGGATTTTCAAAAGGCCCAGCTGAACACCAGCATCAAGCAATAGTTCTCTGGCATTTATCGGGCAGCCGTCAGGCACACAATACTCTTTTTACAATAATTATTACGTCATTCAATTATTGCGTCAGGGTCGACTTTTTTTCAGAATGTAAAATTACATAACAAAAAAAAATCCAATCTAAGTTTATGATAACAACTCATTGGTCAAATTAATTCGAAAGAAAAGATTGTTCGTAAAAAATGACAATAAAACAGTTGCAACCATTATTTTGCTAATCATTATCAACTTACGCAGTGTCATATATTTTTCTACAAATGATTGTGTTCTCTTGTTTCAGATTTGCCACGGTTCGTAGGGCCGGGGTCTAACGTCACCGTGGCAGTCGGCAGGGATGCTGCCCTCACCTGTAGGGTTGATAATTTACAGACATTCAAGGTCAGTCAAGTTAAATGTAGTCAGTCAAGTAAAATCATAGAAGCTTAAACTAAAACATATTTTTTATTTTGTGTTTAAATACCTAGTTGTTTGAGTAACTACGTATAGTTACATAAAGTGAATTTATTTATTCTTCTTCTTTTATCTATAATTAAATCAATGTTTTTAGTAAAAGGCCTACAATACTTTTCATCCAAGAAAATGAAGTGGCTTCAAGCCACAGGCAACACAAGAATTTATCAAATACATAAATCATATATGAAAACATACCCGTATAAAATCTAAGACAAAACCACAATTTACTGGATACCATAAAAAATAGCTGCACACATTCCCCCATTAGTTTCTCGCTCACTTAACCCCTTATCACTCTCCGTCTGGTCTCGGAGATAGGCCCCCGTGCCCAACGAGGCTTGGAACAGTGTTCCGCGTTCCAGCTGGCAGGAGCCGCTATTAAACGTGTGGGTCGCAATTGCTGGGCCCATGTGGCTCTTTCGAAATGGAATTTAGCTCTTCTAGGTTATCTTGAGTATTTCTGTGTTAAGAAATGTGAGTTGCTAGGGCAGGAGTTGTGTGGGTGAAGTTATTAAATACCTACTTGAAAGACATTTTGGCAGAAATCATTCTGGAATTTTCTATTTATAAACATTATTGAGTATACGTCTAGTTGGATCAATTTGTTGAAGAAGTTGCCACGGCTTTGCTTTATAACGTCGGTCTTCAAGTAAAGTCTTTTTACAGTGGTGAAAAAGATATTTTTGTTGTGTCTTGCTCTCACAAAATTAGAGTGATTTAAAGCAGTAATGTTGTCCCAACGAATTCGTTTAATTATTTTTCTCCAGGCTCCCTTTTATTAAAGGCTGTTCGTGTGAACAAGTCACATTGCTGAATCAGTGAAGGGCCGGAAGCCTCCACAATTAGTGGGACAAGGCTCCTCGCTATCTTAATTACTCCTCGTGTTTTTTCCAGCATGATAATGTTGGGTGACTTATCTCTTCTGGAGACACAGAATTTTATACAGCTGAGGTACTATGGTGATTTATAGGACACTGTTTGAGGTTACACGCGAATAAGTTTGAGAAAAAAGGAGATTGTGAATATTCTTTCATGAAATAGATGCAAATGCCTTTATTTTCTAAAGGCAATGGTTTATTTACTTTTAGCAACTGTTCTACGATATCTAACAAATATTTGGTTGTGGTTTTATTTAGACTCCACTGTTTTAGCTCTCTCCACTTCTTCTGCACATAAACTTGAATTACGGCAACTCTCACACTCCTCCAGGCGCGCAATATTCTGATAAATGGATCCGACAATTTCGTTTCATGTATTAAAATAATAAATTGTACCTCATCTTGTAAATATAAACCCCAGCACTAATTTAGAATGAGAACCAAATTGTAAAGTGTTGTCACAAACATAATTTCATTATCTTTGCTAATTGCTTATTAAAATTGAAATCCCTTAACTTTTAATATTACCCGCAATGAATTCCAAATCTATTGAATGTTTAAAATAACTTTAGTACTGTACAGGTAATAACATTGTAAACATCAAAAGTTAGCAAAACGTTCGTTCTTTTGTGAACTTTGTTTCTTAATTACAAAATTCTTTAGTTTCAACATTCAGATACTTTCATGTTTCATAATTTAACTTTCTCTGTTCGGAGGTGTAACTCAACTTTCTTTGAATCAACTAATTTTATTAGTATTTAATTAGTCGCTAGATTTTTGTGGTACCTCGTTCATTTTCAATTTTCCACTGAGAGAGAAAGATTTTTATTTTTTCATTCTTTTTAGATTTGTTTCAAACGGCCAGTGCGACGTTTTGACAATTTTAACTTATCAATTTATTTCATATTTAGCGTAAAAACGTTTTGTTTGGTTCTTTGTTTTGATTTTTGTATAGAATGGCTTTCGTGGAAATATATTTCCTTTTCCCAACTTTTCTGAGACATAACTTGTGTGACATAAAATGGCGTGGAACACATACCATTTCATGTCACAAAAATTATATTGTTAAATTAAACTAAGTGAGTGAGTATCTTTATTTGCATAAAATGTGGGGAAAATATAAAAGATGTGAAATATATCTTAGTCTGGGACACGTTCCGCCATAATAAAATAGCATGCAACATATGTATTTAAACTAAGTTTGACTTTATAAGATTTTTTTATATCTTATTAATTACATATAATGAACATCAAAGAAACATAATAAATTAATACCATATTATTATGTACTACACATAATATGTGTAGTACATAATAAGGTTACAGTATTTGCGCCATTTGAGGGATATACTGAGGCCCTCAAATGGCGCAAATACTGTAACCTTATTGGTAACTACAGTTTTGAGCCGTTTGGGGTTGAATCGCTCATGTCATGGGCCACGAGGGCACGTCTCCTTTACAAGGAAATTTCTTGACGACTGATCGACACTTTGCGTGATCAGAGGGCTGACTCGTGCTTTGCCCAAAGAATTAGTATTGCTATCCAACGTGGCAATGCTGTCAGTCTTTTGGGCACGTTTCCAGATGACAGCGATGCGGAGGAGTACTTTGACGTCTAAGTGTATATAGTTAGTTTTATATTATATTTGTAAAAATGTAAATAAATATAGTTAGGATATATAACCATTTGTAAAATATTGACATGAAATAACAAAAAAAAATTAAAGCTTCCAGTACATTTTTTAAGGATTATTATTATTTTTGTTTAAGGATAAATGAATGGTGCCATACATTGGCAGCTATGAATAAGCATGCGTTCAGTCGCGCAGTTGTGGATTTTTAAGGGTGCTAATTAAGGCAGCTTCTTTAAAATGTCATTCTCGTCTGCAAATATATTTAGTTGTCTAATGAATTAATAGGTCAGCGACGAACTTTTAGCGTCTAATAAATGATTTATAAGCGACCGTATATTGTAAAACAAGCTACTGTTAATATGACGCAACATGGTGATAATTCTTAAGCAACAAAATTTGTGATATGTCTACTCATTGCCAGCTTCTAATAAGTGTATCAACTTCATCTATAAAATAATATCAACGTACTCTAATTTCATAGAGTCACCTTTATTTTTATACTTTAGCATAAGTAATTGATGAGTGAATCTACTATATTTGAACATAAAATTTCCTTATTATTGTCATCAAATAATGGTCAATGAAAGCTCTAATTTCCACTAAGTTACCATAAGTAATTGACTATTATACCTACCCAAATGAACGGGTCTCCCTTGTTTTACCGAAAAGAAATTGCCAAATTATCACTTACCAAAAAATCTCTTTACAAATAATTGTTACGAAAACCTATGTTTGGCAAGTGAACGTTTGAACAAAAACTTGTTCACCAACTAGTACTTTTTTTTGTTAAATTTGATGTCATTTGCGTATTTCTTTGTAAGCTTATGTGCTTGAATTTGTCTGAAACAAGTCAAATTTATGGTAACTAGACATTAGGTTATTTATGGAACTAGTTACAGTAGGTTAATAGTAATAATAATAAGGTTAAGGTAATAATAATGTTATTATAATTATATTATTTCTCTCGATAGCCTCCTAAAAATAATCTTTTTTTCCATATTTTTTTTTATATAATCTAGTCGTTTCTGGCACTCGCCGGCCGCTGCCGCGGCACCGCTCGCTTCGCTCGCTCGGCTCGTGCGTAGGTGGTCACAGTTTTAACCTAACCTAACCATTTTTTTTTAATTAATAACCTACTGTAACTAGTTCCATAAATAACCTAATGTCTAGTAACCATAAATTTGATTTGTTTCAGACAAATTCAAGCACATAAGCTTACAAAGAAATACGCAAATGACATCAAATTTAACAAAAAAGTACTAGTTTGGTTTCTAATTTTGAGGCTGGAATTTGATTCTATTAGCAGACAGAGGTTGAATCTCTAAAATATATAAAGTAGCTCACTTACAACATCAGTCGCTGAGTTATCAAATCAGAAGTAAATATATTTATCGGTAGCTCGGAGTCATATTAATTTACGCTCGTAAATTGACGCTGGTTTTATGATATTCTGTTGGAATAATAAAGATGATGAATTAATATAATTGAAGCTGTTCTATTAACTCGTCGCCTACATATAAAAAAAGAAGGTAGGTTGCAGGTGCTAAAGAAAACTTTTGTTGCCGCACATATAATTTCCCGATTTTTAATCTTTAAAATATTCTAAAAAAAATATAAATCTCCCTGTCTAGGTGGCGTGGCTCCGAGTAGACACACAGACAATCTTGACGATTGCCGGTCACGTCATCACGAAGAACCACCGCGTCAGCGTCAGCCACGGCGACGGCGCCTGGACTCTGACGCTCAAGGAGATAGGCCCGTCTGACGGCGGCAGATACATGTGCCAAGTCAACACCGAGCCTATGATGAGCCAGACGCATCTTTTACAGGTTGTAGGTAAGAGGATTGTTTGAAAAGTGTGATAATTTTGTTACACATAAGTATAATGTACATTATTGTAGTTTTTACTTCTCAAGGCGCGGTATTTGTTTGCATAAATGTGGGGGGTTACAAGAGTAGAAGAAGACCTAAAAACATTGGATTAGGCGGGGCATTTTTTTGTATAAAGATGGACGTCTGTCACAATTTCTTCCGAACTAATTATTACCTTCATTGACCACTGCATAAATTAGGGCAGAGGCTAGACTTAGATGTTCTCAAAATCACCTGTCCTATCGATCCTGTATATACAGACATTATTTAAATATTTAGAAGATAGCTCCACGTTTATATCTGAATAACATAATATTAGTTAAGTAATAAATATTTATCGCTGACTGCTCTATTATTAATAAGAGCTAAGCGGGCTCTGAATAATGAAATATTATTATTGGGATATCAGTAGGGATTATATCTTGCGCAATACAATATTAATTTAGGAGCAGTGGATAAACTACATATGTATTGCCAAAGGTGGATATTTTACTCTTCGGGTTCTGCTAAAATAAAAGCAGTGGTAGGTTCTAGATTATATGAAAAATGATTATTTAAGAAATAAAGTAGAAACTTCAGCAAAGACAAACAAACAAAACACAAACAAACACAAAAACACACAACAATACTTAGACAACGCAAAAAACAAACTAACAGAAATGATATTACTTATGTGAAAAAACAAAACTATTTAAATTTTTTTAATTTTTGTGACCTACAGTTCCGCCGGATATAGATGATGATGCAAGCAGTGGCGAAGTGCTTGTCAAAGAAGGTGAGAATGTGGGACTGAGGTGTGTTGCCTCGGGGACCCCACCACCCATTATAGCGTGGCGAAGAGAAGACTCCAGGCACTTCAAAATTGACAATCAGACATTAGGTAAGTCACACACATACAAAATTAAGATAATTGTCAAAACTAATTAAACGTCATACTTTTTTTTAAATTTAAAACAACCAAAATTTAAAATTTGACGGTAATTTTGTCTCAAAACAAAAGCGAACAAAAACAATGTTAGTTTTCTAGTTCTCCCTGCGCGAGTTTCGTTTTTCAATTACCACATCGTTACGCCTCCGTCGCGTCGTCAGGAACAACTGTTGACCGTAAAAATAATTGGGGAACGGCAATTCCAAAGAAAACAGCCCGACAATGTTGCAGATTTCAGACAACACGGTACCAGTACAAACAACATCGCATGCATAAACAGAGCCGTAAAAGCTAATTTCGCAGATCCCGTTAATTCCGTTCAAACAACAAGTACAAACAATTGTTTTATAAACTTGAAGCCAGAAATAACCATTATCTGTTATTCACACTACCGCACAGAGGACCGCAAACATTATAAAGCGACAGTGTGCAAAATCTGTCACAGTTTGCACAGTTGCACACAGCCAGTCACCACCAGAGCAAACTGTTCCACACAAAGGGAAAGTTTGGCGCCCGCGGCTATAAATTGAATGTAAGCTCTCTTATTTGCATTGTGAGCTCAAACGAAGTTGTTATAAAATAAAATTTCGCCGAGTATCGCTCGGCCTCTGGCAACGCCAACTTAACTAAGTTCTAAATAAATTCTTAACTCATTATTGTCTCAAGTTAAATTTGCTTCTGTCCCCAGTAAGTAGCCAGTTACTTTCTTGTGTAAAGTAGTAAGTATTTGAATTTCAGAAATTTGTCCGCCAGCAGTCGATGTACAAACAGTCAGTTCCCTTTGAGTCCAAAATACACAGCAAAAAGCGTGGACGTTCCAATTCCCAATAAACTTTGTAAAACCGGGGCGGTTCACATTTTACACGAGGACAAAGTGAAGGCAGCAGGCGAGCAGGAAGTGTATCAAACGACGATCTTATTAATACGGATATCTCTTCGAGGAAATTACTTTCGTAAATAAGACAGCCAATGGTAGCTATCATCAGATCAGCGATCAAATCGTAGGAGATGAGGGAAGGATGTAGTATCAACGGGCTTATGGCGGCTTAGTGGCGTAGCCCTCGTTAGAACACGGAAAAAGACATACAAAAAGTACAAGCTACAATTTGAGGAAGCGTTTCCAAAGACGGAACATTTCTCCATTATTTACAAATCATTAGACCTTTTTCTTTGACAACTGAATTGATGGAATCAAAGTCTTTACACAATCAAAACTAATTCTAGCAATCTTTGTAAATAAAACTGATTTGTGCCGTGATTGTGGAGCCTGTTTTTGCTTAAATTCGGTTGGTACTTGTAGATAAAAGTACTTTAAAAGAACTTTAAGCCGTTAAGTGCCTCTTTAAGTAAAAAGATTTTGAAAGAAATCGCTTTTATGGAAGTTGGAAACTAGTGTAAGATTTTGATCAAGCCATTTTTCTCTATTGTATCTTTCGAGAAAACCCGTTGTGAACCTTGCTGTAATATCATTGTTATACGAGTAACATAGTTATTTCCATTGTATGTACGTTTAGGTGTCTCCAATATTTTATCTACAAACAAATAATTGCCGCAATCTTGTTCGAAATTCAAATACTGCATGAGTTCTTGAGAGAGACTTGATTTTATATTTAACCTGTATTCCCCAAAGCATACGGCAGAGGTGTGACTATTAATAGTACATAAACCTTTCCGCAAGTGCCCTAGTCCCATGTAATATGGGGCGAACCTTTTGCCATCAAATCCAAACCGTGCTGCTACTAAGCAATTTCAGATAGAAACACCCAACGACACTTTGCCCGACTTCGGAATCGAACCCAAGACCTCATGCTCAGCAGCAGCGCTTACGACCACTAGACCGATGAGGCAGTCATTTATTTATATTATTTTGAATAATACACTAATAACGGATGATAACTGAAATTATCATCCGTTATTAGTGTAATATTCAAAATTCATAAATATTCATAAATATATTTATACCATATGGAATTCAACTAAAGTTTGCTTCACAGTGTCCAAATGGAGCGGCCAATGGTTGAACCTGACCGCCGTAGAACGAGTACTGTCAGGAGCGTACCTGTGTATAGCCACCAATGGCGTCCCTCCTTCAGTCAGCAAGAGAATCCAGATTAATGTGATATGTGAGTCGACAGTTGAATTAATTGCCTCATTTATAACCAGCACAATTAAGAGTGTCCTGGTACTGTCAGTTCGGAGCCTGTAAGATGACGCGCTTCGTCGTCATGTGACAGATCAGTTTGAGTTATGAAGCTTTATTTATTACGTAGTAGATATTGTACGGAAGTGGCTGAATTTAAATTGAGATCCAAAAGTGTGTCAACTTTTCTGACATTAACCTTTCAGGAAAATACGGGGTCAGGTTGTAGAATTACAGGATGGTAGACATTGACGCACACTGGACCCCCAGCAGTGAAATTTTTTATCATTTTTCTGTATGACTACGTTTTTTTCATAGGTTGGTTTTCTTTCCTTTAAAAATTCTACCTAACTCAAAGAAATATTTTTCGATATATGTGAAATATTTGCGTATAAATTACAAATCTCATTGGTATGGTATGGTACCAGCCTATTTCTGTCCCACTGCAGGGCAAAGGCCTCTTCTCATGCAGAGAAGGCACGAGCATTAATCACCACGCTTGCTCAAGACGGGTTGGCGATTTCAGACTTATACTAATTAAATAAGTCCAGGTTTCCTCACGATGTTTTTCTTCACCGATGTCAGTGATGTCCAAGATAAACTTAGAAAGTACATATGAATTGAAAAACTCACATTGGTACTTGCCCACGTTTGAACCCACAACCTCGTGCACAAGAGGCGAGGCCTAAACCACTGGGCCATCATGACGTTACAAATCTCATTGCATATTATTTATTGAGATTATTTGAATACTTTATTTATATTGTAAGTTAACATTATATTGATGAACTAGATGTATAAGCTATAAACATAATAATAAAAAAAGAAAAGAAAGAACTAATTCATATAATTTATTTTACGATTGAATTGGATACAAATCATGAGAGATTTTATTATTGTTAACAGTTTTAAATAAAAATGAGGATTAAACTTGTTTTGCGTGCAGTTTGTCCGTCGTGGATTCCACTCTGCATCTTGATTTTAAATCAAAACATTTATCATTTTTTTTATGTTTAAGTCGTAAAAGAACATGAAATTGTGACCATTTGGATTACTAGCCAGTTTAATTTCCTACTTGTTTATTGAAGCATGAAGTAAAATCCATTCCATCATTAATCAAACCTATGTTAAAGCTAAAAGAATGAACCTAAGATTACTATACAAAAGCATTAGAGTTCAGTTTAAGGAAATACCGAAGTTCAGGTATCATCTTAAATTTAAAATAATCTTCTGACACGTGAACACTTCAATGAAATAATGTACTTTGACCAAAGTGCCAGTTTTTCATTTAAGTTGGTCGTGTGTTGAAACTTTCTTGGTTATTTTCTCAAATATTCGCGTTTCGAGGTTCATTAATAACGAAAAAGTTTTAGAGATACTACCCTTTTGAAGTGGGTCTCAAGAAGAAATTGAATTCCGAAATATTTTATGGCCTTTTAATGGTATAGTACTAAGTAAGAAACTCAGTGTGGTTTATTATTTTAATTTAATCAAATAGAAAGCTTACAGCAATGTAGTTTTGGTTTTTAATTTTAGGTCCAATACACAGAAATTTCAACTGAAATGTTACTTACGTCCAATATTTTCTTTCACTATAGATTTATATTTATTTAAGACCCAAACTTATTACTTTAGAGACGAATTTTGGAAGCCCTAAAATTATCCTGATTTCTCCCAATTTTTCAGTATCAATCCATCCATTCCATCCATTAATTCCATCGTCCCTTATTGAAACTCGGTGATTAGGTACATGGAAGATGGTTATTCTCCAATTTTGTGTTACAAACCCGGAACGGATGCGATTCGATTGGAGGGCATTCTCAGATGACGCTGCTGTCATCTTGCTCTAACATGATCTAAATTTCGTTCATTATATAAATGTAAATTATTCAGATTTTTATTTCACAAATAAAACATCCCTTTTATATGTAGGCATAAAAAGGTTCTCATATAAATGTTGAATCTCGCTGATAACTTTAACATTCCGATGGAGGGTATACGTCAGATTTAGTTCGTAAGGGGCGAGATAGATGTTGCTAAAATAACTACAATTTGTTCCGATCAAAAATATCCTGGGACAGGGGATGGGTGATGGTGAAGAACATATACCTGGACCTTACTAGTATAGTCTGTCCCTACAGTTTCACCGTCTGTGTGGGCCGGGCGGATGGCCATACGGGCCCCGTCGGGAGGTGCCGTCACTCTGCAGTGCACAGCTGAGGCGTACCCAGTGCCTCAGGTCCACTGGACTCTAAATGGAGAACAAAGGCTTGTAAACGGTAAGCTAATTTATGTTAATGTAAGTAGTGTTAGAAATATTGTACTATTTAAAATAACGGTGTTGATTTCAAGAACATTTCAAAATAACCTGAAAACTATCATGAGGCATCCCTATCAGTATCATTATCTGTCTAGCCTTTTTCCAACTATGTTAGGATCGGCTTCCAGTATTACCAGATGCAGCTGAATAACCTTATTTCACATGGTCTCCACAACCCAGTTATTAGGTAATACAATACCTTTGATTAGACTGGTTGTCACACTTTCAAGCTTCTGATCACCCATAAAGACTGTCAAAAATCTTCTCTGAAGCCGGGAGCAACGGTAAAACATGCTTTTCGAGGCAGGGAGCGGTTTCGATTTGATATTGATGGTCACCCATCCATGGATCGGCCTTGGCAAGCGTAGCTGAACTTTCGATCAACCAGCGCGGATGTTTTATTTAGACATAAGACACTCCAGTAACATCTCTCTAAATTTATTGTTTTAAATCATAGAAAATAATAATAATGAAAAATCTGAAATTTAAAGATAAAAAAAGAAATACCATTTCTTTTTTTTAATCTTTACATTTCTGTAAAGAAATTTGAAGAAAATTGACGACCTGTGTGGCGCAGCGGGCGAAGGTCCGCCTGCAACGCAAGAGGTTGCGGGTTCGATTCCCGCCTCGGGACAAATGTTTGTACGATCTACAAATATTTGTTCTGGGTGTTCTGGGTATTTGCTATGTATAATAAAAAATATTTATCTATGTAATGTATTGTATTAAGTATATCAGTCATCTAGTACCCATAACACAAGCTCTGCTTAGCTTGGGGCTAGATGATGCTGTGTGGATTGTCCAGCATTATTTATTTATTTATTATTTATTTATTTAAAATGACGGTAAATGGTATTTTATATTCAACCGATAAAAAGGTAGCAAATATTTGCAGCAACTACTTATAAAGTAAAATATTCTACAAAGATGCCGCAGGTTTCAGACTTAAACTTATCGTAAATAAAAAATATATTTTATATTACACAAGAAATACGCTAACCTTTTCCTATCCCGAAGTAAAACTTTCTTACCGCACAATTATATAAAGTTAAACAAATTGCTAAGCTGAAACGGTTAGAAAATGAAGGAAAAAGAACAAAAGAGTGACAATAAAACAAAACAAACTAACATTCTATATAATTGCAGTCTTTTGTTCTCATTTACGCTACAATCACTTAAGTTTGTTCTGAGAGAAAGAGAGAGAGGATACGTATTTCTAATTAGATTGTAAAGGCACCTCAGCTGGATATTAAATGTTTTGAAGCCATTCGTTTTACTTTACGTCGAGATAGAAAATATTTAAGAGGATCAAATAAAATAACGTGGTGGAATGATGATAAAGATTGTAAGTGACATCACCCGTAAAATATTTTTTGGAAAGTAACCATCCCAAAACAGATTTGATTATAAATCTTACTGTTAACAGCCCACATATCTTCGTAAGCTTCACTGCTTTATAAGAAACAATGTGAAAAGCTCCCAAAAGAAATCCAAGAAGCCGGGACGACAATAGGAAATTTGATTAAGAGTGTAACTAAAAATAACTGGATCCAAAGTGGAATAGATTGCCCCAAAACTCATAGCTAAAGAAACATTCAATTAGGCTGTAGCAGAGCAGTCACAAAGGAGCCATTATACCTCTATGTTGTAGTTTTTCAAAGCCAACAAATTAAATATCCTCCAAGGATAATAAAAGACAGTCTCCTAAGTAATCATGTCTTCACAAAACATCAAATTTTCCTCAAAAAGTTTTTAATTACAATTATTATTTAAGATTCCAGTTTATTACTCTTTGATGTATCAGTTAATGAGTGCTCCAGAGTTTTGAAAGTTTGCCTCTCAAGAATTATGAGTCGGCTAGAATTATTTTTATAATAAAAGTGCTTTATGATTTAGAACTTTATGTGAAGTCGTTGAAAAGTGAATTGATATTAAGGAATTTGTGGGCAATTCTATTTTAATTGAAGAATAATTTAATGACACTACATTCCGTTAGGGATTTTGATATAACAGGAAGTGAAATTAATGGTGAATGATAAGAAATGTCTTTTCAAATGATAATCGCTGCAGAACAATAAAAAATCTCGTTTTCTTCGTTATGTCTCACAATACTAGATTTATTTATACTCAATATTATTTCAATGTTGTTTTCTGAAATAGATTGTGAACCGCAATCCGAGTTTACGAACAAAGATGATAATAAAAACAAAACACGAGACAACCGCAGAATACCAACAATAGCAACTTTGCCGCAGACCACAAACGATTTTAAGCCTATTCCCAATATTTTTTTTCACTGAAATTCTATTTCAGTAAAATTTCCAATGGCCTTTTGTATTCAAGTTTACTCGTGTAGTCTAATTTAATTAAAACACTTTGCTTCTGCAATAATATTTGTTCAGAACGGTCTCCGCCCTAGTTGTTAAATTGGATAATCACACTAATATTATAAATGCAAAAAAATTTCGATGTATTTTTGTAACACCTTCATGCTGAAATGGCTGTACGGATTTAGATGAAATTTGTTTTGAAGGTACTTCATAATTTGGATTAACATAATGGCTAATTTTTTTTCCGAAATAGTGCCTAAACCCTATGTTACCCGTTGAAAATGTAGCTTTTTATAGGTGAAATATTTTTAAAAGTAGGTTAAGTCGTTTTTGAGTTTATTCAAACTAACATACAAAAATACAAATAATTAAATCGTTCCTCTTTATTTGTTAACTAGATGTGTCGGCGACTTCGTCGACTTGGATTTCGTAAAAAATTTATGGCCTTTATTTTTAATGCGCGAAACCCTTATTCTTTTCTTTTAATACTTTTTTCTTTATGAATTCTTAGGCACAAAACACAGATTAAGCATGACGTCTAGAGGGTACCGTCACACTGTGAGTCTGATGGTTATGGAGATGTCCAGGGAAGATGCGGGAGCATACCGGTGTCATGTGGAGAACACCCAGGGAAGGGGACAGGCAGAACTGTTCTTACATTGTAAGTTTTATGTAAATTTAAGTCAACATAGTCTCACAGCATAAGCTGTTTACATGTAGGTTGTTGAGTCATATCTACGATTCCTACGATTGGACGAGGAGGTTCTGCAATGCTGTTTGACCTTTGCTTTATTTTAGTATGACTGTAGCACATTTGATTGTTAGATTTTTGCCGTAATTATTTTGATGAATTCATTTTTATTTTGAATCTTCTTTGTGTATTTATTAAAAGTCTCTTGCCTGAGAAATTGGTAATAGCACTTCACTATTTTTTCAGCTTTTATGAATTTCAGAAAATGACAATTTTCCTACAGATTTTTTTCATTTATCATGTTGACATTATAAATTCGGCTCTCGTAGATTCTGGATTTTTCTTAACTGAAGTGCAGTTAACTCGCTACATCTTCTCCCTTGATCTAAGACAAATTCTGTGAGCATTGGAAAGTGCAGACAGAGGTAAAGACGTTACGTACTAACGGGCTTTTAGTCTACTCCACTTAGTTTGAATTTGTGCATCGTAAGCGGTTAGATTGAATTTAAAGTTGCTTGGCGACCGGTTTGGATTTAAGAACGTCTTGCTTTTGTTCAATTTAAGTTATTTTAGTATCCCTAACTTCCTCTTCTTTATCCCTTTATAAGTAACTTGTTTGCGACCTAATAAGCTGATTGAAACTATCTGTTTGTTTAGTATTAACAACAACTACTACTACAACGACAACAACTACAACAACAACGACAACAACTACTTCTACATTACCACCGCCAACTTCAACGCTGTCACCATGTAAGTGAAAGGACTTCTTTACAGTTTCAATTTCAATATTACAATCATCCATATAACTATTTGTGACTTCTTACGTTTTTGTATGTTTTTGTTTTAACTTTTATAATACATATTTTAGTTAAACCTTCTTGTCTTATCTGTTCGACGTCTCTTCTGATTTCTGCAGTAATAGCTCCAATGCTTTTTTGTCTTCCATTATTATCATGAATCATTTAGTGCACTGACTGGACAGGTTCAATGGAAGCTGAAATATATGTGGTTCTTTTCTTTTCAAAAGACCCTGTCAAACACACATCTGCATGGTCTCACACGATCTGGCCAAGATACAACTGAATTTTGAAGAGACTGTGACCTCTGAATTCTGTTTGGTGTTTCTTCTCTGTGTAGTCAAAAAAGAAACACTGACATCATCATTCAAAGAAAGTAAAAAAAAGTAAAGTACCAGCCTATTACTGTCCCACTGCAGGGCATAGGCCTCTTCTCATACAGAGAAGGCACATATTTCATTATTAGAAAACAATTGCATTTGAAAAGGTAATAATGTAGCTGTATAATGTATCAAAGGATATAAATAAACATTAACGTATTTGAAAATCTAGTTAATAAAGGGTTCTAAATTCGTAAAGGCTTGGATGCCAGTCCTCTATAAATAATGAGTTAAAAGCCTACAATACTCAATAGCTTAGTCTACATCAATTTATTTACTTCAACATAATCTATAGTCAGATAAATAAATCAAATTACCATGATTCTGGCACTAACGATAGGGATCCAAAGACTTTTAATGAATGAAATGGAAATCAAAGTCAAACTTTAAATGTTTATTCATTTAGAAACATTGTTAAGCACTTTGGAATCGTTTTGAGTTTACAGACTTAGGTAGTCTGACAGGCAGAATCAGACAGATACCAAAATAACTTTATTTGTTGGAGTTGAGCGATCCGTCATGGATTTGATCAGATTTATTTTTACAAACCTTCAAGTACTATAGGTGGTTTGGATATTGTGTGTACAAAGGATACATGAAGAATAGTGTTACTTTATGATGCTGTAATAAAATTAGCAGCTGTTTTGTATGTCGTAGATGACACAGAGAGACATTTGGAGCAGCTGCATCGCGGGGTTCTAGAAGATCCCGGCCTTGACAACCCGTACATTGTTCTGAGCCAACACCAAATGCAGAACCTAGGTAAATATACCCACAATCTTGATCATTTATCATTATCATCATTTATCCGAAAGATTTCTACTGTCGGACATTGGCCTTCCCCAAGCATCGTTTAACCACTGGTCCTTTGTCTCCAACCATCTCCACATCATCGATTGAATTTTCAAAGACGTAGCAGATGAAAAGTGTAATAATCCAAATAAAGTGGTAAATTAAACTAAAAAGATCTTTTCTGATGGTAAAACTTTCAGTTTTTATACGTTTCTTTTACTGTTAGAACAAGTTTTAAGAGTTAATCTAAATCACAGTGGAGATTTTCATTTAAATGTTGGTCATAGTTGAAAAGAACAAAATTTTGCACAAGATAACGGCGCTTTTTTAGACGCCTCAGATCTATGCTCAGTCTACAAGGCCTGTGTGAATTTCAAAGTCACGAATTTGGAACCATATTACCCAAGTGACTATATATGCTTGACCAGTCACCGAAGGGTAGAATGCCATCGATGACCGGCTGGTGAGCAAACAGTGGCCGGTGGTGGCAGTCTTTTGCCATCAGCCCGGTCAGAGTACAGAGTGACAGCTGGCTCCTGTCCACAGAGATGGTGACGACGATGTGACCGCCGGCGGGGGCGCGCGGCCCCTGGCACGACGGCGGCTGGCCCCCCCTGCCCCCCCTGCCCCCCCCGCCGCCGCACGCCGCGCCCGGCGCCGCGCCCCCCGCGCCCCCCGCGCCCGCGCGCCCCGGCACACTCGTGCTCGCGCTCGCACTGGTGCTCCTAGCGTGACATTCAAACACAGTGATAAACTAAAACAAAGGTTGTTAAAACGGCTTTCACCATTCCACATTCATTAAACACGTTGCCTCAAAGTAGATAGGTACAGAAAGCCAGGTCTATACAGCAAACGAAAAGATATACACGCACACATGGATGCTTGAATGTGGCGATCTGAAACTACATTGTTTAAAACGAATGCCAGTTGCGATCGCAGATTTCCTCACTATGCGTACATTTTCGCTTCTTGTGTGAAGTTGACCTTCTGTCCCTTTCTATTCTGTGACGTTAGTGACCCATGGAACTTTGACTTGTAAATTGTAATTGTAATCTAATAAAACAACGACTGCTGATCACAATTTTGTATTGTTTAATGTATATATTTTAGGGTCGATTATAGACGTGGCTGTAAATAATTTTGCACGAAAATAGTCATATCAATTTATAGGACACGAATATGAATAAATCATTGTTAGTGATTCATTGTGCGATGTCTGAATTGTTTCAAACGCAATAATATTTTCATTGATATTTCGTTTGTGTTTCAATTATTTATCTTCGAATTCTTACAATTTAATTTTGTAAATTGAACACAAAGGTAGCTTTGACATGCGGAGTGGAAATCAATATTGTACTAACTAGTATAATGGAGGTACGTATACCTTTTGATGGGCCAATATTTTATCTTAAGATTTGAGTGATGTATTATTTGGTTCAGGTTTATTATTATAGTCGATATCTTTGAATGCTTTATTACTTATTAATTAAGAGAATGTTGGCCTAAATGTCCAAAGTGTGGTTGTAAAGTTACTGAGTAAGGTAAAGATGTTTAAGTTTTGGGTAATTGTTGAGAAATGTTTGGCAAGTCTGTATAAAGTATTGTTTTCAATTTTGTTCTGACAAAAAGCGCAAAAGTAACAATTCTCCGTCTGAAAATGTTAGATGTATAGGTATTACGTCTATTTGCCTATCAATGTTAATTGAAATACAAAAAAGCATTGATATTGGTGACAAATGGAGGAAAGTTTGTGTACCACGTGTCCTTAACTGTTTTACACTCTATTTGTATTTGATTTACGGTCTAATTTAATTGTAACAATTTTTATACGTGGGCCGGAGACCATCGCAGCAAAAATTACGAAGTACACTTTTTTGACTTTCCGTCTATTACCCTACACGATCGTCAGCCTGAGGCTAAGAGACAATAAATTCCCCTTCAAAAGGACAATTTTCATTTTCTACAAAATTATTATCTTATTTTTTTTACGTCGCTACGTAATATCTTCAGGCGTGATTTGGCATGTTACGTGATGGATGGCCGCAAACCCTTCTAAGTTCAGAGTAACATCTTTCGTTTCCTTGTTTTAAGGAAATTACAGTGTCCAAGAGTAATACATCCATCTTTCACGAAAATACCCGAAAGATTCCGCTGTATTTTTTATGAATAGCCTGAACGGTTACTGTACACCTATTTGTAAATTCCTATGTAAGTATAATGTAAAGAATTAAATTGTATTGAAATGTTCCGTTGTAAAATATAAAAGTTTGGGAATTGTGACCTTGTTTCATTTCATTTAAGTCTACTTTTGATGTTTTACCAATCGCCTGATCTAGAGATCTATCTCTGTTTACATCCAGCCGATTATCCGGTACATAATGTTAAGGTTATTTATAAATCAGTAATTTCTGAATGGTCGGTTTTCACCTCAAATACCGATTTCAATGGAAACTGGATCCGGGAAAATGCAGGCGCCGTAATAGGCTTGACCTAATCGGATTAGGACACGTATAGCTGAAACCCCTCGTTTCAGCTATACGTGGTCCCAACCGAAACGGATATTCAAAAATAAACTGACCTCCAATATTTCGTCGTAACTAAGAATGAAACATTGATTTAGAAATTGACATGAAAGTAAAGAATCAAAAAATCATCTAAAAATATATGAATCGTTCTACATCATTAACGTTCTAGTCTGACAATAGCGGTCACTGACCTTCCAAAATTTTCTAGAATTCGTCATTACACACATTCCACAAACGAAAATAAATGTACCAAACGTCCAGCATTGATATCTGGTGTGGATCCTCAACAATATCCTCATGAAAATTTATTAAAAAAAACAGTTTTCTACGAACAGATAATTCTGCGAAGGGCGGAGTCCTCTTACCATTAAATTAAAAGCAAATTTAAAATTAAAAAACGAACGATTTTTGACAATTCATTCCAAACGTTAACTGAAGGGATATTGACGCCCAAACTGATACCATTAATTCGGTACACGATATTAGACCCCCCAATTTTGAAATCTTTCGTTGTCTTTTAACTTTAACATCATCTCAACCCCCGAAAGCATAGTTTTGAAAATAAAATATAGCTCAAGTCACTAGCAGCTTTCTATAGGCGGTATAATTTTTAAAATCATTTAGTAGTTTTTGAGTTTATCCATTAGAAACTAATATACAAACAAACAAATCTGTCATCTATATTTATGATTAGTTTAAGATAAATTGTTTTCGATCTTTAAGAAGGAAAAATACAAAACCACCGGAAGCCACAACACACACAACAGCCACAAAGTAAATATTATTTACACCTTACACGTGACAATGTTTTAATTAATTGTTCATTCCATTTGTTTAGCGGAATGAGGACTTAAAGTGGTCAAGGGGTCCCTCTATGTGTAATTAGTTAGGGTCACACTGTCGTTGTTAACTTGTATTTTTAGTTCATCTGGAGTACTGCCTCGATGGTTTAGTGGTCGCAAGGGCTACTGCAGAGCATGAGGTCTTGGGTTCAATTTCCGGATCGGGCAATGTATTGTTGAGCTTTCCACCTGAAATTGCTTAGTAACAGATTGGAGTCTACATTCATCCGCCTTTGATACATAGCAGGCGTAATTTGAGAAGACTATACTTAAGTACACTTCTGTCCTACCGTTCGACGAACGCAGGCAGGTCAGCTCAGAACAAACACAACATCTTTTTAGCGCAGCCGTAAGGCACATACTTAATAATATATGTATACTTACTCGTATATTTATTTTTAAATGTATTTCTTGTTACTCATTTTTTGTTTATTTTTTATTTTTTTTGTTTCTATGTTTAGTATTGTGTCTTTGTGTGCCTGAGCCTGTGCTGAATAAATGTTTTTTCTTTCTTTCTTTCTTTTCTTTATCTCATCTCGCCTGCATTCGCCGAATGGTAAGGCAGAGGTGTGCCTATTGTTCACCCTCATTTCGCCAGTTATGTTTTAAGTCCCATGTAATTGGGGAACAGCCTATTGCCACTATCCGGGAACAAAACCATTCGTCTATCAGATAGGTTAACTCTTTCCTTGATAAGTTCTCACTCATCATCCCACATTCTGACTATCTACAAGCATTTTGGTCAGACAAACGCTTACGCAAACCTAATTCCGTAATGTTTATCTTTCATTTACTCTTACACTTTGTAACCTTCGTGTGCCAGCCACCTTTCTCTCATAATTACTCGGTAATCACATTTCATTAAATGTTCCTAAATAAAATACGGTTCCTAAAACTTAAACTAGCTGTGGCCGCGACTTCGCTCGCGTAGACGTCATAAAAAAAACATTTCGTCGCTTAGAAAATATGTACCAACTTTGGACCGGGAGGATCCTCCGTCCTGCCTGGTTATTTTTCCTTATAGTAGATGTAAACTTCCATTTTATCGGATTTTGTTCAGAAATTCATGGGTTTTTTTTTTTTTACGCGGCACTCTATTTTTTATTTTTAATAAGATTACTATACGTTAGTCCTCATAACATCAGCGATTTGCCAGTGCATGTTCCGTCTAAATAAATCCAGCCGTTTCGAAGATGAGAGGGATCAAGAAGAAGGACAGACAAAAATATTTACTAAATACTTTCATATGCATTTACATGGTAAAAAGCTGTTATTTTGGCATAACCAACAGACACTTCAATTTAATGTATTTGTAATGTAATAAAATGTATGAACTATAAATAGATATATCGCTAAAGATGATTTTTACAAAGCAATTTCAAATAATAAGGAAACAGCCACAAGGTGCATCCAAAGAAAAGAGAAAAAGTACATTAATTGTGATGACGCTATAACAACGAACATACATACAAAGTGCGGTGTACGTCACAAGTATTTTAGTTATCGAGTAGCTTCAAAATTATTTTCTGCATTACATTCATCCCGATACTCCATTACCGACTACATCCTTAGGTCAGCACGCCCCTCGAATCTTTCGCATAAAGAACAGTACAAATTACATCTCCGATGTGATTCATAGGGTGGATTGGGATCGTCCCTAATCTCCCTCTTTTACTTAGCTTACTTCAGCCTCATTCCGAATAACAATACTAGAATTAGCAGTTTATAAATCTGTGGGGCTCACGATGATTGCTTTTGAATTAGATTGTAGTAGGCTTTGTGATTCATTGTCTTTGTTGAAATCTGTTGGAAATGGGCTCATTTTGTTGCTTTTGGGTAACGGTAATGATAAAGGCTGGTCTGGGTAAAGAGAATATTATAATATTGTTTAGACTGGCTTAGAAAGTTATATAACTACCTCGTTGCTTTGTAGTCTTTGTAAGCACTACTGTAGAGCATGAGGTCCTGGTTTCGATTC
Source organism: Phlogophora meticulosa (assembly GCA_905147745.2). Classification (NCBI taxonomy): domain Eukaryota; kingdom Metazoa; phylum Arthropoda; class Insecta; order Lepidoptera; family Noctuidae; genus Phlogophora; species Phlogophora meticulosa. The sequence continues at coordinate 603,164 of LR990523.1, forward strand.
CCGGATCCGGACTATACTTGGGTTTTCCAGCTCGAATTTTTCAATAGCAGCTCGGAGTCTGTATTTGTGCCCGGTCGTTGACATTAGGTTCGCCCCTAAACGAGACTTAAATATAACTGGAGATATGTGGGTGTAGTAAGTATACCTCTGCCTTATCCTTCGGGGGATACTGGCGTGATCTTATGATGATGATGAGATAATTATGTCCATGGGGTTAAGTTGAAGATAATAAACGGAATACGTGTTAGGCGTATCCGTGTCAGGATTTCTGAGTACTTGCACGTGTTGGGCTCGTACTTATATTTCTTTTGTTATCTTTTCCTTTCCGCTGTCCCTTTATCAACAAGAGGCTGACGAATCTTTGTGGACCCAGGTTGATTTCGTCTCATTTCAAATAATATATGAATACCTTTATACATCTAAATGTACCTTGGATGTCATGGATTATTCTCAATTATTGTGATCATGTGATACTAAATGATAGGACAATCATTTAGCATCACATGATCGCAGTAACTACGTTGTATGTCATCTCCTAGATTTATACCGCGGTGTTACCCGTGGTTAAAAGTCAATTTGAAATGATTTGAAATCCCCACGGGAATATTTCACTTATTCACAATAAAAAGTAAAATATATGGTAATCTATGTATGACTTACCTTCTCAACAAAAAACTGTCTGTTTGTTTGGGCTAATATCCGAAACCCCTGAACCGATACTGACGGGAGATGATTGAGGATGATGATCATTTCACCGGCAGATAGCTAATGTTATAAGAAGTAATTTAAACTTACTTTTATTTTAGAAAACTAAACAGGGTTCTCCACAAAAAAAATAAAAAGTAATGCTTCGTTAAATTCCACGTGGACAAAGTCTAAGGCACAGTTACTATTACATATATCAAAACTTTAATTTCATCAATCTCTTAATCCGACTTGAAATGTAATCTTGGTACAAGACTATCGCCTGTCCCATAACCGAACAAACCTTCGGAGCGCGTCTCCTAATTAATCTCCAGGGCGGTTTGCATTTTGTACGAAACTCTAGGTGGTAACATCGTGCATAAAATTACAATAAAACAGAGTTATCTGCCGTAATGGCTGCCGCTCTTATTTATAGCACCTGCGTCGATAAATTCAAAGATGTTGGATTCGCGGATGTGTTGCTTTTATAGCTTTATTTTCGTACTTGACTTGGTGGAGTGGAAGTAACAGTGTGGTGCGGGTTTGAATGCTTAAGTGGAAACAGTGCGTGTGTCAACATCTATGGTTTATAGCCATTTGGTGAAGTTATTTCAGCCGTCGTGGAATGGATGTGTTTTCGAAAGTTTATTTCAGCATCAATATGGGACGCTAGCTTTTTCTTGCGAAGAATATAATGGAGGATACCTTCATTCTTAAATAAAAATTGAAACAACATTCAATTTAAAAAAATTGAGTGTTTTATATTGTTTTAATAAAAAATATAGATAAGCGGTTTTTAATACACAGATAAGGACGTCCTGAAAATGCTTGCTGTATGTATCCAAGACATAATGTAAATTACCGTTTGTATTACTACACTTAGCCTAGTTTATCAAAATTATTAGCAATGCACTGCAATACTCCGTATACCGACAGCGCGCGGCATCTGTCAGCCGTCACAGTATCCGTAACATTACATCACGCCTGTATTCCTCGCAGGGTAGGGCAGAAGTGTACCATTAGTACCACTCACATTTCACCAGTTACGTGTTATACCCATGTAATAGGGGACAGCCCTATTGCCATCTGGGCAACTGCGCTCATATCCAGTCTTCGGGCTGCTAATGAGAAAATTTATATTGGTAAAACTCAATAACACTTTACCCGACCTGGGAATTGAACCTAGGACCTCACGCTCAACAGTCGCGCTTGGGACCACTAGACCACCGAGGCAGTAGCCGTTTCCCTGTAACGAAAATTAAATTTGACAGTTACAATTTAAATAATCAGCCTAAAAGACATTTTGGTAATAATACAGTGTCCCTAAGCTAAGCTGTAACCTATGTTATGTTAATAAATGATTTGATTTGAGTTGGTAATTCCTCAGATAGTTCCATCAGCTTCTATTTGGCTGTATCAACTAAATGAATAAGTAAATGGCTCCTATCTACGGAGAGCTCGTGAATGCAATTAGCAGATGAGTGTTGACATAACAGGAAGGTAATATATCATGAGGACACGTTCACATTATTAACAACACCTTCGTTGCTGAATTATTGTTCAAAGGTAGGTTGTTGACGTGTATTTGTTGAGATGAGGAAGTTTGTCTACCGGGATTACTATTCTCCGCTATGCAAATTTCCTCATCTCCAAGGTTTTACTAATATTTACTTTTGTTTTCACTTTTAATTTGGTTGAAATTAACTGTAAATCATAATATTGATTTCGTTGATTTAATACTTACTTTTATAATATTATACTGATACCAGTTTTGACCGTCATGAACATCGTCCTCTTGCCCTTATCCCAATTTATATGGGGTTGGCACAGCATGTTTTCTTCTTCCATAGATCTTTATTTGCCGTCATCTCAAAAGTAACCTCCTTCCTTGTCATAATATTATCTTTTACACAATCCACCCATCTTCTTTTGGTCTCACTCTACTCTTGTAACCCTTCACATACTCAAAACTTTTCTCATAATGTGATTCTCATCCGCATCATATGTCCAAACCATGACAACCGATTTCCTCACATTTTTCTCGTTTACAGGCGCCACTTTCAGTTTTTATCTTACATACTCATTTCTTTTTGTATCCATTCGCGTAACACCATCTATCCCCCTCAACATCCTAATCTCAGTTGCATGCAACTGCCTTTCGTTCATCTTTTTTGTGGCCCAATATTCTGACCCATAGAAGACAGCAAGTCTTGTCATTGTTTTATAAATAGCCTCCTTAAGTGTAAGGGGAATGTGGGAGTTGTAAGTTGTTCCTGCTTCCTGCGCCCATTTCTTTAACTAGACCTTCTATTCTAAACACACGGGAGGTTTAGTTTTCACAAAGTTTTAATACGGAATAAAGCGAGATTTTTTTTCCACTATAAATCCTCCTGTCTCTCTCATTTAGAAACTGCGGTTCGACGTATCTTATGAAGTAAATAATACGAATGACAGTTTTAGCACACTTTATTTTCCTCACAGCCTATAAACATTAGGTACGACAAAACTTCTGAGACACCGCGGAGAAATACATTTTTTCCCAAATGAAAACGAAATTGGACAGGTGTCCCGCATTTAAATTCGGTCAGCTGAATATCTTTACATAATGCATGAGACAACACGTCAAATGTTTGTGTTTCGAACAGAATTCTAAGAAATATATTTTGTGTGAAACTTTAGATAAGTAAAAATATTTTCATAATTTCCTTCATTTATTAAACATTATACAGGGTGAAAGGGACATTGATCCACAAACTGATACCTGCCATAAGTTAAGTGCATGCTTCTGGACCACCCAGAGTTGCAATTATTCGTCGAAATTTTCTAAATTTTACGTTTTTTTCTGATGTTTTTCTTAATTTAAACAGAGTTAAGGGCAATCCCGTATTTTCAATAACATTCCCATTCTAATTTCAGTCTCAATCTATCAAAAGTACACCTACATTTACCTAACAACATTGATTGTCGCTGAAATGAGATTGTGATTGAAATATTTGAATGAAAAAAAAAGAGCAGGGTCAATGGTACCAACGGTTTGGGCTCCAGAGACAGGAGCGGACCTCCATCCCGTCACTATGAGCCGTATCAACGAATACTGCCTTCTGAATCAGGCCCTAATATAACAGTTATTATTTTCTCCATAATACTATTATACTTGTACTGCCGTAATATTTTGTCCATTCAGGCTGTACCCAACATAAGTCCCACTTAATTGCCTTTACTAGAATTACGTGCGAAATAAATTAGATTTAGCTAAGTATAAAACGTCTGATAAAAGATAACACTGTTACGGCTTCCATTATCTTTCCTTTGTCTTTTCTTAAGTACCTGAGTAATTACTTGTTATAGCTACTAAGTAAAATATTACACTGTGCCTAACGAAGTTATCTTTGTTTTTGAGTTTTTAAAATACAAAACGAACGTATACGTATTTAATAAAATAGAAAACAAAACAAAGCTATTCGATTTGGTTGCATTATAAATTCGATACGTTACCAATGCGAACTCTCATCGATATTCGATAATTCTTCTGAAACTCGATACAATTGAATCGATAAGTGCCCGCCGCAGCGGTATCATTACAGTGAATGCTCATTATTTTACATTTTACCGTTTCATTGAGCATTTAAATTACTTGGGCCAATTACTTACTGCAGTTGGCAAATGACTGGTTCAATATGAAAATATTTAATTTTCTCAAAAATATTGGGTATCTTTACAAATAGCTTTTCAGTTCAGTTAAAATTAAAACATGCCTGGACATGACATTATATACTGGGTGGAAAAGACATCAGCGCATAGACTGATGATGGTGTTATCCGTTTGATTTTCTATTTTCTATTCTGAACTTTTATTGAATTTTTAAGTCGGGCTTTTCTGATGATGGTTTCGGTTTTACTCAGTGAGATTGTTAATGAAAGAAGTAATTTACTTACTTTTTAATTAAAACCTCATTGGAGCGACAGAAATTATGATTTCCCCATGTTTTTTTTCAACAGTTTTCATAAAAAAAAATATCAGACAAAACGTAATCATTTTGAAAATTCAGTCTAAATGTTTCAACGCTTAAGAGAGTCCAGAATCATGTGCGTCGAAGGATCTTCTATCCTGTATATGTTAATAAAATATATCTATACATTTATATCCTGAAGCATACTATCTTACATGAAATATAAAAGACCAATTCACTGGTTCACCCTTTCCCATACAATCCATAAAACTATCAACAAATATCTTCCTCCAGTAAGTGATTCAAAAGAGGTTTTATTTTTCCAGTACAACGCTCAATTGACGTTTCACTTACCCGGGTACATCGAATACCCGGGTGTAAGTATGACCGGGACATTCTACCCGGATAAACGCTATTTTATTTTGGGGAGCTCACTTATTTTCTTATACAAGACTTTGTTTTTGCTTAAAAGGTTTTCAACTTCTGATATCGATGCCAGAAATTAGAGTATGCGGAACACATAATGTAAACAAGTGGGTCAGTGTTGTAAGTAAAGTTTTTATTTTACATAATCGATAGAAAGACGTATACTGACCTTAATGTTAATGTCCTTCTGGAAGGTCAGGTGCGTAGTGCTCGCAACGTATGAACGTAAACGAACGAAGCGAAAGGAGTATGTAAGGATCGTAGTTGGTGACGTTCGGTAGCTTCTGCGTTCATAGGACGAAGCGTGAGATGATGTTTTTAAAACATTTAAACTCACATACACAAATAGGAACCACGAACCACTATATGCAGGCAAATATTTGTTTTGAGCGGTAATCGAACACGCGACACGCAGTCAGACAAACGCTCAGCCACTGCGCCAACCGTGCTGTCGTACAACAATAATAACCATTTTCGACCTGAAGAAAATAAAGCAAAATTAGAAATGGTTATATCTGAATTGGTTATTAAGTCAAAAGTGGAAAAAAACGACTGAAATTAGCCCCACTGTCGCTCTTACCCACAAAATAACAAGTAGTAATACAACATCCCAAACACTTGAGAGCCTCTGTTTAATATTAACATGTTCCTAAATCTTTGTGAGTCCTAGATTAGGGTGAACCACCGAATTGTCGTCCTACCTTTTATTTATTAGGCTAGTATTTACTTTTCGAGTTTGTTTTTGTCCCTCACGAATATATTATTTCGCAAAAAACAAAGTGTGTGTGGTTTACACGGTTTTAAATCGCAGTATTTTTTGGAACCCTACAATCTATTCAAAGTTGCTGATAGAATCCCAAATTGGATCAACGTTTTCTATGGTTATGCTCGCAGCGATTGGTTTTTGCGCTGAAAACCGGACAAAAATAATCGCTGCATACATTCAACGCTCTATTTGTACCGGGATGTATGTGGTCCATAAATTGGTCGGAGCGAAAGTTTCAACGTTTATAAATACAAATTGCCGTAAAATATCGCTTTTTTACTAAAACGAGTGAAGAGTATTTCGTTGCTTTGTACCCTTTGTATTTATCTCATCATGTGCCTACGTTACCTTTTCCCGACTATGTTGGGGGCGGCTTCTAGACTAACCAGCTGCAGCCAAAAACTACCAGTATAATGCAACGTTTTGTTTCAAAATATTAAAAAAATATTGGAAATCGGCAGTCATGGCGCGTGCCGCCAGAAGTGAAAACATAAAAGGGTGTAATACATAACTGTCAGTCTGGCTCAACACGTCATATTAGCATGGCATTACTTTTGCCCTTACCATAAACATCGCAAATCGACTAGAAGTTTTCACTAAAAAAAAAACTAGTACATAAACATACATAGAGCGACCTCCATAACCGTGTTACTTGGTAACACGAGACTTTTGGGTAGTCAGACTTTTGGGTTTCAGAAAACCCGTGAGGACTATCAATGATCTTCCAATGGCAGCCAAGACTTGCTTGCTTTTCGAGGCACAGATGGATTTCGGTATGATATGGGTAGTCAACTATTCACGAACTGACTTCGGTCAGCGTACCTTAAACTTCAATAGACCTCTATTTCAAATTTATTTATTTTCAATAGAATCTATTTTGTTGAAATCAAATTCCCAACCGAACAGTTACGATTGAAATCTTCTACACAATTCTCTAAGGTAAAGCTCCGTGAACATTGCTGCGTTTCTGCTGTTTTTCCATTTTTATGAGATTTTTCCCGAGTTCATCGTTCGAAACCGCATTTTTTTTTTGTTTCGTCCTTTGGTTTATCATTTTCTTTTGCGAGAACGTGCTACGTAGGCGACTTATATAAGAGAGAGGTTTACTGAGGGTATGATAATAAAAAAATCATCTTTATGTATCATACATTAAATAATTTGCCACATGTAAGCTAGCACACACGAATATGCCATAAAATATATACATATATACCAAAATTAACAATTAAATCAAGCAAAGCCTGCAAATGTAATGAGAGGATCATGTCATTAACACAAAATAAGAACAGTAAAAAATAACATTAGACATATAAATAAAGAATTATTAAACATTTCAGTAGGCTAAATAACAAACTGAGAGAACATAATAACATTGTAAAAATGTCCCTTGTTCAACTAAGCGAACCACTATTCTTGTTTTTGAGATATTCGTTGATCGAATAATATGCCTTAGAACAAAAGGTTTGATTTTAGTTTAGCTTTAAAATCTATCAAAGAAAATGATACCGAGCCCCACAAATGAGCTCTGTAGGTACCTTATGAAGTCGGTGGAAAGGCGCAAATATTTAGGATAAGAAACTTAATATCACCAGGTCACCCCACTGATTTAAGAATATGCAAGACGCCCGCCGCGCCAAAATGTGGGTGTACTATAAGTACACTGATGAAAGCATCAGTGTACTTATAGTACACCAGTACATTTTGCCAGTCCCTGTAGGAAAGACCCTGTAGGGATTGCAGACAAGATATTTTATTTATTTTTCTTTATTGGGAAAAACAACAGTTATATGATCCAATTAAATAATGACGAGTTTAATTTTAAGACGAAATAAACGTAATACACCTTTGGTCTCATTATTATTATAAATAAATAGTTACATGCGCGTAAATTTTGCAGAAAAGTATGTATTTGTACATTTACTAGAGAAAATAAAGTAGGTAGCTATATTATGTTTTCAATTGCCATTTTATAAACTTCAAGTGTCAAAGCGCAAATGTTACATACATTTGCGCTTTGACACTCTAAGTTTATTTAAGTTGAGTAGATGTAAGAGTGTAAGTGAGAGTATAAATTATATTTTAGAATATCCCAAAAAAATTCAGGCTTACAAAATAAACATTACCAACAAAAGTAATATCGATTAAGGTACACACAGATACCACAGAGTAAGTCCCAATAGGCGGAAAAGTCACGGTACACCTACGTGGGTACCTGCCAACGTAATCAAACGGTGTCCTAATTAAGGGGCATGTAGCGCCGCGGCGCCGCCCGCAGCAATGTCGTGTAGCCAAACCGAAATGTGACAATTTTATGAAATGTCCCTTTTTATTACGTCCGAGTATCTAAAAACATTACGAACAATTCTGTTTTTGGACAAATGAAAAGGTGAGAGATGACCTAGAAAGTTAATCGTGGACGTTTAAAAAATGTTTTCGGGACTGTTACTGCTGACTTGGTAATGCGCCGATGGGTTGAAGTTTGATTTTTTATAAATAGATTTTTTTATTTTTGTCTTTAGATAAAAGTTGTATCTGTGGCACTTGTTTAGATATTTGAGTGTCTGACGTTATTAAAAAAATATATATTCTGAAATTAGTTTCCAGATATATCTAAACGGTTGATGAACAATAAGTCTGAAGCTGACATGCAATTATTTTTGGTATTTGTGGGAATGTTATCAAACCATAAAGATTGTCTTGTCTGTCTAAATAGCATTTCAAAATATTTTCTAAAACTTTCCTTTTTTTCTTGTTTATTTTTTTATTTGTTTATTGTCTTCTGTGGTAAAGCTATTATTTTTATTTCTTTTGTTTCTTTTTACCATGTTCAGTCAGTGCGGTTATAAATCAAACAATTATAGCATGAGTAATCGAGCATCTCAGAGTGAATAGCAGACAAACTATCGTGGTTTTTAATTTAGTATGATTAAACGCAATAAAAATGATAAGTCGTATTTTATTTCGGTCTAAAATTCTTCTCATAAATATGTGTAACATGAAAAAGGATTTTAATCATTATAGCTAACAAGGTCTGCCTGTGGCTTCCTACAGATAGATTAGGTACTCAATGTAATTCTCCTGGAAAATTACTTGGCTAGCAGGAATTAGGTTAAGTAATTACCACTGTTCCTGGGGTGCCCGAGCTAACGTATAATCAGTTTAGTGTTAGGACTAAAAATAGCTGTGTGTTACGTGGATGAAAAATAAAAACTAAGTCTATAGTAGACTAAGTTTCCATTTCATAATATTCGGTTTAAGAAAGAAGGACAAAATCACATACTTATATTTTCTTCAAAAACCTATTTGATTTAAGCTATCTTCACATATATAGATTACAAAACGCAAAACTATCCTGATTAACTAAACATATTAAAAAACACTATGAGGCATCGAATAATTCCTCCGCCATACTGTGTCGGCTGGTGATGATCCCTTAAAAATGGCGGTCTTGCTATATTGTATGGCAATGCATAGCTTTCGGCCTAGGTACAAGCAAGGCTTCGGGGCACGGAACGTATCAAACAAACATCTATAAAAGAGAAAAAAACCGGACCAGTGTGAGTCGGACTTGCCCACTGAGGGTTCCGTACTTCCAAGTTTTCGTGAAAATCTAAATTTGACCATATCTTTTTATTGTGTTGACTCAGAACCTTGATTTATATACACCTAATAGGTACTTAGACCACAGTATCTGGTATACATTTCAACTTGCTAAATCCACCCGCTATTGAGAAAATCGGTGGTGACACTCAGACAGGTGGACAGACAGATATATAGATGGACAAAAGAGTGATCTTAAAAAGGTTACTTTTTTACCTTTTGAGGTACGGAACCCTTAAACATGATACAAGTTATTTTAAACAGAATATAAGCACTTGGTCCCTAGGGACAGAGAGTTTTACCCTTAAACGATATGAAAATATATCTACCGACAAATACTTACCTTACTTCTAATTCTAGGAAAGCTGAACTTCTCCTGAGTGACTTTGGGACTAACAGAAGCCGCTAAATTTCTCCTCAATTATGTCCGTAAGTATAACGTCTACAAACGAAATCTACAAGACAGGGAATAGCAAACAAACTTAGATTAGATTCATCTCCTTTCCAAGAATTCTCTCCGAAGAACTTACTACCGATTACAAACGACTGTAATCTGTGATGTTAGTTCGCCCCTATATTATTACGTCTTATCACATCACTAAAAAGTTGGTGATCATCTGCCTGCCTTTTCCCAACTATGTCAGGGTTGGTTACCTATCTAACTAGATAAAGCTGAATACCATCATTTTATTACATGCAGCGACTGCTAATCTGACCTCCACAACCCAGTTACGGTGCAACACTTTGGTAAGAATGGTTGTTAAATTTTTGGGCTACTGAATATTCGTAACTACTGTTAAACGGTACTTCCCGAGGCACGACTGGTATCGATATGTAACCCCATCTACGGACCGACCTCGGCAAGCATTGGTGGACACGTGGATTTTTTTTTCATTAAGTCCCTGCGATATTGTTGTGTAAAACAAATAGAGTTAAAAATTCAATCCGATAGGCTTACAAACACAAAGAGATACACTCATTCAGAGAGTTCATAGAACAATATCAAATCAAAATCGTATAGGTACGTTTTACAAAGCAATTATGAAAAACAAGCGAACGAGCCAATTGACGATAAAAGGAGAATTAATTCGGCGTTTGGCGAATTGGACTGTAGAATGGAATGCCGACGCCTCACCTATGACCTTTTCGTGGAATTCGATCGTTGAGTTGACCCTTTCCGTAACGCTTTACTTCACTTTTGTTATTGAAATCGACATTTCCATATTGATCTTGACTTCCACGCTGTTTGATTTTTGGAGCGAATGAACAATTTCGCTAATAAATTGATTTTATTAGCGAAATTGTTTTGAACTAGCTGTTACCCGTGCCTTCATTTGCGTACTATTTCATGGAACCCCAATTTATTTTTCTATAATAAGATTTACTGTATTAAGAGGTAATGAAATTTTTATTAAAATCTGTCCAGCTGTTTCGGAGATTAGTCCGAAGAAACAGACAGAGAGACAACATTTTATATACTTTTTTTTTAATATAGCTAACGTACATGTCTTTCATATTACACATAAATATAATATCAGTACTTCCCGATGGGTCGTTCAGAGGTGCACCTATAAGATGAACGATGTGGCGCAGCGGGCGAAGGTCCGCCTGCGACGCAGGAGGTTGAGGGTTCGATTCCCGCCTTGGTACAAATGTATTTTTTTTTTAATGTTGCCCCACACTAGGAAGTTCTCCTGTGTCGTGGGTGCGTTTCATTCAGACTCACATACACAAACAGCGGGCTGTTTGTGTATGTGAGTCTGAAAATGAAATGTATGAATGAAAATGTTCCGGGTCGGGACCCGGAACATTTACCTGTAGGCCATACAATTATTTGTTCCGTGCGGAAATCGAACACACGACACGCGGTGTAGCAGTCAATCGCTCAGCCACTGCGCCAACCATGCCGTCATGTCACAAATCTATCTATGTAATGTTGAGAATATCAGTCATCTAGTACCCATAACACAAGCTCTGCTTAGATTGGGGCTAGGTGATGCTGTGTTTATTGTCCAGCTTTATTTATTTATTTACTTAACATCCATATACTACTTCTGCTGTACTTTCATTACAAACAGACTTTAACTTTATTTATTTCTATGGAAGAGCGTATTGTTCACTCAGACAGAAACATGTGCGGTTAATGACGAATACAGTGACGTCATTATCTTAAATAAATTACGAAACGAAGTCGACAATAGATGCTCTTAGCTCGACATGTACTTGTCTGGCTAGAAATCTTTTCTCCTGCATGACACAATGTCAAGTGGCAGTTGTATCTGTGGGCGGCAGTCTTTTATCCCCTAAAATGACTGTTACTTCCAAAGAATAGTTAGTATTTCTTGGAAAAGTATTTGAGATCCGATAAGTAGAATAATGGTACCGTCTACGCCAAACCGGATTGTATTAGTTACTTACCAATATCATGTTCTTTTTATTTTGAAATTGGGTCTCATGAAAAGCTCGTTAGTTAACGTCTTCGTCTATTCTGAGGTACCTTAAAAAAGACTAATAGAGACAAAACTTTGAAGGATATTTTCATCTTAACGTAATATTATTGTTTAGAAACAAGGACTTTATTTTTTAATGAATTGAAATGTGTAAAAGCCCTAGAAGAACATACACTGAGCTTATTGGTGAAGTTCTACAAAAAGGTCAGGTGAGTAGTTTTCGCAACTGGCGTGCGTGTATGACCAGATGTATGAACGTAAACGAAGTAAGGCAGTGTGGAAGGACCGTAGCATATGTCATTCTGTAGTTTCTGCCTACCCCCGAGGGAAAAAGGCGTGAGTTCATGTATGTACCCATGTATGAAATTTATGATTTGGAAACCTTGTCACGAACAAGGAATATTTATTTGTAAGGTTTGATGGTGTATAATTACGGAGTATTCTAATTTAATAATATTAAATTAACGCGAACATCTCATATAGTATTGTTACAATTTGACGACCTATGTGGCGCAGCGGGCGAAGGTCCGCCTGCGACGCAAGAGGTTGCAGGTTTGATCCCCGCCCTGGGACAAATGTTTGTACGATCTACAAAGATTTGTTGAAAAACTTAAAAGTAGATATATCACATAATTTAATCATATATTTTTTACTTTATCTATCATCACCTTGCTTTGTATATTAAGTTGCACTGAACTTTAGTTCTGATACAAAAACTAATATATGTATTTCTTGCACGACTTTCCTTGTCAGGAGTTTATTGTACATATTTTAAGAACTATTCCACATTGTCGGCACTATAGGTCTTTTGTAAGGAACCAATTTTTTTTTATATATAATATTGTTAGTAAGTACATGACTGTTTGTTGCCAAAATAAAATAAATAAATAAATTTGTTCCGGGTGTTCTGGGTATTTTCTATGTTTAATAAAAAATATCTATCCATGTAATGTGTTGTATTAAGTATATCAGTCATCTTGTTCCCATAACACAAGCTCTGCTTAGCTTGGGGCTAGATGATGCTGTGTTTATTGTCCAGCTTTATTTATTTTTTAACATCTATATACTACTTCTACTGTACTTTCATTACAAGCAGACTTTAATTTTATTTATTTCTATGGAAGAGCGTATTGTCCGGCATTATTTATTTTATTTATTTATTTAATTCACCCCTGCGTTTCAATTAACCCGTTTCACAGAAAATTCACGACTTTGTTTATGGTAACAAACTAACAAAGTAATGTTTTAAATGAAGAATATTATGAAATAGAATAGTTTTATTTATGATGGGCTTCACCATCTGCCAGCCTTTTCCCAACTATTTCGAGGTCGAGTTGTAGTCTACCAGATGCAGCTGAGTACCAGTATTTACATAGAGCAGTCGCTCAAGGTATGGTATGAGATCAGATAGGCAGTCGCTTATCTGACCTCCACAACCCAATTACTGGGTACCCGATACCTTTCGGTAAGAATAGTTGTCAGACTTTCAGACTTCTGGGTACCCGTAACGACTGCCAAAAAAAAAAAAAAAAAAATTACCTCCGGGACCAACTGCTTAACCTGTTTTCCGACGCACGTAAGGATATATGTAACGAATGATCATCCATCCACGGACCAACCAGTAAATTGGGTAGCGGAGCTTAACCTTCAATCGACCCGTGCGACTGTTATTATTTAGCCACAAGCTACTTCCTTATTTGTAATGGGCTTATGGATAACTACTATTAGCGCCACGTGTCGATCGAAGGCTAAGCTGAGCTGAGGTCGGGCCGTGGATAGGTGAAAATCCATTACATGCCGTCTCGGCTGCCATATGTAGATCATTAACAGTCGTTACGGTAGTCAGAAGCTTGATAGTCTGACAAACAGACTAACTAAAGAGTATCGTGTTACCTCTCCACCTAGGCATAATAAATGATGAGTTACGTATATTAATTAATGATATCAAAAAAACAAAAGTCTATTATTGATATTCACAAACAAACGACACTGAGCCATCCTCTTCTCGTAGCCGTTCTAAAACAATTTATTTCATCAGGATTCGGATCCTTATAAATTAAATTACTTAGCGATCTATTTTTGTCTTTTTGCGTGAATAGTCTGCCACTCTCGCACAAAAACAAAAATAGATCGCAGAAACACGACCAGTCCTTTAAAGTTACCCCCCGAGCTAACGATCAAAGAAATAATTAAATCAAAAACAGTCCTTCAGAAATCTCAAATAATCAAGACAGCGCGGTCCGAGCCACCTTTATATATCACAACAATGCCGACATTGTGAGGGTCTGAGATCCATCCGACCGGTACGTAAAGGTGTCTTTGATCTTACTATTAGTTTAGGACCGTTCACCCAATTACTGGTCACAGTGCAGGCATTACGTAAGTAATCAGTTTCAAGATTTCGTAATTGACTGTGAAAAGACTGGTTTTAGTTGCTGTTAATTAGTTTTAAATAACTGAAGAATTCTGAACGAGAGACCTTAGTTTCCACTCTCTCTTTCTCAGTGAAAAGATGTCCACAGCTGGATATTGGCTTCCCCCAATATCTTCATAACAACGCGTATTAAGACAGAAAATATTCTTTTCCACTAAACCCTCCGTCATGATTAATTATATGAACACAAATGATTATGTAATATTTCGTCAACAAATCATGAAGATAAGTAAAGGTACATTATAAATGCTTGGAACTAAAGGAAGCTTCGTGATGATTTTTTATCGAAGATTTTTTTTAACATTTTGAAGACTCTTACCAACATCATACAGTTTATTTTATTTATTTTAATACTTTAAGCACACAAATGTACAGAGGCGGACTTAATGCCATAGGCATTTTCTACCAGTCAACCTTTGGGTGATGCAGAGACAAACAGTGGCAGGTGCAATTTCTTAAAAGAAAAGTGAAAAGAAATATATATATTATTATAAACTATAAATATAATACCTACATAGAATATATACACAAATAAACATATACACAAACACAAACATAAACAATAAGAACAGTTAATGAGAAAACATTAGCGCTGTGATGAAACCACTGCCAACTTCTTACGAACATGCTCACGCACTTTAACTTTGTAGGCCAATCGGCTGGTTGCCATCCTGATTTCCTGGTACATTGGTTATGCAAATTTCTTTTAATCCTTAATATTTTTCCTTTAGGTAATTTGGTTTATTTTAGCTTTACAGGAGGTGCAATCAAAGGAGTAGTTTCCGTATTTTTAAGAACGCTCGCTTCTAAGTTTCTGGAGCCACTGCCGATCTGAGTCAAACAACCTTGGTGGGCTTAATGGGCAACACGATGCCCCTTGGTAAGACTGGTCGTCGGACTTTCGGGGTTCTGACTACCCTTATCGACGTGTCGAAGACGTCTACAAACGACAGCTGGGACCAACGGTTTAACGTGCTTTCCAAAGAACGGAGAAGTCTCGATATGTTTCGAACGGTCACCCATTAACAGATTGACCTTGGCAAGCGTAGCTGAACGTTTGATCAACCCGTGCGGCTGTTTTTATATCGCCACGAGCTCCTCCTCGAGAATAATGAATCCTTTTATTTCAGGAAATGTACACGCATTGGCATTGGCTAATATACAATTAAATTATGTAAATACAAATAAAAATAAGTAAATTAAAAGAATGTGGCAAACGAATTAAAATGATTCTACATAATAGGTCTTTACCTATGAAATTGCCGTTTTGTATGAAAAAATTTAAATGAATTTTTTTCATGTATTTTTTATTTGTATTAATCGAAGTAATCACCCATGCAATCAATGCATCTTTGCCAACGCAGTGGCAGTTTATTGATGCCCCTCTTAAAGAAATCAGCTGGACGGGAGGCAACAAATTCTTCAAAGGCATTTTGTACTGCCTCTCGGGTATTGAATTTTTTTCCCGCCAAGAAGTTATCCAAATTCTGGAAAAAGTAGTAGTCTGTAGGCGCAAGGTCTGGTGAGTAGGGCGGATGACGGAGAGCTTCCAACCCCAGTTCTTGCAACTTGGAGACCGTCTGCTGTGCAGTATGAGGTCGCGCGTTGTCGTGCAGGAGCAGCGGAGACGAGCGATTGACCAATGCTGGTTGGAGATGTGCCAGCTTCTCCATCATTGTGTTCAATTCTTCACAGTACACATCTGCAGTAATGCTCACCCCGTTGGGTAAGAAGCTGTGTTGAATCACACCGGCGCTAGACCACCAAACAGTGACCATCACTTTTCTTGGGGTAAGTTTTCGTTTAGGGCATTGTTTAGGTGCTGAACCAGGATCCAACCAACTTGCTGAGCGCTTGCGGTTATCAAACAGAATCCATTTTTCATCGCAGGTAACAATGCGGTTCAAAATTCCTTCATTTGTGTGTCTGTTGAGCAGTGCAAGGCACGTCTCGACGCGTACTTCGCGCTGGCGATCATTGAGTTCGTGGGGCACCCATTTGTCAAGCTTTTTTACCTTGCCAATTTGACGCAAATGGACCAATATTGTTTTGACGCTAACGTCGAAAGCTGCTGCTAATTCAGCCGTAGATTGTGTATCATCAGCTTCCACAATCGCCTTTAATTCGTCATTGTCGACCAAAGTCTTCGGACGACCGCGAGGTTCATTTTTCAGGTCGAAATTTCCAGAACGGAAGCGAGCAAACCAATAACAGGTAGTGCGTTGGTTTGTAGTGTTAGCTCCGTAAACGTCGTTGATGTTGCGTGCCGCTTGTGCCGCGTTGCTGCCACGACGGTACTCATATTCCATAATTACTCGAATTTTTAACGTATCCATGATGACGAAAAAGATTTAAATGCGATGAAAATGTAACACTAATCAATAAACAAATGACTACTTTTGGAAAAAAAAATCCATGTTTTTAAAATAAAATTAATTTGAAATTAGAATTCTTAGCCAAACAAAAAATATTTTGATTTGAAATGGCCAGTACTGCAGAACGGCAATTTCATAGGTAAAGACCTAATATTTAAAATCAAATAAAATCTCATTAGTTAAATTATTATGCGAAATAAAAAACATAAAATACTTTCAATTTGCCTGCATTTTTGACAAGTTTTTGACATTGATTCGCGCTGAAATATGCGACTTAATTTTGATTGGTCTTAATGAAAAGGCAAACTACACTTAACATCAATTCAGTATTCTTGACACCAGCCAGTTGATTGTCTTTCAAAAACTTTTGACATTGAAAACAAAGTTATCCTGTTACTCTGACTATAATTCTGATATATTTATTTTGGAATCCTCGGAGACCCTATATTTCAATACAATATTCTAAGTAGTTCGAACGATAAAAACCAACTTAAGGATTATTTTATTCGACCAAGAATCGTAAAAAGCTCAGAGCAACAGAATAATAAAACTGTAGTATAAACATGTAATAAGACTTTTTATTTCAATAGTACTACACCTTGGTGACACTCCACGCTTTACTTATTATGCTGAGGCATCAATATTCAAATTGGAAAACCCTTGAAATAAATTCTAGTGAAACAATAAAGAACCGTATCTATTGAAGTCTGAATTATAAATTCGATTACGTATGGAGATTAGATTTAGCAAAGGTGAAGGATCTAGAGAATCTTTTAAAGTAGACAAAATTTCCCAACACTTTTTTGCCAATAGAATTTCACATGTGTGTAACCTACGCTTTATTGTTCATCATTTTTTCTATTTTAGATCAATCTCACAGGTACTATGTTTATCATCTCTTCAAAATATGATAAAAATCGATAACATTTATTTGCATTTTCACGAAAGTTAGTATTTTTATGTTACGTATGTACTTTATCTCATAGTCAGATGACTATGAGATCCTGGAAAAAATCGAGGATATTCTTTAGATATTATGGATACACCTAGACTGATCTTAAAAATCAACAAACTCCTAAAAAGTACTATAAGTGTAAAATAATTACAGTTTAAGAAGTGGCTGGCATAAAATGAATTAAATGAAACAACCGAACCAAGCAACTTCCCAACCAAAAGTTATTTTACACCTTTAGTGTTTCTTTTTTGCATATTTTATGAATAAAAATATTTATATGGAAATAGAAGACAGTTATGTGTTGTATAATATTATATAAAATGGAAATAGTAGGTACAACATAGTACAACACGAACTACCTGATAATTATTAAATTTTGTCATTCCTCATCAAATTTTTCCAAAGGTTGTCTGTGAACGATTTATTTTAGCGATGAGGCCGCCCATTGCAACACCCAGCTCTTAAAGTTATTGTTTGTAAGCTTTTAAGTTGTATAATAAATAGTAAGTATTCTATTCTATACTATAAGTAAACCTACTCAAAGCAGTGATTTCAAAGTGCCTGCCAAATGATAAAATATGTATTTACGCATAACCAATACCATTAATATATGAGTATAAAGCACTGCTTTGAGTGAGCCGGCTTAATGTCGCCATCAAAAGGAAGTAAAATCAGTTTTCCCCTCTCATAAACAATCACTCATGTGATCAAAATTTCAAAGGTAACATCACGTTAGCTACAAAGTAAAATTCCACACTCTTAACAGCCTTAATATTCACTGAAGCACAAGAAATCTAAATGGCTGATGAACCTGAAGCTGTAGAAGTGTTAAAAGCAAACGAATCTCAAGTTAATGACGCGAAAGGTGTAGAACAATGTGCGCCACATAAACGTACGCCGTTTGTTTTAAAGCACCCCGTTTTAGTTTTGTCTCCGAAGGTGCGTGTGGGAACTTGGGCGCGCGAGCGTAGATCAACTTTGTGCCGGTTCATGAAATAGCTTTGTTTGAGGACGCTGATGTCACAGACCTAGAATTCTACAACAAACAACAAATATTATTACGTCCGTGATTATTCTTGGTTTAGGATTTTATGCATAGGCATAAAATCCTAAACCAAGAATAATCACGGACGTAATAATATTTAGATATAAATAGTTATATCTAAAACTCGACGATATGAATATATAATATCTAGCTTCCGCAAACGGCTTCGCCCAGGTGGTTTGTTGGTAAAAAAAGTACCCTATGTCCCGGCGTGCCATCTATATCTCTGCCAAATTTTATCGAAATCCGTTCTGTGGTATAGGCGGAAAAGACAAACAAACAGACACACACATTTTCCCATTTATAATATTAAAATATAATATATAGTATGGCTAGCCGATCCCACTCCCAAAAGCAGGTACCAAGGTCGAAATACAATCATCCCTTAGATTTTAACAAACTCTATAAATTCACATAACTATCAGCAAACTTATAACATAATTTTGGACCCTTAATTACTTGACTTTCTGTAACCCTCCAACTACATCCTCGAATTTAATGTCTCCAATCCGCATGAGCTACGGGTCCCTAAAAAGGGACCGAAATATGTCGTTTGCGTTTATGCGGAGAATTTTGCGAGAGGATTTTAAAGACCCTCTAATATGTAGCTCAGGTGATAGTGGTTGTATCGGCGTTAATTTATAGGTGCGACCATTAATTTTGAAGGCATGAATATTTCCCGCCAGTTAAATCGGGTAGCGGTTAATGCGTTTTACGTCCTGTTAATTTGGTGGAGGGATTCTGTAGGAATCTTCTGGGGTGTGAATATGTTTGGAGGTGTTCAGAATTGAATAGGGGTCGTAATTAAACCATATTGTTATGTGATAGTAATGTTTTGATTCAATTTCGTTAGTTAATGTAATTCTTATCTAAGTTGCATATCGAGACAGCTTAGAATTAAGGGGTGGTATGTAGTTGTTCTTTGTTGAAGCTGTTCAATGCCTTCTTTATTTATGACGTTTTATCATGTTAGTGTCCAGTCTGTTTCCAAAATGACGATAACAGGCAGCTGGGTTAATGAGCAGCTTAGCACTCTACTCGATCACAGTACCTCATTCATATTAAGCACAGTAATGAATTGCAATTACTATTTCAACTAAAACCAATTTTACCAAATTCTATGAAATAACAATGGGTGGTGACGAGTGCGATTTCAAATGAATATGAAACAACACAACACGTTTCGCAATCACCAATATATGGTCCATTCTGACATTTGGTTTACCATAATCTATGTTAATTTAGAAGTGTGTTACGATAGTTAATTATTGTTTTGTGGCAGAATTTAGCTCGTGGCTATTTTAAAAGTTCGGTTGAAGGAGAAGCTGCATTTGTCGAGGTCGCTCCGTGGATGGACGTCCCGCTGTGACAGATCGAGACCCATCAGTTTCTCTAAAAGCACGTTTGACAGTCGTTACGTGTAGTCAGAAACCCGAAAGTGTTGCTGAGGGGAATCGCATAAACTGGTTACTGAGTTGTGCAGGTTTGATAGACAATAATTCCGTTCAAAATATTGACATTCAGCTGCATCCTGTAAGACTGGAAGCCGATCCCAACTAAACTGGGAAAAGGCAGGCATATATATATTATTTTTTTTATAAAAACGTCGCCCCACACTAGGAATTTCTCCTGTGTCGTGGGTGCGTGTTACAAACAGTCAAACTCACATACACAAGACCAGACCCGCAACAACTACCTGTCGGCCAAACAAATATTTGTTCCGTGTGGGAATCGAACCCACGACACGCAGCGCAGCAGTCAATCGCTCAGCCACTGCGCCAACCGTGCCGTCAAATATTATATTATGATTAGGTTAGACGTTTCTTTTGATATCCTGTTTAGTATCTTTAATGACTGCATCGTCTCTAATAACAATTTGGGCGGGACCTCACTGGCAGCTCATGTTATAAGGAATGACTTAGGCTAATTTTATTTATGATAAAAATTAGGGTTCCATGAAAAAAAAACCCATGTAATTCCAATCGAACGAAGACGTGGGTAATAGCTAGTAGAAAATAAACTTTTCACCAACTTACGTAAATACAGGTGAGCACGTTCTTTCAAGAACTGAAGTAGAATAAAATCATTTAGCAAACCTTAACAAAGAAAAACCGTTAGAACCCTGCACTCGATGTGCAGGATACAGATAAAAGGACCATTAGGTAACATGCTTGACCCAGATATACTTATTTCTGTTGAAAAGAGTACAGCAACCTTTTTTTACAATTTATTGAACTACAATCCAACGTTATATGAAGCCAGAAAAATCTTAAGGAAAGTGAGAAACAATTAAAAATAATAATTACAGTGATGTTCGCTACATGGACACAATATCATAATGTTTAGTAGTATATAGTGCGAGGATGAGGTTGTAGAAATGGCTTTGAGACACTTTTGGTATCTTAAATTAAATTCTCTTTGAGTGCTGACAAAAGCTCAATCCACCTTGAATACTAATAAGATAACATTACCTGTATTCCTTTTGTGTTTTAGGGTTAGACAGACATGTGCCTATAGTACTCTAATAGTTATGTTGAAGTCGCATGTAATAGGGGGCGAGCCAATTGCCATCAACTGGGCACACATCTAAACTCCGGGCTACTACTAAATCCCAGAGGGAAAATCCCAATAACACTTTGCCTGGCCCTGGAATCGACCCCAGGATTTGATGCTCACCAATACCCACCGATGAGGCTAATAGAGAATTCAAAAACGTCTAGTGCAAAATCTCCGTTCACTAGAGAAATGAGAAGATTACTTCTGAGTAGATAAAACAGAAACTGTAAACTACTAATCACCGCACACACATCACGACTAATCCAATACATTAAACGTCACAGGTACCATCTAAACACGAAGCGCGAACCGATACGTTCTCGGACATTAATTCTGAACGTGCCTCGAATACCGACTCGATTTAATTGCTTCAGGATAACAAGTTGCCAAGTCGCGTTGTGTGCGCTCGATGGTGGGAGTGTGCTGGGAGCTTGACGTGCCCCGACTGGGTGTTCAGTGTCGATGAACTGGAGTGGAAAGTCAAATGGACTATTTTTTGGGAAATATGGCTAAGCTGTTCATTGGAATTGTCTTATGTGGGTGTTTGTTGTTATAATAATGGATTTAACTATTTTCTCTATAAAAAAACTGTGATTTTGATGAGAGCTACCTTCATAATTTTCATTCAAATCCGTTCATCTGTTTCAGCGTGAAGGAGTATCAAACATACACATATAGACACATACTTTCATTAGCATTAACATTTAAAATATAAGTGTGTGTGCAGCAAATCACCCATTAAAACTAAATTGAGTTAATCCTAACATTCCGTTCTCTCACAGAACCGCAAATATTCTAACAAATGTTAACTAGCACATTTGTTCGGTTATAAGTTTATTTTAGTTTACGATTGTGTGACGACCTGCCGACTAACTTATTGTGCAGACTTTTTGTATGTTTTAATTGTTAAAATAAATATAAAATAAAGACAAAATGAAAAAAGAGTCTTCAATTCAAAAAAGGTTATTAAATAAAGATTTATGGACAAATTTAACACATAAAAGCACAAACTCTCTCCTCTACATTTTCTTAATACTCGTGTGAAAAGTAAAGACTTCGATTCACATTATGGTCTGTTTTTTTCCTTAAGCAACCAATTCGACGTAAAATAGTCTGTCATAATACACATACCGAGCCAAAAACACGTCCCAACTATCCAAATAACATGGGCCCCATGACAATCCCTTTCTTCGTAAACTTTTTACGTGGGAACTTCATAGCAATTTTCATTTAATGTCAGATGCTATTTGGGAGCTCACAATAGCCGTGGTGGTTCTTTCGGTCTGTTTTTTTGTTATTGCCTGAAATACACGCTACTTCCGGTCGGACATGACACAGGGTTCTGTCTCTGGAACAATTCCGCCCTTAATGACAATATTAGCTTTGGTAGGGGAGGACTGGGGACGCAACATGTTAAGTCGCAAGGTAATGTAACGAGAAAAATTAAACAACTTTCATGTTTTTGGCGTAATGTCGGAGCTTCTATTTCATAAAAATGTCATTAAAATCAAATTATTATCATCTTACATACATACACTTACATACTACATCCCCACATGTAAATAAAATTGAAGCATCTGTTTGTAATGTCAAAATAACAGTTTTTTACTAATGTACCATTTTTATATTGAAACATGATACATTATTTAGTACTCATAGCGTATTTGGTAAGACGGTAATTATATCATATTAATATATTATTTTTAATTTTTGTCTGTATGTCTGTATGTTACGGCTAATCCCCGAAACGGCTTGACCGATTTTGACAGGACTGGAAGATACCTGATTTGTCATAAGGATAACATAGGTTACTTTTATTTTAGATTGAGAATTAGGGATCCATTCATGGAATTGTGAATAAAATCTGATTCAAATAGGGAAGTATACAGTTTCTTTTTAATTACACACGGACAAAGTCGCGGGTGAATAATTAATTTCTAAAGTTTTAAGAAATCCTCAACATTTGAATCAACAAAAATAAGCATTTTGCTTGAATGCTATATACTCGTAGTCGTCTAATCTGAGAAATCGAGGTCAGTTATACTTTGAACTAAAAATGAAAGAGAATCAAAATACAGAGAAATCCACTACAGTAAAGAGAGTATTGCGAACTGCTCTACGTTTGTGTGTTGTTAGCTCTAACGGTTACCGAGAAAAACGGATCGGGAGATCGCGATTTCTTGTACATAGTGGAGGAAACATATTATTAGTTTAGGTTTATTTTTATATACTTGTACTAGGTACCTCATTTGTTTAGTATTCTCCTTATTATTATAAACCCAGAACCTCATGTCCTGGGTTCGATTCGGTGTTAAAATTTTCCATCAAAATCTGGAATAGCTCTGTAGTAACCCAGCATCGTGTACCCGGTTGGTGACAGTAGGGTCGCCCCCTATTACATATGACTTAACACATTAAGTGCCAGACGATGACTTAAAAGTAACTCGGGTTAACAATAACTATTGTTTGTATTGCGGGGCAGTCAATGTGTTAAACATAAGTGGCATGCAATGAGTATACTAAAGGTAAACCTCTGCCTAACCCTCCACGGAATACAGGCGTGATGTTATGTTTTTTTTTAGTTTAGCATAAACAAAATGAATTCGACTCGTGATGTTGTATATGAATGCGTGGTCACTTCAACCCATCGGCGGTCGGTTTCGATTTGAATCGAGCGAATTATGTTCGGGTTTAGCGATTAGCAATAAATTGTGGGTAATGCGGTTCCCAGTTATCTCATTCATTTACCTTTGCGTTACTTTGTGTGCTATAGCTTCAATTTTCTGTTGAACTGAATAGTTCAACAGAAAATTGAAGCTAGAGCACACAAAATAAAGGGTTTATAGCGAATTTGTTTGATCATTTATTCGAACAATGAGTTGATTGATTGAATACCCGATTCCTTCAATTATAAATTTTATTTAAGACACTGTTACAGGTGCTTTGCAGTTCGCCTTTCATTGATATAACTGGAATGGCGGAAATTTCGACCAGTCTATTTGTTCCAATGAAAGGGAACTAACAGTTGAAAAGATACATATAAGGCAGATGTAAGTGGTAACGCCGAGAGGACACGCAGTGACCTTCTTGGTGATGTTATTAGGTCTTTACCTATGAAATTGCCGTTCTGCAGTACTGGCCATTTCAAATCAAAATATTTTTTGTTTGGCTAAGAATTCTAATTTCAAATTAATTTTATTTTAAAAACATGGATTTTTTTTTCCAAAAGTAGTCATTTGTTTATTGATTAGTGTTACATTTTCATCGCATTTAAATCTTTTTCGTCATCATGGATACGTTAAAAATTCGAGTAATTATGGAATATGAGTACCGTCGTGGCAGCAACGCGGCACAAGCGGCACGCAACATCAACGACGTTTTCGGAGCTAACACTACAAACCAACGCACTACCTGTTATTGGTTTGCTCGCTTCCGTTCTGGAAATTTCGACCTGAAAAATGAACCTCGCGGTCGTCCGAAGACTTTGGTCGACAATGACGAATTAAAGGCGATTGTGGAAGCTGATGATACACAATCTACGGCTGAATTAGCAGCAGCTTTCGACGTTAGCGTCAAAACAATATTGGTCCATTTGCGTCAAATTGGCAAGGTAAAAAAGCTTGACAAATGGGTGCCCCACGAACTCAATGATCGCCAGCGCGAAGTACGCGTCGAGACGTGCCTTGCACTGCTCAACAGACACACAAATGAAGGAATTTTGAACCGCATTGTTACCTGCGATGAAAAATGGATTCTGTTTGATAACCGCAAGCGCTCAGCAAGTTGGTTGGATCCTGGTTCAGCACCTAAACAATGCCCTAAACGAAAACTTACCCCAAGAAAAGTGATGGTCACTGTTTGGTGGTCTAGCGCCGGTGTGATTCAACACAGCTTCTTACCAAACGGGGTGAGCATTACTGCAGATGTGTACTGTGAAGAATTGAACACAATGATGGAGAAGCTGGCACATCTCCAACCAGCATTGGTCAATCGCTCGTCTCCGCTGCTCCTGCACGACAACGCGCGACCTCATACTGCACAGCAGACGGTCTCCAAGTTGCAAGAACTGGGGTTGGAAGCTCTCCGTCATCCGCCCTACTCACCAGACCTTGCGCCTACAGACTACTACTTTTTCCAGAATTTGGATAACTTCTTGGCGGGAAAAAAATTCAATACCCGAGAGGCAGTACAAAATGCCTTTGAAGAATTTGTTGCCTCCCGTCCAGCTGATTTCTTTAAGAAGGGCATCAATAAACTGCCACTGCGTTGGCAAAGATGCATTGATTGCATGGGTGATTACTTCGATTAATACAAATAAAAAATACATGAAAAAAATTCATTTAAATTTTTTCATACAAAACGGCAATTTCATAGGTAAAGACCTATTATTTAGCAAGGTCAGCTGTATTGCTGGGGAGTTTGTTCCGCCGCTTCTTTTTCCCAGCAAAAACACAAGGAAGTGGTGAAGGGTGGGCTTTTTGGGGGACTGTCTTTTGTAAACGTTTTGACGTTCATAAAGTGCTGATTCTCAGCCTAATTTGAATATATGAATTTTGATTTTGATTGATTTTGGTCAAGTGTTTAGTACTCACAACCAGTGTGGGCGCATGACAGAGATATGAACGTAAAGGAAGCAAATTGAGCGTAGGATTCCGTAGTTTTCGCCTGCCCCCATGGGAAAAAGATATAAGTTTATGTATGTACCAATTCTCAAGCGTATTATGTTTGCACGTAAGTTTCAAATGCCTTAGCTCAAGTTAGCCTACTCTACAAGACTACATTAGGCCCCTATAAATTGGATCAACCACTGATAAGGCGAGGACTACTTTCTAAAAGTTTGACCCCATTCAAAACTACCAAAGTTCATCCTCTTAGGTGTCCCACAAAGAAATGTCTCCATTTCTTGGGCAAACAGATTCCATTCATGTCTATTTGTCTTTTTTTCTTTCTTTCCATCATTCCGAAGTTTTCTCATCAAAAAAAGTTATTTGGATACTCTCGCTTCATGAATATAGAATTACTATTCTAATTTTTAGTCGGCTTTAGATTTCTTGAAGTGGAAAATAAAAAATGTGCTTTTTATGTCAACCTGACGTCAAAACAAAAGTAGTTGGGAAGGCTTTATTTATATTCAGTAACATTCGCTCGCTTATACACCAGCCATCCCGATGAGACGTTTTTTTTGTTGTTGAATTTTTTGTGCAATAGTCAAGTCTGCAGTGGAAGGTGACCCCAACATCACCATCATCTGCTTTTCCCAACTATATTGGAGTCAGTTTCCAGTCTGGCTGAATGCAGCTGAATACCAGTATTTTACATAGAACGTTTGTCTACCCTTATATCCCTTGATAAGACTGGTTGGCAGATTTTCGGGCTTTTGACCACCTGTAACGACTGTCAAAGATCTACTAATGACAGCCGGGACCAACGGTTTAACGTCATATCCGAGGCACTGGGGAGTCTCGATTTGTAATGAGCGGTCACCTATCCACAGACTGACCTCGACAAGCGTTCCTTCGATCGCCCCGTGCGGCTGCTTATATTTAGCCACGAGCTCCACATTGACCCCAACATAGTAAGAAATAGACTCGCGAGTAGATGATGATAATAAGAAGTTTATGCTTGAGACAGTAATTACAAAAGATATCACTTGTCTAGATTTTGATATAATTACGTCGGTAATCTTAGTCTCTTACTTTATTTATATAACTTACAGACACTAATACGCAAAAGGGCAAACATAAACTCCTGGAACATCAAATATTAATACATGAACACCACTCGAATCCCACAATGGCATTACAGACATTAATACAGAATTAATCTCCTGTTGATGTAGCTTGGAGCTCCTAATCCTTGGGGGGAGAACATTAGCGATAGAAAACCGAGATATTTATTGGATCATTATTACGTGGCTGATCTGTTCCGCTTTGGGAACGGTTACTTCACTGTGCGGAAATAGTTGTTTCGACAATAGTTCATTAGAGTGTTTATGACCAGTGATTATGGTATTTATTGTTAGATTTGAACTATTAACGGTGAAGGAAAACATCGCGTAGAAACCGGATTGTTCTAGAATCAAAAAATTGTAGACTTCCAACACCCACAGGGCCTGCGTGGTAGATTAAGGTTCAATCCCTCTTCTCACAAAAAGGAAAAAAGGAACAAATAGGAGCTGTTTATAGAACAAAGAAAGGGTAAAATTCTAGGTATTAAATAATTTGGCATCTATAACTTAGATGTTATCTGTCAACTGCCGTCACCGCCACGTCACTGTCAATTCTCTTTAGTTTAGTTAAGTTGGTGAACAAGAGAATCGGTGACAATGTCGAACACAAAACATTTCACAAGTGAGGTGTTGCATAAATTATAAAAATATAACCTTAAACTTAGTCAAAACTCCTGAAAACAAAATTCTCATCTTGAAACAAACTTTTCTCACCAAAAAAAAATATCCATCAGAATCCCTTTGACCGCAAAAATTAATAAACCAACTCAGTCATCAACTTCCTAAAACAATTTTATTTTTACTTTAACTCATAATGACTTTAAAATGAAAAAAACATCAGGACTTTGACCCACTTCGCTACCAACGGATGGTCGGTCTGAAGTAACGAAGCGTAGGCGGAAACGTACAGCCTTCCGTCATGACGTGGATGTTCATCAACGTTTAATGGCTACAGTTTATAAATATGAAGCTTTCCAACCATGTTGTCTATTGTGAAACGAGCCGTAGTATAAACTACGAAGGCTGAGTTTTTTTTTCTCTTTAATCACTGCGGGTATTGAATTTTTTACCTGTACAGAAATTCTTTTACATACCTGTGTACACAGCATCATGCCTGTGTACCCTGAAGTTTTAGGGAGAGGTGTGCATATCGTATACCTAGATTTTGCCAGTTAATAGGGGGCAAGCCTATTTCTATCGACCGGGCACAAACCCAGACTCTATGAAAAAACCTAATTACACTTTGCAATACCTAGGAATCAAACCAAGGACATCATCAGTGTCGCTTGCGAGCACTAGACCAACAAAGCAGTAAACATATAAATAACATTTTGTGTCCTACATAGTGCATTATAAAATTCTGTTCTATGAAATCATTTCTTCTTTCTCAATATTCATCAATCATTCAAGGAATTTGGATATTCAGCAAAATATTTTTTTTAATATTCCTGCCCTCATCCAAACTATTTGGAGTCTGAGCAGCATGTCTTTTTCCTACATACATCTCAATTTCCCGTCATCTCAATAGCCACTTCTTTTCTATCTTTCGCACCCATCCATCGTTTATTTGGTCTTCCTCTACTCTTAAACGTCCATAATAATATTTTAATATGTTCCATAAAACATCACGTTTCTTATTTCAAATTAATGATTAATGTATGTCCCTTGACTGTATTTACGTAAATGAAAAAAGTTGTTTAAATAAAAGCCAGCTCGTTCAATACTTACTATGTATTTATAGAGCTTCGTGTAAACAGAAGCTGGCTCGGTCAACACAAAAAAGGTAATTAAACCCGTACCAATTAACTTCACGAATCCAGTTGCATCCAGTTTAAATTGTAACGCAACATAAATCCCATAAAAATGGCTGCTATTTGAAACATTTTGAAGGATCGGGAACTACCCTGGATCTCAGTAATGAAGTTTGCCAAAGTGGTTTGAAAGTTTTTTAATTTCCCGGTGAGTGAGATTTCAAATCCCCGGCAGGGAACGTTTTTCCTATTTGGATGTAGATCGTGAGGAATTCAAACTAATTTCGCTTTTCTATTTAGATATTTCTTTGGTTAATTGGAATAGTTACAATGATTAGGGAAGTTTGTAAAATGTATAACGTTGTTAATTTTGTAAGAGTTTAAGGTTTTAAGGTAAGAGTTTAAGGTCTTATGAATCATTAATGTTTAGAGGTTGTATTTCTTTGGGTCAACTTGAACATTGAGCTGTCAATTTATTTGATTTTGTTTAATAAACGACAGCTTAATTTAAGTAACCATACTGACGTCTTTACCTTTGCCATTCAAGAGTCTATTGCATTTTGGACATACGAAAATAAAATCTTTTTCTTTTAATAAGACCACAGTTCATTAACGTCACTTTGTTCATGTGCTCGACACTTGTATCACGACACATTTCACTACATTACACTCACACCGTAGTCTTAGTTTTATTTACTTATTAATATAGGTGAAAGTCTGAAGACTAGATTGTAATATTAGTAAAGTATCATATTTTATGGAAAAAAATAATAAAAAAATAATCGAAAAGGTATATTAGCTCACGCTTCTCATGCAAGAGAGAGAGGTTGCGGGGCCCAATCTGGGTTTGTACCAATGTGGCTTTTTCTATTCATATCATGTACTGTCAAAGTTTGCCTTAAACATCACTGACATCGGTCTAGATAACATCATGAACGTATAATTAAAACAAGTCTGAAACATTGTCAAGCGTGGCGATTATTGTTCGTGCCGTCTGTATGAGAAGAGGTATTTGCTCTGCAGTGGGATTATTTTAATTTAAATTTTTCTTTATTCAAATAATATTTTACATCTTACTTTGTATCCTTCCAAAATTGTCGTCTTATTATGCGGAACGATTAATAAATTAATATTTTGCAATATTAAGTTGTAGTTTGACGACACGGTTGGCGCAGTGGTTGAGCCATCGGCTGCTGCGCCGCGTGTTGTGGGTTTGATCCCCGCAAGGAACAAATATTTTTATGACCTACAGGTAGTTATTCCGGGTCTGGCTGTTTGTGTATGTGAGTTTA
The DNA here is from genome assembly GCA_905147745.2 of Phlogophora meticulosa. NCBI lineage: Eukaryota > Metazoa > Arthropoda > Insecta > Lepidoptera > Noctuidae > Phlogophora > Phlogophora meticulosa. The sequence goes on from LR990523.1 coordinate 633,175, forward strand.
AACGCACCCACGATACAGGAGAAATTCCTAGTGTGGGGCAACGTTTTTATTAAACAAGAAACAAAAAGAAACAAGAGCTCAATATGCAGAGAAGCAACGGAATGTATAGCATGCACACGAGGGCATGACGGCCCTGAATGGCCCTGACGGAAACATGCTTTTTTATCATTTCCCCGTCAAATTCTGTAATAGAAAACAAAGCTACTTCTAAAGCAATTCAAGTCAACTAAAGTAAAGCGGCTTAGAAGTTCTCAAGTGCCCTGTGAATAGAAAATTCCTTGTAACTATAAACCATTGTTAGCACACGGCCATACTGAGGAGATTGTTAAAGTATTATTAAATTCTGCTACGTCATGAGCGTTATTAATGAGGATGACGTCACTGCTTCAGATTATAAGTACCTACATTCATGATGAATTATTTTACGATCGGGTTCAGGGTTCTTGTGCCGGAAAATGTTCTGGAAAGCAGATCAAGGTCACTCGTAATCATGTCTCGTTGAATACGTAAGCTAGTAAAGCCATTGTCCTGAATTGTATATTGATTAAAGTTAAATCTATGAATAGCATATTGTGTGGATTCCATAAAAGCTGTTGCAAAACGAATAAAACGTAGTAAAATAAAAACCAGTCAAGTACGTGTTGGACCACGCACAGTAAGAGGTTCCGTAGCCGGAAAGAATATTTAAGCATCCACATTATTTTATTTATCGACTGGTCAAATGAAATAAGAAACAAAGTTAGTTAAGCGATTGAAATTAAAATATCTCAAATCTCACCAACTATTGACGTAGACAATAAAACTTCTAAGAAACGTTAATACCCGACATTTTCTCCTTTTTAGAAAAAACATTGCCCCGAACTAGGAATTTCTCCTGTATCGTGGGTGCGTTTACAAACATTTAAACTCACATACACAAACAGCCAGACCCGAAACAACCACCTGTAGGTCATACAGATATTTGTTCCGTGCGGGGATCGAACCCACAACACGCGGCGCATCAGCCGATGGCTCAACCACTGCGCCAACCGTGTCGTCAAAATTTTCATGTGCACTGATTTCTTTTTACACCCAATTATTATATTTTAGTAATTTTAGTGGCTGATATTATTATTTTTGAAACTTCACAATAATTCCTCACATTACCCTGGATGAATAAACTCATTAACACTCTCAAACCTTGAAATACATAAAAATAACCATGTATTGTACGCTCATAAAATCCTTTAGACAAAAAAAATATGTCGGTTTGTAATAACACAGCGCTTCCATACATAAAAGTTAGAATAACAAAAGGAGGGGCCGATACAACACTGTATTTGTTCTCGCCTAGGGCGCTCGACGTGAAGCGAGGTCGCTGTGAGCGCGATAAGCGGATTAATAGAGACAATGAAATAAACATTGAAAATAAAATACAAATAGTATACTTAGAAATCATTGAAAACATTTCACTCATTATGTGTGTCAGAAAGATAGAAAATGAAATAGGGTATCACTACGCCTGTATTCCCTAAAGGGGTCAAAAGAAGTGTCGGTTTCAAGAATCAATTTCTCCGAAGAACATTGCAATATTCACTTAATGATTTTGTATTTTTTTGGTTTTTAACATAATAATAATATCTACATTTTGTATAAATAATATATTTTTCTTAATTACAGAGTTACAGATTAGGCTTATAAAGGACCAATCAAACACCATCAAGGATTGAACGATTGAAAAAATCCTCAGGTAAATAGAGTACCCACTCACTGGAGGTCCATTATAAGCATATGCCCCGAGGAAGGAGGATCTTGTGGTGAGCAAAATTTCTAAAATGACTGTGAAGGTTTACAAGAGTAGAGGAAGACCAAGGTAACGATAGATTGTGAGAAAGATGATATGGCTAGAAAGGAGGTAACTATTGGCGACAAATATAGATGTATGGAAGAAGAAGACATTCTGCACCGAACTAAGGGCAGGAGACTGATGATGATGAATCCCAATTAAAAAAATAATTCCAAACTTAAGCCTCAAGAAATGTATGGTAAATACTAGCTGACCTGGCCAACGTTGTTCTACCTTATAGGAGTTGGTCATAGAACGGTGAAAATTTAGTGTTCTATTTTTGAATGCCACATATTTTATGCCAAGAAAAATAACCAATTGATTCATAAAATGATAATAAATGTTTAGGGTGCCACACCCTTATCACTTAGGGGTATGAAACATAGATGTTTCCCGATTCTCAGACCTAACCCATATGCACACACAATTTCATACAAATCGGTTTAGCTGTTTTGGAGGAGTTTGGTAAGAAACATTGCGACACGATAATTTTATATATTAGAAAGATGAAATTTACTCCTCATACAAATAGAAGCGAAGTAAAGCTACAAGCAGTAGATACGTTCATAATGTTCCAGTGAAATCCCGCCCACACGAAGACCATGTTCGACAATAATTATTATGATGGACTTAGGCCAAGATAAATGCACGCAGCTTTGGCTTCGTCATTCACGCACATTTGCCAAGCGATGCTCCCAAATAGGACATTGTTACCCTCTGCGACGTTCGGCTATTTTGTTAGGATGGACCCCCTAAAATATTTGTAGAGGCTATGATTTTGGGAGGAGTGAGATAGTTTTGGTTTAAAGATGTAGGTATATTATGAAGAGGATAGTGTTTGTGATAGCGTAACAGAGAGGAGGATTATACTTATCGGTATGTAGATAAGGTGTATCATGTTGATGAGGATGTTTTCAAAGACTTAGTTAAAATATCGATGTTTCACTCGTATTCTTTTCCGGTGTGGTAATTTAAAACGATTCACAGAGAAACATATACATATGTATAGTGAAAATGTAACCAACATTAATTGTTCAATTTTTACAAATTTTCGCTTGTCGCGACCATCGTGGTGAGTCTGATTGCCTGGTACTCCTGGTAGCTCTGTGAGACTTTTTGTTCCTGTCGTGCTCCAGTGTTAACTTAGACCACCAAGTGTCCGCTGTTTCTTCAGCATGCACAGTTTCGCATCCCAACTGGTCCTTGGCTCGCGCGCTTGCTATAATGAATACGTTACTGACACACGGAAGTGTGATTTGTTGTTTTTTTTTTTATATGAAATGTTGCCCTACAGTAGGAATTTTTCATATATCGTGGGTGCGTTTACAAACATTCAAACTCACATACACAAACAGCCAGACCCGGAACAACTACCTGTAGAACATACAAATATTTGTTCCGTAGGGAATTAAACCCACGACACGCAGCGCATCAGTCAATCGCTTAGCCACTGAGCTAACCGTGCCGTCAAAGTTCTTCTTTGAAACCAGTCCATTTTAACCAAAACTATCCCGGCGATCATTAGGTTTTGCATCTGCAATGTTGTCCATAATTCATTAATAAATTTAACCCAGAGGAAAAACTCAGTAGTGGAACAAAAAAGGAACGGTATTAATTTAATTCATACAGTCCACATAAAAGGAGGTCGCACGCACGTACTGCTAAAATGACTGGAACACGTAGATGAAGAAAGTTTTGACACATTCGCCGTCCGTGTTATTTGTACAGTAGAACACTTTAACCTTGGACTGGCCTAGCGCAGTGCGCAGTTTCAAGAGGATGGAGGGCCAGCTTATACAGGTTATGTTACCATTGACGTGTGACCTACTGTACTGCGTTAAAAACGACACATTATTTTCTACCAGGTTTATAAGAAGGAAAAAGTAATAGGTAGTGCAATATAGGTACATAATTTAAAGCGGTTCTTAGGGATCAATACTATTAAATCGTATTACGGGCTCTTCGTATGATTAAATTGAAAACGTAAAGTACTAACTACTGAAGAATAAAAATGTAGAAATAAAAAAATAGTTTTAAATAGTTTTAATAGTTCGTTTAGTAGTTCCAAATACAGGATGGGTTCGATGCCAAGCTCAGACAATGTGCTTCTGGGTTTTTTCCATCTTGAAGTTTTTAGCAGCAGCCTGGAGTCTAGACATAGCCCGGTTGATGTCAATAGGCTCGTTCCCTATTACATGGGACTTTAACATATCTGACGAAATTTGGGTATACCTCCGCCTTACTTTTAGGAGAGTACAGCTCTTATTATGAGTGTAAAAAGAGATTGTACATTAATAACGACGTTCAAAGCTCTGTGACTAGCTACTAACACCCTAATAATTAACAAAACGTTTTGCGTCACTTACATAGTAATAGGTCCAAGACCGTACACGTTTCTTTACCTGACAAGCTAGTCAGGTAAAGAAACGTGTACGGTCTGAAGTCATAATAATAAATTCACGATGTTAAATAAGATTAGGCAAAATAAGCAAATGAAGTATCTAGACTCGGCTCGCCAGGTTGTCGACTTGTGGAATGTAGACTTAGCATGTGACGACAGTCGTCATAGCCAATGCCTTAATAGCCTAGAGCCTCTAAAACACTTGGTTTGACAGCTGGATTCAGCCCTAGCAATCCAAAAAACTGTACTTCTAGACACAGTTTATGTATTGTAAGGTGATTCCTCACTCTGGAGTACCAACCGCCGCCGCCGGTAGCTTGGACCCTGTTCCAGATAAGCAATTTTTAAAAGTTTTTGTATTTCAACTGTAATTTGTAAGTTTATACAATGAATAAAAGAGAATAATAATTCACGATGTCAAAGTGGTACCCAGGCGTTAATTAGTTATTAAGATTAATACATTATGTATAATATTCTGAATTGAAGAGCTCATTACAAAGAGTGGCCTTTAAAAAACAATCGTTAAAAATTCATGACTCCCGGGGACAAAGGATGACGGCTGAAAAAGTTTTTGAACAATTATTCGTTTCATAGTACGAAGTAATAAAATTAAAATGAACCTACAACTCGACGTCTTGGGAAAAATAAACCTTAAAAAACCTTTGGTCCTCTAGTTAGGTTTTATTAAGAGAAGCTTCGTCTTCACTTCACACGACTAGACCGTCGAGGCAGTAAACAAAATATAGCTCAAGTATAACGATTTCATTTAAAGTAACACACATACATGCATAAACTCACGCCTTTTCCCCATGGGGGTAGGTATAAACTACAAAACGCTGCAGGCTACGATCCTTACATACTCCTTTTGCTTCGTTTACGTTCATACATCAGGACATATGCCGGTTGCGAGTACTACGCACCTGACCTTTTTGAAGAACATCACCAATAAGGTCAGTGTACGTCTTTCTTAGGCGTACCCTCCCTTCGTTTCCTCTTACATGTGTCTTATAAATTGATTAATACGTGCTCTTTATTTTGATGCCTCATGAATAAAAAATATAATAGCAATATCGGAATAAGAGAATATAAAGATACTAGCTGACCCGGCAAACGTTGTTTTGCCATTTTAAGCCCAAAAAATCCAAAAAAATTAAATGCACTCTTATCATTTAGGGGGATTCAAAAAGATGATGGCCGATTCTTAGACCTACCCGATATTAACACAAAACTTCATACAAATCGGTTGAGCCGTTTCGGAGGAGTATGGTAAGTAACATTGTGACACGAGAATTTTATATATAAGATAAACCGCATTCAATTTTACAAAGTCAATAATGCTCTTTGAACTCTTAACATTATTTCGTATCAGTTATTTTATCAAACAAATTGCTGGAAATACATACTCGTAAAACTGTAAAGGAATATTGATGACGTTACAAAATAAAACGTGGAACAGTAAGTATCCAGTAATTTTGTTCATTATTCATTATTTAAAGTTATTTCCAGTTGATCTGATCCGAATTATGATTGATTCATGTTCTTTTCGATTTTCGAATTTGAAAGTTGGCAGTTGTGGAGAATCTGTATAGCTTGGCAAAAGTCTGTTTATTAAAGGGGATGAAAAAGCATAGAAATTTCACCGTATATAGATGCAACTCACAACACGTTGCAGATATAAGTTCTAGACACGTGTATCTTAACCTAGGTGATCTAAAAACGATTCTGAAAGGACGTCAACATCTGCGTAGCCTTTTACCAACTATATTAAGGTTGGCTTCGAAGCTTATCGGGTTCAGCTGAATACCAGTATTTTACTTGGAGCGACTGTCTTTATTATTTTTTGTTCCGTGGTGTAAAATCCTCATGGATGTGACTGTTTATCTTAACTCCATAACCCAGTTAGTGCGCAATCCGAAACCCCTTGATAAGACTGGTTGGCAAATTTTCGGTCTTTTGACTACCTGTAACGACTGTCAAAGATCTACTAATGTTAGCCGGGACCAACGGTTTAGCGTAATTTCCAAGGCACGGAGGAGTCTCGATATGTATCTAATGAACGGTCACCTATCCACAGACTGACCTCGGCAAGCGTAGCTTAACCATCGCCGCGAGCTCGTCCTAAATTCTGAGCTTATTCTAAAAGGACGTATCATTGCTTATGTCGAATGTATGGTTAAAAAGTACCAGTTGATGTTCAAGGTTAAGTTACGCTTGACGAGGTCAGTCCGTGGATGAGTGGCCATTTCATTACACACCGAGGCCCTCCGTGTTTCGGAAATCACGTTAAGCCGCTGTCACTTATTTATACAACAGTCAATGCGATGTAGAAGACCAACAGTCTGACTACCAGACTGTTGCCCTGATAACCCTGATACCTGGTAACTGGGGTTAGATAGGCAGTCGCTATTTGTAAAATACTGGTATTCAGCTGCATTTAGTTAGACTGGAAACTGACCGTAACGTAGTTGGAAAAAGGCTCGGCAGATGATGTATCGTTGCTTATTCCAACTAGTCCTCACAAATATAGTTGTTAGTTAAATATAGTTGTTAGTTAATTTGTGTTTGTTTGGTACGCTTTCACGTCTTAGGGGCGGAATGGATTTGGATAAAAAATGTCACACGGATAGACCATGATCTCGGTTAATAAATACGAATAAACACGGTTCTAGTTAAGCAATACTGCTAGAGAACTAGTGTCTCACGCTGTTTTTCAACTATACCCGAGGTTGTGAGATGTCACGACGGACGAAGCTGGTCTACCATAAAAATAGGAACCACGCCTATCGGAAAAGTCAAAATGTATTAGGCAAGAAATCACTCAACAGTCAACCAGTGACAGATGACTAACATGTTTACGATACCCCAGAAATATTTATTTTCCATTTTCGACATTCCAAAAAAAGGTAATCTGTCGTTGTAAAAGATCTAAAGAAAGGAACTTTAATCTGGCCGGGGGCGGCGGGCTCACGTCCCTCTGTCAAATAAATAAGATTCCGCGCCGGTAATTTAACGTGCTCTAACGTCAAACGTGAACGATTACGTTTCGGTTTTCGTTTGGGGATGGTGCGAGGAGCAAGGTTCTTGAGACTGCTGATTTATTGGAAAACATTTTAATGATTTGTCAAGGGTCTTCGTCCAAATTGTGTGGTTCTTTCATTACAAGACCATCTAAGACACTAAATCTGCATGGGCCACACAATCATGATCTGTTCAAGATCATATCATCATCATCTGCCTAGCCTTTTCCCAACTATGTTGGGGTCGGCTTCCAGTCTAACCGGATGCAGCTCAATACGAGTATTTTATATGGATCAACTGCCTATTCGACCTCCACAACCCAGTTACTGGGCAACACGATACCCCTTGGTAAGACTGGTTGTCAGACTTTCGGGCTTCTGACTACCCGTAACGACTGTCAAAGATCTACAAATGACAGCCGGATTTCCAAGCTTAACGTGCTTTTCGAGGCATGGAGAAGTCTCGATATGATACAAACGGTCACCCATCCACAGAAAGACCTCGATTCTTCGATTAACCCGTACGGCTGTTTTTATTTAGCCACGAGCTCCTCATGATCAATATCATATCTGGAATTTAAAACAGCTAAGCTTAAAGTTTTTAGTTTCTTCTCAGCGCAGACAGCTAGAAAAACGACGACTTAGTCACAAAAATATTTTTGCTAGTTTCACGTGAATGCCTGTAAAACCCATATTTTAGAAATTAATAACATTTTATCATTATATTTAAAGAGACTCAATTTTTAAATAGATCTTTTTTATCTGTCTCCGTTCCCTCTCGTCACTTGCACCAACCCAGTCCATGCCTTGGAACGGAAACCGTTGTCATTATTGTCAATCCGTCGGACCCACGTACGTCAGCGGCCACAGTTGTGACCGGCGACTATAATACGTGGCATCCACCAGCGTCTGTGCGGAACCTGCGTAATAAGGGTCCTACGTCTACTTAACGGTTTTGAATAGAAATACGAATATTTATAGACGGCTGATATTTTCAGTAAATCTTTACCAAAATATATGTTTACTCAGAAAAAAAAATGTTTGTGAACAAAATAATATATAGGTATTTTCACAAGCAAATCCCTCTATATAAAAGAAGAAATGATAGGTTGAGAATTCGAGATTGCACACGATTGATATTTAACACTTATTTATGACTTAGGTATAGGAACCCAATATAAATGTACATTATGAAGTGAAAACTTCCATTTTTTGACGGCACGGTTGACGCAGTGGCTGAGCGATCGACTGCCGTGCCGCGTGTCGTGGGTTCGATTCCCACACGGAACAAATATTTGTTTGGCCTACAGGTACTTAGTTGTTACGGGTCTGGCTGTTTGTGTATGTGACTTTAGATGTTTGTAAAAGCACCCACGACACAGGAGAAATTCCTAGTGTGGGGCAACGTTTTTTTTTAATGAAAAATGAAAAAAATAAAATAGTGCGCGCATGGCTCTCCTCCATTCGCGCACTATTTTAATAAAGATATTGTGATGAAGTTTATATGGAAAAGAAGTGATAAAAAATAAAACCACAACTATTTTATATTGACATACGTGAAGCGAAAACTTCGGATTCATTTTTAAGAATATTGCCCACACAGAGGAAGTCTGAGATTTGGCACAGCTAAAGTTTATGAAGAAAAGGAGTGCAGAAAACTAAAACAGTCGAATTATAACTGCAGAGCGACTACTACCTATATATTAATCGAATAATATATATTTTTTTTTTCTAAAAAATAATCTACTATACGACAACGATCTCAAACAAAAAAAAAGCTTCGATATAATCAATCACTCGCAAACGAAAGGAAGTTGATAAATCGCATTAGAATACACTTCACCAAATTCTTTCTGAGTTAACTGGTTAGTTACATTTTGTTAGTCAAAGTTACCGCTACAGTTTATATGGGGGCCAGCTGGTGGAATATTAGCGAGGAATGGCTACGGTTATGGGTTGGCACCCTGACAATCTGCGCACTATATGAACCGTAAACCCTACGAGTTAATGCCCTCCGTGCGTGTGGAGAAAGAAACATCATGTTATTGCATGGGGAAGTAGATTCTTGGCTGGTACTTGATTGGGAAATTGCTAGGTGGATGTGCGACATCGCAAAAGACATTTTTAAAAGTTTCTTTTTCAGTAACGTAGTACCTATATTATTAGCGCCGCAGGACAGTGCCACACAAACGCAATGTGACTTAGTATTTACAAGTGTTATAATATCATAAATATGCGTATTTTTAGTAAGGTATAAACTTACACTTCGAAAGCAGCCGCAGAGGTCGATAGAAGGTCAAGGTTTGCTTCCTGGGGTCAGTCTGTGGTTGGGTGACCGTTCATTACATATCAAAACTCCTTCGTGTTTCGGACGCGTTAAGTCGTTGGTACCGGCTGTTATTTGTAGATCTTTGACAGTTAGTCTTACCAAAGGGTATCGTGTTGCCCAGCCAACGCCTAGCCGGAAAAAGTATTCATTATGGGTCTGCGATGCGTGATGAAACATCCTACAGACGAGACTGCTCTATATAAGAACATAGAGAAGCAGTCGGCCATATGTATGTTAATAACCATCGGAAAATAAATATACATACAATAAGGCCTGCATTCCCCAAAGGGTTAGTCAGAGATGTACCTATAGTACACCCACATTTCGCAAGTTACGTTTTAAAACCCCATGTGATGGAACGAGCCTATTGCTATCAACCAGGCACAAATTCATACCACGATCTGCTACACCAAAAAAAAACCAAATGGAAAACCCAATATAATTTTGCCCGACCTGGAATCGAACCCAAGATCTCATGTAAAATCATCTGAAAATAAATATTACGTTTCTGTTTAGCAATAGGTAAGGAAACGCCCATGGGTTATAGCATAAATCATAATTAATAAAGCACTCACAGAAATGTCTAAAATATATAATACTAGCTGTCCCAGGGAACTTCGTACCGCCTCAAAAGTTAAGTTACACTGCCATTTGTTAGAAATGTATGGAACTTATTATAGGAAAACATTTCATTTGCAATAACAAAATATTGAGGTCAATAATCGATATAAAAACTGTCCTATCTTTTGAGTTTGACCAAAACACACACTGTGTGCAAAATTTTATTAAAATCGGTTCAGTAGTTTAGGGAGTCCATTGCGGACAAACAACGTGACACGTAGTTTATATAGATTAAGATATGTATTTGCTTGCTTGGCATCAAAATAGTTGCAGGTACTGGTGTTTCCTTCCCAGACAAAGTTTTCGCAAGGATCTTCACTTTATTAGCAGAACTCTTTGTTGTACAAAACACCATCTACAACTTTTGTTCACCTTTTGAGTACGTACTCAAGTGCGCTTACTTTCAAGAATATGATTTATTAAGTAGATACAGTCTACTAGTTAAGGTACAAAAAGAAACTGGGATATTTTTTTATGCCATCTGTACGGCGCAGCACTCTGGCACAATCAACAAAAAAAGATTTTTAACCCTTCATAAATTAATTACGAGGCCTACAATTTGCCCACTCCATTTTAAGAGCCGCCATGATTTTATGGAAATGGAACAAAAAGATTTTTGTACCGTATGAAAAACGTTATGTCGACCCTTTGACGGACCCGCAGTGGTTCCGTACAAAGGAATTTTTAATTCAATTTTTTCACAGTTAGTTTCGTAGCACAGAGGGTGAAATAGAGTTGGATCGAGGTTTTTATTTAATTTTGTAATGAAATATGTAGTGAACTCAGTTATGAAAACTAGGCTTAGTTTCAAACAGTGCTACGGTCGCAAACAATAGGAACAAAATGTACCTACAGGAGCAAAAAATGTTTTTTTTACTAATAACATTAAAAATGTGTAACTCCATTGAGTTCTAATTTAATATTTGTCTATGTTACTTTTGCAGTTTGTTTAATTTGCAAATTTTGCAAATAGCAAATAATCAGACTATCGGCGTCGTGAAATCCTTATAATAATATCCACCCGTCCCAATTTTCGTCACGGTGGCACTTAGTGCACAATTGTGTGCGCATGCACTGATGCACCGTCTGGTCCTTAACTCTCATAGTCCGATGGGACGGCCATCTAACAGAACTGGGAGGACCAAAAAAACCAGTGTTGATACACTGACTGGTTTTTTTGGGAAATCTGTCGAATTGCGTAACTTTGATCACAGTGGTCTGTGATCAAAGTTACGCAATTCGACAATTTTATTTCACATTTTATTCTATGCTTACATACTCGCATTGATATTTCTCTTATCTCAATATCCCATGACTTTCACTTGGCACCTGTAATAAAACTAGTGCGCACATTTCGATAGCTGTTCCCTCAAGCGAACGGTTATCAAAAAGAATATAAGTGTGTGTGGCGCGGGGATGTCCTTAGCCGAACGTATCACTGAACGAAGTGGTTAGGGGTTGGTTTCGTTAACTCGACAAAGGTAAATCATCATCTACCTAGCCTTTTCCCAACTATGTTAGGTTTGGCGTGCAGTTTAAACAGATGCATCTTAATTTTCTCAATCGAAACTGTAATCTACCTGTAAAAATAAAAATTAATACAAATAAATAAAGTTCTGCAAACCCTTCTCAAGAACTGGTAAATTTTATTACGTCAAAAATAGGAAACAAAACATCAACTTTATCTAATAATTTCAGCATATTACTGTCATATTATTATTACAGCTGGGCAAAAGCCTCTCATATAGGGAAGGCACGAGCATTAATCACCACGCTTGCTCAATACGGGTTGGCAATTTCGGACTTACATAAATTAAAAGTCTAGATTAAAAGTCTAGTTTTCCTTCACCGATGTCAGTGATGTCCAAGATAAACTTAAAAAGTACATACGAATTGAAAAAGTCACATTGGTACTTGCCCAGGTTTGAACCCATAATCTCGTGCACAAAGGGCGTGGCCTAAACCACTGGGGTATGACAATCAAATTATTATTAAAATAACACTGATATCGCCAACCTGCCCTAAGAAAACGTGCTGATTAATGCTCTCTTAATCAGAAGGGGCCTTTACCCTGCAGTGGGACAGCAACAGATCGGTATTATCATTACTTGGGCCTGAGAATAGTCGCAATAAGTAGCACAGCATCACTAAACAAGTCTTGCGCTCGGAGAAACGAGACCTTAGCATTCCGCGGAGCAACCCGTGATTGCCGAGATCAAGGGAATTGCTTAGTAATTCCCTGCAATATTCTGGTCTAATACCGCACTGTGGGGAGTGTAATATAAGGATTTTTCCCTCGGCATACAAAAATGTTCTAGTAGGGGACAATTTAAGAAATAGTGTGTTCCTATGATACTTTGAAATTGCATCACATGATGTGTTTGTTTTCTTTTCTTTGTATTGTCAGTATTGCTGGATATATGTTTGTGTTTCAGTCTGAATTAAACAGTAAAAATACAAAAATAAAAGAATTTATAGCATAAAAGAAACCAACTTCCAAAAACTCCCTATTAGCCCTAAAAAGTATAAAATAATACTAAATCGAATCTATTTAATCTTGAAAATCTAACTTATATAACCTAACCTACTTAACCTATGTATAACAAAATTTAACATTTTTTGGAGTCGTTCATAATTTTGCAAAACGGTCTATATTTGACGGAGTTATGCCCGAACATACATAAAAAAAATACAAACATCCGAATTGCGTTCCTCCTCCTTTTTTGGAAGTCGGTTAAAAATGGAAATGAACGCCATCATGATAATAATGAAGCATTAAGTATTTAATTTGTACAAATCATTCATAGTCAATCAAGTATTTCATTTCTGCCTCGTTGGTCTAGTGGTCGCAAACGCCACTGCTAAGCATGAGGTCTTGGGATTGATTCCCGCATCGAGCGATGTGTTATTAGGATTTTTTATATGGAATTTCTCAGCCAGGAGTCTGGTTGCATGCAAAGTTGATGGCAATATGCTCACCCCCTATTACATGGGACTAAAACATAACTTGTGGAATGTGGGTGTACTGCAGGTACACCTCTGCCCAACCCCTCGGGGAATACAGGCGTGATCTTTATGTTCCTACAAATAATAAAAGAGTATTCCATCTTAAAACAATATCCACCCTTCTACACTTTAACCTTTATAAACTCTGCTAATGTAATGGGTACTAATTTCTCTTCATCACATTCACCCGTCCAGGCAACCGAAATATTATTCTTCAATGTTAAAAATATTACACTAAACCTTTACAAAAATATTCCTATTTAGGTTCGGCTATCACGGCTAATGTACTTGGTTGGCAAGCTACGAGCTACGAGTAGCGAGGTACAGTCAAAGGCAAAAAGAATTTATTAATAAGTCTGTAGAGAAAAAGCTTACTACTGTTAGACCGTGATGGCCCAGAAAGAGGCCGTCGAGAGGGATCGTGAGAAGGCTGATCCTACTCGGAGAAGAAACCGGCGCCCGGTAGAGTCCTCAGTCAGGGGGCACCGAGTGACCTCAGAGAAGACGGTGCGACAGTGGTCATGTGCGGCCGTAAATATTGACACTTAGGGGGAACCTTCTGCATTTTCTTTGCATAGATGTGACTGTCTTTTAAGAGGACACAGATCCATCTTCCGTGTGCTGCTGGTGACCGGGGCGGTTTTAATATGGAAATAATCCCACTTCCCGGTCATTTGAAGGACTTAAAGAAAAGTACATATTTACAAAGTTATCTACACTAAAAATCAAAGCGTATTTCTTGCAGATTATCGGTTTATTAGTACCATTTACAAATGCATGTGTGAGAAGATGCAACATACACAAGTGCAGAACATCTTCATGCAATGCTCTAAGGAGAAAGTCGTTGTTCATTTTACCAAGTGTAGGTATTTTGCTCTTGACTGTACATTATTATGAAAATAAAGGTGTGTAATATACTTTTTTTCGGAGGTTACTTTTCGTTAAAACCGTATGTAGTACCCCTGGGTCTAGTATAATATTGAAGCCTTTTACTTCTTAGAAAAACCCTGTTCCCTTTAGGGGCTCTCGCTGTCAGGGCTTAAGGCTGGCTAGTGTCTAGCTGTTAGGTAATATACTCATATGAGTATACAGGTACATTCTCTCTCCCCACGCTAATCTACCTGTATGACACATATTTATTTTGGGTATATTTTTTGAATTATGTAAATTATCTAACATTTTATGCAGTAATTTAATTACTTTCATAGTTAATATTTATTTCAAAATTCCCGGACACTAAACCGGTTTAGTTTTTTTTTTAATTGGTAGCTTCATCATCAGGCTATATTAGTCCACTGCTGGACATAGCCCTCTCCTAATGAGCGCCATAGCGCCCTGTCTTCAGCTTGCCGCATCCAGCATCTGTCTGCAGTCTTTCGCAGATCGTCATCGGTAGCTTGCTAACGTCTTATTTAACATAATATGTTCAAATAATTGTTAAATTGTAAGATAATCATAAAAAAACAAAATAGACAAGAATAAATGTACTTTTCCAGACATAATTTTCAAGAATGAACGATATTACCGATGACTGGTTTGGTTAAGACCATAAAAGGCATGCTCGGAGGTTGCCCGAGGCTTCAATATTTCTTATTTAATAAATGACATTAAATTGACCTTTTGAACAAAGCAAGCAAGATGGTAAAGAAATCCTAAGATTAGAAATGTACTAACAAAGCAAAGTTCCACCCACGGAGTGATTCTGTCGATGGCACTTTATTAATGTACAATATTGTACACTTGCGGAGCAAAAAGATTGTTAATTTTTTTCAATAACAGGCACATGTCACCTTTACGAACTGTCATTTTCATAATTTAATCATGTTTTGTGCAAGTCGAGAATGAACTTCTGTAACCATTTCCTTTTCTTTCTTGACAGTACTGTCAAGATCGATATAACCATCCAGAGATCAAACTGCTAGCGTCACGCGTTTGTAAACCAATTAGAATCAATTATCGGAACAGTGCATGACTAATTAGGACTAACACGTTGTTTGTACATTAAGAAGAACAATGCCGGAATTATTAGCAAACTGTGGTAGATTGTTGTCTTTGTTTTTATCAACCCTATTATGTCCCACCGGGGAAAGCACTCCCACAAGCTTTTCCATTTTTTCTGCTGCATTTTTTGAAACATCAGTCATAGTGAGTTAAGATCGTCGAGCCTGCGTCTTGACGCTTGCCTCGGTCACTTGGATGGTGATCTTATTGAAGAATTATGTGTTCTAGCCGGAGTTATTTGTTCAGTAATGTGATTTCATTAATAACAATTATATTTGAAAATTGGAAGCTCCTCAACCAAGGGCGAATTCCACTAATGAAATTGAACTCAGTCTGCAGTACTATTCTATTAAAATCTCTCCGTGAAAATGTAGGTGAAGTGAAGATGAAGCTAGCTGTATTCCCATTCTTTTACAAAATAGACTCTGTTGACACTTGTCAGTTCACAACATTTTTGTGGAAGTTTGACACTGACAGCTCTTGAACTTCATATAAATATGCTGCCGGTCCATTCAGTAAAAGTCTTAAACACGTTCAGCTGTGCTGATCGCGTTTTCGCCAATGAAAATTTGCTCAAAATATCTTACACTAGGATGAGCCAAAATCGTCGAAGAAAGAATCTGCAGAATATCGAATTAAATATTTAATAATTATTTTACATATTACATCGATTTTATCTATACACCTAAGAATACAAAGCCACTATGCAAATCATACCCCAATTCAATTACGACATAAAAAAGCAATATAGTAACAAATCACATATCATTTTCTCATTTGAAGTCTCGGAAGTAAAATCCTTCTAGACTTTTCGAGCGTACTTTTTCATAAAAGATTCTCATAGCTTCCAGGCATTTTTCAGCGTAGTGTCGTCGCTTTTCACGAAGTATTATGAAATTTCGGAGTGCTCATGAAACTTGTTTTGCCCGATGCGTCTCTTGAGTGCTTTACGTTTGAGTCTACGTGAAGACGTTGGCTGCGTGTACGATTTAATGAACAGAGTACGCTGAGGTTGGGTTGGGTTCTTTCCGGTCCAGCCAGAGGTAGTGGAAGGATCCTAAGTTCCTGCGACCCCCGGCGTAGGTGTGAGCTGCAACACCGGGGTGGTTTTTAGTCATGAATATTTCCGGTGAAAGAAGAAAGATCTGGCCATGGCAAATAGTAATTCATAAAGGGTGGGATAATTTCATGACCTTTCTGAATTTTGGTGATAATAAATAAATAAATAAATATTGCTGGACAATCCACACAGCATCATCTAGCCCCAAGTTAAGCAGAGCTTGTGTTATGGGTGGTAGATGACTGATATACTTAAGACAATACATTACATAGATAGATATTTTTATTATATATTAGCAAATACCCAGAACACCCGGAACAAATATTAGTAGATCGTACAAACATTTGTCCCAAGGCGGGAATCGAACCCGCAACCTCTTGCGTCGCAGGCGGACCTTCGCCCGCCGCGCCACATCGGTCGTCTAATAATATTTGCTCAGTTGTCATTTATATTTTGTACGTACCTACATACATAAACTCAAGCTTATATCCCATGGGGGGGGGGGGGTAGATAGGTAACAACCACAAACATTTTATAAAAGAAGTCATCTTTCATCCCATGATGCAGAAACTACAATCAAATCCAATCAAAAACAACTGTCTCTGTGCGCACTCTTGTGTAGCGTATTTCCAAATATATACTTAATTTCACCTACTAAGATTAACCCTTATCTCATTCACCAGCATCCAAAAATCCGCGTCCATTGCACCTCTACTGCATTATGCAATAAATCCCGCTAACTTCCTGAACTAACTCGAGTGAATATTCAGAATCCAGTGTTTTATAAGAAAACTCGAACTCGTGCCCGAAGTTCTGCGAGGTCTTTGTAATGAAAACTTAATTTGTAAGGCGGTGACTAAGTGCGCTCTTCATATTTTGAGAAAAAAAAAGTTGGTTATGTCGGCAGCTTCTTTTTTGTACACAAGAAGATTTATTCTTCAAATACGAAAATAAATCACAACTATGTCTTTGAGAAATTTTTAAAACATGATTGTAATGTATATTGTTATTATTGTAGCATTTGAGTGAGTAGTCTCTTATCACCTTTTTACATCTCGTCATTTACAACAAATTATTTTGGAAGATTGATAAATATCAACTTCAACTCTTCTTTCATAGCTTTTCTGTAAGAGACACCACCGTTTTGCAATATTATGTTTGATAAACTATTAAACGCTGGAAATCAAATCTATTTTATACTTTGTTACAGGAAGATACATCTATACATACATCTCATAAAGTTTGTGGTTCCCGGTAGCTGCATATGACTTCCAGAATATTCTACGCAACACACGCTTCGCAAAATATTAGAAAGAAGTACAAATATGAAAAGACACTGGCTGTCAATTTTAATATCTTGACAGCAAAAAGATAAAACTAGACAGAAACCTTTATCAATTTTTTTTTTTTTTAGAGATACATAGAAAACATTAAGTTGGATTAAATTAATCCAGAAAACCAACTATTCCCCTCAACAGGTATCAAAACATTGAGGCCTTATTCAGTGTAACATTCTACACACATGAGAATAATGGGCACGTCGGCATCGTCGTGTTAGTGTTAACAAGTTAGCTTTAACATACATTAATTAGCTGATAACTTCAAGTAAGGAATAATGACTGATTTCCAATAATTATGGTAAACTATATACCATTTGACGACCGTTGTGGCGCAGCGGGCGAAGGTCCGCCTGCGACGCAAGAAGTTGTGGGTTCGATTCCCGCCTTGGGACAAATGTTTGTACGATCTTCAAATATTTGTTCCAGGTGTTCTGGGTATTTGCTATGTATAATAAAAATATCTATCTATGTAATGTATTGTATTAAGTATATCAGTCATCTAGTACCCATAACACAAGCTCTGCTTAGCTTGGGGCTAGATGATGCTGTGTGGATTCTCCAGCATTATTTATTTATTTATTTATTTCTAGTCAGTTAGATAATAACGCCGATTACATTTTTATTCGGAAGTTGACATCTCTTACTGACATACAGCTCTAGAAAAGAATGGATGCCTACGATGACAGATAACAGATAAGTTTGAGATGTCAAATTAGTTCTTTTTTCTACGTTGTTTACTATTTCGTCATGTGTTTTGGTCGACGTGATTGAAATGTCAACTATTTTTAAAAAGAAGCTTCAGTTCGAATAAATTTGATAACCCGTATTGCTCATCCTTTCCTTCTTGTTTGATAAGACAGATAAATACGGAAAAAGCCAAATTTAAGTTTAGTTGTAGAACAAGGGACTCGACACCGACAATCGTTTAGCTTGATTTTAATAAAAGTATAAGTTTCTAAGTATGCTTGAACCATGGAGTGGTTAAATTAATTAAGAGTATCAAGGTCCAGATTTATCTTTTTTACTCCAAGTCAAAAGGAATTTCGAAGTCTTAATAGCCGTCTGTCGTCTTATTACTGTTTAAATATTATGTCAAAATAGAATAATACTCGTCTACCTGCCTGAATGGTTTATTCCCAGACTCAAGGTCTTTCATATTTCAAAGTAAGGACGACGACATATGACATCTCATTCCAACAAACGTGAAGAGAACCTACTCTTTCACATCTTTCAAATTTCAAAGCAATACAACAAAGTTATATTAATATGTCTCTCTAGCACAGCTTCCTCTGAGATTCAACTTCAACTTTCATTTACTTCACGGACGGCAGTGTAAAACTTATCTAGGAATCCAAGACTTGTGCAAAGCATAACTTGTGTAAGTATGCGACAGTGACACCTCCAGCAAGTCCTCATATTGAGCTCAGCTGAAGAATTGGCGGAATTTCATTTGTTAGTTTTCCTGTTGCGGAAATTGTTTCAAAGTGTTCAGATTGGGTTGCAGAGACTTGAGTAAGTGCATCTCTTTGGAGTTGTGAAAAGGTAAGATTTATTTTCGCTAAATCAATTTAAAGGCGCAGTTTCCTGTTTTCATGTAATTTCTGTGCTCCCAGGTGTTATGATTTTGTTTTTTTTTTTCTATTATAGATGTCGTGCGAATTCGTTTTTGCATCATAATTATTACAAGAGATTGTTTAGTACTGTATTGCGTGAAAAAAGTACGAACTTATTTTGAAAGAGTAGTTTTTCACAACGATCACCAATTAATTCAACAATTAAAACTGCGCTGCTAATAGGTACATGGGTTATTACTTTTTTTGTCAGTTTTAATATTTGTCTGTCAGTTGTACTTTATGCGGTTTCCTTAAATATTCCTTTTTTAGTAGTTAGTTGAGTCGTTCAACCCCTTAGGCTTCGAGTTGAAGTACACGATTACTGAAAAATGCATGCGCTGAATGCAAAAAGTCATTATTTGTATGGTTGTTTCCTCAAAAGACCATCTCAGACACTAATTTGCATAGTCCTCACATGATTTGACCAGGGTACTATCTGAACTTTAAAAGAGACTGATCTTATTTTTTTCAGATTTTTATTTTTGTTTGTTATATTATATTTGTTGAAATCAATTTACCAAAATAAATATCATTTTGAATTTACCGGATTGTGCTTCCTACGACAAAATACAAAATTGAGTCATACTAGGAAACTGGGAATGTTATAAATAGATAAGCATATTTTTCTCTCAAAATGCAGACATACTTCATTTTAGGACCTGGCGTCACATGAAGTAGTTACTAATCTTTGTCACGCACTGAGAAATCTAGTGTTCAATGACATGGTGAGTTGGTAAAGCATAAGTACGTCACAACAAACATTTATTAATTAAAATGACTTTAAAAAAATAAAGAATGCATAAAAGTGTTTATTTAAGTTTGAATAAATATATTTTTAGCACTATCATATCATATATCTCAGTGCTTCATGACTAAGAGACGAAAGGCTCGAAGAAAATATTAATAAAGTATAATAAATAAACAAACACACACAAATACCTCTTCCCAATTTATAAATGAAAATGACGTACACACTCAAAGTTCTTTGCTATTGTTACGTGACATTAAAACAATTTGTAAGGGCATATACAACAAAGTAGAAAGGCGTTCAATGGTTGACGTCACTTTAGTGTTGTGTGGGATCTTGACACAATATACTTTATACAAGTTGTGTCGCACACAACAGTAAAGTTATTATGGTTTTCACCAAACCTACAAAAATTGAAATATCAAAACAGCCTTAGTGACAGAAAAGATTAACATGCTCCGGTCACCGCCCGTGCAGTAGCGTCATCTATAAACTTCAGTTATCTCTTGCAAATTTTATTACATGTTTTGGTACAAGTTTGTGTGTGATTTATATCGATGAATCGTTCAGTTTCAGCCAAATTGCGGTACTGATCGGTTCGTTGACTTGTCTTGGCAACTACTCGAGACAGTTGTAAAAGTGATCAATTGGAAAATGTTATTTCTTAGACTGCAATATATCAGTTATAGCATAAAAATATCTGCATGGCGCCTACATTATTCGTGAAAAAGTTTTAGAATGAAAATACCTCAAAACTTACCAAGAAAATTACCACATAGTATTAAACTGAGGAATCTTTGACAGTCACTAATTTATTGTTTTTGAAGAGTTATTTTATCACTGCTGAATTTTCAATCCCTAATTTAGAAACGTTCCTCAACGTGCCTGACCTAAATTTTCGCAGACATCATCAATATTATATCCTGTTTCAGATAGCAGCACCTTGTCTGCAAACTAGTATATCTTATCGCACCGCAGCTGAACAAACTGTTCGTCTAGAATTGAATCCGCAACAAGAAACTATACCCTGTATGTTCAATTTTGAACCACAGAATAGAAAAGTGCAGTAGTCCCACGTGAGGGATACTGACAAATGAGGATAAAAATCTCTTCTTGGTGCCTTTGGAATTGTTATTATTTTTGGGCACGGTCATTCACTAGTAAATAATTTTATGTAGGTAAGACGTTATTATGTATGTTATATATCATCTGAGCTGCCAAAGCATGGTTGTAAATTGACGCAATCTTTAATAATTGATTACAGACTGTTGTTATTAGCCGCGTTCCATTTTCGCAGCCATCTTTTTCAATCACAATAAACGACAAACTAAACACTGACCTGAAGTCAATAAACCTTCTGATCCTACGTGTTACATGGCCGAGTCGAGGATCCAATCTCGTGGCGGATTTCCATCGCTGCTCCGAACATCCGCGCTCATTCGCGGATCTAACACGATTACATGTGCGTACAACATGGACGATGTTTAACGAACTTTGAAACATGTACATGAATTCACTTATCGAACTTTGTAACAAACTAATTTGGGTGCAGACCTTACACCGTTCGCTGCTTCACGATATAAATTGCAACAAGTTTGCTTGTAGCAGTGTTTTTAATTGTTGACGTGACTTGACAACTTTATATTAACAAGTGCAGCCATTTTCTGCTTTGTATGAAGCCTTGCTGACTGCATAAGTAACAACGGTTTGAGTTCCATGTAATATAGTGTGTTTGCTTGAATACTAAATGAGGAACTCCTAGAAATTGCTTCTTTATTAATATTCTTTTGTGAAACATATTTTTTCACAGTTAAGCATTTCAGAGCAAGGTGTAAGTCATGAGTTTTGTTAGGTTAAACCTGCAGAATTTCATGATGGTTAATATAATAGCTGTGTTATCTAGTTGGACTTACTAAAAATAAAAAGCCAAGCGTGCCTACCAATCAAAATCAAAATTCATTTATTATATTAGGCTAAGAATAAGTACTTTTTGGACGTCAAAACGTTTACAAAAGACAGTCCCCCAAGACGCCCATCCTTCACCACTTCCTAGTGTTTTTGCTGGGAAGAAAAAGTGGCGTAACAAACTCCCCAGCAGCACGTCTGTCTGATAGGTTTGAAGAACTTGAATCTGTACAACAAAATATATATCTATGTCAAAATAAATATATTTATACCACCTCTTTTGTATTAGGACTCTTACCGCAAATCTTTTATTAATATCCTCATCTGCCTAGCCTTTTCCCAACTATGTTAGCACTGGTTACCAATTAAACTAGATAAACGGAGTATCAAGTAGTAACATGGCGCGACTCCCAACCCGACCTCCACAACCCAATTACGGAGTAACACGATAGCTATTGGTAAGTCTGGTTATCAGAATTTCGGGCTTCTGAATACCAGTATGGACTGTCCAAAGATCTACGAAAGACAACCCGAACCAACTGCTTAACGTGCTTTTCGAGACACGGAGGTTTCGGTATTTAATGTATGGTCACCCATCCGAGGACCGGTTGGTATAGCCATAACCTTGGATAGACTGGTGCGGCTTTTTTTAATAAGCCAGAAGCCCCTCAAATACATTATTAATTGTTGTAAAATATGACAGCCGATGGAACAGTTATCGCCCGAAGCGGTACAGAACGGATCATCGTAACACACGTCCAAAGGCACCTGTCATCATCATCATCAGGCTATATTAGTCCACTGCTGGACATAGCCCTCTCCTAATGAGCGCCATAGCGCCCTGTCTTCAGCTTGCCGCATCCAGCATCTGCCTGCAGTCTTTCGGAGATCGTCATCCCACCTAGTCAGAGGGCGTCCTACGCTACGTTTGCCGTACAAGGCACCTGTAGTTGTTCTTAACTAACTTTGCATGAGTTTCCGTTTTCTTTAACAACTTGTTGTACCGTAATAATTTATCTATAGTTTCTTATGCGTATTTTAAGACATACTTGTAAGTGATAATCGTTAGCCATAATGATGTTTCAGCAATAAATGTTTTGTAAAACAATAAAAATAAGTAGGTATTTAAACAGCTAATTCAATTTGATAAAAAAATAACTTCCTTAAATAGCACATTCTTTGCAACTCAATCACGTTTACAACATTCCACAATATTTGATTAACTCCTAAGTTTTTCATCGAAATACGAACAATAGACCTTAAAATAGACTTCAACAAAAACCGATAAGTATTTAATTCACTTCATTTAATATTAGTTTGTTTTCTTGCGGTTATTGGAAAATCTCAAGTTTCGCAAAGTAAACGGACCCTAAATAAACAATCAAGAGGACTTTATTTTATTAGATATATTTTATTTTCATCGCCACAGTTTGCACCTCAGTTACGCAAAGGGTTGAATTCTAAATTGAATTATTCGTGTCTTTTATGTCAAGTACAGGTGCTCCAGTTAAGCAACGCTTGCTAAGCACGGTGCGAGGATGGGTGAGCATCCATTACATACCAATACTGCCCTTTGCGCGTCAGAAAGCACACTAAGTCGTTGGTACCAACTGTCATTTGTAGATATTTGACAGTCGTTACGGGTAGTCAGAAGAGCGAAACTCTAACAACCAGTCTTACTATGAGGTAGTTCGTGCTATGTATACGTCTGATATCATTAGTCCATGCAATATAATGGTATTCAACTGCATTTAGTTAGACTAAGAGTCAATCTTTGTTGCGCAAGGATCGTACGGTCTCGCGACCCCCGGCGTAGGTGTGAGATGGAACACCGGGGTGGTTCTTAGTCAGTATGAGTCTGACGGACCCCTTCACCCCCCCAAGGCGGAGGACATCCATGAAGATTTTCCAACCCGAATCAAAAAAAAAAAGTAGCTTACCTTCACATATTTAGGTAACGGTTTGTCAGATGATTACCGTTTAAGCCTAATTTAAACTCTGAGAAAATACACTGGAGCTTAATCAGTAAGTTATGATTGTATTTAATATTACAAACACATTGTCTTACGCAAAAGAAAATAAAACTATTTTATGAAATTCTCAAGACTTCTTCGCCAACATTGTAATAATGCTTTCGAACTCAACAAAGGTTATCAAAGTCTTATCGGTAATTGATCGTCACACGTCGCGACTAATGCAACAATGACGTTTTTATCTTAAGCTAATGGATCGAACCTTTTTTCTTTTGCTTTACTTTAGTCCTTGGTACTAAGTTCTTGGGACTTAAGGTTAGTTAATATTAGGCAGGTAATAATGAGCAGAAGTCTAAGTGCCATAAGGGATCGACGAATTGTATTAGTTAAAGACGCCCCTATCGTGTCTGGTAGGGTTTTAAAGTATTTGTTAAATTATCAATCAATTCTGGCAATTAATGGTGCCTAGGAAACTGAGAAACCCAAACTCCATGGAAACTTGGGCCTGGAGTTCCAAGGCTGGAATTTGGCCATAAATAAGAGCATTTAGGAAGGTTTCACAAGCTTAATTTTCACGTCTCCCAGCCATGGCCAAATTGATAAGATTAGACAATGTTTGCATTTAATTTTTTTTTTTTTAATTATTTGAGTTATTTAACATTTAATCATTTCCCTAACTGCAATACTACCTATGCGGCCCGTAGATGAATTTGCTACAGCGTTTTACGCCGGGTACTGTGTTCTGTTGTACTTCTGTTCGTTGTACTTTATGTATTTGCAATGTCATTTCATTGATTCAGAACTCAAGTTTTGCTTATATAAAATTAGATAATTTTAGTATTATCCTAAATGTCTTTGCTAGTTAGTTTGCAGACATCAAACAACAGCAATAAAGCTTACCAACATAGTAATACGATCTTTAAACTACATAATTATACATTAATATAAGATTGCTAGGGTACTCAGGAGTTATCTTTACAAATCCATAAACTGAGTCCCTGAATATGTCACGATGAGGCACTGTGCGTGACCTTGCGGTACCCCAAGGTCGCTGGAAGGTATTCGTTAACCATATATCATTTATTTCGTCTAATTAGGACGGCCGCGGGCACTTTCACTAATTAGAGCTTGTAGGTTTGTGTATCAGCAAATAGCAAAATCTTTTAAATATACTAACTCATTTCAATGACTTTGTCCATATGGGATAAGGGTTGTAATTGTATCTCTTAGGAAATAATAATAATATTCTTGGAAATGTAGGTTTAAATCGACAAAATTTTATCTTTTAGATAATTAACTCACAAACGTTTTCCCCTTTTCATATTTCTAGGTAAAACGTCACATTACAAGAAAAAATTGCATATTTCTTTTTCACTGTACAGCACCGAGAATTTCTGTTTTCCATTCCAAGTATGAACCATTAAAACGTTTATTTTCCAACAAGAGTACAGTTTTATATCCAATGAAACGGCTTCCTAATGGAAATTAGAAAGCGTCTTCTTCAAATTACTTAGAGTAATTGGACCAGCGCAAAATAATGTGAATACAAATTAGGTGTACCAACATAATAACAAAATTATTTTCGTTTTATGAGCTGCCAGCCTCATTACATTCATAAATTAATAGCATATCAATTAGGGAAGTACAGAATTTATTTGGGAAAGCAAAAACAAAGTTTAACTTTTTTTGGGGTTTCGTATCCCAACATTGAAAACGGAATCCTATTATTATGTTGTCTGTTGGACGTCTTCTGTTACAGCACTGTATCTTTTAAACCGTGACCGGTAGCTAGCTAAATTATTTACAGACCATCTGCGTTTATATAGCATTAACAGCAATAAAAAGTTCCGTGATTCCTTCACTATAAATATTTGGCCGTTATTTGTCTAATCTTAATAAAAATGGAGTATACATTTCATCGGTGTCTTTGGTTTGGATTTTGAATTCTTGCAGTAAAATACCTTACCTACCCTTATCCTCACACGCACACCCATTCATTAAACATTTCCACTATAGTCTATCCAGTATTTGTAAATGGGCGTTGGTACAGTTCATGCTTTATCAGCTAATATCGTGCTATTTTTATTCAAGGTTGTTGGGGTTTTTGTTCCAAATAAACTTCTTTTTTTATTTAGAATCCCAAAATACTCATAAATGGAATTTTGAATGTCATTCTGGATCTACTCACTTCATACTTGAGTAACAGGGTTATGAGAGTTCATGTAAACGGAAAAAGATCCCCGAAACGGTACTAACAATGAGAGTACCCCAGGGTTCAATTCTTGGCCCATTTTTGATTTTTTATTTATATGAATGACTTGCCTAACCTCATAAAGAATAACCCAGATATAGTGTTTTTGGTTAAACTTAGCAGCTGGTTTATAGCACTCTCTCGAAAAAGCACTCTAGCATTAAACCAAGGACTATTTTTGAGACTAAAAGCTCTCTCAAAAATAGTGCTAACGTAACGTAAGTACGAACGTTTTTTACTACCTACTATTATTTTAATACACTTTGATTTTTATGAATTTTGTGAAGCAACATAGCATTAGTTCCCCAAAGGATTAGGCAGAGGTAATCGTATCATTTGGTACACGCACATTTTGACACTGATGTTTAAACGCCAGATAATAGGGGTCTGCCAAGTAAGTTTGTGAAGAACTTGCGGTATTATTAAACTGATATAAAACTTATGCCAACTGGATATGTCCCTTCAAAAGATCATCCTCAACTCTAATATGCATGGCCCTCACATGATCTGTCCAAGATTATGCTTAGATTTAAAAAAAATACTGCGACCTTTGAGAGTTGGTTTCGGTGTTTTCCTAGACTAGTTAGACAGTCAGCAAACACCGACCGAATCTAGTTTTAAAGTGAGTATTGCTTGTTTGAAGTGTAAACATGTTGGTTTAACGAATTGAAAGAAATTAATATCAATTATAATCACTCTATTACCGCCTGAGCCATCTATTCAGTAATTCATCATTTATCGCACTGAGTAGCGAGTGAAGTTGGCAGCGTCTATTTACTGCTACGAAACGATTCGACCAATCAACGTCGTGCATCTCGACCAATAATCACAGATCGTTGCCGGCTAGCTTCGGATGCAACAATTTTAATTAGTTTAATTTGCCAAGCTGTAATACGAATAAACCATTTAT
Organism: Phlogophora meticulosa; assembly: GCA_905147745.2. Taxonomy (NCBI): domain Eukaryota; kingdom Metazoa; phylum Arthropoda; class Insecta; order Lepidoptera; family Noctuidae; genus Phlogophora; species Phlogophora meticulosa. The sequence goes on from LR990523.1 coordinate 660,175, forward strand.
TTATCTATAATAAAACTCAATCTTTAACAACGGCGAGCCCTATTTTATATTCAGTACCTACACACGAAGAACACACACCCTGACTCCAGCTCATCAAAGTGGCAACACACTCGATATACACATTTGTGCTGTTTGTCCTTAAGTTCCATGATTGTGTACCAGTATAATCCAAGTTCAGTACACTTGATTTTCCTATTAGATTTTGCAAATCTCCGTGGTGTTTCTACGAAGTCTTGATTGGGCTTTTTGATATAACAGTATAAATAAAGAAAAGCCTCTGAAATAATACAAAGATAGAGAAGCAGTTGAAAATACAAACCTTAATTTGCAGACGATGTATGGGAGGTTATTTCTTTAACTAAAATGTTATTTTAATGTTCTATTCAGAATGATAAAGTTCCATTCCAGTTCCAATGCCATTTCTTGAAGTTCCAGGTGAACCTGCTTTCATTCGCATTGGGTGGATCTGCACTGGATCAAAGGTTTACTTTCAACTTTTGACGACACGGTTGGCGTGTTGTGGGTTCGATCCCCGCACGGAACAAATATTTGTATGACCTACAGGTAGTTGTTCTCTCTGATCTGGCTGTCGGATCTGGCTGTTTGTGTTTGTGAGTTTAAATGTTTGTAAACGCACCCACGATACAGGAGAAATTCCTAGTGTGGGGCAACGTTTTTTTTAAAAACACAACACAATACAACTGCAGAGTTAAGTTTGTCCTTGAATTCGGGATCGGAAACTCACAGGGCGTGAATGAAACCGCGGTTGCACAAAGTGTAGAGCCGAAACCCGGGGAGGGTTTTTAAACGTAAATACTTAAATAAAGGTCAGTGGTACTCCCTGTGCTTTTCCAATAGACCTCTATTGCGTGGTTTAGTTAATCGACTTGTGATAATCAAATAATTCGCACAACAATTTTACATCCGTTATTTCGCCAGCCGTTACAAATTATGCTAAATAGGCAAATTAATTTCCATAATATTTATTTAATGAAATTAAATTCTTTGGCTGTTTTCTTCACAATACCGGGTATAACTAAAATAACTGCAGGGAAACTTTGAAATTTAAGAAGCTGAAGAGATATTCCGAAAATAATTCCTTAGAATGGACAGTTATGCTTTTCAAACTATTGGCTTTAAGATTGGGATTAATATGAAAATTACGTCTACTACTATCGGTGAAATATTTCTTTAAACTGATCTGTAGATGCGACCTCAAAGCTCGACAGAACTGCCTCGTTAGTCAAATGCTTGCAAGGCTTCTGCTGAACGTGAAGTCTTAGGTCCGATTCCCGGGTGTGGCAAGGTGCTGGTCGGTTTATTCATATTCTTTAGATCTAGATCTCATAGACTTCAGTCAGCTACTAAGCAATTGCTGCTTAGTAGCTGACTGAAGTATGGATTCATACCCGGACTTTTGTTTGGTTTTGTGAAATGTTTTATAGGTTCATCTAAGCCTAACCCTTCGAAGAATACAGGAGGTATATGTTGTGTTTTATGTCCAATATATATGTTATAAAAAAAATTGCAGCTACCACCGAGTTGCGAACCACGTCTTATAAACAGCTGATAACATCTATACCCAAAGGGTTCATCAGATAAAATCTTGTATTTTTTGCGTAGTAACTCGAAAACTGCTGCAAATTCACGGCAAAGCTCAGGAGAGGTCTATCTTAAGAAATATCTTAATTAAGGACGACAGTGCCACCTAAACTTAATTTGGTCCGACATCGTCCGAAAAAAATCGCATTATAAATGAATGACTAATTAATTCAGTGAAGACATATACTTTTAATTGGCTTCTTTACGCGTTTAAAAAATTAGCCTTGTTTTCAATGAAATATAGGGAAATATAAAAACAATGTTAGTGTATTTTCTCGACTGCCCCATAAGGAGGGAAACGTTTTTCGAATTTATGCATGTATGTATTTCTTTGGTACACTCTGCTGCTGTTAATGGCTTAATGGGTTTTAACAAACGAAGTATCATAAGATTTATCTTGATACCCTAAGTGATAAACACATACAGAATAAATAAATGGCGGTTTTTATGTGGGACAAGTCTGCCACACTATTTCCAAACCACAACAACTCCTGAAAACCAGAATCAACAGTGGCGACCACCAGAAAAGCTTCGAGACAATGAAGCCTGACGAGTCCCGGAGAAACGATTCAACTGTCTTAGATTTCGCAGCGAACTTAATCAGAAAAGAACAGGGGAGGAGTTAGAAAAACACAAGTAAGTGTAGTGTAGTGTAAGTGTTGTTGTATTTCTTGTATTATGGTCACGTGTTGTAGATGGTATCAAAATAAAAGGCTCACCAGTCCGATTGCAAACATGGAACTCACTGCAAAGATAACTAGTTCGAATCAAGATCACTTTTAAGCAGTCCATTGCAGTTGGCAGCGTTACATTAGAGATTGAAGTAAATGTAACATACATATATTTTTATCACATCAGAAAAGATGGATGGATTGCGTGAAAGATGATATGGCTAGAAAAGGGGTGACTGTTGAGATGACGGCAAGTTGAGATGTATGGAAGAAGAAAAGATGCTGCGCCGACCCCAAATTAATCGGATAAAGGCAGGAAGATGAAGATGATGATGACCAACTGACTTTAAAATTCATTCCTGTAAATACCATTCTTTAGAGTAAGGTAATTTACATATAAATATATCTGAATATCTAGTAGTTCACACGTGATTTTTACTAAAGTTTGAAGAAGAATAAGAGTATTACAATAAGTTTGTCACGTCAGCTTGAATTATTTAGTTATCCTAATTTATTCTGCTTCATCGGTGTAGTGGTTCCAAGCACTACTGCTGAACATGAGGTCCTGGGTTCGATTTCCGGCTCAAGTAAAGTGTTATTAGAATTGTCTGTCTGCAATATCTCAGTTACAGCTCGAAGTCTCAATTTATGGCCGATTGGTGCCAAAAGGATTGCGCTTCATTACACGGTGCCTTCTTAAACATAACTGTAAAAAATCGAGTATACTACAAGTACACCTCTGCTTAATCCGTAGAGGAATTACAGGCGCGATGTTATTGTCTTATTGAAATGTCAGTCCAACTTTTGTGTAACAAAAATATTGTTCAATATTTCAACTCGATGGCAAAGTATTGTAAAATTAATCCTCTATCTCTTATACTTAATAATCTATCAAAATTGACATAATATTAATCTTGAATGTTCACAAAATGTTTGTCAATTACCGTTGTAATCGCATTCATTACAGTTGATGACATCACGCCATAATTATGTCGCGCCAATTATTTGGCGGGCGCTTCAATTTAAGTCTTAAATTTTCAAATGGCATTTATTTTATTATTACAAGCATTAAATTTATGAAAGACCAATCTGAAAACTGTGGTAGCAAAATACAGACAGTCTGAAATATATTTTCAGTTTTATCGCTGTTTCATTTCGTATTCACAATTTTAATATCGTGTCTGGCTATATAACGAGCATAACACTATGTTAAAATAATACGATCGTATTGAAACGATAAAATGAAAATATTACACAGCCTGTTAGGGTCAGCTCACACCGAGACGTGACGCGATGCTACGATAGCGAGACATCTCGAGCCGCACCGCTTTTTTTTTTTTTTTTTTTTTTTGTGGTGGGAAAATCATCTTATGACATCCCCCGCTCTTGGGCGGGGCGGGAGATAGTGTCAGACTTTTACTGACTAAAAACCCACTCCTGTTCCTTCGTTGCCTTTCGTACCAGGGTCGAGTTTTCCTTTCAGAATCAGACCCTTGGCCCCGGTAGGCTTCGACCCTGCTGGGTCCCTACAGTTGCTGACATCTCCTTGAGGCGCGCGTGGAACAATACGCGCCGTCGACGACTTGGGCTCGGTCCGGATGGTTACCGGACGGGCGGACGACGAGCCACCCATTGCTCGCCGTCCGCAAGCCCGCGCCTACGGTGGCCGGTAATCGGGATCGGGATTTCGGCGGCGGTTGGGGCGTGAGGACCGTTGCCTCACGCGATCGGCCGCCTCCTTTGCTAGCATTACTGCTTCGCAGAAGGAGGCGACCGCCTGCCACTCCTCCTCGCTCCGGACCATGGCCTGTACCAAGGCCCGGCGCGAGAGATTGCCGCCGCCGATTGCCCCCACGAGGACACGGCGATGCTCTTCCCAAGCGGGGCACACTTCTACTGTATGCTCCACCGTGTCCTCCGGGCGGTCTACGCAATGGTGACACCCGGGCGTTTCTTCCGCACGAATCCGGTGCAGGAACCTCCCGAACTTACCATGTCCGGTGAGGACCTGTGTCATGCGCAAGGTAAGGACGCCGTGTTGCCTTTCCAGCCACTCCTCAAAGAGGGAACTTACCGCCATGATTATAGCGTGCCCAGCACTGGGTTGCGACAGTCGCTGTCGCCATTCCACCATGAGACCCCGCCGGAACTCTGCCCGCCATGCCGCGACTTGTCGCGGCAGCGGAGTTTCGCCCCGCCGTTGCATCTCCACGCGCAGATCGTGCATGTGTGCAAGGCAAGTTGCTTCCAGATCCCATGGTGGCTGGCCAGCAAGGAGGCTCGCCGCTTCGCGGGAAACCGTGCGGTATCCCCGCACCATCCGTATGGCCATGACCCTCTGGCACGCGTTCAGCTGGGCCGCCGGTCGCTTTCGCAGTGACGGCGCCCACACCGGCGCCCCATAAAGGGCCATGGACCGAACGATGCCTGCGTAGAGCCTCCGGCAGGAGGCGCCTGGACCCCCGAGGTTGGACAAGAGCCGCTTGAGGGCAGCCCCAGTTCGATTTAGTTTGGGAGCCAGGCGTCGGAAATGCTCCTCGAAATTCCACCGGCTATCGAGGACGAGTCCCAGGTACTTCATCGTCGACCCTACACCGATGTGAACTCCTCCTACCGTTAATTGGGAACGCCGAGGCGCTGCGCTCTGAGGGCCGTGAAAACACATGGCCTCAGACTTGTGCAGCGCCACCTCGAGTCCCAACTGCTGGACCCTATCAACGACTATCGCAACCCCACGTGTCGCTAATTCCCACCTGGTACGACTCCCCCTGTTCTAGGACCAGCGTGTCGTCTGCGTAGCAGACCACGCTAACTCCGTCAGGGAGGAGCCGCACCGCTGCGGGTGCAACGAATTTTGAATTCTCACAATGAAATGTGTATGCTTTCGTGCAGCAATAAAAGTTATATTTTGAGTCGCTCTATTGAAATGTGCGTCGCGTCGCGTCCCGTCTCGGTGTAAACTGACCCTTACTGTCCTACTGCAGGGCAAAAGCCTCTTCTCGTACAGAGAAGCCACAATCATTAATCACCACGCTCTCAAGGTGGGTTGGTGACTTCAAACTTATATTAATTATACGTCCAGGTTCTCTCACGATTTTTTTCCTTCATCGATGTTAATGATGTCCTAGAAAAACTCAAAAGTACAAGTTAATTGAAAAAGCAGCTTAGGTACTGGTAAAAGAAAGAAAGTATCCGCTTACACCCGTCTTAAAAATAATTTTTATTAGTCCACTTGCATTCATCCTCTCGACGTGATCACACCATCTGAGCATACTCTTGTGACTGTACTTAATTACTGTAGAAGTAGTGGTCTTCAACCGGACCGGGTCAAGAGCATACGGCCACCAATGCTAGGGCTCCACTTTTTTTTTGGTTTGAGGATCTCGCAGATTATCCTTCAGGGATATCTACTGCTTAACCGAACTTTCCTGTGGGAACATGATTAGAAATTAAGGCCTCCAGCCAGGGCGCAAAAACCTAAAAGCTAAGCGACCAATCGCTAAGGGCACCCCCTGCAGGGTACGAGACTCGGCTTACGACATCGCTGGGAGAGACATCAAAGGGACGGGCTGGAACTAATAGATATATTATTTAAGGGTCTAATTTAAACAACTACTGGCTCAAATACGCGGACTGGCTCGAGCAAAGGGTCAGGGAGAGGTAGGGTTCCACTGATATTAGTACGTTTATTAAGAGTAAATCTTTACGTTAGCAAGCCACTTAGACTTATCTGGTTGGCACTAAACCAAAGGACATGAACAATAGGGATAATGCCTGGGTAAATAACAAGAAATTATATTTAGTCCATCTGTAAGGTAATAAGTAGTATTAGTATAAGTACGAGTAGTATTAAACATGTATCTTTTGCTTTATCATGTAAGTAAAAAAATACTCAGATAAAACGCATTATGGTTGGGGAGTTGGGCTCGCTGCGTCACAACTCAGTATTAAATCTACATACGCTTGACGTTATGTCACATTTTAGCTTTATGTATCTTAATCTTTTAAATACGTTATCATTATTATTTTATTAATATTCATCTGACGGACATGAAAATATTTTTTATCTTCTCCAGATTTTAAAACATCTTGAGTGAAAGCAGCCCATTGACAATAAGGTTTCCTTTTGCATACAACCTTAACAGTACTATTACAAAAAAATCCTAGTACAACACTTCATAAGCAAAGCCTTTCATCAAAATCATGAAGAGGAAGCAACCAAAACGTGGTATTGCTTCCATTCTCTTTTATTTACAAATCCAGTGAATTCCGATTTGTAAGCCACAGCTAGATTTAGTACTCGTAAATGTGACGTGTGCGTCGTGTGTGTGAGTGGATGTCGTGTGTGTGTGTGTGTATGACGCTAAGTTCAATACTGAAGCTGAAACATTGTTTTGACAGCGAAAAATGAAGATACTGATGTAAAAATATAATATGATCCTACAGAGCTAGTCGTCGTTGATGATATTTTTTACAAATACCTTACCTTAATACCTATATTTTTTAATTTTTACCTAGCTGTTATCTGCGACCTTGTGTTGTATGGAATTAAACAAAATTTCATGTTTTCATTCTTTTTTACGTAAGTATCTAATTCTTTCTTACTCCTTAAAACCTTTGCTATCTGTCAGTGAAAGTCCCGCCAAAATCAACCTAGCCGTTACGGAGATTAGCCAGACCAAACAGACGGAGACAGTGGAATGAATATATGTAGTTACTCAATGTACTTTCATTTGAAAAGAAAGAGTGAAGATACCTGTTATTTTGACATTATTTACATTAATTAACAAAAAAAATACCTATGCGAGACCAAAAAGGCTCCTATCTCAACATAGTGCTCCAATATTAAAAAAAAAATACCGCAGGGCTAATATTCTGGTAGAATAAATTTTAATAACCACTAGATAAATTACTTCAAATATCCAACTTTGTATAGCATTTTCTGTTTTCAAAATAAAGACCTCTTTATCTCAAACTAATCCTAACTCAAGCAAACCCACAGCCATAACCTAGCTGGAACTATCAAGACGTTTGATTAATATGAAAGTTGTTCGTTGCACATGACTGCGTTGTTATTAGGCCGTGATCACCGATACACATAACAACTTCGCCAACTTTAATTAAGTTTCTTCGCAGAACAACATAATATTCTAAGGTCTGATACACATAATTTAGGCACAAAGAGGATGGGTAAAGAAGGTTGGCTCCATACAACGTACGTACGGCAATCTCACACATATGAAAGTCACGAGCGCGCCTGCTGTCGTTGTATCTTTTTGGTTTCTACTGGAATCCTTGGAAAGGCGCCTGGTCTTTGGGGTTAGGGTCGGGCACTTGCATGAAGGCACCGTGATCTCGTGTTAAAAGACCACGCTGAAGCCTCCTCTGTACACCATTTGTATTGGCACATCTCTGAAAAGACCGTAGAAGAGTCCCTCCTAAGTTTCACTATTGTGGACATCGTGCAGCCGTCTTACCTGAAGTCAGTCGGTGCTCGGACAGATACCCACCTGGGTGTCGGCAACCTCTGAGTTCCACCTGCCAAAATGATACAGGCAGGGTTTACGTGTTACACGTCGAGACGGTTGGCTCTCAGATCAACAGCCCTCTCCACTCCTTCTGAACTAACACAATCACACAAAAGAAAACATTCGTAATTTCTTACATGAAGCGTGTCTAAGAGTGCGTGCGGCTGGGTAATCCTGGCCTTCTGTAGTTACTTATTTAGTGGATTACGTTTAGAGATTGATAAGCTTTGATACTTGAGCAATGGATTTAATCTCCTGCAGTGGGTTTACGGAATATTCGGTTTTGTGCTCATTTTGAGTAATTTGAATTTTGATAGTTTGATGCTATTAAGAATGAAGATTAAGTAAAAGTTAATGTGCGCTATAAGCAAGGTGAATTAAAAGTTACTGAAAGGGCACACTATGATCGTGTGTGTATACTCGTAAGTGCTGCGCATGTTAATTGGTCGCGCCTGTATGTTATTATGCAGTTTTTTAAACACTAGAAGTTAGGCTTTAAAATCAAACCTTTATTTGCATGCTAGGTGTACATTAATTGGTCTTGTTATAATAATAGGAACTTATAACATACTAGCCTTTCGCAGGCATTACATAGGTACTGTAATGCAGTTTATTGGAGAGCACTGCCTCACAGTCGAATCGAGTCGAAAGCTTTCTTCAGAAACTTGAAACTTCAGATAAATGATAGGGCACTGCTGACCTCGAGTGTACGTCTTTACAAATGGGTGTCTATTAAACAAATTCATTAAACAAATGGCACGTTCTATATTTGAAACCATTCTTAAATCGTTAAGTGTTTTAAACTAGCAACATTCTTCCAGCCTGTATGTAATAAGGTTCCCTTTGGCATACAAATATCACAGTACGTATAGTAATGTCTTAGGTTTTCCAATGTTAGTCAAGCTTTAGTGTCAACATAATTTCTTACTCAAGGTGGTCATCGTCTAAGCAGTAAGCCAGCATTTGGAACACTACTTAGTCAATCCTGATACTTCATTTACCTATACAACACTCCATATTTCTTTCTTACCAACTTTGATATTATAAATCTATGCCTTTATAAATTTATCTCTTTCAAATACTACATTTTCCTCATATTTATCTGTAACTCTCTAATACAATCTCATTCGTATATGTCTAGCTACAGTATCATTTAATTTGGGAGTACTAATACATATTCAGTGTGGAGCTGTGGAAGCACCGAGTGAGGCTAATTTATCGCCTCACTACAGAACAAGCGTGAAAAGGAAGGAATTGGAGCCAGCTCGTGAAATCGAAATGGTTTTATGGGGATATTGGGTGTGGGACGTCGGAGGGGTTTAAGAGATAACTTTTTGAACTCAAATAGAAATACTAGTGTGCAAATAAACTGTGATGGACTTGTGGTAAAATAATAACATCTACACAGGTTTAAGGTCAAGCTACCCTTGTCGAGTTAAGTCCGTATATGGGTGACTATCCTGCAAATAACAAGAACCCTTCGTGTCTCGGACGCACGCTAAGCAGTTGGTCCCGGCTGTCGTTTGTAGATGTTTGACAGTCCCTGCGGGGGTCAGAAGCCCAGAGGTCTGAAAACTAGACTCACCAAGAGTTATCGTATTATAAACTAACTAAGTTGCGAAGGGCAGATAGACATATGAATGTGATATTCTGGTTTTCAGCTACATCCGGTTAGACTGAAACGTAGTTGGTTCAAGGCTAGGCAGATGATGACAACGCTATCGTCCATTTACAATAATAAAACAAAAAATAATTTAAGTTGGGAGGTCAAAAAGCTCTGAAATAACAAGTTAACAGAATACATAAGTTTGTAAGGCAGGTACACGATTTATTACAAAACTAATTTACATTTGTTCTGCTGGGCCTAGATTAGTTCGCAGTAAACAATCGCCAGTCTAGACTTGTTAATTATATCTTAGACACTATTTATTTGCATTTTTACTTTCTACAATTGTGATTTATTTGTTTGTGTTTTTGGAGTAAATTGAATTTTACGTTGACGTTGTCCAATATGTCGCAGTAATTGGTTGAATAGAAATTGCAGTTGAAGTCAAGCAAGCCTGTAACGGAAAATAACACTAAAAACAGAAAAAAGCAAAACAGATGAGACTTTGTTATCCTCCTTACCTTTAAGTGAAGGTACATTTAAAAGTTGCCCCAAATCCCGTACCTATAGCAACAAATTACCCAGCAACCAATTACAAAACCTGTCACATTAACCATAACAGCAATTAAGGTCCCCAATCAACGGACTGACAGCTGCCAATCCAAAAGTTTCTTCACCAGGGGTCCAAAAAATACCCCAAAAAAAAGCCCCTGTATTTTTCATTTAATAGAATTACACCTGTAATCTTGGTGCCGATGTCGGCCCGAGTTACGCCAACTAATTTGGCAACTTTTATTTACCTGCCCGCCTGTTGTTACCAACATAACGGGTGAAACAACGCCAAAAAAGTTTGTTCCGGTGCCAAAACATGGATAACTTGATGAAGCGTCGTTTTGTGGCGGCGCGGTACATTAGTTAATTAATCGAACTTTATATTGGTTCATTTCGGCTTGTCGGCTGGGAGGGGAAATTTTTTGGTTGTAATAAATGTAAGCAGATGAAATTGGATTGCGTTTTTGGACGGAAGTTGAGGAAATTAAGGGAGGTTGGTTCGGGGTTGCAATTTTTAATCCCGGTTGATTACTGAGTTGTAATACGTTGCTGGAAAGTGGAGTTTGCAGAAATGGAAATGTGAGACAAAATCATAATGAGAGGCTGTAATTAAGTAAGGTTCCGAAGAAGCCGAATTCCTAGAAGAGTGTTAAAGCGATTTAAATTTTGTGATGATAAAATGCATCTACTTAAGATGCCCAAGGAAAGTAAACTTATTCAAAACATGGACGAAGAAGAGGACACAAACTTCCAACCAACACTAGCCCTTCTATCAACACATACAAACACACCCAGTAAGTTAGTACTTCAGCATCCATAAAATAATGAATCCCTTTCGTCCCGCCCTGATAGAGCAGGGTCGCCTGTTAATCTTCTTAACGCCTACCCGTATCCAGCATCAATATTATACATCTAATAGACGTCGCTAATAAAAGTCTGTAGACACCCTTATTGGGGAAGCTGAATGATTTTTAACATGGGTAGATAACGTTTTGGGTACATGAAGATATGTTGCCATTGCCTTTAGAATATAAATTCAGATTGTTAAGGTAGGTATTTACTTATTAAAACTCTTGGTTCTTTGAGGTCCATACTGCAAATCGAAAACTGCAATACTGCAAGCGACGCTGAACTTATGATATGAACTGAAAATATGATATAATGATTCTGAATGAATTCGCTTTAAGAGATGAAAAAAAAATAAGTTCGTATTTAAAAAAATCATCACATATTCACCCACGCAGCAAATATTCTTGAACTAGTACAAATATGAAACGCCGAGAAAAAGAACAGGGATTATCTTCCATTCTTTAATTTGTTTTAACGCCTAGGTGGTGACTATTAATAGCTGAGACCAAAAGGGATTATTTTCATAAATCAGTAAACTAATATTGCTCGATAGCCATCAGCTGATTCAGATCTTTTGAAACCCAGACAGTACTGCAAATAAACCAATTTATATACAGGACGATATTTTGCGACTATCTTTTTATTTAAAACTTTAATATAGCGAGCAACGTCAAATGACAACATTCCAATATGGCGACCGTTGGAACTCGACGGTTATTCCCTTAATATTACGGTTAAATAAAATTTTCTTCGCGTCACGTTTGGGATTTATAGCCTTTTTTGCGAAATGATTTATTTTTTGACCTTACTTTGTGAGGTAAGTTGGTATCTCGTTCAATTAAGCTGCGTATTGTTAGGCGACAGTGATATACTGCGGTACTAACCGGAGTAAAGAGATATAAGTTATTATCATCGAATAAAAGCCGAGGTGATGATGAATTTAATGTTGGTACCCACTATGAGTCAGCTTCCTCCCAGTGGTCACTTTTTTGGAAGTTTCACAAACTGATGTGGTAGAAACGTGGGCAGAAGCATATGCGGAGTGTTTTTACGGTACGGTACGAGAAAGAGTGGTGCAGTAATATTAGTACGAAACCTGATATGCTCTGACAGAGTGGACTGATTTTTCGTCAACTTCTTCCTGACTATTCCGACTGATTTTACGAAAAGTAAAAGTTCTGACGATATTTTTTTCTTGGTTCTTGTCAAATTTCATGATTGTATCTATGGGAAGTACCCTATAGGTGTTGATGTCATTGCGTGTATCAAAATAGGTAACATTATTTTATTGCATTAACTTAGAAGCTTGAAGTTTCAGATGGAGCTTCAAAGGACCGTAGACCTACGTATTTGATATTCATAATCAAAATCAAAATTCATTTATTCAAATTAGGCTGAGAATCAGCACTTTTTGAACGTCAAAACGTTTACATAAGACAATCCCCCAAAACGGCCACCCTTCACCACTTAATAGTGTTTTTGCGATTTATTAATTTCGACTTATACTTTCAGGCGAGCTTGTGAACCAGACTGAAAACGAAGTGATCCCATAAGGGATCCGTGGTTTAGAGTTTGTACGGAACCCTAAAAATAAGGTTTTCAAATCTAAAAAAAGAGCCAGCGTTTATAATAAATCAACATCAGACTAAATTAAAATATGACTGCGACCCGAACAAGCTCACAGATTCATACAAACTAAAAAGCAACTTCGCAGAGTAAGCTGTAGAGAAAATATGAAACTGGACATTCATGAGGTAAAACAAGAATTTATTGCGGCCAGCAAAGTCTCCGCAACTTGATGTTTATTTATACAGTTCAACCTGTCCGCGGTAATGCGGAGCTCTATCCTTTTTATTTGAAGTAAAAAGTACTAGGAAACTAGAAGGTGTAGGGTGCATTTTTCATATTTTTGAAGCGTTTTTTGTTGCACTTCTTGTTTGGTTTTAATGAATTACTTTTTACACATAAGTGTTGTGTAAAACTATATGTATTATATATTTTTTTTAACATTTATAAATTATACTATAATATAAAAAATATAAACAAAATTAATAAACAATCATCTTAATCTCAATGTGGCAATATACTTATAATATTACTAGTACTATGCCCCGTGAGAATGTAGCTTTTTATAGGTGAAAGATTTTTTTTAGTTTTGGATAAACAAACATACAATTATTGATCAAATCTTTTCTCTTTATTTATGATACTAGTTTCAATTTAGAATATATACAAATTAAAAAGGGAGTTTTACTAAATATCCACTTAGTACAACTAAAAGCACTTAGACACACAAATACGCACCTGACGTTTCTGAAGAACATCACGAATAAGGTCAGTGTATGTGCTTCTAGGGTGCCGCCTTCCAGCGTTTCCATTTTCCGGCTTATAAATACCTTTACTTAATCGTCTTTCATTCATCCTTTCAACATGACCAAACCGAGCATACTCTTTCCAATTTTTGTCACCATATCTTCTTTCAAACCTCAACGTTGTTTTATTACATAATTCCTCAATCTATCATTGATAGTAACACCACACATACTTCGTAAAGAACGCATTTCTTCCTTTCCTTATTTCTATTTCCAGAAGTAGTAATTATGGCAACATTATGTACTATTGGACAGTATTCTAAAATCATCTTGTAAAATAGCATCGAAAAGGGAATGCACACATAACGACGACACGGTTGGCGCAGTGGCGATCGATTGCTGCGCCGCGTGTCGTGGGTTCGATTCCCGCACGGAACAAATATTTGTATGGCCTACTGGTAGTTGTTCCGGGTCTGGCTGTTTGTGTATATGAGGTTAAAAAAAGAGCTTGGACAATATCTTTTCTACCATCACCTCCTGTTAGAATTTTACACCTCAAACGCGTTTTATTTTTATTAGCCTTTAACCTTTGGCAAGGACTTCCAGCATGGTTAATCACAACCATCCGATACGCTATCGGATTGGCATGGACTATGACGCTGTTAAATGGTCACTTTTATGGATAGATATATATGTACATATATACTTTTTATAGGCAGATGCTGGATACGGCAAGCTGAAGACAGGGCGCTATGGCGCTCATTAGGAGAGGGCTATGTCCAGCAGTGGACTAGTATAGCCTGATGATGATGATGGATAGATATTGTAAATATTGGTAAATAAATTATCGGTACCGCTGTGCTTGGGGTCAGAGATTAGATTTCCAGGTACAGGTAAAGTCCTATTAGTTTTTTCCAATTGAATTTTCTCAGTAATAGCCCGGAATCTGGATTTGTGTTTTGGTTATTTAATTTAATAGTAATAGGCTCACCCCCAACTACACAGGACTTAGACATAACTGGTCGAATGTGGATGTACCTACTTTTGGTACGCCTCCGCCAAAACCTTGGGGATTTACCGACATGATGATGAAATGTAATATATTATGTTTTTCTTCAGAAACTTTTACATATTTTGCCATCCACAAGAACAGACAGTAGACCATACATAAAATATACCCTTCTGTGCCATTAAGGTCATACTTAACGTGAGGATAGACACGAATAACAGCAACTAAAGACTAAACGGTTAAACAATCGTATTTTATAGTCCATAAATTTCATTCTGTTTGTGTAGGCCCACTGAGCTAAATATTGGATTCAACTTTCTGGCTAAAAGCCAAAAATGTCTGCTGCTAGGTATCTAAATATTGAAAGTAATATTAACATCGTTTCGTGGGGAAACCACAAAATTAGATATTACGTTAAATCCACAAGGGTATTACGAGAATCTCTCTCAATTATGATTATGTCTGTAAATCCTAGATATTGGAATTGCTATGTTTAGTTTACTGTGTGATTATGAGAAATACGCATTTATATGTATCTTCTTGTCTTTACTGACTTTATCTCCTGGTTTTCTCTGTCTATAAAAAAAACCGGCCAAGCCCGAATCGGTATCGAACATGAAGATTTCTGTACGATCGTACAAGGTACTGTATAGTTATGGTCGATCAAAACTAAAATTACAGAAGATCTTTTTTGTTATTTTAATTTAATTGACGGCATGGTAAGTGCAGTGGCTGAGCGATTGGCCGATCTGCGTGGCGCGGGTTCGATTTCCGCACGGAACAAATATTTGTATAGCCTACACGTACTTTTCCGGGTTTTATTATTTGTGTATGTGAATTTAAATATTTGTAAACGCACCCACGATACACGAGAAATTTCTAGTGTATCGTAAAAAAAGCCTTTTAGTTATAGCGGAAATAGAAATACACACTTTGTGGTGAAAATTTCAACTGTCTACCTATTATGTATATTCATGAGATACAGTCCGCTGTCAGACAGATGGATAGACGGACAGCGGAGGGTAACTGGGCTCCGTTGGCATCCTTTGTGTACGGAACCCTTAAATCTAGATTTATTTTTAAACGCCTCTGTAAAGAATTGTCTACTTTGCAAGTTAACCTACATACAGCGTGAGTGTGTTCAAGATCCCAAAAAAGCTCCGAAACCCGAAACAGTAACGTCAAGGCCACACAATTATTTGTTACCAGCAGGGCATACACTTATAACGCAACAGCCAATCGATCAACCACTTAGCCAAACAAAACATCTTTATAAATCATTGGAGGGTCAGACTAAGATGCCTGGAGGTTACAAAAATAAATTAAAATACGCGAGTCTCTCTGATAAAATCTTACCACGGCATTCTCAAAAGAACGTAAAGATATAAAAAAAAATATTTTCCTCTTCGTTGTGTCTTTATATACCTCACGATAAATTTGGCGTAAAATTTAATATCATTCCAAACCACGAATTAGACATTTATGGAAAATAAAATGGATTTATTTATAAAAATTGTTAATCTTAGGTGCGACAAGTATGAGGCGTGAGGATGGTAGATTACTCAAATTCCTGTCAGTCACTTGCTATTGAAATTGACAAGTACACATTCACATTTCATTGATATTACTCCTGAAGCAAAGTCAGGTCGAGATGCAGCATCAGCTGGAGGTGTCCAATAACACCATCAGTGACCTACGGGCAGAAGTAGCGTTATTGCGTATTGCAATTTCTGCAAGTTGGTCACCGAGCCACGCGAATGTGAACACGCGTCGCGGGGCACAAAACGCCTCCATCTGCAGTTTCGAGTCGGCGGGCTCGAGTGCGTCACCAGCTGCCGAAAATGCACGCGTTGCAACGTGTGCCGCGGCCGTCCCTGCTTCAACATCGGTAGAGATGACGACGTGTGTAGGTTCGACGACCCCCAAACGAGCCTACGCAGTAATTGTAGCCGCCGCTAAAAAACCTGTTGAGCCACAAAACTCGCAGGTTAAACTAGCGGACAAAGGCAAGGGGGGTAAACGGAGCCTGTCAAACCCAAAACAGGCTCGGAATAGGCAGGGTCCAGAGAAGGACATGAGCGACAAGGATGGTTTCATCAGAAGCCTCCTTGTCGGAACCAGTGCGGTACTGCGCTGGCAGGACCCAGCATGCTGCTACAACCAGCAGTACCGACAACGCTGCTCTACGTATCCAGATTGCACTACTCTACGAAGGTTGAGGAGATCGTGGAGTACGTGCGCGTCAAGACCAACTGGACTTTGAGGGTCGAGAGGTTGGAGTCGTTCGTGGTGCGGGTTCCGACACACCATCTCGAGAAGTTCCTCAAGGAAGAGTTCTGGCCGAAAGGTGTTGTGTATCGCCGGTTTCGTGGCCGCCTACATGACACTAGTCAGCGAAATACGACGCCGACACTTCGTGTGCACTAGTTTTAGTTATTATGTAATATATATTTATAGTATTTTTAAGTTTTATTTCATATAGTATTGTATATGTTTATATGGGCCTCGATGCCTGAAATAAATGGATAAATAAATAAAAATTAATAAATAAAATAACATAGATAGATATTTTTTATTATACATAGAAAATACCCAGAACACCCGGAACAAATCTTTGTAGATCGTACAAACATTTGTCCCAAGGCGGGAATCGAACCCTCCTGCATCGCAGGCGGGCTTTCGCCGCCGCGCCACATCGGTCGTCAAAAATAACAAATATAAATAGAATCTTTCTTTTTTTAACTGAAATCGTAATGGCATTCATACTTCATAATATGGCCCCTGGGCAATCATTCCCGCTACCATTTTACGGAATAACCAATATTTCTACCACATATTACGAGCTATTATTATTGGGGGCTCTTGCCTTAAATATAACAGCCCCACGGGTCCTTCAAACGTTAAGCTATGCTTGCCGATGTTGATCCGTAGATGGGTGACCATTAATAATGTACCAATACTAATACGTGCCTTGTAAAGCACGTTAAGCCGTAATTCAGCCTCACTTAGCTTCGTGTTGCCCAGTAAATGGGTAGTGCAGGTAAGATACCCAGTCGCTCCAAGGAAGATATTCGTATTAAGCTACATCATGTAAGACTGAAAGCGGAACCCAAATAAAGAAAAAGCTAGGCAGATGATAAGATAGGCGATAGAGAGGATATTAATAAGGTGTTCAACAATCTCCAAACCCTATTATATGAAGACAACGAACTCAATTCAAATGTAACACGCAAACGGAATAATCAAAAGCAAGTGAAGCAACAAATCCACATATGCTAATGCGAGATATATAACCATCTATTCCGATAATGTATATCCATCTAATGTATTCCTATAATCGGATCGGCTCCCATTCTCTTCTCGCTGGGAATCGATAAGATTAGCCCGGGACTGGAAGAAAACAAACAGGAAGGTTCCAAAGTGTTTCTATGTATGTTAATGTGGCGAGATTTATTTCTATAGAAGTACTGGCTGTCAGGCTGAGGGCCTGAAATGATTGAAATTCTGAGCGGCACCTGGCTTTTTTGTTTTGTTTGCAACTTACTCTGTTTTGTAGGTATCCTACATCAAAGAAGAATATTGAATAATGGATTGGAGTCACAGACTGTAGTCCCTCATAAAATATTATGTTGCTCATTCATACACTTCTTAAACTTCTAAAAAATGCTATCTGCAGCGCCTTCAAATATTCTTGATGTTATAAAAAACAGAAGGCTGTGAAATAAATCTTTTCATAATTAGCATCTAGCAATCAAAGTTCCGACTCCATTTTAATTGCATGTCTTTTTCATAACAATGGATTTATCTAACAATAAATCAGCACACCAAAAACTACTCCGAACTTTTGCACAATTACCTCAATATTGTCCAAAACTATTTCAAAATCAGATAGTGGTCCCGAATAATTTGAAACGGCCATTGGGCAGTGGATCCATTCAAATAAGCCCGAGCTATCTGATCTTTTAACTAATTAACTATTTATTTAAACTCTCCACCTATTTCTTGTGAAGGTGACTCGGTTTTAATAAAGCTTCTATTAATTACTTTCAGCTAGGACTAGACCAATATCTGGGTCTAGCTTTAGATAACACTTGATTAAATGCCATCAGTTTATCTTAATGATGCTTCGTAATTGGGTTTGTGGAATTAAAGGCCTCATTTGGAATTGTAAACAAAATAAAATACCTACTAGAAATAGCGTATTTTGATTAGGGATTAACTGTTACTAGTGCTGTACTGTGGATGACTGTAGTTGAATTATATTATGTAAAGAAACTGTTTTCGAGTTCAAACACTTTTTCTGTCTGTTTCGGTCTGTTTACCAAATTGTCATTAATGATAATCTAAACTATTACCTATTAACAATAAAATAAAATTGAAGTGCATGCATTGTAATGTCAATAGAAAATAATAGCAGATAGCTTTTGGCTATTTGGAAAAGATACATTTTCACCAAGTAGGCTATATTTTAATTTCATAACTACGCCTTAAATGATAGCGCCACGCGGATTAATCTGCGGGCGAATTGCTTTAATTAAATTTAATAAACAATTGTATAATAATTATAATTGCAACACACTGATAACAATGTATTTAAGATGCTATATTTTAATGAACGCTGGTAGCCAAAGTAAGATTTAACTAGTGTTAAGGGTACCAGGCCCTCGCACTTACTATATCAGATTAATTAATTATTTTCTGCCTTCGCCGTGTTTTTGTCTAAAAGGGAATAAAGTATTCTGATGCGTATATCCCTGTTGAAGTCTTAAAGAATTTAATATAAAATGCCCGTTTAATCTTTCCTAACAGTTTTATTTCATTTTTGTCGGCAATTTATATCATCTTTATAAAGTAAACGTAGTAATGGAGAACGTTCAGACGGACGCCTATAAAAATATTTTTGAACATCCTGAAATGGAATGAAGTCTGGTAGCGTAAATTGTAGTATTATAGCATTTTTACTATCAAATAAAAGTTGACTTTTTTAATGACCTATATCTTGAAGTGTTCATTACTTTGGTTTCATTTTCTTAAACCCAAAAAAAACCGTATAATAAAACTTAAGAGTTTTTTTTTTTTTTTTTTTTTTTTTAAAACGTTGCCCCACACTAGGAATTTCTCCTGTATCGTGGGTGCGTTTACAAACATTTAAACTCACATACACAAACAGCCAGACCCGAAACAACTACCTGTAGGCCATACAAATATTTGTTCCGTGTGGGGATCGAACCCACAACACGCGGCGCAGCAGCCGATGGCTCAACCACCGCGCCAACCGTGTCGTCAAAGTTTGAGTTTGAGCGCTAATTTAAGACTAACTAGCTGTCTGATTTCAAATTATATTATTGCATTAGATAGCATAATTTTTGAGGAAGGTGGTTATGGGCTAGATAACATCATAGTAAAACCCTAGTAGACTAGGCGAAACTGAGGGGCAAAGCTTGTTTATATATATGACAGAAAATTAATGATACTGTAAGTCAATATTTGACGTGATTCCCTTTTAGTCTGTAAAATTATGCCAATTAATTATGTAATTTGTTTATTTAATACCTTAAACACACAAATGTACAGAGGTGGATTTAATACCCATATACATTTTCTACCAGTCAACCCAAGCCCAATGAATTAATTCAAACCGTATACTTAGCAATAATTGGCATTAAAGCACTGAGTAATAAAAGTCATGATGGCCCAGTGGTTTAGCCCTCGCCTCTTGTGCACGAGGTTGTGGGTTAAAACCTGGGCAAGTACCAATGTGAGTTTTTCAATTCATATGTACTTTCTAAGTTTATCTTGGACATCACTGACATGGGTGAAGAAAAACATCGTGAGGAAAACTGGACTTATATAATTAATATAAGTCTGAAATCGCCAACCCGTCTTGAACAAGCGTGGTGATTAATGCTCATGCCTTCTCTATATAAGTAGAGGCCTTTTCCTTGCAGTGGGACAGTCATAGGCTGGTACTTTTACTTTACACTGAGTAATCACGTCACTCAATGGTGTCCAAGGCAAAATAAAAGAAAAAGAGATAGGCAGAGTCTAAGATGAGAAGAAGATGTTGGATAGCCGGTGTTACTTGGAGGAGGATGACCCACAGGAGCATGTGGCAAGCTCTAGGGGAGGCATTAGCGAAAACGTAAAACAATCTTATCAACGGTGCCAAATAAATAACTGTAAGTATAAATAAGTAAATAGATTAAGTAATTTACATTCCATGATTAAGTTTAAGTTACTTGTAAAACCATGAATTTTAAAGATTGTAAATAAAGGCTATAAATAAATAAAAATAAAACACATGGTATCAATATCAAGCAGAACGCGGTAAGTAATGAATTAAAATGATTACAGGAAAAATAAAAGTTTCCATTTCCAATTCTCGATTTGCCGCAGTCCACTTCCCCGCGACGTGAAATTATCGGAATAAACACAACGTAACATGGCGAGTGACGTCACAATGGAGGCAGCAACAAAGCGTCCTTTGTCCCGGCCCATTGTCGCGCCACTGGGAACATGTTGCCAGCGTGTTTTCAACGTAAAACGACTAACTTTTTTAAAAGGTACAAAATTGGAAGCGGTCATCTGACGGCTGTTGATGCAGCTTTTTATTATTATCTAATAAGACTTCTCAACTAATTCATTTATTAATTTTATTTTAAGGATCTCCAACGACAAATAAATTACAATTAAAACTATTATTATAAAGAGGAATGATTTGATTATTTATATATTTGTTTGTAATAGATAACGTCAAAACGGCGTAACTGATTAAAAATACTTTATCTTATAGAGTGCTACATTATTAGCAAGTACATAGGCTGTATTTTAGTTTGAAGGGGATGGGGGGGTGTTTTAAAACCGTCCGTGTGGTTGTAAGTAAAAGTACGTAATTTGCCAAGTTTACGGTACTAGGATTTTAAGAGAGTCAAACTCGGTTTTATGTAATGGCCCAGTGGCTAAGGTGACGAATCTAATGAGCTTGTGGGTTCAAATCTGGGAATGTACCAATGATAAATTCACATGTACCTACTTTTTTATTCCATCTAAGACGTCACTAACAATTAGTGAAGGAAAACATCGTGAGGAAACCTGGAAAAATATTAAACTATCATAAAGAGGAGCTCGTGGCTAAATAAAAACAGCCACATAGGTCGATCGAAGGTTAAGTCGCGCCTGCTGAGGTTAGTCTGAGGATGGGTGACCGTTCATTACAAGTCAGTACTCCTCCATGCATCGGAAAGCACGTTGAACTATTGATCCCAGCTGTCATTTGTAGATTAGTGATAGTTGTTAAAGGTAGTCAGAAGTCAGGATGTCTGGCAACTAGTCTTATGGTATAATGTTGCTCAATAACTGGGTTGTAAAGGTCAGATAAGCGGTCGCTCTAAAATACTGGTTCAGCTGCATCGGGTTAGGTTAGAAACTAACCTCAACGTGGTTGGGAAAAGGCTGTAGATATATTTTCATGAAGTAATCATATCAAAGTGCACACCGCCTATAATTAAATAAATAATGCTGGTCAATCCACACAGCATCATCTAGCCCCAAGCTAAGCAGAGCTTGTGTTATGGGTACTAGATGACTGACATACTTAAAACAATACATTACATAGATACATATTTTTTATTATACATAGGAAATACCCACAACACCCGGAACAAATATTTGTAGATCGTACATACACTTGTCCCAAGGCGGGAATTGAAACCGCAACCTCCTGCGTCGCAGGCGGACCTTCGCCCGCCGCGCCACAATTAATTCTTACAAGTTTGACGACCGATGTGGCGCGGCGGGCGAAGGTCCGCCTGCGACGCAAGAGGTTGCGGGTTCGATTCCCGCCTTGGGACAAATGTTTGTACGATCTACAAATATTTGTTCCGGGTGTTCTGGGTATTTCCTATGTATAATAAAAAAAATATCTATATATGTAATGTATTGTATTAAGTATATCAGTCATCTAGTACCCATAACACAAGCTCTGCTTAGCTTGGGGCTAGATGATGCTGTGTGGATTGTCCAGCAATATTTATTTATTTATTTATTTTTTAAGTCTGAAATTACCAACCAGCTTTGAGCAAGCATGGTAATGTTTGCGCCTTCTATGCATGTGAAGAAACCATTGCGCTGCAGTGGGACAGTAACAGGCTGGTATTATTATTATTTTTTGGTTTTCCTGTTAAACCATAAATATATTCGAGGAATACGCTTTGTCCACTGGCCTTTCATTTTCTCGTTACCAGAATTTCTATCCTAGTTTTTTTGTACTCAATAACTTTGTTCCACACAATGAAAATTACGTTTAAAACAAAGGAAATAGAAGGAACTATCCGGTATTGAATGAAGGCGACATAGCGACAGCGCTAATGGCGGGATGGTACTTACACTTTTTGCTAAACCCGAGCGAAGCACTGCTATTAGTTAGTTCATTAATCTTTCCTTACATATTAATGAGGGTATTTTAATTTTGTTAATGGAATTTGTGTTGAAAGTTTTCGAGTGAAAAGGTTCCGACTGAAGATGTTGACGGACAAGCTAATTGCAACTTTAAAACTGACGGGTAAAGTTTAGGTTTGGGTGAACATTAGTGTGTCATTGAAGAAATTAAGTGGCTCCTTAATAAAAAGATACCACAGATTCCATGTTAGGAAATGTTTTTAAAACTTTAATTAAAGTAGTTCAGATGTAGATGTAGTTATTACTTTCTAGTATAAATAAACTCTTGAATTTTCACTTTTACTATGAGTAACTTACGAGCAAAATGGCAATAAAAAAAAACACTTTTTTTATAAAAATGTACCCAGAGATTATACCATCCTGCTTTGAAGACAGATTCTCAGACGTGATAACAAAGCTCTATAAAAAAGATACTTTGTTAGACCCTTTTAATCTAGACCCGCAGACGATTTATATTACTGACACCGGACTGGAGGTGCAAACAGACGGAGTAAGTCGACAGTAGAACAGTAAATAGCGTCTTGGAATCCTTGACACAAAATATTGAGGTTTGGCCTCAAACCTTAGATAACCTATATTTACATTTATAAGTAAATACGTTGTCTATGTAAACATTAATTTAATAATATATGATTAATAAATACATATCTATGCAAACTTAAACAAATTAAACTAAATACACGGACAGATTATACTTTTGCTACGATGCTATGGCGTAACCAATGTTGCTACGCCGGCTACGCTTTCGTAGTAATCCGCTACGCGTTGAGTAAAGGCTCTTATCCACTCTGCAATGAGAAAATAATTAAATACTTCGTCCTTTAACGGAAATGTCTGTTCTTCTACTTATAATTATGACTATTTTAATGGACGTCAGCTTTAACTGTTGCTGAATGTTGAAATTTTGTGTAAAAACAAATACAAAAAAAGTTGGTAGTATAAAAAATACATTAAAGTTATTAATAAATTAATGTTTGGGTGCTGCACTTAAATGGTAAAAAAGAACTTTTTACAAAAAAAAACAACTGAATTAAGAAAAAAACCTCTATAATACTGAGAACCTCATGATCCCTCTTTATCTCGTTGGTTAAAAATGACCCTCAAAGAGAGACTTTATCTGTCTTTTACACTTGCTTATTTCCGGAATTTCTTATCTATCAAAATCTGAGACTATTTCAAAGCTATATGAAAATACATTTAATTTCCTACAATTAACATTCTACAATTTGAATTGAACTAGGTAGCTAGTATATTTTACGTAGAAAGTAATTAAACATTGCTAATGATTGTATTCAGATATCCAGCTGTTTACTTTAGAAACAATTGATTTTAATTAAAGCTTGCTTTATTAACAAATAATTGAAGTTCGGCCTTCTGTTAGCAGAATTATCGTTTCTTGAACTGTAAACCAAAACTTACAATTAAGTATATTTATAATAAAATCTAACAACCTCTAAAGACCCACATTTCTCAAGTTATGTTCAAACTCCCACGTAATAGGAGACGAGCCTATTACCGTCAACGGAGCACAAAATAATCCAGATTCCGGGCTGCTGCTGAGAAATTTCAGACGAATAAAACCCAATGTTTTATCTTTTACTTTTTATAACTATAAAAATTACTTTAGTCTCATGTTTACTTTTTAATCGCTGGTAACACCGTGGTGTACGCTTTCATCACTACATAGTATAAAATAAAGTCGCTTTCTCTGTCCCTATATCCCTATGTATGCTCAAATCTTTAAAACTACGAAACGGATTTTGATGCGGTTTTTTTAATAGATAGAGTGATTGAAGAGGAAGGTTTATATGTATAATATTATATTTATACCCGTGCGAAGCCGGAGCTGGCCGCTAGTGATAAGTATATCAATGCCATACGTTATGGCATAACCGTCTTTACAAAACAAGGCGATCAAAGCTTTTTTATTTCCGCTCGCGTTCTCCCGTTTGGCAATGCAATATAAATAAAAATAATTTTCCGCGTGTAGCAACAATCGTCACTTAAGAATGATCCGAGTAATTTGACTTGATTCTTTTTGTTATGTTTTGGTTTGTCAGAACAAAGTTTCTATGGAAGGAATTCGTTGGAAAATTAGAAGGTCATTTTTGTATAAAAATTAAAAGAAAGTTGGCAAGCGTCCGAAGCTGGGGAGAGTTGCTTGTGATCAATAAAAACTCCCCTGTCATAACTCACCTATATGGTGATAACTTTAACGTCCAGCAACAGAAACATTAAGGTCTATCTTCGTGATACTTCGCCCAAGATGTATCACCGTGTACAACGGGTACTCGGATCCCTGACGTTATAACTCTCCCACTTATCTGATGAGTTAATCTAATGTATGGGCTTCTTTGACCTTAACACGGTCTTATTTTTTTATTATTTCGCTAAGCCACGCGGCTGGATTTTTTTGGAATCATAAAACTTTCGTTTGGGTAGAAATGAGAGGGTTAAAAGACTTTTTTGGACAACAAAGACACTTTTTGGCTTAAAGTTGACTATTTCTTTCAGTGGATAGTTTTTTTTTTTTAACTGTTGGATTTATGAGTATAACAAAGAATAAATATGTTCTGTCTAAGCACTAACTATCAAATATACTGTGCAGTTTATACATGAACATGAATAAGAGATATTCAGCTTTTTAAAAAAAAAACATACTAAATATATAAATACATACTAAATTAATAAAGACACATACAATCTTAAAAAAAATGGATAGTGTTACTTATCATTTTCCTTAAGTTTCTTTGTGAAGACAAAACACAAACTTAAAGTATAACACAGACAATTTTCGGCAGTTGCAAGTAGTGACTGTGGCTAATAGAATACACCACTCAGCATGATACTGCGCCATGTTTGACCCACAGCATAGTGATGGTCAAAATCAAAATTCATTTATTCAAATTAGGCTTAGAATCAGCACTTTTTGAACGTCAAAAACGTTTACAAAAGACAGTCCCCTAAAACGCCCACCCTTCACCACTTCCTAGTGTTTATGCTGAGGAGAAGAAGTGGCGGAACAAACTCCCCAGCAACACGTCTGTCTGATAGTTTGAAGAACTTGAAGCTGTACAACATATTATGACAAAAAAATAAATAATTATGTCAATCATCTAAATCATTTCAGCCGAAAGACGTCCACTGCTGGACAAAGGCCTCCCCCAAGGATTTCCACAATGAAATTCACACAATCATCTAAATAAATCATTAAATTAAATAATTGCTACATGTTAGCTAGCACACACCAATATGCCAAAATAAATAAATAAAAACTATATACCAAAATCGACAATTAACTCAAGCAAAGCCTGTTAAACTGAATACATAAAAATCCTCCAAGGCAGTCCAAGGGCGTGCCGTGCCAGCTGACATGTGCAATGCTGGATTATATATATAGGGCAGTGACTAAAGTCACTAATGATAAACTAGTGATAAACTAGGACCAACGAAGTAAAGAAAGTAAACATTTAATTGATATTACAATAACAGAAAAAAACCATGGCCAACAAGACGACCAGTCACCACAGGCAGCACCCGTTCACGTGTATAACGCAAAAATCAACCATTACCCTTTACCATATTTGAGGGAAGGGGGTAACCCGACCTCGGACGCTACCGCTAGCATTGACATCTAAGTGAGCATGACGAACTTGCTGTCGGTTGCTCAGATAAAATAAAATAAATTTGGTCGCTAGTTCACCACATAATGCAACACAACTCATTCACACCATGTAATGAGATGATCATGTCAATAACATAAAATAAGGACAGTAAAAGTAACAGACACAAAAATAAAGAACTATTAAACATGTAAAACCAACAAGTAAAACTTTCAATATTCCTTGCCTATAATTGCACCTTTTGCATCACCTAAAACAGTTCCTATTCTAGAAATGAAAAGACAGAGCCTTTAAATTCCTGGAACTTTCCCCGCAGCTGAGAATGATTCTACAATTTTTCCCTCAGTGTTGCCTGACGAACTTTTCTAGCGTATGAACTCATTTTACCGGCAACTCAAAAGTGCTGTGTAGTTCTTTCTAGAAAGTAATACAGTTGTTTAATTTTCTCCGTTTTATTGAATGTCTGGGTTGAGTTTTAAAATAGTTACGAGTCTGAGATTTTAATGAGATGGACGTAAAAAATGAAGTGTTCAGTCTTTTATTGAAGATTTTTTAAAGCTTTCTTGTTGAAGCAAAAGTGAAACGTTAATGGTGGCTGTATAATTATGAATATCTAACGTGATGAGAAATGACATTGTAAAATATTTAATTATGTTGTTGTAATGGTTAATTCATATTTTGAATCTTAAGTACTAACGTATCTAAAATGTTGGTTTTTTTTTTTATTTTAAAGCCTTTTTATTCTTCACTTGCAGGCTGAAAACCAAACATTATTTTACTTTATACTACAAAACTGTGATAATTTAAAACTCACCCGCCACACAAAATAAATATATCAATAATGTACAATATACAAAAAAAATATTGATTAATTTAGGTCAGTCTAGTTCAACTACAGTAATGAATCAATATTATAGAAAAATTTAAATCAAAAATCTTGAAAACACTTATAGTTAATTTTGTTGGTCAAAATATTTTAGCTTTTATATTATTTTTAGTCTAGAATTTACATCATTGCTGGCTGGAAATTAAACATGATTCATGTATAGGTACAGTTTTACCAATGCAACATGGACCTTATATTTTTGTTATAAAGTTGAAAATCTATCAAAGGATTTCGACACATTGGGGTAGCTTGATGTGCTGGCCTCTTTACTCTTTCCTACATGCTATTCAAATAGGGAATAAACAACGAAAACCTGCTTTGCTAAAATAATAGAATCGAGCATCATTAAGCAAGTTGCGTATGTGACCAGAGTGCCCATCACGAATTCGTGACGTAGACGTAACGTCTATTCTAAATTTAACTTGTTCATATCTATGGGTCAAATTAATAACGCTTGCTTCATTTTAAATATAAATGCTGCAGGATGGTTATATTTTCAATTTTAAAATCGTTTGAATTGAATTTACGTTTACGTCGTGTATATACCTATCCTTAACCCTTCTGGGAATACAATAGTAATGATATTTTTGCTAAAAAAAAAAAAGATTTGTTCCATTTCTTACTTTTCAAGACCCTTAAAAAGATCACGTATTTATAAAGCCACCACTTTGTGGGAAATGGTTTTTATTTTACAATTTAACAGGTTTTATAGGTTTCTATTTATTTTATTTTCCCCAACATAAGAAAAAGGGTACCCCTTTCTTATCCCTGTTAATGCACGTATGGCCTTCTTCATACATTTCTTATGATCCTTCTCGAGAGTGAAAGACCTCTGAAAGCCGCTTATTTGGGAAGTCTTTGATCTGGGGCATGAATGGGAGATAAAGATGTGTGTACATTTATTGTATCTAATTACTTCTTACGGTAGGTAACAGTTTCATTTTATGGAAAACAATAATTTATGTTTAATGGTTAATCTAGCTAACTATATAGTTAAAAATTACTAACTTAATTTTGATTAACTATAAGCTAATGGTATCTCACCTTTGAAGAATGAATTGGAAATTGACCTAAAAACTGTCACGCTAGTTTACTGGTTGCAGACTGCTGAGCAGGAGATCCTGGGTTTAATTCCTAGGTCGGACGAAGTGTTATTGGGTTTTCCAATCTGGAATTTCTCCAAGTAGCAGACGGGACTCTGCATAAAAACATAAGGACTTGGGTCGGTTTCGCAGCACGAGCAATGTGTTAATGGGATAATTTCATTAGGAATTTCTCAGTAACAGCCCGATGTCTAAATGTGTACCTAGTTGACGGCAATATTTTCGCCCCCTATTACACGGGACTTAACCATACCTGGCGGAATGTAGACGTAATTTTATGTTATGTTAGAATCTAAAAAAAAGAGTATAGGTACAAATAAACAATTGTATTGTACTGGACATTTTAATGTACCGTAAACCACCGCTCGTAACACTAAATGCTTTAAATAATTGAAAGCACATTTTATTTAAACTCCAACCTGGAACTATTCTGCTTCCAGTTCCAGTCTCATTACACATGCGGCCGATGAAATCCTCCACAACTCACCGGAATTAGTAACAAACTGGTGTACAAAGTACGAAATTATTTCTCATCAGTATCGGAATATGGTTGCAAATATACGATTGTTTTGCAACACTTCCATTATTAATTCCACCAGGAGTTTGGAATTATTCCGAGTTTAACATATACGATAGCAAAATGGCAATAGTTTGTGTGTAAGTTTCGTTTGTCATTTGTTTGGAGCGGTGGTTACGTGCTGCCGATAAATAAATGTTCCGGATTTAAATTTGTACGGAATCGCTATGTTTTTTTTAATAGATTACATATAGGTTCAGTAAAATTGGCACGTTTTG
Organism: Phlogophora meticulosa; assembly: GCA_905147745.2. Taxonomy (NCBI): domain Eukaryota; kingdom Metazoa; phylum Arthropoda; class Insecta; order Lepidoptera; family Noctuidae; genus Phlogophora; species Phlogophora meticulosa. Next base: position 689,168 of record LR990523.1, read on the forward strand.
TCGCGTGCTTATCGTTGTTGTTTCAGTGCCTGCGTTGTTATTGGAGCAAATCCATTTTTATCCTTGGTCGTGTGTAAGAGGATCCTGGGGATAATATTTGTTATATGACGTTATTCCTGGAAGAGACTAATAAGTTTCTTCTCATTTTCTCCTAACTTTATCTAGGAAAAAAAACCGCAGCATGTAGTTTTCAACTAAATCAGGTCTACTTTTGTAAAACACAACAGAATGAAAAATTAACAAAAAATATGAAAATACTAACACAAACTCCGAGTCTATAAAAAATTAAGTTTTTAAGCATCGCTTCATATTTCATAAGGAAAAATTGTAAGACAAAGTTGAATTTAATCTCGTGATACTAAAATTCTTACTACCCTTGCTATTTTTAGCTAGAACGCTATTCACTAGTGTACCGTGCACATAATTATATGTAAAGTATATGTAAATCTGTGAACTCGTAGACTGAAATGTAGGCAGGCATCAAATTGAATGTGAAAACCGCCCCAAAGTACCTGCAGCCAATTTGAATTTTAAAATAACCACTACTTTATGTTTTATAATGTTTTAAAAATATATACCCGCCGATAATCCACTGGAATGTTGTAGTTTCGAACTACGTCAATATCAAGGTAATTTATTTAATAAATAATTATACACCAGTAAAAAACCGTAGCTAATGCCTTATGCATTTTCTACCAGTCTACATTGCCGAGACAGAACATGCTTTTTATTTTACCTTGTTGCACCTTAACAAGGTAAAAAAATAACTTGAAAATTAATATACCTTAGTAGGTAAAAAATAGGCACTACACACAGATGAGAAGTCAAGAGAAATATAAATGGAGAGAGAGGTAAGTTTGATGATTCTTAAACTACAAAAATGGCTTTTTTTTTGGAATGGGCATCTCGCAGTGTATCCGTTAGGGATATCTACTGCTTAACCGAATTTTACTACAAAAACGGCCCTTACTGCTAAGTGATAAAGATCTTTTCGAAGTGTTCATCATCATCAGGCTATACTAGTCCATACAGACATATCCTAATGAGCGCCATAGCGCCCTGTCTTCAGCTTGCCGCATCCAGCGTCTGCCTGCAGCCTTTCGCAGATCGTCATCCCACCTGGTCAGAGAGCGTTCTACACTACGTTTGCCGAGTCGCGGTGTCCACTCAAGAACACGTTTACCCCAGCGGTTGTCGGTTCTTCGCGAGATATGGCCAGCCCACTGCCACTTCAACTTGCTAATTCTTTGAGCTATGTCGATAACTTTTGTTCTCTGTCGGATTTGTTCGTTTCGAATCCTATCCTTCAGAGAAACTCCAAGCATAGCTCTCTCCATAGCTTGCTGAGCGACTTTGAATTGGTGGACCAACCTTACCGTGAGTGTCCATGTTTCGGCTCCGTAGGTCATGACGGGTAGGACGCACTGATTAAAAACTTTCGTTTTTAAGCATTGCGGTATGGATGACGAGAAGACTCAGCGCAGTTCGAAGTGTTATCATAGATTAATCATCAGTTTAACTATTAATAATAATAATAATAAATATCTTTATTTCCCAAAAAATTACAGATAGTATAAGTTTACGATTACACTAAACATTGAATGCTGTAGAAATCTGTACATAATATATTAAACTCTGTCTCTTAAACTAGGGTATCCTGTATCTTAAGAGACAGTGTTTCACAATGAGGTTCCAATTGAAATAATGTAAGAGTGGACTGTGTCGATGTATCTTCAAGAAGGGAAAATAAAGTTATATTTTACTTTAGGTTAAAATATGTATGAGTATGTGAGAGTGTGAGGATGAGGGTGAATGGATATGATTATAGGTGATTGTGTGTGAGTGAGGATGAGTAGGTGATGTGGTGTTGGTGTGTAAGTGAGTGGTGGTGTGTAATGTGCATGGATGCGAGTATAGAAGTATTCGTGCAGGGATGGACATGGGTGTGCTTGTTAGGTGACGTAGGTTAGTAAAGTCTCCGTTGCGGCATAGTCTTGTTTAAGTAGCCATTCTGTCACTTTTAATTTTAGGTTGTGTTTGTATTACAAACTGTATTTTGTTCAACCCGTTGAGCTCCTTGATTCGGAGTTGAGCTGTACAATTTCCGACAAATGCTTGCACTGACTGAACAGGCCACTCATACCTGACTCTTTCCTCAAAACACCATCACAGACACTAATCTGCATGATCGTCACATAATCTAACCAAGATAATGTGTAGACTTTAAAATAAACTGTGAACTTTGAGTTTTATTCGGTGTTTCTTCTCAGAGTTGTCGGATGGCGAAACACCAACTTAGTTTAAAAAAAATCAAATAAAAAAATAATGCTGGACAATCCACACAGCATCATCTAGCCCCAAGCTAAGCAGAGCTTGTGTTATGGGTACTAGATGACTGATATACTTAATACAATACATTATATAGATATATTTTATTATACATACATAGCAATTACCCCGAACAGCCGGAACAAATGTTTGTAGATCGTACAAACATTTGTCCCAGGGCGGGAAGCGAACCCGCAAACTTCTGCGTCGCAGGCGGACCTTCGCCCGCCGCGCCACATCGGTCGTCACAATTGACGTGTTAAAGTGTTAAACCGAGTTACAGATATTAATATCATTAATCAAAACCTTCTGAAAAAGTATAAGTATCAAAATCCAACTGAACTACAGCTCCATGAACAGAATACTAACATTAAATCAACATTGGGAGCACCGTGCACCGCGTCCAATGTTAAGCAATTTGTTTAATTGGTCGGTACATACGATTTAACAGATCACGCTAATTTATCAAATGTCTACTTCAAATAAAACCCGCTGAGTACTAATGACTTAATGGATGGGCATGACATGTGTTGATGCTGACAATATAGTATGGTGAAGTTGGCATTGGGAGATACAGTAAAATAGATATGGGAGAAATAATTCGACGGCACGGTTGGCGTAGCGGCTGAGCAATCGACTGCTGCGCCGCGTGTCGTGGTTTTGATTCCCACACGGAACAAATATTTGTATGGCCTTCAAGTAGTTGTTCCGGGTCTGGCTGTTCGTACATGTGACTTTCAATGTTTGTAAACACACCCACGACACAGGAGAAATTCCCAGGGTGGGGAGACGTTTTCAAAACAAAAAAAATAAGTAACTAGCTGTGTGCGGGGAATTTCAGGGGTTTTTAATTCTTACGCGATATCCCAAATCTTAAAATGAACTAGCTTAAGTTTTTCCTTAGAACAACAGCTATCTGCCAGTCAAACCCCGTCAAGATTTTCATCCCCCATTCAAGACAGATAGACAAAAAAAAATATATACTATCAATAAATTTCATAAAAAAATGATATTTTGACTTCACAAAAATACACTTCAGTTGTACTTAATTGGAGCATAGCTGAAATCTCAACGATAAGGTAGTCAGACAACCTAATATGTTTACTACTCTTTATTACAATCATATGACACTCATATTTACTGATTGACTATTGCTGTAAATTACAATCTTTGAGGGTCTTATCAACTGTTAAAAAAACACTTTGTACTTGTTTATAGAATGCAACTATTTGTATTTCTATTTGTTGACGACCGATGTGCGCGGCGGGCGAAGGTCCGCCTGCGACGCAGGAGGTTGCGGGTTCGATTCCCACCTTGGGACTAATGTTTGAACGATCTACAAAGATTTGTCCCGGGTGTTCTGGGTATTTGCTATGTATAAAAAAATATCTATCTATGTAATGTATTGTATTAAGTATATCAGTCTTTTAGTACCCATAACACAAGCACTGCTTAGCTTGAGGCTAGATGATGCTGTGTGGATTGTCCAGCATTATTTATTTTATTTATTTATTTTATTTATCATCAATTTTCACATATCGCCAGTTATTTTTAAGCCTATTGCAATCATTGCCGGGCGAAACATTCCTGATGGAATAACTCAATATCACTTTGCATAACCCGGGAATTCGACCCAGGACCTCACGTACAGTATTAGCGCTTGCTACTGCTAAAGCAACGAGACAGGTTGAAATCGTCAGACAACCTAACATTTTCAAACATTTACTTTTGTTAGTGCTCGTCCAATGGTTATTAGTACCTATGTGAGTTTGAATGTATTGTACCCACGATACAGGTTAAATTCCTAATGTAGGGCAACGTGTTATTTAAAAGATTAAAAAAAGAAAACAATACCTTGCTAGATTTCAGCACTCCTTTTCCAAATGAATAATAACTATGCGGAATCCTACAGTCCTCCGAACGCACAATTTACATTCAACTGGAACTCACAGAAAGTTTCCGTTTCGCGTATTAGTAGTATCAATCACGAATAAACCAATGTTTTATAACATACACCTGTGTCGGGTTTGTTGTGTACACTGTTTTCAAAATTGTAATTAAAACTTTTATCTGAAGGCCAATTGCTGTACTTAAAAAGGTACGAAGTCTATTTGCAATGTCATCTCAACGTTAATACTCAATGTCCAAAACTTGTGAAATGAAGGTAATTTAGACGTATTTATAACAGATAAATTTCGAATCTCAAATATTATTCATTTAGCAAGGCACACCAACGACACATTTACAATTATAATCACAGATATACGATACTTAATTAAAAATGAAGAATGCGATCGTTTTAAAAATACGAGACTTGCCCTTCAGATATCAACAAGTCTGATTTTTATACACAGCCATAATTTTATATGTATATAAATATTTTATTTTCACACATCGATCAAATTCATGTTGACATACTGTGTCATGCAAATCTCAATTATCAGACGTAAGAAGCAAGCATTTTTCCGATGCAGCATTTAGTAGCATAACTCTTCTTAGTAAATAGTTGGGTAGGTATTATTATAACTTCGCCCATCTCTCCCACGCTTCTATATTATACTATACAAATAAATCTGGGGCCACGCGTAAGCGGATTTCAATAACCTGGAACTCCGTCTTTTAAGAATACAATCTTTATTCAATCAATCCCTTGTACCCTTTACCCACCTTTAGATTTTCCTCATATATTTTCTTTCCGGAATTCGTTCCATACATTCCTGGTTCTATTCATCATAATCCTTACGTTATAGAATCTGGACCAATCCTTTTATTGGATCAAATTTGGTAGAATATACCTTCAAATATAAAAGATTGTTGCTAAGTATTTGCTTTTGACTCAACTGCGATGGAGCCCAAAAGGAGACAAATGTTTTATATTGAGTGCTAATTTTGTGTTTGTGAATATCACAACACCATGATTAAAAAACTTCTAATAAAATAATCTTCTTGAACGTCAAAAGTTTAATACGCACATCCAGAAGGCTCTCGTTAGGCAGTCATACCTTTTCTGACTAGCTACTCAGGTTCTGACTTACACCATGCCATCGGCTGCTTTCCTAATCCCCAACCGATATGATATTAGATTACCACAGAATTAATAACATACGCAAATAATGACATCATCAATATAGACGACGGCGACCGCAGCGCACAGATTGTTCGCGTTATTGATGAACAATAAATTCAAGTACCTTCAATAATGATTGACAGTAGCGCCACGGTTCGCAATCATGTAGTGGCTTAAAGCACAAGAACTTAGTGAAGAGTCTAGCGGATATTGGTAATACCAATACTGATAGTTGTATGTAAGGTGAAACAGTAGCTGTACTATATATCATCCCAGTGCTGTTATAATACAGTCCTTAACTGGCAAACATTACATAGTATATCAAGTGTGAGATCGCAAAGATCATGTTTTAGCTTGATGATTTATTAAAAAGAAAAGTTGTAATATACAAAATGTGGCTAGCCTAACTTCGCTCACTGACGTAGTCATAAAATCATCAAGTGCTAGGGTATGCGATGCAAGATTTAAGGTGTGCAATTGTCTTTGGCAATATCCAAATGTCCTGATGGCCCAGTTGTTAAGGCCTCGCCTCTTGTGCACGAGGTTGTGGGTTCAAACCTGGGCAAGTACCAATGTGAGTTTTTCAATTCATATGTACTTTTTAAGTTTATCTTGGACATCAATGACATCGGTGAAGGAAAACATCGTGAGGAAACCTGGACTTACATATATAATTAATATAAGTCTGAAATCGCCAACCCGTCTTAAGCAAGTGTGGTGATTAATGCTCGTGCCTTCTCTGTATGAGAAGAGGCCTTTTCCCTGCAGTGGGCCAGTAATAGGCGTGTACTTTACTACTTTAATTGTCTTTGGAGAGGCGCCAATTATTCAGAAAGTCAAAGGGGCAAATCTAAATATAGTCCTAGCACTGGTAGTTGATTTACAGCAAAATAAAAAAACCCAGGCTCTCGTTACTTGTACCGTATCACAAGCAAGCCCGGTAATCACATGGATCATTGCGTAGCTAACTCATCAGCCACGAATGACGAACTGGGGATCACGCCGCGTCATCTACCAGATACACTCCTACATGCTTTTGTTTTGGAAAATCCTTTTTTTCGCTTCTCTTGTATAGAAGTTTCGGAGTTGGCCAATTTGTTGGAATAGTCTTCAGAAGTTTCTGGGCCTTATTTGTTTTTGGAATAGAGGGATCAGATATGACAAGGTTCCGAGATTTGATGTGGTGGATGTCTTATTATTTAGTATGGGTAGTTTTCTTATTATTTTTGTCCGATTTTATATCAATGAAGGATTTCATTTACTTGCTACTGCAACTTATATATAGACAGATGAAGCACGATGTTTTATCTACAGTATATTTTCTCTATAATATTAAATTCCGGTTGCATTTTTCACCAGTTTAAAACACAAACACAAATATACACACAAACACACATACAAACTCATATACACACAAATATTATCAAAGTATCATGATGACTGCTTTTATAATGTTCCTTGAATTAAATAAATTCCCTTTCCCAGTGTTTGTCTAGAAATAAATTAATTTAAAAGAAGCTCTGTGTAACAAAAACTTTCTTTCATTTGCAGACCATCTAAGACAAACACTAGAAATTTAATTTAAATACTAGCTAGACAGATCTACGAAAAACAAAGTAGTAACAATGAATGTACAAAGGAGAAAGAGAACTCTCAAGGTAAGTGAGAGAGTAACAAGATAACATACCTTGAAAGGAGCTAACAAAGACAAAAGTGCATATCCTGGAAGAATGCTTTGTTTGAAACAAGGCAGCAGACGGAGCAAGGAACTATTACTAGTTTGGAATATTTTCGTAACAAAATTCAACTGTAGAACTAGTAACTTGAATACTAAAGACGTAAAGGCTTCATGATATTATACTGCAGTGTTGACACAAACGAAGGTTCTGTAAAGAAAATTTTGTGAGCAAATAAAGTAAACTTAAGTAACTTACTTGTTTACTTAAGTAAACAAAACAGCATTTGGTCAAACTCCATACAATTCAAAAGAGATACATTTGTGTATTGTTTAATAAAGTATGTCAATTCAACAAACACCTATAGTATAATAAGTGGTCTTCAGCATTTTAACAATGAAAAACTTGACCTTTACTTAGATTAATTTTATTGCTTTAAGAATTTGATACTGGTGTTGTTAAAAATAACAAGGCCAGAACAAATTACAGCTGTAGGCATATTTTTGTTTATTTAAGCATGACCGCAAGCAAATTGTTTTAATAATACATAACAAGGCGGATTTCGCAGAAGTTACTTATTGCTTGACCTTTGGATCTTTCGAAGCTACTAGCTTCTGCCCTCGGTTTCGCTCGCGTGGCGGTCGGAAATTTTCCCACAGAAAAGTATTATCGGGAAAAAGAAATATCCATTTTCCTAACCATTCATTATTAAAGTACCTTTGTTACTGCTATTCGTGTGTACAACCATTTACCGCCAGCCATTAAGCAATTAAATGGAAATATGTTTAAAATAAATTGAAAAAAATGTTTACTAATAATGTATGTTATAATTTGCATGAGTTTGTTGATAAATAATTATATTTGTGAGGTAGACTGTTGAAACTAAAACTGCAATGAATATATCTTTATCTTTTTCTTTAACCCACTCAGCCGTTAATGCGTGGAAGCGTAACCAAAAAAATATAACAAATTTACGTTTCCAATTAAGTTAGGATTTCAGTATACTAAATACCTTTAAAAATGAGTTGTAAAACTAAACCATTCATCAGCTTAGCCTTTATCCAGCCATTTAGGGGTGGGTTTCAAGTCTAACCGGATGCAGCTGAATACTAGTATTTTTCATGAAGCGACTGCCTATCTGATCTCCACAGCCCAGTTGCTGGGTAACATGATACACCTTGGTAAGACTGGTTTCAGACTATTCGGGTTCTGACTATCCGTGACGACTATCTAAGATCTACAATGAAAGGCGGGATCAGCGGCTTAACGTATCGGTGTGTGATCGATAATCACTAATCCACTGACCAACCTCAATGATTAACCAGTGTGGCTGTTATAACTTAGCCACGAGACCCTCAAATACAAAAATCAAAATCAAAATCAAAATTCATTTATTCAAATTAGGCTGAGAATCAGCACTTTTTGAACGTCAAAGACGTTTACATAAGACAGTCCCCCAAAACGCCCACCCTTCACCACTTCCTAGTGTTTTTGCTGGGAAGAAGAAGTGGAGGAACAAACTCCCCAGAATTATAAATACATTTGTAAAAGTTTTTAAAGTAGGTTAATGCATCAACAAAGAGACTAAAGTTGTAATGTGTGATGAAAGCCATCGTGATAAAGTGTGACTACGATGGTACTTTGATAATATTTTATGGGATATCCTCCCAAGGACGAACAGGAAAATTATCTAAATGGATAGGAAATTGTTTTCACCGACACTTTCTTACAGACGGTTAATATTTTAAAAATGGTCGTGCTAATGTATCTTGTAATACATGTTTATCTGGGTAGCAAACCAAAACCAGGAACTAAGAAAACCAACTTTGTAAGACTAGCAGCGTCCCGGTACCTCGTCTGCGTGTGTACCTTTATACATTATAGTCTATGTTATTCTGAAGTTCAGTAGTTTTGGCGCGAAAGAGTAACAAACATCCACGCATTCTTACAAACTTTTACATTTATAATGTTAAGTTCAGGATATTAGCAGGATGGAAAAGATATTTATTATACAGTATTTAACAAGCCTATTTGAATATTTGTATGACTGACAATGCGACATTTTTGTCTAGTTTTCCACCACGACATATATATTCTTTAACCACGACATACGTTTTATTAATCACAAACTTGTAAAACTGTTGGATTATGGCCTGTCGCACGTCAATTTAATCAAGAAGGGCTCAGAAAGTAATCGAAATGTGAACCATAAAACACACCAGGATGAGCAAGGAAGCCCTCAACAAAAACATTACCTCCTTAATGAAAAAACAATTAAACAAGAACATCGCTCCATCGCATCTAAACAATTCTTTTTATACTCTAAAGGGTCCTTCACACGAGTCTCTCCGTACGTCGCCGTGTCGTCACAAAGAGCTGAGCGCCCGTCTCCCCTTTGTTGCGAGCGTGTGACGCGGCTTTTGACTGACATAGCTCCGTGGAGTGGCGCGTTATGTCTTCATATAAAATATTCGGAACAATGCACTCTGTGTTGTGTTTTGTTTAGACGTCAGCGTTTGTGTTTGTACGTGATTAGGATTTATGGGGAAGATTGTCTTTACTAAAACTATGGATTGCTCATAAAGTCGACATGATGAGCTCCTACTTAGATTTAATTTATACAAACATTTTTTCCGAGTTTGTCAGATTTATTTACTCCCTAGTTTTGTACTGCAACACTCTCGCAAGCTTAGCTTAACCTTTTGTAGGCCCGCGTGGCTTTTATTATTTTACCATTACATTATATTAGGTCTTTTCAAATCAAAATATTTTTTGTTTGGCTAAGAATTCTAATTTCAAATTAATTTTATTTAAAAAACATGGATTTTTTTTTCCAAAAGTAGTCATTTGTTTATTGATTAGTGTTACATTTTCATCGCATTTAAATCTTTTTCGTCATCATGGATACGTTAAAAATTCGAGTAATTATGGAATATGAGTACCGTCGTGGCAGCAACGCGGCACAAGCGGCACGCAACATCAACGACGTTTACGGAGCTAACACTACAAACCAACGCACTACCTGTTATTGGTTTGCTCGCTTCCGTTCTGGAAATTTCGACCTGAAAAATGAACCTCGCGGTCGTCCGAAGACTTTGGTCGACAATGACGAATTAAAAGGCGATTGTGGAAGCTGATGATACACAATCTACGGCTGAATTAGCAGCAGCTTTCGACGTTAGCGTCAAAACAATATTGGTCCATTTGCGTCAAATTGGCAAGGTAAAAAAGCTTGACAAATGGGTGCCCCACGAACTCAATGATCGCCAGCGCGAAGTACGCGTCGAGACGTGCCTTGCACTGCTCAACAGACACACAAATGAAGGAATTTTGAACCGCATTGTTACCTGCGATGAAAAATGGATTCTGTTTGATAACCGCAAGCGCTCAGCAAGTTGGTTGGATCCTGGTTCAGCACCTAAACAATGCCCTAAACGAAAACTTACCCCAAGAAAAGTGATGGTCACTGTTTGGTGGTCTAGCGCCGGTGTGATTCAACACAGCTTCTTACCAAACGGGGTGAGCATTACTGCAGATGTGTACTGTGATAAATTTTTTCATACAAAACGGCAATTTCATAGGTAAAGACCTATTATTATTGTATCCACAAGAACCTCCGCTTCATAACCAGTGGTCACTGTTAGTAACAATTTCTGATAGCTAATTTCAATAATGGGTTCCTATTTTTCTAACATTTAGAATATACCTACTTATTATAGTGAAGTAATTATCATAATAGGTACTGCTAGTAATTATCGTCAATATTTTACCTTTTTTTAATTTTGAATAAATATTTTATTACATTATCAGTGAGGGAAAACATCTGAATGATGAAACTTGAATACATATATAAAAGTGTTAGTTATAACATTTTTGTCTGTCTTTTTGTTTTGGCTAATCTCTGAAACTGCTAATGTTCGGGGCTTGCACTGGCTGATAGCTATTATCATAAGGTTGATCCTTACCTTTATTTTATAAAAATAACTAGGGTACCGAGCAGAATGAATGAATGAAAACCCATGTTTTGTTGAATTATACGCGGGCAAAGTCGTGGGCACGGCTAGTAGTACTTAGTAATATAATTCTGAAATCCCACTAATCCACCTTAAGCAAGCGTTGTGATTAATTTTAGTTCCATCTCTGTTTACATTTTCTTATTTTTTTCATTATACTCGTACTCAAAAAATACTTTTTCAAATATTAAAATACCTACTTACAAAAATATGAAAAAAAAAAAGTTATAAACACAATAGCCGTTGAAATGATAAAGGGTTATATTATGTAAATAGCAAAGTTTTGAACTATTGACCCTAAACATTGAAACCGACAAACTCATTGTCACGATGATGACATATTAATTTAAAGGCATAAAACTGTCAAACTTAGTATTCGTTGTGGGATGCCCTCCGACTGTTGCCAAGGACGCCTTACGTTAAGCAATCGTTTGAACTTCAATTAGCAACAAGCTTGGGACATTAAATGTGAGTTTCAAGATCAATAGCCGCTCAGAGACAGAGTGAATGGGCAGGCTTAGGTCTAACAAACATTCGTGGGCTATCGAGATTGTACGTGCTGTAGCTGTTAGTTCAGGCCTGAAATTCAGCATTTTTCTGAACAATGGCTTTTTTAGCATATTTCCCTCACATTAATTACATTTTTATCATAAAATTAAATATTTCTATACCTGTGCTTTTTTATTTTTCATTTACTACGACTGACTACGTTGTGGTTTAAAAGACGATAAATTGACAAAAAATCAGTAGAGCAAGTATGACTAGATGCTTTAGGCACGTTGAAAAATTCATGAAAGGCCACTAAAAAGGTACTTGTGTGACAGATGTATGTGGAAACGCCGGTAGGGAGCGCCCTAGAAGGACTTACACTGACCTAATTGGTGATGTTCTTCAGAAAGGTCAGGTGCGTAGTTAGTCGCAACCTAGTGGTTGTGGTTGTATGACAAGATGTGTGAACATAAGTGAAGCGAGAGGAGTATGTTAGGATCTGAGCTAGTGGTTCTGCAGTTTCTGCCTTCCCCCATGGATTTTTTTTTAGTTTATGTTGTAATTTATATGCGTCATATTGAGCTTTGTATTGTCTTTCTTCACTAGGGCCAATACCGAAAACAGTCCAACTCTAGACCCATACTAAGGTAGTTACTCAATTTACCCAATAGTGCCACAATAGCTTCATTACCTAGTACACAAACCAATCAATCAGTTCCTGCACCAACCACACACGTTCGGTCTACCGACCGCAATGTATGGACAAAGTTAGCCTTCAGCCTGACATGGTAACTTGGACACTATTGCTACACCCTGTCAGTAACATGCTGGGGCATAGACATACAGAATTGACAGAGCGTTAGCCTCACAAAACTAACCACTTGCTGAAAATATAACAACCTAATTAGGAGGTGTTTGAGCCGTTCGGGGTTGAGACACTTAGGCCATGGGGTGCATTAAGTTTATCGGGACATTGAATCTTCACGTGACCAAAGAATCAGCGTTGTTATTCAACGTGCTGCCAGCGTTTTGGACACTTTTCCCGTTGACAGTGAGGCGGATGAATTTTTGGATGCCCTGTGATTTATTTATTTTTTCTTTTCATGTACATTATAGTTTCATTGCTTTATTGAATAATGATTTGCATTATTTATCTTAACTTGATATTATTTATTTTCAATTAACCATTTAGTAAATATAACCAACTACTAAGGTACTTTTGACTGTCGAAATGTCAAAAAAAGAATCATCAAAAACGGACTACATAGTAAAGCTTTATATGTGGTCAAAGATAAAAAAAACACGTGTTGAATTGAGTACGTCCTCTTTTTTATCGCCGGTTCACAAATAGATTCTAGTCTCCTTCCAAAAGTAGTGTTTGTAAAAACTATCGAAAAATAATAAATTACACCAACGTACTCAGTTACAAGAAAATAAGTATTTTTGTCAGTTTGTATGCTTGGTATAGACAAGATCCCAATATTTTATACTATGCTAACACTGTTTCCGAGACGATGTTTAAAAAATGTTGCTTTTTTTCTATGACCAAAACTAATGACGTGTACATTGGTATCACCGAACAAGTAAACAAGTTTATTACTTAATTATCGAGATTCTTGGAAATTATTAGATACTTTTATCCAATTACTTGTCTTCATAATATTCCACCACACTTGTAGCAAAGTTACCTATAACTACTTCCCAGAAACCATATTGAATATGCTACGACGACGATATAATTAGTTATTGGCCTACAGATTGTCTCAACAATTATTTCCCTTCCTTTCGAGCTAAATCATGCTTTATTTAATACTTTTTCATGGCTTTTTTTCAAAATATGATGATTTTTATTAATTTTAGGAACAATATAATTAACAATAACCAGCAAAGCAGCTAACGTACATTTTAACATACTTAGTTGATAGTATTCATGTTCTATAATATTATTTACTTGATTAGGTACTTCAATCATGAACGTACTTTTAAATGTTAGATTCTACAAGGCTCACAACTTTCTGTTTTTAATATATGGATTATCTTATGCCATATACAGAGCCCAGCACATCAAGCTAACCCAATCTGTCAAATTTATTTGATATTTTTTCAACTTTATAACAATAGAATAAGGTTCATATTAATTTGGGAAAACTTGACGGTTAGGGATAGCTAGGTGTGCTGGCGTCTATACCCGAAGGTATTTTTTGTAGCATAGATTGCATTCTATGCAAATAAAATAAATTGTAAACTATTGTATCCGTGAGGATTTCGTACTTTCCCCATCTAATTTTAACATCCACAAATAAAATTATAGTCAATGTTATTCACTGGTAATGTAACTTTATATTGGTGAAAGATTTTTTTGAATCGGATATAAATATATGATATACAATCGAAAACACCAAATTCTGCTAAACCACAGAATACTAATGTTTCACGTTCTAGTAAGTACTATTAGTAGTAAGATGACCACAGCACCAATCCGATGTCTCAATTGCTTGTACACGCTCCAATATTAACGGCAAACACACAGACCACTGAATAGACTAAGAATTTATAGAAGCGACATATCATACATGTCCATTTAAGTGTATGAGCTGAAAAAAAAGAAGATTGTCGTGTAGGGATGAGAAGTGAAGTCCATCTGAACTGAAGCGAGAGTAACATGAATTTAGTCGAACTATTATATTTTTCCGCTCTGAAAATAAAGTAACGATATTACATAACATCACTACTTCCCAGCAAAAACACTAGGAAGTGATGGGGTGGGCGTTTTGGGGGACTATCTTATGTAAACGTTTTTGACGTTCAAAAAGTGCTGAATCTTAGCCTAATTTGAATAAATGAATTTGGTTTTTGATTTTGATTCACGCCTGCATCCATTGAAAGGGAAATGTGGGTGTCCTGTAGGTACACCTTTGACCAATCAAAGGTGTACCTACAGGACATCCACATTTCACCAGTTATGTTTTGAAGTCCCATGTGATAAGGGCAAGCCTATTCCCAACAACCGGGTACACATTCAGAGTACGAGCTGCTACTGAGAAATTACTCATGAAAATATCCCAATAGTATATTGCTCGACCCGGGAATCGAACCCAGGTCCTCATGCTTTTATGCCATTAGACCAACGAGGAAGTTTAGGCGAGGCGAGGTAACCCTATTCTTATTTAAAAAAAACTTAGCCAATGCACGTTACGGTATGCAATGTAGTGTGTAGTATGTAATGCAGTAAACAGTCGAGTGGGCTTACTGAGTGTTGAGGCGATAATTCTCTTGAATTTGATATGTACATATACCAGTAGCTGCCCGTTTTAGAGCTTGGGTAGTTATGTATCTATATATTATGTCTTGTAACAGGTTGGCTCTGGGCTTACTAGGAAATACTGTGGCTTTCAAATGTAAGTACTAAATAATCACCTTTTTATTGTATTCCATATGTTACAAAGATGTTGAAAAAACAAGTTTAAGTCACACTATGGACCCTGTTGGGCACGCAAAAATTTATGAGAGAGGAAGTAAGTTAAGTTTCTATATGAAAAAAAAACACACACACAACGACACAATGTTTTTTTTTTAAACGTTGCCCCGCACTAGGAATTTCTCCTGTGTCGTGGGTGCGTTTACAAACATTTAAAGTCACATACACGAACAGCCAGACCCGGAACAATTACCTGTAGGCCATACATATATTTGTTCCGTGCGGGAATCGAACCCACAACACGCGGCGCACAGTCGATCGCTAAGCCACTGCGCCAACCGTGTCGTCAAAATTAATGGCATTGTGGGGAAGATTGCATAACATCACACCTATATTCCCCAAAAGGTTAGGCAGATGTGCGTTTGTGCACTCACATTTCGACAGTTATGTTTAATGTGATAGAAGGCGAATCTATTGCCATTAAGTAGGCACAAATTCCGACTAAGACCAAGAAATTAATGAAGGAACACCTCGCCCAACCTGGGACTCGAACCCAGGACATCATGCACAGCAGCAGTGCTCTTTCTTTATTTTTCATTCCATTAAGAAGAATGTTTTGTGTTTTTCTGATGTTTTTTATTATTCATAATAATTTGCCCATTTAAAAAAACCTAAAAGATTTCCATGGCTAAAAGTAAAAGCATATAAAAATACAATCTATCTATTTGAGAATACAGAGATTTAGTCACGTGTCCCCTACAAAAGCCAGTCTTCCGCAGTATATTGTTACAAATCTCCTGTCCATCTGCCGGATTTAATCCCTCGTTGTGCGTTGAACCAGCAAAATGTCAATTCAAAGGAAAAATAACCTGTAACTTAAGCCGGAACAGAAATGTACCCAACGTACCTTAACCGGCGACCTACACGTACCAGGAAAACTGAAACATCTCAATATTATTGTCCCAGAAACAAATATAACCTATAGGCGAGTTTACACGAGGACAGTTTATTCGTGAGAATGTCAAAGGTGAGTGAGATTCACCAGGAAATTTATCGCTCTCATTTCTTTACACTGTCAACGTGTAAAAGGCTGCTGAGTATTTGTGAGTAATTTATTTAACTGTCTAGAAACTCTCCTCGTGTAAACGCGCCTTAAAAACAACTGAACACTTAAGCTTTTTATAGTTCAAATATTTCAGAGAAGTACTCCCCAATAAATGTATAGCGAAACAAAATGAGTATTTCATATTTCGGGAATAAAATTGGGCTCTGGTAGACAAAGGGTTAGCTCCATATTGCAGTAATAGAAACCGATTGGGGTCAATTGAGTTACGGCTTCTTATATACCTATTCGGCTGAACTTAGTGAAGCCTTGATAGCAATAAATGGCTGATTGCTATATGTTTTTGAGATTCTGACTTTGACGAACTAAATTGATTCGATCTGTTTGGTAACGCGACGCTAGTTTATCAATGTCACTTCTATAAAGGGGAATTTTTATTAGTTAAGGGATAAAAAGTAGTTACGACAAACGACTTTAATGTGGATAAAAAGTCTTGTGTCAGTAGAAACATCTTCACAATATGTTTAGTTATTTTGTGTATCTTGTATACATAAACTCACGCCTTTTTCTATTGAGGTAGGCAGGAACTACGGAACTTTCTTTTGCTTCATTTACCTTAATATACGAAAGCCGGTTGCCAGTACTACGCACCTGTCCTTCTAGAACGTCTCTTCCGGGCGTTTCCACACCACCCTATGTTAGCATTTTTGTTAGCGGACATAGTTTAAAAAACTGTGTGTATTAACATATACATATAAATATGGGTTATAATGTCTGAAATTAAATATTTGCATTTAATTGATTTGAATGTCCGTCGTCGAATTGAAATAAAATACTGATTTTTTTTCGGAAAATTAAAATTGTCGCGTTCCATTCTTCCTCTCAGCATGATCGATCTCTTTTATTTTTTTGTCAAAATCATCTTTAAAACCACAACGTTGTTACATATATCACATAATTCCTCAATCTATCATTCATAGTTAGTGTTATCTAGTGTAATCAAAAAGGAAATGATAAACGCAGTTAAGGGCAACGAGCAACAAGTCTGACAGTAAACTGAAACTGCTCACTAAAAGGTCGGAAACTCGGAACCCACCCATTAAACAATTAACCTAAACTCCCTCCCATCACAGGCATAGGGTAAAGAAACGTAAACAGTTCAACATGTTTTTAAAAATCAACCATACAGTTCATTCAAATCAGCTTTTAAACCGTTCCACTGCTGCTACACACTACACACACACACATTATCACCCACACACCCACACACACACACACGCACACTCTACCCTCATACGTACACACACATAAACTCTCACACACACTCATACACACACACATGCACATACACATGCACACACGCCTACACACTCCTGCTGCCACTGCTGGATTATGGGTCTCCATTCTGTGAGAGGGAATGGACCACAAGCCATTTTCGTACCTATATACTAAAATGGCAGAAAATGGTTGCTATCAACCATGCAGTGACACTGGCACTACTTTTATTTAACTCTAGAAGGCAAAACACACTTCGTTTTGTGTGTTCCTGCCTAACCCATAGGGGATTTATGTTACGAGTTTGAAACTTTTAAAAGACCCTTTAACACTACTAACCAAAATTCCTTTTAACAAATAATATGTATAAAAATAAACATATTCCACGAAAATGAATGTTAAGTGGAGTTCCAGTCTTGAAAGCTAGTATAAAATACAGGCTGAAAATAAGTCATATTCAAATGTTTTCCTAAATCTAATCTAGATTTGCTCTTAGCTTGCTCCTTTTACATATCAAATAAACAACAAAATAAATGGTACAGATTTGAAGTACAAATTATTACGAATGTGAATAAAATATTTTAGAGATCGTACGTACTAATGTGACGTTTTCAATTCATATGCTTTTTCAAATTGTATCTTAGACATCACTGACAACGGCGAGGGAAAACATCGTGAGGAAATCTGGTCTGGAATCTGGAATCTGAATGTTGATGTGTCCTAGGTAAAAATTCTATTTAGTCCGTCAGTAAGATTACCAAAAAATATGAACACGTATTTTTTGCTTACTCAAATCGATAAAAAGTGACAATGATACAGCACATCAAAGTCCGGAGAAGGGGCTTGTGACGTCACTGTTACGTTAAAAGTGTAGCACGGCGTGACGTCACGCGCAATTTCAACGTACTATATCGTCGTCATTTTTGGTTTACGTGACAAAAGAAAAAATACATGTCCAGTATTTTTGAGTAATCCAACTTTCGGACCAATCAGAATTTTTAAGGACACTACCCTATTAATAGTAAGTATTAATCGCCCACCGAGCAAGCGTGTTCATTAATGCTTGTTTCTTCTCTGTATGAGAAGAGACCTTTGCCTTGCAGTAAAACAGTGACATACTGGTGTTATTGTTATATTTATAAAAGCCGGAAAAGCCGATGAAAAATGTTAAAGCTGGCTGCTCCAGAATAATGTACTGAACTCGTGAAAGTCCGTCGATGTCTTTTCAAATCAAGGTCATATTGGGTTAAGCTAAATTAATAAGATAGTGTACATTTAATAAAAAAAATATATCCAGTTTCAACAATAAACATTCAGACAATAATATTTAAATAAGGCTGTTTATAATATCTTGCGATAACTGTAAATATTTATTGTTTAGACTCTTTGCCCAAGAAAAATGTACAGGGATGAAACACATTTAACAATAAAAGTCATGCAGATGAATGTGGATGTATGTTGGGGAAGAGGAACGCCAAAGAAAAATGTATTTTGTGAGGAATCATAAGAAAGAAAAGGGAGTTGATGATAGGGTGACGGTAGACAGGGGAGAATTGTAAAAGAAGAAGACATGCTGCGCCGGCCCCAAATAACATGAGGAAAGGGCAAGAAAATTATGTTATTTTTTCTTTTTCATGCATCCTGGGCAGTGAGCCCTGTTACAGCTTTTGAAGTTGATTTATTAATGAAAGATTATATTTGAAAATAGCTATTGGCCAGTAGCTTCGCTTTCCTGAAAGTCGCAAACTATCCTACAAGGAAGTAATACCAGGATGTAAATTATGGTTTATTATATTACCTTATTCAATTCTACAAGTGTGCCAAGCTTCATGCAAATCCAATCTGCCGCTGAAGCGTGATTTATCAACAAACCTCTTAATTCAAATACTTTAGTTATTATATCGGGGATCTAATTCAAATACTCGTAGAAGATATCATTCATGTTGCTTTATCCTACTCATATCATAAACGCAAAAATGTGTGAAGATGGATGGAAGTTTGGTACTTTTTCATGACTACAGGACGGAATTTGATATAAGTTTAATAACACATTACCGTGGGTGGCTGCTAGTTATATATACATGGGAATCTACAATATAATAACACTATAATATACATGTTATAATAGTAAGATTTCCCTCGAGATAAATAAATAATTTAATGACATCAACCATCAAACCAAGCAAATCAAGCAAACCCAGGACCTCTCACTAAAGACTCAACCTTACGATCACCTTCAAAGGTGACAACATAAAGATATTATGTAAATACAATCCAATCAGAAATGAGCAGCATACCAAGTTTAAAATCAGAACGTCGGAGCCCAAATGAGGGTCTGTTTACTGAGGACCTTGCGATGTCAGCAACACCCATCACTCCTTTCTTTATTGAAGCCTTTAACGTCACGTGGACGTGGGCGCACAAATTGCCTACCTTGCAGAACCCCAGTTGATTTTAGTCTTGCAAAACTTAAATTGTAAATTCTTGGAAAGATGACAAAAGTACCCACTGAGGCAAAAATTAGGGATGAGATTTTGCATTTTTGTGTAACCCTTTGCGTGGGGTTATTATAAGGGTAAGGATAGGCGTTAATCTGAGCCTAGTTAGATGTTAACAAACGCATTTTCATAAATCGTAGAAGTGCTGACATTAGAAAAAGAAAAATGTGAGTGTGAATTAAATGGTTATGTTTGTTTGATAATCTTATTTAAACAGTCACGCATTTATCTCCGTGCCAAGTAAGCCACTCAACAGGTTATTATTAAAATAACATTTTTGTTTAGTGTCAACTTTTGTGTCAGATGATTAAGGAACCCATATGGTGCTAATTCGTCTGTTTGTCACTTTTCATATAGCTAGCTATTTTTTTCTGAAGCCACGAAGTTTCCAAATGAACGTGTCATTGGACGTTTTGGAATTAAAAAACTTGTTATGACTTAGTCATATTATTACACTGGGTTATTTACTCCTCATTATCTGCCTATCCTTTACAAACCATGTTAGGATCGGCTTTCAGTCTAACAGGATGCAGCTAAATACCCGTGTTTTACATGGAGCGAGTGCCTATCTGACCTCGACAACCCAGTAACTGGGTAACGGGATACCATGATAAGACTGGTTGTCAAACTTGCGGGCTTTTGACTGCTCGTAACGACTGTGTAAGATGTACAAATTACAGACGGGTGCTTTCTGAAGAGGAATGGTCTCGATATTATAATGGATGGTCACCTATCCACAGTCTCGCCTCGGCAAGCATCGATTAACCTTCGATTACATTCGATACATCGATTAACATTCGATTATTCGAGCCACATTTAAAATTATATTATTAATATTTGAATAGTACTCACTTACCTCATTACCAAAATCGGTTTGAATCAATCATTCAACATGACTATTGAATACCAAAAGTCGTAAATCATGACATCACTTGACGAGTCTGTCGACGTGAATAAGTTAACTGCCCCTAAGGGTTGGTAATTAATCGGCATTCCGGCGGAATGACGGTGAATGACGGTGCCCGAAGTAGTCCGAAGTACCCCGAAGTGGCCCGAAGTGGCAATAGCCTTGTCTAAATATTACCGGATGAAGTGATTAATTTATGACAATGCAATCATGATGTTTGCGCGTGGATTGATGAGAAAAACTTACTGTAAATCAATTGGGTATTGATTTATTTCTGAGACACTATGCATGATATAAAGCTGCCTTGTGATGGGTTAACACATTAACAATCGAATCCCAAATTATCTATTATTTATAAATGATGGTAATATATTTATTTATTTATTAAAGATTCAACCATACCATAAACATGTACATACAATAACAAATCACACGGTAATATTCTAATATATATGCCAAATATAGGTAAACACAACATTGCCAACAAAGACGCCAGAATACCGCTTTCTGGCAAACTTAAGTCTAGGTGTATATTCGATTTAAAAACTAAGTTACGAAATAAAGATGAATAGAAAAAAAACGCAAAGCTACGAAAAACCAAAAACAGAGTTAATTTAATTAATTAACTTAATAAACTAAGTTAGATTGCATTTTTGATCTTAAATTTTGAGAATGTTCACGTATGTTTAAAAATAAACTGGCTGAATGGGCAAATGGGCTAATTATTTTGCAGTCATAGATTTCTTTAACTCAAACATGTTATTTGTTTTAAGTGAAAATGCATTTAAGAAGCAAATCCTAGCAACCCTAAAGGATCAGCAAAGTAATTTGAATTAGCACAATATTTAATCATGTATGCACACAAATTTACTTAATTTACTTTTTTGTTTATGAATTTCAAATTCAGATCCATATTTCTAGGACAATGACTGCTCTATAGATTTTGTACCTCTGTTACTAGCTAGTTTTACATTATTATTGTAATCTGTGGAGAACGTAGTGGGTAGCATAATTGGTTAAAATGTATATTTAAGATAATATTTCTATATCATAAGATATAGAAATATTATCTTAAATATACATTTGCTGCTGTATGTTTTTCCTTAAATAAATAAATAAACTTAATTAAGTACTATTTTTGTTTACTCATAATATTATAATTGTATTTGTATTCAATTAATACATAGTCTGTACAGCTATACTAAGCTAAGCATGTGGGAAATTATACATACAAATTCCTTCATACCATATTTAAGGCATAAAAAAGACTTACATAATAACATTTACACCATGGTATAAAATAATGTTTGGTCCGTAGTTAATGCTCGTATTTTGGGACCACAAATGTCTTTGGATTTTCCTGTAAGGTTATCCAGCAGTTAATGTTGCCGTCCAGAAGATTTTATGTATGTGTGTATTTTAACAGGAACCTGCATGGCAAAAGACAACTTCTACTATAACAGTAAAACCCAAATAATGCACTTGTAACTATGGAGTAGTAAAATCAAAAATCAAAATCAAAATCAAAATCAAAATTCATTTATTCAAATTAGGCTGAGAATCAGCACTTTTTGAACGTCAAAGACGTTTACATAAGACAGTCCCCCAAAACGCCCACCCTTCACCACTTCCTAGTGTTTTTGCTGGGAAGAAGTAATTACACTATAAAATAATTACACTATAGTTCTTGCAGGATAATTTTAATAGATACCTGTTAATACTTCGTACGTCAAAATGAACTGAAGCCATCTACCGAGTATACACTCATTATTCAAATTTAAAATATACCTACGTATATTTTGACGATAGATAAATTTATAATCCAAGATAATGTACAAAACTCCTCCCAAAAACCGCAAAGCCGCCATCATTATTGACACGCAAGACTATCAAAAACCGTTACTGCTGAGCAAACACAAGTAACAGTAGTGGTTATAAAAGTACCTGCGTACAGACGCAGGCAGTATTGGATCGATTATCTTCGGATCACGTCCCGTCGTCGGAGAGCCGACTTGTAGGTACACCTGAACGCTGTTGAGGATTATGTTAGAAGCGTGGGCGAGGCTTATTTATAATTACTTTTCTAGAAAACATGATAATAATCCGCGTCCCTGTGGGTGGTGGTCGCCTTGAGTGATATTATGTTCTAATTGATGTATTGATTATAGACAATTCGTACCTACATTAGTGATCTCTGAATAAGAAAAAACATTCGCCCTGAAGTAGGCAAATAGCTTGAAATCTTTATGAATTCTGTTTTTTACTATCTCCATCAGCGATTGACCCCGATCTTGTCGTAAAATTTAATAAATTATCGCGTCTGTGAGCCCAGTGGGTGTCGCATGGCGGTTTAATACCAATTACGCGCATAAGATGTGCCCAGAAGATGCTTCTCCCCGCTTGCTCCGGAGGCTGACGGGTGGTAGGGAACATAGACGCTGGCAGAGTAGCCGCACTTTGGGCTGTGCACATAATAAATGAGGATGAGAAGCGCTGAGTACTAGTCGGGATATCAACGAAGTGCGGAGTGTACCCTGCAACATCTCTGGAAGTGAAAGAGAGATGGTGGTCATTGAGCTCGTGCACAGGGTTTGGAAGCATTCGCAGGTAATTAGACACAGGAACTACCTCGTATATTTGAAGTCACAGACTATTGAAGATATGGCTGCCTAACTTCTTAACATAATCGTATAGTCATCATCAGACGATGATTATTTGATAAAACATGACGGTTATTGCATTTAACCACACCAAATGTAGGGATATATTCAACTTGTAATCAAGGAGATTATGTTACCTAATCACTGATAAAAACAAGTCCGCTACACGCTTACTTTCTACAAACAGAACCAACACTATCAGAATACACTTCACAGCAATCTTAGACTAGCTGAAGCAAGTTCTGAATCAATATCTCGTCGGCTAAGTCTGCTTAATTCATCACGCGCCAACACCAACTCAGGAATACAAAACTAATCCCGTTTCGGGTTAGCCCTACATAATAATACTGTTTTATTGACGTTAACTTATAGGGTTTGGCGTGTGTCTCTAAGTTCGTTATCAAACGTCTACAGGCTGTCCTCGTTATTCAAATTAATTGCTAGTTTAAACGGTAGGTACATTGAAAGGGTTTAAATTATTCCGAGTCTGAGTTCACGGCTGTTCGGTTAGTTTGTTCAATCAAGTGAAACAGAATTGTGACGGTAAAATAAAGTTATATTTGTGAAAAAAATATCCAAATTTTAGTCTTTAGTTCACCTACCCTTAGTGTTTCACAGCTGGGCAAAAATGTTCCTCACCTGTGCGCTTTGTCGTCTCCGGCCAATCAGTCAGGAATAAGTTCAAATCGTCAAGTCAGCATTCTTTGATACCTGTTGCCTGAGTGCAGTCATGGTGATCGCCTTCAGGCATCTGCAGTGTGACCCACCTGTATGTAGTCATCTTAGAACTGTTACCCGCCCGGTTACATTTCATTCTTACAGCCAACATCGACAATTGCAACATTGGTGATGGCCGATTTGGATCGTTTCCGAAATAGATACTCGTAGCTAATAAAATACTAATGTCCACTAAATAAAATTTTGAATAGTATTTGTTGTTTTATTGTATGATTGCACCTACAATCAAGGAAAAAAACAGTATACGTTAATATTGTTATAATAAACCGGTAACATTACATATATGAATAACAACTAACAAACCTTTCTTTTAGAAACATTTAGATGTACATCAGAATAAAAAAACATCCAAGGCACCTATTGTTCCGAGCTCATCAAAACAACTGAAACCTCTTACTGCCCCCCCCCCCCCCCTGCCTGCCCTCTCCCTCCTTTAACTTGTAAAGTATTCACAGTAAAGAATAATAATAACAGTCCTTATGGCAATAACATGTAGGAACAATATTGTATAAAACGGAACAAAAAAAAATTGTCATAGGAAAAATTTAATATCGACAAGTCCCTTTGACTGGGGAACTGTTAAGAAATTTGCTGATTTCCAAAACTTACTACGTTTTTATGTACAAATTGAAATATATTGCGTTCAAAAGGAAGATATCAAATCTTTCTTGAAAGAGCAAATGTATGGAGACAAAGGGAACGTGCAAAGTGTTGGATTTTGTTGAATGATATGAAAACCTTTGATATACCTACATATGTACGTATTTGGGAGAGTAAGTAAAACATTGAGAATTTGGCACAAGTGCTGATAATATGAAATATCAATGCTCTTGATGAGTTACTTTAGGTAGCTACTAGATTTACATAAACATACAAAGTATAAAAAAACGTGTTTACTTTTAAATACTTTTAATTCTATTTCCATTAAAATTATCTAGAAAATTCTGTCTTTTTTTATCTACGTTATACTCATTAACCAATAATCGGATACAAGTAGAAAATCCTCCAAGTAACAAAATTCATTAATACTTTAAAAACATATTTGGCTTAAATTTAATACTGTACTGAAATTAATATTGAGAATATAGAAAGGAGTCATTTTACTACTTTTATTAAATTCAATTATTAAGCCGCTTATTGTAAAAAACATCCAAAATAGTAAAAATATGGAAACATAACAATGATAATTCACATTATAATATACAACATGGAAATATATAGCCGTAAAGAAAATAATAAGAAAAAATCCTGTCCACAACCAAAGACAATATGAAACATTGAAACTAGGCTCTTAAAACATAAACTTCAATAAAATACTTTGCTAAAGGAACTTTACTTAACCATTTTAATATCAATTGATATTTTAATATCAATTGATATTGATATTCACGTTCAAGTGAAGTAAAAAGCAAAAACAAGTCCGAGGCACCGCCCAAGACTTCTAAAAGCCACAAGAATACTAAATACTAAGAATTGTTAGTGCTTTTGAGTTGAAGTTTTTTGATTTCTTAACTACAAAGACCTTACTATTAGTATTTTACAAACAGAGAAAGAGTTAGAAAATTTTTAAAAATCTACATCATCATTCAAATATTACGAAATACTAATTAAATTACAAATTTTCAATGTTTCTACTTCTTCCAGCTACACGGCTCGATACACCTGTAAGCGTTAACCCCCCACTGCTTATGATACCAGCATACTTGAGCACTATCACCAGGTGATTTGCTCCCTGAACGAGCCTCGCCGGTTGACCTTGAACGACTTCGAGACTCTCGCTTCAAAGACGCTTCTAAAGCCACGACTTGCTTGCCAAGCTCATCAACACTTTGCTGTATGTTATCCACTGCTGTATTTTGCAAAATCGAGCTCTCTGACGCTTTAGTCGCTTCCATAATGTTATCTGCAAGCTCAGTCAATTTTGTATTGCTCTGTTCAAGCCGACTGGCTAAAATCTCTTGGCAATGAAGCGGCAGCCGACGTAACCAGAGATGGAGCAAGATTTTGTCTACTGTAGCACCTGCTCCAGCCAAACTCTTCAGATGACGGTAGAACTGAGAAGGTGTCTTGTTCTTAAGCCTTTCGTCAAAAAGTTTCCGCATTCTCTCATGTTCTGGTTCACCCAAACGACGAATTAATTCTTCTTTTATTTTATCGTATTTTCTTCTAATTGGGGGGTTACTTATAACATCCTTAACTATTGCCATTGTATATTCATCTAGCTGGCTGACAACATAATTGTATTTTGTATGATCATCTGTAACACCCGCTACCCTAAATTCTGACTCGGTGACGTAGAACCAGAAAGCTGCATGTTCACCTTTCCAGAAAGGTCTTTCTTTAAGTCCTTGGCGGTATTCTCGTTTAGCAAGATCCTTTTCTAATTTTTCGATCCGTTCTTTTAGTGCAGCCTTTTCATCCATAAGTGTTTCTATCTGGGTTTTGTGTCCAGACATGTCTGATAACATGTGTACTGTAACGAACAAAATATAACGTTAGTTAAGTTACAAAAATAACGCACGTCGTCTTATATTACACTATGTTGATGATATTGCCTGCTGGTCATTCCCATCAATAAACGCAAAACACGGTCGGTCTGTATTTGAAAGAAATACTGGTGGTTACAGCACGTTTTATAGCTCTGAGAAAAGCCCTTATTTTCAGAATTTGAGTTAAAAATATAGCCTTAACTTGCTTTGAGCATTTGCTTAACGAAATAGGTAAATATGCACCATCATTCTGTCTGAGAATTATTTATTGTAGTTTGCTAGTTTTGAACTTTAGAAACCTACTTTAATCACCTGAAGTTTATTTCCACTTCCTGACACTTTATATTCACTAATAATTTGAACTTTGCACATGTGTTTATGGCCTATAACTACAAACTTCTTCACAATTAAAAAGATCAACAAAACAAAACTTACTTGAGATTTGCCAACAAATTCGTTCCTGTAGGTAGGTAATAACTCCTCATTTTACAAATTGCGATGATCTTTTCAGAGGTTTACAAGGCGCCTTATTATTATTAAAATCTCAAAATACGTTTTCAAATATCTTTTAGCGTAAAAAGACGTTATAAACTTGAAATATTTTATATTATGGCAGCGTGCGTCGTTCGGCTCGCGAATCGGTTTGATTGCTCGGAAATCTTCGGTTATGGTCGGAGTAAGTTCGGGCACGCTGGTGTTACCAGGGGCAATTTAAATGTTACCGATTGAAACAATGACTATTTTATCTTTACTTTTTAAATTTATTTAAAAGTTCGGAAGCAAATTACAGTCTGATTAAAAAATGCATAATATATTTAAGACGTCCTTACTTACTTACAGTTACAAATTATGACTACATAATATAATCACTGTAGTTGCCAGCAATAATCTTGTGTGATGACCTTGAGTTGCGCAGGAGTCAGTTTTAGTAGAAAGTGCTAGCGCTCAACTTACTTCCACTATTGTGTTCAGCGCTCGAGATCCGTACCGTTATATGTACACTTATTTGCTTCTAAGATAAAAATGCACTTTGGTCAGAAAATGATGTCAATCCTCGGAACCGGCGAGATCCATATAAGCTTGTGTTAAATGATTTGCCTAGACTGTCTAAGTACAACAGTAACTGCTTGGCAATGTGTGTGTGCGTTTATAATAAAATACCAAGGCATTTTAAAACTTTAAATACAAAATTATTTAAAATTAACTTGCATAAGTGGTTACTTGAGTGTAGTTTTTATAATCTAAAAGAATTTATAAACAAAAAATGTTGATGATTTACTTGCTTTTGTTCCTTGTTTTTAAAATTTTGCATGCTATGTTTTAACCTAGCTAAACATGCTTGTGCCTCAATTTGCATTTAACAACCCTGTATACCATGTTTTACGCAAATAAATATTCTATTCTATTCTAAATGTTATTTCGTAAAAGTTATAGTGAAGAATGCGTAGTTTTCCCTTACTATTGATGATAATATCTTAACCTTTGGCAGCCGATCATCGCAAAGTTTTAATGTAACGTACTCACAATGTCCTTTCACGTCCATGCACACAGCGGCTGGTGTCTCGTTGTGTGCAGCTTATCTCTGCGCATGGTTTAGATAATGCTAATTTATGAATTGAAACTCATTATCCTCCAACCAAACAAAATTATACCATTACACAAGCATCCACCAGATGGTACACAACATTTATAATGTCTACCTAGACGCTTCCTTAGACTGTTTACTGACCCACAAGTTATTTAAAGAATTTTTTTTTTTGACACAATGAAATTTCCCCTGGGGATGGCTATGGTGATAATATGATGGCTGACTATAAATAATAATAATAAATAATAAATAAATAAGCCTGTAGAAAAACTTCCTGCGGGTGACCAAGTACCAAGAACAAAAAGCCAGGTAAGTCGGCAACGGGTACATATTAGTCAGATTGCAGTACTCCAATGAGTCACAATGGGATTGTTAATGAAAGCAAGAAATAAAGAAAGAATAAACATTTATTCAGCACAGGTTCAGGCACACAACGACAATACTAAACATAGAAAAAACATAAAAAACGAGTAACAAGAAATACATTAAAAACATATATAAGTATATTTTATTAAGTATGTGCCTTCAGCTGCACTAAAAGGAAAACATCTCGACTTTGTGTGGCTACGCAAAAGCTGTCGTGGCTGAAACCTGGTGGATCATATAGTTTGGGATCAACGACTCGACGATGAAGATCTAAACCATAACCATTTAAAATATGAAGCAGTCAAGCTTCAAACACCACGTTGTTTTTATTTTACTTCTTTTAACTTTCGCTAGGACGAACGCAAATAACAATAATGGTTGCATTTTGCTAGATTGCTTGAGTCTCAATGTTGGTGCAGTGCGATCGTCCAATGTTTTCAGGTTGTTAACCGTCTGAGCAGTTCTGTGACGGGTCACTTCTTCTCATTTTTACTGAGGGCTCCTGAACGAATAAAAGTAAAACGATATTTCACGCATTAGATCGTTTTTGCTAATTAAAATGAGTGGGTAGTCCTTAGAATAGATTTTTACTTGTCACGTGGTACGTTTACCTTTAGCTAAATTTAATATCAGTTGCCTGTGGACGACAGACATCTTATATGGAGAAAAAAAAGTGCTTATACAGACAAAGACCGGTCTTGAGATTGGGATTGAGAGACGTTATTTATTTAGCAACTAAACAAATTAAAGAACCCGGAAATTGCAAAGAAAAAAAACAGCTGTTCCTTACATTTTGTCAAGTTATGCGCACACAAAGTTTGCCGCGAGATGGATAGATGTACGTATGTCCTGAATGTTTGGGATTCTGTCTATGTGAAAAAACTTATTTATATTATATCCAAAAAATGGCTAATAATTTGGATTTACGTCTGTCCTCTGTCTGTTATTCTTCACCATTTGCCTAGCGCTTTCCCAACTATGTCGTGGTCAGCGTCAAGTCTACCTACCTATCCTGAATACCTGTATTTTAAATAGAGCGACCGCCTATCTGACCTCCACAACCCAGTTACTGGGCAATAAGATACCCCTTGGTAAGACTGGTTGTCAGTAACGACTGTCAAAGACCACAGCCGGGACCAAAGGCTTAAGGCTTAAGGCTTAGGCGTTCTGTAATCTTCTTCTTGGTGAGTATAATTTATAATATATATAAAACGATTGACGACACGGTTGGCGCATTGGTTGAGCCATCGGCTGCTGCGCCGCGTGTTGTGGGTTCGATCCCCGCACGGAACAAATATTTGTATGACCTACAGGTAGTTGTTCCGGTTCTGGCTGTTTGTGTATGTGAGTTTAAATGTTTGTAAACGCACCCACGATACAGGAGAAATTCCAAGAGTGGGGCAACGTTTTAAAAAAAAAATAACAAAAATATTCTGAATAACTGCTTTCTTTCATATTTCATTGTTAATCACATCGTAAAAGATGTTTACATCAAAGGGTTAAATATTAAAAGGCACTATTTACAATGGTATAATGTTTTCCTACGTTTTATTTAAATGAAAAAAAATCAAAGCAAGAAACGCGCCACAAGGAGCCTAGGAACATTGGGTTTGATACCCAGGTCTGACAAAGTTTTATTGAGTTTTTCATCTAGAATTTCTGAGTAGCAATCTGTAGTTTGGATTTGTGCCCGATTGATGGCAAAAGGCTAGCCCTTTATTACATGGGACTTAATCATAACTGGCAAAATGTAGGACCTCTTTGTAACCCTTCAGTGATTACAGGCTGTTATGTTTTTTTATGTGATGCCCCATGTCAGAGAAAAAATTGGTCCAAAAGATCAGACAAATATTAGTATTACCAAAGTAAGATGTTTCTAGAAGATCCTCCCTAATTCCATACCCCAATACGCCAACTTAATCAAAGTTGGTGTTAGGCCGCCCCCACGCGAGCATTCGTTCGGGGACACGTTTATTGAATCAAAACTTTCCTCGTTACACTACCGTGTTGATGACTGATTACTTAGAACTACGGAATCGTTTGTGAATCGCGCCCAACTTTTATGTATACACGGCTTTATTTACTTGGCTGCGAAATGTTTGGGTATGATAATTACTTATTTGTTTATGTTAATCACTTTCAGGTTTATTTATTAACTGCAATGTTATGTGGCGTTGGTAGGTGCTGGTTACTTTTGTAATGTCAAATTGAAACAAACAGAAGATGGTACTTTAATTTCTCGTTGCGTCATCGCTTTTTGGTGTCCAATAACGAGAAATTATAGTAGTAGAAAATTTATCTGGATTCAAGAACAATGTTTTTTTTTTTTATTGGAGACAAACAAACAGTCACATGCTAAAACAATACAATAGGTCCATACAGTAGACCCACCATCCCAGTGCCTATGCATAAACAGAAAAATTAAAAGAAGTGAAGAATAGTGAAAGCATTCACAAAAAATTAGCTGATAGTGTGCTAACAATACCCCATAACTAGCCTACAGTAATTATACTAAACAGTATGTCAGAAGCCTTTTTCATGAAGGATTGGTTGGATAAAGTATTCTTTTTTTATTTTCGTTTATACATCCTGTTTGGCGACATTCGAGTTATTGATATCGCCAAAGCGTAAACACATTATTTATGGCTTTTAATGTATATCTTAGGTACTCTCAATATGAATTACATAATAATATATAACCGCTTTATAAATTTAGTAAGTATAACGACAGTACTTTAATAATTAAAAGTAATTATAAGTACTTTACTCGAAGAACGATTTGACTTTTCTGTTGGAAATCCTTTACAGTAAAGTAGACTGCCCGCAGTTATTAAGTTAGTTTAATCTTAACCTACCCGATAAATATCCACGCCACCCTATTAAATTATTACGTCCCCCATTCCGCAGGGGCCTTACTCCCACTTAGCAGACTCCTCAATCATTGCGATGTTGGGATATAGATATTTGTTTGTCGTCACTTAAAAAGTTCAAGTGTCACCATACATAAGAAACAACAACCACACCACACTAAATATATAATGTTATATCATAAGGGTATTCCCCAAAGGGTTGGACAGAGATGTGCCGAGAGTACACCCACATTTCAACATTTGTTTAAGCTTCAAGTAATAGTGGATGAGCCTTTTGCTATCAACTGGGCATACATCCAGACTCCAGGCTGCTACTGAGAAACTCCTAACGAAAAATTTCCAATAACTTCTGTTTGCTATATCTAAAACTACTGTTACTAACTGTTATTACTGTATTATAACTGTCGCTGTTTATTTTCGGTTATTATTTTGTATTTTTCGCATAACATTGTGCAATTAGCTTGAATTTTCAGTAATAAAGAAAAATCAAGTTCTCAAAAACATTTTTATATTTAAAATGTGCGTTGTCGAGTGCAGGTACTACCGTATAGCTAAATTTGACATTTTAAGGATTAATAGCATAATCATATTTCAGACTAGAACTTGACGCTTGTAAAAAGTTAACATGTTATTGAAAATTTTAGATTACACATTTTAAGTCAAAACAAAAATGGGGCTGACATATCATTGATAAAAGCTCCTAAACAAAATTAGATAAAAAAAAGTCAATAAGATGTCAAAAAAAAATCAAAACTCACTTGTCTAGCTTAGTTTAAAAAAATATTTTGAAAATCCGTCTATATTTGACGGAGTTATGCCCGAACATACATAAAAAAAAATTACACACATCCGAATTGAGAACCTCCTCCTTTTTTGGAAGTCGGTTAAAAATAGATTTACTTTTCATTGTATGCTTAAGTAAAACAGTGTAATATATGTATAAAATACCTATAAATAAATAATGTACAGATCCCAAAGTCCAGAAAAACGTAGTCAATTATCTTGTGGAGAATAAAACTATTCCTTAGGCTATCCTTAATCTTAGAGTTCACATTTTCTAAAAAAAAACTCCGCATACTCCCGAGCGTACAATAAAGGTTTTCATGAAAAATGAACTTTCATGAAACTTGAGAGTCACTGTAGATATCATTACCGTTAGGCCAGTCATGCTGGTAGTGTTACATGATGTTAGGTTATTGTTCAGGTCTCACATCGTTTCGTTAAGTAACGTTTCGCGAGGCCGGAAAGTGGATGGGAGGGAGCCAACGTGCTTAACGTGAAAGAATCAAGACCCCAGGATTTTTTAGGGAGTATTCTTCCTAGACTTTTTCAACTCTGTTGAGGTCGGCTTCAGTTCGTTTCAGTTCAATACTAGTCTTTAAATCTCCTCAACCCAATTAATAAGCAACACAATAGCCCTTGGTGAGAATAACTGTCAGACTTTGTGCTGAGTACCCGTAACGACAGATCTACAAATAACAGACAGCCGGGATCGATGACTTTATGAGCTTTCTCGTGAGGAATCTCGAAACGAAATAGATGATCATCACCCATCCACGGACTGACCGCGTTGAGTTAAGTTTAACTTTAAGTGATCAAGTAACGGTCCATAAATCTAGGCTACTTAGCCTCAAACAACCCTCTTAAGATTATCTACGTTCCTCATCAATAATTCGACGAATTCCGACAAATTATGTAAATGGTAGTTTCATTTGAGATTTCTCACGTATACGCATTTACATCGGGTTATGTAAAAAGGTTGGTAACACGTGTTTTTCGTATGTTTCTGCGGGAAACGGAATAACGACCTGGTTTTTATAGAAAATGCGTGTTCCAGTTTGTAAGTAGTCGTTTTAGACCTTTATTACAAATACATTGTTATCGTTGAAAGGTCAAGTATGTTATTTTACAGACAAACAACAACTTCTTACCTATTATTTACTAATATGACATCCGTACTAAGGAAAGCCTACATATTTAGATACCTTTTTATGAAAACCTTTACAGGCTGTTAGGTTTATTAAATACGACTTGTACTGACAGGTGTTATTAAAAAAGGGAATAAAAAAAGACAAAAATTGCTTTTTACTCGAAATATTCACACTTTAACACAATTTTAAAACTTTGTGAGTACGTGCTTCCAAAGTCTTAGAACTGTGGCATTTTTGTTTCATGTGTGTCATTGGTTATTTTGTACATAACATATAACATTAAAGTTATTGCGTGCATATACAACCACACACACACCAAGTATTAAAACGGCTTAAAGGTGATGTACACAAAAAAGACAACACCACATTTATCAAACAAAATACATAATTACCTAACACAATATCCGTGACACATAAGATGTACATTTTACTAGCGAAAATCTAGAGTATGACTGCCCTTATAACTGACAAACTTGCTAATACTAACATAAAAGAAACAAAAGAACCCACCACAAACCAGTAAAAACATTCACGAATAGATTTTCCAACAAATACAGTCTCGGTTAGTTTGGCGCACTATTTTCGATTCCTACCTTTTTGCCCAAATGGGCCCATGGGGGACATACGTTACATATCATGTTATTGCTCAGTATTGTGCTAAGGCCGACATAATATCCTACGAACATGTTGTGCCCTTCGGGGAGACCGCTAGTTTCTCATACCTAGTTGCGTTACCACAGGTAGATTTTAGCGATGTTTATGCACGTAAACTTCCTACTTCGGACCATAAGACCTGTCTACCCATGGGTACCATAAAAGATAACTTAAGAGGGAATACAATGGTCCACTAGCGCCACTCCTTTAAAAAATCGATACCTCGTGACTGTGAAGGAATTATGATTATCGGATCTATAAGGACCCTCGGTAAGTGTGTTTAGAATTATTTAATACCTTTAATAAGGTTTCATATTGAGATACGAACTAACAACATTTGATCTAATGAAAAACGACATTTCTCTGGATCCTCTTTATTTTATTTATATCAGATAAATGTACAAAACATATATTTTATACATTTATTTAAAAATACCTCTTTTACAAAAAAAGTAATTGTGGAGTCTCTTACTCCTTCCTCTCCATATGAAATAAATTTATTGGGAACTTAAATCTTTTTCTATTATTCTTGTTTTGACATCGTAAAGTTCTCTTCAATGGTCTAATTGAAATAATTTATTTTAATTTGACGTTGAACGAAACCAAACAGGTGGGTTTGATGAAATATAGTGACAAATGAAAATAAAAAAGAATTATAAAAGAATATAGAAATGCCAGAACATTTCAAATAAAAATAAAGAATTTCAGAATCTAGAAATGCCAGAACAATTAAAACAAAAAAAGAATTTCAGAATCTAGAAATGTCAGAACATTTAAAACAAAAAAAGAATTTCAGAATCTAGAAATGCCAGAACATTTAAAACAAAAAAAGAATTTCAGAATCTAGAAATGCCAGAACATTTAAAACGAAAAAAAAATTCAGAATCTAGAAATGCCAGAACATTTAAAAAGCCCACGTAATCACAGTCATCTAGCATAATTACAGCTCGTGTATCCAGTGGTCAGGCTAAATTATGTCCATTTTGAACGCGATGCAACAATTTAGCGGCTATTTACGACATTTTAACGACCCACGGCTTAACTAGGATTTCCAGTTTAGGAGTAATTTCCTAGCGCGATGATTTAATGTTTTATCTGTCGGTGGTTTTGTTTATTTGCTGGTTCCACTCCGTTGTTCGGCGTTGTTTTACTCGTAGATATTCATAAAACTGGAGTGTTGTTTCGTAGCTGTCCAACGTACTGTGTGTTTGGTTACAGACATAATAATATAGGTATATTAGCCTTATCCCAACTATGTATATTTGGGTCAGTTTCCAGTGTAACCGGATGCAGCTGAGTACCAGTATTTTACACAAAGTGACTGTCTATCTGATCTCCACTATCTAGTAACTGGCTAATACGATGCCTTCAGGTAGGACTTGTTGTCAGGTTTTTGGGCGTCTACCTACGTACCGTTAAACTTCAAAGATCTTCAAATAAATGTCAGGAGCAAAAGTTTAGTCTCGATGGCTATTAAATCTTATTTTCGATATGACCCATCCTCGTACCAGCCTTGGCAAGCGCAGTTTAACCTTCGATCGACCCAAGTGGCTGTAACTTTTAAGCCACGAGCGTCTCAATGGATATAATTAAGGCATTTGTTGTTTACTGAGATCGGTAGTGTTATTTGCAAACACAACAGGTAAAGCCTGTTACATCATTGAACTGACTACTACTACTTTATAATCAACAATAATTGCATTCAATTGTTGATATTTCTACATACAAACATAAACTCACGACTTTTTGCCATAGGAAGGTAGACAGAAACAAAAGAACGCCACCTGCTGCGATCCTAACATACTCCTTTTGCTTCCTTTATCGTAAACGCCGGATAGTACTACGAACCTTTCTGAAGAACATTTGATATTTATATGTAGGTACAGTTATTACATAAACTTCTAGATAAACCCCATAATATCACAATATTTCTACGAGTAACAATGCCCTATATCTCGGGGCTACGTCGAGGCCAGCAAACATCAAATAATCCAAGCTAACATTATTTGTGCCGACTCTAAAATAAACTAAGCCAAGTAACTGAGCAATTTGAACCTTGCAAATATCAAGAAATTATTACGCCGTACACTTCCGACCTCTAACTTAATTTATTGTTAGTAGCCAGGAAGGCATCAATGTCAAAATCTAAATTAATAATTCAGGGCGAACTGAGGAGTTTAGAATTCATCTGTATATCTTAGTTAAACTGTAGGTTTGTACAGAATATTATCTATCTTTAACATTAAAAATGTACTCATAAATGGCGTTTCAAAGACCAAAACATAGTGTTCGCTCAAATTAAACTTAATGGTCTGCTTTTATAACAGCAGCAGTTTCTAGGTATACTTAGTATTTTTATGAATGGTTCAGTAACAGCCCGGAACCTAGATTTGTTTCCGTTTGATAGCAAGGGGGTCGCCTCCAATTAGGGACTTAAACATAACTTTCGTATTCTGTGTGTACTATAGGGCAACTAAGCCTTTGGGGAAAACAAACGTCATGTTATGTTTGTACTGTATGTCTCATAAGCCTAGTAACAAGTAGAACAGTGTTATTGGGTTTTACCATCTGGATCTTCACAGTAGAAGCCAGGCTCGATTTCTGTCTCGACTCCTATTACATGGGACTAAAAATGTAGGTGTACTAAAGATTAAACCTGTGGGAAATACAAGTATAAGGTAAAATCTAAAAAAAACTGAATTTGTATCGTATGTTAAAAACACTACTATACCCTCAAAGTGCAGGTACAAACAAAAAAATGTCAACTTCATCACAAACAACGCCGCGAGCAAAACACAGTTCCGCCCTGAATAAATCGTGATTCAAAACGAGCTTTCAGTTTGCCGACTTGGAAGTGGCTTAGATAAGTGATGGGATTCGTCTCTGTAAGAGGGTAATTCGGGAATTTTTCATCTTGAAAGCCAAGTTTGTGGTAAGCCCTTCGCAGACAAAGTGAAATAAATAGATAGGCCAAGGATTGACATTCGGAGCTTACTTTGGACATATTTCTCCTTTGCAAATGTTTCGCAAGTTAGCTTGTTTGCGTACTTCTAGTCTTGTTACATAAACAATACTCCGTATTCTTTAATAAGTCTTTGACTAACAACTTGAAACTTAATATTAATATCAATGTGTCGATAGGTTTGGCAATAGCCCAATCTCGTATGATATTTTAGTTTAATACTTTTACAACATTTCTCTAAATTCTGCTTCCATTTTTTGTATAAGTATTTACTTCATAAGACCTAAAGAGAGAAGAATAAAATTAATTCATCTTTTGGGTACCTAACTACATCGTTTTCATCATTAAAAATAATACCAGCCAATTATTGGCAAACTGCAGGGCATTGCCCTAATCTTCTTCATTCAGATACGTCATGAACATTGCTTTCAGACTTATATTAACTATAAGTCCAGATTTATGTACGATATTTTCAAGAGAAAAAGGAAAAATAATATACATATTTTTTTAATCACATTGGTACTTTCCTGAATTAGCATCTACGATCTCACGTATCACAGGATAGGCTTCAACAACTTATGTTAATAAATTGTATAAGACAGTCATTGATTTGTCATGATTTCCTAGTTGAAAGGCTAAACCAAATTTCGTCTTTTTCCAAGAGCAACAAGACAATTGCTGATTGACCTGTCAGTTTCTAACAAAAGCTTTTATACCAATAGTAATTGACATTACAGAACACATCGACCAAAAGCACGGCGTACCCCAAGACATTTGTCATCTTTAACTTAGTTTTTATCTGTCTCCGTCCTTTTCTTGTGCTGTCTGTCAGAAAGAGATGCGAATTCGCTCATTTTACTTTATTTTGCTGACAAGGGATTTGGCAGCGGTGTTAGCTTTAACTTTAACGGGCCGGTAAGACACATAACTGAAGAATAATAATCTCAAACATAGATTAAAATTCTCCAGCTAACTCAGCAGTGAACCTGAACATCCTAAGACTTTGCATGTTCAAATTCACACAAATCACACTCAAAATAGTTTCAAAAGAAATGAAAAATGGGACGTGTCAGCTTCGTTCCGAGTCCTACTTAAACTGTGAGAAAAGAATTTGATAAGTGCATGATAAATTTTGCTGGCAACCGACCATGTGAAACAGCAACATAATGGCTGCCTCTTGTATTTTAAATCCTGTTTTTATATCACGATGTACGGTTTCCACAGGGCGCGATACGAGACAAGTTTATGCATCCGTTTACACTGAGGATTACCATAAGATTGGTAGAGACGCTTGTGATAGTCAGCTAGCTGGCAATATAATACACACAGCACGGCAACATAAGTCAGTTTTCCAAACAAAGAAATACAAGCTCTTTGACGCAACCTCTAAACATAACTTTTTTTGGTATTTTTTATGGAACTTTACGGTTAGCAGCATTTGAGTAAGTATGCAATGCATTATGGACAGTTACTAGTTTATCTTTTAGACAGACATAAGTTTAATAGAATTCGTCAAATCTGTGTTGCACCGTCACAGTCAAACATACAGGATAGAACGGATATCGGAGCACGAACTGATACCATGAGGTGAGTACATGATTTTGAACCCCCCAAAACTGAAGTTTTTACATATAAAAAAACTCAAGGTGTACAAAAAATACATAAAAGGGTTTAAGAAGATGAACTAAGAAAGTGGTTTCACATGAAAGACACAAAAATTATGTTTTAAAACTTTTCTTTAATTACTGTTTCATCATTTCATCTAAAATACGTCTATTTCTGGAATCTACCTCCCCCAAAGATTTCCCCAACGACCGGTCTTGCGCTGCCCTTAACCATCGGCTTCCTGCTATCTTCACCAGATCGGCGGTCTATCTGTTATCTGTCATCATGTGGGGGGCCTACCCAATTACTGGATCTAGCATCCAGTAATTGGGTAGGCCCCCCAAAAGATGGATGGATGGAAGCATGTGCAACTAATTAAATTTGACATCACAACACTACATTTAATACACGTGCTTAGTCAGTACGTGTGTTTCCAAAGATATGCAAAGGGTGCACGATGTTCGAACTTGCCAATTTATTCAAAGACGTCTCCGTAGATTCGTCCATAACACTAAAAAATCATCATCATCCATCATCATGATCATATCAGTGTTCAAACACAAACAGTAGTGTCCTACTGCTGTAAGGGTCAGCTACAATAAACAAGAGAAACTGCCATGATCATCGTGATATGGATTGATTAATGTGGCATACATAGGAGGATATTGCTTCTTTCTCATCTTATTTAAGAAGAAAATTGTACAGTTACAGAACTGAAACCAAAATGCGTTGTGATGTACCGGTGACTAGAATGTCAGGAGTGTGTTAAAACAAAACTTTGCTTGGAATTTTCACGTTAATTCACTATTATTTCATGGAGACAAACCGCCAAAATTATACATTTAAATCTGCCAAAATCGTCACGGGACGCACTGCAAATGTGAACATTTTAGAGAAAGACTTTTTAATTTAAGCCAACCAATAAATAAATATGGAGTCAATTTGAAGTTGTTTTACGTTTAGATATCGCGTAGACGGTACGCTATCGTCACCTCACCCTATCCGCGCGGGCGTCCCTCAAGGATCCGTGCTGTCTCCTCTCTTGTTCTCGCTGTTCACTAGCGACGTCCCTAGGGGTAGAAAGGCCCAGTTGGCGCTTTTCGCCGACGACACGGCCATCTACTATACCGGTCACAACCCCACCACCATAGCTCGCACCCTCCAAACCTCCGCAAACGTCTTAGGCGCTTGGTTCCGGAAATGAAGAGTCGAGGTCAATCCCGACAAAAGTCAAGCGGTTCTCTTTAGGAAACCCGGACGCCGCAATGTCCCCACGCCTAGTCCGTTAGCCATGTACGGCAAGCCTATCCCTTGGGATAAGCGAGCCAAATACTTAGGTGTGATACTCGATCACAGACTTTCGTTCGCCGAACACATAAAGGCGGCGCGTTCGCGCGCCGTCTTCGCGTCCGGCAGGCTTTATTGTATGACCAACGAGAAAAGCAAGTTGTCACTCAGGTGCAAATTGCGGCTCTTCGTCTCGGTCATCCGACCAATCATGACATACGCTTGCGCAGTGTTCGCTCACGCCAAGCCGTATCAT
This sequence comes from Phlogophora meticulosa, assembly GCA_905147745.2. Lineage (NCBI taxonomy): Eukaryota > Metazoa > Arthropoda > Insecta > Lepidoptera > Noctuidae > Phlogophora > Phlogophora meticulosa. The sequence continues at coordinate 729,308 of LR990523.1, forward strand.
ATTCATAGGCTTCAGACCGTCCAGAACCGATTCCTGCGCAGAGTCACGGGAGCCCCCTTCTACGTCCGAAATGAGACTCTCCATGTAGATCTCAAAATACCTACGGTGAAACAGTTCATGAAGCGACTCACCCAGCGCTTCATGGACTGTTCTACCGCTCATCCTAACCCCTTAGTGTCATCGGCCGCCCGATACACTCCCTCGCGAATAAGTACAGTTCGAAGACCAAAACACACACTCACAGAGCCAGATGATCCTATCACTCTCCTCCAGGAGAGCGATAAGGCCACCAGCACTGTTCGCATACAAAAACGGACATTCCGTCCTCGCCGCCGAGGCCCGTCGCGACGACCCCGTCGATGCCCCCCTCCCGACCCTTTGCTAGAGCCAGCCCGCGAAGCTGAGCCGATTAATGTTTAAAATGTCCCTAAATAATGGAACAATCAGATCCAGCCTGTCCCTTGCTGTCCTCTTCAGCGACGTCCTAAGCCGAGGTTCGTACCCCGCAGGGGGTGCCCTTAGCGATAGTCGCTTAGCTTATAAGTTTTTATGCCTGGCTGGAGGCCTTAATTTTAATTAAGTCCCCACAGGAAAGTTCGGTTGAGCAGTAAATATCCCTGAAGGATAAACTGCGAGATGCCCATTCCAAAAAAAAAAAAAACAGTTGTTTTAGTAGTGGAGAAGGGGCATACGTAATAGGGGGAGAGTTTATTGCCATCAGCCGGGTACACTTCCAGACTCCGAGCTGCTACTGAGAAATTCGTAATAGAAAATCCCAATAACACATTGCGTGACCCGGTAATCGAACCCACCAGGACCTCATGCCTAATGGACAATGTTGAGGTAACGTGGAAACCCCCGTCAATGTTTTGTTTCACCCCTGCATTTCTGTAAACCGCATTTTACGGTAACTAGCGTTTCCTAGAAAGCATTCTATGATACTCTAAGTTAAGGTACACACATTAATATACGATTATTTCTCTTCGCAGAAACTTAGCAAACAATAAAACTACGCTCCATTAGATGATACTTCAAAGAAATTCGGAGTAAGATTGATGTTCACAAATTAGCCTGGCATCACACATGATCGACATCTTTGTAACCTTTTTATGTCAAACCTTAAAATGTCAATTATGATTTCTCGAGAATTGAGAAAAAATACCGAGAATTTATTCCTTTGCAGTGAAAGGACATAATATAACATCACACCTGTATTCCTCGATGAGTTAGTGGCAGAGGTTAATAAAGTATTCATTTTCTTTTAAAGATAACACTATACCCTAGATTAATCATTTTCCCGCCTCGGCAATCGAACCCAGGACCACATGTTCAGCAGCTACCTATCAATAAACCAACGTGTCATTCAGAGGAAAGACTGCACTGAACCAAATAATAAAAGTTCTCTTTTTGCCATTAACCTACGGAACCTTTAAAAACACATTCATCGAGCGAAGAATCACAATCATTTTCTTTTTTTTTATAACGTTGCCCCACACTAGGAATTTCTCCTGTATCGTGGGTGCGTTTACAAACATTTAAACTCACATACATAAACAGCCAGACCCGGAACAACTATCTGTAGGTCATACAAATATTTGTTCCGTGCGGGGATCGAACCCACAACACTCGCCGCAGCAGCCGATGGCTCAACCACTGCGCCAACCGTGTCGTCAGATCATTATTGGAGCATATACATATTCAGAAATGCAAAACATTACCCCGCGCATACACTAAATAACTGTTAAAAGTACTTAACAATTACCAAAACTATTCATAACATTTTGTAAACTCATACAAACAGTACCCAATTACATGATAGTTCTCCATAATTTGTTATTCGTATTTGTCGTAACACGTTCGCCGGTGACTCGATATCAGTCGTGCACACTCGCCGGGACTCGCTCCATCCCGTTTATCCGGGTAATCTCGCCCTTCTCGCCCCATCTCGGACCACTCGCCCTGAGTACCCCGAATAATCGTATTAAACGCCTTTTAATTTAATGTTAATGTTGTTTACGTTCGTCCGTAACTGTTGTATGGTTGCTAACTGGGTAATATTAAAACAATGGCGGCAATTATGGCGGGAAAGGGTTTTATTAGCGAATGTCTGCCTACGTGTATTTGTGCGTGGAACTATACTGCGGCTGTGGGTGGTATTACGTAGTTTTGGATTAAAATCAGAGATGGCGTTGGTTTGAACCTAATTTCCTTGATCGTCGATCCCTTCTCCAAGGATTGCTTAAACTGCCAGTACTGAGTACTCGCTATTTGCTCGCGGTAAATACCCGTAACCTTTACTAGGTCATCCATCCTCAAGTACCAACCTTGTGTGTGAGGAACACTCGTGTCACTATCATCATCTGCCTAGCCTTTTCCAACTGTGATGGATACCTGTATTTAAAATGAAGCTACTACCTACCCGACATCCACAAACCTTATTACGTTACGACTGCCAAATCTTCAAACTTGATTTCATTAAAATTATGACAGCAATTTTATTTTTTAACAAAAATATTTACGCTTCAAACTTAAACTCAATATTACCTGATCAAAATGAAAATTGCGCCATAACAGAGTATATAAATATACCCTAATCAATTGTGACGTATGTACATTCTCTTCGTAAATTAACAAGATAACCGAGTTTGCTTTTGTTATAAAATTATGCAAAATACTCCAATGTAAACACATATGAATACGTTTACTTTTGGCATTTTAAGAGACGATATTTTATTTTCTTGTTTACGATGATTCACAGTTCCAAAAGTGTGTTATTAATCGATCCTTCGTTACGCATGGTTAAGAGTTGATTCTTCATAACGCAAGCCGCAGTCTCGAGGTTTTCTTCTGGGTTCTTCATTGAGGATAATTTATAGAGATTCAATTATTTTTCTTTTTAGCTTTGTCTTCTTTTTCAATTGTTTAAATAGCTAATTCCGACTGTTGAAGCAGCTAACAGAAGAAGTCATCCTCACCATCCTTTGACCCTTTATTTGGGGTTGACTCAGCATGACTTCTTCTCAGATACATCTCCATTTCCCGTCATCTCAATAACGGCTAAGTCCACCGGTATCTAAGCTAAATAATTCCTTTTACGTGATAGTCAAATAACGTACAATTGTGAAACCAATGTTCTCTGGTGCTATATAAAGATAACTTATGTCAAGCTAAGAGCATGTTACAAACAAATATGTAGGGTATTTAGGGGATATAGGGGGATTTAAATTGTATATAGGGTGGAAAGGACATCGACGCACAATCATTGATTACCATGAGTTCAGTACATGATTCTTGATTCCGCGTTTTTTTCATCGTCGATTCCACGTCGGCTACTTAAGAAGTAAATAATTCACAAAGGAGTGAATTATTTACTATTAACAATCTCATTAGGTTAAATAGAAATCATGATGTTTTATGTTCAAAGTTAAAAGTAAACTTTGGAAAATCATGTCATCAAACAAAACAATTCAACTAACTCCACAAGCAAAAACACCAAAAGCTGGAAAATAACTAAAATTTCGGAAGTCGATGGTTTAAAATGAATGAAACGAATCAACCAAAGCCAATGAAAACTATAGTTATTTCGGAAAGTATAGTTATTTTTTATCTTCTTAGAGGGACGTTTTGTAATTTCTGATGTCCCATCCACCCTGTCTTGATAAAATCCTTAAACATTCTGAACTGTCAACTAAATACAAAGTAGTTGTAAAGGCGTTCAAAATTCATAGTAGTACCTACAGGCGAGTCAATAAAGTCGAGTTGTGTCGCTAAATATGAAAATGTTCTGAGATGTGTTGAATGTTTCTTCTGGAGACACATGGGGGAGAACGTGATATTATTTTCCATAATATCACGCCTTTTTTCCTCCGAAGATAAGCACGCGGCAGAAATGTAACTGCACATTTCGCAAGAACTTTGAATTTTATTAGTATGCCTATTAACAATAACCTTTTTTTTTTTGTTAACGGGGGGAAACCTTCAAAAGGCGCCTGGACTTTTGGGGAAAAGAACAGGGAGTGTGGGATTCTTACCTCACTAAAACCACCCCGGTGATCACCATCAGCACATGGAAGGGGCCCCGTTACCTCTTAAGAGACCACTCCGGGACCCCGGATTAACATTAACCTAACCGGTTACTATCCATAATACGAGCTGTTTCTGGGGATTTCCGAATGAATAAACACAAAAATAATTTGATCGACCCGGGGATTAAATCCGGACCCTGTGTTTAGCAGTCTTTCCTTTGACCACTTGATCAATATGGCCGCCAATATTACCCATGGAAGTTATAATAAAAACAGAATATCCCCATCTCTCTTTAAGCTGCGGATCAGAAACCCAATGACCCGGTCGCATTTACCTGTCGCAGTAAGATGGTTAAAGGGGGTACATAGTTATATCCCTAGGAATATAATAATATATTTTAAAATGGTGAAATCGGTCGCTCAATGAGTTTAACTATCCTATTAGAACAATCTAGATATTTTGGTCCTAGTCTAGTCAATGCGACCACATACACAGTTCTAATTTTACCAAACCTACTTGATCGGGGTGCCTAAATAATAGGTCTTTACCTATGAAATTGCCGTTTTGTATGAAAAAATTTAAATGAATTTTTTTCATGTATTTTTTATTTTTATTAATCGAAGTAATCACCCATGCAATCAATGCATCTTTGCCAACGCAGTGGCAGTTTATTGATGCCCTTCTTAAAGAAATCAGCTGGACGGGAGGCAACAAATTCTTCAAAGGCATTTTGTACTGCCTCTCGGGTATTGAATTTTTTTCCCGCCAAGAAGTTATCCAAATTCTGGAAAAAGTAGTAGTCTGTAGGCACAAGGTCTGGTGAGTAGGGCGGATGACGGAGAGCTTCCAACCCCAGTTCTTGCAACTTGGAGACCGTCTGCTGTGCAGTATGAGGTCGCGCGTTGTCGTGCAGGAGCAGCGGAGACGAGCGATTGACCAATGCTGGTTGGAGATGTGCCAGCTTCTCCATCATTGTGTTCAATTCTTCACAGTACACATCTGCAGTAATGCTCACCCCGTTTGGTAAGAAGCTGTGTTGAATCACACCGGCGCTAGACCACCAAACAGTGACCATCACTTTTCTTGGGGTAAGTTTTCGTTTAGGGCATTGTTTAGGTGCTGAACCAGGATCCAACCAACTTGCTGAGCGCTTGCGGTTATCAAACAGAATCCATTTTTCATCGCAGGTAACAATGCGGTTCAAAATTCCTTCATTTGTGTGTCTGTTGAGCAGTGCAAGGCACGTCTCGACGCGTACTTCGCGCTGGCGATCATTGAGTTCGTGGGGCACCCATTTGTCAAGCTTTTTTACCTTGCCAATTTGACGCAAATGGACCAATATTGTTTTGACGCTAACGTCGAAAGCTGCTGCTAATTCAGCCGTAGATTGTGTATCATCAGCTTCCACAATCGCCTTTAATTCGTCATTGTCGACCAAAGTCTTCGGACGACCGCGAGGTTCATTTTTCAGGTCGAAATTTCCAGAACGGAAGCGAGCAAACCAATAACAGGTAGTGCGTTGGTTTGTAGTGTTAGCTCCGTAAACGTCGTTGATGTTGCGTGCCGCTTGTGCCGCGTTGCTGCCACGACGGTACTCATATTCCATAATTACTCGAATTTTTAACGTATCCATGATGACGAAAAAGATTTAAATGCGATGAAAATGTAACACTAATCAATAAACAAATGACTACTTTTGGAAAAAAAAATCCATGTTTTTAAAATAAAATTAATTTGAAATTAGAATTCTTAGCCAAACAAAAAATATTTTGATTTGAAATGGCCAGTACTGCAGAACGGCAATTTCATAGGTAAAGACCTAATATATACTTATATTACTAGATCATGCTCCTATCATAGTCATAATCCTACTAAGACAGTTATGAACCGCTCTCATGTAACTATATTACGGTATATAGTTAAATCCCTAAGGATAAAACTATATCACAGCTTCAACGATCTTACAGCGACGTATCCTTATCCTTAAAAACTAAGTCGCTAAGTGTATCGCCAGCTTTGCGATCGACAGCTAAACTTAAGCCGTGTTTTAGTGCCGATCTCTTCGCACATAGTCGTAAACTGCGGAGTTTTGCTTTACGTTACAATACTTAGGTAACAGAGGAGCAGACTTTGTCGCCGTGTTTGTGGTTCGTGTTTTATAATGTTAGCTTAGAAGGGTTGTTTTTGTACACGTTAAGCAGTTTATCACAGTGGTATTCTTGACGGAAAGTCTGACAACCGGTCTTATCAAAAGGTGTCGGGTTATATTATAGGTGTTACCCAGTAACTAGGTTGTGAAACAATCGTTCTATATTCCATACCTACTGGTATACAGTTGCTTTCGGTTAGACTGGAAGCTGTACTTAACCCATAGTTGATAAAAGGTTAGGCTGATGATGAAGGATTGTTTTAGTTTATAAATTTTAAAGAGCAAAAATAATGTTTGGGAAGTGTAGACATAGTATAAAGAGAGGAAGTAGGTTATCTCCGGCCCAATCCGCGATATAATTGCGTAATGTCTTAGGGTGGTCACCTTTAGCTAAATTTTAATTCAGTACCTATAAATTGGCAAGGGTCGGGAAAATGTATTTTTTACTTTTATTGTCTGGGTACAGGGTTTGTCAGGCCTCACTAATGAATTGGTGACAGTACTATTGTACTGTCACAAATTCATTAGTTTAAAACCCGGCCCTTGCCAAAGAGAACACATCTCTTATTAGTCAATAAAGTTCAACAATGGTTTTCTTGGCATTATTTATAATAAAAAAAGATAAAATAAACCGAGCGGCGTAAAATAAGTTATCCCTGACTGGCACAACTCGAAATGAGTCGAGATTTTGTTAAGTGTGCGTGCGGCAACGCATAGATACTACGGCGCACACATACAAGCTGCGCGCGGTGCGTTTGTATGAAGATAACTTACTTCCCGCTCTTTATACTATGGTGTAGACTTCTCGCAAATTAGGTTTTGAATTTGAACCAGACTGCCAAACAGGTTGAACTTCGACATTCGGGTTTAGGTCAAATTCTAATGGTCTAGCATTGTTCACAAAACTGCATTGAGCATTGCCAAGTTCACAATCGTAGCACTGATTGGGTAACAATAGCTTTTGTCCATGCAGATTTCCGACAGCACAAAGCTTAACAACTCAGACTAATTTAGAGTTTTTTGGATGGTTTACATGTATCATAAATATGGGACATGCAAACCATAAAAAACTCTGCTTTTAACCCTTTAACCACCAAATTTGGATTTATCCGACAAACATTTTGACAACCGATGTGGCGCGGCGGGCGAAGGTCCGCCTGCGACGCAAGAGGTTGCGGGTTCGATTCCCGCCTTGGGACAAATGTTTGTACGATCTACAAATATTTGTTCCGGGTGTTCTGGGTATTTGCTATATATAATAAAGATATCTATCTATGTAATGTATTGTATTAAGTATATCAGTCATCTAGTACCCATAGCACAAGCTCTGCTTAACTTGGGGCTAGATGATGCTGTGTGGATTGTCCAGCAATATTTATTTATTATTTTTGTGTCCGTTTCGCCTGAGACGTATTTATCCGACATAAAACTTTTGTTTGTCCAAATTGATTTCTTGGTTCTACTTTACATTCTACCCAAAAATAGCTTATTACAGGCAAGACGATAAATGTATTGAAGATTTATAACCTGGGCGCTGGAGGCACGGCAACTGGTTTAAATTCAGGTAGTTTAGAGGTTAAATTCTGAAAGGAATCGATACCTATTTTAATCCTAAAAAAATGTACGTGCTTCTGGTCAGATGAAAACCGATCCTAAAAGTGAAAAACATCGAAAAATAATAGCCCATGCGTCCCTATTAAATTAAAACGGTTGAGCTGACATAAAATTGGTACTCCGCGTGATTGAACCAGCCAAATAAAAAGCTAGAACAAAACGGCAAAACTACTTTTATTTGAAATTTAATATTTTGTGAATATGAATGATAACTTGGTAAAAATCTGTATGCTCATGGATAATTATTTTTGTCGACATGCAGTGGTATCTAATGGCTAATATGGAGTTATGTCCTGAAATCTGAAAATAATTAGCTATCGATGTCAAAAAAGTTCAACCTCAATACAATTTTAATTTAATTTCCTTAACAAAACAGCTTATTAAAGTTGAGTTTGACAAAATACTGATTGGTCAACGTGGCTGCCAAAGCACGGAGTATCACACAACCAACTTTTAAAACTCCGGGCTTCTATTGAGATATTTTAAATGGTATAACACTTTGCCCAACCTGGAAATCGAACCTAGGACCTATCGCGTAACAGACGCGCCAGCAACTGGGACACCAACGGGACAGTTTCAAAGTATTTAATACAATTAGCTAAATTAATATAATATGTATGAACAGAAAAACTTTAACCACACAGTATAAAACGCCGTCATTAAAATTTAAACGTACCTAAACTTTATACCTTTTATATTCAAGGAATGAACTGCGAGGGATGCTCAAGAAAACCCATTAAAAGCTCTTTCCAAAACATTATATATAATTAATATCCTTTCTTGTTTATCCTTGTTAATTGGTAAAACAAAAATTCATTATCTTACCCTCATAATTGAGAAGAAACAAGTATAAATTAATGGATAGAAATTACTGCAGTGACAGTGGAGAGCTTGAGGACGACTAAGAATTGTAAGGTATAGTTCTTTGTGAAAGGAGATGGCCAATTTACATAGGGCAACTAAAAATTCATGTACATTAACGAAAAGTTAATTGTCCAAGTTGCATAGCTCAGTAATTTCAAAATGGCAAAATGGTTATCTTGAAACTAAAAACAACTAAGTTTAAATACTTTTTCTGAAGTTGTATGAAAATGTAAATTTTTAATTCTATTTTTATTTATTTATAATTAGGCGTATATTAATGTTCATGCCACTGATTAACTAGGCTGAAACTGGCTATGTCCTATCTCTTGGTCCAGGACCATAGGTTAGTTCTATCGGTTCGGTATATAGATTTGCAAGTATGGAAAATTTCTTAATAATAATAATGTTGCTAGACAACTTTCCAAGTTAAAAACTACAACTAACTGAAGTAAAAGACTTCATCTTATAATATTCAAGTTTTCATTGAAATCTTCAGGTACCTATATAAAAAAATATTTTTCTATTGACATCATACAACAAACAACAAATAATTTCAAATTATAAAGAGTTCATCAATAAACAAAAAATACACGGTTCAGTTGATAAAAAACAACCCTTACAAATTCGAACAAGCACCAATATCAAAACAAATAAAACGTAATGGCAACAAAGGTATTATATCAAACATAGCAGTCCCTTTATAAGGTTTATCGGGCCCAACGTTTGACCTCCGTCACAGTCTAGATCAAACGACTTAACATATTTACCAAAAATCCCTCAAATTGCACAGTCCGAAAACTGAAAATCAAGCAAAAATCAACCTTGACTGAAAGTATTAAAAGCTAAAAGGAACTTGCGGAGTTCAAGATGAAGTAGGTGATATAAGTCGAATTGCCAATGAAAAAGTGTTTCTCCCGCATTCAATAAGTTATTTTTGTTTGAACGATCACAAGAGTCGCTGTGGAAAATTTAGACGTTCGCTGTGATTCAAAGGAGCATTGTTGAAAGTCACCATTCATCGCACTCCAATCTGTCTCAAGAAAATATTGGCGGAATATAATAAATAAAATACACAACAGTGTATTACGGATCTTATGAAAGTTATAGTCGTATAAAGACATCGTTGGACAAATGGGCATTACGTTAGCATTTATCACTATAACTGAATTCCTAGTTATACTTTTACGTAGACAAAAGACAACACAATGTGTGTAAGTAATTTCATATGGATTCCTTAATTGTACAATAATTTAAACTACATACACAATTATTTGACATTACGCCTTGTTCCTATGGGGGTAGGCAGAAGCTACAGTTTACATTCATCCATCACTCCGCACCTGACCTTTTTGAAGTACATCACACATAAGTATAAGTATATGTATGCCTATACAGAGCGTGCCCTCTCAGAGTTTCCTCTAACGAGTGCCTTATTATCTCTTTACCTTTCGTAAGTCACCTCTTAACGTAAAGTAAACTACAATCATAATTGTCTGATATCAGTTTGTAGGTACCCCGCTGTACAAGCTGATAGACAATCATTATACGCATACACGTGGTACAAGGGAGCCACACCAAAATAATCAACCACATTATAGTCGAAAATTTAAGTTCCATCCTAGTACAACCAAAACTTTCAAAGCCTCCAAGGAAAAACGGTAACTCCGCATTGTACGTTATAATATTCTAGTCGCGATTCTCACCCAAGACATTCGCACCGATGAAACGCAGTAATGTATTGCAACGCAATCTACGTTGTTATAACCTGTGTGTTCGCACGTGTGGGTACGACACTGATTAAGATAATTTTCTGCATATTTTCTTAGCAAAGTGAGCTGTAATGTTTGTGATTTTAAAGGATTATAATATTATTGGATCAGCATCATCCACAACAGCAACAAAAACTTTGTTGGGGTTGATTTGCAGTCTTACTTTTGCAGCTGTATGCCTAATCTCCACATCTCAGTTACCAGATAATACAATACCCAGTAAGGCCCGTTATCAGTTACTTTAGGGCTTCTGACTACGCGTAACGATTGTCAAAGATCTACAAATGGCAACTGGGACCATCGTGCTTTCCGAGGCACGGAGGGTTCCCGATATGCAATTGATGGTTACTTATTCACGGAGTAACCTCAGTAAGCATAGTTTTAACTTAGGTCCCGTGCGGTCTTTTTTATTGGCCACTAACCCACTCACTGCTGATTGAAGGCTTTTTATGTATGAAACCATACTGGTTATCAAATTTTTAAACATATTTTGTACCTTAAAACATTCTGTACATGTACTTACTTTTTAATCTAAGCATGCATGTGCTCTATAAATTTAATTAAACTGGGTATTACTTTTATTTCATGACGCGTAGAAAGTACAGCCACAGTAAAAGTAGGTTTCTCATCTTCTCAAGGTCTGTTTTTGTTTTCTCCATACACGATAGAATCTGTTCTGTAATCTCTTAATTAAAAACGTTCTAAATCTAGTCGCACATCTCATCTGAGCGACGATCAATGTCAAAAAAGTTGGCAAATTAGAAACATTTATGACAGATTGAGACTAACAAATAAATAAATAATTTTGAAAATCAAAATTCATTTGTTCAAATTAGGTTTGAGAATCAGCACTTTTTAAACGTCAAAACGTTTAGAAAAGACAGTCGCCCAAAACGCCCACCCTTCACCACTTCCTAGTGTTTTGCTGGGAAGAAGAAGTGGCGGAACAAACTCCCCATCAACACGTCTGTCTGATAGTTTTGAAGATTTTGAAGGTATACAACATATAATATGTAAAAAAAAAATGTCAATCATCTTTATACATCATTAAATTAAATAATTTGCTAAATGTTAACTAGCACACACCAATTTATTATCCTGATCCCGATATTGGTGGTATACTATTATTTATATTTTTACACGTCTTTGTATGTATTTTGTTCATAAACATAAAAATAAAATCAATGTGTATTACACAAATAAATAAAAAGATTAATAAAAAAAGTGACTAAGGTATAAACGACTCGACTGTACCTAAGTAAGTAGCAGGTTCCCGCCTTCAAACGCCTCTGTGAGGGTTTCCATGCAATAAAGCTAGACTTAAGAAAACTAACCTTTAACATTTATTTTTCAATAAGAAGCCACAAAAATAGCAATCCCGTAAAGTCCTAGTGATTTATTCCTACTTTACTACCTGAATGAAATAGGTTGTATCCCAAAATACTGGATAAAAAGTTACTACCGACGGATTTGCGCCTTAGGTTACACGATAAATATGTACTTTTTAGTTTCGGTCGAATTTTTGTCGGGGAACTAATACATTTCTACCTAGATTCTAGAATGTCGTCTTATAATTGAACTACAATATCCCGTATCGTTGCATTGTAGTCTAGGTTTGTAATGGACGGTCACCCATCCACGTATTGACCTCGGCAAGCGTTACCTATCCGCCGATCGACCCGTGCGGCTGGTATTTTTTGGTCACTAGCCCCCAGTAGCAATATAAATAATTTAAATGTGAAAGTTACTCAGTTTGTTTGTTACCTTTTCACTACTAAACGGCTAATCGGACCGCAATGAAATTTGACTACGAGATGGATTATATCCTGGGAAAGGATATAAGATAGTCTTTTATCCGTGACTTTGTCTGCATTCGCCATAACCGACATGCGCAGGCAAAAGCAAGTACTAATAAAAAAAAGCAATAGTGTGTTTGTTTGAACGCGCTAATCTCCTAAACTACCAGTCGCAATTATTGATAGCCCAATTCATGAGGAATGTTTAGGGCTATTTAACATGACGCTACAATCTTTGGGAGTGGGTGAAACCGCGGGTCATGGCTATTCTTAAAATAAAATGGCTGAATTGTCGACATAACATGAAATATCAAAAAACAGGACTTGCTAATAGGATTTCTTTGGAAATGGTCTCTATGTTACCGGTGAAGTAGAATATTCTGGAAATAATAAGTCTACTTGAGTTTAAGTGGATAGACAAGATCTCTCTTCTGAAGGTCAAGTAGCTCTTTAATTACTTTCAAGACGAAATTCTTATTGTAAAAAGGTAACAAGAAAAAAATTGTTGTGCTAATAAATTGTTCCTGCTGAAAAAAGTTTTACTTAAAGATGATTACCTGGTTAATATTGAATTTGTAATTGGAAAAATTTGAATTGTTTTAATATTCAATTCAATTCAATTCCTTTATTTCAATCAACAGTTGGTTGGATGGATTATGTGTCATTAACAGTAATACTTTAATAAATATTACATCACGCAAATAATACTTTTATCATGTATTTTAAAGAAAGCCTACAGACGAATTTAAAAATAAATAAAATATAGATATTGTAGCATTTCCCAAAGTGTACCCAAAGGGGCAAGCCTATTGCAGATCGTTGTTCGTTTATTGGTTGCAAGAGTGAGTTTCAGCGTTTGATTCCAGTTTCGGTCCAAGTGTTTTTTCCATAAAATTTGTATAATGAATTGGTTACTTTCATTCATTATTGAATTGATATGATTTTGCTTTGTATGCTTTGTATTGTTTGCTCTTTGATTTTACGTTCATACTTTTTTTCATACATGCACGCCGGTCGCGAGTACCACGCACCTGACCTTTTTGGCTGACACTAATAAGGTGAGTGTATGGCCTTCGAGGGCGTCCCTTCTCGATTCCGCTTACATCTGCCTTATAAATACCTGTTGTTAGTCTGCTTTCATTCATCCTCTCAACGTGAACAAACCATCTCAGCAAACTCTTTTCAACTTTTGTCACTACATATTCTTTTTGATTTTGAATTAAATAGCCATAATATACTTAAAATTACCACTAACATCCTACGTAATTGTGCCGTTTCATAACGACACTAAAAACAGCCACACGAGTCCATCGAAGGTGTAGCTGCCGACGTTGGTCAGTCGATGGGTCACCGTTCATTGCATATCAAGACTCCTTCGTGGTTGTCATTTGTAGATCTTTGATACGGGTAGTCAGACGCCCGAAAGTCCGACAACCAGTCGCTCTATGTAAAAGACTGGTTTCAGCTGCATCTGGTTAGACTGGAAGCCGACTCTAACATAGTTGGTAAAAGGCATGCAGATGATTACTATCTAAACCCAGCCATGTCCGCACAAAACAATGTCGTAAACAACGCATAGTTTGAAATCAAAGGTACCAATAGAGAGGTATTTGTTCCCAAATCCAATTGAATCCAGTAAAATTGCTCCATAATCGTTGTATTGGCGAAAAATCTTCTGTCTAGATACAAATCGGCGTGTCTGAAGCTTTTGTATTAAAGATAATAGGATTTTTTCTAACAAAATTATGTGTACATTTATAGATATTGGATTGGCTCGCGAAATCTCTCTGATGGTACTGTACTTACAGACAAATAGGATTCGATTTGAACGGTTTCGGCTTGAAAAGTATTATGGATACAAGTGTTTCCACGGTTCCTTCAGAAACATATTCTTTACATCTTTTATGATATTTTGTAAATGGTCGTACGTGTAAAAGTGAGCATGCGTTTTCCTTTACACTCTTCAATTTAATTTTAATTTATTTTTCTATATGATAAATAGGTACTTAAATATGTATGTCTCATCGGAACTTCAAAAGACCGCTGTCATCACCGATTTGAGAGTTTTGGATTAGAATTGTGTCGGAACGACATGTTAGGTTAGACAAACATAGACATTTAAACACATTAGAGAACAAACAGGTTTAATATACCTCAAATATACATATATATCTAATTTATTGATATAAAATACTTTATGGACGTTGACAAGTGGCTATTTTTATATTGCAATCATTATCTCCTTTTGCTGTCAGTTTTTGTCTGCTTTTCAACAATAATTTTAGGCTTTCATACAAACATTCATAAACTCACGCCGATCTCCCATGGAGGCAGGCAAAAACTAAAAAAAGCTACATCCTCACTTACTCCTTTCATTAACGTTCATCTGGTCAAACACACACGCCGCGCCGGTACTACGCATCTGACATTTCTGAAGAACATCACCAATAATTTTAGCGTAGGTACCTATTACCTTCTAGGGCGTCATCTTGCTTTCATTAAAATACATAATCTTGATTGAAGCTTAACACCCATAAAACACAAGAATATACCGTGTAGCAATTAGCAATCAAACTGAACGAAATGATAGCAAATTAATACAAATTATAACAAAATTCTGTGTAATTTGGCTCCGTGCGGCCGTTTGTCGTGTAATGTCTACGGTTATCGCTCGTTAGTGAGTCGCCATTGTCCGTAGACTTCATTAATGTACACCCATTATAGCGGGAAATAGTAGGCGGTTATTTAGGGGCCTTTAGTAAGCAAATGAGGCGAGCGTAGGTTTCTCCAAATTCTGTTTCATAAGCATCATTATAATATCATCATCTCTCTCAACTTTTCCAACTATGTTTGTTACGTTTTCCAGTGTAACCGAATGCACTTTATGCACCAGAATAGGGATGTGTTCTATTATTACGTTAGATTACCAAAACATGTTGGACACGTTTTTGCTTACTCAAATCAATAAAAGGTGACAATGATATAGCACATCAAAGTTCAGGAGAAGGGGCTTGTGACATCATTTTTACATAAAAAGTGTAGCTCGTCGTCATTTTTGGTTTACGTGACAAAAGAAAAAATATGTATCCAGTATTTTTGAGTAATCCAACTTTCGGACCAAACATAATTCTTAAGGACACTACCCTATTACACATGGAGCGACCATCATTATCATGAGCATCGTCAATGTTATAATGTCAAATTCTTACCATGAGCTTCGTTCGTTATCATTTTCAGTATTTGACTAGAGAAAAAACCATCGTGACCAAATACAACGTAACTGGACCTCGCTCAGTAGAAGTTTATGTATTTCCTTCTGGCTCCATCATCAGAACATGGATGCTAAACTTGCAAGTGCAAACATAACAGGGATATCTAGTTGAGTTGAGTTGAGGACTTTTTATTGTATCATTCTGATGATATATGGCTCTGGCCTGTACTCCATCTAGGACTATAGTACCATCTTGCCAAGACAAAACCAACACGCTATAGGAAGGAACTACAGAATACCTAACTGTTAGAGATCTGCATAGAATTTTGATTTCGGTCGTCCTCCGCATGCTGCATGTCATATTAGCAGAATATAAGACAAGACTATGACCAAAACCCCATATCTAAATCCCGAAGGGTTAGGTAGAGGTGAACCTATAGTACACCTACATCGCCAGCTATGTTTATGTCCCATGTAATAGGGAGCGAACCTACTGCCATCAACCGGGTATAAATAGAGACTCTCTGCTACGACTGAGAAATCCTAGATGGGAAAACCCAATAACACTTTTCCCGACCCAGGAATCGAACCCAGGGCCTCATGCTCAGCACTAGCGCTGGCGACCCCTAGACTGGCGAGGCAATCAACAATTTATAATTAGCGGTTATTCTACTGACAAAGAGTTAATTCATCAGTAGATGATCTTAGGTTCACAATGTTTAAATTAAATCAATACGAGGTTGTGGGTTCAAACCTGGGCAAGTACCAATGTGACTTTTTCAATTCATATATGATTTCTAAGTTTATCTTGGAAATTTCTAACAATATTCTCTCAATAAGGTCCACAAAAGCAATAAAGAAACTGATAAAGTTAAACAAGACTTAATTTCAAATCTAGCTCCAACTTCTGACTCCAACTCTAACAGCTATCTTCAAAACTCTGAAACAGCAACGCCAACTTCTATACCTACGGGTTCTAAATGAAAATTAAATGAATCAGACTTAAATCTAGGTCACCCAGATGTAGTTAACACAAAACTTTACCTCCAATTAACTCCTTAAGAGGCTGTGGACCAACAATTGTTAACAACTGTATGTCTTGTGTAGAGTTCATTAGGAATTGTTTGTCTTGTTATAAATATTACGCAGATGTTTCCTTGTCATATTTTGGGTTTATTTATTCGTCACATGTCTTTATTTCCTTTGTTTTACGAACATACTCGTACATTTTCTCGGTTATGTTTAAATAAATGCATTTATAAGCTTTTTGTGAGTTTTTACGCTTTTGAGATTATTTATTCTTCTTTATTCAATCAATGAAACACATCATCACATCTGCCTAGCCTGTTCCCAACTATGTTGGGTTCGGCTTCCAGTCTAACCGGATGCAGCTGAATACCAGTATTTTACATGGAGCGACTGCCTATCTAACCTCCACAACCCAGTTACTGGGCAACACGGTACCCCTTGGTGAGACTGGTTGTCAGACTTTCGGGCTTCTGACTACCCGTAACGACTGTCAAAGATCTACAAATGACAGTCGGAACCAACGGCTTAACGTGCTTTCCGAGGCACGGAGGAGTCTCGATATGTTAAGAACGGTCACCCATCCACAGACTGACCTCGGCAAGCGTAGCTTAACCTGCGATCAACCCGTGCGGCTGTTTTTATTTAACCACGAGCTCCTCTTCAATCAATGAAACACCATCGTAATTATAATAGCCGCCCATCTTTGCTCTGCCACATGGCTAATAGTCGTCATGTTTTGTTATATTTATTATATTACTCCAAATTTTCTATTAATTTCACTATAATGACACGTTCAATAATTTGAATAAAATGTAAGTATGTTCAAAACTAAAACTTGACTATTGAAAAATCACTTTCTAAAAAGTATAAAACAAGAAAATACGAGTATACTGTCGTAGTCATATACTGTATGAGTGACTTAGTAATAAGCTGGCTCAACAGCATGTGTCCTGTTGCCGAGTTCGGTATCAAATGAAGGGGCTTAAGTGTGCTTAAGCCCCTTCAATTGATACCGAACTCGGCATCATTAAAAAAAACTTTATTTATGGTCATGTATTTATGTCATGGCGCCATATTCAGTTTGATCTGACGTCACATAATCTTTAACCAGCGCAGCAATGATGAAGCTTCGCTTCTAAATATACCTCCTTGGTCAAATTATGTTTTGAACATTATAAAGGAACATACATGTATATACATACCGGTTAAAATAATAACCTCGCCATAGTCGGGTAAAATGCAAAACACAGCCTTTCAAAACGCCCGCCCTTCACCACTCTCCAGCACCACATCTGTCTGATAATTATAACAAGAACTTGAATCTACACAATATAGTTAGTAACATATAATAAATCAACTTTATAAATTGTACTATGTCAACATCCGCCAATTTTACCTTCACATTTTTCCACGAACGCATAGAAAAAATCAACAAGACTCACGGCATGTTATTCTTCCATTCCAAGGAACACATAAAAAAGCCAACATAATATCCTAGCTCAAACAAAATACCGAAACATTCTAGTACACAGCGAACAAGAATACACAACCCTTCTTTTCCGATAGTTGTGCAATAGTTGTGAGTTTTTGTCGTGATTTTAGGAACACGTTCGAACAAGCTATAAATTGAACACTCTCTGTTACGCAAGTCCGATACCGAAACAACAGGCGACGGCTAACAGTTTTTATTTAACTTTTATCTGTTTTAGAATTGTCTCACACATGCTGTTTCTGCACAGGATCGCAAATGTGGTATAGTTCTATAAATACTTAGGGGCACTTACCTGTGACCGTAGATATAGCTCATCGAATAATTTCAGGCGACTTTTACACAACCAGTTTGTTTAGTCGATACGAAAAGATGTACTTAAAGAAATATCATGCATTATGCGGAGTGGTATCCCTCTTACTTACTACTTACTTAAAAAAAAGTATAATTCTTGACAATTATACCTTTTTTTGGAAAAATTACTTACTCTTTCATTAGAATGACCTTTTTTGTGTTAGTAAATTATTACTTCTAATTTGCACTACCCGACAAGAGGAGACGTCTTAGAAAGACATACTGACACTGACCTTATTGGTGATGTTATTTAAAAAGATCAGAACTTGTAAGTAACGCGCGTGTTGATCAGATGTATGAAAGTAAAGGAAGCAAAAATAATTTGTAAGGATCGTAGAAGTGGCGTAGCGTACGCGTATGTATGTATGTGAACATTTAATTCATTTTATAAATGATCATTTTGTCTATGTGACTAAATAAATATAATTTAGTTCGCGGACCAGCACATGTGAGTGGTCTCCGCCGCCCGTACGCCGAAGTTCCCGCCCGCCCGTACGACGCAGTCCGGTGGGCGGCCGTCAATGTTTTATTGTCTTTTTTACGACAACTAGAAAACTCCGTCTTCAGTTCTTTGTGTCATATTCTTAGGGAAAACTTAATAAAATATTTTTTTCTACTTTATAGTTGGTACGTGCCTTCGACTTTGGTGTGTTACTTAAGTCTTGAAAGTTCAGAATATTGAGGTTATTTGGTTTGTTTGTCACAGATGTAGGTATCGGAGATAAATATCTAGTTTTGATTGTATTATCTTAGCTATTTATCACATAGAAAGTTTCTAGCGGAAAATAACTAGTTTGTGTTACGGCAATGCGATTACAGCTTTGTTTGTACGCTTGGCTTAGGTACGTAAACTATATGACATAACATCAAACTTGTTTTCCCTGTAAGGTCAGGCAGTGGTGCACCACATACTAGGAATACCAACACCCACATTTTGACAGGTAGGTATAAGTCCCATGTAATAAGGGGTGAGTGAACTG
Source organism: Phlogophora meticulosa (assembly GCA_905147745.2). Classification (NCBI taxonomy): domain Eukaryota; kingdom Metazoa; phylum Arthropoda; class Insecta; order Lepidoptera; family Noctuidae; genus Phlogophora; species Phlogophora meticulosa. The sequence goes on from LR990523.1 coordinate 748,589, forward strand.
CCATCCAAATTCCTGATAGAATAATCCAAATTCACTTTTGTCAAGTCGGGAATCATTCCCAGGACCTCACACTCAGCTGTAGCGCTTGCGACCACTACACCAACGAGGCAATCAACAATTTTATAACGGTTATTCTACTGACAAAGAGTTTATTCATCCGTAGATGATCTTAGGTTCAAAATGTTTCAATTAAATCAATACGAGGTTGTGGGTTCAAACCTGGGCAAGTCGGTACCAATGTGACTTTTTCAATTCAGATATACTTTCTAAGTTTATCTTGGAAACCTGGACTTATTTAATTAATATAAGTCTGAAATCATCAACCTTTCTTGGGCAAGCATGGTGATTAATGCTATGCCTATGTTATAAGGTAACAACAGTAATTTGGCAACTTGCAAAAAGTAAAAGAATATTCATAGCACGAAAGAAATACCCAGCCAAAACTTATTTTTCAAAATCTCGAAGCTCAAAAGTGCTCCCTGCATCCCCAGCTATGATTCCAAGAATTTGGGAAATAACTCCGGCGTATAATCCGCTAGTCAAAGGTTGCTGCAGTCACAATGCATTATGCAGGAGGCTTTCGACGCGTTTGACTCCACCCTATTCTGAGCCTCTTTTTGTTTCAGTGGTCCAATTCGAAAGATAATAAGAAAGGGAACCTATGTGTTACATAACTATGTGTCGTTAGATTTAGAAAAAGAACCAGCAGGGCAGACGAATCAAAATGCAAAACTCCAATTAAATGGTGAATAACAGCCAAGAACTGCAAGAAGCTGACAATGTGCAATGTGGCATATTTTAAGACACCTCGTTACAGAAATCTGATGATAAATGTATATAAGTGCACTGGAGACGAAAAAATGAAGCTGCTAATAATACCTACTTAGATTCTTACTTAGATTCTAAAATCGTTGTGTAATTTTAGGTCTAAAACTAAAAGGAAATATCAAGTTCAAAAACAAAGAGGTCATATTCAAAGAGAATACTACAAAATTTACTAAAAACAAAAACTGCACTGACTATTTCATTAGTAGACGAAAACGGAAAACGATTGTTTGAGTTAAACGATTTCTTCTCCGCGTAAGATCCCGCTATCTTCTCAAATCTTAAGCCGTTTCCAAACAGCAAAATGGCTATACCCGCGCATAGCTTGTTATTGTCGTAAGTGCCTCCAACTTAAAGTTGAAGTTCAAAGCTTCATTTTATTTTTAGATTTAAGCGCTGTAGCGCCGCCTGCGTCGCTTTACACGTAATAACAGAAGTTTTTCTGCCATAAAAGTAAAGAAGAGTAGAATTTTGATGAACTGTACATCTTTGAATGGGTCTTAGATTTTTAATGATGAATATTATATACGTACTTTAACTTCAAATAATAACGAAAGAAGAACATTACACGCTAAGTCATACAGTTAGCTTATAAAGTTCAAGGAAGTTTTAGGTATCGGAGTCAAGGTTGTATATGATTTGAATTTTAAGTATGAACACAAGAAGGCGACAAAATAAAACTACGCTATTAAATAAGAGAAATAACAATTTCCAGAGTGTAATAATGAAGCATTTGTTACTCTGTAGAACAAGTTTTTACAACCAAACCATCAACCAGATTCGTTCAAACAAAAATCGGTCTTGGAACTTTAAGATAAAAATCAATATTGTTACATCCGTAAAAGGTCAAACAGGTCTCTAACAATAAAATCGAAAGCAATTACAGAAAGTAAATTTTGAAAAAGAATTCACGACTTTTTATACCGAAAATTATAATGAAGCCCTGCTCTTAGAAGGGTAGAGTGTCCAATTAAATTCGATTAATAAAACAGGAGTTCAACAGTCTGTGCCTTAAGTTTGATCAGATATAAGTCTCGGGAGCAATATTTGGACACGAAAATGTGATTAGTCAGCCATTGAAATGACTTAAATTAGATATTGATTGAATGATTTGAATTGCGCAGTAAAAGAGGTTCCGCTTTCTTCGGTAAGGGTTGCGAAATCAATTAGTACTTTTTGTGTAAAGGTCTTGCTTAAAACATAAGTGCGAGTCGGTCTTCGGCAAGGGTTCCGTACCGTCGTACAAGAACAAACTTAACATTGTAGTTGAAAAACATTTTATCTCATACATTTCTGTGAATGTAAGTTTGTACGCACAATATTGAGAGATTTCCTATGTTGTTTTCAGACCATGGACTTCTTAAAGGTTTTTCTGTAATGTTATTAATTAATCTTGAAATCAAGATTAACTAATCTTGATTTTGAGGACTGGTCGAATCTCGCCTAAATTCTTAAATAACTTCAAACCTTAAAATAACAAAAATAAAAAAATTAAGATTCTCACACTAAGCTCTTTCATTTTATATGTTATATGATATACTCGTAGTTTGCAAAACTTATTTATTAATTTTGTAATTCAGCCCCCACTAGTGGCCCTTGACTTATTTAACTCAATTGGTCAAGGACGGGCACGCGAGAAGGGCTCCGCTTTTTTTTCTCTTGACCTACGGATCCCTAAAAACTTTTGAGTTACTTAAAATAATTATCATCTTCAAGCTCAGCCATTTGCCTTATACAGTTTTGTACTCAACATAAGTATTAAAGAAAATGTTATAATCTTCACAAAAAAAATTAAGAACAAAGAAATAGAATCGGTACATTGCCCTCGCCAGTTTGGCCCATTGTCCCGGAGTAGTCTGTAACATCGAAGCTTAATTAACGCAATATTCTGCACGGGTATAAATCAAATGAAGTTGGCCCGTTCTCACATTATTTTCACTTGGCCCCTTAAGGCCATAACATTTTTTTTGCCTTCGCAAGAGAGTGATAAATGGTTTGCGTGAAAAGGCAGAATTCTGTTTTGAACGGTGAATTATTATGATCGCTCGATAGGGATGCAGGCGACTTCCTTGTGCTTAAAGAGAGTGAGTCCACTTAGTAGCAGATAACATCTTACTGCGGAAATTGATTGGTTTGGCATTGTAGACCCGGGGACGGTGGTGGTCAAGTAATAATGGCACCATAACTATGTCTGCCTATCCCTTTCACAACTATGTTGGGATCGGCTTCCAGTTAAACCGGATGCAGCTGAATACGAGTATTTTGTATGGAGCGGCTACCTATCTGTCCTCCACAACCCAAATATTGGGGAACACGATACGATAATCCTCAGATAAACGAGTTGTGGAAACTAACAAGTGACTATCGAAGATCTACGAATGACAAGGACCAATGGCTTCCCGAGCTCCAAACCACTAAAATGTCTAGCAATGGACCGTCACCCATCCTCCTACCGACCTCACCTTCCGTCGATCCGTGAGACTGGTTTTATTTAGCCATAAGCCCCTTTTCTGTATGATCTAGACTGGGCTTGAAATAGGCAATTTTTGTATTTCGTCATGTGTATTGATTCTGTAATTGCCACGTTGACATTGAATTCTACTTTTCTAAGCCAAATAATATTTACCACTTCCATTGAACCGTCAAATCTTATTTGCGTCAAGTCGTTGTAAAGAATTTAGTATTTCTAATTTAAGTTTTATCCAATATCAATTAATTTTACAAGGAAAGTGGAATTTAATTGAAATTCTGACTAAGGCTGAGTAACTCCTACGTTAACTCTTATTTGGTCAAACATTTACATGAAGCGTGGTCGTCTCTATTTCGGTTCAATCAAGTAATTATTTAAAAATAGGTCAAGTGAGTATTTTAAGTAATTTTTTGTTTTCTTTTAAATTAACAGCATTTGATTCATTGGTATAATGCTTATTTACATACTCCTACATCGATTATTATTATTTATAAAAACTTCCATACATTTTTTGAACAGATTGTTATTGTATAAGATATGAAGTGGATTGAACTCATAATCTAGTACCAAATTACTTCACGCACTGTTGGTCAAGCACCCAAACATACACACCCTGTGTAAGCAAAAATCACAATACATATTTCACCTACATAAGAGGATAAAGGTTGTATATCAAAATGAATTGTTGTGTTTTCGCACTCAAAACATACTAAACAAACAACAGCAGCGGACATAAGTACTAGGGCACTAAAATTTATAGGCCTGACTGCGTGGCCAGGCCGTAACTTAGGTTAGACCCACAAGGCCTAATAACCAAGATGGAAGCATTGTTGTATACTGAAATACGAGTCCCTTTACGGTTCTAAAATCTTCAAGAAGAGTCGTAAAGAGTATCCTTGAATATTTTCCTGCTCATGTAGAAAAAAAGGTAAATGCAGACTCATTTAAATTTTAGAATAGATAAACCATTTTAGGCGCAGACAGTGTCTTATAAGCAGAAATTTGTTGGGTTCATATTAGAACATAATCTTGCCTTCTTGAGATATATTTAGATTATATTTGAGATAGTCTTCAGATCTGAAACTGAAATGATACATTACAACAAGACAACTTTTGACACTTTTGACTGACAACTGAAAACTGAAATGATTCCCCAGAAATGATTTCAGTTTTCAATTTGGAGAAATATAATTATGAACTTTTTATGTCTACCTATAATTTATTACAGCAGCTATTTTTATTTTCGTTTGAATTTGATCTAACAATGAACACGTATTATACCAAAATTACCGCACGCTGTCAGAATATAAGGAAAATCTCGTCCGTTTGTAAAGTAGAAAAAAATTGAGCAGCCTTGAATAGGAGCCGATCTTATAATGTTCTGGCATTGTTTCAATTTGAGGCCGAAATGGAAGACATTGAAAATATCCTATTATGTTCTTATTACGAGAAATTATTTGCAGTCAAGTATAATTATTGTTGGGCGTACAATGAAAAAAGCTGGTGGAATTTGATTGCTGAATCGATGTTCAATAAAAAGTGAAATGTTCGTCATTCGTGTAGCATCATTGCTGTTTCGTTTTATCTTTGAATATGTCAACACCAATATTTGTTCTGTACCTGGACTGCCAATTCATATTTAAGATATTTTACAATAATTAGTGTGTTGAAAAGCGATCCGTCCCATCATATTTATTGATTTTCGTTTAATTAAAATTGCCGGTGAATAATGTTGAGTTAATGAGTTTTTTCTAAATAATACAGGCGTGTTATGTAATTAATTCGTTCTTGTAAAATACGAGCAGCTGAGAGGTAATCGTGCATCGTGCTGCACGTGCCGCCCCACTCTGAGTTAAGATTCTATTTCCTCGGATACTAAACAGTCAATGGAATCAGTTATTTCGAATTAATCAAAAAAAGGCTGCCTCGTGATCTAGTGCCAGCACTACTGCTGAACATGAGGTCTCGAGTTCGATTCACAAAGAAATGTAAATTTCCAATATGATTAGGATTATTATATTATTTTTGTGTAGCAACAAAGAAAACAACAATGGCATATTTAAAAAAAAATGCTTTACTGAATCAAAATTATTAACAATATCACACATCACTGATACTCTTAAACTTATTTTAAATATAAACATCTATCACAATGTTGGTTCAGAAATAAATTAAATCCATAAAATATTTATCTTTGATTATTTTTAATGGTTAGTAGGAAGGTGATTTTTCTTTTACAATGTTATGCACAAGAAAAATACTTCCATGAGTCTTGCTGGTGATTAAACCTTGTATCAGGATCAAGATATTTCTCATTCACTGACAAGCAACTAAAATTTTCCAAATACAATAAATATACCAAAAAGATAATGAAAAATCACAGTTCACCATTTTGAAATCAAATCCGCTTACAACCCAGCGCTAATGATAGAACTATGAAGAATTTAAGGCTGTAACTCAAAATAGCGTTGTGAACTTGCATCGCTAAAATCTACGAACTTCCTCAAAGCTTGCACTACTGGAATCCAGGAACTTTGGAGGCTTTGCAAATTAGCATCGCGGTGCTTTGCAGTGCTGAGTTTGACTGTTTGAGCCCTTAAACTTGATACGTACATATACTACATCTTACCACTACGATGATAATATCAAAAAAGAACGTGTCGTCTAAAGCTACATTTTACTTATCCTTTTTCAGTTCAGTCTTGGATGTATCTGATATGATGTTTTGGATAATTTCAGGAATTTCCTCAAGCAATACTTTGCTGTCTCTTAAATCGGGGTTTTCAGCAATAATGGCCTTGCCTTCAGGAGTGTCAAGGGATGGTGCCTCTCCGTGGTAAGTATCTTCAGTGTAGGCACGGTTTGATTTCCTCATGGTACCGTGTAACTGTAAAATAACGTTTAGATTGAGAAAATATTCACCATAATTATTAATAACTTCAAGTTAAAATAATATAATTGATTGTCACTTCTAAATTAGTGTCGTATTTTACTCAGAGCTAAATGTACTAGGCTAAATGTACTTAACGCAATCTCAATATAATCTTGAAATAGTTGTGATAGTAAGCAGTTCTGATCTGACGTAATGATCATGTATTAAGACAAGGTCATACCTATTGACACAACAAATTAGAAGAATATTATTGTCAAACTTACCCTATCCCACAAAGACATATTGAATCCAAAGTTGCAGTGGAAGAACTCATGGTGCTGGTCATGGAACTCTGCATCAGGCTGCCACGGCTGCCACCACTGAGCCTTGAAGTTGATGCCGGAGTGATCGATGATGCCGTGATAGTACACGTAGATTGCAACCGCGTAGAACGAAACTGAAATAAGGCATATAAATATTATAAGACAAGACATCATTTGGAAAATAAAAATAAATTTAGTCAAAGGAGTGTGACATGAAGTAAGCAGTTGCCTTCGAAAAATCTATAAACATTATTGTACTACAAGTCTATATTAGACGGTGAATAACTATGATCTAACGATCCTCGTATGTTACTTAGAGTTAAAAACACATTACCATCAACTTTTATCGGTTTTGTTGTTTTGTATTAGTCATATAAGCACCCGTTATGGGACATAGTAAGGTTACAAATTTTGAAACTTAATTTTTTTTTTTTTTTTTTTTAAAACGTTGCCCCACACTAGGAATTTCTCCTGTATCGTGAGTGCGTTTACAAACATTTAAGCTTACATACACAAACAACCAGACCCGGAACAACTACCTGTAGGTCATACAAATATTTGTTCCGTGCGGGGATCGAACCCACAACACGCGGCGCAGCAGCCGATGGCTCAACCACTACGCCAACCGTGTCGTCAAAAATTAACAAGTAATTTAACCTACCTGCCTGACATCAGTCAAGACGAGATCGTGTTAGCTCTGAGGCAGCTTAAAAATGGAAAAGCCCCCGGTGAGGACGGAATAACATCAGAGCTTTTGAAAGCTGGAGGAGCCCCTGTTATAAAGGAATTAACGAACCTCTTTAACACCGTCCTTCACAGTGGGAGAACTCCAAAGGCGTGGAGCAGGAGTTTGGTGGTGCTCTTTTTTAAGAAGGGTGACAAAGCCCTTCTTAAAAATTATAGACCCATCTCGCTCTTGAGCCATGTCTATAAGTTGTTCTCACGAGTGGTCACGAATCGTCTCGCCAGGAGACTCGACGAGTTTCAGCCGCCGGAACAGGCCGGGTTTCGAGGAGGATATGGCACCATAGACCACATTCACACGGTGAGGCAGATTATACAGAAGTCCGAAGAGTATAATCAGCCCCTGTGTCTGGCCTTTGTGGACTATGAGAAGGCCTTTGAATCTGTCGAAACCTGGGCTGTTCTGGAATCCTTACAGCGATGCCAAATAGACTATCGTTATATCGAGGTGTTGAGATGTCTGTACGAAGCCGCGACCATGAGTGTCCAAGTACAGGGCCAGCAGTCTAAACCGATCCAATTGCGCAGAGGAGTGAGACAGGGGGATGTTATATCCCCGAAACTGTTCACAAGCGCGTTGGAAGATATGTTTAAGATGCTGGACTGGAAAGGAAAGGGCATAAACATAAACGGCGACTACATCTCACATCTACGATTCGCAGATGACATAGTCTTAATGGCGGAGTCGCTAGAGGAGCTGAACCAGATGCTGGACGGCCTAGCTTCAGCCTCGCGACGTATCGGTCTTGGCATGAATTTGGATAAAACCAAAGTCATGATCAATGGCCACATTGATCCAATACCGGTCGTCGTACATGGCCACCTTCTCGAAATCGTTTCCGAATACACTTACCTCGGGCAGATTCTGCAGTTAGGTAAAAACAATTTCGAGAAGGAGGCCAAGAGGAGGATCCAGCTGGGCTGGGCAGCGTTTGGGAAACTGCGCCGAGTCTTCTCGTCATCCATACCGCAATGCTTGAAAACGAAAGTTTTTAATCAGTGCGTCCTACCCGTCATGACCTACGGAGCCGAGACATGGACACTTACGGTAAGGTTGGTCCACCAATTCAAAGTCGCTCAGCGAGCTATGGAGAGAGCTATGCTCGGAGTTTCTCTGAAGGATAGGATTCGAAACGAATACATCCGACAGAGAACCAAAAGCACCGACATAGCTCAAAGAATTAGCAAGTTGAAGTGGCAGTGGGCTGGCCATATCTCGCGAAGAACCGACAACCGCTGGGGTAAACGTGTTCTTGAGTGGAGACCGCGACTCGGCAAACGTAGTGTAGGACGCCCTCTGACCAGGTGGGATGACGATCTGCGAAAGACTGCAGGCAGATGCTGGATGCGGCAAGCTGAAGACAGGGCGCTATGGCGCTCATTAGGAGAGGGCTATGTCCAGCAGTGGACTAGTATAGCCTGATGATGATGATGATGATGAATTTAACCTAAGGTTTAAACTTACACCAATGAACTGGGAAGAGGAAGAGAGGCACACACATAGTCAGCTGGATGTGCATGATCTCAAATGGATGGATGGCGGTGACGGAGAAGGCAGTCGGCTGCTTGTACTTGTGGTGGAGCTTGTGGAAGTGCTTGTACAGCCACGGGGTGTGGTACAACCGATGAATTATATATGTCGTATAGTCCTGAAAACAAACAACGATAAAGCACATGAGCAGAGTAATATTTTGCAAAATCTTTTCGATCTTATTACATTTAAACATAGTAAATATAATATTTTTCTTGTTTACATAAAAGCGACAACATTTTATGATACACAAGTTATAACCCATCTAACCGTTCTAACCTACAAATTTTTATTGGGACTTATAAATTTGCCTTTGAAGGAATTATTAATAAAAACGACTAGGCGTCTCAATGTAATACTTAAAATAATACCAACCGAATATAAGAAGATAACAGGGAACTGCAAGAAGAACCAGAGCCAGCCGTATTCATCGAACTGGTAGTAGACGGTGGAAGGGTTCCCGTTGTAAATGTAGCAGGCGAGGATGGCGGAGTAGGTGCCGACGATTAGCAGAGATGTGGTGCCCACCAGGATCTCGTGACGTTCCAGCTCCGGAGATAGCCACTTGTCTGGCTGGATCTTCCACTCTTTGGCCAGATGCCTTCTGTTCATGTAGAAATACCACTAGAAAAAAACATCATAAAGTTTTAATATTCAGAGAATTATCTAAGGTAGTGTTGACAAAGAAGGCAAGAGATTTCGAGAAATAATGTCATAAATTCCACAAAATCACCCGCTATTACATGGCACTTATACATAACTGTTAGGATGCGGGCATACTATGGGTACACCTCTACTTCCCCCCTAGGGGAATACGGGCGTGATGTTATGTCCATATTGTAATATATTGCGCAATGGAATAATATTCATTGTGTATGTGTAATCAAAGGAAGGTATCCTACTTGTCCTACGTCATTGTCATTATCAACTCAAATGATAATCATTAATCTTATAACACTGCCACGATTAAAATGCTACCAACATTACTGTGAGGTACCTATCATCACACAAAGTCACGTTAAGACGCAAGCGTTCCAAATGTCTCCGTCATATTATCAACAGATGTTCAAAACTTCGATAACTCTAAGTACGTATGTGATGAGACTCAGGTCTACAAAATTCTTCCAACAAACTTATGATTAAAACGACAGATAACAAGCGGATTGTTCCTTATCTCGGTGACGTAAATATTAATAATTCAACATTATTAATTACCAAGGAAGCCAGGGATTAGAGATTTTATTAGATTATTGCTTCTGAAAAGTGGAAATCTTGGACCGATATTCTGAAGGGTTATTAATATTACAATCATGATAAATGAACGAAATTTCAACGAATAAATCAAAACCTGGTTTCTTAAATTAAAGCTGATAGAATTGATTGTTACATTGATTGGTCGATCAAAACAGATTTTGCTAAATAGTTCCGCTTGCATTAACCCGTACTTAACAATCATTGGGATATGAGTGGGATAAGTTACTCTCGTTTCCATTACGCGCTTGCCTCAGGCTCGGGCTGCAATGCACCTCGAGTGCAATGACAATGTTCACGCGTTTAAGCGACTTTTTTTATACTATTGCGAGAGATAGGCTTGCGGTCTTTGACATATCTTATTTTAGACAAAGAAAATTAAGTAGTTATTAATAAAAATTAAGAAAAAAATGTGAACCCATGTTTTGATAAAATCCACGCCGAGAAAGTTGCGGGCACATAGTAACTCTGTTTGTTTGTTTGTTACCTTTTGCACGACTAAACTGCTGATTGATTCGTAATAAATATTGGCAAGAATCAAGATTATATCCTTGGAACGGACATAGGATTGTTTTAAATCCGCGACTTATTTGCGTAAGAGATTACCGACAGCCACATGAACAAAGTCGCGGGCAAAAGCTAGTATAACATAAAAAGAAAATTATGGAATAAAAATTGTGTGAAGCATATAGCTAATTTATGATAGTCGATTAAAAAGTAAAAGACTTTTAAATTTAGAAAAAAACACCTACTGAAATATAATCGCACACCATCGATTATTTACAGTAGGTACGCAAAGTTAAGCGCGCGCATAAAATAGGTACACTGCATTGTGGAACTCAAAGGGTTGCAATAAGAGCCAGTTTTAGAGTAAGTGTGTTGATTTCCTCAATTACTGTCGGTGAGGAAATGTAGATTGAAACATGGCAAAGTCAAAGCGAATTTGCTTGTACCGAGATCTTCTTGGAAATGCTTCCAGCCTTTATTTACCAGAAATTGATTTCGTTCGCTAAATCATTCGTAATTTGAATTCTGAATTGATTACTCAACTCACACTAATCGGATATTGTTGCAAAACCGCAAGTTTCCTGATCTGTGGTGTGTTCTGTTTCCAAATTGAAAGTTTTTATAATGATTCATAAACAAGTAGATTTCATGGACGGTTTTAAGTAAGTCATCATCCTCTTGCCCTTATCCCAATTTTTCATTTGGGGTCGGCGCAGCATGTCCTCTTCTTCCATACATCTCTACTTCCCGTCATCTCAGAAGTCACCTCCTTCTTAGCCATATCAACTTTCACACAATCCATCCATCGTTTCCTGGGTCTCCCTCTACTCTTGTAACCCTCTACCATGACAGCCGATTTCCACACAACTTCTCTGTCACAGGCGCCACTTTCAGACTTCCTCTTATATACTCATTTCTTATTCTATCCATTCGCGCAACACCACACATCCCCCTTAGCATTCTCATCTCAGCTGCATGCAACTGCCTTTCATTCAGTCATTACGGTTTTAAGTAAGTATCGATGGTCAAATATTTTTGACAAGTTGTCTGAGAAGTTGGTTCGGCTAATAACGGCTTTTCTGACATATTACGCTTTATGAACAGGACACAGGCTAATTTGAATTCGTTGTAACGGTCATATTTACATGGAATTATTTATGAGATTTTGGCGATCTTTTACCAACCCAGTCATAACATAACACCACGTCTATATTCCCCAATGGGTCAGGCAGCAGAGATGTACCTATGATACACCCACATTTTGCTAGTTTTGTTAAAAGTTCATAGTTATAAGGGCGACCCTATTGCGGGCAGAAATCAGACTCCGGGCTGCTACTAAGAAATTTGAGTTGGTAAAAGTCAATAACACGTAGCCCGACACGACAAAAGAATCCAGGACCTCATGCCTACTCAGCAGTTGTGCAATAACTTAAAATACCAAACGTAATCTAGAAAATACCATAAATAAGGTTATAGTTAAACGTAAATGAAACTTCATCCTTTCAAACGACATAAAAAATAGCGAAGAAATAGAATAATAGTAATAAAAGAAATGAAAATAAAATTGAGGACTTGTTTCTAAATGTATTGGATTTGACAGCACTTGGGCAACATTCCTTTACAAGCAGCGCCATAATAACTGTCATTATGATCTCCATGTTGCACTGTATGAACATAGGGTATTTAAAAGAACATAACGTAATTTTAGATGACATCATCATCTGCCTCAACCAAATAGCATTTTCCGATCCATGTTTACTTCCAGTCTAACTGGATGAGGATGTAAACCAGTAATTGAAATGGTGCGACTGCCTATCTGACCTCCACAACCCAGTTACTGGGCAACACGATACCTCTAGGTAAGACTGGTTGTCAGACTTTCGGGCTTCTACCCGTAACGACTGTCAAAGATCTACAAATGTCAGACGGGACCAACGGCTTAACGTGCTTTCCGAAGTACATAATATAAATAATAAATATTATCTCACATGCAAGAATCCTCCCACCAAGAAGTACATGCACAAAGAAACGGCATGTGCCCCAATGAACATGGTCGTGAAGTTCTCCATCTTCAAGTTCCTTGAAGAGAACAGCTCCATAATATCAGACGATATATTTGTGCTGTTATTTGTGTGACCACTTATCTGCTTCAGCGCTGCCACGAGGATCACCACCCATTCTCCTGGAATCAAAGAAAGAAATCTTGATGAAGATGCATTGATAAACATTATATAACATCTCGTATGTACTCCACGCAGAAGTATACTTATAGTAAACTCACGTTCGCCAGTTATGTTTAAGTACCATGTAATAGGGGGCGAGCTTATTCCCATGAACCGGGCACGCATCCAGACTCTGGGTTGGTTTTGTGGAGGTCCAAATAGAAAAACCCAACACTCAGTAACATTTATGGAATATACGACAACTAGCTTCTACCTGCGACTTTGTTATGTCAACAACAATCAATGTCAAAAACTTGTTAAAAATCGTCATCCTCCTCCCCTTGTCCCAATTTATTTGGGGTCGGCGCAGCATGTCATCTTCTTCCATACCCCTCTATTAGCCGCCACCTCAAAAGTCACCTCTATTCTAGCCATATCATCTTTCACACAATCCATTCATCATTTCTGCGGTCTACTCTCTTGTAACTTGTCAAAAATTGAGGTAAATTATATTTTTACCTAGAGCACATCCCTATTGCCCATGTGATGATTTTAGCGTGCCTATATTAAAATATTTTAATACCTATCTATTTAAATTGCCCTTATTTCATAACTAGCGAAACCTGAATTCTTCTTAATGTTTAAGATAAATCAAAATAATAGCACTTGAACAAATCGCGTCTAATCGTTCAATATTCACAGTAACGGCAAGCCATTAAGGTTTCATTTATCAGTGTTTTCATGATACAATTATCTAGTTTTAGCGCGAATTTGATCACTGAACCTACACCGCGTTCAAGAGCTATCAGTGTCAATATTCCACACGAATGAAGACACTGACAGCTTTTGAACGCAATTTAGATATGCATATCGCGTTCAGTTTAATTATTACATTTCGCTCTTAATTAATATCTACGTTTCATTTAACAGGTAATACATATTGTAAACTATTTCAACATACAAAAGGCTTTTATTGCTTTCGCAGTTTATTTACGGTGTAAATAACTAATGAGCTTTTAGATTTTTTTTAATAGAATGGATTCTGATCTAACGGTAGATATTTATTATTCTCTAAAGAATTCAGTATTGTGAGGTATTACACACAATCGTGATTATACTAATTACAATATCTTTTAAGGTATCAGTGAGTACCTACTGCTTACGATAAAATTATTTCATCACTTGGGGGCTTCTTAAATTAAAAACGATAACGTGACAGTAGTCATGAACGGAAAATGGAAGAAAAAAATGAAGTTTGGGGACAATGGGGTGAAGGGAGACTGGCTAAAGAAATTTTAAAGAAAAGAGTCATAGAACCCTTGACCAGCGTTTGAGCGCTGGACACCTTCAACGTATTAAAAATATCTTCGGGCTTAGTAACAAAAAGACTGTAGCACAACACTTCACCCGCGACTTCTTCCGAGTGGATTTCGTTCTTTTCCCTTTCGAACTTTGCAGGTATTTAACTCGCAGTTTGTAAAATAAAATATAGCCTATGTTGCTAGCTGATAATGTGGCTTTCCATAAGTATTTTGAAAATTGGCTCAATACAAAATGGTTTCAGAGATATGCCAACCAAAGCTTTCCTTTTTTTATTATAAAACTAGCTGTGCTCACATCTACGTCATTTAGACATAACAAACAGACAATTGAATTATATAAATTTTTATAAATGTATAAGTTAGTTTTGATGAAGCAAGCAAAGGTGGACACTACGATCAACAAGGAGATACCTCCCTAACATCAGACTTAAGATATTCAGAATCTTCCAAACATTTACTAGACTCCAAACCACGAATATTACTGATATAGATCCTGAGATCGCAACGATACACCGAGATGTGTCAAGCAATTGACTAATATATACTTCAACTTCATAATTAATTCACGTGTCCGTGTTATTTTTTGTACAATGAACACGAATAGCAATGTCAAAGATAGCTTATCAAATTGATCAATGAGCTCTGTTATTTTGATTGCAACATAGTTAATGCTTGATTACATTGTCGTCAAGAGAATGTCTGGACTAAAATGGCCAATATCTATGTAGTTATGTACATACAAATTATTACAGCATGTATGAAAGATCATCATTTGAGTACGGCTCTACCGATTTGGCTGATTTTTATTGTTGTGTTCCTAATTATCAAGACAAGGTTTGTATGAACTTTTTTTTTTTGGGAAAATCCACCGTTTAGTCGGAAATTTGGATGGTACTTTTGAATGTTAGAGAACTATGTATACATACATACAAACATCCTCCTGCCCTCATCCTAATTTATTTGGGGTCGGCGCAGCATGTTTTCTTCTTCCATACATCTCTATTTGCCGTCATCTCAAGGGTCACCTCTTTTCTTGCCATATCATCTTTCACACACTCCATCTATCTTTTCTTTGGTCTTCCTCTACTCATGTAACCCCTGCACATTCATACTCAAAACTTTCCTCACAACATGGTCCTCATTCCTTCGCATCACATGCCAATACCATGACAACCGATTTCCACATAACTTCTTTGGTCACAGGCGCCACTTTCAGACTTATTCTTACATACTCATTTCTTATTCTATCCATCCGCGTAACACCACACATCCCCCTCAGCATTCTCATCACAGCTGCATGTAACTGCCTTATGTATATTCAGGATAAAAATGCTTGGATACATGCTGGTCCCGCTCCATAGGAAAATCTAGAGATTAGACAAAACCGAACTGGTAGCTCATCTAATTATACAACATTTTATTTTTTATTGGTATGAATTTACGACTGTCATGATGGCTCAGTGGTTTTGGCGTCGCCCCTTGTGCACGAGGTTGTGGGTTCAAACCTGGGCAAGTACCAATGTGAGTTTTTCAATTCATATGTACTTTCTAAGTCTATCTTGGACATCACTGACATCGGTGAAGGAAAACATCGTGAGGAAACCTGGACTAATATAATGAAAATAAGTCTGAAAGCGCCAACCCGTCTTGAGCAAGCGTGGTGATTAATGCTCGTGCCTTCTCTGTATGAGAAGAGGCCTTTGCCCTGAAGTGGGACAGTAATAGGCTAGTACTTTGTATTTTGTACTATACTGTTGCGTTGTTTATTGTTTTGTACCTCGTATCATCACATTTTCTTTTTCTATTTGCTGCTTTACTCAATTGTAATAACATGTTCCTATTTTGGTTTAGTGGTTTTTATTCTAGGTAGGTACATCACCTTCGCATATAATATCTTATTAATTAATTCAAAATATTGTTAAAACCTTAAGTTTCTTCCCCAGTTTTCTCCACACGAAAGTACCATTTGGAAGGGGCAACTCATCATTTTAGTATTTTATGTTATTTTTTTAAATGTCGTACAAAAGTGCGTTTTTAATGGCCTAAATGAAATAAATGATTTGACTTTGAATGAAAATCTCATTTAATAAATGTTTGCATCCGTGCGAAGCCGGGTCGGGTCGCTAGTTTCATATATTTTTGAAGCTCTCACCATGAGTCAAGTCATACGTAACATTGTAATCTGTATCCTCAATGTCTACCAATTGTTAATTTATTGCATATAACTATAGCTATAGGTAAGTAACTGTCGATCAGTAAATCCCCAGATTAACCGTCGATTCATCAATTCTTGTGACATCATAATCATTATCGTATCATTCAACCTGTGTCCTTAACATTGTGTCAGTGACGACTGTTTTCACTATCTTATCATGGTTATTTTAACATAACAGACGTGATATGACAGACATGACTTAGTTTAGTAATTTATAGCTAAAAGCTATATCACTTTGCACGACCAACACCATTTAATTTGAGCGTTGGAAAATTAATCATAGTTAAAATTGGCATATACCACTGTGCAACCTGCGTGATTAGTGGTCTGCAGTATTCATTATTATTATGAATATAAATTGAAATTGTTACCAGTGATTAAACTCGGCTAATGGATAATGGCTGACATTTCAAAAACTAAACATATATAAATTTACTCTAATGAAGATTTAAGTCATGAAGTGATGGTAGACTGGGGATAATGCATGCAATACATTTTACTAAGAACAAAACCCTAAATGAGGATAAAATGAATAAAAAACTCGAATGCTATTGTAATATCTCTGTCATTAATAAACTATATAAAAATGAATCCGTTAATAATAAGTAATAAAAACCGTTTCAGTGACGAATACGATAGATAACATTTATAAGTTTGTAACAAAGCTTTTTTAGAGCACTTTATTGGTTGATAAAACCTAATGTAAGCCTTATCTATATCTAGAAATAGAAAAGCAAAACAACACACCTCTCAAAGTAGCTCCAAATGTGAAAACAGCCAATGTGGCAATGAATGTTGTGATGAACTCTGGGACTCTTTCGAAAAAGTTCTCAAGATTTTCACTATATCTCTCAATCCATTTGACGCCATCTGTGAGCGGCTCCCAGTACTTAGTCTTCTTTTCATCTTTTAGAGTTTTCGGCCCATCTTTGTCTTTGACCACCTTCTGCTTGGCTTTTGCACCTGTCATCCTGTAATGAGCATGAATAACATTATAAGCAAGTTTTAACGTGATCACCGATTGTGAAATAATAAGAATATCTATAATTACAAACGATTTACACGAAGGGATTAATAATCATTATAATTTTATCAATCTAATGATACCTACTAACTTTAAAATATGAATAACTTACATAGATACAATAGTTTATAACGACTTATGTATACTTAAGAGAGGAATATTACCAGTACAATTTTCAGTTACGCTGAGTAAATTTTAATATCAGAGTTAATCCTTTGAAATGTTTCTGGTTTAATTACAGACAGACGGATAACTGAAATAGTTTGTATTTTAGTTAGTAGTGTATTTTACATTTTAATCAAAATTATAAATAAATCCTGTACAAACTCGTTTGTGATGTACTTAACCTACACAAGACTACAAAAATATTAAGAACATATTTCCCAGTATTAAACAATTTACCTCAAGCTTTTAGCAGCTTTAGAGTTGCTTTTTAACAATACTTATAGACCATAGCAATTAGATAAGTCGTTAGATAAAGTTAGTGACAAATGAAAACAAAGAGAATTTGCAAACAGGTGCAACTGTACTGAAAACAGCATCGATGTATTTAAGAAGAGACGTCGCTGCGGAAGCTGACAATATATAAAGATATAAGTGGAACTAACTATAATATTGCAAGTAAGAATGGTAGAGAAAAGTGAAATAAACATTGAAAAGGAACGAAGTTCTTAAAAAGTTGAAATGTCAGTAACGTCAATTTAAAACAACGGTACTAGATCATTGTGTAGGTCACGGTTGCACCAAGTACAATACAGATTAACACTCCTCAAAACTTACTTGTTTTCTTTATATTTTCAGCACCATGTAAAACACGTCTTTTTAGCACTAATTACCATCACCAAATGAACTCAAACAATCGGATTTTTGCACACTTGGGACAGATAAACATACGTGCCAATATATACGTGCGTATAATTAATAATACACTGATTATTATTAAAATAATCTGATTATTATTTGTTACGGATTAAACTATTACGAGTTTTTTTTTCCTATTGCGATTATCTTGTAGTAATTGGTCAAGTGGCGGTCGTATTAATATTTTTTGGAATGTCTTATTGAATTTCCTTATTTAAGAAAACTATTTCTCATTTCAACTAACAGTATTGCTTGGAGGTGACTTCACGACACGTGACGAACATCAACGTAAACTGTAATTAGTTAGCGATTTTTAGGGTTGCATATAAAATGGTGAAAAATCGGCCAAGTGGGTGTCGGGTCACGTGCAGTGTAGAGTACCGTACGTTGCACAGGACTGGCGTTAATTTCATCTCCAAGTACATTTCATAAGTTAGTCGACTCGTTACTCGTTAACTTGTAAAGCCTACTTAGCTGTGATAGTTTTCCTTTTAACTCCGTTAAATATACTACTGCCGTGATTAATTCACATATTCAGAAACATTTACTTTAAAGCTCATTTTTTCGCAAATAGATCCCTGAAACTAAAAATGATTTTTACGCACTTGCAATATTTTTGAATGACCATTCCAATAGCTCACACCATAAAGCAGACGGGAAAAAAATGGCTCTGTTTTCATGATTAATATGTTTACACTTTACGCAACCGACCTTATTGGAGAATATCTAAATCTATACATCTATACATCTATACATCTATACATCTATACATCTATACATCTATACATCTATACATCTATACATCTATACATATAAATAAAATTGGAGTGTCTGTCTGTAATATTGAAATAACCGTTTTTTCTTACTTGCATATGAATATATATACGGTACATACACCAAAATAACATTTTTTAAAAATTTTGTCTGTCTGTCTGTCTGTTTGTAATCGCTAATCTCTGAAATGGCTTGACCGATTTTGACGGGACTTTTATTGGCAGGTAGCTGATGTAATAAGGAGTAACATAGGCTACTTTTATTTTACAAAAATTCATTTATTTTAAAAAAAAATGCGCGCGAACGAAGTCGCGGGCACAGCTAGTGTAAACTAATATTATAAAGAGCAACGATTTCATTGTTCGTTTGTAATGGATAGACGCAAAAACTACTTAACTAATTTAAAAAATTCGTCCTACTATAGAAAATAACATTATCAGCTAGTAACATAGGCTTTATTTTATTTTCAAAAGTACACCTTAAGGTAAAGAGTGTGGAGGGGATGTTAAAGTTCGAAGGGAAAAGTACAAAATACACGCGAACAAAGTCGCGGACGAAATGCTAGTTGCCAATAAGGTATGTCCTTCTAGAGTGTCCTCTTCCGGCGACGTTTCATCAACCTTATAAGTAATACCATTTGTTAATTACCGTTCATTAATACTCTCAACGTGACCAAACCATCTAAGCATACCCTTTTTAATTTTAGTCACTACACCTTTAAACCACAACATTACATGGAACAATGCCTATAAAATTTCAACAATCGTTATTTTCAAGCAAAATGTAATTATAATCACACCGTATCGTGCGTGACAAGTGGCATGAAACGAGTTTCATTTCAACAAAGTACGTAACTAGCTTATTTAGTTTAGAACATTCTAAGGACTGCCTGGTATAGTGGTCACAAACACAACTGCTGAGCGTGATGCAATGTGATATTCAGTCTTTCCAATAGGAATTTGCTCATTAGCAGCCTGGAGTCTAGATACATAGGACTTTAAAGTTAACTGGCGTAATGTGGGTTAACACTATAGGTGCACCGCTGCGCAATCCTTCGGGGGATATAGGCTTGATTTTATGTTTAAGGATATTTCTCGCCGACGCACGGGTCGACACTTCGCGGGACCAGAAAGCTGGCTCATTCTTTGCCCAAAGAATTAGCCATAGTATTCCTCTGCATCTATCACAATCGACACTGAGGCGTCATAACGCCTGAGTATTCTTGGTCGGGTTTTTATAAGTATCCCTCCCTTCTTTATTTTATTTTGATTTTTTATAGGTACATGTATGTAGTTAGGTTAGATTATTCTGGGTTCTCGGGAGGAGGCATGGCTACCGGTCATTTCGGGTGGCGCAGGTGCTCTCGGGGCATGGTTGCTTCGGTCAGTACCAGAGTCGCATAAACAGGGAGCCGGACGCTCGGTGTCACCACTGCGTTAACTGCCGAGAGGACACCGCGCGGCATACGCTGGCAGAGTATGAGGGAGCCCTCGTAGCGGAAGTAAGCAGTGACATGTCACTGCCGGCCGTAGTCGCATCGATGGTTGGCAGCGAGGAGCCGCGTCCCTGGGCTCCTCGCTATGGTGGTATCCTTCTGCGAGACGGTTATCTTGCAGAAGGAGGTTGTGGAACGGGACGCACCGGGCGTCGCCCCCCGTGTATCAGGAACCGTAGCGACGCGTGGTGTTCCACGCGCGCCCCTCTTAGACGTCACAACAAACAGTCAAATATCCCGGACCTGAGAAGGCGGACCGGAACTAGGGGGGTTGCGGAAGGATCGTACGTTCCCGTGACCCCCGGCGTAGGTGTCAGCTGGAGTAAGAGTCTGACAGACCTTACCATAAGCAGAGGACCTCCATGAGGGCTGTCCACCCCGGAAGCAAAGAAAAAAGTAAGTTGGGTTGGTTTTAGTATAAATAATTAGTGGTATATTGTAAGAAAAGGTTTTAAAATAGACAATACCGTAAAACGGTGTGAATAGAATTGCAGGAGGCGTTTCTGTTCATGGTATTTAAAAAAGGTTTAAAAATCTACATCACTGTTTATATTTAAGGTCAGCGTCTCATATTACAAACGACTGTCTTCTACAATCATTCATTCATTTCAGCCGAAAGATGTCCACAGCTGGACATAAGGCTCCCCCAAAGATTTGTGCAACAATTAGTCCTGCGCTGCACTCATCCATTCCTACGATTCCGTAAATCTTTCGTCAAAAATCATGCAAAATTCAAACCTCGAAATTTATATTTTATTATTATCTAGACATATATCATTCATCCATTAGGAGACAGCAAGACCTCCCCGTGCTGCAGAAACACGTAGAACCGTAAGTTCTAACTTTCATTCGTAGAACTTTGACATTCATTACGGATACTTATAAGCCCCAAAGTCTGACTAAAGGGTACCCGGTGTATATACAGGGTTTCCCAGAAGTCGACGTTAGGCCGTTTCCTGCTTGACATCGACTTTTGGGACACCCTGCATAATTATAGAGTTTAGCTAGGCTGTGCTATTAAACACTGGTATTTGGTTAGAAGCTGATCTCAAGATAGTGTTATGTTACTAATTGAACTATTTCAGACATATCTTAATAGTTAAGTATTTATAAGTACAGCTGAAAATGGGTGAAAACTACCATGGTGAGTTATTTTTGAGCCACAAAACGAATTTAGTTTTTATTTTGACTGTCCATAAAGCGTCGTACATTACCTATATGTGCCCTTAATAATTTACGAGGATTCATCGATCATGACAGAAAAATACTTACGTTAACACAAAAACGAATGTTTTCTTCTTAGTTTCTTCACAGGACGGTAATATATAGATTGGAAATAGGCATAAACAATTAGAACTTTGACTGTAATCTTCGCTGATACAGATTACTCCTAGATCTCTAAATATGATAAAAATTATCATCAAGAAGATAGGTAATTATTATTACCCCTCATTACCTGCAGGTGTTCCACAAAAATACAACGAAGGTTATACTAATCGATCAATTATCATAATAAACAATAAATCCACTATAAAGTCATACCTACAGGTGAAGTCAATAACAATTGCAATTACAAACAATATACAGTCTATCCTACTACCTAAAGAAAAAAACAATTTGAATTCAACGAAAGTTTTAATGAGAAAATAAGACGCATTTTGAACCAAGCATCTGATGATATACGATGCATTTTGTAATGTATTTCTGCATCTGTTTCTCGCTACCGATTCTCTCTAATTTTTACATAATTAATTATCATAACATCATGCCTGTATTCAGAATGGCATAGATGTACACCCACAATTTGCCAGTTATGTTTAGGTAAGTCCCTTAGCAATGGGCCAGCCTATTGCCACCAACTGGGCGCAAATCCAGTCTCCGGGCAGCTACTGAGAAATTTCTGATAGCATAAGGGACTAACTACATTTATCCAGCTCAATTCAGCTTTTGTCCACAGAAAACACCAGTTTTGTATGATATGCGTACGCATCTTTTCAGCTAAACGGATGCTTACGCGTCTCCCTACAAAATCGTGGTTTTCTATGGACATACGCTGAATAGAGCAGCATTAGTGTGAGTAGGCTCTAACTCGATATCACTTTGCCAGATCCAGGAATCAAAGCTAGAACCTGACGCTCTGCAGTAGCACGTGCGACCACTTGTGGAATTGTGGAACTTCCATCTAAAATCGTACTTCGGCATCTATTTGAGCAAGTTTTAGGCAGATCCGAGGTCGCAACGGAGGTCACATACAGAAAATCGGTTTCAAGTAAGGAAAGACTTTAATGTAGTGTGGAGATGAAGTTTCAAGCCTTTGCTTTTAGGTCCAAGTCTTTTTTAAAGTTCATATAAATCATACATTTTGAGAATCATGAATGTATGAGGTGGTATCTTTATGGGAGAAGCAGAAAGATTTAAGAGTAAGTGTAAATTAAGGGCTCAACACTAAAGGAACACTACCAAAGAAAGGACATTTGGATAGACCGCTAAAAGTACTCAAAGTCATCAACTGCGTAGCCTTTTCCCAACTATGGATTTCAGTCTAACAGGATACAGCTGAAATTGTCCTGGAGCGACTGCCTATCTGACTTCCACAACCCGAAATCCCAATCGAATCGTGTTGTCGAGTAACTACTCGGCAACACGATTCGATTTTAGGCTTCTCACCCGTAACGACTGTCAAAGATTTACAAATGACAGTCGGGACCAACCGCTCACACTGCCAGACAATGACGAAATGGTACTGGAATAGTATGATTTACAGTGAGAATAATATATTATATAGTGGAAGTTTACTTTAAACTGTAACAAAGCATGAGAAAATCATAATTTCCACCCAATAAGAATTTTAATGAAAATAATCACTTCTTTCATTGAAAATCTCATGGGGTTAGGGTAGAAATCATGATATTGACGTTAAAGTATAAGAGACATCAGAAAAAAACGTAGAAACTAGGAAAAGCCGGCGTTAAACAAAAGCTTAATATTTTTAAGTCCATACAAAAGATTAAGCTAAAGAATTCCTGAAAAGACCTGTAATAAAATGAAGTTCCAAAAAAATAGCTTGATGGTTTAAACCGGGGTCTTAAGATAAACCTTGTTTAAAATAAGGTCTCGGGTGTTTAAAATCCAACCAACAACTTACTAGATAGTTAACAGGTATAAATTGTTCCCAATTAGGTATTTGCTATCTTTTACTGATAAATTCGCTCCCAGTAGGTATCGAATAACTGAGAGTATTAGTAATTAATAATTACTCGTACCTATCTAATATTTTTAAAAACCTAATCTTGAATTACGTTCTAAGTAAGTTTATCACTATCTAAGGAGGAAGAAATACCTATACCTTTATTAATGTTTTTGAGATTCTTTTTGTAACATTATGATTAGATCAGATGAACGTTTCGTATTTGTAAATGCCTCGTTAGTCCAGTGGTTGGAAGCGCTACTGCTGGGCATGAGGTCCTGGGTTCAATTCCCGGGTCGGGCAGTGTTATCCGGTTTGCATCTGGATTTGTTGTCTGGATCAGTTGATGGCAATAGACTGGCCCCCTTTTACATGGGACTTTAACATAAATAGCGAAATGTGGGTGCAGCTCTGTTGAACCCATCGGGAATGAAGGTGTAATATTGTGTGTTATGTTTAGATGAAAAATTTGCGCGCTGGTTTGTAAAATCGGAATTTCTTAACATAAATTATACATCGATCATTTTAGGTAGACTGTAGGTGCAGGAAGATCAACAGAGCATAAATTTATTATGGACATAAATACACAGATAATCCACTTATTTAATTAAATGTATCAGAATTCTAATTATAATTGAAAAAAACATGCAAGAGCGACGAAAGACGAGCTCACTGGCGGTTCTGGACCTTGTTAAGATTATTTTCAAGTCAAATTTTAATTTTTTTGTTATAGATTTCGAATAAAGTTTGTTTGTATACCTATTTTTTGCTTTTTGCTGATTACGTAGGTAATCCATAATCAACTAACTACCATTTTTTCTAGAAAATGTGAGATATCATTTTGCCAAATTTACCACACTTGAAAATTTAAGTTAAAATAACACAATAGCTTCTAAAATTATTACACTTGCCATTTACGTGGACAAGCATTATTTATAACTTTTTCTGAATCACACGTCGAGAGCATTAATAGTTCCTGAAATACAGTAGCTGCGACAGACAGATAGACAGTCGAAGTCACACATAAGGGTACCTTTTTTACCAGTTTGGAACGGAACCCTAATAAAAAAGAACTAGACTAAAAATCCGCACTATTCAAATTTAATTAAATGTATGGTATTTACTCACATTTTCGTACAGCGCCATCTATTAGTCGGTTGGAATATTATTTCCACAATTGAGTGAGTTGTGTTTGCAAGTGGTTACTCCGCTTTCTGAATGATGGCGTTGTCCAAAACTTCAATAAACTTAAGGAAAGGCACAATAAAATATTTTGAAGTCCCGCGTCGTTAATTATTGTATTTTTTATTTTTTTCCAATAAACTGTTACGATCACGACGCAATTTGCCAGAATGCTTTGTTGCAATGAAAAAGTTTCGGTTCTTGCAGCGACATCTATCAATTTATGTTGGAACATCTACAAACGTTGCGTGACACACTGTTATCAAAGTTGGTGTTACGTCTGATAGATGGCGTTTTCAAAAGCTTAATAAATTAATGACTATTTTGGAACTTGCCACATGATTTCATGACTACATTTTGAGAATCACCTTAATTCTAAGCCAAGGCACTTACCAAAAAATGCTCAGCTATAACCAACTTAACACGTTGACGGACAGTACTGCCTGTAGGCGTCAAGCCAGTCAGAAGTAATACGACAGTACGCCCTTCGACGTCGATCTTTTGATTAGTTTAAACACAGTACGCCATAAGACGTAAAATTTTATATAGACGTTTACGCCTCAGAACGTACTGTCATATATCTACA
The DNA here is from genome assembly GCA_905147745.2 of Phlogophora meticulosa. NCBI lineage: Eukaryota > Metazoa > Arthropoda > Insecta > Lepidoptera > Noctuidae > Phlogophora > Phlogophora meticulosa. The sequence goes on from LR990523.1 coordinate 773,920, forward strand.
AAAATACATAACCTATGTGACAGAACGCCTTATGACGTTCACGTCTATATCCGTTCTGTCATATCATGTGTTATTATAATAGTTGTACTGTGACGCTACGCCTATGGGCAATGTATGAAAAATAGTACTGTCTCAGCAACCTAACATGTGAGAGAGTACTGTCCGTCAACGTGTTAAATTATTAATAAAGGTACAGAATGCCAGATCATACTAGCACGAACAACAATAAAATTAATTTCCAACTCATCACTTCAAATCTTTTGTGTATCACCCTCCTTCAAACCCAGCAGTTACAATTACATGCTGATCAATGATACCCCGCTGAGCGTTCCGGTTCAGTGGTGCGACTGCTCACGGTGACACCATGGGTGATCGGGAGCAGTGAGTCGGAACTTAAGTATTGCAGTGGTAGGCAGTGGGCACTGTGTGGACAATATTTAGAAAATGTGAGGGTGATTGTCTTTTGTTTCAAAGGTTAAATTATAATATAATTCTTTAGTATAAACATGGTGTTTATTATACGTTTTTTTGACGTAATGACCCTTGACATAATAAGTCCTTGACGATTTTAACTGACTTACTTGTAAGTAAGATTGACAATCTTCTTTCTGGATAAGTAAATAATAAATAAATAAATAATGCTGGACAATCCACACAACATCATCTAACCCCAAGCTAAGCAGGGCTTGTGTTATGGGTACTAGATGACTGATATACTTAATACAGTACATTACATAGATAGATATTTTTATTATATATATAGAAAATACCCAGAACACCCGGAACAAATATTTGTAGATCGTACAATCATTTGTCCCGAGGCGGGAATCGAACCCGCAACCTCTTGCGTTGCAGGCGGACCTTCGCCCGCTGCGCCACACAGGTCGTCAAATACTTATTAAGTCAGATACTTATCTATAAATATTTGTAATGTCTTGAGCAAATCAATTTGTAATGGATCAGTTTCTTCCGGTGTTTTGCATAGATTTTTTATCTACCCTCTAAATAATCTATCTCCATCGAAATATGTGGGCACCTACATGTAAGTAGGTATCTATCATCTAATCCTCCTGTACATGATTATCTGAACAGGCACTCGTGTACCGTGTACGAAGCCGTCCGGCACAGCCATAGCCGTCGGCGTCACATTCACAAAGGGTGCAACCGGAACACGGCCGGCGACCACTAATCCGACCTGCCGTTGTGATGCGGACACCCGCGGCGGCGGTGCACGTAGAGATGAGGAAGTGTCGATACAGATGATAGGGTGGCTAGACGGAGGGATAACGTTGGTAAACAGACAGACGAATTCTAAATTGAAATGGATTTCAGATTAAATTCCACAAAATATAAAACAACAGTAGAATCGTCAAAGCTCGTCTGTGGTGGAAGAGTCCAGACTTCAGTTGGGATGCCATTCTGCGTCGTTTATGTAACTTACTAACTTTTGAGTTGGCATCTGAAGGAGACCTTCACTTTGGTGATCTTTCAGTGAGACTGAATTACCGAACTACAGCTGAGTCTTTTTGTTTTTTTTTTTACTTTGCCTCACACAAGGAGTTTCTCCTGTATGGATACGATTACAAATATTTAAACTCACATACACAATCAGTCAGAATCGAAACAACTGGCTATAGGCCATACACATATTTGTTTGGTACGGGAATTGAACCTGCGGCAAGTAGGGCAGCCATCAATCGCTCAACCACTGCGCCAACCGTACCGTCACATGAATTACTACTATTGCTGCATCCAGTTTCAATTAATTCTGACAGCAAAAAAACTTAGGGACATAGATAAACCGGTACGTAAATGACATCAACTATTAAAGACTGATTATACTTCGTAAAGACATCCCTTACAAATGTCTCTTGTTGAAATACTCCTGCAGAACTGTCAATCATAATTCAATATGTCACAACATCTGTGACAAATTATCGACATACGCCACATCGACACAATGCCGACACGTGATGTCGATGGATGCCCACCGTATTGTAGAGATTAGTTTTCCAATGGATCACCGCTACACGCGCCGCGGACGGATTGGGTTACAACTAAGTGGGGATATATTTTATTTGGTACGGTTGGATGTTGCACCAAAAACCAAATTAAACATGACCCTTACATAGAGAAATGAAAATAGTTTTCAGACAACCAAGGCCCATAGTGTTAGTAGCAATATAAAATAAACTTAAAAGAATGCTAATAGTGCATAAAATAAAAACTACAAAATAGTAAGGTCCTTTCCACACCTCCCACAAGCAGATTGATGAATCGATTCAACACGGTTATAGTACGACGGTACTTTTAAATCATCACTTCAGCCAAAAGACAACTACTGCTGAATATAAGCCACCCCTAGAGATTTTCACAACGATCAGTCCTGCTCTGCCCTCATCAACTGGCTACCTGAGAACTTCACCAGATCGTCGGCCACCTTATGGGGAGACTACCCACGACACGTCTTCCGTAATTTTCGCTCTAACAGCGATCGGTTCTGCAAGCAATGTGCCCCACCCGACGCTTAAGTGGCGTTTGGCAATTCTTCGGGCGATGTCAATTATTTGGGTTCTCTTGCAGATCTCTTCATTTCTGATTCGATCCCACAGAGGCACTCCAAGCATTGACCTTGAGGCTCTTTGCTTATAAATATTGTTTAGACATTTGGAGCCCCATAACTCCTAAACAAGAACCTCTCGAACCAGCAGCACACCACCGCCAGCGACATCTCATTTCATTTTCTTCCACCTACATTAATCACGGCCGTCCAGGCGGTCTTTTGTGAACGAAATTATGGCACGCCAAGAGTTATGGCGCAGAATTTAATGTACTAACCCCACAATGGCTCATTGATTCGGTTAGACTAATGTTCTGCGGACACGCTATAAGAGTGATGGATGGCTTCGTTTGTATTGGGTTTGTGGGTGGCTAGTGATAGGATTCAATTGATAATTGGGGTTAGTTGTTTGAAGGTGAATTAGGTGTTGTTTGTGATCATAAATTGCTAAGAAAACTACAAAATGTTTATCGGTCCAGTGGTTAAAGCATCGACTCTCATGCACAAGGTTGCTGGTTCAAATCTGAGACCGATGTAACTTTTTATTTGTTTTAACCTTTTAATAAGTTTAATTTGGACGACACTGACATCGGTAAAGGAAAACGTGAACATGAACGAGAAAATCTCCTCTTCACCGACATCATAATTTAGCCAAAAGACGTCCATTATTGGACATATGCCTCCCCCAAAGGTTTCAACAACGATCGGTGCTGCGCTGCCCTCATTAATTGAGTATCTGTAATGTAATATGTACTTACAGTTAATTAATCTGGAAATCACCAATCCACCTTGACCAAGCGTGGTGATCATGGCTTATCTGTATGGAAAGTGGGACAATAATAGGCTGGTATTATTTTAGTTACGGGTAACTCTATTAAACTAGATAAAATTATGGAGCGTTTATATGAACCAGTTGATTGGTGAGCTCGGTATCAGGTCGGCTAGAGACGGGGGGGTTTGGCCTTACTGAGCTCACGCTTCCATTGATGGCACTATAGTGGATAATCACAGCCGACGTAATCTTGCTAAGTCTATCAATCAGTGCCCTCAAAAACTATTTGTGTCTTGCAAGGCTTATGCTGGACTCAATGCTATTGCGACTACCTATATCTCCAACAAAATCTATTTACTGGATTTCACGTTTCCACTTAATACGACTGGTTGTCAGACTTTTTCGCTTCTGACTACCCGTGATGACTTTCAAAGTTCTACAAATGACAATTGGGACTCACAACGTAACGTGCTTTCAAAGAAATACGGAAGGTTCTCGATGACACCAATACGCGGACCAATTTCCTCAAGCGTATTCTAATCTTCGAAGACAATTACGGCTTTTTTATTAACTAAAAGCCTTGGATTAATTTCTACACTATGAATTTAATTATACCCATGAATGAATCCATCAAATCGTATCACCTCACCATTAGCTACCCAGTACAAAAGCAAAAAAAAAAAATAAACTCGTAATTATTTCCAAAAGAAGAAAACCCCTCGTCATTCAGAAAGTAATCAGTAATAGGAACCCGTTTCATCATTACGCCTAATATTGAGTGTAACGTCGGGTTTAATACGGTGGGTAGTGAGTTTGATTCCCGCGGGGTGCAGTCCGGGGGTCCTGGGTATTACGGGTCATAGATTAAAGTTATATTTTCATTTATTTTTTGACGCAGTCACTTTACCTACCTACCTATAGAGTTTTTAATCAAGTTGCGAGGTCAAAATCATAGTTACTTAAGTGTTAAAAAATATTAACTAAGAAACACTGATGAGTAACTAGAACTGACAAGACCAAGAATATAGAAAACACCGTCAGACTCAGCACTAAGACAATGCTGAAAAAATATTAAGTCATGAACTAAATTGTCGAAATTAAAAAATTAAAAAATTAACTCTTCTTGAAACCTTAAATGCTAGTAACAGAATAGAATACTCTTTATTGTACACCATACAAACTTACACATAACATGTACATAATAACTTTATGAGCTACACATAGTGTGGCAATTGGTGGCCTTACCGCTAAAAGCAATCTCTTACAGACAACCTTTGGATGGACTTGATGGAGAAGAAGAAATGATATGCAGGCAGTCCGTAGTGTACTATTTTTACATATGAACAATATATAACTGTTTTGTATTTTTACTATAAACCAGTTGAGACCCCAAAAGTGGCAATAAGCTCAGACTCGAGTGGCACATCTGCCCCCAATCTCATAATCTATGGACAACGTTCAGGGTTCAACAGAAAGGGGTCTCTCTCAACAGGAGGTCAAAAATAATCCCGCCATGATTTGAAATTGATACAAAATTTGGTTTCGTTCAATAGCCGTATTAAGTATTTGGTCCCTTTGTTATTAAGATTGAATTGTATTCAATGGTTTTAGACAATCTTTTTATGCGAAATAAGTCCCATTTTGAAACATAATGGTTTTCTGATGATTATGAATTTCGTCGGCAGGCAATTGTGAACGGAATGAGGTTATACAGGGGGGTCCAGGATTCATGCTTTTAATTGAAATTATTATTGAAGTTTTGAGAATATTAACATCGTCAAGCCTGTATTCCCCGAAGCTTTAGGCTGAAGTGTGCTATAGTACACCCAGATTTCGCCATTTATGTTTAAGTCCCATGCAATACTGGGCTAGCCTTCAACAGGGCACTATATATCCAGACTCCGGCTTAAGTAAGTAGTACGTCTCACTACTGTCCCAACACATCGCGGCATCTTGAGGAAATCCGAAATCTACAATGAATATTTTTCTGAAATCAACAATTCGTCTTGAGTAGGCGTGGTGGTCAATACTTTTACCATTTCTTTATTAGAAGAGGCCTTTGCAATGCAGTGGAATAATAATAAGCTGGTTTTATTATTTTATGAAATACGGAATGATGGTTTTACTAACACTTCCATCTAATAAATAATATTAATACCAACCTGTTACTCTCCCACTGCAGGGCAAAGGCCTCTTCTCATACAGAGAAGGCACGAGCATTAATCACCACGCTTGCTCAAGACGGGTTGGCGATTCCAGACTTATATTAATTATATACGTCCAGGTTTCCTCACAATGTTTTCCTTCACCAATATCAGTGATGTCCAAGATAAACTTAGAAAGTACATATGAATTGAAAAACTCACATTGGTAGGTACTTGCCCAGGGTTGAACCCACAACCTCGTGCACAAGAGGCGAGGCCTAAACCACTGGGCCATCATGACATATTCCGACTCTGGCTTGCTACTGAGAAACCCCTGATGGAATAACCTATGCACGTTTTGAAGATATTGTTGAATTTAAATTAGCCGTACCAAGAATTTTTCAAATAAATCTTCTCCGAATTAAATGTGTATTATGTGGAAAAATGTACTTCAGACCACCTCACCAAGCACGCAATAACAGCCTCTTCCACCCCACAATACATGTAATATGATATAATAAAATTGCCTACATAAAACACACTAGCGCACATTCCTCATCTTTACGATGTCGATTCGCCCCAAGCCCGCTATTTTTACTATCCCGGGTCATCCCTTAAATTCTTTTTATTGCTGGCCTTGTAAATCATGGCGTAATGCTCCAGTGCATTATCCGTAGGGAAACTTCATTATGGCCGTTTTAATGGTTCGAAGGAGCGATAAAATCTAGCTGGTGGCGAGCGCGCGGCCGCCGGACGTAATGGCTGGTGGTGTCTGTTTGTTCTTGTGCAAATGGGATAGGTTCCGGTTTTTGTGTAAACTAGTGTGGGGTTTTGTGGTTAGCTGGATGGCTTGTGAGAGATGAATTGGTGATCGACGGTTTTCTGTGTTCAGACCAGCCAATTAAGTTACTTTTGGTGTATGTGTGTAAAACGTGTTCTTGAGTGGAGACCGCGACTCGGCAAACGTAGTGTAGGACGCCCTCTGACTAGGTATATAGCTTGGGTTAGCTTAATTTTGAAACGGTAGTATCTTAGTTTTGTTTATTTTTGATATTGTTCAAAACTAAAATTACAATTAGGGTTATCCACAAAACTTCTACCAAACTGCAGGACAGTTTGTTGGCAGTGATTTCGTGGATAAAGCTCTTAGTTTACATAACATTATTTATTTAATACCTTACCATATTTTTTATGGCATTAAATCGTCTTCCACTAGTATAAGACGAATTACATGCAACAGAAATGTTCTACCAGTCAATCTGGGTGATGTAGATACAACCATGTGGTACCAAAGTGTGTAAAAAAATAATGGGATTAATATTTAATTATAAAATATTTAAAAACATAAATATTTTAAAAAATAAACATAAATGATAAAGCATAAACATTTAACACACGTAAGAAATATATACACATGTAAATAGCCATAAATACACAAATATACTTATTGCTTTATTTTCTTTCAGTAGGTATCTTCCACTTTACATGTCTTAAACAACACCAATAAAATTTTGTATCACCTGGTCGATAGCAAATTACTTAAATTAGTGATCGCCTTGAGGTCAAAATACCATCTTCTCCATAAGAACTTTAATACTGCCAAATATCACATTTCTCCATGCACGTAATATTCCTAAAAAGCTATCCGGAACCTTTACCTTTCTACTTCTGAACCAGGACTGTCCCCCTATTCTGGAAACAATGCTCCACGCAATAATAGCGGGCGATACATCACGCGCAATTTGTTGCGATAGCTCTGCGATAGGTGGTCTGCGAATGGCGCTCTGCCTACTTTATTGCTCTATAAAAATGTTAGTCCACACGCTTTCAGGTTTCTTGGGCTCTTTGGGCTTTTAAAGTAAATCTTTTAGAAGTGGTCAAAGAGAAATGGTAGTTGTGTGCTTTTGGTGGGCTGCGGGAATTACTCTCTCTCTCTTTCTCTCTATTAGCATTTGCCCTATTTCCAACAGCGGAAATCTATATACATAATCTCATGGCTTATTCCCTTGAATACTCTTTTTGCTTCGTTACGTTTTCTTTCATACATCTGGTCATACACGTACGCCGGTTGAGAGCACCTGACCTTTTTGAAGAACATCACCAATATGGTCAGTGTAGGTAACTCACGGGAGTCCCCTCCCGGCGTTTCTGCTTACATCTGCCTTATAAATACCATTACTTACTGGCATTTAATTCATCCCCTCAACGTGATCAAACCATCTGAGCATACTCTTATCAATTGTTGTCACTACATCTACTTTTAAACCATAACGTTGTTTTATAACACCATCCATTCCTCAATCTATCATTCAACGTTACACCACACTTGGACTTCTGTATGCTCGTATTAGTAGCATGGTTGACTCTTACAGTAGGCACATCATGTATCATAGGTGGGATGAGGTCAGTTAGTACACACGCTTTTAGGGTTCTTGAGTTATTTATTTATTTATTTAATACTTTAAGCACACAAATGTAGAGGTTATACTTAATGCCATAGGCATTTTCTACCAGTCAACCTTTGGGTGATGCAGAGACAACAGTGGCAGGTGCAATTTCTTAAAAGAAAAGTGAAAATAAATATATATTTATAAATGTATAAATACATATATATTATTATAAACTATAAATATAATACCTACATAGAATATATACATAAATAAACATATATACACAAACACATACATAAACAATAAGAACAGTTAATGAGAAAACATTAGCGCTGTAATGAAACCACTGCCAACTTCTTACGAACATGCAAGTTATTTGTGCTTTTAAAGGAAATATTTTAAAAGTAGTAAAAGTGAAGTGGTAGTTTTATGCTTCTGGTTTGTATGTGAGCTGTGGGCATTACTCTCTCTATTTGTATGGTCAGTAATAGATAACAGTAGCATGATTGGCTTCTGCAATAAGCAGATCTTGTGTCTAAGATTTATTTTATTGAGTTATTAAGACTAGCCTATGATATTAAAAAGCTGCCTACCTACACGCGAATAAAACAAAATTATGTATTATATTCGTAACTGTAAAATATACTTATGTTGTTTAAGAATAAATAAAGTAAGAAAGTGATGTGTCTAGATAACCATTAACATTTTGCAAGTGCATTAGATACTAAATATCTCGTACAAGTGAGATGATTTTAAACCCAAGGGTATTCTAAGAACCAGGTTGTAAAACAACACTATTTCCACAAATTTTCATTCTCACAAAATACCTATGTCCACACTAAGTGTTCATAATAACAAATTGAATTGATGCGGCCGGCTGATCGGGCCGCAATTAAGGCGGGCTGCTATAAATCGGCGCGTATCTGATTTTGAACATGAAAGAGGCGTTGCGGCTCGACAGCGAATAAGCAGTCGCGTGGTACAACGAGAGGGTTTTTATAACGATATAATTTATATTGTTCATGTAAATTATGATTAAGGATCTAAACTTGTTATCAGGAAAATTAGTAAAGGATTTTAGAAACGGAAACAAAAGTAACAATATTTATAAATGATATCAAAAACTGGACTCATTTTACTGAAAGAGATGCTTAGCAAACTCATACTGAAAGAATCTTCATAACCATTTCACCATTTAAATGTTCAAGCCATAATGTAAGAGTTCATTCCAATCAAAGGCATATCGAACACAGCCCTAAGCGATGTACTAAGTCTTCGACAACGCCACTGACACGGTTGGGTGAGTTCGTTATAGTCATCATGAAAGCAAGCTGACTACATGTGTTGTGTCCAGATTAAGTCTTTCTGCATGTTTTTCTTCCAGATCCTTTTTTCCAATGAATGTTTATCGAAATACTCTTTCCAACTATCGTCACATTTATTTAGAAACTTAAATACAACTTCTGAATAATTCAACGTTATGTTACATGTTCGACTGTCGCTCTCGTTGTGTCTCTGTGCACAAGATTATACAAATGTTTCGTTCACATGTTAACATACCGTTTGTCGTTCGATGCACCCCTTTGTGTCCGACCCGACGTGTTGAAGAATATATCAGCATTTTGAAGTCGCCTGCCCATTTGAGCTGACCATCAGACTAGAGAAATTATCCTTTACTTCATGCAGATAATCTTTTATCCTCTATTCCATACAGATAATCTTAAGATTATCTACGTAACCAGTGTTTTCTATAAGTTGTGATTAATGCAAAAAAATGACATAAGAGTTACCAGTATAATTTACAGGTTCAGTAAAAAAATCAAATCGCAATATATTACCAACCAACCAGTCTCACGCAACCTCCAAAATTCTCCACAAAAAATATCTGAAAGAATACATTTACCAAACAGAAGCCACTGTTAAAGATTCCACATTTGATATATTCGAGCACAATAAATATTGTTACAAAAATGGGGAAACAGAGACATAAATAATGTTCGGTATCGGGCCGAACTCGTAAATATTGGGTCGTGAGAGCACCCTGCCCACAGCGCCTACTGCCTCTAGATACAACGGAAGATGGAAATTTAATTTCGATTTTAGTTCTGTTGCAGTATGATTTAGTTCGGCGGCAAGGTGGTGTTCATTATTTTAGTTTGTATAATGTTAAACGAAATATATTGCGGTGAGATGAAATCATGCAAAGCCTTTCTGAGTAATAAAATAATAGCTAGATGAATTTACGACAAGATACATTTTAGATTAGAATATAATATTTTGTTTGTATAGATAATACGTACAAGACATAAGAACTAACTTAAAATAGACATGCAAACAATTTGAGGTAAGTTCATGAAATAACAAGTAATAATATTAGAGTTAGAAGTTACATCTTGTTTGGTATTCTCGGACACTGATATTGAACATCCACTAGACAATAAATGATACAATATGTTTTAATGCTCGCCATACTAATTAGCAGTCTGCAATGCTCATTGGCTCATCTAACAATTCCATTCACACAGGTCACGCAAGCCAAAATGAAATCATCAACCATGCAATAATCATCAATTCAACACCTGAATCATGTCACTGCCGCCATTACACATAAATTACTAATAATATGTTTGTGTAGCGGTCTCATATTGTCTGCCAGCTCTAAATCACTGTTACAAATCACTGTTGGTACGGCCGGTGATTTCAGAACGACATAATGCATTCGGTATTTGATAATGATGTCAAATACCTTTGTGTTATCGTATATCATATCGTGTTTATGAGTAAAGGGTGGTATTTAGGCATAGAGCTCTCCCGGACTTCAGATGTTGTATTGATGAGTTGGTTGCTTTTGATTCAATTCTCTCATTATTTTCACAGTAGGTTTCATGGTGGAAGAGAAAATTATGTATTTTTCTAACTCCTCCGCAGTACTTTTTTGATTATCTTCTTAGTTAAATAGTTTGCCTGCAACTTGACAGTGGTTTGGGAATAGTGTGGCCAGCTTTCCCCACTTTGGGCTTACTAATATCACACAGAAAACATCAGTAGTTAACACCAATATCATGTTTAGACGGTTTTTTCACTTGCACTTCTTCCACTGCGTGATGTTGACTTGTGTGAGTATTAAGTCCCATTCCTATTTACTTATTTACATTATATACACATTACTAATTTTCACAAGTTTTGAGAAAAGACATTTATTTATTTATTTATATTTGATGGGTTCAGTTTTAGTTTTTTGGCTCTTTTTTTTTTCCTTTGACATGTAGGAGTATCAAAGTTATCCTTCGAAGATCGTCATTGCCGTAACACATCACTTGACTCACGACCACCAACCACCCAGCTTGCCCCACGGGAGTGTAAACAAACGGCATGACTGTACCATTAGGTTACTAACCAAACTATTCGCACAGCCGACACAGTTTGCTCAGCCGTTCGTTACCGCACTAAATCACGCACGATTGCATGCACACACATTTATACATAGTACACATTTGTGCATGTCGCTGTAAATGTGCTAAACTTTTGGAGGGAACGACACAAATTCTGTCGTGCAATTTCCCCGGAGTTTTTGGGCAAACTTTAGATTCTAGGGAGACGAAGTAGTTAACAATGTGTATATAGTTTCTTTCTTCTTTTCTCTGATTTTTCTTCTTCATTGGTTTGGTGGTTCATATTGATGAAAAGTGGGTTATGATCATCATATATTAAGACATCACAATTTAAGACCCCATCCATTTTATTTGCCACCTCAGGACCGAGACAGATCTACATATATATGGCGATTCATAAAATAATCTTTGGTAGGTCTCCTACGGTTTCACGGGGACTGTTACCCTCTTACCAAAGACAACCATGTTATAGTCAAAGTATTTACCATTGCAATTTTTGGCCATAAAACAGGACCTACAGACCTTCCTTTCTAAAGAAGACAATGTCCTGCAGCTAACGGAGGTTTCAAAAACTTTAATAACCCTGGATTCGAGCATGTACAGCAACATGACGTACACATACGGTAGTGTTGGGACAATGCGAGCTCGATGTCTCGATATGAGCGAAATATGCTAAATTCAATAAAGCTCACGACCCGCAGGTGCGTAGGGTTGTACGGTTGGAAAAAAGTTTGTAAATGTCATGAACACAATCATTTATTCGCTCAAGTGTGAGGACAATACATTCAAATCAAATTGTCAGCATACAAGAGATGCTAACATAGTTCAAGTAAAAACAGATTATCATGTTAAGACAGTGCCATACAAATACTATTTAAATAATGTCATTCAAAATATCTGTCTTGTGTAGCATTGCACAATTATCTGTAGTGCTCTTGTGATGGATTTTGAAAGCAGTCCGTTTCAATATAAATGTCCTCAAAAGGTTATTCGGTGAATTACAATATTGGTGTCACTGATCCATTGGAAGTCACTTTTGAAATATTACGATTGTTATTAAGAGCCTGTTTTGATCGTTGGATTTCTTAAAAATTTCAGCATAGTCAGCAAACGAGCTGTTCATTTCAACACAATAATTAAGGTACACGTAAAACATTATCTTCAACCACCTAAAGGACATTTTCATTTAACGCTAAAAAGATGCGCTTAACAATTTCTAAGCCCTCAGACAGTTCAGCTTTACCTAACTAATGACTTTGATGGTGATAGCACAGTGGTATCACCACCACAACCCGTGGCAACCCTGTACACCGATGTGCGATAGTGCGGGTCACGCGGTGATTTACCGCGCCGTAGATTATCGGCGCACGCGCTGCCGGCCACAGAGCCATTAACGTCGCAATGATATGCTTGTACAGTGGTAGTCAGTAGCTCAGGTTACCACGTGAAAGTGGAAGGATTGTAGATAGTGGTAGTGGGGTACCTTGTGGAAGAGTTTGTCCTGGGAGTAGACCCGTACGAGTGCTCATGTCTGCAGACACTACTTTTATAAACCTAATTAAGACAAGAGCTTTTCGTTGTTACAAGTATGTTTAGTTGACGTAGTGAACAACTAGAAATGCCTAAGTTTTTGAGTTCGAAAAGCAATTGTTATTGGTCCAGGTGAAGGTTACCGGAACAGGATGCAGACAGCGCAGGATACACTCGTTGTTCACCGCATAGTTAAGATTGGGTACTTCAAATATCTTCACATCATTACATTAGTAATTGAATGTCGTTATTTCACACCCAGGGAGTATAAAATATGAATTTAAAGGTTCAAACCAAAAACACCCACTTTAAAACTTCCAAAGCCTACCTTAATTAAATTAATTAACTCACCAACCTGCTCCAAAATCCTCCATCCCATCAAAATCAAAATACCTACATACATAATTTACATGCCGAGCCGTTTATTAAAATATTCGTACGTGATTAAGATGCTACAGTCTCCCCTCAGCTCTGTTAATTTGACAAATAGGCGTTGGAATTGTCGCGTTGGGGCTTCAAGGATGCTCTGAATCTCCGCCCATCCGAGACGGTGATTTGTATGGGAGGTAGAGTGTGATTTTGATAGATAGGACACTGGGATTGTGATTAATTTTATTTTATTTATTAAAATCTTGATACAAGCCCGTCATCATTATGAACGTTCTCAAGAAAAACTCAAACTGGGGCGAGATAGCGACTCCTTAGACATCTCAATCGTTCCCCTGCTTTCAATCTTGGAAGTCTCTTAACAAATTCTGGACTCGATCTGGTCAAAGCAAGAAAAACCTGCTCAGGTGAGATTAACAGACGACTCCAGCCTGGAGTGCAAATTTGTTGTTCCACAAACGATGGGACACCAAATATCGTGTTCTGAGTACCCTGATGCAGGATAAGTTGAAAGCTACTGATGGCGCCACACTCCTAGCAAAGTTCTGGGCCTGCTTATATAGAGTGAAAAAGATCATCATTATCTCCCTCTAGCAGTCCTCGGCAGGGCCTGCAGGTTTTATTGCATATTACGCGCTTCAGGTATGAAAAATGGTCAGGTATGGTAAATGGCTTTTCTTTTTCCATGGAGGCTGATAGGTAAGATTGTCCCTTTCAGGCACACTGTATGGAGTGATTAGTTGGCCGGTCAGGTATAATGACAGGTGCGATCTTCTATGTATCTGTCACACGTAACTGACTTGTTACATGATTTATTTATTTCCTTATTTTGATACTAACATTTTTTTTAAGTCCATAATAACAGCACTGTGTCTGCTTACAAAGTTTTATCATTAATTCATTCAGCTTCATCCCTACTTTATCGATATGTAAAAGCGTTTTCGTTGTGTAAATGCTGTTTTCTATAAAATATGTTAAATTCTTTGGTCAGGCTTTAAAGGACTGGTTATTTTCTTAACTCTATGTATCCTTTTAATCTTTAATTACGGCAATTCTTAAGAACAGGTGCCATGTTCTTAACCAAATCATTCCGTCGTCTCACTTTAGCTTTATTCTCTATAGTATAAGGTTCAATTCAAACACTGTGAAGGTAGCAATAATTTGGTGCTGATGAGTCCTAAGTGGTGACTTCAAATAATGTTGAGTGCTCCCGTAGTTAGGAGGGGGCGTGGCCTACTTATGTCACGTGCTGCTTAGGTGAATTGGGCGATAATTAAATAGAGCTGAAGTGACTTGAAATATTTAAAAAGTTAAAATAAGTATACTTTTCAATAAGTGCTTCAAAAAATATGGGTTTTTAGGGGTTGAAACAAAATCATACACTACTAAAAGTCATGACTACACGGAACTGAAGACAAAATATTGCTCAAGTAGTTTAGTGAATGTAGCAAACTTATCTATACATATTTCCACCTTTCTGCTTTATATTTGACAACTTTATGTACATTTTTACGGTAGTAAATGATTTGTTTATTAACACAGACGACAACTAGGCATAAGGTTCCATGTAAAAAACTGCTGCATCCGGTTAGACTGAAAGACCCCAAAGAGTTGGAGAAAGGATAGGCATATGATGATGAAACATGAATGACAGATGTCCAGGTAAATTAATTATCTTGATATATACATCTGCAAAAATACTAATCAGGTGCTGTCATAAAATACGACTGTAGATTACTATTGTCACGGTCTACTAATATGGCAATCCCACACTAAGAAATGACTATCAATAATACTAACCTGAATCAGTCAGTAGTTTCTCACTTTCTACTAAGTGTATAATCCCAGACACAACAAAAGACCTCCCTATTTACAAACGTACAAAAATTAATAAGTACATAACGCTTGTTTGTGCTGCTATTAGTGAATTGTGAAATGCTGGAGAGTCATTGTGACGAGGGGCTCGTTAGTGATGGGCGGGGCAGCACAACACTAGTGAGATTTATTTAAAGGGAATTGTACGATTGAATATTTGTAAAGATTTAAATCATGTTACAAGAGAGAAGAATGGGCATGGAAGCCAATACCGGAGTGAATGATTTTACCGAAGAAAATTGTGCCTAATAAAAAACTAACACTGTACAAAGAAAAATGAATCCTGTCAATTTCCAAACTTTAAATACTAATTGCCACTTTTTCTTTAAGTCGACTACTTTTAAGTTGGATAATAAAACATTATGCACTTCATTTTAGAAGCAATACTTTCGTCACACCGTATTCTATAAGACAGTGGTGCACCTATTATAATACCCCCACATTTTGAAAGTGATTATTTAGTCCCTAAGGGCGCGAGGCTACTGGCTGCCGTCAATCGAGCACAAATTCAAAATTTGAGTTCCTACTGAGAAATTCGCTATGCACGACCCGGGTATCGCATCCAGGACCTCACACTCAGCAGAAGTGCTTGCGAACACTAGACCAATATGACTAATAATAGGAGTTCTCTTCTAAGAAACCCATTATTATTTCATCAGCTTTCACAATTATTCCACAAAAACATACATTACTAGAAACTTCCTCAATCACAAAGCAAAGTATTTCCCTTAACAGGCCACCTGGAGTGACATCGGGGCGTGTCATCCCGCCTTCTCCGACAAATTATACACTGCCGCCCCAAAACGATCACAATAGCCCTGTCGCCTTTCAGACGCTTCAATGTATACTGCTTAGCATTGTTTGAACCAGTCGGGGGTAGTATTTAAATGAATATACTGAATAAATTCTAAGGTGTTTGTTTGAAAATATTTTGTGTTCATTCTTTTAGAAATGTGGTTTTATTGATGGCTAGATTTGTTTGTTGAAGTAAATAATTTAGGAGTATGGTGGGATATACAATTACACACACCTCTTTATTTTCAATTGCTTTGATATATTTTCATAGTGTAGTATGTAGTAGGTACCTCATATTTTTCTAGTTTTACCTATAAATAGTGATATGAAAATAATAATAGCTTGTACTCGTGCTTCTGCAGGGAAAAATAATGCCTCTTCTCATATCGAGAAGGCAAAACCTTTAATTATCTTACGCTTGCTTGAGGTAGGTTGGCAAATCAGACGAATATTCCTCTCGAAGCTTTTATACACCTATGTATATAATAAACCTATGAATTGAAAAAGTCACATTGGTAGATACTTGCCCAAATTTTAACCCCATGATTGAAAAGCAAGGCCCTAACCATTGGGCTTTCTAGGAGCTTGTCTGAAAAATAATAAAACTGTTCTATTACTGCTAATTTGCTAGACTTCTAAGGACCGATCATCATTCATCCAAAAGATGTTCACACCTAGACATAGACCCCCCCCCCCAAAGATTTCCACAACAGTCCTGTTCTGCCCTCATCCATTAGCTCCCTGAGACCTTCACCAGCTCGTCCGACACCTTGCCGCTTAACCAGCTATTCCAGTGTGGGGTCGATGAGATATCGGACAGATGTCCTGATTTAATCTAAACTAAACAAAAGTCGACTTAGGTATTCAAAGTTGGTTGATTCATTCAAATATTGGTTGCAAGCTGTAACAGTCGGCGAGACAATCAAATAAGTTATACACAAAATGAAATAGCAAGACTGAACTGAAAGAAACGCATTACTTTATTCTCGGGAGAAAACACAAGCATACTTGGAATGTTATCACTGCAATGTTTCTACTTTGCGGGATATTGCTATGACTGGGAAGTAGGGGAGACGTTTCTGTAACTTTTGTTTGAGATGAATATATGTTCTTTGTTTATTCTGGTGACTAGAATAAGTGGTGCTGTTTTCAATTTATTTTTGTTTATGCCATAATGATTTTTTTCGGAATTTCCTACAGATTTCAACCATTTGTAAAACTTTTCGATCGGCCTTGGTCTCTGAGTTATAGACTATAACGAAGCGTTTGCGTGATATTTTTATAGCCTGTTCATCGAAGAAAGCTCTTCCTCTCCATAAAAGGCGGAAGGTATTAAGAACCTGGTCCGAAATTAGCTTACAAGCCAGATTAACCTGCCCCCAAGTTAAGGAGTTTATTAACTTGCTATATAAACATATATACTTCTTGCAATAGCAATGCAATCTTAAATAACATAACCATTATTAACATTGGCTACTTATCCAAGACCTCGATTCGTGCCCAAATAAAATAGCCATACATTCCCATGTTCTTGAGATGAAGTGCAGACATAATTCGGAAGAAAATGCTGGCTGGTACAGTACGACTAGTCTAAATAATAAAACGCTGGCGTTGGGCCTAGGCATGAATCTAGGATGTAACAAAACAGCCAAGCTGTCGTGCCTTAAGATGCTGAGTATCAACGGTTTGAGGTATTTTCTCGTCTTCGAGTATATTTCGAGATACCTACCAAATTTTGCGCCAAATTTGTCTGTGTTCAATTTCTTGTTGTCGATGTCTTTGAAAAATATGTTTTAGATTATTATCCTTTTATCCTCATTCCAATTTATCTGGGGACAGATCACAGCATGCGCTGTCATCTCTATATAATCCCTTTCTTTTGTTCTTGTAATATTTCATGCAAAACATTCATTGTTTTTTGTAAGAAACTTTCTGGAAAATAATGAAAATTAGGGTCATTAAAAAATACCCAGTACATCTGTAATCTATGCATGACTGATTGGATTAGTGGATATTTCTGAGATATGCAGGTCTTAACAATTGCTCTGATAGATATTGACATCAGTGATCAAAGCTTTCTTGTGAACTATAGATTAGTACTGACTGATAGATTATTTTGACTTTTATAAATCAAATGTTTACTGTGTAACTCCAATAATATTTTTTCCTAAACGCCATCGAGAAACTCATAGTAACCGCAATGTGTTTCATAACATCCAGCTTGGGTCGTACGGCTGCGTAATGGCCGAGTCACTGCCAAAATAAATGTTGCTTAATACGCTGAAACTTTTGAAATATGTCCCGTTTAAATGTGCCGCTGAAAGCCCCATAATTTTCCCCTTTATGTTACAAGTTCTAAGGCCTTTTTGTTGGCGCGTGTATCTTTTTTATTGTTTAGCGTTTTCTGCGACCGTCTTTTGTTGTTCTTTAATGTTATTTCTAGATGTTTGTGGTTGAGTTATGGCTCTGAGATTGTGTTGGTAGGTTTTTTAACGTTGGGAATTGCGGTTATCTGCGTACGGAACATACTATTCAGAGTGCAGTAAGTGAGAGTTTATTGAAGTGAGATTGAATTATTAAATGAAAGTAGGTTTTTCTTCAAACATCAAATATTCTAAACATCAAATTTAGAACATACCTACGGCATTAAGAAAATAGTCAAAATGTGCTAAAGTTAATAGTAATAACCAATAAAACAATACAGTCATCTAAGCAAGAATATTTTCGATATAACTATAAAAAATACAAAATGTTCAAAGCATCTGCCAACAGGATACCTCCCAACCAGTTTTCGTCTCAATAACTTAAAACTATCAGCTTCACAAACTTTCATCAACAAATAAAACTCGACACAACTCCATTGAAAAACTTCCTCACGTCTATAAAATACACTGAATGTACCCATTCTAGCAATAGAGACATCCAGATACGATATCTTCACGGCTCGCACTTAAGTGGCTATTACAGATAGGGAATAGCATATAACCGATACTGCATGTGCACCACTGATGGCCTATTTCCATACCTATTGAAGCCTCAATGGGTCCGCTTGATACCGTCATTTTATCTCCTGAACTTGTTTTCCATTTTGATGACACTGCTCACCTTAGTCCGAACTTTGACTATGGAGGTGGAAACACAGTGTAGCTCAGTGTTCTTCTGTGTTTGGTTTGAAGTCACTCCTACGTAATACTTTGGTTAGAGGTAACAATGGGAGGAAGATGCGTATGTTTTTCGTATCGAAGATAGTTGGATTGTCTGCAGATAGTGCCTACACGAAGGTGTAAATTTAAATTGGTCTGTGTTGATGTTTATGTTACGGTGGTAGATGAGTCTGTGCTGTCGTTTGCTCTGAAATTTAGGTTCATCTCGATTGTGTTTAATCTTTTTCCTTATTACTTATATTGTGATAACTTGAGTTCTCTACAAGCTTTAAAATGTTTAGACTGTTTGTTGAGACAGAAACTAATTCTGGATATTTTACTGTGGAGCCAGCTATGCTGACTCAACGTCTTAGTCCTAGGCCATCCTTGTAAGGATGGCCTAGGACTAAGACGTTGAGAACCTGAGGCCTTATTGTTTGTTTCTTATGACATGAGTCTCGTTCAGGAATTCCTGACATCCTTATGAAAGACCATTTTTATTATAGACAAACTAGATGTCTGTAACTGTCACTCGAGAAATCTTAACTGTTAATTTGCTTTTCGATTACCTTGTACATCTGTTATCACGATTTAGATTTTGCAACTAACTCCACTGCACTCCCAGCTTTGCTCACACCACTTTCATCACCATCAAAAATCAGCGTATCAGATAAGGTCCCATCAAAACCTCCCATTAACACGTCACCATTGGCCATATCTGGTCATAAACTATGGCAACATTATCGCCGACCCCCAAACGGCGCAGGATAATATTATTGGATTTACGAGGGCGTGATCCGGCGTATGATTTACGTCTTCCTTTGGCGATAAATTATAACGTGATAGTGTAACCGCTACTATTGGGACTCGATGTCGATTTCAATTTGGACTTTCTATTGGTTTGAGTCAAGTCTCTTCTCTATCATCAACTTTGATGTCTTTTAGATGTTCATGAATGGGTGGCTTCTGGTTATTACTTTTTGGTCCTGTTTCAGTTTTGTTTGTAGAAAACAGTAGTTTCCTACCCACCGCAAAGAGATTAATAACAGTGTTACTTACTGTTAATTACTAAAAAGTTCAAGATTTTTCATCATCAACATCGCAGTTAAAATGGATGGAAACCACATCACAGTAACAATTGTTGTTATTGTCCAGCATTATTTATTTATTTATTATTTATATTAATTTCAGGAGACTCATGGATATCCTTTTAGTCTTTATTTGATTAACATCTTTGTTGTGTTATCAAAACTTGGAGTACTATCAAAACAAAGTTCAGGTTGGTTCCAGTAAAGGTAGGAAAAATAAATACCTGAAGACCCACTTTGAAAAATTACCATGGTATTGTAAGCTGCCACAATCTTGAACAATAAGTTACCAAGTGACATACAAGGACCTATTAAAGCAAAACCTAATAGTCCTACTAATATTAGAAGTTTGAAAGTTTGTCGGACTTTGATGAAACTATGCAAAGTTATAGCTCGCATCATAGTAAAGCATTTATTAATAAAAATACAGACGTAGGCTAAGTTGCGGATGGCTGTCAATACATGAATATAATAAAACATCCCCAAATCCTCACGCTAATCACCGAACAAACAAACGCACAAAGTATCGAACGGTAGTATTTACGAGCGAATCTCAGCCCGTACAATGCTATCGGGATCTGTTCACCTTGGGTCGAACAAAGACCATTCATCCGCCGATGCAGCAACAAGATTATCATATTTAATGGCTCCACACATTATTTATGCCACGCCGCCACGTAAATTTACATTCAGTTACGCCTTTAGATCTCAATATGGGTGGACTGATAGCGGGGTTGCTAGTTCCAATGTAGTGTTGGGGTTATTTGTTTTATGAAGGGCTTTAGATTTATGGGCTTGTGCTGTGGGTCTTTGCAGAAAATTGAAAGCTTCTCCTCATCTTGGGGAAAGCTAAAGAGTAGGTGCTTCTTTTAGTTTCCTCGCTACAACATTATTAAGTTTCCTGCCATCATTATGTACAGTGATTTTCGTTTAGTAATCATCATTACTCAATATTTTTCAACATTCAGTGTCCATAGCACGAATGCTAGACATATACTTATCAATTTGAACGACTCTGAATCGAAAATACTACTATCCTGTACCTTTTTGGTTTAAATTTATGAGGCAAGCACAATAAAGATAAATAGATATGAATAAAGTCTTTAAAATAAATGAATTTAAAATCGTTCGGATTGACGTTACGTTGACGTCAAGCATTCGTGCCAGACACACTGATAAGTATTTTCTTTCTCAAAATACAATTCCGATGTAGGAGTTCCTTGTTGAATCGTTCGCGGAGACTTGTTAGAGCTGAATTCCAACAACGTTTACAGCACGTTCCTAAAATATGTTTGCATTTGAGAGGACGCGGGCTTTTATTCAACTCCATCGAAGTGCAAACATTTATGTCTAGACATCGGCTTTAAATGTTTACATGCGGTCCTGTATATTGGAAACAACCCTTCGTTCAATATATGTACTACGTACTATATGGTACGGCTTGTACTACACAGCCTGCTTTATTGGATGTCAACCATATTAGGTTACATACATGACATGGCGTTCAATCATGGATACATTTTGAGAACGTTGTTTACAACTGCATCACTGTGTAACAAGAACCCAATCGGATCGATGACGGGGATTTGGTTAGCAAATTGTTCTAGTGTTGGGTTAATAGTTTTTCTTTATTTGCATTTTTAGATTTGTATTTGAGTCTCATCTTCCTATTAAAATTAAATAAATAGTGGTAGGGGCACACTGATGCACAACCTCATGTCATGAGTTCAGTATACATGATTCTGGATCCCCCAGCGTTGAAATCTTTAAATTCAAGTTAAAATTGAGTTTTATATTTACATATATGGCCATACTCAGGCACACGCCGTGCAAATTTAAAAAGCATAGTACTTAACCAATTACAAATTAATGAATTATATACAGTATCAAGTAAGTAAAGCAATGAATTACAATAGAAAATGTGAGATAATGTTGAAGTTACAATACTGTACATTATTACAAATTAATAGAAATAAGAAAAATTATATATTTCAACACTGCAAAAATAGTTATACAAAAATACATAATAGACGACGACGATTTTATTCGACTTTTTCATTTTCGTTACGTTTTATCTGATTCGCAGAAATCACGATGTTTGAAAATTTTTCTTTTGAATATTTCTATCTAACATTTTTAATAAAATGTAAAAGTGACAAAACGTTTAAATGCTCAGACATTCCGTCAATAATATTTCCATTAACTTCCCTGTCTAAACTTCTACTCGAAGACTTCCAGTCTAATACATTTGCGTACCATCCTCTGATCCTCAAGTTTCTCAGCCCTAGCTGTACAGAGCCTTAACATGCGTCGAGCATTCAGCCTCCGGCGCATTGAAATTTAATTGTACCTGAGATATACGATTGAGATGTGCTAACGTATGGCCGCCGAGATTTATAGCTACGAATATTTATTTATACAGCGTTGTATAAAGATGGATAAGGAAAATTAAGATTAATTGCTGATTCTGTACGGTGATAACGGGTTGTAATTATGGTTTCCGTTTTTAATCTACGATATTTATGTTTTTTTCTCCCTCTCTGGTTGTCTTTAGATGATTCATATAGATTCTAGGCGGAATATAAATATGGTTGATACAGTTTGTTCTTCTAGAACATAATACATAAATAATGCTGGACAATCCACACAGCATCACCTTTTTTTTTATTCGGGTTGGAAAATCCTCACGGATATCCTCCGCCCTGGGGGGGTCGAAAAGGTCTGTCAGACTCTTACTGACTAAAAACCACCCCGTCGTTCCGTCTCACACCTACGCCTGGGGTCGCGGGAACGTACGATCTTTCCGCAACCACACAGCAACACCTTGCCCCAAGCTAAGCAGAGCTTGTGTTATGGGTACTATATGACTGGTATACTTAATACAATACATTACATTGATAGATATTTTTTTATTATAAGTAGCAAATACCCAGAACACCCGGAACAAATATTTGTAGATCGTACAAACGGAATCGAACCCGCAACCTCCTGCGTCTCAGGCGGACCTTTGCCCGATAATACCTATGTTCTAGAATCTAGAAGAACAAGCTGCACTATGGATGTGGATTTTGCTGTAAAGTATTCCTCCTCCATTCTCCTATTCTATACAATTCCTTACTTCGTAGGGGACACCAAACATTGAAAAGAAAAGTGTTACAACTATGCTATGTTCTTAACAATTAAACTGAATTGCTTTTATAGAATACTTAGTAGCCGTGTTCTTGTCTTGTACCAAGATCATGGGAACTTTTTAATTACACAACAGCTGTCAGCCCAGTACCTACGTCATCTACCACTTATAAAGCAGCAGTAAGTACATACAAATTGCTTCAAAGTTTCCTTCCTTTTCAACAAGACTTATAGCAACACAAAAACATAGTTAGTAACAAGTCTAGGTACAATTTATTGCGTTATAACCGCCTGTTAACGTAGGCAGTAATTACGATCGATATTATTTTAAAATTCATAAGTCGTGTTCAGACATGCTAATGTAAACGAATTAATTATAAAACACTGTGGTGGAGGCGTGTTTGCGGGTTTTATAACTTTTTTAGAAATATGGCGGAGTTGTGGCCGGTAATTATGTGCTGCCAGAATGTGAAATATGTGGCCCAAGTGAGGCTTTTGAACATTAACCAACATTTTCAATGACATACCTAATCAACTGGAAAACTTATGACAGAGTCTTGATCTGCCGAGCGTTTCTCCAACTATACTGTGGTCGGCTTCAAGCTTAACTATATGCAGTTGAATAGTAGTATGTTACTGCCTATGTGACAAAATATTTTCTTCATAGTCGATTCTGCCTTACAAGTATCTAGATAATGATGTCATCAACGAATGCCTTGCCTTTCTCAATTAATAAAATTAAACCTGGTACTGATGAATACCATTAGTATACATGGAGCGACCGCTATCTGACCTCTTCAGTCCTGTTTTTAGGCAATACGATACTTCTTGGTAAGGCTAGTCGTCAGACTTTCGGGGTTCTAACTACCCGTAGTATCGACTGTCTAAGATCTACAAGGTATACACAAGGTCGCCGTTTTTATGTTCTTTCCTTGGCAAGTCACCCATACGTGACTTGTTTATCCTACAATCAGCCAATGCTGTCGTTTTTATCAATCCATGCGCCCCTACAGTCTTACAACACTTAAAAGTACGTCGACGTACTTTTTGAGTTCATAATGGAGACAGTTTGAATACTTTCTGGTTTAACTAATAGGTCTCTAATTGCCTTATCATGAGATAATTGAAGGGGAGATGAATGGAAAGGAAGATTATGATGACGATGCAAGGCTAAACAGTGCCCCATCCATAAACAGCATATTTGTCCCTTGTCATCATCGGTAGGTCCACTGTGGCCTTGACTAGAACCTCCGCAACCGGCTTCAAAGTAATAAAAATGGAGGTGTCATAAACCTGCAAATATCTCGTTAAATCCAGTAACATTAGCATTCAAGACCCTTGCACAAACGCCAGTTTTCTCTTAAAATACACATCCAAGAGCCAGACTTCTTATGAAATCGATTAAAATCTAGATCTTACCGACTGACAACCAATGATTTACATCGCATAATGTCTGTTCAGTGTTATCGATAATGCTATCGATTGGGAAGGATCGACAATGAATCGGTTTGTTTCTTGTCACGCTCTGTGGTTTTGAAGTTAACGCCATACTGCTGAGTTAGTCATGAACTCCCTTATTACGACCACTGGTAGCCTAGTCTGATTAACTGTCTAAGTATAATAAAAGTAGTCTTGGTTATCGATGGTATGAATTTAATTGAATGAAGATACCAGACCAAAAATACAAAAACTAAAACAAATATCTCCTATGTTAAGATTAGTGCAATTAGGATTAACGAAATTTCTTCATCTAGACTCGTTGATGTCCCTAAGAAGTTGAATAATAACATCGAGGAGTACAGCCCGGCAAAACAGAGTATGACGCCGTGGTACGTGTCACAAATTTTTCATTTTGAAGGAGCCACTATTTTGCAACACAACTTTCATTATTTAAGTCGTATTTTTTTTTTAACGTTGCCCCACACTAGGATTTTTTCCTGTATCGTGGGTGCGTTTACAAACATTTAAACTCACATACACAAACAGCCAGACCCGGTACAAGTACCTGTAGGTCATACAAATATTTGTTCCGTGCGGGGATCGAACTCACAACACGCGGCGCAGCAGCCGATGGCTGAACCACTGCGCCAACCGTGTCGTTTGACCTACAGTCACAGAAGGAAGAACCCTGGGTAAATGCGCTTGACGCAAACATTACCTACACGTGTTGTATTTTTTATGCACCACAGTAATAATATATTGTTCGACACTGTGGTCAATTTGCATAATCATGTTACAATGTTGCTTTTGTAAATAGCGCTCAACACGACAGATGGTGTTATCAATCGTTGTTCTCAAGAAAAACATTAAGTATACTTTATTGAAAGCATAGGAATATTAGCAGCTGATACAAACACGTTTTATTTCCCAGGTATAAAGGAAAATACATTCATATTTTACAATAGGATAATAGTTTATGTAGGACTTGCAGCCACCTGACACTGTGTATGTGTATTTACTTATATAAATTGTAACGTATGTGTTATTCTGAAGTTTAAGCTATAATACTGGTAAGTTTCATCAAAATCCGTTTTAGACTTTTTGCGTGAAAGCAGTGGCGGACTAAGCTCGTCAGAGGCCCGGGGCGGAAATACTGAATGAGGCCCGGGGCGGCAAAGTTGAATAAGGCCCCCCCAGCTTTTATAAAAATGTAGTTTTTTATT
This sequence comes from Phlogophora meticulosa, assembly GCA_905147745.2. Lineage (NCBI taxonomy): Eukaryota > Metazoa > Arthropoda > Insecta > Lepidoptera > Noctuidae > Phlogophora > Phlogophora meticulosa. The sequence continues at coordinate 799,788 of LR990523.1, forward strand.
CAGTTCACGTTTGTATGTAGTGTTTATGTTTATTTCGTTAATATCTGGCAAGTGAAATTAATTTCAAAGAACCCGGTACAAAGACGAGAATTCCCCCAGCGAATTGGACGGGTTCAGCAAAGTTAAAAGAATATTAGTCCCGCGTAAAAAGTCTAGATGGCTGTAGTGTTTTGATCTTGATGAAATAATGTAGGTTAGGTACTTAGCACATTTTTAAAGTCTTGTTTAGGATTTGCTCAGGGGAATGCGGAGGCATTTTGGGGCCCCCCAAGAGGCCCGGGGCGGGCCGCCCCTTCCGCCCCCCTGTTAGTCCGCCACTGCGTGAAAGAGTAACAGACATCCTTACATCTTCACAAACTTTCACATTAATAGTACCCACTAGCCGACCCGGGAAACGTAGTTTTGCCATTTGAACCCAAAAAATAAACCAAAAAATTAAAAAGAAAATGTTTGCGTCGGACCACCATTATCACTTAGGGGTATAAGAAATAGATGTTGGCCGATTCTTAGACTTACTCAAAATGCACAGAAATCGGTCCAGCCGTTTCGGAGGAGTTTGGTAACAAACATTGCGACACGAGAATTTTGTATATTAGAAGAGAGAATAGAAGCTGCGCCAAGGATGTTACCCAACATGAGATGATTCAAATTGCAACGGAAACAATTCGCTTTTCATTCACTTCACTATAATTTTACATCCTAGGTATGAGCTACTTTCATAACAAATTGCACCTTGTTTAACCCCATTCAGCTTGAAGGAGTAACAAACATACACACAAACACATCCCGACAAAGTTTCGCATAATTTATAATGTTAGTGTTACAAGAAAGATTGTCATACCAGCCTCTGTACAGTTTATATTATATGAATACTCAGTATCTAATAGTGCACTTAAAACCTAAATAAATAGAAACATATAAGAATATCCTGTAGATTTATTTTCGGGGGCATCATGGACAGCTCTTTTATCTACGCAAATGACAAAACGATTCATAAAGGTAAAGCCGCTTATGCGATCAGAGTTAGATAAAGTAACACGATCACAAAATACTGATACGAACTGAAAAGTAGGTCTTGTCAATTCTATCGATCTCTTTGCAAATTAAATCGACCGACTAGATTAAGTTCAATAGATAATGAACGTGGACAGAATAATAAACAATGTCCATAATTCTTAAACTGCAACATAAAACAACTTGGGGCTAAACAAATTTAATGCAATCACCGATTATAACCGATTAATATTAATCAATCAATCAACCGAGCACCTGCACGCTTAATAATCGATAATCGGTTTACGATCGAGACATTCCCCTGGCTTATTCTTAGTTGCAAGGCTTACGTAAGGGTCTTGTAGTGCCAATATGGCGGAACTCACACGGGCCACGTGATAATATATTGTCGCTAGTGACAACACTCTGTGTTGGAAAGTAAATGGTTTTTATCAGAGATGGAACACAGACTGTGTTGATTGTTTTAAGATTAATTGAGGTTCTGCTTTTGACTACCGGGTCGGGACAGCGGCATTAAGATTACTCATATGAAAATTCCTGGCAACTTCTGGCCTAGAGTCTGTATTTATGCCCAGTTGATGGCAATGGACTCGCACGTAATAACATCGGACTTGCACATAATTGGTAAAATGTGGGTCTACCTTTACCTAACTCTTTATAAATTACAGGCGTGTTCGTATGTGATGTTTCTATAACCTGGTAAGTCTTACCTGAATTCCTCAAAGGGTTCGGCAGATTTATGGAGCGAGCCTTGATTATAGAGATATAGATATAGATATAGAGATTTTATTTGGTGATGAGTATATGCAAAACCGTAACGACTTTTATTCCTATCTTTCTTGGTCCTTCACATTCTGGTACATAGTTGCAAAAACTAAGACGAAATCAATATGTTTTATGTGAGTTCAGTCATCAATACTGCTCTTATAAACCGACAATAAATCCGATACCGCGTGGGCTATGACTGCCCACGGAAAACTTTATTGAATTCTCATGTCCACACAAATACTGACCCTAAACCTGGCAAATAAAGTTGCTTTCCCAGTGTGGTATCTCGAATGCAGTTTACAGACTCACTATTGTTTCTCGATTTGCGCCAAACATTACTTTTTATCGTTCCGAAGTATCGAGATATCCTTTTGAGTTTCGATTCGCAGTTTTTATCGATTCTCAGTTATATTCCCGTGGTTATAAACTGGTCGGGTTATGATATTGTGTCGTAAAATGTTTGTATTTTATAACTGTATTCCGTATCGTGGCGCCTTTTGTTAATTCAGGGAAGAAAGTTTTGTTGTTATGAGGCCGAATAAATGAAGAGATGTTAACTTTGTTCTCCCTCCAATCTTGTAGTCCTGCACATTCATTTCTAAGATAATTAATTAGGTGATGAACCTCATTTTCAATTTGTCTCATTTTCTCCACAGGACACAGTTCATCTTTGATAGTAGACATTTATAATTACATATTATATTGCAGACCCGACTTTATTGGTGTTGATCTTCAAAAAGATCAGGTAGTACTCGCAACCTACATGCATGTATAATCTGATGTGACGAAGCAAAAGGAGTATGTAAGGATTGTAGCTGGTGAAGTTTTATATTTACTGCCAATCCCCATGGGAAAAAGGCATTAGTTTATGTATGTTGTATATTGTAGATATATATTCTATCACCTCAGTTATTCATCCTCATCATCTGCCTAGCCTTTTCCCAACTACGTTGGGGTCGGCTTCCAGTCTAACCGGATGCAGCTGAATACCAGTGTTTTACATGGAGCGACTGCTTATCTGACCTCCACAACCCAGTTATTGGGCAACACGACACCCTTAGTAAGACTGGTTGTCAGACTTTCGGATTTTTGACTACCCGTAACGACTGTCAAAGATCTACAAATGACAGCCGGGACCAACGGCTTAACGCTTATCACCTCAGTTATTATGGAGTATAATTATGCCAAACTGAAACCCAAAAATGTATGGTTCACCTGGTGAAGGTGGTTAAAAATAAATATAGAAGTGAATATAGAAGGTTATACCCACTGCTGGTAACTTTACTTCGGGATTATCAATATGAGGTTATTGTCTACAGCCACTATATGTAGTTCGTAGTAGATAACCAAGAATTTAACCGTTACTTGATATACGTAACTAACTGACGCCTAATAATTTATAAAAGTTATTAGCCAAGAATAAACATATTGCTATTAATTTATAGTTTATTTAATTATGTACTTAAATTTTCTAATGTGATTTCTGCTGCATAGCAACATGAGTAGTTTCCAGTAGGGATAAGGGTGTGGATGCTTTGGCAATGGTCCTGCTGTCTATGCAGGACCATCATTACAGGCCATACAACCTTGCTTGTAAAAATAGTGTCAGTCTGGCACAACACGTCTCATTAGCATGTCGGTGACGCAAAGCCCCTAGCAAAAGAAAAAAACCTTTACAAACGCAACCATTACTCCCGCCTGATCATATCGTAGTCCCCGTAATTCCCCATCTTTCTCCCATAAACATTCCCCGTTTATAAACCGATGGGACCCGAAGTTAATTGACCCGACCCGTTATTGTTTGGTTGCTGGTTGCCGAACGATGTATTGCCGATAATTGCCGGTTGCCGGCGGACGCCAATGAAATATCAAATTATAAATTACGCGCGGTTACTGGATATTGAATGTTTTCCATTAATTCTGATGATTTTATTGAGATATCGTGAGTGATGGATGGTGTGTGTGTTAAACAGTTTTGGTGGTAGGTAAATAACTTGTTTAAGTTGCGAGTGGCTGTCTGGTAACCGTCGATTTCAAGTTTACCCCATAATCTTTTAAAGATTCTGTTAAGGAATTATTCGATGATGAGGATGATGATGAGTGGAATGGAAAGTAGAACCAAGACACCATAGTGGACAAGAAATAGATTATTTAACGACTAAATTTGACTCAGGCGGGATTTACATAAAACATATGTTGGATAAATCCAAATTGGGTGAAGGATGATCAGCGAAAGCGATCAACAAAACAACATCTCGTGAAGCTATTTTCCTCCCTCGAATGCGAAGACCCATTTAAGAAGAAGAGAAGCTAACTATTAGGATTACGGCAAATGGAGATGTATGCAAGAAGAAGGCATGCTGCGACCCCGTATACCTTGGGGTAAAGGCAGGAGGATTGATGATAAGAAGCTCACTAAAGACTCAAGCATTACCTCATACTCGTTTAGAACCATTTAAATCTTTAGCAAGCATCCTGTACGGGCTTTAATCTTTAATCTTGAAATTGTGGTTTTAGATTCAAAGTCATTGAATAGGTACTTGTACCAAATGGCAAATAATTTATTTTAATGATTTGTACAGTTGATTGATGTGTTAACTACTTAGCATTATATTGTAAAGATTCAAGTTCTTCTAACTTATCAGACATTTTTTTTTTGCTGGGGACTTTGTTACGCCACTTCTTCTTCGCAGCAAAAACACTAGGAGGGTGGGCGTTTTGGAGGACTGGTGTGAATTCATATGTAATTTTTGAAGAACACATAGTCACCCATATTTGTTTATTTTGACTAGCATTGCGAGCCATTTACATGAAAATACACACATAGCTTGTATCGCTGCCGATGCTTTCTTCATAGATACTGCCATAAGTTCCACTGCAATCATATTCAATAAATTGTCCCGGTAACACGATCTCACGTGAGAAACGGCTGTAACCTTAGTGATGCAACCTCTCATCGTTCCATACATAGCCAAGTACCACCAGCGAATTCCTGAAACTAGTAATTTCCAAATCGTAAACAACGAGTACTGAGTACGGTCAGCAAAACAGGCGATTGCGGACGCAGTGAAAGTGCGGTCGTAAAATAAATCATTCGGTAACACAATGAGCAGTTAACCGCACAAGATTACCGCTTCATTTGACTTATTGATGGTTTTGTACGGTCGGCAAAATAAAATGGGAATTAAAAGTAATATTTACAGGCACTGCGTGTGATTGGTACATGTTTAAAGGAGAAGTTAATCATAGCACTGTTTATACTGCACGGTCTTAAAGGAGTCGTAATGAAATTGCTTGGCACGCTGATATACTTTTCTTTTTCATTCTGTTTATGTTCTCGGCCAAGCATTTCAAAATGAACAAAAATGCAAACAAAATGCTTCACGGCTTTTTTTTACCTCCGAAACTTGACTTTTGCTTTGTTATACGAGTACTATTTGTTGTTTTTCACAAATATCACAATATGGTGGCGCTTATACAAAAAAAGGAAATATTTGTTTTTAAGATACTTAAATTTACAAAAATAATATTAGCCTATTATTTACTGTCCCACTGCAAGGATATTATTATTGCCTCCTCTCACACAGAGATGGTATGGGCATTAATCAACACGGTACAACAATAATGTTAGTTGCCTTCACCGATATCAGTGCTGTCCAAGTTAAACTTAGAAAGTGCGTATAAATTGAAAAAGTGAAAAATATTGGTACCTTGCCCGAATTTGAACCTACTATCTCATACATGAAACCTGCGCGGCCTGCGTAGGATCATAAAGATATTTGAGGTTTCTAAATAAGCACGTAAATCAACCTAATTACTACGGAAAAATCAGTGTACATTCAAGAACCAACAAAAAATCTCGCCGAATGCATAACCTCCTCCGTTTCTAAGTCAGTTAAAAATTAATAATATAGAGTCATTCTGTCTGACACTTTTATCATTAAATATATTAGCAAACTTTTCCCACAGATAATATTTCCCGCGTGCAATAGCACAAGGCTGTATAATTTTATTAATAAAATATTATAGCCATACAAATTGTTACATAAATTAATACCCACCAATACCTTTAAAGGCTTAATGGTCTATACTTTTAAATCGATTACATGTAGATAATGTTACAAGAGCACCTATTCCCATACTTAACAACTAGCTTTATACATTGTAGGCATAATCGGTAGAAAATTAATACTTGGCAATGATTTATGATGGTAATTAAATGATGGAAGTTGGTTGCAGAAGTAAGACTCCATACAATACTTGAAAACGAATTATCCTGTATTTGGACTTAAACTAAACAGAAAATGTAAATAGAAATGTGTTTTCTGAAAAATATACTTTAACACTTACACAGAAAGTTCATTTTGCGCAATGCTATCAATACATTTTTGACATATCAATACAGGTATGACATTTTCAATAGTACTTGTCATTCTGAAGTCGACTTAATAGGCACGAGAAAACAGTGGATATTTGTTTAATGTGAAAATAACATGTCAAATTTGAAAATGGAACATCCACGAATAAATTCTCCATCCACGGTCTATTTCCAGAAGTAGAAACATTTTGTAACCTGTCTTTTAACGTGATGAGTATGTGTATCTCTTTCTTTATAAGGCTACAAGAAAGAGATGCAAATACGCCAAGAGAATGGAAGCAATCGAAGAAAAACAATGTTTAGTGAAAATTGTTCATTGTTCAAAGAGAAACTTTTGTATTCTACTTTATGGTAATAACATAATGTGAAGCTGTTACAATTACCATGTAAATTGCAGTTCACAGTAATTAGCTCCCATGTAGTACATTGCACGTTGCATGAGGTGACAATGAGTATAGGGACATGCAGAAACAGAAGGGTGAATATTGTGCCTACAAAGTGTAGTCCTCAGAGAAGCTGCAGAAGTTAGTAGTGTCAAATTTATTTAATGGTTTTTCAAATTTATTCCAAAACTATAAGGTTTATGTTCGATTGGGAAAATTTGACAGTTTGTCATAGCTTGATGTGCTGGTGTCTATACAATAGCAGGATCATAAAATGCATGCACTTATTTATCTTGCATTTTATTATCGAAGTAAGTCATGATCGGACCCAAAAAGTAAAAGCAGCGACAAGAACAATTAAATCTGTTAATCAAATTTGTTAGTCAAATTTGAGTGATAATATTGACCCTTAGTACGACAATCATAATCGATACTTAGCATACCTTTGGCCACGCATTAGGTATTCCTGTCACTGTCACACAGCTGTCAAACTACAAGTGCAAGGCAGAGGACAGAACATAGATAAATAAGCTAAACCAAAGTATACACTAAGTAAAGTTATATGGCCTAACCATATCGGCTATAAATCAAGCCTAATAAAATATATTCTTATAATATTAAATACGGTACTGTAATTGTGAACAGCTACTCTGTCACAAAATTATATATAATCTTTGTGTCACAGTATTACGAACAAATAAATAATGCAATGTCATAATTCCTTAATCCTTGGGTTTCTCCAATTGTTAGCACGTTATAAATTACTTTCTGGGTTTTTTATATACATATACTGTACCAACATCAGCCCATAATAATTATTATGGTTCTTGATTTTATAATAGAGATAATTTTGATAGTAAAATTATTTTATTTAGACGCTTAGATAGTACCTAGTGTCTCAATTATTGAAAAACAGCTAAAGAAAATAAAACTTTATTTCGACAAGACCACGATTCAAAATTAAGTGTAAGCATGCTAGACGGACCAAAATATTTTCCTTGAGATAAAAGTAATCGTTTTAAAGAAAATTCTAGTCTAAGCTGTTTTAATATATTATTGATTTATTACTGATTACTGTTTACTGATCTGAGAATTAATAGGGTATTAGCTGATTATGGACACTATCGCGAATTAATGCTAAGGTTATCGCCCACTGCATGTCTGGAGTGACGTTTCTATTAGCATTGCTGACTTGGGAACTATTGAGTCTATTATGATTGGATTTTACCTGACATTTTGTGAAGCGGAATGATATAAATTTCCTAACTGTAACCTTAATAGATTGACTTGATTGCAGTAACTTCATGTGCTGTACCTTCTGCCATCTTATGACGACCTGGTCCGTCAGGAAGAACGTTCCTTAGAAAAGAACAGGTCTGACAATAGGGATGTGTCCTAGGTAAAAATATATTAAGTCTATTTAGTCCGTTAGTAAGATTACCGAAAAATATTGGACACGTGTTCTTTGCTTACTCAAATAAAAAAAAGTGATGTATATAGTGAAGATATAGCACATCAAAGTTCAGGAGAAGGGGCTTGTGACATCACTCGTACGTTAAAAGTGTAGCACGGCGTGACGTCTCGCGGAATTTCAACGCACTAAATCTTCTTCATTTTTGGTTGTCCAGTATATTCGAGTAATCCAACTTTTGGACCAATCAGAATTTTTAAATTGCAACAAGATCACAATGAGTTCCTCAAACATGACATGACTGTTATAATCACAACTAATTTACTCTACCATAAGGCTTACTTAAACTTTTCACTTTTAAATGTACAATAAAATCAAGGTTGTTATGAACTCGTTCCCATGATTATAAAGAAAACCATAAATTAAAATTAAAGACCTTCACACTTAAACTTTCACTACAAACTTTAGAACAGCTGACATGTCTGCTCACCTCACACGCAAATCACTTGCTCACCACCTATAATTAAAATATGCAGATTATAAAAGTGGCATCCGACGGTTCAACTGGGAGATTAATTTATTATTAATCATGAATAATCACAAGTACGTATAATATTAATTTATAACGCGGATGTATCGTAAACCTGTGATTTATTATGTTTGTGTCGGTTATAATTGATTATATTGCTTGTTTTATATTGAGTCATTTTTATTTTGTGCTTAATTATTAATCCTTCAATATTTATGTGAGTAAATTGTGTTATTGTGTACTTTTAAGTAGGAGCCTTTAGATAAACTTGCTTTGGGAATTTTGTTACATTATATTGTGTATTTTCTCTTCAACTTTTGACTTGTGACCCCCATATTCTTCTTAAACGTAAGGGGAAGATTTACAAAACAACTAAAACAAATCATTTGGGATAAGGACAGGATGATGATGATGATGATTGGTTTTTTCTCTCCAACTTAAAGATTATGACAGTAGGTGGGGTATTAGGGTGGGTATTCGCAGCAGGCGTTTTATTAGTTAAACTAGTTTATTAGTTTGACTAGTAGGTTTACTAGTTTGACGACCTATGTGGCGCAGCGGGCGACGGTCCGCCTGCGACGCAAGAGGTTGCGGGTCCGATTCCCGTCTTGGGACAAATGTTTGTACGATCTACAAAGATTTGTTCCGGGTGTTCTGGGTATTTGATATTTATGATAAAAATATCTATCTATGTAATGTATTGTATTAAGTATATCAGTCATCTAGTACCCATAACACAAGCTCTGCTTAGCTTGGGGCTAGATGATGCTGTGTGGATTGTCCAGCATTATTTATTTATTTATTGTATTCAAATCAAATCAGCTCTCCGCAGTCTTCTACCAACACGGGGTTCGTTGTTTGCATCCCGTATTTTTCTTAGATTTTTAACCATTGAATCTGATTTGTTATGATTTACTTATAGAAAAGACTATTCTATCTTTCTATTTATCTCTCTACCAGGAAAAGTAACGCTTTTCATGTAGTCCATTAATGCATATCAGAAAATTATAGCTTCCTCCATATAAAATTACTATTAATATTTCAAAAGAGTACTTTAAAATATGAAATATGCATCCACTTAATTCATTACACGACATAATATTTACTCAGTTTAAAAACCGCAAACCAAATATCGCAATACTTTGCATAATTATCGTAAAACACAACAACGCATGAATAAAGCACAGCATCCGTATTGAAATACAAACAATATATTGTCAACACAATGTTAATGTTTTTATAGTTCCGTAACTCAAAAGGAAACTACGGAACCCTTATAGTATTACTTCATTGTCCGTTTGTCTGTCAACACACTTTTCTCAGGAACGTGTGGAGGTGTCAAGTTGACATTAATATCAAACACGTAGGTCTATGGTCCCCTGGAGCTATAAAATAAATCTACTTTCTAAGCCAATGCAATAAAAATACGCGGAGTATTATGATACTCGCGAGTAAATCAAAACATATAATGTAGTACATCCCGCTGACCTACAATCATGAAATATGGCAAGAACCACAGCACAAGTAAAGGAAGAAGTACAAAAACCGTTAATTTGTAGTTTTATCTTATAAACAATAATATTTTGCGATCACAAACTTATACAAAGCGTAGTTACTCCTTCAATCCTACTTATGTTGTCGTCTGAATATTGTTCGGTGCTATCATAATTTACGAACTTCAGTAAGTACCTATTGTTAATTATTTTCGTGAAAGTTGTACAAAATTACATGACGCTTGTACGGAAATTGTCAGTTTTTTTTTAATTCTTTATTTTATTTATTTGATACTTAAAGCACACAAATGTACAGTATATTTTATACCGCCACTTGACAGGACTCAAATTTAAATAATCAGAGCAGTTATTTCCCGCATTTTGAACAACGTCCGCATTCTAACTTCAGTTACAAACTGTCAACAAAAAAATTGCGACTATATTTTGAACGTTTCTCATTACTGCAATTGACTTTCTGGTCATGCAAACTACTATAATTCGGAACGAAAAGTACGAAATCCACATAAGAAAAGTCGCGTGCGAAGTGCTAGTCTACTTAGTCAGTATTAAATATAAATAAACATATAAATAATATTTTCTGTGACATGACACAGGCGTTTGATTATGTTCAACATAATATATTACTAACTAAACTTGACGCATATGGTATACGAGGAAACGTATTTAATCTAATACAATCATACCTACAAGACAGAAAACAAGTTACACAAATTAGCAAAATAAATATGAGCTCCAAACGTGAAGAGATTTTTACGTCATGCGAGCGTACCGTCCCTCGTGGAGTTCCGCAGGGCAGTGTACTTGGACCACCCTTGTTTACAGTCTATATTAACGACTTCCCTAAATCCATTAAAAAACCCATGACATTGTTTGCGGATGACAGCACGATAACTATACCATGCCATAATAAGAATACATATGAAACGGACATAAAAAACACATTAATAGAAGCGTTAACGTGGCTTAATAATAATAATTTATAAATTAATATAAATAAAACTTTGATTATGCACTTTAGCCAACGATCATTATTGTTCTCTAATCTTGACATTGAATATAATAATAATAAAATACAGACAGCTAACACTACAAAATTTTTAGGCCTAACAATCGACAGAAAACTAAATTGGAAAGCGCATATTGAGGCTCTAGCCAAAAGAATAAGCAGTGGTGCATATGCGTTATATAAATTATCACGCACTCTTAATGTAGAATCGTTATCAACGGCCTCCTATGGTTTGATAGAATCCGTCATTAGATATGGGGTTATCTTCTGGGGTAACTCAACCGACAGGGATATCATCTTTAAAAGACAAAAGTACTGCTTGAGATCTATGTTTAATCTCAAAACTACTGATAGCTGTAAAAACTATTTTATTAAACATCATATATTAACATTACCCTCACTTTATATAATAGGTCTTTACCTATGAAATTGCCGTTTTGTATGAAAAAATTTAAATGAATTTTTTTCATGTATTTTTTATTTGTATTAATCGAAGTAATCACCCATGCAATCAATGCATCTTTGCCAACGCAGTGGCAGTTTATTAATGCCCTTCTTAAAGAAATCAGCTGGACGGGAGGCAACAAATTCTTCAAAGGCATTTTGTACTGCCTCTCGGGTATTGAATTTTTTTCCCGCCAAGAAGTTATCCAAATTCTGGAAAAAGTAGTAGTCTGTAGGCGCAAGGTCTGGTGAGTAGGGCGGATGACGGAGAGCTTCCAACCCCAGTTCTTGCAACTTGGAGACCGTCTGCTGTGCAGTATGAGGTCGCGCGTTGTCGTGCAGGAGCAGCGGAGACGAGCGATTGACCAATGCTGGTTGGAGATGTGCCAGCTTCTCCATCATTGTGTTCAATTCTTCACAGTACACATCTGCAGTAATGCTCACCCCGTTTGGTAAGAAGCTGTGTTGAATCACACCGGCGCTAGACCACCAAACAGTGACCATCACTTTTCTTGGGGTAAGTTTTCGTTTAGGGCATTGTTTAGGTGCTGAACCAGGATCCAACCAACTTGCTGAGCGCTTGCGGTTATCAAACAGAATCCATTTTTCATCGCAGGTAACAATGCGGTTCAAAATTCCTTCATTTGTGTGTCTGTTGAGCAGTGCAAGGCACGTCTCGACGCGTACTTCGCGCTGGCGATCATTGAGTTCGTGGGGCACCCATTTGTCAAGCTTTTTTACCTTGCCAATTTGACGCAAATGGACCAATATTGTTTTGACGCTAACGTCGAAAGCTGCTGCTAATTCAGCCGTAGATTGTGTATCATCAGCTTCCACAATCGCCTTTAATTCGTCATTGTCGACCAAAGTCTTCGGACGACCGCGAGGTTCATTTTTCAGGTCGAAATTTCCAGAACGGAAGCGAGCAAACCAATAACAGGTAGTGCGTTGGTTTGTAGTGTTAGCTCCGTAAACGTCGTTGATGTTGCGTGCCGCTTGTGCCGCGTTGCTGCCACGACGGTACTCATATTCCATAATTACTCGAATTTTTAACGTATCCATGATGACGAAAAAGATTTAAATGCGATGAAAATGTAACACTAATCAATAAACAAATGACTACTTTTGGAAAAAAAAATCCATGTTTTAAAAATAAAATTAATTTGAAATTAGAATTCTTAGCCAAACAAAAAAAATTTTGATTTGAAATGGCCAGTACTGCAGAACGGCAATTTCATAGGTAAAGACCTAATATTAGAAATAGTCATGTTCGTAAAAACAAATCCACAGTTGTTTCCTCGTATGGCAGACAAATTCCCTAGAAATAGACGTGATGATAGTAAACTATGTGGACATACATCGAAAACTGCACTTATGCGCAAGAGTGTTTTTTGCATGGCACCAATTGTCTACAACAAATTGCCCAAAAGTTGGAGAGAGCTAACAATACTTAAACTTAAAAAAACAATGAAGTCTTTTTTGGCACAAAAAGCATATTATAGTATTGCAGAATTTTTAAACGACTCATTGTGATAAAAATATATAACTTAAATATGCCATAGTAAATGTTATTTAATTGAATTCCTATTGTAAATCTTCATAATATAATTTTATTATATGTAATTTGTATTATTGGACTAGTCAAATATAAAATGAATAATTGGATAATGTAAATGATTGAATATATTTGATTAACTGACATTAATTAATGTCTAATTGTAATATTTTAAAATCAATGTATTAATACTATTTTTATTTTATTTTTTCCAAGATATTTGCACGCCATGAGAAATGGCAAACATGTCGTGAGCTAATCTTATTTACGACCTTGCATCTATTATTGCATATGCATCTATTATTTTAATTTTGTATGTGTACACATGTTTGCGCAAATAAAATTTCTTATTCTTAAATAAAATTGAAGTGTCTGTTTATAACGTCGAAAGAACAGCATTTTACTAAATGCATACGAAAGTTTATTCGGAAGTAAAACCAAAAATCGAATTTCAAAATGTTTTGTCTGTCTGTCTGTCCGTATGTCAGTCTGTTTGTTTAAGATAATCTCCGAAATGGCCGGACTGATTTCGACAGGAATTTCACTTAGGCTTTAATTTCAGAAAAAGAATTAGGGATCCGCACAACAGCAAACCATGAAATTTTGTCAAAGTCTACATGGACAAATTCGCGGGCACAGCTAGTTCCTAATAAATAAAAGAGAGAGTATCATTCAAGGCACTTAATAAACTTATTTATAAATTACGGACAATATCTTCAAGTTTACAACATTGTAAACAGAGGTGCCAATACAAGGGTCGTGTACGTAATAAAATAATAATGAATGTGACATAATAATGGATGGAGATTGTCGATACGTATGGAATAGGAAAGCCGTGGAGTTGTGTCAGGAATGTCGTTGTAGAATTACTGGGACTTAAAGGTTATCGTTTCCATTAGGTAACGATTGTTAATATTATTAAAGCGAAAATGGCAGAATATGGTTAGGATACCGTTAAGTAAAGAAGAAAAAAAGGAATTAAAGTTTTTTTTCCATTATGTGGAAAAAGGAAAAAATTACTCTGAATCTCACATTTAACTAGCTCATCTTGGAACTGTACAATTAAACTTAATCGGGAATCATTAAGTGTAGGATGAATTCCCTTCAAGATTTTAGGTTTATTCAAATTTAGGGAAAAAAGTAATTAATTACAAGTAATATCGTTTTTTTCCGACAAGAAACTAATTCAAGTGACCAATTAATTGGTTCCACTGAGATTGCCATTAAACAAACATTAAATTATGAGACAAACCATGCATGAAGTCGTTAATTTCATCAAATAGTTTTATCATGTCCCAATAAACATGGAAACCAAAATATAAATGCCAACATCCACTCCCCACACGGTGGCTAACATTGATTTATCACGAATATTCATTTCAACAGGCTGACTGTCAGATTGCGCGCGATTACAGTCTAGATTTATGTCGCGATGCCGCGTCTGCCCGTGTGGGAGCTTGCGTAAAGGTGCGTCAGCCGAACGTGCGTTGCTCGTGGAATGAACTTTGTGGTGAAGTTTTAGTTAATACGTAGTTAAGTCATCATTTTATAAATATCTATCTATTCCATATAGTGTTTCAATATCTATACCTATTACAAGTTTGCCTCTTTCTCATCTCCTTCACTGTTTTAGCACTGCGCTGATTTCTTTTAAGCCCTTAGTCTAAATTTATCCTGATCAAGATATAATGATCCTTCTGCCTTTATCGTAATTTATTTGGGGTCGTGACAGCATTTCCTTTTCGATCATACATCTCTATTTGACCTCGTCTCAATTACCACCTCAATTCTAGCATTATCCTCTTTCATACACTCCATTATCCTTATCAAGATAAAGTTAAATAATGTCGAAACGTGTTTGTGACGCTTGATTTCTTCTGGGTGAACTTCATCCAAGTGTTACTGTACTGTACTTGTCTTGTGGTACTTGTTTCAAACTTACCATTCCTTCTGGTCTGTTGATTTTACCAGCAACAGACCTGTAACAGACATTAATTTGTAAAGAGACTTGTTACTTCTACTTAACGTCGTGTAAACTACATTGAAATAGACTGTTTTATTGACTGGACAATTTCATTTTATAGCTGCCGTGCTAGTTCTTGTTACTGCAGACTTTATGCACTTCCTGGTTATTGTTAACAATCAATAGAGTTAGACATTTTTTATATTCATTTCTTGGTAACACTGTGTATAGTTCTTGTATCCTGCTAATATTATCGCACGTCTAATTTTGTCTGTGGTTGCTTTTATAACAGCAATATACTCGTGTTGAAAGTGTGATTTAGCACGATAGTGGCTATGTCAGAGAAGTCACTGACATAATAGGTACCTACGCATGCCAGTAACGTGCATGTTTATACCAAATACTATTATAATTAACGCGCGACTGCGATAGTGTGTGGAGGCTCTTAGAGAAGAAATGTTGTAGTGCTGACAGCGTGATTTAGTGCGATAGTCGCCGTGTCAGAGGAGTCGCTGATGTAACGTATGCCAGTGCCATGCGTGTTTGTTTCTCCTATTCAAATAATGACTTTCCGTTATGGGTAGTCCTAAGTAAAACTTAGGAAAGAAAAGTGTTTGTGGCTGCAGGCAGTCAATGGTATCGTTGTGGATGGATGACCAAACATCAAATCATCATAACTGTTACGTGTATTCAGAAACTCGTAGGTCAACCAACCATTTTAACCGGGGTCAGATAGGCAGCTGGTTTATGTAAAATTCAGGCATTTAGTTGCATCTTGTTCATAAAAAATTTTATCTAAGCAGATGATAACATAATTATCAAGCTTTGAATGCTTATTAGGGCGGAACTTACCTTGTTATTTGTATAATTTGATAATTGTATAATTATATTAAAATTTAATGAAAAAATAAAAATAAAAAACGAGCTTTAACATGCACGGTCATTCAAAACAAACGTGTATGCTAAATTACATATTTTTTTCAAAAAAAGAAGCCTTAAGTTACTTCTTATTACATTAGCTATCAACCAGTGAATGTCCCGTAATATTAGGCCCAGTAGTTTCGCAGATAGGCCAAAACAAACAGACAGGCAGACAAAACAAATATGGTTTTTTGGTATAACAACCGTATATAATTATACGGTTGTTCATATGCATTTAGTAAAAAGCTGTTTTTTTCATTTTGTCGTTACAATCAGACACTTCAAATTTAGTTATTTGTATAAATGTATAAGACAACACAACTTGTATTTTCCTATGTTTATGAAGGATAAGGTATTTGTATAGACAAATACCTTATCCATGGGCCTGCGAAGCCTAATGACAAATAAATAAATAAATAATAAATTAGCGAAGAGTTAGAACGTCACAAATCACAATTGACCATAAATAATAAGGCAGTACGCACACTACGCTCCTATACCTAGCAAAATACTGCTTACTCCACGTAAAATATTGTTCATTGATTTTACATACTGATTACTTGATGTTTTATGCATGTTTATAACTTGTAATTAAGTTTATGACCGGTAAAGTAAGTAAGTATATGAACAGAAATATCTTTGCATTTTATTTAGTGTTTAACTTAGAAAGCGCACTCGAGTGGTTGGATTTGATTAGGTAACTCTTCAATAGGGTTTGCCTCGTTGGTTTAGTGGCCACAGGCGTTTCTGCTAAGCATGAGGTCCAGGGTTGAATTTCTAGGTGTGTTATTGGAGTTTTGATCTGGAATTTCTCAGTAACAGCCCCAGGCTTGGATCTGTGACCCAGTTAATGGCAATATGCTCACCCCCTTTTACATGGGACTTAAAAATAAATTGTAAAATGTGACTTTAAGTGCACTTCTGCCTAAGTCTTAAGAGATTATTATCGTGATTATCAAGGTGTTTACAAAAACAACGTCATCACCAGTTCCACAGAAGTTTTTAAACCGTAGAGTATAGAATATAATCGTGTGGTCTCCAAGCAACCAAGGTTACTTCTAGATTGTCTTGCCTATAAGCTAATTTTATTATTCGGGTAATGAATCCCAGACCCCATTTTCTTCTTTCTTTTTCTTTCTTTTAAAGAAAAAAAAGAAAAGATTCCAGGACTCTATGTTCATCAAACTATTCAGGAAAATCAAAGAAACGATGATGTATTGTGTGAAAGGTGATATGGCTTGAAAGGAGGTCACTATTAATGATGTATGGAAGAAGACATGCTGCAGTGACCCCAAATAAATTATAATGATCTTTATAATAATGATCTTTATAAAAATGTGAAGAGTTTTACTTCCCACTTTATAACAAGCGACTATAATCATTACTACATACAACTCACCCACACAATGACAGCACATTATAATTCACAAGCAACACTATAACTAAATCTACTTAGATTGTCATCTCAACTTCACATTAAGATGCAAACCCAGCCTGTATTATATTATGACCATATTAAAATGGTAATCAGTCGTTATTATGTCTTGTGTTAGACTCGTAAAACTTAATTGCTTATTACTATTCTATAGGTGTAGAGGAAGAATATAAAGTTAAATTTATTAGCTAGTTTGATGCAAGGGTGTGACGTTTTTAAGTCATGCATTTTATTTTAAAATAAAAGTTTATTGGAAGTTGGCAGTCTTAAATCCGTCTGCGACTTTTTTATTTCTATTATGTTTTTATTAGATTACGATAGTGAAAAAGGAGTCAGGCGGTTACGTTTTTTTCTTTTGAGGCACGAACCGGGTAGGGTTCCGTACTTCAAAAGGAAAAAACGGATAGTAACAATTGATTTAAAAATGTAAATGTATTTACTACATATTCTAATGGATAAGTGCAATCTTAAGATATTTTTTTTGCATATTTCGTTAGTAGTTCTAGACTTCTTACCTGAAAATATCAAAATAATGTTCTTTCTTGTAACTCAGAAATCCTTAATTTTATTAATGAAATTTATTTTTTCCTTTGAAAGCATGATGTGATTTAAGTGTCTTCTTTCAAACTTTGATCTTGAATAATTCAAACCACCTTTTTCGTAAGAGTTGTGGCACTCTTCCAAAGATTAATATCCCAATGTGTAGTCACCCTAAGAGAATAATAAAATGCAAAATGAAATTAATTCCGAAGTTAATTTGACGTGACAAACAGCAAAATACATTAGCTTGAATTTCAAATAAAGAATTCATATTCATTCACTCGATTCTAATAAGCGGGATATGAAAGTGATCATTCACTCGTTCCGTTCATTTGAAACCGTTTGCTGTGGTGTTGAATGAATTCTAAATTTGAATGAAATTGATTCTCGGATGTATTAAGGTACAGGCACACGATTCTACTAAATGGTCTTTTAACTAACAAATTATTACCTTCGCGATGCAGTTTGGATTAATGAATTTATGTATGGATGATCGTCTACACGAGTTCATACTTTGAGTCATAGAATGTGGTTATATTCACTATATTGTATTCTTGGATGATTGCAGTGAGAAAAATATGGTGACATTATAGCGGTAATAAACATTGTGGATTTTTCACTGACTCATTTTGTATTAGCATCTTGCATTGTTGTTGCTTACGTGTTGTCAGTAGTCAGCAATGGTTACAAAGACACAGAAAAATAAAAATAATGCAGTGCCAAAGCCTTTTCTCATACAGAGAAGTCACGAGGATTAATCACCACGGTCGCTTGCTCAAGGAAGGTTGGTGATATAAATCTTCATTATTTAAAAGTCTAGGTTTCCTCACGATATTATCACTCACCGATGTCAGTGATGTCTAAGACAAACTTAGAAAGTACACATAAAATGAAAAGGTAAAATTAATACTCGCCCGGATTTGAATCCAGAACCTCATGCATGAAAGGTGAGGCTGAACCACTGGACCATTACGTTAGTACAATATAGTAGAATAAGGAAAATCAATGGCATGTTAATGATTAAGATCAGCGTGTGCAAAAAACATTTAAAAGTAATCAAAACAATTACCAAAAACAATAGTGCACCTTCCCACAACTCTATTAACCCTGAAACACAAATGAAATTTAAAACTTGCAGACAACCCGAAACTTCAATAAATCAGGCACCACCACGTGGGCATATAATTGATGAGCCTGTGGACCTGAAGATTAATGCTCCCGTTTTTAAGAGTGCCGCCGATGTGTGCGGCCCGAGACAATAGAGTGACGCCCACATTCAGTGGGGTTATCGTGATTGATACGCCGTTATAGGTGTATGATGTCTGTAGAATGGAAATGTGTTGATTTCTGTAGAATGGAAATGTGTTGATGTCTGAAGTATGTTAAAAGTAATTGTTTAGTATGTTGTGTAAGACCAGTCTCACCAAAACGAAAAATAAATACCTTATAACTATCAAGTTTTCGTTCCAAAACATGAATAATTGATGTGGGAAAGAAGGTTGCAAGGCTCAAGTGGGATTGGGCAGGTCACGTGAGCCGCATGCATTGTGACCGTTGGGCAAATACATCATCATCTTCGGGCACATAATAGGTGCCCGAAGATGGACGGCGCCGTAGAGGTTGGCCCAGCAAGAGCTGCTTTGACGACCTGGACACATTCTATGAGAGCTGACACGAGGTGGCGCGGGAAAAGAGTAATTGGAAGGAATTGGGGAGGCCTTTGTCCAGCAGTGGGTCAGCATCGGCTAAAATAAAAAAATAAAATAATACCAATTTGGGTTGCAATTTTAGCTAAAAAGCAATCACTTCATTGTGGTTCCATCTTACTCTAATAACACAAACCAACGTTACACAAATAAATGGTCATTTAAAGGACTTAGATTCTTCTTTTCCATGAAAAATTGTCCCCAGTGACTTGTTTCATATTATTTTATCAACGTTCTGGGATAAGATGTAGGATAATTTATAATGATAAAGCTAGTTTTTATCCAAGATAAAGATTTAAGACAACCAGCCAGACTACCAAACTACTATGACTGATCGTAGTATTAAATACCAATAATATCCCACCATTACATAATTCAACTTAAAAAAAAAACAAACAAAGTCACTGTCTTTGCTAGTCAACAAGAAATGTGAATGTGTGAGTTTCTTAAGAGTGTGTGTGTATCTATGTGTGAACATAGTGAGTGATTGATTACCTTCAAAGCTTCGTAGAGTTAATGAATGTAATGTTTGTAAGATTTTAATATATTATTCTATTGTGTTGCTGTCATTAGTAAGACTTCAGTTAATGATGACGTATGCCATCTGGGGCCTTTCTATCTTGAACAATAATTTTAGAACGTTTATGATTCTGTATTATGTATATCTACTGGATTGTTTAAGGTTTCTAAGAGACTAGAATACTAGAGTAGTATAAGCTTTTATTATGTTTTATGTAAATTTGTTAAATTTGTTAAAACTGTTTTGACGTGTATGAGACACGTCAAAACAGCGCGCTTGCTTTTGATTTTAATACCAATCGATCGATATTGGAATTTCAACGTAAGTACTCGAAATTGTGGTACTCTTGAGAGTTCGAGTTTATTTTGACAGCTGTGAATTTCACTAAATAATATAATCACGTAACTGCAAAATTAACATGGGAATCGTTCTGACTTCAGATCGTTTTCTCTCAAAAGAAACACTGAAACCAACTTAGAAGATTTTTATATTTGATTAGTCTCAGAGATCATAATATTTTGAGTATATATCCACACAAATTTGATTGGACCTGTGCACTCCCGTGCACGCATTAGTTAATAAGTAATCGTGTGACTCAACTCAGAACTTCAGTAGCTCAACGACTCAACAACGAGTTTGACGTAGGTACATGTTTAATTAAATTTAAAACTCCGATGTATAAAAGTAACGTAGTAAAATAATGAAACATACAAAACTATTTATATTTCCATATTAGAAAAGTAAAAAAAAAAATCCTGGCTGGAAATATAAACCCACATTTCAAAACAGTACCCTAGTTTTTCTCATTTACATTCCTTTTCTAAGTTACCATTATAAGCGGTAGTAAGTTGGAACAGCTACGGGTTCCCATGTAGGCTAGTATTGGTGAGCATCAGTCATAGGCCGTTAAAGTCCACTTAGGTGGAACACGTCGTAACACTAACTCTGGTGGCGATTAACATAAAGTTTTCATTTAAAGCACTAACATTATGAAACAATTCATCGGCCGAGGGCGGGTGGGGTCGCTGTGGTAGCGGTCAGCATTTTTTGGCTTAATGTAGAATACTAATAATTCATTTGCCAATAACGTAGATATCTCTACCTCGTTGGTCTACTGATGAGCGTGAGGTCCTAGGTTCGATTCCTAGGTCAGGCAGTGTTATTGAGTTTTTCCAGTGGGAATTTTCTCATTAGCAACTCGGAGTCCGGATATGTGCCCGGTTGATGGCAATAGGCCGCCCCCTATTACATGGGACCAGTGAAATGTGAGTGTAACTGTTAGTGCACCTCTGCCTATCCCTTCGGGGAATACAGGCGTGGTGTTATGTGTAATCTAGATGTACAAATAATATGGGTAGTTTTTGGTGATTCCCAATACATTATATCTTTCGGCATGCAACATTGTTTAACGTACACGAAAAGAAAAAAATATATAGTACAATAAATAATATCAAATTTAACCAATAGCAAAATTATTATTTAAAACAAAACACTATTAATGATCATTCATTCAAAATAATAATCTCAGTATTATAAAGATGGAGTGCTTCCACTTGTACTGTTATTTTTATTTTCACTACATTTTGCAATTTGTCTTGAATTTGCAATTTGTATGTGATTTTTTTTTATTTGCTCTATAATTTTTTGTGATCAAAAGCAAAGTCAAAATTGTAGTAAATATGGCTACCTACAATATACCTCATATGTAGGAGCAGTAAATAAGTAATTATTAATGAATAAGGTTGTTTTTTTGTAAAACATACTTATCGTCTGAAAATTCTTGTGATAACAGCTATAAGTCTGTTTTAAAAGCAGACTAATAAAATAGTACTTTCCAACACCAAGGTAATTTTCTTATAAAATAGCCCATCTTTCAATGATATACCTACTCGCAGGTAATTATAGTTACATTAATTTAGACGACCGATGTGGCGCGGCGGGCGAAGGTCCGCCTGCGACGCAAGAGGTTGCGGGTTCGATTCCCGCCTTGGGACAATTGTTTGTACGATCTACAAATATTTGTTCCGGGTGTTCTGGGTATTTGCTATATATAATAAAAAATATCTATCTATGTAATGTATTGTATTAAGTATATCAGTCATCTAGTACCCATAACACAAGCTCTGCTTAGCTTGGGGCTAGGTGATGTTGTGTTTATTGTCCAGCAATATTTATTTATTTATTAATCATCACTCAAAGATTTTATACGTCATAAATAATCTAATAATTATTAAAATGATTATGGCTTTCCAAATAAAAGATTATCACCAATTAATCATTAATTATATACAATCAGACATGGTTCGTATTAAGATTTTGTTGGAAGATAAGTGTTTCTATCATTGCGGTTCGTAAATGACAATCAAAAATCAAGGTTATTCCATCGGCTGATAAGCATCCGTAATAATGGGCAGTTTGTACAAAATTATTTGTAAATCTACTAATTTATTTTTCTTGAAACAAAAAATTTCGTATATTTTATTACAACACAACATTGATCCTATATTCCAGGCACAGGTGTGCCCATAGTTACAATTTATTCTCTAGTTATATTTAAGTCCCATGTAATAGGGAATAAAAATAAATAAATAAATAAATAATGCTGGACAATCCACACAGCATCATCTAGCCCCAAGCTAAGCAGAGCTTGTGTTATGGTATGGGTACTAGATGACTGATATACTTAATACAATACATTACATAGATAGATATTTTTTATTATACATAGCAAATACCCAGAACACTCGGAACAAATCTTTGTAGATCGTAAAACATTTGTCCCAGGGCGGGAATCGAACCCGCAACCTCCTGCGTCGCAGGCGTACCTTCGCCCGCTGCGCCACATAGGTCATCTCCAATGAACCTTTTGTCAAAATCCAGCCTCCGGTCTGCCAATAAGAAAATCCTGATGTAAAAACCCAATATCACTTAGCCCAACCCTGGCTTTAGCAGTAGCAGCAATTTTCTATTTCATCATCATCAAAATTAAAATCATAATCCAAAATTCATTGTTCCAATTTATCGTAATCCACCAAAACACACGCCTTTTCATGCATGCATGTTCACCGCCATTACAAAAGTTACTTTCATTCTAGTCACATCAGTTTTCATACGATCCATCTACCGTGTCTTAGGTCTTCCTCTACTACTGTTACCCTCCACATTCATAACTTTCCTCATAATATCATCCTCCTTCCTCCATATCACATGCCCATACCATGACAAACAATTTCTTTTACTTGCAAAATTATAGTTACGTGCAAAAAGACCTGCCTTTGTAAATGTCCGTCATTTAAATACCTGTGTAACAGTATAATATATTTATGAAACACCTGAAATAGGGTAGTGTCCTTAAAAAATCCAATTGGTCCGAAATTTAGATCACACAAAAGTACTGGACACGATATAGTGCGATGAAATTACGCATGACGTCACGCCGTGCTACACTTTTAACGTAAAAGTGACGTCACCAGCCCCTTCATCTGAACTTTGATGTGCTATATCATTGTCACTTTTTATTGATTTGAGTAAGCAACAAATACGTGTCCAATATGTTTTTTTGGTAATCTAACTGACGTACCAAATAGACTAAACATATTTTTACATAGGACTATATGTCATACTGATGCCATTATCATCATGTAGAAAAATAATGACAAAGAAATATTATGTGAACACTTTATTCTCATTCCCTCAACTTCAATAAATTATTGTGTTGTCGTGCATCTAGAAATTCATAAGAATGCCTGCAGGCGATAGTCTAACAAATCGCCATTATTGAACTCCGTTGTAGATGCTTCACGACGATAAATCATTTTTGAGGCTTATAAGAACTTGTGGCGTGTTGATAGTTAATTGTAGTACACACCACTTTTTAAAAGTTTATTTTTTGTGGTTAAATATACTAAAAGAGAAAAACAAAGGTATTACTTGCAAGATATTGCTGCATTGATATTAATCAGAATCAAAATCAGAATCAGATCTTTATTTGCTTAGAATGTAGGTACAGGTAGGTATAAGATGTTGTACATGAATTAATGAGATCGGCTACAGTCTACCTTACGGCATGCAAATTATTTCATAAATTAAAAATATAAATAAAATCAAAACAATGTCAACAAAACAGAAATTAAAGTCAAGTCAATTAATAATATTATAGTCAGGTACATGGTCAAATTTGCAATTAAAAAACAATAATTATCTGGATAAATTCATGTCATTTAAAAAGTCTTTCACAGAGTAGTAACATTTGTCTAAAAGTAGTGCAGTTACCTTAGATTTAAAAACGTTTACAGAACAGTCCTTAAAACCATGAGGTATTTTATTATAAATGACAGGACCCATTGTCATAATAGTTTTTCTTAACAGTGCTGTTTTGTAATTACCCGAATGTAGCAAGCTCTTGTATTGGGATCTCAAGGGGCCATTTCGTGTTCTTATATTGGCCAGTGACGGAAATAAGTCTAAATTGGTTTTTACAAAAATTGCCACCTCCAATATGTACAGACACGGAAAAGTCAGTATCCTCAGAGACCGAAACACAGGTTCACAGCTGTCTGTGCTTTTAAGGTTTGACAATGATCTTATACACCGTTTCTGGGCCTTAAAAATCTCCTCCCTCTCACTACAGTTACCCCAAAATATGATTCCAAATCTTAACACTGACGCAACCAACCCATGATAAGCTATTATAAGTGTATCATTGCTAACTTTGTGTGATAAGTTATACAGTACGTAGGCTGATTTATTTAACTTTTTACATACGTCATCGGCATGCGGTTTCCAAGTCAAATTGTTGTCAATCAGGATACCTAGAAATTTCGCTACACAAGTTGTATCCACTTTTTGACCATTATAACTAACATTTATATCATCAGCGCGTATCCTTTGGTAGAAGTGCATTACTTTTGTCTTTTTTAAATTTATTTTTAAGTTATTTGTATCAAGCCAATGTATAATTGTTTCTAAAGTGTTATTAATTTCTCTTTCATAGTCTTCTTTATTGGTGCACTTAACTATCGCTGTACTATCGTCTGCAAATAATACCATTGGTTGTCGCGTCTGACGTGGCAAGTCATTTATATATAGGAGAAATAGGGGAGGTCCCAAGACACTCCCCTGTGGTACACCGTATTTCACCTCCCTACCGGCTGATGTATATCTAAGCTCACATTTGGTTTCAAGGCATATTCTGGACATTTCCGTATGTTGAGTTCGTCCAGTAAGATAGGATCTTATTAAGTCAAGAACATTTCCCCTTATACCGTAATTATATAGTTTTTCCAATAGGATGTCATGGTTTACGTAGTCAAAAGCCTTGGTCATGTCGGTATATATAGCACACACAGGAGTCTTATTATCTACACTTGGCATTATATTGCATAAGAAATTGTATATTGCCATATTAATATTTCTATTTTTTCTAAAGTCCATTTGTTCGTTGCATAATATATTATGTTTATTTAAAAATGTGTATAATGATTCGTAAATAATCTTCTCAAATACTTTAGATAATATAGGGATTAAAGCTACAGGTCTGTAGTTAGACATTTCCTCTTTGTTATTCTTTTTATGTATAGGTTTTACTATAACTTTTTTTAGACTATTAGGGTAAATACCCGAAACAATACTCCTGTTTATGATGTGACACAAAGGTGGAGCTATAATATCACTAACAAATTTAAGAACCTCTGTGGTAATACCGTCATAACCGTGACTTTTTGTATTTTTAAGACTTCTGATTATCCTAGTTATGTCGCCTGGTACTATCGGTGACATAAATATTGAATTCGGAATGGTGTCTAAATGTCGAATAGTTCCATCGGATGATTTTTTTTTTTCAGATGTATTTTGAACTTGATCAATAAAGAAATCATTAAAAGATGTTGTTATGTCATAGGGATCTGTAATCAACATATTTTGCTTACTGATTTTCGTAATTGGTTCTTTAATATATTTGGTCTTATTAATTATTTGCCATGACGCTTTGCACTTATTTTGAGCGTTATTAATTATGTAATTATTCTGAGCCTTTTGTGTCAGTTTTATAATCTTTCTTAATCTTTGTGAATATGTCTTGAATGTGGTTTTACTCTCATATGAAGGATTCCTTCTATATTTCCATAGTAAGTTTCTTTGTTTCTTACTACATAGCCTAATACCTTTTGAGATCCATTTAATTTTTCTTTCTGATCGAATTTTAACCCATGTCATTGGAAAACATTGATTGTAAAGTAGAAGAAAAATATCTATAAAATTATCATAAGCTTCATTAGGATTGTGCTCACTATAAACATCTGAAAAAGATAGGTCGGTTAAATAATTCTTAAATTTTACTAGAGTAATCCCGTTTTTGAATGCGCCAGTAATTTAATTTGCAAGTTTTACTGACTTGGATTTTTAGTATTACAGATGAGTGATCAGACAAAGCAAAATCAACAACCTCACTTGAACACTTTAAATGAGAGTTATAAGCAAAATTATCCAAACATGTCTGACTTTTTGGTCTCGTTGGTTGTCGTATCTGTAGCTTAAGGTTATAGTTTAGAAGAAGAAATTCAAAGTCCAGGGTGATTCTGTTACGTTTAAGGATATCTATGTTAAAGTCTCCGCATAATACTACCCTCACATTAGATTTATAGCACAATTTTTTCAGTACAGAGTCCATAGCATCAAAAAATACACTAATATTAGATATGTTTGGTGGTCTATATACACATACAATTATATTTTTTTGTTGGATTAGTTCTATTGCACTACATTCAAAAACTCCTGTTATAGAAAGTTTCATTACATCGTGAAGCTCTTTATATTCGTAACAACTCTTAATTAGAATACACGAACCTCCTCGCCTTTGGTGTTTCCTAGAGTAGGAGGCAGCAAGTTTATAATTTGGTATATTGATTAAACTTTCCTGACCAGATATAACAAAATGTTCTGTTAGGCATATTATGTCGACATTTATTTGTCTGCGTAATAGTTCTTGAATATTTAATGTTAAGATATCAGATTTGTTTAGAAGTCCAGCAATATTTTGATGAATAATAAACATGTGATTATAATAGAAAAAACTCAGAGTTACTCGCTTGAGTTACGTTTGTTTGGTGTTTTTCTTTACATTCTGTGGATTTTTTTTTATAGTCTTCTGAACACTGAATTACATTTTTTTGCATAATCTTAATCATATTTTTCATATCTTTAAAAATAGTCTGAAGTCCAAAGTAATTTATACTACCAGTGCGTCTGTCAAACATAGTGTCATCATATCTTAAATTTTTATTGCTGTCCAAGAAATAGGCATGTCCGTGAGTAATAATGTCTAGATACAGGAAATTATTAAAGGTTTCTACTCTTGAATTGAACAAATAGTTGTTATTGAAGAATTTATATGTTCGAGTGCAAATAATTACATTTGTATGATCAATTTCCTGCAATACTTCTCTAATCTGCAATACACAATCCAAATATCTATTTGTATATTTGAAGTCCTCCTCACCCAGCAATATTATAGAATAGTCTTGTAAGGTGAAGTTTGATACTTGTAGTTGAAGTCCATTCAGAAGACGTTGCATATTGCTATGTGGTGTGATGTAATGACAAATATCACACTTATTAAATGTATCTTCAGCAATGCCAAGTATTTTGTTTTTATTATCTGTACTTAAAATACAGATTTTATTGAGCTTCGTGCAATTTTTCTGTTTCTCGGTCTTCTCGGATCGATTTTGTGTTGTTATTGTTGTTGCTCTTTCGAGTTTTTCTGGGTTCATGTTCTCCAGAGTACATACTTGAGATTGTTTCTTGCTTTTTTTGTTTCTGTTAATGCTCTTTTTCATAGTATGTTGATTTATTTTAGGTGAACTATCATTAATTGCTTCATGTGTCTCATTGTTTTTTTCCAAGTCTTTATTCAAACTCCTCAAATTACTATTTTCTAAGGAAAGGGCCTCGATTTCGTCACGAGCGGCCTGCAACTCTATTGTGAGAGTCATGAGTTGTTCACGCAAGTATACTTAACATAGATAGACATCATAGGTACACATAAATTATGATTGATGACTTTTTGACTTAGTTAAATTTTTAATTGCAATCGCTTGTTGACATAATAATTATGTACTTACTTCTAGTTAAGTGACAGTTACTTGTTTGATTTGCCTATAAATTAATAGTCATTTCAATTCTCCTTATAAATAACAAAAGCCAGCCTTGAACATTCAATTGTTGACCCTATGAAAATAAAAATTGCATTCGCCAACCGCTTGTACACGCGCCCCACCCAACCGCACCTCAGGCGTGCAAAGTAATTTCCTCAGCTCAATATTTCACAGTGCCCACACTAGCGGCATAAATATGAATAATCGACACCGTTCGCTTCGACAATACACATAAATTATTCGAAGCGAAAGCGATAGGGCCCGGTCGGCCCCGCTTCGTTGAGTTAAAGCGTACTCAAAGAGTAGCTATTATGTGCACGATTTATAACTAAATGTATTTGTTTATGAGGCCCGTTTATCTGTTCCACGAGTTTAATTGTGGTGTAGAATAAAAGATAGGCGCAGGGCGCATATCAGGTGAATGGCAGCATCCAGCGGTGTACTTACAACTTTATAAAAAGACGACTAAAGCTATTCTGAGATATGTTGAGTTGGAAAGGATGATAATTCTTGCTGATATGTCGCAGTAAAGATGGAAAGAACATCTTATCCCTAGCTGTATTGCATGCGTATTTACTGAGCAAAGCTCTACATTTACCAATGGGGGGCTTGAATGATTGAAGAACATGGACCGCAGGGAGGAAATATCCAATGTAGACATTCGACAGTCCTGGTATCCTAGAGATCCTGGGTAGTATTCCCTGGTTGGGCAAAGAGTTATATGGTTTTTCCTCTTGGAATTTATCAGTAGCTCCTCTGTTTTGACTTGTGCTTAGTTTAAGCAATAGACTCCCCTCCTATTACATGGGACGAAAACAAAACTGATGAAAAGTGGTTTTACTATAGGTACTTCTGCCTAACCCTTTGTGGAATGCAGGCGCGATGTGCACACCAACCTGCATCACACGACACAAATTAGACCCACGTACACATGACGAACTCACAGCTCCAACCAATTACAGAGCGACAACAACAAATGTCTTTATGACAGCAATTTGTTGTATTCCTAATGTCGCTGGCTGTCATTACATTGTGTATAATTTTGTGTCATTATTACAGCCAATTGACACGATTCCTGTAATCAGTGGTCGTTAGCTATAAGCGAACGAGATTATCCTTCAAACACAGTTTGCCCTCTGGTTGTGTCATTAGCTGTAACCTGAGTTTCATTCGGTTACCTGCCTACATCTACAATGTCCATGATTAAAATATGGGGACAAATGAGCTCAAAAAACTGGAACAGAGCAGATTAGTGCACCAAAGGGTCCGTATTTTGGTACGAAACATGATTTCTTATTTTTAAATTAAACTTTTTTTTCGGCTTGTTTAGGTTGAATTACCGTGCTCAAAACTTTGCATTATTTTTCCTGTAATATTTACATAAACATCCAGCTAGCTTTGGAAATTCCCTATCTCCAAGGAGGTTATAATGAGCAAATTAAGGTCTTTCATTATAATACCATATGTGACCCTTCAATTCGGCTCTTGTTGCAATGAAAATAGCCATATTTTTATGTTTCATTCTTCTTATTACTGTGAATATAATATAATAATAAATTTTATTTAGCAAAAAAGGAGAAATACAATGCATGTTACCTTGTTATGAAACCACATTTGAAAAATCACCGCGCTGCTAGGAAATCCGGCGTAATAGGGGTCATTTACAAGCATTATTAAAACTATTAAATAAGTCTAACAATTAGTTAATCCTAAAATAAGCAGCTGTGGCAGACAGACAGACGAAGAAGAACCATGAGGAAAACTTTTTTACCATTCTTCACGGAATGACACTAACAAGTGAGAAAAAGGAAGTCGTAAAATCAAAACCACCCATCTTAGACACTCGGTATTCAAAACCATGACCCTTACACCACCACCAACGAATATATTATTGGTCCTCAGAGCCGAAAAGACCACCCCAGTATTCTCAAAAGACCACACCAAATCAAATCCCAAAATAATTTACAAACTCCACAATTTTGTCAGATACATAAAGCAATCAATCATGAAGGATATCAATAAGGAACTTAGCATTTCAGTAGTGGGCATAATAAGATACCCCGCTGGGCCACGGCGCGCTTAACATGTTAGTAACTTTAATGGTGGTAATAAATTATTTCAAGACCCACTCGTTATTGTAATAGAGGAACACCGACATGATATAATAATAGAAGCATGTGATATGAAAAATGTGTTGTGGGATGTGAGAGGTGACGCCCTTTTCCGGTCATCAGGAGCAAGGTTTACAAAATGGTGTGAGAAACTAAACTTGTACTTAGATATCATTATTTTATTCTGTATAGTTATGCCCACGGTATATTAAGACCATAACTGGGATCCGCGGAAAATTCAGTGCACAAGAACCAAAATCCAAATATGTATCCGTAGTGTTTGATGGGTAGAAGTCACCAGTGCCAACATTCCGGGACGTTACTCAACCTCTTGCCCTTATCTTGTCATGTCTTCTCCTCCCATACATGTATTAGCCATCGCCATTTCAATAGACACCAAACCATGTCATCTTTAACACAATCTTCATTTTTTTATTATGTCTCCCTCTACTTTTATAATCATCCACATTCATACTGAAAACCTTCCTGGAGATAATTGTGTTCCTAATTCATATTTTGGGACGTTAAGAGGAAGTTAAGCCGTTTCTTTGATCGATCTAAGAAAATTCAGATAGTTTAGCTCATTATCACTTTGACCGACTTGACAATCGAAACCATGACCTCATGCTACGCAGCAACACTTGCAGCCACTAGCCCAATGAGACAGACAGTAAATCTACAAATGACAATTTAATTTACGATGAAAACCGCCTAAAATTATAGTCAAAATAGTTGGGTCAATCCAAACGTATTATAAAATGTTATCAACCACATTCACGAATTCACAAATATTATCGGGACAATGTTAATAACACTGTTATTACCAAGTTATTGACTTCATAAAAGCAGCTTACTAACATTTGGGTCAGTTGTAAACCAGACGCCATTTATTTACGTATATTGAGATTAATTTGTTGTTTGACTAAAGTTCAAACCTGTTGGGCTTAGTCTAGTTCGCAACCGGATTACGGGTTCATATCAATTACTGCAATGAAAGTAATCTTAAAATATTTTATATATTATAATTACGTTGTTTCTCGTTGAGTTAAACATCTACCACTACTGCAGTGACTGTCTTTTTATAATCTGCAAAGCAAGTTATTACTTTGTAGTCACTAAATTTACTTGATTCATTTTCAAATCAAATCTCTTTATTGCATTCAAGTGTATATTTAGTTGTTATAAATCAGTAAGTTCTAACATATTACATTTTATCATACTTCTTAGGGCATAGCTAAATGCATTATGTACAGGACCTGCGTAACCAATATTAAGTGTATATAAATGCAAGTAAAATTTGCCTTTTAGCTTTAAAAATTAAAGCTATTGGCTGCTTATATATAAAGATATTGCTGTTAATAATATATATTTTCAGATCATATATCACATCAATATATTATTACAACAATTACACACACATCACGTGTTTGTATGTACTTGTCGTATTAATCGTCCGCGTCGTTCCATGACATGTGTAACACATGTCATGAACTGTGGTTGTACTTTAAGTTCACCTCTGCTTAAACGTTCGGAGAATACAGGCGTCATGTTTATGACAATTTACAGTGAAAATAGATAAAAACCTTTGCGACAGTGCCGACAGAAGTTTTTAATTGTCAGTGTTTTAGTATCTTAGGTGTAGGGGTGGTCTGGAATGTCAGCTGGGATTGATTACCACCTGCAGGAAAAGGTCGTAAAACTTGCTACACTTAGTGTGTTCTAGGAAATTGATTTAATTTTACGCCCTAAGACTCGTAAAATAAATTAGTCAGGAAAATTATCTGCAATGAGTTCAAACCGACTGTTAAATGTATGAAGGCCAAAGAGACGTCGAATATACTTAAAAACACGACGAAAGACAATAATTCGAGGAGGATGAAAAACAGAGATAGCGTCTGGTAGAGAAGAAGAAGACATGCTGAATTAGAAAACTAAAAATATTAACCATGGGAAAGAGGACGTTTGACTTAAAAATAACTAGAATTTTATTTTAAATTAAAGATTTTTGTCACCTCATTTTAAAACATTTCTAAAATTATTTATGCCTAGTTTACTAACAGAGAACTATGCATCTTTCACACCTAGTTGGCATGGACAGAGGTGTTTAATAGATTGTCAATCGTCGGCACATTGTTGGCAGTCGATGGACATTGCGCCGGCAGTAAATGTCAAAATGCCGAAAGACAGGTGACAAGCACAGTTCGCGATGATGTATCTAGACAGGTTTATTTTTTAACTGGTTGAAACAGCGGTTCTTATCTATATTTTATAGAATCTTTCACCATGTCAGGCTTAACAGACTTAAGTTGCATTTTCTCCAGAGATGTGCGAGGAAGAGTAGCCGAGCTGTGAAATTATGTGAATCTTTCCATCAAAGCTGTACGAGTAAGCTCAGTGGTGATTGTAAACTTAGTGGACTCTGCTGAACGTGGAAGACATCTTGTCTTTTCAAAACACAGGGCTCAAGAAAGGCCGCACACATCCCTCGCACGTATTTGTCACTTGTTTTGTAAGTATAAGACCTCGCCTCCGCTAAGCTCTTTTCCACTAGAGCAGCGCTGTGCAAGGCTAAGAAAATGCAGATAGCTTTTTGGTGGGTACATACATCCCACCTTTACTCTGTGTATTTCAATTATTTTCTTTGTAAATTAAGGTATTTGGATCATAATCTGCTTATTGTGTTGTTGTAAACGACATACATTTTGCATTCAACTTGCCGACTGTTCTCATCTAGGTTCTCAATGCGATTGAGTGAATGAATGAAAATGAATTCAAAACGAATGCAATGCTATTGATCAATTTATTATCAATAGCATTGCATTCGTTACGATATTTTTAAATGATGTCACCTAAATACGTGATTTGTGTATTTATTAAAATAAGAAACAGCGTGTAACAAAAACCTTGAGATAGTTAATTTGACATTTTTGTTTATTGCCTTCGATTGATCATTGTTCAGACTTATTGACTCGGTAATCATTCTTAAAGATATAATAATTGTGGCTAGTCTAAAATATACATATAAATATAAGTAATCTAAATATAATCCAAAATATAAATAGTCTAAAATTTAATCCTGAACCTTACTTTCACAGACAACAATCTTGCTACAACTTCAACGTTATAAAAGCAAGTAATCACGCAATATCTAATCTTATAAGCGCGATGACTTACAGTTCCTAACATAAGGAGTCATTAGGAGGAGTGGCTGATCCATCATCCTGTCAGGATCCCGCTCCCGTGTGACTTGGAGCCATTAGTGTCTTCATTTTGTGGCCGCTTTAATTACTTGTTTAAACGTAAGTCAAGGATGAACTGAAAAATGTAAGTGCTTAGGTGATTGTTTCACAAAAATACAAAATTCAAGAATATGGAGCAGGCCAAAAGAAAATACAACTTCAATTCCAACGACGAGCTTAGGCTATGAAATCGAATAAATAATTTTACCTAGTGCGGAATTTCACCCGCAGTGCCATTAATTCATTATTGCATCATAAAAATCGAACTAACGACTCAAAGGACCAAACACCTCAACCACCACGCCATTCGTGTAAATTATCTACATTGCCATCTATACCTCGACATGGAAACCTC
Organism: Phlogophora meticulosa; assembly: GCA_905147745.2. Lineage (NCBI taxonomy): Eukaryota > Metazoa > Arthropoda > Insecta > Lepidoptera > Noctuidae > Phlogophora > Phlogophora meticulosa. The sequence goes on from LR990523.1 coordinate 833,733, forward strand.
AGATATCAATCTACCAATATTGCTGATTTAAAATAAGAATCAACCGATCGATCACGATCTAAGCTTCATAAAGTCGTTTTATCGCACGCCGAGGTAAACTTGCCAATAAATAATACTATATCTAGCTTGAGTCAATATAAATCACATATTAATACCAGATAATAAGATTAGTATGATTTCTCTGACAGATATTGATTGCCTAGCAAATAGATGGGGGAGGGGGGTAGATTAGATATTGTTTGTGCACTTATTATTAATTAATAATCATGTTTCATCATTCTCAAGACCGCTGCTCTTAAGATGCGAAGGGTGAAGTTGGATTGATAAAAGATGGTGGGAATGAGTGTGCATACCGTGAGAAATGAAGTCGACCCTTTGTTAATTTTGAGCTCATTCCATATAAAAACATTATCTTCGTATTTATTTCTTTATTACATCCTCATATAAATGGCATCTTATCCTGTAATTGCTGTACCTACATAATTATCTGTACTTACATTTCCTACCAAATTGTTCGACGTAGCCAATTTAGTACCGCATAAACTGCAGACAAAAATATCGGAGACAGATCTGATCAAAGTGACCTCCCATAATTTTGCAACACGATATTATTCTTAAAGGTTATCAAAAGCTCTATAAAAGTTATCTTGGTAAAAAATTAAGTAATTTAACTTTATACTTTCTCAATCGACGCAAAAGACCAAAATTACACGTTGAGTGTCATTAACCAAATGTCACGAACGATTGTCTCAAAGCGACATTAAAGAAAGCTACTTGGTAACGTGTCATTATAAAGATATAAGGGGCCAAGTTGACAACTTGGTTACAATAAAAATGAGTTTTGACGTTGACAAATTGCTGGCAGAGGGCGCCCCGGGCGGGCTTGTTAATGTCGCTGGTGCGACTACAGTGTGTGCGGTGTTGGGGAAATTGTGGAAATATTTTGCTGCTTGGATTTCTTAGTGTGATATGTTTCATTATGTTCTACGTCAGTTTGTAACGGGCATTCAGCCATTTCTAGATGAGTTGCAACTTATTTAAATCTAAGAAATCCTTGTGTCTTTTCTCAGGTGAATGATGTATGCCACTGTTATTCTATTGGAAACACACACTTTTGTATCTATACAGACAGTGATTTTTTACTTTTTAGCCAACACAAAAAGGACAACGGTATTACTACAAGTATAAGGAACTGTTGAGCATAAGGTCGTGGATCAATCACCAGGTCGGACTGTGGAAGTGTCAATGGATTTTTCCATCTGGAATTGCTCAGTAGCAGCCCGAAATTTGGATTTGTACCCGGTTGATGGCATCGGCTAGCCCACTATTATAATTATGGAACCTAAACATAACTGGCGAAATGGTTGTATAACAGTAATAACAGGTCATATTTATAATCGCAGCATATTGAGATATTATTTTAGATCATACTATAATTTGGCAAAGTACAGCTTATTATTTATGCTTAATTTTCCACTTTAAATGTAATGCTCGCATATTAATAATTATATTGACCTTAATGTATGAAGTCATTAATTCATGTTTTATGATGTCAATTTATTATTTTAATGTCATGTTGGCACGAAAAGTTGGTAAATTATTAATTTTTAAATTTTACGTTTTAATGAGCAGTCCAATATTTGATTTTTATCAAAAACAAACTTTTTTGTATGTCAACCAGATAATTAACAGTACTAAAAAGTAATTTCAATAAAAGTTATTAGTATTCGAGGTTAGATATTAAGTTACCCAAGGTTAGGTTATTTACAAAGTACAGTTAAACCTATCAGATAAAATATAAATAGGTGTAGATCGCCCTCTGACCAGGTGGGATGACGATCTGCGAAAGACAGGCAGATGCTGGATGCGGCAAGCTGAAGACAGGGCGCTTAGGAGAGGGCTATGTCTAGCAGTGAACTAATATAGCCTGATGATGGTATATATAATGTTGATGATGTAGGTATGGTATGGTATGGTGCACTCAACAGAGTGAATTGTAGTACCAACAACAACAACAATACAATGGCTACAATTGTTTATCGTAAGTTATTTCCTATTAGTTGGACTAATATTTTCATTAGGTTTTGGGTCTGTGGACACGTAAAAAATATAAAAAATGGTAATAGACAACAACTAACTAACCAAACCTAAGATACACTGACCTTATTGGTGATGTTCTTCACAAAAGCCAGTTGCGTAGTAATGCATGTAATCACATGCGCGCGGGATATATGAGTCATATGTGTGAACGATAATGAAGCAAAAGTACTATGTAAGAATCGTAGCAGGTAGCGCTCTGAAGCTTCTGCCTACCCCTATGGGAAAGGCGTATTGTTAGTGTTGTTAGGTTAGGTTAGGTTCCCATATTTCTGTCAACAGGTAAGTGGTCTAATTTCATGTTTATTGACGTATTCGATGCTTAATTTAGACGTATGCATCTAATCGGTGACTAAAGCTGCTGATCTCTCGCTTCCACCTCGCTCGTCTATGTCAGATACAAAGGCATTACAGCCATTAGTAGCGTTCATCAATACAAGCGAGCATCGGTCATGCCGTGACTAGATAATGATTGAAAGAAGCTTCCAAAGAGTTTGATCCACTTGTAACTGATGAATAGGTTAGGACAGGATTTTATTTATTGAAACACTTGTGTACATACGATATTCGTTAAATTCTATTGGTAAAACATTAGGCGCATTTTTTTTAGTCTGCATGCCGTACCACTTGCCCAATGGGGTTTCCAATGGGCGAATTCACAGGACCCTTAAGGAATGAATTTCCAAGAAACGATGATATAACTAACTTTACGTATAAATTAGTAATATAAGCACTAGTTTCCACTTTTCTCATTTCAAATAATTGTGTAAATGCAACTATCATTTTGTTTAAAAATTAAAAGTTATTAAAAAAACATTCAGAAATATATTTCTATAAATTTCATAAGGTAACATGTATTGGACGGGCAAGAATATAAACCAAATTCTGTCATTATCAGGCCTTACGAAAGGCCTCTAAAATTAACTTTATAGCAATAAATTTTATGAAACCGACGCCGATAATACTCATAAAAATGTCTAGTAGGGATTATACATAAATACACACAAGGATGATAATATAATATCTCAATGCCATTGGGTTAACGGAATACTTAGTAGGTGCTTGTTTGAACAATGAAACATAATTTTTCTTCATCATGTGATTCATCAAGGATCCATCTGATTCCATTAACATTTCAAATTGATTACTATCAATACTATTTAACATTGATACCAACGCCATTAAACCCTGTAACAATAATCTGGTAGAGTACATCTGTTGGCATAAAAAGCTTCAGTTCACTCAGAAAACAAAATTGAATAATATAAACCGCCATTGTAAACTCAAACAAACTTACACACAAATTCTGGAGCGCGCAAACTAAAGGTACAAATCCCAAGGCGCCAAGTGCAACCACCTCTCAAATCTGACAAGAGCATGAATAAATCATAACCGTTCCCTGTAATAAAGTAGCCATGTTTATCCGAACATTCATTTATCACCGTTTTGCCAGCCTACTATAAATTGAGCCTTCAGAATTTGGTCCTTCGTTCCGCGCACAGGTCTTAGCGGCTGGTCCTTTGGCATTCATGATTGCAGCAGTCATCAATCAACCGAGTCGGTTAGAATGATGGTCGGTATATTGCGTAATGTGTTTGAAGAATGTTTATTTGTAAGCTTTTTGTTAGTTTTTTTCAAGTTGTTTTTGTTGATTAATAGCCTGATGGATAGCCTCAAGGATGGGATTACGTTTTAATTGCTGAAGTAATTTCGTATGGGAAGATTCGTGATGGTGGCGTTTTAAGTTTGATGTGTCAAGCTGAGCATTTCTTTAATGTCTATTACAGCAGTTACACGATTCAATGATGGCAATCAAAGTCTGATATTTCATAAATTCCAGTTTATTGTTTTTATTAGTACCTTAAATCAGAAAAATAAGTAAGTGTCTTCAATGGTAATGATCAGGAAGAAACAGAAGATACAAAGACACTGAAGTAAGCCATCATCAAAAAAGATCCTCATTAAATAGTTTAGAAAATGAATACAGAACCTGTGTATAGTGCATGAGCTTGCTAATGAGCACACGACCAGTTCCAGTTAAGCAAAGCTTATCTAAGAAATCGTCTGGGAAAAAGCAAGGGCCGTTAAAGAAGTCTGAGTAAACGCAATAAAAAAATGCCAATGGAAACGCTACATATTAGTGCTGACACTTGAAATTCTGCACACGTCGAATAAGAAAATTATTTTGAAGGTGACAAATAAATGTGACGTTATTAAATTTATAGCTTTCGCAGATGCCAAGAAACTTGAATATTTCATCGCTTCTGTGAACAAATGTGTCGATGTGCATTTGATAAACGTTGACAGTAATGTAATTCGAAATGAGACGTTGACAGAATTTCGATGTGTTGCTTGGAATTGAGGGCGCTTAATTTGTGAAGAGGTTACTGAGCTTATTTTAAGGGTTCCGTACGAAAATGGTTAAAAAGAACACTTTGGTGCTTCTTCTTGTCTGTTTAAATGTCTATCGCAGATCCTTATTTAAGGAATTACTCATGCTATCGACTTGAAGTTGTTCAGTGGTGGAGGTGGTCTCAATGTCACCAAGTCAGTAACTAATAATGGGATCCTGGAGAAATCGAGGGAACTCATCAAAAAAGCTCCTAAAGTTAAAATTTGTACATGTTATGGAGTGTACAATATTATATTCCAATTCGTATCTATTAATGTATTTATATTTTCGTGATGAATACGTTTAACGTTATTTATAACACGGAAATTATAATTAAAATCTTTCAGGCAGATTTATGCGATATGAAGAAGATGTGACGAATATTATCCACATCAATTCTAATTATATTCGTGCCAAAAATTCGAAATCGCGATTCATTATAAACGGAAAACATAAAAATTAAATTAAATACACGTTTGATACCTCTGGCATTGATCAACGTTGAAAGGTGGACAATAAAACAATCATCAATCGAATTCGTACTAAACGTCATCCTTTAAAATTGGATCAGTTTTAGCCGATTTATCATAATGATTCATTATCATTGGTTATATCGATAATGTATGACCTGAATGCATTATCTAGATTAGCTTTTATTAGTTCGTAGGTATATATGGATGATATCATTGCGAGTGATTTATGAGAGTAATTTTCGTATGTCTGCAGCTAAAGATAATAATTCTACGTCCGTACTGTGACGTTTATGATGTATTGTGGTGAAAGTAAATTTGAATTGTAACCAAGTCCAAGATATTTTCTGATATTATTGGACTTGGTTATACTTCCTACTTATATTTCAAAATTAAAACTTTCGTACAGTGGTTTTGCTCTTACACAAATTAGTAGTTTCTAAGTTTGAATATTCTTAGTTCTGTTATTGGTGAAGTAATACGCCATCATTTAATAAGCCATCCATACGCACAAAACTCTTTGCATACATCTAAAGAGCGGAATTCCCTTCCAATAGCCAAAACTTCGGAGTAGTTAAGCCAAGAGTAAATAAGTTACGTCCGGGCAAGCATGCTCTATCGTCGACTGCATCATCTTTTGCGTATCAGTGACCTTGATCAAACGCAAGCCTACTAAGACTAAAAAAAGATGTTCGTCTTTTTCATTTAGTCTTGTCTTTAACCTAGGAAAAAAAGCTATAAAATGATGGGACCTAAACAAATCAATAAAGTCTATTCAAATGATGTTACGTCCTTAGTACTTCTGAATAGTTTTAGATATAAGTATTCTTTCAAAATAACGGTTTATGAAGTGACCACATTTTGAAACGTATGTAATCGCTCCCGCCACAATCCGCGCACACCAACCAAGGCGCGTAGAATTTTCTAGAAGAGTCTGGAAACCGAAGAAAAACAAAGATGGCGCGGAGGCCACACGTGCCGTCAGTAATTGTCCGCGCACTGCCGCGACAAACCCTATATCATAATACCACTATGGATGTTTAAAATTGTGTTTTGAATTTATATATTACAGTAAGTTTTCATTTTAATATCGTAAGTATGCTATATGTATGTATGCTACATACTTTTTTGTTGATAGGGTTAAATAAACAGGTCATAAAGCATGATACCCAATAAACTTAATTAATTATAAGCCATAGTTCATAGCCTGATAGATCAATAGGTAGATGTAATGGATTTAAATCAATCATGATATTTTCAAAAACCATTATAGCTTATAATATGTTATCTAGTAATCCTTCCTGCTTTCAAGAAACAATTGACTTAAAAGATTTTTATCTTGTAAATTGGTGTTTTTGATTGAAATTGGGATTTTTCCAAGTATTGTATTTAGTTCAGTATTTGTTCTGTGTGTTTTACTATTCGGTTACTATCCGATTCTGAATTAACCTTTTTAGAATCACGAGTTTTGACTGCGTGGGAAGTTATACGGCTTAACATAATTTGAATGAAATCGCCATAAAAGTTGTTGGCAGGAGTACCTTGTAAGCAATCACGACTTTACTATTCATGTCAGACTAAGTTTCTTATCGAAACAACTTAGTACAACAAAGTTGTATAGCGGTGTTTGCCATTACAGTAAGTTACGAAAAATGAGAAAACAAGAAAAACATTTGCGAAACATCGAAGTGCTATCATCTAGTATAATAGTAGTGATCTGGTGCTTCTGTCTACCTCCATGAATAACAGACGTGATGTTATGACACATGTGTAGTGTGCCATTCTTACTCAGACATACATTTAATTATATATCGTAAAATTGTAGACTATAATTAAAATCATTAATTTAGCACCAAATCACTAACCGTAGCCGTATTATTTTGTTAAGAAATCTACGTAATTCCTTTTCATTATTTTTATGACTCCAATTTAGTATTCAATCATGTTAATTTACTAAAAATCTGTCCGAAAATAAAACACATTAATTTAACGATCGCTTCGAATTTCATAATTGACTGGTCTGACTCCAAAATTTTCTAAAACACACTATTACATCCGAGCTATCAAAAGCCCAACACTAAAAAGATGAAGACAGAAAAAGACAGACAACACTATCATTAGAGACTTGAGTGAAACTCCGACCTTATGACGTTCAAATAGAGTATAAATTTGATTATCAAAGGAAGGAGTATCAAGTAATTACTCACGGCCGGCGGCGTGATACCGATTGACTTTGATAAAACGCCCCAACCTACTTGTTTAACACGATTTATTACCTGCAAGCCACGAGAGAGGGCCTGGACGGCCGTCGCAGAGGATCTAGAATTTTTATTAGATGTTGGAGGTGATAATACCGTGAGGTGATAATTCGAAGACATGAGAAATATCGGTGCGTTTATTAGTTGTCGTCTTTGAACGACAGGTTATGTATGGAATGGATCATCGTCTTGCATCTTTGTAAACTGTTGGATATGTTAAACAATGTGCAATATCGTATTTAATAGTATTTTATTTGTTAATAGATGCTCCTTCGTAACCAAATTCTAAAGTTTAATGTGTAACTTTTTCAGTTTTGACAGTTCCGAGAGGATGCTCAGCAGTGGGATACAACCGGCTAGAATACGTAAAAATAGAGCAAAACAACATTTTACTTTATGCAAGCATACTCTCTTCAATATTACATAATCTAATGCACAAGTAGTGCGTACCCAGCAATGACATAATGAATATTGTCGCAATCAGAATCTTCCATCGACGCTTGCGCATGTCATGCTGCAAGAACCACATCTGATTAACCCTTCAATTAACCCTAGAAATCTATTTTCATCTTAACGTCAATTGATATCGATTCCTCTTGACATATCGATCGACTCGGTCGGGGTAACATTTCAATTGCAGATCATATGATGTTTGTCTAGGACGTAAAAGAAAAAAATCATCACACTAATATTATAAATGCGAAAGTTTGTCGACAAACCTTGAAGGAGTTACTGATATATACATTTATGTTGGTGTGTGTGTTCGTCAGTCTTCACACTGAAATGGCAACGGATTTGAATTAAATTTGTTATAAAGGTAGCTGTATCCTGGATATGGGCTACTTTTGAACTCGGAAAAGTGAAGTATTTTCGTGGGATTGCAACGTCGTCTCATATTAACTATTTAAACGTGAGTTTAAACACCGTGGGGCGCAGATTGTTAATTATAGTGACCCGGGTGGTCTCACAGAATTATCAATGAATTAATCAACACAGCCTACCACAGTCCATTGTTGGACATACTCCTCTTCCAACCTGCTCCACTACACCTGGTCCTTCCGCATCCAGTCTACACGATCATTACATGATTATGATGGTAAATAATATGAAAAAGGAATACCAATTAAAATGTTGCGCTTCATTAATTTGGGAAAAACTTAAAGGTCAGTCGGTACAGATGTTTTGTGCGTCGAAGATGGTTAATAGAATATAATCAATGGCTAATGTGTTTGAGTGGAAGGTAAAAAACTGTATTGGTTATTGAGAGTTTTTGCCTGAGGCATTAGTTGAGTATCCAACAATATTTAAAAGAAACAATATTTATAACATCGCTTGAAAATGTGATCGTAGTAACAACTTTGACACATAACAACCTCCTAGATGCAAAATTAAATCAGGATCATAGTACTTTTCAAATAGTTTGTGGTTATAATCCATCATCTTAATTATATGTTTAATAAATCTACATGATCATGATGCTTTGTTTAACGCTAGGTATGAAGTCGATGCATGAGGGCAGTGTAGGACTGATCGTTTTGGAAATCTTTGGGGGAAGCCTATGTCCAACAATGGGCGACTTTCAGCTGAATGATGATGATATTCAGCGCATGCTGCAGTGTATTTATTAAATACGTTATCAATATGGTTGTCTTCTTTACCAAAAACCATCAGATCTCTCTTCCTATAAAAATAAACTGCCGCATCCACCACACATTCTGTCTAAATTACTTCCCACTCCTCGGGCCTCACAGCGCGATGATCTATCAACTTGTCTTCACAAGATTAATGCGTGCAGATGATTGACGATTCGCGTTGTCGGCGTGCCTCTAATGGTACGTATGGCCAATGTTTGTAGCTTGGCACTTGGTGACAGATGTTGGTTAACCAACACTCTACTGTATTTTCACACCCGTTTTCTTTAGAGCGTGTTAGGAATTCTAAGCAGTACGAGCTTGGGAAATAAACTCACGTTTGGGTGGTCTACATTCTTCTACCCTTTGTTCGTTGTGAAAGTGAGTGAAAGTATATCTGGATAAGGACACTGCAAGTCATATCCGCAGTAAAGTTTTATTAGTCCTATAAACTGTAATTTTATTACTGGCCAACGGAATGCCTCTAGAATGCCAGATGTTGGACACAATGCAAAGTTTATTGTCATCAAATAATTGTCTTTCAAAATATTATGTTGCCAATTGGTCACTGTTTGTAAAATTAATACGAATTGTGACTGAGAAAGTCAATTCAAGCGTTTATCAACATTCTGTGAGCACTTATTGTCTCATATAAAATCTGTTTGGGTGGCCTTCATTACGATGCCAATAAACATGATTATCTTGTTATTATTGACTCAATTGATGCTGATATCCGTTTGAGCACCAGATACAATATCGTATTATTTCCTTGTGTGGGCAGCAAAACAAAAATAATTTCATAAAATGTGAATTGGAACAAAACCTTTATGCGTCTCAAGAATGTTGAGAGAAAACTTTAAAATTCTACATGTCCGCTTTGCACAAACATTGGTCAGTTACAACCAACAAAAAAGTTGGCACACAGTTAAAAACGAGGCATGAAAGCTTATTTATAAGACGTCTTGGCGGATGTCTAGTAGACAATAACGTGTGTTAAACTTAAATCAACTTGTCTCGCGATCAAACAAGAATGTTAGACCACTTTATTCCTTTTGATTTTTCTACGAAATATTTGCTTTGTTGACTCAGCGTAGATGATGTATTGAGGATTCCATTAGCATAGTAAACATGGTTTTCACGTGAAATATGTGAGTGTTTGTGTTTGCTTAGTTTTGATTGTCTTGTGGTCTAATGCAATGTGTTGGTTGCGTGTTTTCGTAAGGTGCAGATGTTAGACGAGCAACACAGGAATTTGTGTCAGTAGAATAATTGAGATTTCCCACGTAAAGAGTTTGTTTGGTTGAAAATGTAAATTCTTACATAGAATTGCACTCATTGTGCAAAATCCTAATGAGTCTCAAAGAAAAGTTGTGAAAACAACACAATAATCACCCATTAGCTACTGAACACCACTGAACATAGTAGCATTATCATCATTGTTTCCACTAATGCCACCACTTAACGAGTGCTCGTTAAACCGGCTATCAGCATACAATTGTCAAAGAACATCAAACAAAGAAACATATTAAACAACGTCGTCATTTTCCTCAATCCGTCATTACGTCTCATTACATCATTTACCTGAATCCCGTTAGTGAAACACGTAATTCGACTTGTTCTTCGTGTTAGTAATAAAATCTAGATTACTGTGAATCTAATTATGAACACAACAGCTCCGTGCAATTATTTCAAATCTGATAGACATGAATCTTGGAAACCATCGCGTGACCGTCGGCTTGGAGCGGGCCGTCAATCATAAGGTGTCAAAGCATAATACTGAATAGAAAAGACACGACTGCTTTTTCTGGTTCAAATTTTTCATGCTCCTTTTGCTTTTGCACACAACAGAAATTGATATTCATGTTTATAACGGGCACACCCATCGTTTTCCATTTCGTTTTTTTTTCAGTATTGTTTGTTACCGAGTCTCCGTCGAGTATATCCTTGGCAGTCAATTATGTGCTTAAAGCAACTGGTCGTCGTCCACATTTGTTTCTGTCTTTCAAGTCTTAATGCATATCATTAGTTAGATGTTCTAGAATGGCAGCTATTATAAATGCAATTAGTGCATTTACTATTTCAAAGTCTGTTTTCTTCTAACATGAATATTCATTCTTTTAATAATACAGTACATTTTTTTCCAAAGAGATTGTTAAGTACCCGTCGGTTCTGTTTAACTTCTTAACCTAATCTTTATTCCTTTAGCAATGAAAAACCACACCGACGTTGAAGTCTGTCATCACTGCGAAACAATAATGAACGAGAGAATGTTCGCGTTTATTACCAGCGACTTAATTAATGGTAATAATTTGCATCAGTGCTGCAAATGTAATTGATTGTTTCTGAGATTCCGTTCCATGTGAAAATAGACAATACTCATGCTACGCAGTCATTTTTGATCGCAATAGCAAAGGTCAAACTGCCAATCATCCACCTAATAATGACAAAGACAAAGACAAGTTACTTAATGATGATATAGAAATAAGTGAAGGATTGGAAAAAAAGACTATTTTTATTATATACAAAGACACAACGTGCATTGGAGGATAAAGTGCTAATAATAACAAAGCACCAGTAACTTATCTTGTCGAAGGTGAAATAAAATATCATTGTAATGCTCATCTTGAGGCTATCAAACAAATGAGACATCATCAGACGTGTCGTGTAAGCGTCAACGTTGCAACGATTGCGTGCGCCCGCGGCTACGGCGTTGAAATATTAGCTCAGGAGTCAGAGCGTGAAATTAATTCTTAGAACGTAAACATAATGCTTTTTGTCCCGATCGATTGGAATTTTATCTGTTAGGATTAATGGTAATTGGAATTTTTATCTGAAATGTTTTGAATGGATGAAAGATGTGTGTTTTCTTAAGAGCTGCTGGAGAGTAATGAGGATTTTTTTTTGTCACTGTGCAGTGGTTTGTTGTGTGGTCCTAATTAAATATGAGAAAAGATAATTGATTGTTCTGGTTTTTAACGTAATTATCTATACATCTTTGAACAGACTGAAACGATGTGAAGAACTTCAGAAGAGTATTGCTACACTGAACTGCACGATGAAAATTAAAGGTTGAGGTTCAAAATAACAGCAGAAAAGAAGCGCGAAGAATAGGATAGAGATTTCATAAGATACATAGTTTATTTCCTTTTGCTCTAATTGCAAGCACTACTACCGAACATAAGACCCTGGGTTTAATTCCTGGGACGGGCAAAGTGTTATCAGGTTTTCTCATGTGTATTTTCCTAGTAGCAAATCGGAGTCTGGATCCGTGCCCGGTTCATGGCACAGCCTCGTCCTTATTACTTGGGAGTTAAATACTCGTATAAGTGCTAATATGTGTCTGTACCTCTTCTTAATCCATCTGGGAATATAGGCATGATGTTATATTATAAACTCTTCAGTACTCAATCAGTTACACATAAAATATGAAACGTAATCAAACCTGCACCCAACAATATTTTAACAGTTATAGATAACCTAATCATCTATCACGTTAATAGTTATAATTATTCATCACTCCATTCAAAAGGAAAGTGATAGTAAAAACCGCTTATGTTTCAATTTAAACTTGGCACGACTACCAATTTGTATTTACGTCTGGGCAGCGGCAGATCCAATTAAACTGATTGATTCGACTGATTGGATAATGTTGATTGGTTAACGCTACAGAAATTATTGAAATAGAAATGTTGGATATTATAAAGGAGTGTTTGGGAATCCTTGCTAAAGTTATAAGGATAGTTTTGGTACGAGTTAGAATTTAATTATCTATAGAGATAATCAAAATGGCTGATGATACTATTTAATAATCACATCATCGCCTGTATGCCCAGAGTAGATATTCAGATGTGAACCTAAAGTGCACCGACAATATGATTAAATCCCATGTGATAGAGTAAGAGCCTATAGGCATCAACCAGACAAAAATCTCTGGGTTATCACTGAGAAACTCCAGATGGTAAAAACCCAATAAATAACACTTTGTTGAATGATACGAAATTGGTGTACGTATTTATGCAATTTACAAGTAGTCTTTTATTATTAATACTTATTCAGCTCAAGATCATAGTTCTTACCTATTCACAGATCTTAAGAACCACCGCCGGAAAAGTCAGACAACATTACTACTCTAAGACTATGTTCCGCCTGCTTATCAGTTGCAGACAGCATCGCATGTCTATTGCCTTGAAAATCTTAATAAAAGCTAAAGTAAAAGAAAATCTTAAGAAAAACACAGCATCCTACCTCGCCTAACAAGAATATCGCCTATGAGACCATGGCGTCAATGAAGCATGTTGATCTTATCTGCCTGACTGATTTACAAGTGAGCAACAGTTTTTCTGGACCGTAAAGACCAGATTAGCTTCTTATGGCAGGTGAATCAAAATATTCACCTGGTGTCATACCCACCTTCATTCTTCTGTTGTACCCTTTTCAGTCAGCATCAGTAGAATCGTGCAAGTATTGGGTAAGAGGGGTTTTCCCAGACAATATTGGCAAAATCAAAGAGGAAATGGCATTTGAGGTGCTCGTGGCTTAGTGATAATAGCCGCGATCTTTAAGGTTAAGCTACGCTTTTCAAGGTTAGTCCGTGGATGAGTGACATATCGTGATTTTATTAGACTGGAAGCCGACCCCAGAATAGCCAGGTGATGAATATTAGACAAACAGTTTTTAAAACAATGTTTCGCCAACCCTAGATCAAATCCAAGCTCCCAGCCTATATATCAGCAATAAATCAGTTGCGGGCAACGTCGCGTGTACAACTCGAGATTATAAATAAACGCAACGCAACGCGGGCTGGACACGACACTTCGTTTAATAGTACACAACGTCCTGACGCGAACGATGCCGCGTTGATAGGCAAACTGCCATTTCTTGCGGATTAATTTATTGAGCGAGTATTTGTCGCTATTGTTCAATGTTGGATGCTTGGAGAGGTGTGAATTGAATAGCTTTGTTAGGCTTGTAGACGTCGGTATTGTAGCATTCTTCGAGAGGTAATGACGTGTTTAGCGATCAGCAGGATTGAGTCATGATGTCAAAGAATGGCGGATACAGGAAATCCTTACGAGCATATAATAGGGTCAGTCTCGTGGCTTAATAGTAGCAGCCCTACAGATCTTAGGTTAAGCTATGTTTGACGAGGTCAGTCCGAGGATGAATAACTCCGTACCTAAGCACATAAAGCCTTTGGTACCGGATGTCAGAAGCCTAAAAGTATGATATCCAGTCTTACCAAGAGGTTTCGTGATAGGTCTTTGACAGTCATTACGGGTACTCAGATGGTGCTGTAGCTAGCTGGACTGGTTTTCAGGCTTTTGGGCTGCTAGACTGGACGCCGACCCAAACTTAGTTGGGAAAAGGCTAGGCAGATGATGAGTCTAGTTTGAGTCAAATTAGAGTAATAGCTATGTGAAGTTTTTGAAATAGCAATGGCATAACAAAGCTCATGCAAGGAAATTAAATGATGTCCTAAAATAATTAAGAAACGATAAAAGTTTGATTTTTTCTCTATGCGATCTCAAACCTTTAAATCCCCTACAAGTAGCTACGCACAAGAACGTTTTATCTCTTCGTTCCACTTGTAACAATTTATGTCCACTATCCCTTACTTATATCAACAAACATATAAATATCAGCCAAAAAACACAACGAAACTGGGCAATAAATTCCCCACTTTCCACAAATCACTGACCGACTACGGGCGGGCGTCGAAAAGTTATGTCACTCTCACGTCCGTCCCGTCCTCACGTCCTCACGTCATGACGTCCAACATGCCACGAACGTGACGGCTTGTCATCCTGACGGCCGCCGTAATTAGCTAATTGCGACATAACTTTCTCTGCGGTTACCCACACTTGTATTAGCAAGGAATAAGGTAGGATTTCGGCTGTCGGGACGTAAAACCAAAATGTGCTTCATAATTTTCGCCTCATTAAAACAGCGCGTGAACCACGAATGATTGATGCTTATTGCGTTGCAATAAAGTTTATTTTGGTATGTTTTGGCGCGACGTTGATCGCTTGTTATGATGTGTAGACAATGGTAACTGACGTGGTTATGACTGCGTCAGTAAATCCCTTAATGAGCTAATCTGACGGATATTGATTGACGGTCTGCATCAACTCATAGATTAATGGATTTATTTGTCGGATTTTTTGAGTCACGTGTCAGTGTCAGTGTTTGCGGACGTCAAAAACACAAAAAGTTAATTATCGACAATCTAAAGTCGTGCAAGCTCTTTGAAAAGTATAATTGAAAGTTCAAAGGAACGTGCTTCACGTGTTTTAAGGAAATATATTTTTTAAATGTCACGTTTAACTTTATGGTGAAAACATAAAAATGATGGGGTGGTTATGCAAACTTTTTCGTGTTTTTTTAAAGAAAGAACGTGTTTTCACTGACGCAACAACTCAGGTGTTTTTATATGTGACTAGTAGAAAATACCTAAGGCATCTGTACATTTGTGCGCTTAAAGTAAGAATTAAATTGACGGCACGTCTGGCGCAATGACTGAGAGATTTACTGCTGCACCGCGTATCGTGGGTTCGATTCCCGCACGGAACAAATATTTGTATAGCCTACAGGTAGTTGACCTGTAGGCTGGATGTTTGTGTATGTGAATTTGAATGTCTGTAAACGCACCCACGATACTGGAGAAGTTCATAGTGTGGGGCGAAGTTAGTCAGACTTATGCAAAGATTCATAAGCGATACCTAACACGTGCTTTGAACAAGACTCTGTCCCCGTCTCTCTCTTGCATTTGCGTAATTGGAGTGTGACAGGAAAAACGCTTTGTTAAAACACGTGAAAAAAAATTAAACTTTCGTAAACGTGACTTTTAAAAATATATTTCGGGATTGTGGGGAAAGAAAACAGGGGAAGGCATTATGATTTTCTCCATTATCAAATACTAATTAATATTTGAGCACGTTGGTAATCACGGGATGCCCGGCAGATGTGAAATGTCGAAATTTATGGTTATTGAAAGAATTTTTAACTAAAGAAAGTAACGTCAGTCGGTCGGTCGTTGGGACGAACAGTTGGTCGGTGGAGAGGCGGCATATAGTAAGCAGCTGGTACAGAGAAGCAGTGGCGTGTGCACAAGTGAGACGAGAGCAGTGGCATGACGGCACGATAGCCGTGATGGCACAAAGCGCACTTTTAGAATAGATACATCAAATATCTGCAATTATAGGATTCCACTACTTACAAATCTTTATAAAGTCTACCTTATATGTCATTCAGAAGTAAAAGCTATAATATTGTAAAGTTTCATTGAAATCCATTCGGTAGTTTTTGTGTAAAAGAGAAACAAACAAAACTCTCCACCCTCATAAACTATCACTTTTATAATACTATAAGTGGGATATCAACATAAAATCAATTTACATTGCATAACATCACGGTTTTTTTCACTATAAAAACATTATGCATGAGTAATCCACCATACAAAAACAATTATATGGTTTTTCCATTCACATCTCGTAGAACAATTACTCAAATTGATTGACCGTTGACAGTGATTGCTGTCAACGAATGTCAATTAATTGTTGATTGTGACGCAGCCATCGATACGGCTGTGCGGCCTATTATCTAGAACAGAATGGCGGCCATTTTTCATTGTTTTAATAATCACAGTTTATTGGGGTTGTGAGATTAATTGGTTGATTGATAGACGTAATGGATTTTGGTGACGTAAATAGTATAATGATATTTCTTTATTCGTTTTTTGTGCATGATCTTAGACAAAGAGAGCACTAATAATAACACCAGCCCATGACTGTCCCACAGCGTTGCCTTTTCTAATACAAAGAAGCCACGAATAGTTATCACCATGCTTGCTCAGGCGGGTTGGTGATTACCGTCTTACATTAATTATAAGTTTCCTTACAATGTTTTCCTTCACCAATGTCATTGAAGTCCAAGATAAAATTAGAACGAATCGAAGACATCACATTGGTACTTGCTTGGATTTGAACCCACAACATCGTGCACGAGAGGCAAGGCCATTACCACTGGGCCATCACGACTAAGCACTAAAGGCTAGGGTTAATAATTGTTAACAAATATCAATACCATTCAAAAGGATTCTGAGAGTCTATAGAAGGCATAAGCTTCTTTTAAAGTTAGATATTTCAATATCACTGTAACACGTCTCTCGCATTTAATATGCAAAATTTAGTTCGAAATTCTGTGCGAAGTGGCGGCAACATAGGAGCGTGAAAGCCTGCATTATGTCAAATGTCGGCAGCGTGTCAACTTAGCTACATGACGAGATAATGTCACGCTATCATATAACTAGTACCTACTAAAGGTAAAACTGTTGAATTTATCGACTATGAATTCAAATACTTTTCCAATTGAGTAATTATGCTTTGAGCTTTAGCAGAAATCCTGTCTTTTAGCTTGCCATACATTTAAATAATTATATATTACAGTAACAAGTGAGTTAACAGAACGGTTGCTATTATTACTAATTTAAATTTAAAAGTCATACACAATGCTAACGTATATTTTTGAGAAGGTTGACACCATAGCGTGTTAGGTGACAGTTTGACATATTGTTTACGTATCACGTTGACGTGATAGCTGACGTCGGCGGGATTTATTGTTACATACCCTGTGGCATTATAAAATAATGCATCAAATTAATCTACTTCTTAAAATCAAACTACCAAATTGACACAATTATGCAAAGGTCAACTGTTCATAACTACAATAATAATGCTCTTACTGAATTTCAGAATTGAATGTGGAGCTTCGTCCACCGCAGCGTGTCAGGTGACAGCGTGACAGATCGGCCGCGTGACACGCTGGCGTGACGGCGTGACGGCTGATGTTCACCGTGATTTATTGTTACGTTTTGTTTGTGTGTTTGTAATTTTGGGAAATGGAAACGCTCGGCTCTCTCCTCCTATGAGACTGATAGAGGGTACAATAATTTGACTTTGCAATATTAATTTTCGTAAATAACAATAATGTGGATGAATCTTGAGTGGAGACCGCGACTTGGCAAACGTAGTGTAGAACGCCCTCTGACCAGGTGGGATGACGATCTGCGAAAGACTGCAGGCAGATGCTGGATGCGGCAAGCTGAAGACAGGGCGCTATGGCGCTCATTAGTAGAGGGCTATGTCCAGCAGTAGACTAGTATAGCCTGATGATGATGATGGATGAATTTAACAAAAGTTTCTAATTTTTGTCCAAATTATTTTGTTACTGATGTGACCTTTTACACAACAGGATAATTACGGCAAACGGGGCATCATCAATTTCAATAATTATGACGCTTAATTATACTAAAACCTTGAATGAAATAGTAAAATAAATGAAGATATCATCCGTCAGCCCGCGAGTCTGTGCATCATCAATCTTGAGCTTATTCGTTTGCAGTTTTAACACCATGTGGAGTGACCTCGAGTTTAATAGAAGCGAAGGTTTTAAAGGCATCAATCATACTAATATTATAAATGTGAAGGTTTGTCGCGTTTGTTATGTGTGTTTGTTTGTTACTTCTTTACGCTGAAACGGCTCACCGGATTTGGATGAGGTTCAAGTTATAAGGGTAGCTCCTATCGCGTCGTATGAACACAAATAGACTACTTCCTACTACCTCATCCCGAGAAGTATTCTCGTGGAAATACTGAATTGTCTCATGTTGACTAAATAACCATGAACCACCGCGTGGAGCAGCTACATAGTTCCGAATATAGTTTTATCATTTCATTATTATGTGATGATTCTTTACCTAAAGCAGAAGTAGCCCAAGTTACTCTTTACAACATTAGCTATCTATAAGTGGAACCATGAGAAAATCGGTTGAGACGTTTCGGTTTCCCCAAACAAACAGACTGACAGACGGCAGACTTTATAAACTTTCATATGCATTTTGAGTATGAATGTAGAGGGTTACAAAAGTAGAGGGAGATCCAGGAAATGATGATCACTTAAAAATGATCACTTTATATTTTGGAAATAGCCCTATTTGTCAGAAATAATCCCCATTTGTTTCCTCGAATATCGGACACTATAATACGTAATCGACGGGATAATAGTAAAATTCGTGTTCAGCCAGCTAAGACAGCGCTACTGTATAAAAGCGTTGTATGTAGAGCGCCAATAATTTATAATAATATTCCTAACTGTGTTAAAAAATTAAGTACAGACCAATTTAAGAAAACATTTAAAAAAATACTGACAGAAAAAGCTTATTATAATATTAATGATTTTTTAAATGATAAATCGCTCTGAAGATACTGACTGAATCAATTCTATTTATTTTGAATCGCATGACTTTTGACCAAGTTTTTTAATTTAATAGTACATAATGTTAATTGTTGATTTGTTTATATTATTATTCTTTGATTTGTTTATATTATTATTCTTTGATTTGTTTATATTATTATTCTTTGATTTGTTCATATTGTTTTTAAATCTTATTGTCTTTCGACTTAATTTGTACACCAGCCATGGTCAAACATGTTGAGCCAAACAAAACTGTAACACCTATAATAAGCATCATACCATGTATATTATCTACACATGTTTTTGCAAATAAATGAATCTGAATCTGAATCTGAATCTGATGGATGGATTGCGTGTAAGATGATATGGCTAAGAAGGAGTGACTTCTGAGATGACGGGAAATAGAGATGTATGGAAGAAGAAGACATGCTGCGCCGACCCCAAATAAATTGGGATAAGGGCAAGAGGATGATGATGATGCATTTATTAAAAAGCTGCTATTTGGACATTACAAACAGACACTTCTATTTTATTTATTTGTATAGATATATTCTTTATAATATGTACTTGTATCTAGTGCATAAGCTGTGATTTCTATCAATATCTAAGAAGAAACAGCCCTCCTCATTACCAGCAACACCTGTAGCGGACTGTAAAGAAAGTGATTCATGGTTCGTTCAGACGCGAACGCTTAAACGCTTGCCTTGACAAGATACAGCGGCGGCCGCGATTCTAATTGACACGTCTGCGGGGAACGGAAGTAGGGATGATAGTATTATATTAGTTTGTACAATATCGATATTGAGTTCATTTTCTTTCCAGATGTTTGTGATTTGGAAGTGGGCAAAGAGAGCTGTATTTTATTGGGTGGATCACTTGCCATTTTTCCTCTTCAACCTTAGTGTCTTACAGATTCATCAAATTTTCGGCTAAAATAATCTTATCTTTCAACATAGGTAATTTTACCATACGTATTTTATAATCTGCTGCCAAGCAAACGGTATTCTTTTTTGTCTATAATCTTCACCATACTCTACTCTTCATACAACAAGGTATTTTTGAAAGTCCTCCAACAATACCTTGGTGTACGATGTAGTTTTTTTCCTCCATGAGGTAAAATTAGCCTTTTAAACGTATCAATGAATTCAAAATTTATAAAACGCACACAGACACATAAAATAATACATAATTATGATGAGTCAGCAATTTAGTTTCCGAAAATGTAAACAGATATAATTTGTGTTTGAAAAAATAAATCAATTCCACACATATTATACATAGTATAGATTTTTCATTATTATTTACCATTGTGAAATCTGCCTACCTGACTTAAGTAACTACGTTATACGTCAAATATTTATTTAAATGGAAATAATATAAATATGTAATTGTAAATATGTATTTGAATATGGTATAGAATGACATGTTTTACTGCCGCTGCTACTCCACAAATGGCGGAAAAAAAATTCATTGCACTTGATTTTCAATGTACTAATTAATCCACTCTAATATTATTAAGGTTTCTAGAATTGGTCTATTTTCTATTTAAATAAGCAATCTATTTTATTCGATATCGACCCTCTGCCCTCACTATCGATCATCAGGAGACAGGCGGAAGGCGGCAACGGAAGTAATGGCGCGCGCTGTCACCAGTTGTCGCCACGACATGCGACTGGCCTTGTTGCAGACACGGGTAAGTGCGACTGTGTCTTCAATTGTTTTAGTTCGATGCTACTGTGCTGTGAGACTAGCACGAACGTAAGATGTAATAATGGTGACGTTAAATCGATCAATTTTTGAATTAAAAATTCGTCTCTCCCATATGAGGTGTATCTATTCTTACACGAAGTATTTTAAACGTACTCATTCATACGAACAACTTCCAATACGAAACCAGCCCAGAGATTTGGAAAAAAAACAGCTGATTATGTTTTTTCAAGCCACTTGTATAATACGTGGAGCGACTGCTTATCTGACGTCTACAAAACAGTTACTGGGTTATACGAAACCTTACGGCTAGACTGGTTGTCAGACTTTCGAACTTCTGACTCCCCGTAACGACCATCAAAGCTTTCAAATGACAACTAGGGACAAGGGCCTAACGGTCTCGATTTGTAACGGATGGTCACCGATTCACCTACCCACACAGGCAAGAGTTTAACCTTCGATAGATACAGCAGTTACAATTTACTTCACAAGCCGTATTAAGACTTAAAACAACTCGTATAGCACTACAAATTGTTTTCATATCCTATTTTATACATTTTTTTATTTATATTTGCCAGGTCATCTTAGAGACAAAATATTGTCAATAAATACACGGTATTGCAAACCTAGACAGTTATGTAACTCGAATTTTGGCCTCTGTCCCTGAGTAGTGTAATATTGTACATTTTATCCAATTTACATATTCTATGATTTATGTAAATGCACTCAAAAACGTGAGACGTTGATTGACAGCTGTTTTGTGTCAAAATAATGGTTATGCTGTGTATATGACATGTAGCTGAGGGTGAAGAGTCAAGACCATTCGCTGATTTTACTTTGAAATGTTTCTGATTGACAATTTGTGTCGAAACAATGTTCCAGAAAATATCTCGCGGTAATAAATTCTCAAGGTCACTAAATTGTTTTGTAAGAACTTTAGTTGTTAAATTTTAAAGCTGGTACTAAAATATGTTTTTAAAAATGTATAGCCTAAATTTTTAAAAGTGTATGAACTTAAACGAGGCAAATGGAGATTCTACGTATGTTAAGTGGCGTTCTGTAAATTCTTCGTACCTCTATAGAAGAAAGGCGTAAGTTTATGTATGTATGTAGACGCCAGCATATCAAGCAATCCCGAACTGTCAAATTTTCCCAATTGAAAATGATCATTATTCTTTTGTATTAAAGTTGAAAAACTATCAAAGAAATTTGACGGATTGGGGTAGCTTGATGTGCTAGTCTCTGTAACTGTGCATTTTAGTGGATATTACTATATCGAAAACCTTTGCAACCGATCTTTTTTTTTTAGTAACAATCTTTAGTATTTTCCTTCTCATTTACGAAATTGCCAGCCCAACATCCAACACTAAACCACAGTAATTACATAAAAAAACAACGGGTAATAAATTAAAGCAAAAATACAGCGAATTATGCAAATATATCGCGTGCAATTTACTCGGAAAACCTTATCAAGTAAAAAATATGAATTCTAAGTGCAGTGTGATTATCTTGATCGTAATCAATGCTGAGTTAGTATGATTTATGGACGGGTTAATCCGACGTGGTTTGACTGCGGACGTCAGGACCTCAGGCAGGATATTGCCAACTTCTTGGTACAATTTTTAGTGTGATGTGTTGGCCAATACGTGGTAGAAATCACGTCTTTGAGCATAATACTCGTACTAGGCCCCTATCACTAGGTAGATTATTCTGTCCCCCCTGGTCATGAGTGGCCTTGGCTAACCTGGAAGTTTCCGGAATCAGATTGGTCGAAGCAGACAAAGGTGCTCAGGTGCGAGTTAGTTGATAAATAAATAAATAATGCTGGACAATCCACATAGCATCATCTAGCCCCAAGTTAAGCGAGCTTGTGTTATGGGTACTAGATGACTGATATACTTAATACAATACATTACATAGATAGATATTTTTATTATATATTAGCAAATACCCAGAACACCCGGAACAAATATTTGTAGATCGTACAAACATTTGTCCCAAGGCGGGAATCGAACCCGCAACCTCTTGCGTCGCATATAATACAATGCAAGACATTACATCGATAGATATTTTTTATTATACTTAACAAATACCCAGAACACCCGGGACAAATCTTTGTAGATCGTACAAACATTTTGTCCCATGAAGACTCCAGCCTGATGCGCAAGAGTGGTGCTACTCCAACAATGATGGGACACCTAATAACGTTTCCTGCATGCCCTGACACGCAATTTGATGGACGCTTCTAATGGTATCAAACTCGTAGCTATTTTTTTCTGTCAACAGAATGTTGAAGCCAGTTCCCGGTTCCAAAGAATATTAGGTCCAATACATATGGGGGTCTTTTAAACGACTTTCCGTTTTGGTGATCCACACTCCTTAACCACACCTGTTCAATTCGTTACCCGACATAGTAACTGCAGATTTTGTAGTATTTTTATTTAACAAATTAGTTGGCAGTTACTGTAATTTGTACTAACAGTTGTCTTTAGCTTGCTTTCTATATTGCTTCGTCACTAAACGTGAAGACTTGATTTGTTTACGATCGATTATTTCTAAGTCTACTAAGTAAAAAATAATAATTCTGCTGAATGCTGGCAGTTTGTCTCTATTGCTTTGACCAAAGAGCTATTGACATTAGTAAGAATATATTTTACTGCAAATGGTGAGGTCAGTACCTAGATCGGTGGTTACATAACCATAGCGCAATAATAAGTACCTACTTTATCATTCTATTTAAGATACCTATCACTAAAATAATGCTTTGCGGAATTAAAAAAAAACTGCTATCTGAAGCAATCGCGGCAATTTTTATAAATCAAATGCAATCATTCATGTTATTACTCGTGTAAATTTTTAATCGATCTATTATAATCGATTCATTTAAATCGTTATCGTGGAACATTGAAGTAGTTTTAGTATAACGATGTTGTTCCATTTTTCTAAGCCGCGTTCGATAGATCGGAATCACTCCGATGATTGATCGGTAGATATAATAATAGCTTGTTAGACAATACGTAATTAAGTATGTTTGTGCTCGTGGGTGTTACTAAGTGACATTGTTGAGCTTAAACAATGACATGATTGAGAGATCGAAACGTTAAGAGTGAAAGGTGATCAGTTTTGCTTGTGTTACCTTTAATTACAAAGTTTTTTTTCATGTACATATATGTATATGTTGCTGTTACTACTAAATCCGTTTATATTAAGTGTATTTTTCTGGCCAATGAGATGGTCGATATGTGGGATGAGAATACAGCCATTGTGCCGATAGTTGTGACGGCCAGTGGCATAATAACCAAGTGCATCCCTCTGCATCAAGGGACTGATCCAGAATGCGGTAATAGACACGGCGCGAATCGTTAGGAGGTTCCTTACTCAAGAGCCCTAATCACCGGTAGCTTTTGCACTGTTCCCAATGTGGAGTGGGCTACAATTTTTATATTCTCAAATTTTTATTTTTGTGTTGAAATAATTAAAACATAAACATAGTATAACGCTTGTATTCCCCGAGGAGTTGGGCAGAGGTATACCTACAGTATACCCAGATCTCACCAGTTATGTTTATAAATATAATTTATATGTAAGTGAATAAAGAAAATGAGAATACTTCCTAATCTACTTACTTCTTTTTGTTGCGCTGATCACATAATAATAGAACATATAACTAGTTCCTTACAGTACTGAGAGTCTATGTCATGACACATTTCAAACATATCCCTTACCCACTCTCGCCAACTATATTGATGGTGCAGCATCTATGATTAACGACTTCGGAGCAAATTCATCATGACGGCAGACGTCTCTCGACGTTTGATTGGCTGCAGATACGGAACCAATTGAGATCAGAAAGGGTACTGAAGTTGTTAGTAGAGATGCTCAAAAAAACGAAAAAAATATACTGTATTAGGTTCGAATCAAAGAAAGAAAACTTTTAAATTGCTAACAGTTTGCAGTCTGCTGGAACTTTATTGGATATATCTTGACTCATGGTCAATAAATATGGCACTTTATTAAAATCAACACCCTGTTTTTTTAAATACAGTTAAGTGTTCAAAATTTGCATTATTTCCACCAAAAAGTTAAAGTTAAAATAAATAGATAAAACACATAAAAATATGTCTGTGTTCCCAAAGGGTTAGGCAGAGGTGCTACCACCTTTCCGCAAACACATTTCGACAGTTATATTTTAAGTTCCATGCAGGGGGCAAGCCTATTGCAATCAACTGGACTCAGATCCACGCTCCTGGCTGCTGCTGCAATTTTTAAATGGAAACACCCAATTCCATTGAACCCGATTTGGCAGTCGAACGCAGGACTCCATGCTCAGCAGTAGTAAAACGAAGCAAATACCTATAGTAAACTTATTTTTATTAAACTACAAGAAATTCTGTTTAGACAATCTATCTTAAGTATTGACCGATGGTTAGGTATGATATTACTACAGTATTGAACTCTCACATTTCAATTAACATTGTCACCGCAAAATCTTACTCCAACCGACATCAACAACATATTAAACGCGTCAATCAAATGAGTACTGCTGGAGCAGCGCGAGGCGGCGACGGGACGCCGGGGTAGAGGTAGTGGCGGCACCTACAGGCGGTATGATGGATGGCGCGTCGTTAATCACTGCTGCACGCTCATCATTCATCGTCACCACACGACGGGTGAGCCACAGGCTACTGGATACCAGTAGGCTTATAGTTTGGAGCCTGAAAAGCCCGCTAAGCAAGAGGTTGTCACAGATACTAGGTTGGAAAACAAAAAGAAAATAAATAAATAATGCTGGACAATCCACACAGCATCATCTAGCCCCAAGCTAAGCAGAGCTTGTGTTATGGGTACTAGATGACTGATATACTTAATACAATACATTACATAGATAGATATTTTTATTATACATAGGAAATACCCAGAACACCCGAAACAAATATTTGTAGATCGTACAAACATTTGTTCCAGGGCGGGAATCGAACCCGCAACCTGCTGCGTCGCAGGCGGACCTTCGTCCACCGCGCCACATCGGTCGTCAAAAATGGAAGGAGTGTGAGCAGCTATGCTTGAACAAAAGCCTAGACAAATTTCCTTTTCTGAAAGCGTCAACGGAAAGATCAATAAAACTGCTATGTAGTTGACATGACATGAGCTTTAGAGATCTCACGTGACCCTTTTCCGCATTTGTAATGTCACTTTGACGTTAACATCTGGCGTTTTACGCTATAGAAAGTTATTTTGAATAGGCCTGCTGGTCATTGAGTCTAGGTCCCACTTTGTTAGCGGGCTTATACGAGTATGTTAAGCATTTCGTGAGTAGACCGTCAACTCCTAAAACAATTACCTACGAAAACTTCCGTCCTCATCTAGTTTTTTATTGTTTTACTTATATGACGTGTAAAAAAGTATCTGTCAAAACCAATACAATAAATACAGAAATAAACTGTTGGAACCTTTAAAGAAGAAAGAGATACTTCGTCGACGATTAACCGACCAGATTCTTTTATCAACGCTAATATTGTAAAGAGGCAAAGTTTGCAAGCTTGGATGTAAGAGGATATCTATGTAACTTTTCGTCCGATTCCTAAAATTATTATCCTAATGGAAACCTACATTATAGATGAGCCATATAGAATATATATTATTAATAAATATTTTATTATCTTTTCTTTTAGTCTGTTGTATACGTTGGTATACTGATTTTCGTACGCTGTGTACCAAGAGGGGAACTCCAAAAGTGAATTGTGTATCGTTCAAAATTGATCACTTTAATTTCTGTGTTAATAGAACAAATTGTTTTTAGATATCAGAAAAAGTATTTCGTAAATGAAATATTACAGGCCGACAGACATTTAACAAGATTCTTAGTAATTATTTATGTGTTGTGATTGAAAGTGTATAGTACCGTACATATTTCACAGAAATATTTTTTGTTTGTTGATGTGATATAGTACGGAGCTTCTATCCCAAAAAATTATACACTAAGTGTACAAATTTTTTTACACTGAAAACCTTTTATTTAAGTATTAAAAATGAACTTAGCATCTCATCATCTGCCTGGCCATTTCCCTACTATGTCGGGGTCCGCTTCCAGTAAAGCCGGATGCGGCCAGTATTTTACATGGAGCGACTACCGATGTAAGCTCTAAAACCCAGTAAGACTGGCTGTCAAGACTTTCGGGGTTCTAACTACCCCTAATCCACCACCTGATTCATTTAATAGCTTGGTGCTCAAAAAAAACCTTCAACCGTAGTACGAAAAGCTGACGGCAAAAAAAGATTCATAACCAGTTGAAATATAATAAATTTTATTTAATATACAGAAACATAGGGTGTAATTGTTGCTACTAAGTATTACCTATAATCAATTTCAGGTGAATTTTCATTGACCTTAATCGATTTAAATGTGAGTGAATATTCACATCGATTAAGGTCAGTAAAATTATTTGAAAAACGCAAAACGTGATCATAAAAACTACCACACCCTATCATCAATCATCTTAGTCTAGGTACTAGTTACTAGAAGACTAATCTTTTAATACACCACTCCCGGAATTGAGGAAAACATATCGAAGAAAAAAACTCTTTTAAAAATACTCTGTCATCCCGCGCAATTCAAATTATCAAAGATTTTATGAAATTTACAGCTCACTATTAGGTTGAATGTTATTAAAAAGTCATCCGCGACTGTAAAATATGTGTATTTCACGAACTTTTCATTGAAATAATTGTAAGATTCAATGACTACCTATTACATAAAATCATCACATGTGAGCACAATTCTAATTTAGAGAGTTATAACAGTGATTTTAATGATTATATTTTGAGAAATGTATGTTTGTTAAGGTCGCACATAACTTTTTCAATAACATACTTACCTAATGGGTACCGAGCTGCAAATTGAAAAAAAAATCTAAGATTTAATGAATTTCGCGGCCTGCTGCTTGCCCCCCATCCTTAACTATCGAAAAAACTACTACCAAAACTACTTCTAATAATAAGGCAATAAATTGATAACTGAATCATGAAACTGAATATCGACTTGTACATACAAACATGGGCGAAGCTTGTTTGCTCACGAACCTATGTTTGCAAAGTTGACAGGTGGGCGATTAGACGACGTTGCGAACGACATTGAAATGTGATTTTAATGATAAATGTATACGAATATCGATGGGTTTGGTTAAGGCGTTCTACCTTTTCCTAGATCGTATCTTTGTGGGCTATATGCGTTTTGAAATACGACATGATCAAGTATTTTCCGGAAAACTTCACTACAATCCAAATAAAAATACGTAGCATATTGTTAAGCTTAGCTTTAGTGAAAACAGTAACAGTAGTAGTGTGTAAGAGTGTGCCCAGCAAGAATTTTGAACGAAAACGTAAAACGAGTATCAATTCGAAAAAATAGAAAATAGGTACTAGTTTCAAACAGATCAAAGTATCAATCAATAGTATCAAAATATTAAGACTTCCTTCATGTCTAATGTATGATATTAATTGTGGTTGCTTTTTGATCCTGATTGTTACAGGATAGTTTTATTTTCAATTTTGAATCCTTACAAATGAAATTTCAACTAACGTTATGTGTATGTCAAGCATTCGTGCTAGGCAAACAGCCTGATATTGTTTATTTTTTTTATTTCTACTGTCCTGAGCTTTCTGTGAGTTAAATTTTCTTCTTAACCTCTTCAAAATCCTGCATTTTCCACCTCGACCCGATCAGTATCAAACTCCAACAATATATTACACAAACGATTAATCAAACGTTGTAAATTATATCTTGGGGGAAAGATATACGAGGAAATTAAAGGCACGTTACAATTTACGATGTAAATCATTTATTATGATTGTTGATGTAAATTGACCGGTTACACATGCGTGGGTTTTGACGGGTTATTTAGTTTTACGCCCTTTTCTTTGAACGTAATGTATTGAGCATAGAGAATTGTTTTATCAGTTAAATTGTATTGTGACGGGTTTATGGTTTTGTGTAGAATGGCTAGACCACCCTATTAGGACCGTAAAAAATACTATTAAATTAACAATCACATTTACCAATATCTATCTATTTAATGTATTGTATTCAGTATATCAGTCATCTAGTAGGTACCCATAATACAAGCTCTGCTTATTGCTGATTGTCCAGCATTATTATTATTATCTCCTTTATTCAATCAACATTGTTATGAATTACATTTTTTAAATATATTATTATTATTTATTGAATTTCATTTTGAGATGATAAACTTCGTAGACCTGTATTTTTAAGGGTTTGAATTAGTAGTAAGTAATTTCATTGCTGGTAAAATAAGTAGATTCATTCAAGAAACGTTTTATTAAAAAGCGACAACACTTTAGTGGCAACCAATGGGCAGTAATTAATAAAAGAGAAAGTATATCAGTCACTTGTTAATGAAAAGTGCCTGTTTCCTAAACTGCAGGTTCGTAATTGATAGTTTCAGTTAAATTGTTTGTCAAAATGAGTACATGTGTACATAAATTATTATTACTTTTCTATCTAACCCTATTGACTGTCAGTAAGCAATATGGTGAAAAAAAACAAGTCATTAAATTATACACGTGTGCTAATAATATTCATTTATATGTAAATATATGTTTATATTGGCTATATTTTCTTACGCTACATGTATCATTAAAATAATTTATGCAAATACAATTTGCATGGAAAGAGTTATGGTATTAAATTGTATTGAAAACATTGTACCTTTGGATATGGTATTATAATCCGAGGTAAATAATATTAGCATAACACTAACGATGTGCTTCTTTGTGTACAAATGCATGATATTTTACGCGACTAGTAGAAATTTAGAATTTAAATGAATAGTTATGTTAATAACTTTTTTATTTTCAAGGATTATTCTATGCACATATTCCTCTGTCATCCATCTCGATGTTTTGTAATATTTTTATGTTTTGCGCATTCTTAAATGCTATTTTAACACAATTACTCGAAACTGGCGCATAATACAACGATTGTAGGTTCACAATGCAGTGTATTTAAATATCCAAAATTTTCTACATTCAAGGTAATCCATTAAAATATAACACAACAACATCCCGTACAGTATTAAACGTATTTACCTTAAGTACACATTCACTAAACTAATCTACATTCTGAACCCACCGAAAAAGTTTGAACCTCAAAAAATAACTCAAGAAAATGTATGTAGGTACTACGTATAATAAATATAATATAATTCTAACACAGTGGCAAGTGACTGAGTCGCTCCTGTACTCTCATATCAAATAATTCAAATATTTGGGCAGCCCTCATCCATCACTTACCGATGATCGATGGACTTGTTTCTACCAACCAAAGCCGTGAATAACGACCTAAGTCAAAACCGTACTACGAGCGATTTCTACCTCCAACGCTATAAAATAAGGTTGGGAATTGAATGGTGGCGGTTGTGAAGTAACATGGGATTTATTATACTTAGTTGGCCCTAATACAACCAGTAGGTCAGTGTTTGTACAAATGTTAAGGGGACGAATGTTTACACAATTGACATTATCGTTTATGTTTCACTTAGCTATAATTTATTGATGCCGCGTTTGTGGGGATTAGATAAATGGTTTGAAGATTAGTGGTAAGGCTAAAATATTGGTTTACTTTTAGTATTAAGTTGATATATTAATGTTTATGTGTAGAGTTATACGAGTTGGTAAAAATGAGGAAAATACACATTGGATATTGGGTATCCTGCCTCTGATTTATGGGTTAGATTGGGCATATCGCGTTGTGCTACAAAATTGTCTGTATCTTAAATTTATTTTTAGGGTAACATTAATTTACTGAGTTAACCCAAAAGGGTTAACTCAGTAAATTAATGCTAAAGTAAAAATACTTATTGCAGTAGATTTTTAAAACAAAAGAAGTTTAAATTTGTCGTAGAAGTGAAACGGTTGGATAAAAAATAAAAGCTATCGCGTGTGACACCAAAACTTACTCCGCAAGTGACTTAGTAAGTTATGATAGTATCAGTTTACACGGAAACACTGCTTATCACCCCATGTTTAATTGCACAAGCCGTTAGAAGAAAAGCGTTGAGCTAATTTAAGGCAGGAACCACACGCACTTAAAAGAACAACGTCACTTGGAATAATGCTTTGCCCGTGCCCATGACTTGGTTCGCGATGTAAGAAAACAACAATGTGTTCCTTAAAGATAATGTAGAATCCTCCGACCTGGCCTGGCGATTTTTTCTTATATTGGTTAAAAACATCCCTATTTCAATCCGAATTTGTTCACAATTTGTTCTCAAAATCGGTCTAGCTGTTCCGGAACAAGCTGATAGATAGATAGACAAAAAATAAAATAATAATACCAGCCTATTTATCCCACTACTGGGCAAAGGCCCCTTCTCATGCAGACGGGTTGGTGATTTCAGACTTATTATAAGTCCAGGTTGACTGGCGATATTTTCCTTTTCCGAAGTCTGTGATGTCCAAGATAAACTTGGAAAGTACATATGAATTGAAAATGTCACATTGCTACTTGTACAGGTTTGAGACAGACAAAAATGTTAAAAATTGTTTTTTTGGAACCTACTGCCGTATATCCTACTTTCGTATGAGTTACGTAAAAAGCTGTTTGACATTTGACATTACAAATAGACACTTCAATTTTATTTATTTGTATGTTACCTGTACAAACTGCCAACAGAACTTAAAGCTTTTCGTGAAGGAATAAATGTCAACGAAACATACACTCAGCTACTCAGCACAGAAGTCTATTTTATCACAACTCCTTACATAACATCTAAAAGCACCATTTCAAACCGTAACTATGACATTTAACACCTCAATTTACCACTCATAAAAGATTAAGTCGGCGCTTCTTGTTAGAATACATTAAAAAAAAGTCAAATAAAAAAAATAAACATTGAATTACGACAGCAGATAGGGCCCTGACAGGCGGGTAGCGGGCGCCATATTTTTTTGTTAATCTCTACACATAAAAATTGTCGCGTCCGTAGTGTATCAGCATATTGGGATATTAGTGTAATGTACACCTTTTTGTCTTGATAAATGTTTCACGATACATAAATAACTTTTGTTTTTATAGTCGGATTTTATTTTCCTTTTTTTCTGGTATTTGGCGTTTATTATTGGCACGATTTTTTTTCTTGAAGTTGTTTTAACTGAATTTATGATGCAGCCACGGCAGTTTGTTTTTTGTGAATTATATGTTATGTTGGTGTGTGGTGTGTATTATTTATGTTAATGTTAACCCCCTGCCAGTAAGTGGCGTGTTAGAAGTGAATTCGCGATAAGTCAACGTGTTGAATTTCAACTTACGATATCTCGATCGTGAACCAATGTTTAAGACATGGAGCTGTTATCACTTGATAAATTGTGTACTAACATTTTACACACTAAACTTAGTATTTGACTTTAACAAAAAATTCGTCGCACCTCTAACATTAAAAAACCGGTCAAGAGGGAGCCGGATTTGAACACGAAGGGCTCCGTACCATCGTACAAGATTACATACACACAGCGATTGTTACGGTCCAGCAAAAGACGCCCAAAAATCACGTCGTCTGTGAAAATTTCAACAATCTACCCATTACGGTTCATGAGACAGACAGACAGGCGGAGGCTTAGTAATAAAGTCCCTTTGACACTTTTTTAAGTACGGGTCCCTAAAAACTGACATAGTAAGGTGCACCAACTGTCACAAAAAAAAACCTTAGAGCCGGTGCCAACATTTTTATTTGTCACACATTAATGTTCAAACACTGACTTAAGTCGGCTGTCTGGTAATGATAAGAATATTTTATTTTTTACTACCGTGACAGGCGGCGGTACGGTAATGACGCGCGCGGTCATAACTCAGCCCCTTAATTGGTGATATTACACGTAAATGCAGTGAATATGGAGTAATGCTGACACTTTAATGTTTATTTAAAGTGTATTATATATAAATTTTATGTGGCTCCTTGGCTCGTTACCTTAATAACAGGTTTTATTCAAACCGTCAGCAGTTAGATTTTATTGTGGTGTGTTGCGACATGATACAGATATCCGCTTTTATATTCGGTTTATAGTTTCTTTGAATTTACTTCATGTTTATTTGTGCTCGGTGGGATGGGTTACCAAAAAGATATTTGTATTACCGATGATGCGATGTTTGTTTTAGTTCAAAAATGAAGAAGTATCTAGTTACTTTGCTTTTCAAGTATACTATTTTTTTTTTAGATTATTTTACATAACATCACGCCCGTGTTCTCCGAAAGGTTAAGCAGAGGTATATATCAGTTATGTTTAAGTCCAATAGGATAGGGGCGATCCTATTGCCATCAATCTTGCGCATATCCATGCTACGGACTGCTGCTGAGAAACTCCAGATCGATAAACACAGTAATATTTTTTCCGACCCGGGAATCGAACTTACCACCTCACGTTCAGTAGTAGCACTAACAAGCGCTAGACCAACGAGGCTTAGTGTTTAAGTGTTTGCAAATGCCATTTTTATAATAGGTACCACATGATCCTTCTTAGAGTTTCAAATCAATTTCATGACTTAAGTGACTTAAGTATTCATGCCGACATTGCACGTTACAATAAAAACGACGTACATTACGAGTGTTCATTTAATATTCGCCCTTTGTGTTCTTTTCAAACGATGATGTAAAGCTGCCGACGTGAAATGACCACCCACCGCCACTCGACCAACGGCCGACAATCGGCCAATCCATTACCCGCACACACTTCTACCACACAGCGAAAAACAACCACATTTCACAACCTCCAACCTCAAAAATAAACCTTATTAAAAAAGCATAGAGTATATTTTTAATTGGCATCGTTGTGGTTTTTCCGTCATAACCGTGACGGAAAAATACACTTACAATATAGTGGTGTTTACACAATTCCGCCGTTTTGAAAGCGCAGGAAGCTCGGACGGTACATTCTGTTTGTCTGTCACGATTGTGGACGACAAAGGGACAGTGACGGGACACGTTGCCATTGTTGACGGGAATGACGGGCACATAAACGCGGTGTGAGGCGACTGTTGTGGCGCGATTTACTTTGAACAATGTCGTTCGAATAATTTATTAACGCGAGGACGGTTGGCTAGATAAGTGTGGGGTTTTTTTTTCGTTGTTATACGAGTTATTGTTTGCTTTGGAAAGTGAGCTATAGAATTGCATGTAATTTATTTGTTAACTAGCTGTGCCCGCGACATGTCGCGTGAAATTTAACAAAATATGGGTTTTCATTTTTTGTGGAACCTTAATTCTTTTGAGGAAAGTGAAAATGGCATTAAGTCCGCCCCTGTACATTTGTGCACTTACCTGCAGTATTTAATCTATAAAAATAAATAATATTGAAATGAATGTTTGTAATGTCATAATAATAGCTTTTTACTAAATGGATATAAAAGATACGGTAGTAATAGTTATCCCAGATTTTTAATTTTAACTTTTTGTCAGTTTGGGTACGCTCATCTCCGAAACCGCAAAACCGATTTTGACGAGACTGTAATACTATATACATAGCTAATGTTATATGGAGTAACTTATGTGAACCCCTGGTTTGTTAAATTCTACGTCAAAAGTCGCGGGTTAATCGCCAGCTTGTGGTGATCCTCTGTTTAAAAAGAAGCAGTGCAGTGGGATTGTAACAGGCTTGGCCTTCACTATGATGTTTCAAACAAAATTCATTGAACATTTTTTGTCAAAGAAAAGTATCATAATCGATATAATCCAGATGAACGGTCTGTTCCCATGGGTTTAAATTTCCCATTATTGCTCATCATGCTTCAATAGATTTAAACTTTTTTGTGCTATCATCCGTGAAATTATGAATATTGTTGGTAAAAGTTTATTTTGAATGTCACTATTCTAATAAAAAGTTAGAACGATCAACTTATGTCATTCTTGCGCAAAAAGAGAATGCGCGATTTAATCAGCATAATTAATAGGTAAATTTGGAGAGAAAGAGATTAGTAGACTAGCACAATAGTGTAAGTAGACGGACTAGAAGAGAGGCCTAAATCCAGCTGTGGGTAAAGTCAAGCTGTGGGCGATGATGATATTTAATCATCTCGGTAAGACTGGTGGAATACAACTAACAAAAAAAAAATAAAGAAGACACTACAGTATTGCAAACCCAAAAATCTAATAAACCTCCATTCTTGATAAATGAATACCTTTAGAAAATGGCACATGTGTAGTCGGCATGAATACTTAAGTCACATAGATTCAACAGCAAAATCTCAAATCTTTCTTTGAATGCAACCTCAACACCTCATCCTATATCTGAACATATGTACCTATTCCACAATACATTGTATTACACAATCCAGTATTTAAACAAATGCCTCTCAATACATTCGACACCCTTATCAAATTAACTACAACTAACCTAAGCAAATCCCCGACCATGAAATGTGTGTTTGTTATAACTATCTTCACGGCTTTTACCCTATTTATTTCCCTTTAAATCACTACCATTGTCGATTTACCACGGCTGTCTATCCGTTTCACACTGCCACCAGTTACTGTCACCTTCAATCCACACAGAGTAAAAAAGGTAACGTCAACACTTGCAACAAACACCAGTATGCTAAAGAGATTGTAGAGGATATTTTAGTCTGTGACGCGTTGTGTAGGGTAGACACCCCAATGAGCGGCATTGTCGTCGATGTGATGAATCGATATCGCTCGTATTGTCGTGTTCCCCGCAGCTGTCGTCTGTCACAAGAAAGATGACACTTGGAGCGGTTTTTTTTTGACGCGTCCCTTTGTGTCAACTCAGTGTGGTGCCCGAAATGAGCTGATATCGATCGCTCAATATTATGCTTGTAGAAGAGGGTTTTGAGTTTGAATTGAACTCATAAATAAATAAGCGGTGTCGTGGTGTGTACGGTGTTTTTTGTGTGTCGATGATCTAGTGCTTCTCTTTGTTATATGATTCCGGGGGATCCGATACGCCGGAGGTAGAATTTATTACTCGAAATTGTTATTAACAATAGAATTGTCGGGATAAAAGTATTATAAATGATTTCGCATTAACTGAGAATTCGAGGTTCGACGATTAGCACGCTCACCTTGATTTATAGTGATGTTTATTTTTTTTCGGATTTATTACACAATAGGTCATAAATTTAAATTATAATATTTGTAGCGATTTATGGCTACATATTACCTCATATATCTTTCAGTGTTTACCCCTGAACTTTTGAGGATTTGGAGATAGATCGGTGTCAGGTTTAACACACTTTTTGCATTGTATGTTGTGGGCATTAGTAAATTGATAGATTTAAAACCGCAGCTGTGCTAAGGCGACTATTTATATATTTTAAAATTATTAGGTATGGTTTGCACATAACAAGTCTGCCTTTAAAATTCAGTCTCCCCAAGCATAACCAGCAAGATTTTATCACCATCCTAATAACCATAAGACAGCCTCCCCCTTCTCCCCACTTTCGGACATTTCACTTAAAACATCCGCAGTGGAACACGATTTAAAACTCGTGTACCATCGTCTGACGTCGGCCAAAGTCGTAAAGCGGGCTATAATTTTGAATTATTACTCGGTTACGGCGCGTACGAGCGTAATGAAACACCCTGTATATCACAATTCCAAGCTCGCTCCGAGGCTAAATGGTCCCGCTAAATTAGCCTTTCTCGCAATGTATGGCTTAGTATGATATAATGTCGCTATAGATGCGGATAATAGAGTTTTTTTAGAGTGGAAATTTGTGGGGAGTCAGTGATGGGGTATTTCCTGTTTCCAGCTCTATTAGGGTTATTTTATTTGAGAGTTGTGTTAGATACTTCAGTTCCTATGGTTGGAGTCGTTAAAAATTAATATTTTGTTACAAAACTCATCTCCTCAGAATGAAAATATTTAATTTAACTGATTTATATGAGGCAATTTTAGATGATTTTGAAGCATATTAATCTGCGGTTGAATACTGCTACCATTCTATTTTGGGGGTACAATGAGAAACTTCTTGAATTATGGTCAACCTTCGTAAAGGTCAATCTACCACTAACCGTCAACAAACATGAGCTTTCAAACAGCCACCCACTGGGCGGGCGGGTATCGAAAAGATTTATTTTACTATGTACTATTACCGCCATTCTTAGACAACAAATAAATTACAATATTTTTATGACCAAAGAGAAGCCTACTACTGCTTATGCTTATTAGCAGTAGCAGGCTAAATAGCTTAATGAGGGTATTCCTTAGACACTGTTTGAACTTTTAAAGAGACCAGGACCTCTGAGTTTCTTTTGGGATTTCATCTCAGGGAACAGTAAATTTGGAACTATTTCTCTTTCAAAATACTGACGTTTGGAAAATCTTTTAAACATCATGTCATATCAGACATTAAGCCCACAGATCAAAATGGAGCGATGAATACATAATTAGCACCTTAATTAAACATACAAGAGCAGCCATCCCTTCTAAAATTTTCAAAAAGGTGCTGGCCAAAAAGCGTGTGCTCGTAAAAACGTAACACATTGTTCACAGTTGCGGCCCAAATTGAAATATACAGTCGACCATATTCATTACGGGGGCTCAGTGCGACGATAATTCAAACTTATGGCGCGCCTTTTACGAGTTTTAAGAGTGGTACTCGTGGGACCGAGGGGGGTGAAGGGGGTGGGGGGATGACAGCGAGGTGATGATTTGTTTGAGGTGCGCTGTTTTTTAGCAGTGATGGGGTTATGCTTTTGATTATGTGCACTTCTAGGGGTTTCGTGGTGCGTGAAATTGTTGGTGTTTTTTGGTTGACATTGTGCGGACTTTTTGTGTTATGTTTCTTGGGTGCGTTAAAGTAGTTAACAGCTGAGTTTTGACCACAATGATCTACAAGATACTGGTCAAGATAACATGTTTTTAACTTTTGTTTCCACTTAAATGGTAAAGGTGCAGATAAACAACAAATAAAAATAACACATCTTTTCTCCTTAAAACGTGCTAAATCTTAATTCCAGATGGTCCATACTTGGCCTCAAACAAGCCGAACATTTATCACTCAACATAATGGAGAATGACAATCGAGACCCCGGTCCCTGCCCTTTCACACTAAATCTGCGATTGTTGAAATACTTCTCAAAAGTCACTAAATGTTCGAACACGCGTCTTAAAATTGATACAAGCGTGAAAGACCTACAAAATTATTCAAGCAAAATATTACAGGGAAATGGTCCTTAGTGTAAAGAAAATACGGTTCGTGCTGACGGCATTTTTTTTCTTGAGGTAGAAAAACATGACAAACGATCGAATGAGTCGTTCATTATCTTCTAATGTTCCAATATATTATGTGTCTCAAAGACGTGACGTGATAAATTGGTGGCTGCCATCTTTGCTGGCAAAAACTGGCAGGTGGTAAGTTGGCACGCTAGTTTGTAGGGGATTAATGGCATTTTGATATAAAGTGTGTGAAATTTTGATTGTTAAGCGTTTTCTTGGGATTAAAAAGTTGGTAACAGACCAAACGATTTATTATATTTTTATGGTTAAGTTCTTTAAGACATAAAAAAGTTGTAGCATGTTGAAAGATAAGATATAATTAAAGAAAGAAAAGTTTTTGTTAGTTAAGAGGTAATGAGACACGCACAGTACGTAGAGTACTTACCCAAAATTAAATTATTTTTCTGGTTATTTCAATAGAAATCTAATTAGTTTTTATACGTTGTTAATCAAGTAACTGCTTCACAAGGTTTATTGAATTATCCTTTAAGACACCTTACAAAAATGTTATTTAGTAGATGCTTTTGAAAATTACAGTACCCTCAGTATTGTCTCATATATACTTTTTTTTTGTAAAATTTCCAAAATGGTATGTTCGCGGAATACCCTGGCACACCCTCCTAAAGTACAATGTTACCCAACCTGCTAATGGTAGCAGGTTGGGTAAGGTCGAGCTACTTTATAATAGTTTCTGCAAACTATCCATATAGTTTGCAGAAACTATTATAAAGTAGTAGCTCGACAGCTGCATCCTGTGTTATTTCCAGATACAGGTGTTATCTATCATCAAATTGATTTTATTTTATAAAAAATGTATTATCAATATTGTATTATTTATTCACATAATCTTGTTCGTCTCACAAAACAAGGAATATTTCTGATAAATCCGTAGCACAACCAATCAACGCAACAAGAAGATAAAACAAAGTCGAAACATCACTGACACTTCCTAGTACAATATATCGTTTCGTAGCGCTACGAGGCTACGGCCTACGCTCGTAGCGCTACGGCTGAAATATGGCCCATGTATTATTCAAAGAAATTGCCACATATTTCATCCAAGG
This sequence comes from Phlogophora meticulosa, assembly GCA_905147745.2. Taxonomy (NCBI): domain Eukaryota; kingdom Metazoa; phylum Arthropoda; class Insecta; order Lepidoptera; family Noctuidae; genus Phlogophora; species Phlogophora meticulosa. The sequence goes on from LR990523.1 coordinate 872,847, forward strand.
GAAATAACTTTGAGATATGTGCTGCACGGTACGCGAAACGGCGACTTGTTACTGAAAATTTACGGTCTTATATTCAAAATGTGTGATGACGTATTTGAGTTGAAAAAAATTGTTGTCATTTCTGATTTTGAGATTAATTCCTTCTGTTCCGCTGAAATATGTTATGCCTACACGTTGTTTAATTTAAACGTGTTCTTTAATATAAATGTGTTCGATGTCTTGTACTTCTCTGTTAACATTTTGGTATTAATGATATAAAATCTATTATAAATATTTTAAAATAAAATTGCTCGTAGTGTCTGTCTGTTTGAACTAAATTGAAAAATGGATTTTGATGCTATTTTTGCAAAAAATAATGAGAGTTTATTTTGGAAGGTATTAAATAAATTAATCTTATAGTTAAATATACGAAAAAACATATTTTTCTAACCGTGAAAAAACCGTGCGAAGAAGAGATCTACCATGTAGCCATTATATATATTTCAAAAAAAAACTTTCTTAATTATTGTCATTTCAAAATATTAATATACTATTTTAAAGATTTTTTTTGGAACCCTTAATAGCAACTGTAACACTGGTCCACCAACAAAACAGATTTCATTACTCCTTCATATCAAAAAATAAACTGTCATACAAAACTCCAGTCCCCAACTGGCTTCAGCTTATCTCGTTCAAAGTGATTCGGCGGCGTCCCGCGATATTTATGCGTTCTAGTGGATTTATGGCCTGCCCGTACTCGCCATACTTGTCATGGCTTGCTCGTATTAAAGCCTGCCGTATTCGCGATACTTGTCATAGGTGAGCGTTTTATTGAACAAGGCTTTAGGGTAACTTACAAAACATCCTTCCTCAATGCGTGCAGAAGACTACAAATGACAGCACGGTTGGCGCAGTGGCTGAGCGATCGACTGCTGCGCCGCGTGTCATGGGTTCGATTCCCGCACGGAACAAATATTTGTATGGCCTACAGATAGTTGTTCCGGGTCTGGCTGTTCGTGTATGTGACTTTAAATGTTTGTAAACGCACCCACGACACAGGAGAAATTCCTAGTGTGGGGAAACGTTTTTTTTAAAAACAAAAACAAAAACAAAATGGTTAATCGTTTGTTAAAACAAATGCGGGTAGCTTAGTCTACAATGGTAATAATAATAATGTACTGTTACTGTTCCACTGCGACAACATAGTATATTCTCAATCAGAGAAAGCACGAGCATCAATCACTATCCTTGTTTGATTTTGGACTTATTTAAACTAGAACAAAACATTTTCTTTTCCATTACCGATGTCAGTTACCTAAGATAAATTAAGTAAGTACATAAAAATGTAAACAGTAACAGATTTAAACCCATAGCCTGGTATGTCAGAGGCGAGGCCCTAACTGCACTACCACGAAAAGCCTATAATTTAAGCTCCTAATTTAACTACTTCGAAGGTAAAGAATAAGTTTAGAATACCTTAGGGTTCAAACGTAGATCCCTCTTAGAGTGATCTGTCTCAAAGGTTTTTTTTAGCTGTATTTTTTTCAGGATGCACATTGCTTTTTCCATGGAATTGACTGGTTACGAACCTCAGCATAAATATTCCAGCTATACTGGCAAACAAAATTGATGGGCCATTCATTAAGGCCGGGTGGGAGTGCGCACAGACGTTTATGTCCCCAATTGTACAACCTGCTTGTGTTTTATTTAAATTTAAAAGATTATTTACTAAAAATGGGTTAAAGCTATACTAACGGTAAAAAAGAATAAAATAATAAGTTGTAAATTAAATAAGTGTATATGTTCAATATTACATTTAAGCTCTAAAAACAATAATAGAAAAAAAACAAGAGATTTGTTTACGTAAGATAATTTTGATGTTTTTCTGCGAAGAACATGTAGTAATTTTGTTTATTAGACTAGAACTTGCGCTTGTACCATGACTTGGGAACTTTCGGTATCCACTATGCTTTGAAGGATGCGCTAAGAAATAAGATATAAGATGCAAGAATACTTGGTAAACCAATTTTCAAGAGCATGTTCTCAGGAAATCTTTTTCTAACTAAGCCATTATAATCCCCCAGTTTTGAAATATACATATAGCTGACTTCAGCATTATAAATTAGACTTATCATCCTCGCCTAAATAAACGGAGCACCCCGCACCTACAAAAAATACATTTCCTTACGATGCATAATATTTTAAACCACCCCCTTGCTTTATACAAAATGGCTGTCGGCACTCGCTACTATTTTTCCTACAAGGGTTGGTGCAAGTTATAAAAAAGAAAAGAAAAATATTTTTCAGAAAAAAACTTTAAAAAATATACAGTTTTTTCCATGACTGGCTCTGATTTATCAAAAACTTTTTATATTACAAATTCTTAAAATTATGCCAATCAGAAAGTTAATCATGCTAGCAAATAGGCATAGGGATAGCCTGGAAATCATGCTGCTCCAAACCTTGTCAATATATTTGTCTTTCATCTAATTTTCATTCAATCTAATTGTCAACAATAAATGTTGTAGTTGTTTATTGAAGTCCTTGACAGATGTCACTGTCAATTTCTTTTGTCTATGGGGTGGTCCTAAAGACACTTACTGTAGTATCCTTTTGTGACGTCCGTCAGTCGTCTATTATATTCATTATATTATTCTATTATATATATCTATTAAGTTTTAACGTTTTAGTTTTTGATATTCTTTCCATATACTGGGCTTTTAGTACTAATAATTTATGTCAAACCAATGAAAACAAATATTTTACTAAATTCTTTCCTCAAATGAGAAGAAACATTGGTGAAAAATCTCTCTTTATTTATGAGTACTTTGGTCCGCAACCGCTTTTCCTTTCCACCATGACACGCGTGATAAATTCCCTAGGAGTTCCTTACACTTGGCGAAGCAGACAAAATAATTTATGTACCTAGTTTAGTGGGTACTTTTCTGGATAAATGGCATCTGCGAGGTGAATGACATCTTTGTTACCGTGGTGTTACAATTGATGGCTCCAGATAAAAATGGCTTAAAAAGTATGTGTCGCTGCGTTGCGAGGTGAGACGGTTTTGACGTGAGGTTATATTTAGGTCCTGGTTTTAACTATGTCTCTGGTGTCGTGAAGATAACTAAGGGGTTTCGTGTATCTCATCCATTACTACCAACAAACCGTTGTTCAGGAATGCACAAAATCAGTATTCAGTGGCACTTTAATCATCAAAAACACTATCTAAAAATAATAAGTTCGTGGTTTTTTAGACTATGCTCATTTTAGGCTAGATTTTTGCCAGCCCTGTTAGGGTCGGCTTCCAGTCTAAATGGATGCCACCGACACAGGAACAAAGGAGCATTTCCATTCCACAATAATTATGGTTTTATTTGTTGCTAAAGTAGAAATATTATAAAGTAAAATATTTAATTTTGTATGTCTTACAAATAAACATTCACTAAAACTTTCTAAATGTGTGTTGATGTGTGTCCACGATACTCAAATTTGTTTAAAAAAAATTCACATACTAAGCCAGCACCAATATTCATTCGTAGCTAGGCACCAACATTGTATAAGCAATCACTTTCCTCCCTCTGCTCAATAGGTGAATGATGTCAATACAAAACTAAACAATACGCTTAACTGAAAGCAACAGTTTAAAACATGTTGACAACTAATTAACGCGGTACACTTGCGGACAGCAACGAGACCGCCTCATTGCTCGTACAGTCGCGGCGACTAATAGATTCACTAATAGTGTGCCCACTGTTTGTGACTGTACACTAAATTGGGAGGCTTCTTGATCGGAGCGGTTGTTTTATTGCTAATGTTGCCTTTGAAGATTAGTGTCCATGTTTACGTGTCAAATATTTACTTCTTGTTAAATAATAAGTAGTCATCTATCAGCACGTAAGGAATTGGCTGGGAACTTAAGACGGCAGCTTAAGCGAGCTGTAACTCATGAGAAATATATTTTTGCAATAAGTGAGCTGTATGTGTCGAATTTTTCATGGATGCTGTATTTCTGTTGCCTCTGTAACAAAAATCATCTCATATGATCAAACATAATTTAAATCAGACCCAATTATATACCTATATTATTAACACTCTAGGATGTTCCATATTTTTCACAATTCGAACATTAACGGTGCTTCCCCATTCAAATCTTATCACACAAAAGACTCCACTAAAAAATTCGTCATACAAGCCTTTGAACATATGACGTCAGATATATTTATTTTCCTATTCCATAAAAAAGATAAACAAAACAATAAACAACGCCCACCACTAATCTTTTAAAGATAAAAGCAATATTATAAAGTGTCCTTCGTATATCTTTATTACTGCTATATCCCGTTGTAAATGCAACGGCTATTGTCGACTCCGTGATGATTATAACGATTAGAAAATATTTATTACTTTGTTATTTTTATTGCGATATCGTCACCTGATTTTGATAAAGGTTTCTATTGAAAATTGTAATGTCATAATGGTTCGACATCATCATCTGCCTAGCTTTTCTAAGTCTAACCAGACGCAGCTGAATACCAGTATTTTACATGGAGCGACTGCCTATCTGACCTCCATAATCCAGTTGCTGGGTAATACGATACCTCTTGGTAAAATTGCTTGTCAAACTTTCGGGCTTATAACTACCCCTAGCGCCTGTCATGTTGGTTAGACATGTCGACATTAATTTAGTATTAGGCCACTCAAAAGGAGGGCTCAATTATTCAGGCTTCCGTATCTATATTTTAAATTTCTTCACAATAATAAAGGAAAATCATATGAGCACAAACATGCTAATATTTTATTATTCTTATGATAGAAATACCATGAAACGTTACCCCTTGAATCAGAAAATTACTTTCACTGAGTACAACGCAGTTAAATCGAGACTAAAGTTAATCATAAAAATTACTTTCACTGAGTACAACGCAGTTAAATCGAGACTAAAGTTAATCATAAAAAATGCGACACAGCATCACGCCAGTATTTTCTGAAGGGAAATGCAGAAGCGTACCCATTTACAGTACACTTAAATTTCGCCAGTTGTGTTTTAAACTCATGTAATAGGAGACGAGCTTATTGCCATCAACTGGTCACAAAGTACAAGCTCCGACAAACAAGCTCAAGTTTTTTATAAAAAGAAAACACTTTTAAAACAAGCCAAAGCAGGAAAGCGGCTTTAGAAACCACCATTCAATAAACACGAGAAAGTATAGGTTTGTATGTAAAATAATAATCATTACATCTATTGAATATTCAAACGTCTGTGCACAAAGGTAGAACCAGTGTTCGGCACTCGGGTACAGCGCGCATGCAAAGTTATGCTAATAACATCTTAGTCTAGCCTGACTGCCTGACTGCCCGAGCCAGTCGAAACAATATTGTGTAACATGTGTACAGTTACTTCAGAGTAATATTTACTAATATTAGTATTGAGATGAATGTTTTCCTTAATAGCGTTGTTTGTTAAATTTCTTATTGCATTTGTAACAAATGTAATGAATGTTTCCTTCACGGAGTATAGCTTCAGCAGTGACTAGAGGCGCCATTTTTAATAATAGTCATGTATACGCAAGTTTCAGCTGTCACAGGCATAGGTTAGATTTGTCACGCCCCGTCATTTTTTATGAGTAATCAGTGACACTCCTAACACGTTTTGTTTCTATGTAAAGCTTTGATAATGCCGTCTCTACCATTGATAACCGAGCGTCTTTATCCTCTCTCTCTCTCTCTCTGTCTCCCTCTGCGGTTTCCTCCTCCAAGATGTGGTAAGATGAGAGAAATTTGTTCCTGTACTTAATGCCTTCAAGTGATGGATCGGCCACTTGTCGATACTCACGCAATTCCTTGACCTTTGCATTTACATTATTCTTATTTATTGGCAGGTCGTTTGCATGATAAAGGATCATAAGTTTCTTTTGAGTAGGTATCATTTCTCATTTCAGATTAATCATATTTTAAATGGCAGACGAGGAAAACACCATCCATTTCATTTTTATACTTATGTATGTATGTATTAGAAGGATACTTTTTAAACTTCAGACTTGTCTAACTTGCCTTTGGCTGATTTTTTTGTACTTCACCTATTTCTGTCAAACAAAAATAATCCTTTATTCGTGAAACTCCTAAAATGCAAACCATTAATTGCTTATGGACAGCCACAATCCATTAACTATCCGAGACTTTTATGGCACACTCATCCGCCTATTTCCCTCAACATTCCAGGGTAGTTCTATGTCCAAGTGGACATTAACAGCTCTCTATGGTATAACGTATCAACATTTTCTTACTCCAAGAATCAATGATCGAGATCTGATGGTTTAAAAAACCCTTATCAGTGAGAAGAGGCCAAGAACGGTGATCAGACCAGATTCTACCTTACTTGACTCTTTAGCTTTAGCCACCAAAAATAGACCAAGATAAAGATATCTGAAGCAAAGCCATGACTAGAAAAACAATATCTCAGTCCCAGCGCTCAGGTAATTACTTCAAAAGACATAAAATACAACACGAATTCCGTTTACCGTGACAGACCATTGACCGTCAACATCCACGTTGATCCACGTATCCCATCAAATATTCAAGAGATCCCGGACCCATTCACAAATGCTGCAATTACAGCATCTACACGCCGTTCCGGAGTTACGAGCGCCTTAGATTTATTGTTATTACCTCACATTTCCTTCGGGTAACGTTTTAATTACACAGATCGGCGATAAAGCATCGCTGGAGCGCACTTTTCTTCATTACAAGATGGATGGTCTGCATCTACCGTGTTATTTATTGTGGTGGCGTTTAATTGTGTAATGGTTATAGGTTTGTGGTTAGGGTGGTGAGGTAAGCGATTTGCGGATTAGACTGAAACTATACATTGCTAGTATACTTTTTCATTAGTGGCAGTTACACTAACAAAGACATATGTTTATTAGAGAGACGTTTATCCTCTTGATGTACAAGGAAATAGTGCAAGAAATAATACTTATGTTTTAAGTAATCTCTTGATATATCAAGCTAAGCTGAATAATCCACTGTCAAGTAACGACGGTATTCTTGACAGGTGAAGTATGCCTATACCAAACTATACCAAACTAAACTAAAACACCGTTTGATTAAACATCACAACAGAAGATACTAATTCACTTTAACAACAAATACAATACCCTAATAGCAACACAGAACTACCCACAAAAGATAACAATACATCCGCACTTACAGACAAACCTATAAATAATTCCCGAAACTAATATCGCAGCGGTTGCGTCATCACTAAACCGTACGTCAAAACTGTTAGAAATGATATTGGCAAACCCAAAGCAACATTGGGAGCAATACGAGCCATAAATCAAGTGGTTCATAAGAGATCTCTCCCTACGGAACTGACACTACATGAACTAGCAAAAGGGAAATCGCCATTCGAAAAACATTCAACATTTCCTCTAAATGTGCTCTATAAGAGTGTTTTTCGCGGGTCCGCACTGGATAAGACCTTTGATCGGTATCAGAGGGCGAACTGAGACAGCTATCGACACTTTCCGTATTCACTTATTATTTATCGCTAACATTTTGATTTTGACGAACGATTTTGGACCTTAGGAACGTATGTTTAACTATTAATTACGTTGATCGATCAAATTGTTTAAAAAAAAAATATAAATTAACATTGTAGTCTCCAAACATGAATGGTATTAATTTATCTATTTTTGCATCTACTTAATTAAGTTCTATCAAACAATTTAAATCTTGGTAACAATCTAAAATATTCAAAATCAAAGCTATAAGTGCTATTTTGGCTTGTAAGTTACTTGAACTTACGACACAGCATTCGACACGGGGTCTTCCGCAGGCCATTTGTCACAGAGGCCATTTGTACTTGTCGAATCACGGCCATTAGACGAGAGTGTGTGACCGCGTGGGGTTAACCCCGTCCAAACTATGCTACGTCATTCCACCAAACCGACACAGACTAGTGAAATGCCATACACCAGAAATTCGAAACGACCAGTTGACAAAAATAAGTGTGGACATTTTTTTTACATGTGGTGCCAAACAATTCTAAAGTGTCGCCTAATGTGAACGTGAGTTAAAGGAATACCGCGCTTGTCAATATCGACTTGTATGAGTCGAGCTGTCCAGTCGATTTATCTTACTTTGCGGCTATTGTTACAGACGGCCGAGGTTACTGCTGATTTATAAGTAGCCTAGTTAATTACGGCGGGCGTCGACGCATCGTTAATTTCTCTTCGGCTCCCATTTATCTCTCGGCTGTCATTCGCGCCGGCTTCCTATTTCCACCTGACGTCCGATTCTGAGTAAAGGCGTAACTTTAAAAGCTCGCCAATAAATACATTCGCATAAAACTCGAGTTTATCTCCGTACCCTTTGAAGTACGGCCCGAGAAAACAAACAAAGCAATAAAGAAGGCCTTTATCGGAGCCACGAGTCGACACGCGAGCTAATTTACAACACAGCCGCGGGTTTTATCTTCATTAACCCATCGATTCACAATTAAGACGCGGAATAAATCTCCGGTAATGCGCTCCCCGTCCGCGCCGGTAGATTCAACTTCAAACAGATGTTATGTATAAATAAAGCCGAACGGAGGCAACCACTCGATATATTCCTGTCCGCGGCAAACTTTACAGATCTATCAGCGCTCACTGTGCGGGGACAAGCGACTCGCGCGAGCGAACCAAAACCGACCTTAGTTGCGCCGCGACATACAACCATCTGTTACTGTCCGTGGAACGACTCTCGACCAAATTAATGTGCCTCAAGCCAAGCAGCTGCACTCAATAATGCCTATAGTCCGTTAAAATAGTGCTCGAGTTACGTCGTTACCGCTGACATGGAGTCACAAACCTCATCTTATTTCCAGCGTAACGAGTCGATGCTCACATTCGATTATCTGGCTGCGGTATCCGAGGCATTACAGTTGATGTATCGACGGCGACTGCGCGAGATTGTCGGCCGACGGTTGATTTACTGTGCCCATTTCTTCCTGACACTCCATACGGAATAGATCCCCATCTGTCGCGAGCGGTGTGACGGATCGCGGCAATCGGAAAGCGTCGAGGGGCTCTCTAATGAATTGTCCCAAATAATTGGGATAGTATTTTATATCGGCGTCATTTGTTCTTTTATCGGTACATTTGTTGCGTTGATTTGTTAGGCGCTTTAACCTCGCGGTATTAGAGTATTAATCCGGCTTGTTTGGTTTTTCTTGTAGCGCTAACAAAACATACATGGGATATTGCTTTGTTGGGTGTTTAAACTTTATTTCTTTGCCAATATAAATGCGGTTATCTGTGTATCTGTCTGAGCGGTTGTGAAGTCTTTTAAAGTTTTATTTGGCTGGATAGTTTTTATCTGTCGTGTTGGATGTGAGTGCGGTGGCATCTGATCGGTAGTCATGAGCTCAGACAATGCTCGCATCACGTTGTATCGCATTCCTCATCTCCGCTTCTGTAGCTGCCGAACGTGCATTTATTACAGAAGCGAGCATCGGAACGTTGTAAAAAATATTTTTATAAATTATTTTTGTACCGTTGCTTTTAATTGCATTCCTGTATCGAATACTCATCTATTTATATTGGTGTTTTCCAATAACTGAAATGTCTTTTGTAGAATAAATGATTGCCTTGTTGCTAGTGTCATAGCCATATTTCATACATTTATCGTTGAGTAAACTTGCCGGTTCACAGAGATGATAACGCAAACGTCCAAACTTCCAACGTAACCTCTAAAAACTACTCAACTAAAGCAGAACAGATCTACAACAAGTCATAAAGCCAACACTTTAGATCAAAGAGGAACATTTGCCCGTCTCTGTGTGAATGCGTTCAGCGTTCAAGATAAGACTCCTGACTTTGATGTATGCGCCGCATCTTGATATACGTCTGCAGCCGTTTCAATAAGCGTACGTCTGTCTGTCGCTACCAAGTTGTAGTTGTTACCTACCTACCTTCTTAGTTTGAGTTGCGAGGGAGTCCTTTCTATGTTGTTGACTGTTTTATGTGTACCTGCACAGTTGCGGTTCAGACGGGTTCAGTTCTAGTCAGATTAGAAAAGTAATGAAGCCTTTGTGGGTTCTTAAGGATGGGTATGTGTAAATATTATATTCAGCAGAATAGAGTTCACTGAATGTATTTACTTGTTTTTGAGTATATATATCTCTTCAGTTCTTGCGATACTCATACCTAGTCAATCAGACCACACACAAAAAGAAACAACATTCAATTAAAAACCATTCAATTCCAACACAATCAATGGAAGACTAACAACATTTCATAATGAATCACCATCTCGTACATTCCCTATCACTTCTAACGGACGGACAGACAATGTTATTACACTGATGTGACGTGTCACGGCCTCTTGGCGCAACGTCAAACAAATAGCATGACTTTTGACTCTAACATGTTTATGACAATGTAAAGAAGAATGTTTGTGTGAATAAAATATAGGTTTCCATTTCAAAGAAGCAAAGTAAGAAAATATCGACCACTATATACACATTCGCAATATTTCAACGACTGGACGTATAACCTCGAGTGATGAAGGACCAGATTTTGATAGTCATTGCAAATAATAATATAGTAAAGAATCGTTATTATACGAACTTGTAACTGATGTACCACAATATATTTTAACGGATAAGATTCAAATCTTGTCAGAACTTACGAGTGCAGTCAATGTTTAAGTAGTGAGTCGAGATTCTTTATTCTTTTCAATGGTATTAGTTCCTGAGGATGCAAATGTCAATTAATAGAAAAAATTGAATTTATTTGGGATATAAAGACTTTTCCAGCCATCTCCGGTTAAAAAGAAAAGTTAGAAAAAAAGGGAGCATATTCTGGACTTGATATTAAAAGGAACATGAGAGATGATTTCAATACACGTAAAGATTGTATGCTTATTTACATAAAATACTAATGTAGCTTTAAAGCTTGGTTACTTATAATAAAATAAATTTCAAATCTATTTCTTGTAATTACATCATTAGTTATAATCCCAGTGCATCTAAAGTAGTTTCATAATAAGATAATCAATGTATTCTTCATTTTTTGCTCCATACAATCACAAATCTAAATGATTAATACGTAATTCCTATATGATAAATGTGCCATATTAGCTGGACATTGCCATCTTAATATGCTTAATAAAAAATGTCGACCATACAGAGATTCTTATTCACCCCACCTCGATAAGGCTTAATCGCAATGATGTATACGAACAATAAAGATTTTATACTGATCTCAGAGTAAAAATAAAGAATGGTGTCGATTTAGCGTAGATCGTATGAATTAATTCAAGAGAAGATGTACTTATATGTGATTGAAGACGATTACTCTTACTTGTTACGGACATTAATCTTCAAGTGTTGTGCTCTCTTTACCACCAAGATGATCAGCGTGTGTATCAGCATTTTGATCAAACGCACAGAACTGACCTCATAAACCCAATCTATCACTCAAGAGTAATAGCATTTTCATTTCACTTAGTTCTTAATAACAAACTGAAGATTGATACTAAACAATTTTCGAAATTGATGATCTCACCATCGACAGTTCGAAAATTGATGATCATGTAAAGGAAATAAACGACCACCTTTCTGTATTTACAGTCCATGAATTTGAGTACGATTTATCATTGGAACCGTTACGGTGATAAATCATACTCATTCACAAATACTTAGAGCCACACACACACGTCAAACGAGTTTGCCTTCCGCCATGTCCTCCATAAAACAGTCTGAAAGCCTTTAAATATAGAAGTTGTAATTACGTAAACAGACATATTGACGTACGTCTGAAAGGTAATCATAAGCTAAAATTTATCACGGAGTGAATCATTCATGCGCTAAGACAGCTGACAGCCAGGCACATATATTATAATGATCGACAGCCTGACGTTGCTTGTCACAGAGGGATAATGTTGTTGCCACACTAAATATTCCAACTCATTCAAAAATGTACTCTGATCCTGACGTCCATAGTTACATTTTCAGTAATGTTGTGAATGCTGCTAACGACGTTCTTGTTTTAAGCGACGAGAATTCTTACGAAAAGAACAAAGTACCACAGAATATTGCACAACTCGAATAGAACCTTATTACGTCAGCTATCGCTTCAAAATTCTTTGGATTCTCTAACTTTGTCGAGTTATTCGTGTTGGGAAATGTGACTTAGTTTCAGATGAAGGGTACAAAGGAGAAACAGACTTAATCTGGCAACGTTAGGGTTGGAAATGGTATGATGTGTGGAAGGTGTTGTAAGCTGTTCGTATTGTGGTGTCTGTCGGTAGCGCGGTAGCAGAGAGACGTGTCGCGGCGTGTCATCGGGACGCAATGAAGATTTATGAACAACCCGGTACTACGGTTCAGTCGAAGCCACATACAGTTTTCTACTTTGTTAATAATTTTATGGCAAAGTTTAAAACACGAGTTTATCTTTCCTGTGTTTATTTCTTATGCACGTTTATGTAATTTCGGTAACAAAACAAAATTGTTTATGTTGCGCCAACATGCAGGATTTTCGTGAGTTACTGATGCTAACCTAATTTCTGACTCAAGTTCATTTTACGACTTTTAGTTGTTTATCCAGTAGTTTTAGTTCATGTTTAATTTGGGACCTACCCGAATCTACAAAATAATTGAAATTCTGCCTATCACCTATTCACCTTTTGACTTTGTTTTCATCATCATCATAGTATTTAAGTAGCTATACTTTATTTCTATCAATCAACATTTATTTGCAATGCTCATTGTTAATTTTGCCATTACCAACAACTCCCTAATTGTAATCTCTAATTCAATCATTATCTACCAACCTCCAGTTTCTCGTTACCATAAAACGTTATGGTATCAGCTCGTATCCATCTTTTTATACCCCTTCTTACTTGACACTGACATCTTGACATGGACAAAACATGTATTGAAAAGGAAACTCGTCTACAACCTTATTATGAAAGCGAAGCCTGGAATATTCCATAGCAATCAGTTTTCTCTTCCATTCTCTTTTTATTCTATTTTCATAGAGTTGTATTACTTCTAATAAAGACTACTGCTTACCTTTTCACGTAGATCATTGTTTTTTGCCACTGATATTACATAAATGTAAGCTTTAAGTATGAAAGGAAACGCTATTTACCGATGTGTTTGTCGTTTAAATTTTGCTGTTTTTGTTTGTGACATACGATACCTCAGTTCCTTGGTAAAGCGCCTCAGCTGCTCACACACATAAGGCTATCAATTTCATTTTATGTTTCGTTGCTAGTCATTTGGATAGTGGCATCGTAAAAGTTAGATAGAATTTAGTAGTGCTTCACATTATAAATTATAATAATATTAAGAGTATTTTTAGAATAAGAAATATTTGAGACTGTATCCTAAAATCACTTAAATAATAATTATAATTATTCTGGTTGAACTAAAAACAAACGAACCAGTACAGACAGCAGACAGTCAATTGGTTAAGAAAATTATGTTTATAAAGATAAAGAAAAACAAAACAGCAGCGTTAAATACAAAACAGACGCACATCAAATCCCAAGAGGGAAATCCCTCGTTACAAAATCTCCTGAACGATCCTATGCTAATGTGGAAGTATGTCAGCGGTCCGTAGTAGCGGGCGTCAGATCCTCTCATTACGTATTTATGGGTGACGGGCGGGATACGCCGCGTCATGTCGGGGCGTGGACTAGATGAGCTGGGTAGTCAGTGTTGCCACCCTAGCTGTTGAATACTTGGACTATTCTGATACTGGCGAAAGGATTATGCTATAAATAATTAGTTGATATTTTGAAGTTTCATAATATAATGAAAGGAGAACAAAACGATTTTTTTTGTAATAATATCTGAATAGTAAGTAAGATCATTTGTTTACAACAACATTGTCTAAAACACTTTGAAACAGATAAATTGTTTTCGTGACAGAATGTGTACAGATACATTTCTAAATTACTTGACGAACATCAGCACTCTATCAAGCAATACATTGCAATAAAATCATCAAGCCAATTACTCACAGAAATCTACTCTCCTGCCAAGAGTCAAAGCAATTCCGTCTACGGTACTGGCATATTTCGGACGTCAAAGACTATTGCTCGTCCCAATACTCCTACAACCCAGTACCTTCTCGACTAGACTTACTAATGGCTACTAACTCGACTATCTCGCTCACTTTTACTCTTCGGTCGTTCAACACTATGTCATAGATTTCAGCGATCATCTCTGGAGTAAACCTTAACTGGGCATCCTAGGCGTTCAGCATCACTTGTGCTTGTTTCGTACATTACTTAAAGTTTTTGATAATATTCCGCACTAGCTTATGCCCGTGCCTTCGCTCGCGTTGACAAAAAAAGTAGCCATCTTACCTCTGAATATAATAACTTTCTAGGTGCGGCTGCTGCAGGTGCAGAAAACCCAAACGGCGAAAATACAACAACCTAACTGAAAGTTATATGTTTGAGCCGTTTGGGGTTGAAACACTAGGGCCATGGGGTCCGTGTGCCCATTTAGTTTTTCGAGAAATCGCGAAACGTTTGGTCGACTCTTGACGTTACCAGAGGGCTGGCCTTTTTTTTTGGCCAAAGAATCAGCATTGCCATTCAACGTGGCAATGCTGCCAGCCTTCTGGGCACTTTTCCCGTTGACAACGATGCGGATGAATTTTTTGATGCCCTATGATTATTTATTTTATTTTATTTCTTCATATATTAATAATTGTATACTTTCTAATGGTGAAAGATTTCTTAAAATCAGTGCAGTGGTTTCAAAGTTTACCGATTACAAACAAATCTTTCCTCTTTATATTTGCCTTCGTCTCCTTGGCTTCTTTCCATCAAATCGCCATTATCACCTCGTCCTCCTTCTTCTTTGTCTGAATCATCTTTCCAGGCCCTCAGGTGAACAATTGCATTCCCCTTAAAACTGCGATCCTCTTAAGCATACTGATCCAAGTCGTTTGCCGTCGGATGTGTATTGTTTTATTCACAAACCGATGCTTGGATAAGCATTCATGCATTTTTATTTCAATTTCCATTCGTAGGGGATGCTGTCTGAATGTTTATTTTATTTGTCACGGCTTATGTTGCTTCCTTGTTGATTTTGGACGAATTATGATTGAATTATTTAGGTAAGTCAAGTTTATTGCTGTTTTTGTGACTTAACAGTTGGTTTACTTTGTTTTTGAATACTATAAATTAGCAAAATAATGTCCTTTAACTGTACTAAAACTTATTGATGAACGTTTGAGCAGAAATTGAATTTAGTTCGCTCTTAGTAGGAGATTGCAGTGCTATTCAAATCACACTACATCGGAACTTTGCAAATACTATCCCTGTTCTAAGCAATGAAATATTATAGTCTACATTTCCGTTAAGATCAACTAAGAATGATTCATTGTTCTAAAAAGTATATCAATCATTCAAAATCTATTTATAGTTGTACCGACATCTAATGAAAGAAAGCCTTGTCAGCCGCCAGATTCTCCATCCATTAATAAAACCATACAGATAATAATCACGCTCGTTTATAAAAAATATTTTATACTAATTCAAAACTACCGACCTTCATTATAAACGTCATCGTTCAAAAGGAAAATTGATTTACAACACTGCATTACGCTATTATTTTATGACGCGAGAACGCCCCGAAATAAAATACTAACAAACATTCAACCGGCATCCACGACCATTACTATAAAGCCACAAACGATTTTGCTAACAAAGAACACTATATACAACTGTGCTACCTTAAATATAAAGTCGAAATTAGAATGGAGAATATTTTTAGGGTTGTAGCTGACAAGGTTGTCAGGGACCGTCATAAAGCGAATAAAATACGGGGCACAAAGAATAAGCGGTCGTATAAGCGCTGTTATGTCTGTCAACATAAAATATTGTATCCTGCGCGCGCGGGAGCCGGGTTCAAATTGTGCTGCTTCTATTGCCCCATTAATCTTTGTAATGCACCGTGTGAAACGGCAGATGAAGATATTGCAATGCTCTGTCTTTGTCGTTGTTTCGGACTCTGCGCTTTGTCCGTCGGGAAATTAATAGGCGTTGAAGGTGTGGGCAGATTTTATGGATTCTGCTAAAAGAGATTTAGTGTTCAGTGATAAAATTAAGTAAGATCATGTTTCGCTGTCTGGTAAAAGGACACCAAGATAATGCTGCGGTGCCACTTAAAGCTAAATCTGTAGGTTAAGAGCTGAACGGATGCAATTATATTCGTATTTACTGCTGTTCCGTAAAGCCTTTAACCCGAGACGATTTATTTTTTGCACAAGTATTAATAATCGTTTTGGCTCCGATTGTCAGTGCATCTCTACGAAGCTTTACTACGCTTTCGCACATAGTGTAATAATTAGAACAGTACTCATGTAGTCTGTACAGCGCGACATCCGTGAGCGATGTCTCCGGGAGTACTTTGTCCAGATTAGAGGCGACGAGCGATGTTTTCTAGGCTTATTGGTGATATATGACTGAGAGTGAGCAGTCGCGCCAATGTTGGTGGCACGCTGGTGAAAAGGTAAATCTCACTAG
The DNA here is from genome assembly GCA_905147745.2 of Phlogophora meticulosa. Lineage (NCBI taxonomy): Eukaryota > Metazoa > Arthropoda > Insecta > Lepidoptera > Noctuidae > Phlogophora > Phlogophora meticulosa. The sequence goes on from LR990523.1 coordinate 889,365, forward strand.
TAATATGGAATTTGAAGATATATATTATAATAGCGGGGTCCTGGTGCAAGCGAAACACCATAATGATACGATGAGTGAAACTTTAGTTATTGATCATCATAACATGACACCTTTGTTTTCTGGAAGATTAGCCAGAGAAGTACTTATAGTATACCTACTTACGTTTAAATCCCATCTAATAGAAGCGAGCCAACTGCCATCAACTGGTCACAAACCCAGACTCGGGGCTGCTAATGAGAAATTCCAGAAGAAAAACCCAGTAACTCTATGCCCCACTCGGGTATCGAACTCAAGACCTCATGCTCAAGCGCTTGCGACCACTGAACCAACAAAGCAGACGGTTTAATAATTTATAGATCAAGAAGATAAAAATTTATTATCACTTTTGGAAGCATATTATAATCATATGGTATTCTGCTAGACTTGTGAAAACATTAATAACCACAATTTGCAAACAAAATTAATCTGTCTGGCAGATCTCCCTTTTATCCACGAATAAAAGAGAATCTAGCATAAAATTATATCCACATAATAAAACTATAAGATCCATTGTCTAGCCTTCTCATAATATTAATACTAATTGCATTGTATTCTTACTCTGTTTTAGCAAACGTCTTCAACAGCCGCCACTCCACATTTAATAAACAAAAACTAATTGTTGATTGTTTGCCTTGGACAGAAACTTTCGCAACACGTCGGTTTTATCATTCCCAAAGTAATTAAATGGACAATGTGTTGTCAAAACGTTATAATTACTTATTTAACAACGAATGTAAGTAGGACACTTATAAATTCTACAATAGCTTGCATGTGAACTGTTATTATGGCTGACGATAAAACTATTCAAAATATACCTTTTGTGTTTCGAGTTAATTAAAATGACAAATGTGGTATTCTTGTCATTTTGAGAATTTCATGATTTGTGAACGAAAGAATTGTGTCAGGTGTTCTCGACTGTTTAAAAATGTTAATAAAGGAAATTGTTCATGATGTGTATAATTAAGTATATTATAGTTTTGCCTCATGTCGTTATAATTACCGTGCAATGTTTTCACAAGAATGTTTGTATGCATAAATATGCATTCAATGCCTTCTTGAACCACACGTAGTTTACATCAGATGCCTTTAAAAGAAAGATATCAAAAGATAAGATAAAGAATGACAGAAAGAAGAATATATTCAGTACTAGCTGAGGCATACAACAGTAAACAAAGAGATATTGGAATGAAAATAACAATCAATAACATATGTACATAAACTCGCGCTTTTTTCCTATGATGGTAGACTGAAACTACAGAACAACACCTGCTACGATCCATACGTACTCATTTTTCTTCGTTTACCTTCATATTTTTGGTCAAAAACGCACGCCAGTTGCGAGTACTATGACTCATCTGATCTTTTTGAAGAACATCACCAATCAGTAATTACAAGCTAAAAAGAAATTATTATTAATGAAATATGATCATTATTTAGACCTGTAAAATTTTATTGAGTTCTGTGAGATTGCAGATGCTATCTTAATCGCTTGTGTCGAATCACGGAATTCCGCTACAATGTGTAAATTTATGTTAAGTGTCTCCAAGTTCATCATTATTATAGTTTCCTAAAATCAGGGTCCACCACGATCGGACTGTCCACATACTTACTATATTTTTATTTTAAATCATTTTACATTTACTGCCGCCTATAGTTCAGATATATATTCAATTAATATTGGATTGATAGGTGCAGTGACTGGTGATACGTCTCCGATAGTGTCAGAGTTAATAACTGGTGCTGTTTTATAATCTATTTCACCATCAGCATTACGTCTTATGGTATGGTGGTTGGTATTTCATTAGTAGAATGTTTGTTTATCAGATTATTAGTACTTAATCCATCTGTAATAATTATTTGCCTTATAACTATTTGATCAGTCTATCTGAATAGCGCAGGTATATCTTTTCATCATCCTTATGCCCTTTTATTTCGGCTCGGCGCAGTATATGTTCTTCATCTAAACATCCCTTTTTGTCTACATCGCAATAGTCACCTCCTTTTCAGCAATATCATCTTTCACACAATCCCTCCATTGTTATTTTTGTCTTCTTCTCCTCTTTAAACCATTTACATTTAAGAATATTTCAGACACTCATCATAAATATTTTTTTTAAACATACCATATTTACTAAAGCTGTTAAAGTCTATGTTTAGCTAGCTAAACTATTGTTTTAATAAAAGAGGAATGATTCAATTGTTTGTTTGTAATCGAACTCAAAAACTACATAACCGATTTTAAACATTATTTCACGTATACGAAACTGCATGATCAGTGTGTTAAAGAGGCTGTATTTTATTTTCGAAACTTTTCTAGAAGGGGGTGGAGGGTATGTTAAAGTTTGAAGGGTAAAGTACAAAACCCACAAGGACGAAGTCGCGAGCGAAATGCTAGTTAAATATAAATAACGACGAAGAAAACATAAGTATATAATGATAATAGGTCTTTACCTATGAAATTGCCGTTTTGTATGAAAAAATTTAAATGATTTTTTTTCATGTATTTTTTATTTGTATTAATCGAAGTAATCACCCATGCAATCAATGCATCTTTGCCAACGCAGTGGCAGTTTATTGATGCCCTTCTTAAAGAAATCAGCTGGACGGGAGGCAACAAATTCTTCAAAGGCATTTTGTACTGCCTCTCGGGTATTGAATTTTTTTCCCGCCAAGAAGTTATCCAAATTCTGGAAAAAGTAGTAGTCTGTAGGCGCAAGGTCTGGTGAGTAGGGCGGATGACGGAGAGCTTCCAACCCCAGTTCTTGCAACTTGGAGACCGTCTGCTGTGCAGTATGAGGTCGCGCGTTGTCGTGCAGGAGCAGCGGAGACGAGCGATTGACCAATGCTGGTTGGAGATGTGCCAGCTTCTCCATCATTGTGTTCAATTCTTCACAGTACACATCTGCAGTAATGCTCACCCCGTTTGGTAAGAAGCTGTGTTGAATCACACCGGCGTTAGACCACCAAACAGTGACCATCACTTTTCTTGGGGTAAGTTTTCGTTTAGGGCATTGTTTAGGTGCTGAACCAGGATCCAACCAACTTGCTGAGCGCTTGCGGTTATCAAACAGAATCCATTTTTCATCGCAGGTAACAATGCGGTTCAAAATTCCTTCATTTGTGTGTCTGTTGAGCAGTGCAAGGCACGTCTCGACGCGTACTTCGCGCTGGCGATCATTGAGTTCGTGGGGCACCCATTTGTCAAGCTTTTTTACCTTGCCAATTTGACGCAAATGGACCAATATTGTTTTGACGCTAACGTCGAAAGCTGCTGCTAATTCAGCCGTAGATTGTGTATCATCAGCTTCCACAATCGCCTTTAATTCGTCATTGTCGACCAAAGTCTTCGGACGACCGCGAGGTTCATTTTTCAGGTCGAAATTTCCAGAACGGAAGCGAGCAAACCAATAACAGGTAGTGCGTTGGTTTGTAGTGTTAGCTCCGTAAACGTCGTTGATGTTGCGTGCCGCTTGTGCCGCGTTGCTGCCACGACGGTACTCATATTCCATAATTACTCGAATTTTTAACGTATCCATGATGACGAAAAAGATTTAAATGCGATGAAAATGTAACACTAATCAATAAACAAATGACTACTTTTGGAAAAAAAAATCCATGTTTTTAAAATAAAATTAATTTGAAATTAGAATTCTTAGCCAAACAAAATATATTTTGATTTGAAATGGCCAGTACTGCAGAACGGCAATTTCATAGGTAAAGACCTAATATTAACTACCACGTCACTTTTTGATTGACAGTCTTGCCGTCACATTTACCATTTGATTGAGAACAGCTGCTGGATTCCATAATTTATTTCATTCCCTGATAAATTCGAAGCATTAATTGGCCGCTATTTAAAGAGTAATTAGACAAATGAACGGTTCCACGGGGCGAACCTAGTGAGCCATACAATTTGGTTCTTTATAATTACATTTTGTAAACCTTCGTTTGTGACAGCTTGGCGACCAATTAAACTATAGCGATTGTTGTGGTACAAGTGCTAAGTAGTAGCGATGAACGTTGGTTGATTTTTTAAAAGCAAACAATACATAGATTATGTATAACAGTGCGAGTATATAAATGTACGTTTACTAAACTGTACTGTTTAATATTTTTTGATAGGATTCATATTGATATTATTAATGAAATTTTCCTTGTGTTGGTAATTCAACAAAAGGTAAATTATTTTATCATCTTTTAAGTTATTTAAGTCTTTTGGCATTATATCTAGGACCACTTCTCTTTACTTAAATTATTTTAATAGACTTTTTTCTTTCTCAATTTCGTATTTGTTTCCTCATTCTCTTTTAACTTGCCCCACACCCCACCTAACCTTGTAATTTGTCCCACTATCCGTGTCACATGTCGTGTAATTAAGTTTCTCTTATAATGTTATATCAGAAACAACAATCTGCGCCACCACTACGTATCAGGAGGAAATGACAAAATATTATATTAATTACTGTATTGTATTGATTGTATTGTATTTCTTTTCATGTATTGATTAAATGTTTTTTGTTGTCAGTTTGTTGTTAAATGTAATTTCAAAATTATATGTGTTGATGTTTTTTTGTTTCTGTTTTAAAATTAGGTGATTCTTTTGTATTTTAAAGTATGTAACTACGAATGGCGAAGCGGTATGGCTGAGCGATTGGCTGCTGCTCTGCGTGTCGAGGGTTCGATTCCCACACGGAACAACTATTTCTATGGCCTACAGGTAGTTGTTCCGGTTCTGGCTGTTTGTAAATGTTTGTGAGTACAGGAAAATCCTAGTGGGGGGCAACGTTTTTTTTTTAAAGAAAGAAAACAATGGATAGGTGGTTAAAAAATTTGTAAAAATTGTAATGAAAAGACCACCAATTAGCTTATAAAAGTGGTAATAGGTAGTAGATGGAACAAATTAAAACAAAAATTTAATTATATAAAAATAAATGCATAGAGCAAGAAATATTTTTCGATAAAACATTCTGGTTTAAACGTTTGCACAAAACAGGACGTCTTAATAAAGATTTTATTACACTGATTTCATCAAAAGTTGATGTGCATAGGTATATCAAAATGTTTCAAACAGTACTAATGAGCTAATCAAATATTTTACGACTAAATCCAAACAATAATATTATGGAATATGTTTAATAAAGTAATTTGAATTCACACATTACAATAAAAAAGCTATATTTATTTAAATATTTTATGCAAATTTTAAATAATAGCTATTTTGCATCATTATTATATGAACAACTGCATTATTATAAATATATATTTTATTTCGCAACGTATTGTTGATTTATAAGATGATAAATATTAATAAATGTTTGATTTATTAAATATTAATTATTGCCAACGACAGATGTTTCTGGTGAACTTATCATCTCTTACACAATTCCGGATCCAGGTTATCCGCTATAGAAATGATCTGGCCAAAAGTGTCTCCATACACAGTGTAAGTCACCCCTTTACAGGATAAACTTTACCTGACTGCCTGTCCAGCATAAACAACCTGCCCCTTCCATAAGCGAAACTAATGATAGAGTTGTCCAGGGCGTTTGGCGCAATTTGAGTCTAATCAACACAAGAGAATCAGCCACAAAATTTATAAGAGTTGGACAAAACCAAATTATTGTATGAAAATATATCATGATATTAAACAATAATCATATTTTGCTAAATTTATAAAAATTATGAAAATAAAAATTGTTTCTTTAAAAACGCAAGGATTTGAGTTAATTAAAAAATTAACAAAATAAATGAAAAATATAATCATCAACCTAATAATGTCCGATAATAATTCATAATTTATTGTTTGCATGAAAAATATACTTGAATTTATGCACTTTTAATGACTTTGCGCGGACTCTTATTTATTGTATGCCATCACGCGACAGACGGCTATTACAACCCGTTTGTTATTGCATTATTACAGTTTTTAATTATTATGTTGTTGCAAAATTAAATTGCAGACTTGATTGTAAAATTTATTTTAATGTTTGTAATTAATTCTAAAAATTTACTTTTATATGAGAACATTTGATTTTTAATGACCGGGTTTAATGGCGTAAGTTAAGTTTAGGTTAAGATTTTAATTAACTTTTGATTATTAAAGTAGCTATGCAAATCTATGTCAATTCTATATTCATTGTATTGGGTAAGTTATATTATTCTAAAACTGATAACTTTTTTTTCAGGTAGGAACTTGCTAACGGTACTGTAGATGTGGAAAATTACGCTAATCGATAATATAGAAGATACTTAGCAACCGATGACTGACAGGCGTTTGTCATGGAATATAATAAAAAAGACTTAATTGGAATTAATCCTAGAATAACGCATTTCACTACCACACTCCGGTATTTTTTTTTTTTAAACTTTGCCCTACACTAGGAATTTCTCCTGTATCGTGGGTGCGTTTACAAACATTTAAAGTCACATACACAAACAGCCAGACCCGGAACAACTACCTGTAGATCATACAAATATTTGTTCCGTGCGGGGATCGAACCCACAACACGCGGCGCAGCAGCCGATGGCTCAACCACTGCGCCAACCGTGTCGTCAATTACAGAGGCGGGAAGCTTCTACAGTACTTAACCCAGTAACAAACCCACTTAATCCAACACCAGTTCGTTATCAAGTCTTGTTGTGCAATAAATAATAGCCTGGATGTGTTCCATCACTCCCTTCCGACTCCCTCCTGATAGATCGACGATGTTCACTTATAACTACCGCTTGTTTTCTATTCAACAACTGTGTTTGTAGTTGGGTGTTTGAGGCCATGCACGAAATCCACTCATTTTGGTCGACTCTGTCCAGTTTCTGGTAGTAGTACTTTGGGGGTATAAGGAACAGGGTGTACCTGTACAGTTCCTCATCCAACATAGAAAAGGGAGGATGTTGTCTGGTGGGCTATTATCTGACGGTTGTTGTCGGGTTCTTGTATATTTGTACAATCGCTAGGATAATTTTAATATCGTGATGTGGAATACGGCAGATTTAGTTTGTATGTGGCGAGATAGATGTCGCTACGGTACAATTATTTTCCATACAAATTGACGTGGGTGAACTGTTACTTGCTCGGCCTCACGATTCTTCTTTGTAAGGCTGATTGTCAAAGATCTACGAATTGAAGGACAACGTCTTAGCGTGCTTTCTGATGCACGGAAGGGTCTCGGTATGTAATAGATGGCCACCCATCTACAGACCAGCCTGACAAATAGATCTTAACCTTTGATCACTGCGGGGGTCTAGTATTATTTAGCTATGAGCCCTCTTATGTTGCCAATAAACTGAAAAGCTTCTTGGGAATATAACAACGTTTTTTATCACATACACGGCTCATTGGTTTGTTTGTCTGTTCTTGTTATAAAAACCCACGATTTGCACAAAGCACGCCAACACGATATAATTTCATAACAAAAAAAATTACGATCTTGCAATTTCGCAACGTAATACCCCCACTCATAAAATAATAAGGCTGCGCAATTCGCAAACTTCTTTGATGTTGAGAAAATAATAAAAAATGTATTTCGTTACATCGTCTTTATTCATGCGTATAATCGCTCTCGGCGTCTGTAGTTCTGTACCTACAATGAGGAGTTGTTAAAAGCCGAATAGGCCGCATCCTATTACATTACCTACTAACAAGTAGTTCTCACACAAGTACGGCACAATAAAAAATAACCCTAAAGCTGTCACGACTCGTATCACAATAAAATATCGTTTAAGCTTTTAATATTCTAAACGCGAACTTTTGTTATCAAATGAACCGATCGCTCACTCGGTCACGCATTGTCAAATTTCCTGACATTCACGCGTCACCGTCAAATACCCTTACATTACAGGGTTACAATACGTTCCACACAAAAAAAAACAAGCCAATAAAAAGCTTGTATTGACATTAGGTTTTGAAAATAGAGAAGCGATGTTTAATTCATGAATATACTAAATCCAGGTATAAAAAACATGAAATTAACATAATAACGAGGATCTTCGGAACCGATTTTGACAATACATCGCGTTGAAGGGTAACATAACCCTCTAATTTGATGTGCGGGTACATAATACCATAGCATGCATTATTCATCCGTTGATAATATGTTAATTTACTCCACCTTATGTTTATGCTAATCGTAATTGGTTATTTCACTGCACGGATTACAGCGCTGTAAGGCATCAATCTTCGCTACGCATCTGTCAAAGTTAATCCCGCCGTGAGAGGTCATTTATACAGAAACACGTAGTGATATTTCAAGGCGTGCCCTGGTGGCATTAATAAAATCTACATTATTATCTCAATTAATATCTTAAGATTTATACGTCCCCTTTTAAAACTTTTTAATGTGATAATTAATCACTCTGGATGTGTAAAAACAGAGATCGCGGGGTATAAATTTGTGTGTGGTTTTTGACAGATTGACATTTTCGAACACACGTATTGTAGGGTTAATTGCTGTATGACAGTTTAATGAAATTGACATGTATTAATCGTTCGATAGTTATAAAACAGATCATTATAATTTGAAATTGGTTGAGACTAATTTACTACCATCATAACTAATGCATATTTTATTAAAAGTATTCTACTTATCGCCATTCGCATAAAGAACGATTAAGTATTAGATGGTATGAAACGTAAATGGGCTTGAAGTGCATTAGTTATGACTTCAAAATGGCGAATAACGCCGCGGGCGCATCTTGATTTTTTATTATTTAAATTCTCATTCAAAATATATTCACGACTATCAAAATCCATAATAAAACAATAAAGAATTAAGAAAATGATTAAATATACCTGTCTTATCTCCTAACGATATCCACGATACATAAGTATTACTTCATTAACCTTTAAACACAATAATAATATAATATAATGTTGTAATAATGTGTTAATTGCATTAAATTGCTATTATATAGTTTTGACTTTTCACTATTAGAAACAAGCATATAAACTTTGACGACCGATGTGGCGCGGCGGGCGAAGGTCCGCCTGCGACGCAAGAGGTTGCGGGTTCGATTCCCGCCTTGGGACAAATGTTTGTACGATCTACAAATATTTGTTCCGGGTGTTCTGGGTATTTCCTATGTATAATAAAAATATCTATCTATGTAATGTATTGTATTAAGTATATCAGTCATCTAGTACCCATAACACAAGCTCTGCTTAGCTTGGGGTTAGATGATGCTGTATGTATTTATTATTTATTTATTTATAAACTTTAGTTGATGGTCTTGTATGCCTTTATATAAATAGGGGTAACTAGTAGTAACATTACTTTTAGTATTACTTAGATCTTGACTAAAATGGACTCATAGAAATAAGAATTTTATTTTGTAATTATCTGCCATGGAAAATTAGTACGTGGCCTACCAATAACTTAAGACGTAATGATTTATTTTCAAATAAAACTGCAGTGATCTTCTGTTAAAATCTCCCCGTTAAAACGTTGGTGAAATGGGCGGTGAAGTGAGCTAGCTTACTTAAGCTGTGTGGCACTGCCAACTCACTACATCGCTCGTCGCAATCGACCGGCAGGGCTGCATGTAATAAATAAAAGCCCATAGACCACCCACAAAGACGACAAAAACCAAACGGAAAATAATAATCCGTAAAGCAGTACCCGATAGTACTGAAATCAATCACGAAGAAACCGCATCTTAAACTTTGACAACACAACCAATAGTTCGCCGCTCCACCCAGAGATGGCGCTACTTACCCCAAACTGAACTCCGAACAAACGAAAACTATGTCAAAGTCGTGTCATATCTTAACGACATATTTTACAATATCAATGATATATTGAATCAAATCAGAACGGATATAAACGTCACTATCAATCAACTCCAATAGTTGAAGTTAATTATAAAACTGGTATCTAATGCAATAGCTGATTTATATTCATGGACTGTGTCAATACGGCTCTGGGTTTAATTTATTTGATTTATGTTATTCACACTGTCTTTGCTTAATTGGGTGAGCAGAATTTTAAACTGTAAGTGATAGAAGTGGATAGATCATTTAAAATCTCGTATTATGAAGTTTTAAATGGTAGGATTATCTGAGTACCTCTAACTGCTACTAAATCCTGCAGTTAAAATATCATTGATCATCAATAATTGCAACATTTTTAGAAATATAAATGTCACGACTGTTATAATATATCCCTCGAATTATCCCTTCGAAAATGAATAAAAAAAGTGATATAGTCAGATTAGTAAAACATAAACTTAACTGTACCGATTAAATTATAATCTGTCATGAAAAAAGTAAGGACACTATGTAAAAATGGCAAAACTATATTTTTGAGCAACTTTCGAAGTACCAAAATGAAACATGTCAGCTTATAGATCTTAATCTCTTAATAAACGAGTCTTAATTAAAATTTGTATTCAATCTGATTCAGGGAAATATTAAAATGGCAACATATTTATATGCAAAGTCCGAGATAAATGGTGTTTATTGCCATGGCCAAAAGTATAAAAACGCGATCGTAAAAGAACGAAAGTGTAACATTCGAGGGAGTTTTTTTATAACATTAAAATATTACATTAACATAATAAAAGGATGTTTTAATAACAAATTCGATTAGAAAGTGAAAATGAATAAATATTAATAACAAATATTATTGAGTTCAGCTGTTCACTGCTAGCTAGTTATTTTTTAGTTGCCCCGTCGCCTCTGTTTCATGTTACCCGTCCCGTCCAACCAATTACACCTTTTGACAGTTGAATTTCCAACATGACGTGAGCCTAATCAAAATAGCATTTATTAAAAAAAAAAACTTGACATTAAAGCTGACAGCTCACGGTTTCATTATTAATGACGATGTGCGCCGCCGACCTCTTTGGTATACATTTTCAATGTAATAAATTATTTTGTTGGACTTTTTTCGCTATGGGAGGTGTGCTCGCGTGATTACCGTCTTGTTTAACTCTATAGATTGACGGCTTTAATGTTTGTTTGAACATTAATTAACCAATGGACTTAGTTTATTGCCTTGCAAGATAGTGTAGAGCTCTCTAACGATGCGGAATGGTTATAAAATTTATAACATTTGATATTTATCGTTATTTACTTTCTATTTGATAATAAATCTGTGTGATGTATGATCATGTAGCATAATCTAGCAACACACATATATATGTGTTTAAATTATATTGAAATCTGACTCGTGTCTGGTTTATTCTACAATTTTCAGATTCAATTTGATTCGGTGTTCAATAGTATGAGAAAAATAAAGAAAAAACGTTTTATGATTGATAGGTAGATATTATATTTGAAATAATTCATTTAATATTAAACATAGAGATTATTTACACAAAACATTTGGCTGTGCAGTCCGTTATCAACGTCACTCGACGCAACGCCGTTGGCGGCGGCGTGTCCACTTATTATAAATTACTATACTTAAATTGCACTAATCACTAAATTTGTCATGGCGGAATGCGCCTTAGAACATGAATAGTCTATCGATATCACAGAAGAAAATTGGACAATACAACATAGACGATCAGTCCAGGTTTGCACTTCACTTGGTTTACTGGTGAACGGCGGCTCCCAGCCGCTGGCCGTACATCGCATAGGGCGAGTAGAAGGGGCCCAGCGCTGGGTTGAAGGCGCCGTAGGGAGAGCCTCCGAGGCTAGCTGGGAGACCAGCCTTAGAGTATGGATGGTACCGACTAGCTGACAGAGGGCTGAGAGGTGCCGTCGGGTACGCGCTGCGCAAGCCCGCCGTCGTAAACAGCGGGTTCAGTGGGTTCAACAGTGAAGCCTGCGTTGAAGCAATGGATGCAGGTGTAGAACCATCCGTCGTGTGGCTTCTCAAGTGCTGTAGAAGCTCTTCCGAGTTGCCAAATCTCTTTCCGCAATAAGATTCACCCACAATCCAGTTGCATACATAAGGGCGGCTCAGCTGTGCGTATGGCATGCCGCCGGCAGCGGCCCCTTGCTGGGAGAGAGCCATAGCCATCGCCAAGTTGTACTTTTGGTGTTCGCATTGTGTGCAACCAGCGGGACAGGATCCATTGCTCATTAGCAGGTGGTGGTTGTTGACTGAGAATTGGCATCCAGTGCAGTAGGGGTCTTTGCAAACTGGCACAAGGGTTTCGCCGCCGGCGGGTGTCTTCACTCTCGCATATCCAAGATATGGGTTTGGAGAAGATCCAGGGAAACCAGCGGCAGCCGCCAGCATTGCAGCGTGATGAGCACTGAACGGAGCACCCGCATAGGGTGGTCTGAATGCCGGGTTAGCGTGTTGTTCCATTCCCGGCGGGCAGCAGAGGCCTGCTAGCGGATTAAATCCGGATAATCCTGGAATATTTTTGAATGCTCCAAGATGATCTTTGCCGTGTCCCAAAACTTCCAATCCGGAGCGGATGATTGGGCTTGTTCCTGAAGAGCCCACGGGAGAAGATTTAGGTTCATGAGCAGGGCTGTTCTTGCCGTTATCTGCAGTCGGCGGCGTGGATTTACGTCCAGGTGTGCTCTTTCCAGATTTCTTATCATCAGAGCTATCCGAGCTGGCTTTAGACGAAGGCCTTTCTTCAGGTTTCTTAGTAACAACATTTGTTTCATAAGGCTTGAACGCCAAATGTTTGTTGTGTTCCGGCGTGGAGCGCGGCTTGTCGGCTTTTATCACGGTATTAGTAGGTGACGAACGACTCATTGTATCACTGTTAACACTGTTCACTTTCTTCTTATCTAGCGGCGGCAGCAGCGGCTTGTTAGGCGCTGAATCAACACCGATCTGGCTGCAAGTTTGCGCTAAAAGCGCAAGCGGGCTTTTCTTCGAATCCAACTGCAACAATAGAAATCAAAAATGAGTACAATTGCACAGATAAACATTTAGAATAAAAAAAAAATATTTTTGTAATTTTTCCTAAAAAATAAAATAAATAAAAAATATTTATACTTACAGAGGACGGAAGAGGAGTCAAATAATCAGGTTGTAAATATTGGTTAGGGTTAGTAGTCATCATTCCACCGTCTTCAAGCACCACCATTTGGGAGATAACTTTTACGATCACTTGTAAACTTCACAGTGCGGTCACGAAACGCTTCTGGCAATATCTACTCTATGTCACCGGTACGCAGAAAACAAGGGAGAAACGCGTGCGTTAGTGGCGGCGGTCGAGACAACTCTGAGAGACCGGACCCCACCAGCCGCCGACGTGCCGCGGCCCCCTCACCCCGCGCGACGCCAGACAGGGATAGCGATATCTCAAGTCAACATTAGAGGGAGAGCGCTATGTCTCACCGCTGCAGCGCTCGGCCATAAAAAATAAAGCGGAAACGACACATAGCTGCATTGCGGTAGGGGAAAAAGGAAAGGCGGTATGGTCGGCAGCCGGGTGCGGATTGAGACGTGCGATGGTGTTGGTGGCTCGCCACCCATGACGGCCGCGCTTTGAGCCGCCGCCGCGAGCGGGACTGTCTACCTGAGCCGAGCGCTCGCCCGCCCGCACCAGCGCGCTGCTCAGCTTTTTGTTTCACGCCACTTTTATTACGCCCCCGACGACGGCGCAGCTTCATTCTTTCGCCGGCGTCATCGCACTTTACTGCTGACACATTCGAAACCACTTACTCTTTTACGAGCCCGCTTTGTTCTGGGATGCATCGGAGCCGGTTCAAAAGGGAAAATTGATCTGTTCCCCGAGACGGGAGCTTTCCGTGAAACCGTTTGATGTGTCAACACGCGCTAACTTTAGCCGTTTACATGTAAATCGATAAACATGGAGCACAACAAAAGGCAATATTTCAGTTTATCGACATCGCTAAGTCCATAACGTTAATGTTAATCCGACACTAAAACCTGTCAAGCGGGCGAGTTCGGACCCTCCGTTGCGATCAAATTAAATATGTCAATTTGGGAACCCATATCAACAGCTGCGAGAGACGGCGGCGGGGCCCTTTAGAAATATTGCTTATTGTGTCCAAACAAAGATACTAAGTATAACGTATGGGCGGACGACAGAGGTCGTAAATAACCCGGCGGGCTGTAATATATTTGACAGTGCGCGGACATGCGAAACAAAAAACATGTTTATTGCGAGATCGGACCGGTGTCGGCCGATGTTGTTCTATAAATTAGGCACGCGGCCGTTTGAGTGTTTGTTTAGGAGACTTGTACGGGAACAAGTTACGGCTAGGCTTAGCTGTCACGCAGTCACTGCACGCCTGCTAATGGCCTGTTTGACATGTGTTAGAGACGACGGTAGACAAATATAGGTAACGGCGGCGAATTTATTTTGACATATTTCATCTTTTTGTATGACATATTCGATACAATTCGTTGAAAGGTTTTTTTTGTTCTTGTTTAGATTTTAGTTAGGTTGAAAATCAACATGTTGTGTAAAAATGAGCTAAGTCCGTGTTTTAGTTATCGTTGCGCTGAATTTTGCATTCAATTTTTAAGTTATATTTATGGGGTTGCAGTCATATGGACAAACGGACAAGTTCAAGTTCTTACGCCGCATAGATTCGAGTAAACCCTGTGAAAGACGGACATGAAGTAATCTTAAACGGAACCCTAAAATGAATTTAAAGTTTAACATTGCCTTATCTCCTTTTATTATTTAAACGGACATGCAAACGCATTGTATTCAGATACACATTGGCATGTAATAGACCATTATATTGAAGATTACACAAGAAAAATAAATCGCACCACAATGGAATTTTCTGGAAAAAATCTTTCAACATAACATACCACAAATCGTCAAACAGGCATTGTAGAATTTCAAATAAATCGTGAACAGACAAAATTGAACGCACGATCAGCCACTAAAGAGATTTTGGAAACAATTTCCTAGCCCAATTATAGCAACGTAGAAATCCAGCGAAGTGTAAACAGCCACAATTATGACGACAGAGGTTGGAGCATGACGGAAAAAGTTCGGTTAACTAGACGAGAATCGAACATAGTACACCTTGTCAGAAGTAAAACTAACTTGGATTCGTTTCTGGATTTTGTGACCAAAGCCGGGAGATCAATCTTGTGGTTTAGGGGGAAAGGAAGTTCCAAATTGCTCGTGGCACATTTTCACTCCATTTTAGACTTATGGGAGACATAAAACACCAAATCTTTTGATGGTAAATTTCATTGCAGACTTCTGTACATTTTACAGGTTGGAATAATTTATCTGTCTGGGTTGGTCTGTTGCGAGTAGCAAGTAAATTATGGTTAATTTATTTTCCAGTGATAGATGTAGGAACCTATTGAGAGAAATATGCTTCAGAGTCTGTAACTGATGCCGTAGTAAATTATCAGGGTGTATATACCTTACGAATATCCAGAGCACCTCTTTCAAATTATTATAATTAAACTTCAAAAAGTTATTATCTTCAATTGAATCAAATTCTATGTAGCAACGATAATTTGAACTCATTGTACAAAAGTGACGTAGCAGAATTCTACTCCTATCATTTTCTATTCAAGCTGATTGCTTAGAAACTAGTCACACTGTCAATCAAAATGTTTTGCACCAGTGATTACGAAAAAATCTTGATTGATCGCGTAATTAAACGTAATACATTAAATTACATCACCCATCTAAAGTATTTCATCAATCATGTGACAGTTTTGTTTATTTAAATGTATGGTAACAAATTGTATAAATAGGTTATCAAACGTTTGTAATAAAACTTAGATTAACAGTATAAATATGATACTTAAAGCTTACTCACTTTAATGGCCAGGATATAACTTGTATGATGAAATATGTAGTGAGTCAAAGTATTAGGCTCTAATTTATGGTTATGAGGGAAATTAGTTTCATTACTTGATATAAAGAAGTTTATCTTAAAGCTAATAGTGACTTGTCAAATTTCGTTAAATAGTGATGACGAGACGCTAATATCTAAGGTAAAAGGTTCTGAATAAAGTATATCAAAATAGATATGTAGACATGTCCTTCATCACTAAACATATATCGCCAACTCGGAAACATACAAAAATGAAATTGCACATAAATCCGCTTAACTAACAAAGTACTTTAAAACTTGTTCTACTGTGAAATCACCGACTGTGCCTTCAGATAGACAGTCATTGTGCGCAGCGGATGCGGCAACATCAAAGCGTTGCCGCTCAGAACCGTCAGTACCAAATTGCTGTTTACAGACGGTGTAAAAAGCTTGACGGGTCCCACACCGACTTGCTTCGGTTTCAATCTCTTTGATGTTCTGTTATGATCACGAACCTGTTAATGAGTCATCGATATACACTAGAGTGCTTTTAAATTATTGTAAGGGACGTGGATAATTCGGTATTGTGTATGTTGATGATGTTGGGAGGTAGGCCAGATGGGAATTAGATTTCAGTTTGCTGTTGTTGAGAGTTAACTAGGTTTGTACGGGTTGGTATGTGTTGTAGTGAATGTGAGGTGGGGACTCTACTATAGCAACTTCATTGGCATACATATTGTAAGTATAATATTAGCCATTTCTAAATTTGGCTGCGTTGAGCGCCTGAATATTGAGGTTTCTGAGATTGTCGCCTTGTCGGTTACAACAAATGCGTCTAAAACAACAAACAGCGGCAGATACTTCTTTCATTCCTCCATTATTATGTAAATGTGGTAATACACCAAATTTTACGCCAAATACAAGCCGGGACCTCCCACTGGCAAGTCGTTAGGAACTATGCCGCTCATAAAACAATTCGTTCCTCCAACCCCTAATTGCGATATTTATTGCCGCAGTAAACGCTTATCTGTGCATTAAAACGAACTAAAGATAAAGATTTCAAACGTCTGCTTTTGCCCTTATCTTAACAATAAACTTCGACTGGTTACCTACATTTTAGTTTAGAGTATCAGATTGTAAACAATGACTAAATGCAGACAATTGCTAAAGGTATCGGTTTTCTTGAGAATGGTACAGATATATCAATGTTATTTACAATAATTATCTTCGACGCCTGCAGATTTGTTGCTAATCTAGATATTTAGATTGGGATATTTTGTGAGACTGATATAGAGATCATAAAGTTAGTGTTATCTTAATGGAAAATAGAACAGCTGAAGGATTGGTGCAAATCTAGGTGAGTCATTTGTTAAAACTAACTAGAGGAACATGTTTCGTATTTCCCGAAGTCTACATAATAATGTCTTAAAATTTTGGTGTACAATAAAGCATTATATTCTATTTATCTGTTAACAGAAGTAGTCACAGCAAAACGCATAAATTGTTTAGCGTTAACCACCCAAATAAATATGTTAATGTAGCAATCTTAGAAAACAGAGAATAATGTGACATGCTAGCAAGCCTTCATGAAGAAACAAATGTTGGCTTTAACTTCAGTAATTGTACCAGTGCAAAAGCGTCTAGAACAGCCACGTAAAGAAAAGAAGCAAAAGAAACCGACAGCAAAGATAACCAACATTCTAGAACAGAAACAAAAGATAAAACAGTCACAATATTATGACACGTCAACAATAAAACTGCACCCATTCATACATTCATTGTTAAGTAACAGATCCTTGATTACGGAATCGAAAAAAAAAACTGGCGCACGGAAAAACCGGGCCACTGCACTATGGTTATAAATAAAAGGTGAGGTAAAATAAATTTTCGCCGAGTTGTATTAGTATTTATGGTGGCAATAAACAGGCAAGCTTTTGTGAAACGCCGCGCGTTGTAAATAATTTCGTTGTGCGCCAGTCGCCTTGTAACACTTGTTAAGTAGGGGTGTTAAAGTAGCGGAGAAGCAATGCTGGGGCTGGCGAGAGCGATTCTTGTATGAGGTTTATGTTAGGATTGTCATTTTCTTCTTTCTTGCGCTATGTTGGTGTATTACAACGAGTAATGCTTTCATTTGAATTTACTTGTTCCTTTGCATACATATGATTCGTTTGATTCATATGATTCGTTCCTGATTCGTTATTTATTATCATCATGATCTTTAGACTGAGTTCATCCATTGCTATCTTTATAAGTTATGTCTTTTGATCGTTCCTGTCTCCTTGCTCCTCAACAGATTTTCAATGTCTTTACCTTCTCATTTATAATTTGGTGTGGTTGGTTTGGTGGATGATGTTATTAGTTTTATGATTTCCACGTGTCTATTTTAAGATAAGACCCCACTGCATAATAATTAAAATAAGTATGTTTAAATTATGTTATCTTAAAGGCATAAAAGTATTTTCACTTTTACTACTCTCGTGATTGTTGAGTGAAAATATCATGATAAACTATTTTAATTATAACGTTGAAGGATATTTTTGTCTAGATCAAATAAAGTACTAATTGTTTAAGATAGCAGCATCATTATGATGCAGCATCTGTTACTTATTTGACATAAAGATTATGATAATAATTAAAAATGACACATTTACACACAGTTTAATAATCAAGAGGATTGTGACTTTTTGACGTAACATTATTTACCTACTGTTCTGTCGAAACATGTGAGTTTTGCCTACGAAGAAAGATTTCCAAGCCCCAGGCAATTACGCAAACCGTATTACTCTAGTTGTCTAAATAAAAAATCTAACATTTCTACGTGAGTTTCACTCGCTGACTTCAAAGCCTCGCTAAAGTCGGCGATTCTCAAACGGCGACAAGACAATACTTTAAATGCGGTATAATGATTACGTATTGTAAGATTTCGGCTGTTAGCAACTTTGTGCCTGTCTGCCTGCCTGCCTGCCTGGCGCTACGGTAAACAACCCACTGGTTTATGGTCTTCAGGAATGGACGAAATGGCTTAATTGTTGCCAATTTTGTTTCAAGGTTATTTTCTTTTTGTTGCTAATTTAGGTATGTTTAGTTTTGTTAGAGAAAGTGAGCAATTGTATGCTGACAGTTATTTAGTGACAGGTAAAAAGTGGAGAATATTCTACACTTTGATCTTCCCGCTTTAAATCTAATTTGAATGTTTGTAAAACAATAGAAATGAATATCGTATCCACCTAATTATTTTGTGTCAAACGATCTGACCCGTAAGCGATTTCGGATGTTCTTAAAAATAATATGAACAGCGTAACAACAAGAATAGTCAAAACATGAAATCCAAAACACTCACGAGACCTCACAGGCCGATAAATATAAAACGAAATCGTTTACTGAATAAATATTTCAATATTATAACAGAAACACCAGTAGCGGACGCGTAACAAAACATTAAAATATGTAAACACGACCGAACGGACCGTATGCGCATAATAAATAACTACTTTTAACCATTCCGAGAAATGCATTGACAAACTTATGTTTGCTACCAAGCTCGTAACAGTACATGTTATTTCTATAGAACTATGCAATAAAATAGATGCTCCAAGCGCACATCAAACTTTGTTAGGACGCGACGAAGTTCACGATTTTCGTAATAAAAGTTATATTACTTTAAAAAAATAAGGAAGGGGTGACAAAAAACTAAATTGTAGTGACGTTAAAAGGGTTGTTTATGTTGATAGGGTTAAAGGGAATTTTATTAGTGACTTTATTTTTGAAGCAAATGGAAACAGACTAATGAGAAGCCATACTGGAAATGTTAAACTAATGAATTTAGATTCTAAGAAAAATACAATGAAACTACATAGAAACTATTCCGTAAATCTCTCGGCTTAAAGGAATGGAAACTTGATATTCATAAATCCAAAAGTTTCAAGAAACGAAGATGATCTCACATAATGGTGCTGAACTCTTGAACAAACTTAATCTGCTAAACCAAATTAACTGATAAAACGTTAATTCATAATCTGTAATCCTAGATAAGTAAAACGAGTCTGTTTTAATCCCGATTCTTTGTCCTACTGTTTTCTTATCTAATCCTTGTTATTTGGAAGGAAAATTGAGCCTGGATTAAATGTGAATCTTATCTGTTTCGAAGGATGACAAAACTTAATCGGTTGTCTCAACGATTAAAACAATGGGCTGTTCTTGTAATGGAAGAAAGGATTTTATCTAATTTCGATCTAACAATTCGGATTATTCAATCAGGATATTTCTATGGCTTAAGATTGGGTATGGACCAACAACAATTTAGGGTATATTCTGTTGTTGTCGTCCATATTCATGCATAACAAATGTTAAATTCAATGAATCTTTATTTTTCACTAACAATTGATTACAATGGGTACTGATTTTCAATCTTCATGGAAAGGTAAGCCGGTGTAAACTCCCAGGAGAATCAAATTGTTCTGAATAGGTATCTGTGTGTAATAATATAATAAAAATATCAACATTGAACTACATTTTATTACCATGACAATTACTGATTGTGTCAGCATTTCAAAAACGTCATAACATAAAGAAATTATGAGAACATATTAGCAAATAGGGAACCGGTTCTCAAAGAGGATAATTATAATATATTCTATTCAAAGAATTGAAGATTTCATCCTTCAACATCAATACCCGAATAAATAGCTCGCCCTTAACTCTTCGTTTATTCCAAAACGTATTATATTACATGTTGTACACGCATGAATACAGTATAAATAAACTGTGCCCACCATAAAGATAGCGATAAACAAAATTCAGCCCTGTGGTTCATTCCCCTTTTTTATTGGCAGGGGGCAATTTGAGACGATGTATTCTACCAGTTTTACCAATTTATGTCTACACTTCAGAAACACCCAGCCAGCCTATTGATAACTTTTATGTTACCGAGAATAAGGTAGAAAATGAAATGGCAGGGTATTCTGTAACGGAAAAAGCGATGTTGCATCGATGTAATTTATATTCCAGCTACGGTTTAGTGAGAGTTTACGAAATTGTTAAAGACAGATAAAAGAGCGATATTTAGATTAAGGGGGTGGTTTATGGGAGGTCTCAAATAGACGGTAACACTAAAATGACAGACATTACGACTAACGCTAATAATAACGAATGGGTTCTAAAAAATGGTCGGTTCTGTAATGTTCGTGCAGCGTGACATGTTTATGTTTTAAATGTGTTTGTAAGGTTAGCTGGTGGGGTTAAACGTCACTATGGATGTGTAGCCAAAAAAGTAATTCTGTCTAAGTTATGTACATTTTTTAAAATATACATAATTTACGTAGACTTCAAAATTATAAGATACATTTACAATTTTTTTTTTTTTTTTTTTAAACATTGCCCCACACTAGGAATTTCTCCTGTATCGTGGGTGCGTTCACAAACATTTAAACTCACATACACAAACAGCCAGACCCGAAACAACTACCTGTAGGTCATACAAATATTTGTTCCGTGTGGGGATCGAACCCACAACACGCGGCGCAGCAGCCGATGGCTCAACCACCGCGCCAACCGTGTCGTCGAACAACGTCGACAATGAAAATTGAGTATTTTATAATATTCCTCATCATCATTATACCATCAAACAAATTACCTGTAATTTATATTATTCACTTTCTCACATAAAATATTACGAAATCGCTGTAATATGTTGTGTAGTTAAGTGGGAGCTTATTGAAGTTTCACATCGTAATATACACTTTTTGGGATGAAGTTGTCGGTGTAATGACTGATAATTTGTTTAAATATACGTGTAATAATAATGATTCATTATTTCACGGATTCGGAAATTACAAAATTTCAAGTATAAAAACACGGAAGAGTTGTTAACTTGTTCCTTATTTCTGTCCCCCATTAAATCCCTCTTATCAAACACAAACAAGAGCGCTATCAAGTTAAACAAATACCCGAACTCCATTAGCTTTAAACAAATAATTTAATCGCACCGCATATAATTAAATTAAACAACGCTATCGAAATAAAACACCACAAATTTGTTCAGTGACAACTCTGTTTGTCGTGAAATAATGTTGGCAAATATTATGTGTCGTGTGTCAACAAGCCCGTCGAAATTTATTGCTGTGAATCCATTGCCGGAGACCTAGACAAATTGTTGTTTGCCGTTGTATTTTCTGATGTAGCTCCCACTGAGGGTTTTGAAGATAGCGTAGTAAAAAGAAATAATGCAGACTATGCAATGGATGACAAATATAACGAAAAACTCAGATGTACAGTGGTAGAAGAAATATTCTACAAGTTAGATGATGATAAGTGGAGGTGCGGCGTGACGTCGCATAAGAAAGTACTTTTGGCAGGATGATTAATGACGGATCAGCGTATCATCAAGGCCCAGCAAACAGTGGTATAGCAGAGGACTTAGAGACTAGAGACTAGTTAGGCTGCAGATGGATTATAAAATGTTGTAGGTACCAACGAATGCGGTGGCTTTGTTACGTCTGATAACGTTGACAAGTTTGTCTTTTTGAACCTTGATGTTGTTTGTGTAAATTGAAAGGATTTATAGTATTTATTTTTAGTGATAGGTATTAGTTTGATAACATGGCTAACAGTACCTAGAGCTCGATGTTTCAAACCTTTAGGAGAATTAAACTTAAGGTTTGATTAAATATGTAGAATATATTGGAATAAGTTCTCTACTTTGACTATGTTAAAAAAATACCATTTGCAGGTTAGAATTAGATTCAACTTTGCAGCTGGCCGATGGCAGTAGGTACTATTTGATACATAAATATTACTTTTATAAATGAGCTGCTATTTATATAAACGCACTCAAACATAATCTTATGTACTTAATTTCAATGAATAAAAGATGTGCAAAAAACAGGACATGAATGATAATCCCAACAATAATGATAATGTTTAACTTCCTAAAAGATACTCAAGTTCCTACAACAAAAGCGTATAAACTCGTAGAAATCTACGCTGAAGGCGAAATGTGTTTTATGAACAAATTATCGTGCTTAAATATTTACACGTCCAATATCTGGAAGGCTGCGGCACAACACCCAATGTCATTAAACCGTAGACGTGTTGGAAAAAAAAATATCAACATAAATAAACTCATTTTCGTTGGCGTGGAGCAAACTCAAAGTGAAATTACCGAGGCTCGGGGCGACGTGTGCATGAAAAATTCATTCGGAACATAACAAGAGGGCGACGAGGAATAATAATTTGAATAAATATCAAGGAGACTCCCATACATGTGACGTGACAAAAAGCGGGCTCAGCCACGCGTGCTTATGTGTTGTGATGGTGTCATTTGGCAGTTACAGTTGGCACAGATCGCGTAACTCGAACCGACGTCTTCGTACACCAAAATGTTATTAACTTTTTAAGGGCACGTTGGTGGATATACGAAATGTGATTTCCCAGCCCGTTTTTAGAGACACGCTTTCGAGTCTCGTATCATCATTCTTTAAGCTCTGCGAGATAATAAGAGATTACGCATTGTTTTCGTGAACTGCTTATCCGATGCGTTATTACTATTCCATTCACATAGAGCTCTTTCATGGAAAGATTGGAGTTACGACGCGCGGTTTATAGCTAACACATCCCCTCTTCCGAGAAGGTCTGCGCAACACAAAAGGGTGCTAAGTGTGCTCGCAAACACAAAAATAATAACAAAATCCCCGTGTATTTTGACAACATAATACTCGACGGTCACAAAGGCCGTCACGTCACGAGCAATCGGTTTCGCTTCCTCGCCGCCCTTTGAGAAGGGTTCCAAACAAGTTTTGCAAATAATTTATTAAAAAGTTTTTTTGGCCAGCGTTCCGTGGCAGTTGGCTCACTGTGCGCTACCGTTTGACGGGTCGGCGATGAAAGATTTCGTGGAGATTATAATTGACAAGATCTTTGTTGGCGGTGACAATGGGGTTTAGTATAAATCGGGCTTTTGTTGGTTGGAAGATTAGCTGGAGTGCGCCCCGACGCCGTGGGTTTAATTCACGTTGTAATTGAATACAGAGTCTATTCGGCAACACAATGTGCGGTTCTCGCTAAACTTAATTTCTGATTGTCCCTTCGTCAACGCGTCAGATTACTGGTATTATGCAGTTTAACTGGTTCCTTCATCGCTGTGCGTATATTGTGAATGTTCCCAGAATATTCTTTAATAGAGTAACTGGTTGGACTTAGTTAATATGTTAAGTAGCTATTTATTCCATTGATAATATACAAAGATATTCATCTTGACTTCCTATGAATTCATTTACGTCGTTTAAAGTAAATACATCCTGTTGGTTTAGAAATTTATTAAAGTGTCGATATTATCTACAAAAAAAATGATATAACCATACATAAACATCTTGCGCAAACTATTGCGCAAGATGTTTACTATGTTATCACGTCTGTATGCCTCAAGGGTCTAGACAGAGGTGTACCCACATTTCGCCTGATACGTCCCATGTTATAGAGGGCGAGCGCATTGCCATCGACCAGCTACAAATTCAGACTCCAGGCTAGGGTTTCTTCATCTAAGATTTTTTTGCAGCACTGAAAAATCCTATCCTATCCTATCTTAACGTATCCTTTTATAACTTCATAAAACCAACAAATTGACTACCGACGTCCATAAACAACATATAACTAATAACTAAAATCAATTCTCTGTCACAACACGACGTGACATAAAGCCATCAGCCCAACACCTGACAATAGGCCACCCACTGCGCCACAACCCAGTGCTTCGTAGAAACAAAAGCATAGAACATAAATTCGCGTACGCTGCAACGATATGCGTTGCATACAAATATGTCACCAGCTGACAGGGTTACCGAATTAGAAACGGTTTATACGTACTGTGAAAAGATTTATTTTATCAAGTATATCTGACACTTATTTTTTTACGGCGCTAAGTGATTTATGTCTATGATTGTTATTAACCTACGGTTTTTTTTTTGTGTAATTCTTTTTGATTTATTTTTATATCCAGTCACCAGCTAAACTCCTGTAAAAAAAATAAAGAAACTTATTTAACATTAGGTATAGCAGTGATAGCACATGGAGCATGTATTATTAAATTATACGTTCTAAGACTTAAGTGGTGTTTTATTTTGAACTTCCCTTTATGAATGATTACCTTTTTTCCATTATCCTTTTTGTTTTCTACATTTCACTATTTGAGTCTTTCTACTGAGATTATTTTCAAGATCTTAGTAAATGAAACCTCATACACAAGAGTGTATTAAATCACTTATAGAAAAATAAAGAATAAATAAAACCCACACGAACAGGGACCTTACTAACTCACCCTCTACTAAAAAGGCTATACTATAAACTGTATACTTAATGGTAATCATAGAATAACATTCAATGCTGTATAATACTCGATAAAATCGAAATCCGACGTGTGTGTGACAGTGTTATGACAGCCATCACATGTCAAACAAAATTCTGGCAACACAGCCCTACGTTGTCGCACTGTGCGACCCAGGCACTTGATATACGCGATCGCACACGGCAACAGAATAAATTTAATTTTTTTGGCTAGTTTTTTTTGGTTCTGGCACACTGTGCACGTGTGAATTGCTAAACGATTTTGTTTGTGCCTGTACCAGTTTTTACGATGCATATTTTGAATTTCTGTTGAAAAATGAATAGTGTGTGGTTATTTATTATTCCATGCGTTTTCGTTCTAGATTGTGATGGATGAAATACTCATTCTGAATGTTCCACTCTAATATTTCAATATGTTCATGGAAATATAATTTTAGGTTTTCTAATCTTTCTTCTCAATCACCTGAACGATTGTTACCTGATGCATTGTGTTTAACTAACGCTTACTCCTCGAAGTAATCCTTTGTTAACTCCAAAGCTCTTGTAGTACTAAGCCTTAGCCATGTAGTTCAATGGGGTCAGTATTGTGACTATATAAAAGATTAGATTCGTGCTAATGTCGGGCAAGTCAGTCAATAGAAAAACAAAAAAACATCAGCTGCTTGTACACATTTACCCACTCCACCAAGCTATTAAATGGCATGTCAATCACATTGTCAAACTGCTCGTCACACAAAGGGCAGAGGCGTGACAATGCCTTCTAACGTGACAAATCGTGATCAGCTTCATGACAAGGCCTCTCATACTACCCACACACTGTCGTGACAATTATGTAATCATTTAGAAGCTTTTGTTATGTGTGTATCGTGATATAATTGACAGTTGATTTATTAATTATTTTATCGTGATGAATTTTGTTTTAGCATTTGAATGATATTATATGGTATTTATTTGTTAATCGGGTAAAAATCAGAGTTTTTTCTACCATTACATTCGGTTTCTGCCTACCCCAATGGGAATAAGGCGTAAGGTTGTGAATCCAGATGAGGTATTTCCTAGCTGACTACTCTGTGGTCACAGTCTCTTTTAAAGTCAATTCATATCTTGGTCAGATCGATGATACGAGGAGCATGCGTAATAGTGTCTGAGTTAGTTCTTTGAGAAAAGAACCACAACGATTTGAGTAGCGTCAGTCAGTGCACGCATTTGTCAGTAGTTGTGTAGCTAAACTCTGAACTTAAGGAGCTCAGCGAGTCAACGCACAATACCAAAATAAAGGACATTTGAGTACACACACAAACTGCCAGGCATAAATTTAAAATCAATTGGAATTATAATAAAGACACCTTCTTCACATTGATAATAATTCAAATAATAACAACAAAACAATAATATTACTTTACGAAGTAAATTTTATTAATGTAGTTCTTTGACAGTCATTACGGGTAGTCAGAAGCTCTAAATGTGACAGCCAGTCAAACCGAGGGGTATCGTGTTACCTAGTAAATGGGCTGTAGAGGTCATAATATAGTCAGTCGCTCTACTATGTAAAATACTGGTATTGAGCTACGTCATACCTGTTTTTATTCTCAGAAAGCTTTTTTTTTATTTATTTATAAAAATCATTGCCCCACACTAGGAATTTCTCCTGCGTCGTGGGTGCGTTTACAAACATTTAAATTCACATACACTAACAGCCAGATACGGAACAACTACCTGCAGGCCATACAAATATTAGTTCCGTGCGGGAATCGAGCCCACCACACGCAGCGCAGCAGTCGATAGCTCAGCCACTGCGCTAACCGTGCCGCTTTGGTTACTTACTTATGCAGTTGAAGGTAAAGAAAGAATAAAAATGAGATCATGTTTAAAGCAGAAGCTTTGGCACACAAAACTAATGAAAAAAAAAGCTTAAATTATGTCGAAAGAGAGAAAATAAACATGTGCTTCGCGGCTGCGCCAGATAGGTCTAGATGAGCAAGAATGCCAGACAACTAGTGTCATAATGTCAGAACATGAAGCAAGTAGGTACATTGACTTATTTGACAAATTCAGTTTTTTTATTAGGGTACCCATGTCTATTCTACCATCTAATGACGCGACGATAACTTAAGTATGGCGGATACATTTACCCATTGTTAAAAACCGACATATTTTAAATTGGTGTACATTGTTTGATTCAACCTTGACATGGTAAAAAAGATCCATAATACGATAAAGGCGTTCGACTATTTAACTTGGATCCAGTAAAAAATAATTACAGTACATTACTGCGTTTTTTCTAACTGCATAATTGTGTTCATGTTTTATTTAACAAAGATTAAATTATCCGTTTTTAATACAAAATGAAGCAAATAGAGGTATTTTTGTGCGAATCTACAGTTTTTATTTCTGTAATAATAACCTATAATGACTACAAGTTTACAAAACATGTATTCATGCTAAGTATGACAGCGTTGAAACATTGGATCCATTTTGAATAAGTAAATTATGTGGAATATGATAGAGTATCGTATGTTAGGTGCATGTGCCCTTAATTATAAGTTACAAACGTAATTACTTATAACCTAATAACTCAGCTACTGTTTCCTTTGTAACGTCTAATATTACCACTATTTGAACAAGGAAATTGTACACCACAATACAGTGGCTCAAATTATTCCACCCCTTGAAAAAATATAATCGTCTATTATTAAAAACAAGTTCCATTATTTGACCAAAGCACGTCCACATCTAATATTACCTTTGAAACTATTTACATCACAAACCCTTACATTTATGATAATTAATACCTTTTACATCGGGTTTCTTTGAGAAAAAACAAAGTTATTGTCTCTCATCAACAAAAGCTATTCAATGCAGCTGCCGTTTAAGGACAGACAAAGCTCCGAAGGGATAACATCGGGATAGTCTTTCCTACAGTTTGGAAGCGAGCCTCTATCACCCCTGTGTACAAGAGTGGTGATAAAAGCAATGTGGAGAATTACCGGCCCATTTCCATTCTTTCCACTTTGTCAAAGGTTTTCGAACGACTTGTGCACAGTGCACTATATCCTCATATCCGTCATCTTATCATCCCTGAACAACATGGTTTTGTCAAGCGTCGCTCTACCACCACTAACCTCATGACTTTTGTGAACTATCTCTTTGAAAACATGGACCGCCGGGTACAGGTTGACGCTGTTTACACGGATTTCCAGAAGGCCTTTGACAAGGTGGATCACACCCTGCTTATGGAAAAAATTGCATTTAATGGTATACGCGGCAATTTACTCAGATGGTTTGCTTCATATATTTACAATAGGACTCAAAAAATTGTCATTAATGGGCATGAATCTGACTCTATAGTTGTTAAATCTGGGGTTCCTCAGGGATCTGTATTGGGTCCTTTTCTATTTATATTGTTCATTAATGACATTAAACATTGTTTTGTTAACTCACAGTTCTTGATGTATGCAGACGATATGAAAATTTATATCACCTGCAAAAATATTCGTGACTGCTATAATTTACAACAGGACCTTGATAGATTCTATGAATACTGCCTCAGAAATAAACTTTTTCTTAGCCTTCCTAAATGTTACACAATATCTTTTACAAAAAATATAAATCAGATTAAATTTAATTATTCAATAAATGATATAAGTCTTAATGAAGTTCAATTTGTCCGCGACTTGGGTGTTACGCTTGACTCTCGTCTGCATTTTGATACTCATATCGATAATATAGTAAAAAAAGCCTTTAAGATGTATGGACTCGTAATGAGATTTTCAAGTAACTTTGTACGACCCTCTACATTCTTAATATTATATAAAACTCTGATTCGGTCGCAATTAGAGTATGCCGTCCAAATTTGGGATCCTCTATATGATAAGTACAAAGATAGGCTGGAAATTGTGCAGAAAAAGTATTTACGTACTATGAATTATAAATGTTATCGTCCTAAAATCTCATATGAACAATTACTGAAACATTATAATGTTCTTAGTTTGGAAGCTAGACGATTTCTTCTCGGTGTAATGATGCTACACGGCATATGTAATAATAGATTCGACTGCATTCCTTTATCGAATAGTTTAAAATATATAGTACCCAGATCTGTCATGCTTCGTGGGGTTCGTGTGCCTCGACTATTCCACACAAATTCGTGCAGGACTAACGCTGGGGTGCGCGTGCCTCTGCGTCGCCTCGTTGATGCGTACAACACTCACTTTATGGAGCTTGACATTTTTACACTTTCAAAACATCGTTTCAAGGCAAGAGCAATTGAATTACTAACTTACTAACTTCTTAAGTATATATATATATATTTTTTTCTTTGTTTCTTTCTTCTTCTGATTAGCCTTTTATGATGCGCACTGTATGTTTGTTTTCCTTTAACTTTTTTTTTTGTGAATTCGTGGACAATTGTGTGGGTTACATGCGTAGTAACATAAATATGGAATAGATTATGTATAAATGTATTTCCACGTTTTGTGCTAATTTAAGAATATTTAGTTAAGCTTAGCATGTAACTGTTTTTTGTCCCTAACAAATAAAATAAAATAGTAGATCGTGGGATGTCGGCAAATGTCGGGCGTCGTCGGCTGGAGTCGGCAGCGACGCGATTGAGTGACGTTGATCGACAGCCTTCGGCGACAGGTATGCAGTGCAGCGAGACATGCTAATGGCACTGTTTACCATATAATAAGTCGCGTATTAACAAAGTGGAATGGCGGTTCGGGTTTGAATTCGGAATGTCGATTTTATTCAAATAAATTCTATTTCGGTTTTTGTTGAGTTTCGATTCTTGAAATTCGGATTTGTCTGCTTATTAAAGTGTTTGAGATAGACTTAACTTATAGCACAAGATGAAAATATAAACATTTGTTTACGAACTGAAGTAAGCTTTTTATTTGCATGTTTTCCGGTCAATTATGCTCAGGATAAACAGTTAAACATAATTATATTATTTTAGAAATACTGAAGTAATGATCGCTGATAATATTCATATTTGCAAAATATTTACTCTACCATTAGAAATTCCTAGTAATAAATTTTCTTTCTAATATAATATTGTAAATGTATGTCCTCTGTGGCAAAGAAACAATTTTTTTTTTTTCTTTCTTTCGATTATTATATGACACAGATTAACCATAAATATCCATTGGCGAAGATTTAGAGCAGCATTTTCGACCGCCATCTCATCATCCGATATGGTCTAGTGGCTAGGATACCTGGCTCTCACCCAGGAGGCTCGGGTTCGATTCCCGGTATCGGAATACTTTTTGTTTGTGGCATTTTGTTGTTAATAATGAATGAATGCTGGAAAAACCGAATTTTATTTCGTTTTCTAGTTCACATAGTAAAAAGGGTACAATCATATTTTATGAGCGGTTGTTGCAAAACCAATTAACCTTAGTTATATATTTATTATTCAAATTTTGTTTAGTGAATTCGTTTGCTTTACATTATTAAAACTAACGAAAAATAAAAAGAAATGTGCAGAATGCTGTACTACAAAACATTTCTAATTAATTAAAATTAAGTACCCAGTGGTTTTTTCTATATTTTTTTACCTATATTTTGTCTGCAATAATTTTGCAGGATGTCCCAGGTTTGTATATAAAAAAAATGAAACGTAATGTTTCATTACTAGTTTTTATCTAAAAATTTGGATTTTTTCTAGATTTACATAACCCTAGCCAGCCAATCCATCTAGAATAATTTAACCTCATCAACAAAGCTGTATTTCAAACAGACAGACAATTATATCGTTGTTATAAATCTGTAGGTCTCCTTACCTTGTTTGAACGAATCTGTAATACCATCAAACGAATATGAACCTTCAAGTGGACTCTTAGGTTTTCATTTCAATTGGCCGATTTATTTTAGGAATTTGCAACTGAATCCAGATGGACGATTGTCAGAAATCAATATTGACTATCTGAACAGAGTCAGACCACAATTCAAATGATACCTGATATGCTTGATACGAGATCCTTAGTATGGGTATGGATGATAGTAGTGTGAGGGGTTTCTTTTGACAGAAAATTTGTTTTACTATTTGTTCAATCAAGTTGTGCTATGCTTTAGGTGTCAAAGAAAATCCAATTGGAAGCTCCTGAAGTATAATGAAAACATTTATAGAAGGAGTCATAGTTCAAAGAAGTGAAACTTGAGGTCAAATAAATTCTACAGAATCAATCAAAGATAATGCTTTAAGACATTTAGATTCAATCATAGTCATTCAGATATAACCGCAACTGTATTAAACAAGACAACAGAATACCACTATGATTAAGTGTATACTATAGACGTTAGAGTTAAAAGAAATAGGCATTTGTCTTTTAATAAAGTAAACACTACCCCTGATCATCGCAATGAAGAATATCAATGACCATACACCCTACTAGACCCAAAGTATATTACTGATACCTTAATGTATTCCAGTTATAGAAATGATCCCTAGTATTTTAATTCATTCATACAAGTTGATCCCGTGACTCGATACGTCAGATCCCTGACGTAGATTTATATGCTCTATTCAGTGGCTGCCTTTATTTGATTATGTGTAGCTCTTTTCATTGCTTGTTCAAGGATGCTAGGTGATGCCATTGTAAAAGAAACTCGGTAATATAATATGCTAGAAATGAGATATCTAGACAATAAGGTACAAGTACATATAAATGTTACTGTAGATAGTATTTATGTTGTTGTAACACAAAACATTTCCTATCGGAATAATACTTCTTCAGTCATCGTAAAATAACTGAGAAGTAATAAAATTGTCGATATTAATAATTTTGTCTGCTGGACAGGTGCGGCAGATATTGCATTCCCATATCCTTCAGAACAAAATGATATTTGTTTAAGATTCAACCACAATTATGAGACAAACACTCCTGTCAGATTTTTTGCGCCATTCTTATATGGCACATAAATAAACATCGCAATCAATAATGAAAATGTAAATTTCGACATTGAACCAACGAGCATTATTAAATAAAAACAAATTGGTATAAATCACGGAGCGGCTAAGTTCCGACCTTCTATGTCAGTGTACATTAATCACTTATTGTTCAGCCATTACTTTATTGAAACTAATTGATTTGTGATGTTATACGTTTTGATCATTTAAGATGTTTGGGAAAAAATGGGGTTTTGATCACAATGAGGATATTAAATGTTTGGAGCCGAGGCCGCACTTGTACACCAACTATCGCTCGTCGATTGTAATCAGAATCAGTTCTAATTGATGGCTTCTCTATCAGTTAATGTCAATTGGGATCTTTTCAATTGAAGCTCCGATTACAATCAAAATTCAACTGTGCCGCCTTACTCCGATGTCAAGGATAGTAAATTATATTCAGAACAGATTGTTAACTGGTTTTATCAGTACGTTATTCATTTTAATATCTTCGTTGTTTGTCTATATTACTATGTTCTTTACTTATGAAATAAAAAGTTTGAAGATGTTATCTAAAAGCCTTCATCTATTCCGTTTCTAACAAGAAGCTCGTACCAACGCTTACACCGCTCAAGTTTCATCATGATCCTTTTGTATTATTTTCATAATATCAAAGCCTATCTGTGTTATTGTTATTCTATCTTTAAGATGTTTTTTGTTTGCCCTCTACAGTAATTTATTTGGGAACTTTTTGTTCTTGCGGTGCGTTGTATAATCCTCGTGCTGTCAAGTCGGCGGTTGCGTTGGGATAAAAATGTTCGACTACCGGCGTGTGGAGAGTTGTGTCAGCTACTGTTTCTGTTGTATCATCATTTTTAACATTATCTGTGTCTTTTTCTTTATTTTTATCTGACTTTGAATGGCATGGTTGATCTCACTTAGATTTTGCAAGCTGTTATTTGCATGTTATGTTAAGATTACCATTAACATCGTTTTATAGTTACCGCGTTTCTATTACGTGCCCATACCGTGTTATGCGAATATTAAATTAGACTAAATATTCATATCTTGACCTTACTATATCTGTCACGCAAATCTAAATCATAGATAACTGTCGCTAACAACGGAAGCAATCAAAAACGAGCTGTACAGAATCAATCACTATCTCTAAATCACGTCGCATTACGGAAATAATATACCGACGTAATACTCCACGCCATTTGTTAGCCCGTAATGTCTGACTCGACGGCTACCGGTTTTTACCGTCTGATTGACGGCTGTCGGCTTCGCTTACACACCAACAAAGTTATCGATACCTCCTTCTAAACCTTTATTACTTCGAGTTACAGTATATTTTGGCTCACTTGGATTTTGAAATTAATTTTGTCCATCAACATTTACTGCGGCGCCGGTCTTGGGCCAGATCTTGAATATCATCTACTTATTCATTATGGGCCCCTATTCGGTGTTAATCATAATCGGTAGTCTCATTACTTCGGTGTAAGAAGATTTCTATAGTCATCGTGTTGATTATAAGTTGTTTGTGAGTATGCTGTGTCATTGAGTGGTGGCAATCACTTATAATATTTTATGGTCAGTTTTTTTGTTATATGTAATGAAAGAGCTGGGCGTCTTTCCATGAAATTAATTTTGGACGTTCTTATAATGGCTTACAATTTTGTCTTGTAATAAATTATCTTGCTGTTATGAATCCGGCAGGGTCGAGAATTTGAGTGGCTTTATATTAGTTATGCATTATTTTGTACTTAGTGCAGTTGTTACTTTAATTAGACTTATAATCACGTTTCCTAATAAAATATAAAGTTTGAAATGTCTGAAACATCAATTTCCATCAAAGTCAGACTAGCAGAAGAACAATCCATTTTTGGTCGATAAAGTACAAAATGTGAATCTACAGAAGTTGAAATATCTCATAATGAGATGGCATCAGGATGAAATTATCTAAACGTATTTTTCCAAATGAACTGACTGCTCAGCTTACACACCATTAAGAACTCATTTCGTCTTACTCATCATCTGCCTAGCCTTTTCCCAACTATGTTGGGGTCAGCTTCCAGTCTAAGCGGATGCAGCTGTATACCAGTGTTTACCAGTTACTGGGCAACACGATACCCCTTGGTAAGACTGGTTGTCAGACTTTCGGTTTTCTGACTACTCCTAACGACTGTCAAAGATCTACAAATGACAACCGGGACCAACGGCTTAACGTTTTTTCCGAAGCACGGGGGAGTCTCGATATGTTACGAACGGACACCCATCCACAGACTGACCTCGGCAAGCATAGCTTAACCTTCGATCAACCCGTGCGGCTGTTTTTATTTAGCCACGAGCTCTAAATAAATAAATTCTAACTTATATACATAATGTAATACAATAACCTGGGTCAGTTATTGTATTTTGAAGTGTTAGTATTTAGAGCACTGTAAAGTTCATAAAAAAATTGTTTACTTAGGCTCTGCTTTATCGTCGTTCTTTTAATTATTGTCTCAACTCAAAAATTAGTCGATGGTTTCACCCTACCTAAAGATAAAACTTGTTTTTTAATATCCTGATATACTTAGTTTTAATTTTCAGATCAATATCACGTGAATGTTATTGAAATTGGACTCCCAAAGCATTTGCCCCAAAAAGATTGATATAACAGAATCGTTTCTACATAATATCAATAAATATTTCTAAATATGTGTAGATTTTATTGTTATTAATATTAGTTTACATAATTTATGCTAAGTTTATTAGTTCCTACTTAGCGTGACCGTTCTCCATATTATAAATTAATAAATTTAACATGATAGGTGACTTTTAAAGCTCGTCTTAATCTTTGACCATGTCAAGAATCCCTGGGGATTACGTCAATAGAATATTAAAAAGATGATAAATGGATAATTTAAAAACGATATTATAATAACATTTTGTGTTGTAAATAACTAATGATATAGAGTTGAATAAAGGCTTTCTGAAACACGATCCTTTTAACGAATAGAGAGACATCTAGAAAAATATGATGTATAGTGTTAGTTGACATTATTGCTATTCTATACGCTTTAAGTTTAGTTCATGATTATTATAAAGCTTGTGTGATACAGCAAAAGTAATAAAACTTACAGAGATTTCCGAAATTCAATCAATGCTTTATGGCATACGTAATAGGTAATTCAGTAGTATGGATGCGTGCAAAACTAATTTAATACCATAATAATAAAAAACATAATCTAAAACGTAATAGTCCAAGTCTAAATAACAAATAAACTAAAAGGATCCGAAAGCGCGATCGATCCAATCATCTGTCAGATTAAAATCTACATAAAATAAAACGAACGAGCCTTAGCACAGCAAAAACATCCAGACATAAGTGTTATAAAACACCAATTCCTTACACACATAATATATTCTATTTGCATAAAACAGCACAATAATTCAGGGAGATTTATTAATTAATACACGTCAAAGTGTAGATGTTGATATAAAAAGAACGGGCGTACATAAATCATTCCGTCTGAGAATATTCGATAAACAAAAGAAAATTGCTCAAGAAACGCTTGAGGGTTTTGACTGGTAGAATTTATTAACAAAATTACTCAAAGACAATGAGGGATATTTAGAAACGGCGAAGACAAATTGTCGGAGGTATTGTGTAGATAAACAAGCTGAGGCTAGATTGAAGGGAGTGGAAAAATGAGAGGCGAACCACCGCGCGCTACGAGAGGCAGCGATCTACGAAACTTTGATAAAGATTACTGGATGGATAATCATTACGATAGTGATACTGATTATAAAATCACCACTGATGAATGACAGAGATTGATAATGTGAAAATTAATCTTGGTATTCCCAACCATCATGTATAAACAGATTAAAATAATATATCTAGAAAATGCTCCTTAATCTTAATCATTAATTATGTTTTGACAGACAGGTTATCTATTTATCAATGAACGTCGTCATTGACACAAATGGCTAAGTAGTGAGCGCGATGATAATATTTGGATTCATTGATCCTTTTTATTCTAAAGCATTTTTTTAAATGTTTCAACATGGCAAACAGGTTTACCTGCCAGGTATACCGATACGAGTACGTTGCTGTCTCTGGAGACATCGTTTAAAAGACTTATGCTGAGTCAGAGACAGTTTCTGTACTCCTTACTTAGACAGGTCTTAGATTATCAGTTAAGCTCATCTTAAAAAAATGTATTCAGAAACGCAAGTTTTAGCTAAGTTTACAATCTGATAATTTTATCATCTCTTGTGAAGTCAGTCATAGTAAAACCCGATTTTATAATAATCGTTTTAAAATGCATCTTTGTAATTGGTTAGCTAGGATTAGCAACCAAAACATAACTTGAAAACTCCTGAGCATCGACTGCGACAAGCATGTTGACCCAATAGTCAAAATTTACTTCACTATTACCTTCATGGCAGGGCCAGGTCTTTGACTTAGCTAAGCATGAGTAGTACTAATCCTATACATAAGCTTGACTTAGATTAATGAGGTTTTTGAATACAAATATGGGCGTGAGCACTGGTCAAGACAGATCAAAAAGAAAGACTACGCGAAGGCGCGTTTCTGCATGTCAGCTTAGTTAATCAACACCTTCTTACCAGATCATAAAAATGACTGATGAAAGTGAAGCTAAAATATAAGAAAGATAGAACATTGGAACTTATATGATTGCCTCGTTGGTCTAGCAGTCGTAAGCGCCACTACTGTGCATAAGGTCCTGAATTCTATTACCGAGTCGAGCAAAGTAATTTTAGTTTATTCCATCAGGAATTACTCAGTGGCAGCCTGGAGTCTGGATTAGCGGTTGACGGTAATAGACTTAAACATAACTGGTGAAACGTGGGTGAACTATATATAAGTCTCTGCAATACATATGTTATGGTATGTTATAAATCAGAAATGCTGACCACATATAAGATATCCTTTACGAGCCACTTATTACTTACAGCCAAGTGGATTGCTCATAACTTACACCAAAAGTCCACAAGGCATTCAGAGCTCGTTCGTCATAGTTGATGGATTGTAATGAATAGCACTTTTATGCGCTGCTGAGGTGAACACCGTTTATTGTCGACGATTGATTATGAAACCGCTTCTTGTTTGTTGCCGACGTTTCGACTCCATTGGCTTTGAATGGATTATAAAGTATATTTACGATTCGTTTGAATTGTAACCAGAGATGGATGGATATTGTGGCCGATTTGAAGGGAAATGAAATTGTGGTTCAGGGTTCTACAATTGCGGCTTTAGGGCTGGCTGGCTACAATTTTTGAACGTGTCATGGAATGGATACACACATAAAGTATTGTATTTCAAATGCTTATTTAATAACTAATTTATTTATGTGTCAATTGAGGGACAAAATTATCTATAACCATCATCATCTCCCTAGTCTTTTTCCCAACTACGTTAGGGTTGACTTCCAGTGAAGCTAGATGCAGCTGAATAGCGAGTGCCTTTTTACCTTCACAACCTAGGTCTGGGTAACATGTTGCCTGGGTAAGACTAGTTGTCAGACTTTTGAGATTCAGTCAAAGATCGGCGAACGACAGCCAAGTCTACCTGCGTGACGTGCTTTCTGACTTTTTATCTTTATGAGGTGGGGTGGCCCCGATAGTGCAGCGCATGAGGGATGTATGCTGAAGCTCACGTGGACTGTTTTTACACGGTGATGTGGAAACGGTGCGCATCCTTGGTCTGTAGGGTGTGGGGCAACGCCAACAGCATCCTATCTATGGTAGCCAGCAAGCTGGGTCTGTCACCTTGCAGCAATGATGTCACAAACTGTTTCTATTTCTGTGATTTCTGTGTTTTCATCTTTGTAAGTGTATTACTAACATAGTTTGTAAGTACATAGTTATTAACACTATGGGTCTTGTTGCTCAAAATATATGATTTAATTAATATAACCAATTAGGTAATATTCATTAAATAAAATAATATAAAATACCCCAAACAATATTACTCTAAAACCAACTATGTTACCACTCTATTTCTTTTGCAGTAAAGTCGAACTCGCAAGATTTATGTACTTGTCTTGAAGCCACAAGCAATAAATTACCGTTGAACTTAAGGCTAAGTAGCGACAACTTGCTAAGCGATAGCCTACGAGAGCGAAACCAGATTTCACTGAGTGACGTTATCCGTGGTCTTGTTGATGTTGCTAATCCACCTGATTTAACACCTTACCATCATCTTGACGTTGAGACACTTAAAGAAGGCGATGATGATAAAGGACTTGATAACAAAGAAATAGACGAAACTCGTGATATATACTTCCTAGATGAAATTCCTTGGAAACCAGTGCAACAGAGATAAGATATTAATGTCACTGTAACACAATAACTGGTAGACGTCAGACAAACCATTGTGGCTACACAAAGGGAGTGTGGTGAGACAAACGGTGCTAATTATTCATCATTAGTGGCAATCGCGGCCGGGATGATGTATGGCGGGCAAGAACCATTCATCATGCAGCCTTTGTTTCTTTAGCGGAGGAATATTTGTGGAAGTGAGGCGCTGTTTGGATGTGGATATTGCTGTTTTTAAGTTCGTTTTTCAAGTTGGTAAAAAAGGCATGAAACTTAATCTGTCTGTAGTACGTGACATGGTTTTTTTTTCGTAGTGAATCCTGCAAAGGTGATTGTACTTTGTTCAGAATGTTGACTTGCAAATAAAAAACCCAAAAAACTGAAGTTTTCGGATAAAATACTGTAGCTAAATATATTATACCAAGCAACGTTGCGTCATTCGACGAACGGAAAAATATTTTAGAATAAGATTTATTAGCGGCACACAAATCTTTGAACATTTTTATTATTTCGTTACATAACAAAATTAGGCACAAACAAAAAATGCTAAAATAAACATTCGCACTTTATACCTGTCAACTTATCCTTTATAAGCAAGACAACTAGTTTTAATGACTAACCACAAAAAAGCGGAGCTTACAAAACACCTCGTTATGGGTTACCTTCATCAAGAACTGTCAAATTAATTGACAGCTCATACAACTGACACGTATTGCTTGGTGTTTTGAATTTAAAACAAAATTAATTATACAATCAATCAGACGACATGTCATGGCCGCAAAGGTGTTGCTTTTCGCGCGGCAAAATGCCAATCAACGTACAAAATGCTCACCCAAGCGGCACGACAGCCACGAATCTGAAAAGACCTTACACAGCTGGGTGAAATTCGGCATTTTGAATTTTATTTTTAGAAGCTTAAAGTTCATTGTTGGAAGGATTAAAATGATTACATAAGTCTATACTATTCTCAATGACGTCAGTAGTTTAACAGCCCGATTCGCCACACTTTAATCGAGTCGCTCAATAAAGTGAACCTGCTCAAGGTGAGAACGGTCTCAAAAGCCGCATTTCAAAAGGAGAAATTTTTATGTTTCGCCTGTCATTTCACGCGCATTTAATGTTAATTCGCACATTTCTTGTCTTTGGCTGAATGCGTTTTAATTTTCTCGATCGGAAATCAGGCGCGAATTTATGTGAACGCATGTACAGTGTCGGCCGTAAAATTTACGACGAAGAAACAGAAAGGAATGAAAAGACGGAATTGAGAAATAAAACTGTTTTCACATTCAAAATAGCGCAATATATTTTACTGAACGTTTATGATGTTGAAATTTATGTGCGATTCATTTGGTATAGTATAAAAAATAATAAATCTTGATAGGGAACCGGGGTTTGCGTTAGTAGAGATTATGGTTTCCTGTGTTACGAATGATCTTGTAAAAATTAAACTGGAGGAAACGGGATGATCGATACGACCCACATATTTACGTCAAAACTCCTTTATATCGCCGGATACACGAGACATTGGAGACGACGTCCTCAACGCTTGTAAGAGTATAAAAAAGACAAACAAACACATTGAACATAATAATAAATATCAAACAGAGTTTCCTTCATTTTCAAAATATCAAGTGTACTTGGTTATTAAAATGTTCGATGACTGTTCAAAACGTTGTTTACTCCAAGGAATGGACAAACCATTAATTTGTAAAATCATCTCCCTTCCTGCAAGGACCACCAGAGCAAAAAAAAACCTTTATTTGCTTTTTGAATCCCAGTGTCGGATGACAAGCAACTATTGACTCTTTATATTTTGCTTTCATCCATAATTGCCATGGAGCCACTCTTAGCTTTTGTACACAATGGCAGACGGTAGCTGTATTTAGATAAATAACGATTGATGTATTTCGGACATCTTTGATTGGGTTCTTGTATGTCCATGGAGATGGGTGCTAAATTGTATTCCTTATGGAATACAATGTTTTTTTTTGTATTATTTAAGGACAAGCCCACTTCACTATTCCAAAACCACTGCAACTCCTGAAAACCAGAATCAACATTGGCGACCAGCAACAAAGCATCGAGACTGCCTGACGACTCCCGGAGACACGATTCAAGTGTTTTGAATCCCCCAAAGAAATTAGTGAGAAAAGAACAGCGGAGTTAGAAAAATACATAATTTTCACTTTCCTCTATATCAAGCAGGAGACAGAACATAGCCAAGCCTACAGGCACAAATGGACATTAAAAATCGGGTTAACCCCAGTTGCCCAGCACAAATATTGGAAATAAGACCAATATGGTCTTATGATAAAGGAAACATATTGGTCTTATTACATAGTGGATATCAACTTAAATATTTAAGACCTGTTTTATGTACCTACTTATGATCCACATTAAAGATATTGATTGATTGATTGATTACATTTTGTACTTCACTCTACCAATGGTGACTCTGTCAAGTACCTCGGAGTATTTATGAGGCTTTTTGTAATCAAATCACCCCATTGAAGACCGGATACCTTCAGTAGTGGAGTCATTGACAACTCCAGTCTTAGGGCTACCGGTTCTCATAAGTAAAAACTCGTTACGCTCAGCAGCCCAAACCACCTTTTTGCTTCACCCTGTCGACACCTACGCGTAGATGCTCATCTCATAACAAACAGGGGTCAGTTGGCCATCCAGTCGACAAGACTACTGATTATCTCATTAGAATTAATGACTTGAATAAATTAACTACTCAACGAACGCTATTTTAGCGCATATTAAAATGTAAATAAGACAATTTAGATCCTTTCAGTGCCCACGCTTATGAATTTTTAAAACTTCAACGCCTAGCTTGATACTTTAGAAACGGTGTCGTAAAATTTTATATGCTCGTATGTATGCATGCGACAATATTGTAAATTGATGGTTTGCAGGGAATGTTTGAGTATAGAGAGACGTAAAATACGTTTCTAAAGGTGGACGGGTATCTGTTCTGTCTGAAGGGCAATTATTACAATGTATGAAACGTTTTAGTGAAATTAATTCAATTATTCAGATGGTATGATAATAGGTGTGCTAGGGTAAAATTATGGCGGAATATTAAGCTCTACAGTGTAATAAAGTGTGAGCGGTCATATAAAACTGTCTGTAGTGTAGACTTGCAGTAAATTACTAACATAATCGTATGGAAATTGATGTTGTACTTATAAAATTGGATATTGTTGATATAAAAAAGATGTATGCTGATTGCATACATATTTTTTTATATTCAACCAATTTTCGATGGGAAATTTGAAGAATAGATTTTATTGGTAAAAAAAAACTTAGTAAGGTGCCCAATACTAGCTAGTATTGGGCACCTTACTAAGTTGTTTTTAATCTTAATCTGAATGCAATTGATACTGTTGTTTGCTGTGCAGCAAAGGCCTAAGCGGAGTTACTTAGATTATAAGTTTTATACCCCGGCTGGAGGTCTTAACATACCGAGAAAACGTCATAGGTTGACCTGCAAAATGCCACTCTCAAAATTGCAATATTTCTTGCACCAAAACATATTACAAATGCCACTAGAACATGCCTTGTGTTCTCTTCTCCAAACACTACACACCAGGTGAATAAAAAAATCTGTCTTAAACGAACCGCAGGCTGGATTCCGGCGCAGTCCGGCTGTATCCATTATTCATGTGCACCGCTTTCTTATGGTCCAGTGGTACATGAGCCGTTTACACCTGTGCACAGATACTTTACACCTCATTACTATCTTACTTACTTTATTGTACGTGCTTCATTTAGTACTCTATCTTCACCTCCTGTTGCATACCAGCTCACTGATCTGTGGTTGAAGATGCTTTTTCATGTTAAGTAGAATTTTGTTTCGGAAAGTGAATTATTCACTTTTTTTTCACACAGTCAATGTTAGAGGAAAGTTGGCTGTATTATACCACTTATGGATATCGAACGAATAGTTTTTTTTTTTCTACCCGGGTAAGAATGGCAATAGTGCCTGCAACTGGCCACCTATCTGTAATGGCGTCGGTTAAAAGTAGTACAAAAAAGTAAACAAACATATTTCAATGAGGTCGATATTCATTTTTGAGTGGTTTTGTAATGAGAAGTGCATGTACTTCTTCTGTTTATTTAGCTATTTTGTTTTAACACAATCCTTTATTTGTTTAAATATTTTAATGCTTCGTCTTTCGTGTTTCTCCACTGTTTACATAGGATAGTGCCAAAAACTAATGTTTACATTGGTTAGTCTACGATATTTATTATTTTAGGATACAAGTTTGATATTTTGAAAGCTACTGGGTATGTAAATAGTAGTTTTTGCTCATTTACTTTGTATGACATCACAACAAACTTTGTTATTAAAAATTAAAGTGCTACAACTTGTGAGGTCCAATTTTTATAATAAATTCTTGGCTGGCTATGTCCAAAAAGAATTAAATATTTTAAGTAGTTGTTAAAGTTTAAAAGGGCGTGTAATGTAATTTGATTTTCAATCAATATTTTTTATCAAAGATCGTCAGAAAACACATAACGGAGAACTAAATGCGTAATGACATTATAAAAAAAGTCCCAATATCACAGAGAGCAACAGTGCGTTGTATTCGATTTGTCTCGGTATCGATGCATCAGAATCGATTTACACTAGTTAGACATCGATAAAGGCACCGCCGCCCGTCTCGGAGTGTCAACCAATTTGTACGATAGTCACGGTAACAATCGATTGAGAATATCGGTAGTTGAGTGGACCGGTGTGAATGTTTCTTTGAAGTAAATTGTTAATGATAAACAAGAGAGAATAGAACTAAAACGTAATTGAAAACAGTAGTTTTAAATAGTAGTTGGGGTTCGATTTCTGGGACTTAAAAACATAGCTGGTGAAATGTGGGTGTACTCTGTAGATACACGTCTACCCGGGTTGGGTAGACGTGTATCTACAGAGTACACCCACATTTCATTTTAAGGAAATAAACAATTACCAAGTTTCTTCATCAAATTCTTCGATGTATAATAATTTAAACACTATTAGATTTATTTAGTAAGGATACTTCATTCTTTCAATATAAAAAAATATTTTTAATGTAAATAAAAAAAGTGAATTAAATAAAATTAAATTCCTTTTCATAATACTAATACTAGCAGGCAAATTGATGATTGCAGTTGGAAAAAGAGATTTTATTTCAAACTACCTATCTGTTAGGGGAATTTTAAGGGTGTACTTAAAGATTTTTCACAAAACGATTTATTTTCTACACTGACCACTGTAGTGACGACCACAGAGGACATTGGCTCCAAATTTTGACAAATACTTATTCCATGGCCATACAAATATTCGTTCCGCGCGGAAATCGAACCCACGGCACGCAGGGCAGCATCCGATTGCTCAGCCCCCGCGCCAACCGTGCCGTCAATTTTGTACAAGGTCACATCTAATCCACACATTTGCAGATGTAATAACATAGATACCTGTAAATACAATTAACCTACTCATCGATAAAATCAAACCACTGGCTGACCCACATATTGAATTCTAAGAAACTGATTTCTCTGTTTTAGGATAACCAAGGTAAATACTAAACTTTGATAATTATGTAAGTTAACTAAAAATTGGAACGATTCAGTCGAAATTAAACGATTGAGGCAACGATTGAGACCAAAATAAAATCTTGTAACTTGTCCAAGTGTTAGGATTGCTACTTAAGTAAATAATTTTAACACTAACAAATAATCGTGTATTTTTTTCAATTTCAAAAATATCGTGTTTAATCCTATTTATCAAGAAGCTAAATATAAAGGAAAATGGAAGGTAAATT
This sequence comes from Phlogophora meticulosa, assembly GCA_905147745.2. NCBI lineage: Eukaryota > Metazoa > Arthropoda > Insecta > Lepidoptera > Noctuidae > Phlogophora > Phlogophora meticulosa. The sequence goes on from LR990523.1 coordinate 933,445, forward strand.
GCATGCAAAAAAAAATAATTCCACCAAATCATCATGATGGCCCAGTGGTTTAGGCCTCGCCTCTTGTGCACGAGGTTATGGGTCCAATCCTGGGAAAGTACCAATGTGACTTTTTAATTAATTTGTACTTTCTAAGTTTATCTTGGACATCACTGACATCGGTGAAGGAAAACATTGTGAGGAAACCTGGACTTATAATTAATATAAGTCTGCAATCGCCAACCCGTCTTGAGTGTCCGTCGTGCCTTCTCTGTATGAGAAGAGGCCTTTGCCCTGCAGTGGGACAGTAACAGGCTGGTATTATTATTATTATGTAAAACCACCAAACATTTGGTAAATTAAACCATTACCTGCTTTATTACGTGTGCATTCAGGCCAGACAAGTAATAACAATCAGTCTCCATCATTATGAACTGACAAGCATAAAATTGGAGTTTAAAAATTAAACGCTTGATGCGAAATTGGAAACTTTTGTGCTCATTGTGGGCACAAAAGCCTTATTGTGGCGGTAACTGAACATTTTGTTAGACATTAATTTATTGTGATGTTTTGCGTGGGCACAAGGACCGTTACAGTGTGTTTTGTGGATTGTTAATGGCGATCGCAATTTTGTATGCTAATGACATGTAATAATGAATACAAAATAAACGCTAAGTTTTAGACTAATGTTTGTGTCAGAAATGTGGGACATGTTTTGTTCGTCTGACATTTTTTGTTTAAAAGAACAGATGGTTTTTTTAACGGTGATCATTATGTGCTTCTGTTTCATATAATATGGGGCTCGTGGCTAAATAATTACAGCCACACGGGTTTAAGGTTGAGTTAGGGTTTTTTCGAAGGTTTATGGTATACTTTCCGAGGCCTGTCTGTGGATGGAATACCATTTACATATCGGGACCCTCCATGCTTCGGCACGATAAGCTGTTGGTCCAGTCTGTTATTAGCGGCTCTTTTTTACAGTCGTTTCAGGTAGTCCGAAGCCCGAAAAACTGTCTCACCAAAGGGTATGGCGATACTCAGTTGCTGGGTTATGGTGGTCAGATATGTTACTTCACTTCTTCCCAGCAAAAACACCAGTAGGTGACGGTCTTGTGAGTACTGTGAGCCAATTCTAAGCCTAATTTGAGTAAATTAATTTTGGATTTTGATTTAGAAATGCAGTCGCTCCATAAAAGGACTAGTATGAATCCAATTGGACACGAAGCTGACCACAACATGTTTGGGAAAAGGCTAGATTAATGATAATTCTTAATGTATTATTGTCTATCCTAGATTCAATCTCATAAGCATTCGACATTATGCAACAGTGGTTTTGACACACGAAATCTAGGAATTCGATATTTCTTAGCAAAATCCTTACCTAAGCAGTAGATATAACGTCTAGCAATTCATTACAACATTTGAATTTGTCTTACTATGTCAAAAAGATCTTTATCTACCATTACTTCCCTACATTATAACGGTAAAAATAATTAACCGATCAATACCTTCAATTATCCGATAAAAAAATAATTACAATTCTATAATTAATTGGCTGTAATTTCTTTCGCAGTCATTAAAATAGTGTTGTAACATGCTAGCTATAAATCAGGAGTAACCAAGCAGGCTGTTAATGCGAACGCTTTGAGCATTAATTGGCGAATTTCATAAACCGTCGACTCTAAATTAATCAGTTACGACATTTGCGAGTATTTATGTTAGTGCAGCGCGAGAATTGATCGGATAGTGTTGTAATTGAAGCTGATTACACTGATGGGTTAATAGCACTGATAAAATGATAAGCTGATGTCATGTTCTGATGGAGTAGTATTTAGGAAGTCAGAGTTTATCTTTTAACATAACACCACGCTTGTATTCACCGCAGGGTTAGGATAGTAGTCTCACATTTCGCCAGTTATGTTTAAGCTCTATTTTGCCCAGCTAATTGCATCAACTGGGCATTCAATCCAGATTTGGGCTGTTATTGAAAAGTTCCAGATGGAGAAAGCCAATAATACTTTGCCTTACCTGGGAATTGAATGCTGGACCTCATGCTTAGCAGCAACGCTTGCAACCACTAGACCAGCGATGCAGTTTATCCTTGGTTAAACTTGCATTTTTAATTTACATCTGTAGGTACCTAGACTTTATAACAGTATCAATTCTATGCTTTATATAACACTAGATAACCGCAGCATAAATGCCTAAATAAAAGCACATTGTTTTATTTTTAACGCTCGACTAAACGCAGACAGTTGGAAATCCAACAGATAAGCCACAGCATTTTTGGTAGGTGATATTAGATATTTTGTCAGTGCTCAACATGAGATTTTCGTCTTTACAAAAACTTCTGTGCCAAATATATGACTGTAGTTAAGCATGCTAGTAATAATTGTGATTGTGGTGCTTACGTGGCAAGTTCACGTTGTAGTTTAAAGATAACGTAGTTACAAAAATTTAAAAGAGGAGTCATGTTGAGAGTGTGAATGAAAGGAAGGGACAGGGTTTAAAGGCCTGAATGGAAACGCTGGAAGGGGACGCCCTGGAAGTGACCTTATTATTGATGTTCTCTAGAAAGGTTAGGCGTCTAGTATCCACAACTGGCGATGTGCGTATATGACCAGATATATGAACGTAAACGAAGCAACAGGAGTGGGTCTGTGTAGTCATAAAGTCTTAAATGAATACTAAAAAGCCCAGGTATCATTACGATTGATGAGGAAGGTCGTAATTAAAAAGATTACCATTTTACTATGTAGGTAGATAGATTTACCGCTACGTTAATGGAAGGAAATGGAATACAGTCAGTATGAAACATGGTAGGAATTCACTGTCAGTTTAGAAACACGCGTTCGTATAAGAGGATATTAGGCAAAATAGCTCATTACTTGTAAGCACGCAATTATGTTAAAATATATCCGACACGGCTAATTCTATAATGACAGCGGGAATTCTTTGAGAACCTTTAATAAGAGCGGTTTATGGTGATACCGACATGTCAATGACTGTGTTTAAAATGATAGAAATTATATCCCTATGGTAAACAGCGATTAAGATGATGTCATGTCGTGATGGCTTTCGGGTCCTCAGTTAGTCCGGGTTCGTACTTTATCAATATTAAACAACTTTTTTGATAATCTTAGATTTCACGGATTTACAGAAGTTCGTAAAACATTGTGAGGACATTTGTACCCATGGAGGTAAACGAAGTATTGCAGGCAAAAATTGTTCTTTTCCTGCATAAGAAGGCTTTTTCCCTACTATTCGAGGCGGGGCTGATATTAACATAAATAACATCTAATAACCTATCAATTACATTTCACTAACAGTTGGAAGTTATACTTACCTCCTAGACACTCATTAAGAAAGATAACCTCCCACGTTCTAACATTACAACTATAAGGTTACCTCATTATATTTTGATTACGATCTGAGCACCAAAGTGAATACAGATTGTACACAAATTAATCCATCAAGCTACATAATCCGGCGGAGCGTTAGCGTGGCTTGTCAGGCGGCTTGTCAAGCTAGCTGGAGACTCACGTCAAGCCACCTGTCAGAATCATGACGCATGAGTGCGCCTACCGCGATGCGGCGGCTTCGAAAAGGATTTTTTCTCATTTTTTTTCATACTCGAATGACAGTGTAATCCGTGAAACTGGAAACGGTGGATTATTATCGCTTTTTGGGACGCTTTTTACGCTTTGACCTTTTGTAGTCTTGTGCAACGCTTCTTTGATGATTTTAGTTTTTATATGTCAGAGACTGTCGTCGAGGGCGAAAAGATAAGGGTGTTATGTGATGACATTTGACTGATCTAATTCAAAATATGAATGTCAGACATTGTTTTCATTTATTTATTTACTGTTGTATAATATGTATTTAGTACGGCATATTAGCCATTAAAACTAAATTAATTTAATAAAATTCATGAAATTCTGTTATATATAATATTAATTACATGTTTGGCATTACAAACATGTTACATTAAAGTAACATCGCGCATATTCAAAAGTTTTCTTTAATCAATGTCGTATCGTAATTAGGTCAATTTAAAACCTTACATTCACACAATTCAATCATTCTAAAAATGCAACTTTATAAGTACATTTGCATTTAAAATTCGAACAAAGACATTACGTCAACATCCGACCGGCCGGATATCGTGTAGACGGCCTATGCCTTTGTAATCAGTTAATTAGCGCTCACAACACAATGAGCCCTCCACACATTATACGGATTAACTTTTTATCATCTCATTTGTGATGTGACATAATCTGCGCTCGGCCGCAATCTGTCTGAAGTGTCACGCTTGTCAACTGTCATGGCGACGCCCTAGTTGGGCCAATGTTGGAGCCAATATGCGGAGTACTGTGTTAATGGTGTTAGATGATTTTGTTTCAACTTTCAACATGATACAGTATGATTGATGTGAAGGCTTGTGACTTATGGCCGCCGTACGGGCCAATCAATTGCAGCTGACCATTCGATGGCTGGCCAGGACTCCAAAAGTTATGGACAGTCAGAAGATATAAAGTCTTTACATATGAAATGTGCCTTGAATAATATTCTTAATCTTATGATGGAGGAAAACATCACTAAGCAGTGAGTAGACATGATGGCTAATGCTCGTTTCATGACCCTAGACGCTTTTTTCCCTGCAATAGACGTCACAAGGTGATAGGACAAATAATACAAGATAAAAAGGTTTTTCATGATTCTACCAGTAGTAGTAAAAGTAAAGCTGTGCGATAAAATACAGGTCTTAAATTAAGGAGGGTCAAAACATGTTAATGCAATTCATATTGAAATTGCAATTTAAAGAATAAAAGCTAGTTGGAAATCCAAAGAATAGGAAACTTAGTAACTAAAATTAGTGTCTTTGTGAATGTATGTGTGGGGTGAATGTGAACGTGTGTGTGAGGGTGTGTGTTTGTGTGTGTGGTGTATGTGTTTGTGAGTGTGTGTGGTAAGAAGCGCTATCATCAAAAGAATTCATTGGCTGTCGGTTTCAGCACTATTTCAAACTTGCAATAACAAGCACCGACACATTAATTGGGTACATTCTCTAACAAAATTCACGTTTCCCCGAATTGTAACAAGTTGCGTGTGATAATTAGTAATAGATAGCATGTCTTCATAATAATTAATACACGAACACTTTTTATCATTCAATGTGATTATTTTAATTTATTGACTGTGATTGTTCATAATTATCGGGGTACTGGTAACAAAAAATCCGTCTGATTTAATTATAATAGATCGCAGTATTGGTATAACGTGTCTGTATGTCATTATTGTGTTCCATAAATTATCATAATTGCACGTTTATTTGTCTATTACTGATTTAACTATTGCGATAACTGACGGGTAAATTACGCACGGAGATTGTTAATTTCATCTATACTGAAGTATTACACTATCATTTAGCATTTTGTTGGTGGACGAGGCCTGTCCAGGATTAATGGTCGCTAAATACTATATACATTATTTGAAATATAATATCTTTTCACAGCCAGAAGGCGTCACAGCAGACCTCGTAGAAGATGTAGGGACGAGCTGGCCGAAACCAACGGCCAGTAACACACATTAGCCCTGGATCAAAACAACTTGAAGTGGGGAATGGCCGTTGCCCAGCAGTGGGATGACGCAGGATAACAGTATCAGTAATTTCTATATATTGGAAATGATTATTTTAAAAAGAATTCACCAAGATGCATTCACAGAACACCTGGTAATGTAATTACGCTTTCTGTCATTTTCCAATTTTCTGCGCAATTAACTGTTTTTTTTTCTTAAAGAACATTCTACAAAGTGTAGGAATACTTAAAAAAAGATGAGTAACATTGCTATTAATTCAATCTAGAAAGGAATAAAATAATATAAAAATGATTACGCAAACTATTCATATAAAAATTGCATCATGCCAGGACATTTAAATAAAGATTAGGAACTAGTGTGGGAATCGAAACCATTTTTTTTTGGACTCAGTACAATGGCATTTGACTTCAAACAATTATAATTATTTTAATTATTGTTTATCGTACCTGTAATTAAAATAGAGGTTAAAATATAAAGATTATTTTTATAATTCAAGATTTATTGTGGCAATATAAAGTTAACACTTAAAATAATTATGACTAAGGACCTCGAATTAAAAGCCAAGGTTATTTAGTAAACGAGGTAAAACCTACATCATAATTTAAATTTATTGCCCACAATTAATATTTATAAATACTTTTTTATAGTATCAACTCTTAAGCATGCAAGCCAAAATATATGTCTTAATTGGTTTAAAAATATCACCTTAATCTTTATTCTGCCAATCAGTTAAATAGGCTACTGCAATACTCATTGATTACAGTTGCTTATTTAACCGTGGTAAGTATTTCAATAACGCTAATTGCACAATTTGTCCTCATTGGTATTCCAAGGTAACTTTCTTTTTCTTTTCTTTGCTTTTCTTAACAGTCGAGTAATAATAATAATTATAAAAGAAAATTTTTGGTTTTGTTTTGATTACATTACATTTACAATCTTAATAAATCTAATTTTGCTGTACCCTGAGAGGGCCCACAATTGGCTTAAGCTCTTAGTTAAAATCTTATCTTTGAGTTTAAGTATGAATGTGCAGGTTTACATGAGTAGAGGAAGACCAAAGAAAAGATGGATGGATTGTGTGGAAGATGATATGGCTAGAAAAGAGGTGACTATTGAGATGACGGCAAGTAGAGATGTATGGAAGAAGAAAACATGCAGCGCCGAGCCTGATGATGATCTTAGTTAAAATCTTACGCATGTACTGTGGAAAATCCTTGGGCGATTCCGAAAGCATTTATGTTCAGCAATGGACCCCGAATTGTGGTTGTTAAAAGCCATCGCAATTAACATCCACTAATAAAAACACCACTCTGTATCACCACGTAGATACCCAATAAACAAGATCATTACTGCCACAAAAATAAACGAGTACATCCCTAGTTATTAATGTGACCAATTAGTTGGTCGGCGGACGGATAAATAATTTAACGTGTCACGCAACGTGTTGCCGCGACACGCTGTCACGCCGTCACGTGATCACGTGACGTGGAATGACGGCGTGACAAAAATTAGGGTTATTGTATTTTTGGATGTTAATATTTTTGTTGGTTGTTTCGTTTGAATGTTTCGTTCTTGTGTGTGTGTGTTTACCTGAAAGGTTTTATTAGTGACCTGAATCATATGAACGATTTTCAAATTTTTTTTTGTGACACCCAGTCTAGTTGCACCTTGACCCTGATTGGAAAAGTGGTAATTAAATATTAGTAAAGATAGTACTTGAGACTGCTATAAAATATTTTTATGCCGAAATGAAGGCAAGGAAGTAAAAAGTTGGCGTTACTCTCTAATCTGCTCATCTCATAAGAACTTAAAATCAAATCAAAATCAAAATCAAAAATTATCAATCTTATCAAGATTTTGCGGTTAAAAACTTACTGTACTGTCCATCTCTAACAATAGTTTGTTAGAGATGGACAGCACAGTAAGTTTTTAACCGCAAAATTTTAAACTAGCAGACCAGAGTCTGGATATGTGCCCGATTGATAGCAATAGGTTTACCCCTTATTACATGGGACTTAAATATAAATGGCGAAATATTCTATTTCGCTAACGTTTACTACGTTATGTGTTTGACAAAAATACCTACCCTAAAAACAGTTTTTGTCACGTTTAATCACCTAGGCGGAAATTCCAACATTTTCTCATCCACTCGCATTTCACCAACAACATTTCAATAAAAAAATCTCCGTTTATGCCTTCCCATCGCCTACCACGTAAGGAAATAAGATCAGCTGAACAAGAATTTCTAATGCACATTCTTTCGCCTAGTACAGTATCAATTCAGAAAGTTATCTAGACATGGACACCACAATGAGTAGATAAAAATACAGAGACTGAGCTTCATGTAGTGGCGCGGCGTTTGGTACACTTTTCACGACTGTGCGTGACATGGTCGAGATTATCTGCCACACACGTACAGAATGCAACACGAGTAAGAATAAGCTGGCTTCTTGTTCTATTGAAACTGCGTCCTACGCTTGCCCAGCTCATGTGTTACCACCAAATGACGAGCGTGATGTTTAAACATCATCATCATCTCTATCCACAGCATTTTAATCCTACTCCATATGACTGCTGCCTTTTAGGCTTTCATTTGTTTCATGACACATTTGTTCAGATGTCAAACCATTTTTGCAGCGGTGTTCAGAACGTGCCTTTATGATTAATAGTGCCTAAGTCCTTGGCCTCTTGTCTTTTTTAACAGCCTCGTTTGTTATTTATCCGTAGCACTGACTAATTTCCCATTGGTTGATTTGGGGTAAGTTTGGCATGGTTTCTGTAAAGTTTTCTCTCTGTCACATATTTATCTTGTCTTAAAGTGTACTCTATTACCATCATCCCATGGCATCATTTCTTCAAGCTAGCTAATTAAACATGAATGTACAGACATGTCGTGTCGTCGGCTGTCCTATCAAAGGCGAGTCCACTCCTTTTTTGAGTTCATGATTCACACTAGTTACAGTGGTGTTAGGGCTGGCAGGTATTGAAGTTGTTTTATTTGAATTTCTGTATGGATTTTTCTGGACTGGTTTAGTGATTTCATTATCCATGTTATTTGAATAACGATTTGTTGAACTGTTTTTGCTGTCTGAACGGTTTTGCAAGATCTTATCTAGGGTTGTAAGAACTTGTTGTGTTTTTGCATCATTAGTTAATATGTTAATTTTCATACTAAAGTGAACAAGAAGAAAATTACAATAAAAAAGTTAGTGTTACTCAATTGTGTTACTTGTTGAGCTTCTTTGACACCATTTGGAATTATTGAGATAATTATCAAACCAATTTGTAAAATCTGCAGCCTCAATTCTATTTTTATACATCTTGCTTCCTTCAACACACATTGAAACTAACATAAAATACGACACTTACCAACCCTACACAGGTACCGTTGTATGACGTGACCGAACGGTTGTCAGCAGTATGAGTGATGGCGTGCCGCGTCGACGTTACCACCTGATTTATTACTTCCGAGCCCCACCCCCGGCCCACGACCCGCACCCCGCATCCACCCGCCGGTACAGACAGCAGCGGTGTCGACATTATTAAGCAAATGTGTGGATTCCTTTTGGAGTGGTATTACTACTGCATTGCAACAATAAATATGGATCACTTGGACTTGAGAGCTCCGTATCACACAGCTGCAACAGAAAACAGGCTGAAGAAAAAGAAACAAAAATGATTAACGAATCCTGTTCTTATTCTCTTGAAGGAAGTATGTTTCTCCAGTAGCAACAGCAACATCAATAGACTAAGATGATGATGAAATAGTACTTAATGTTTCGAAACTAGTGCTCAAAATATACTGAGTAGCTCTCAGCACTTCTAATGTTCTCAGCCATTACTACAAGTACTTGATACAGTGATTTTCATTCCCACGTCGACGCCACATAGAAATAATTATATACTTACACATATTTTCACGCCACGAACCAAATAAGGAACGGTAATTACGTTGAAATAATTATGTGGTTGAACTTATAACTGTTACTCGTACAATCAGACCAATAAGGTAAGTACAAGCTAATGTAGATAATCAATTTTCTTGTTTTACTGTAATAATGGAGCAACTATCTTTTGTAGAATCGCTTAAGTTCAATCAAGTGTAGAAAGCCTCGTAAAGTTCCCTTGTAAGTAATATAGTTTTAACAACAAGCACCTTTGGCGTTTACCAGCTAGATATAAAAAGGCTTTAAACCATCATGAATGATGGTATAAGGAATCATTTTATCTGGTTTAAAAATCCTCGACCAATACAATATTAATCATTCATGCAATACTAGTCTGTAAAAGTGAAAAAATATTTTATTAGCATCTTTTTTCAAGATTGACCGTTTTACCGTTCCAAATAAATTGTTACTATTAACAAAATTGTCGTTTATATTGAAACCAACACTAAATATTATGTAAACATTATTTTTATCTTCGTGTCCTTGTTTGCACTCAGTACTAAACCCATCTGATGCAGGTGTAAGACCGCCTCCAATGTCGTCTGTCGCGGTACAGCGTGTCATGTCGTTAGTTTTCCTTGATTTCAGACGGCGCTGCATTTCATTAGATGTCGCCGTTGCAATCTAGATTAAAAGATCGTGCCTGTCTACTTTGTATGTCAGACTTGATGTGTCTGCTTTCTTGATTAAATGTCAGTTTTTGTTTGTACGTGTCTCTTGTACTAATGTTGTGTTTTCCCTTGATTTATCTGTTGGCATATATCTTAGTCATTTTTTAGTTGGTCAAGGGTTTTTTTTACTTCAATGAACAGTGCATTAAAATATTCGTTAACTAATTATTCAACATTATACCCATCGTAAACAAAAACGGCCACTTTTATTCTCATCGTAGTCTGCAACAACATCCAAATGTTTTCCTTTTCAGACGCTTTTAACCGACTGACCGAGAAGGAGGTTAATGTTTTTATTGGTAACTGATAAAGTTTATTTTTTCTGATAACAGTCTCTCATTATGTAGCCTGAAACCAAGTCTTATTAACACTTTTGAACAAACAATACCGACACTATCAGAAACATCTTCAAATTCTAAAGTCACGAAAGCAAAATAAACTCCCTGTAACTCAATAAGTTTATCAACACTGGAATAGTCGGCGTTAACTAAGGCCCGCTGTAAACTTCAGTACAACAGCCATCCTCCACCGCATATATCATTCTGTTTTATGAATTGTAAATTTTACGTTATATAGTCTTTAGTGGGCCATATTTCAACTTGTATTAATGTCTCGCCGCCGGCGGCAGGGTTGAACGTAGGGTGTATTTGACATTCTTGACATTTGTTCTGTTTTGATATAAAAGTAACAAGAATGGTATGCTTTATAGGCCTGTCCGCTGTTCTATTTTGATGGTTATTTCATGACTTGAACCATGGATATAAATAATTAGTATAATCGCGCGAGCGTTTTCAAAAAGTTTTTATGTCAAGCTAAACCACTAGTAGGTCACTAGTCTAATTATCATCTGTGATGCGTTTCTCTTCATTATTAATGTGTTCTTAATCATATGCAAATATAGTAATTTGTTTGACATGTTTTGTTTTATTTAAATACTGAATTTAAATTAATGTTCGTAGGATTTATTCTAATTTATAATCTTTGGAGTGTTAATTCACAAAATATGTTAATAGCATGTAGATTTTCTTATTATTTAAAATTAATACCATAAAATGATCTTGTATCTCCTCTCCTCTATCAGACCAGAAATGAGTGAGTACATTACATTCAATTTCTGATCTATATATGATTTACCAGGACTTGGGACTCGATTTGACAGGATTGACCAGGACCACATGTTCCTCGTCTATTAACGAGGAACATGTGGTCCTGGTCAGGTAGTTAAATAAAAATAAATAAAAACTTATTAACATAAAACTATTGGTACATTTGATTTGAACTCTCTGGCCCCTATTTTAGTTACTTTACAGATATTTATTATTCAATACAAAGAAATTAATATTCACCAAAAAATATACTTAGGTAAAATTTCCTCATTGCAAAAGTCCCGATCAAAATCACCGAAAGCTGATGATTTCCAACAGATAGACAAACTGATTAAACCCAGACAACGATGACGTCATTATCCTTATAAATAACAGAAATCTTTGATTGAAGATTTATAATTATCTGACGTAGACATATCGCTAGAAGATAAGATAGGAACTATGTCTTAATGAGATTAAACGAGCGATTAGAAAACTTTCATATTAATTTGAATAGATAGGGAATAATTTATTAAAGATATTGCTGTGAAGATTAACATACTGATGACACCCACACATGATAGAATTTAGCGTGGGTTTGCTTGCGTTTGAAATGGTTTTATTGGTCTTCGTGTTAACAAAGATGATCACAAATCACTTAACTCTCTAAGTAATGATATGGCGACACTTCAAGTTGGATTTAAGCTTGTTATGTAATGATTTGTACTTTACTGAGCCAGTTTTTTTGTTGTTGTTTTAGTCTTTTAAAAGTCAAGTTTTATTTTATGGTTCTGGCTTGTAGTTAGAGAGATTGACAAGCTCCTAGACTATCTAAATTTGGCGCTAAAATTTAAGGAAACTAAAATGGCTTTCAAAGTTAAAAAATACCCACTTAGATTCATTTAACTTTGAAAACCTTTTAAAAACAAATTGCATCGTGAAAGGATCCCCCTCTCACGATGCAATTTGTTTGCCTATAATGCATCATGTGACTCAAGCAATATATCATAATTACTGTCATTTGATTATGAAATTACAGGATATGACATAACATTATACAGAAGCTTAACTCGTCGGTGTGTAGGTCGGTTGATGATATTTTTATCTTTATTAATCTGACATCAGAAATATTGGGAAGAGAATCATTACTCTTTATGTTTCTTGTTTTATTGAGAAAGGATCCGGAGGTTACTGCTCCTGACAACCTAATTAATACAGTCTTTAGATCTAAGTCTGATATTTATCATCTTTTTCGGTGGCTTCTACCAGATTGTACACTACTGTCGTCAAAAGTTTGTTTAATTATTCCATAATATGCTTCGAGTTTCGTCTTCTGTAATCCCTTGTTGATATAAAATATAATAAAATTCTCTAGTTATTGATATGTTCATTTATTAAGTTAATCATCATTTCGTTCTTCAGCCTTCTTTCAACTTTTATCGTTGCCCAACTTGGAATTTCTCTTGCCCAACTTGGAAATGGTGTGTTTACGAACATTCAAACTCACATGCACAAACAGCCAGACCTGGAACAACTAACTGTAGGCCATACATATATGTATTTGTTCTGTGCGGGAATCGAACCCACCACACGAGGCGCAGCAGTCAATCGCTCAGTCACTGCGTCAACCGTGACGTCAAATTGTAATTATATATGTTAGTGTGTATAATTTAACGCCGACCCATACTCCGTAGGTGGGATACGTTGATAAACCAACTGTAGCCGAACTTATCTATATGTATGTATATGTATAAATTAAACAGAAAAACTAACTTACGAAGATCGATACAAAGCTTAACACATGACAGTTACCATTAATAATATTTACTTGTGATTGATCGAAACAGAATCGATCTAACTCGAATATCAATCGATAAAAATCATTTCAACTAGTCACGATAACACATTAAGTTTTTTAAAAGATCACGAACGAAATTAACAAAAATAATCAATTAATCATCCCGTAGGAGCGATGAAGATTTTATATCGATGTTGCGTTTAGTCGATTTAAATCGATTGTATCGGTAAGCGATATAAATAATAGCGATTAAATGGGCAGCGGTCGCTGCGGGGTTGTTCTTTTTTTTCGTATAATTCATAACGCTATTAAGGTTGCCCTAATAATATAAAATAAATTATGATATCCGTTGTGGAGTACCAATAAACTTATAGCTAGGGGTATCAAGCTGAAATTGCATGTCATAATAAAAACTATTATTATTACTTGTTGTCACGCTGTTACTGAACCATCATTATGATAACTTAATGCTTTCAGAACAGTTTTAAAGACGAATACAGTTGCAAGGAGCCCACCTGATAAGTGCAATCTTAATGGGCTACCGGAGACAGAACCTAACCTTTAGGTATTAAATTCCCTTGACCCCATTAAGTCGTAAAGAACCTTGTATACATAAAATAAAAACTAGCAACCCTAGCTCTGTAATAAACAACTTTTGTGTGGAAGGCAGCTCCGGCCGATTCATAAATTCAGCGTCGCGCCGTTTTGTTTTATGTACGATATTATCTATGTGCACGCACCAAAGTTGTCACGCTCTTGGCTAACACGTGTTCTGTAACACGTTGCAAGACAATAGGAGAAAATTATGTTTCTAGAATTATAGCTGTCCTTGCAATGTTGGATCTGCTCGGATAGAAACATAGTAGTGTCGTTCGTAACCGATATGCAGTTTTCTGACAACGATGCTAGGTCTGATCTTGTCAATCACTGCACCTAACAGTCATGAGCCTTTATCCTAATTTATTTGGAGTCGGCGCAGCATGTCTTCTTTCAAATTACATCTCTATTTTCCGTCATCTTCATAGTTATCTCCTTCCTTTCAATATGATCTTTCACACAATCAATCTATCCTTTCTTTGGTGTCCCTCTACTCTTGTAACCTAATAAACATACCTATGAAAATAGTTTGCGGAGCAGCATGTCGCTGCTTATCCTGCCAATATTAAAGTACTAACTTCCTTTTTGCCTTAAGCCTTGGGTTCAAATCGTAGAAACCTGTCAAGCTTACCGTAACGCATGTTACGCAACACGTTACAAGGAACAAAAACAAACGACAGAAGTCATCATCGCGTCTTCATTTCATCATTCAATTATAACTTAATGCACCTGACGTGTCTTGGCAGTTTAACATTTGCATTTTACCCGCAAATGCCGTGTCATGTCTCGTTTCTGTCAAAACGATCAAAAGGCAAATAGTGCAACAGCGATATCTATTGCAAGTTGGACGTCGGCAGGGAAACGGACTGTCATGTTTGACGTGTCTGCACGTTCTACAAACGGCTAGTACACTGACTAACAACATTTTTCGAACAAACACGCTACCGTCACGTGGTGCCATGCATCATATCAACGGTTCACTTGTTGATATAGCAGTGAAGAGTAGAAAGTAAGATGCAACTAAATGGCAAATAATATTTATTGCTGTAAATTGAATTTTACAAACACTTTTAAAAGTTAAATAAGAAAAATATCCTTTAAAACTGTTGAGCAGTATTTCCCTATTTGGCTACTCTGAGAATAGATGAAAAAGAAATAAACGCAAAGATCTCTTTTTACGTTCAGACATTATCTTGGTCAGATCGTGTGGATCTAGATTTGAGGAAAGAACCGCTCGCATTTGTAAGTTATTATAGAGCCTGAACTAAGAACTTGAGGTAACGTTATTAAGCTACTTATTATCATCATCTGCCTAGCCTTTTCTCAACTGTGCAGGCATTGGCTTCCAGTGTCACCGGATGCAGCTGAATACCAGTATTTAACATGGAACTGCCTCTCTGACCTTCACCACCCAATACTGGACAACACGATACCCCTTGGTATGACTGGTAGTCAAAGTTTCGGGCTTCTGACTAACGACTGTCCAAGATGAACAAATGATAACTAGGACCAGCGGTTTAGCGTGCTTTCCACGACACGGAGGAGTCTCGATATGTTACGAGCGGTCACCCATCCACAGACTGACCCCGCGATCAACCCATACGGCTGTTTTTATTGAGCCACAAGCTCCTACAATTAAGCCACTACATACGGTATATAAATCATCATACGTAATTACACAAAATCCAAACAATCCATTACAAGATACCGACCAAAGGAAGGCATTAACATAATCAGACACATTCGTCGAAATAATGTATGTAAAGGGTTTTAATGAAACGTCTCCGAGCAAGCTTGGCGAGTCATGAAATAACTATCATTAAGACCGACACGATACGAACGATAATAATCGGCTTCGGAGCAAAAAGCCATAGCATCGAGCCCGATGCAAATTGCATACGCCATAAATCAAGTGGTTAATCACCGAGGTGTACGTAATAATGAGATTACTTGAAAAAGTACAGTGTGCGCTAGCCCACTTGAGAATGATAGTCTAGACGCTTACAATGCTGATGATACTTTTATTGCGAGTAATTGTTGGGAGTTGTATGCAAATGTAATTGTTGACTTCTATGTGTGGAGTTTGATGTAGGTTTTTCTAAGAATTATTACGACTTGAATTGAGGATATTATTATATTTTTGTTTGAGTATAATTGTGTTATTATAATAGTAGGGCTATCGTTCACGAAATAAGAATAAAATAAAGAAAATTATTTAATGGGCGCCGACAAATAAAAGGCAATCAAATTAAACAACAAAAAATACCACAATCGAAAAACAATTATGCAAATTGACACACAATAACTTTCAAGCCACAGATTATTCAAATGGCCTCTACCGGTTTCACAATCAAAAACAAATAAAGGATAAAAGACAAGAACTATTAAGAAGTAACAATCGTAAAACATGAACTTAACGCTATTGAAGTGAAACAAAACGCCAATCGTAAAGACGGTGAAGATGTAAGAGGCGATAATAAGATATCGAATGCGGCCAAAGAATTTATAGTCGCAGCTAAAAGAACGGTCGATGACGATAATTCACCGCATACAATAAAGAGCGCTATTGATCTTTCAGAAAGCGAATCGGCTCGTAACAGAACAAAACACGCTACCGCCGAATGTCGCATAAATCTTTATTATTGCGGCAACAAGCTTATAGTCAGTCGTTTCAGGTACTCAAACCGGATCCCAGCCAGTATAAACTCACGACTCCGAAGCATTTTTTCGCTCAATGAAATATGCCACATCGCCCCCGGCCCAGAGGAAGGAAACCCATAAATAAATAATAATACAACCATTTATATTACCAAAGGGTTTCGCCCGACGTGTCTATTATCATCTGAATTGTTTAAATATGATAATGTATCAAAATAACAGGCAGCCCGTTCGCGGCCGCGACTTCTGTTCCGACATTATCATAAAGATTCACTTAATAGACTGTTTCTAAATTATTATAGTGCTCTGACACTGCTTTGTAGCCGGCAAGATTACGGTGTTGACTTTTTGCTCGAATACATTAATTTGTGTATTGGACGGAAATTCCATGGGCTTACATTACACAGATTTAGTTTCACGCGCTTAGATCGGCGATATAGCTCGTTAGATGTTCCTAACTACGCAACCGATAAAAAATTCTAATCGCTAACCATTAACGAAATTATCAGCGATCAACTTCATGATTCGGTCGTAACTCTTTTTGGGAGTAAAAAAAGGCTTTTTTGATTGCAACGTAATAACGGAACATGTAATCATATTCGCAGATCAAAATCAAATTTAATTATCACCATCCGGCCGGTCAGACGTTTTGAAGCTCGCAGGCTATGTTTCTGTATTAAAGACGCAGTATAAAAGGGGTAATAAAGTAACCCTAATAAACCCCGAAACGCACTGAGCTGCCTCGCAATAACCGTACGTAGACTAAACAAATGATTTTCTCGATAATAAAAACTTCACAATAAAAGCGTTCACGAAATGTCGGTCATTAAGTGTATTTACGCAGCGAAACGGATATAGGGGCCATAAAAATGTAGAGCGGCTTATTGAGACGTTGGCAACGGTCTCGCCTCGAGATCCGACTTAATCTATGGCCTACACGCCTCGGCGGGCTAATTCGGGACATCGGACGGCACCCCGACGTAAGAAGATTAAACTTGGCTTAAAATTTTCTGACAAATTAAAATTTCAACTCGTGGAACCGAGAACAATATTATCAAGATCGCATAAAGAACGTGCGTCCTTTGTATTCCATATTTACGATCGTTGCGAAGGAAAAATCGTTTAGGTAAACACGAGGGCAATAAAAACAAGCGGGCGTGCAATTCGCATTCGTGAGCAACGAACGTGAACAGTATTTAAAACCACAATTTATTCAGTTACTTTATCGTTAACACATGAGTTTACACTAGCCGGTAGCGGCCAATTAAGTCGGTTGAAAGGCGAGGCAATAATAACTTTATATGGATTAACTGTGTCAGATGCATTTAGAGATATATCGCGGAGCGGTCTATCGCTGGCTGGCGGCGTGCCTGAGTCCGCTTCAAATGCATAAATTATTGCTCTCGGTGAAATTTCGCTCAGGGTTGTACCGCCTTACACAGCAAGGGCAATTAATATATTTCTCGATAACAATGAAGATAAAAACGTCGTTGAGCCGTATCGAGCGGAAGGCGAAGCGAGCTTAAAGCACAACGCAACAGAAACCCATATTTATAGTTCTATTGTTGTACACACAAGCGGTTTTTGTTGTTCAACTCCAAACACGAACTGATGCTATTGAAATCTGAATTGTTATTTCATTCATAATTTATCACTCTATCGACCTTTGTATTTAAATGTCTAGAAACGAATTTCATGTGGACAAGCTGAGATTAATGCGGTCGGGACCCTCGACGAATTCATATTTTTCATTATGCGATGATTTGACACAAAACATGCTCGTCATCGCACTGTTTTCTATTAGGGTGTCGGCGTAGAATTTGGAAGCATTAGACTGGATTTGATCAAACTGTCCTGTTAATCTCAAACGATGTAATTGAGAACTTTCAAAGTTGACCAAGTTCGATAAATCATTTATTTAATGAATGTTTATTCTAAAATACGAGTAATCATCGTGTTAATCGAGATTATGATCTGGCCGTCCCTCACGTTCAGCGGTCGTAACTAAACGCATGGTACCAACAAGGTAATAAATTCGAAGCCAATCGCCTTATGATTTCCTGCGGCCAACAATGCGATAGTTTGTCAGTTCTAGGCGGTTGTTAGGGCGCGTGGGCGTGGAGGGCCCGTCATCAATCACGCGCCGTGACTCTTTCAACCTGCCGGCGAGGGGCGCGGGCGCGGCCCGTGGGGAAACAGGGCTGCTACACACATAAATTATGCCCCGTTTTTGTCCAACTGCCGACTGGAGACAAAATTTGTTAGCGACACTGTTAATTAATTACACGTTTCCATTCTATTAAAGAATCAACAGACATTATTTAAATTTCATTATAATTTATTTGATGCATTTATCATTTAGATACAGAAATTTTGTTAATATTCAGTTGTAAAGTTTTGTTTTTATAGATTATGTTAATGATGTTGAATAATTTATCGTTTTGCGAAATTACTTTTGTAAATTAAACGTGTTTAGTTAGATTATTAGGTATTTAAACATAGTTATTAGTAATAAATAGTGACAGTCAAAATATTTTACCGTTAATTTGATTTTGCACAGTACAATAAACAAAATTTTCCGGCTAACCCTAGTAGTAAACAGAGATACTTGATCATAGTCAGTGTCGTCACTGGCTGACGTTTTTATACAGCCTCTGTACGATGGATCGACACTGTCAGGTGCTTTCGAAAAATTGCCTGCGCGTTCGGAGCCCTTCGCTATATTTGCTGAAAGAGCTAGATTACCTACCTCTGATGCTAGGAGACAGGGATGAGCAACACTGATGTTTTTGTGTATTACACTTTCTTTTTTTAGGTTACCTTAATGGTGTTGCTTGGTTCTATATGCTGTTCGTTTATTTTGTTTTTTATCTGTGTAATTTAATTTTGTAGCTCGCTTGTTAGTTCTTTCACAACCATATACTTTTTTGTACCTCCAATAAGCATCATCATTGTATCATACAATCTTTCATCAGCTTTCAAAGCGATTAACTGTTTTATTATCTACCACTAACTTATTACCAAGCTAAGCGTAACAAAAGGAACGTCTTCCCCATCAATACAAACGCGCAACTCATACAATACCATTAAAAGGAAAGCTTAAAAAAAAATTCAATACAAAACACGTTTAAGCTTCTTTTTATCCAAACACAATGAAAGATTAACAGGCACGTCAAGGTGAGAGTAATGAAGTAAATAATGCGTTTGACAGCGAAGCAGCATCCACAGTACATTCTATTGAATATTTTAAAAGAGCGCACCCGTTTTGGGAATTAAGGGCTAGAATTGGCGATACGGAAGAGGCCGCTTTACATAATAGATTTTTTTGGCAATGCAAATAATGGATTTAATATGGATGTCTGCTTTGATGACGCAGTAAATAAATTAAAGAATTGTGAAGATCAAGGTGTGTGCAGAGTTAAAATAATCCGATTATTGGAAATGCAGACAGAACCAACGGTAGGTAGACAGACGTCTTACGTCTTTAAAAATAAATCACTTGCAATGAAAACTAAAAAGGTATCTACTTACAAATTCAAAAAGTTGGACGATAAATTTTGGTTAAGCAAGGGTAATAAAAATTTTCGCCGCAATGTATAAAACGGAAAGACTAAACACATGAACGAGCGAACATCCTTTTAAAAAGGGGTGAACCGCACAATGCTCGTTGTTTCACTGTGGAAATTAAACATTTGATTTACTAGACACATCCGCAGACGACGTGACATCCCGTGGGAACGACCCTAAATTTATTCACATACATTTGCCTTTAAAAATGTTCAACAAGCATTTCGCATTACGAAACTGTCTGAGTTATTGGCCACTGAATCTCGCAAGTCTTGTCAAAACATTTTATGCCACCTTTAACACCATATTTAAAATATTAATTGGTATTTACGCGAGAATGTTTACCGCAAGCGTGGGTCGAGGAGCAAGCCATAAACATCTGAATGTTTTCGACAACAAATTAAAACGATCCTTAATGATTCAGACGTTAATGATTCAGTCAAAATTCCAAATATGTCTTCTTAAAGCAACGATCCTATCGAGATCTCTGTCCGGCTATAAAATATTTTTATTTATTTCAATGGCGCTTTGTAAGATGTCAGATATAATGAATATATTACCAGTAGCACGGACGGGATATACTTTTTAAAAGGTAATTATTTAAAGAAACGATCTTGGTATAGCGATAAACAAGGCAGATAACAATACATCTCCGACAGCGTTCACGCATTCCGTATCCCCATCCATTACTGTTTCATCTTCAATAACACGTTTCTCTGAGGCAGGGACTACTCCTTGATTGTTTTTAGAAAAATCAACCTTATCCACATGAGCCTAAAGTTCAACAGTCGATACAATTTCATCGGCTTTGTGTGTGCGCTAACTCTTTCATCTATCATAATCGTTCATGCTGAAAACAATCAAGATTGATTTTTTTCCCAGTCTAAATCGGACTCTATCGCTGTTGTTTTAGATGGAATTTTCGCTTGACGGTATTGAACTATATCTGTTGGTAGCTAACCACTGTCGGAGGCGGCGGCGGCGTAACGAAGGGACCCACGGATCGTGGAAAATGACAAATGACATCTGCCTACCGCCTGTCAAATAACGGACAGATAATAAATGACCCTGATTGTTTATCATCAAATATCGCATATATCATTATCGTGTACGCGCTAGGAGTGGGGGGGAGGGGGAAGTATGATTAATACTGTTTGGTTTATTTTGAGACGGGCCCGTAATGCAAACACTTCGGGGGTGAGTTTTAGCGTTGTCACTGCGGGTTGATTACTTTAATGGCTATAGTGGTTATTAGATTTTTGTTGTGCGTTTAATGGGAATTGATCATGATTAATTTACTAGAAAGCTTTATGCAATTCTGATTTTTAATTCGAACATGGAAAATAATCGAAATTAACATTTTGTTGAACCTTAAGAATTTTAGAATTTCGTTGTTGAATATTTGCGTTACCAGTTTTCTTTCCATTTACATTTACATATTAAGTAAGGATTTGGTTTTGCCCTGAAAACACATTCAAAGTAAGCTTAATCATCCAAGTTCTTTATTAAAACCATAAACAAATTTCCATATACGTACATTATATCAATCAAGCGGAACTGTCTCATGCAATTGTTTACTAACATGCTACCCAACATTTCCGTGACAGTACACATTGAGTACAACCAGCTCCTGGCTGCAGACCCAATCTAAAACAAGTCTTATTTTAAACGCCTTAAGGTTTCTACCATGTTTGTGGTCGAGTTGTTGGTCCGGACAGGCGGTTGTCAAGTGACACGGAGCAAAGCGTGAGTTGATTAATTCAGGCCTGACCTGCCTTCGATGTTTCTCGTGCCTTGGGACGTCGACTGGTAATGAATGGACGCATGTTCTGATAGACTTTAGTTCGAAGTACGATGGACGTTTAGATGTGTGGTTTGCAAACACGCCAAGATTGTGGAAGTATTTATTGCCTCAGGTATTGGTAGAAAATCGTAGGAGATTCAAAATACAGAAGTGAAGTGTAGGTAGTGTACTACACAATTAAGTATTAGGTAAACTAATCAAAGTTGTTGATTAGAATGCAATAGCTGATTTATGGATAAATGCTAATTATCAAATAACTTGATTTAAAGATCAATAAATTATAGCTTTCAATGTAGGACGTACATAATTATAAAATCCATAATAATATAAATCGTGAATAAACTTTTAAGAACAAATTAATTTGTTGGTAGGCAGATTTCTAATAAAATCTGCTGACGGTTAATCTTAGTTTGGTTCCATTACAAATAAACCTAAAATTAGGACCATTAAAAACAAAATTAATACATTGTTCTTTTAAGTAACTAGAAACTAATCTCAGTGATAATTGCTAAAGCATTTAAATCTCTTTCAAATTTCAAGAACAGAGTTCTCCCTGGCACCGGTAAATCATTTTTCATGAAAACCACCCCATAAGGCGATACGTCAAAATCAGTGTTCGCGTAAATTTTGCTCACCATTTAAGGTGGCTCTAAGTTATAGACATACGACTGGGGAGAAAGCGATTTTAAGATGGAAATTGTTCAGCTGTTACTTTGAACTGGATGATCTCTTGATTTTGATACAACTTCATTGACTAGAATAGGTTATCACTGGTTAGGAACCTTTCACCAGAGAAATTGAAAGATGAAACAAATATTGTTTTCTGCCAGTTAAATTAACTGTAAATTATCTTAATGAAGAGGCTGATGCAGACACTGTTCTGTAAGTTAGTTAGGCAGTGGTATGCAAGACACCGAACCCACGTCATAAAACTTGAAACATCTAAAAACTGTCATGTCACATACAACTAGACGTGCATTAAACCATGAACGAACAAAGCCACTTCATAGTTCATTAACCTTTACAAAAAAACTCCATCGTACTACTATGTTAACACCCCCAAAACAAAAGGTAATAACTGTCACTTCAATCTACCTGTATAAATAATGAGCTAAGGTCAGAAGTCATGAGTCCAGTGCATGAGTAATAACAGGGAGACAACTGTAATTTACCTTAATAACCACATTAAAGGTGGTAACGTCAATTGCTTTAAACGCTTGCCAGTGACTTTGTTAATGACAAACATTGTCAAGTATTAAATAAGGAAGTCGTGTGTCATTTGTTATTTGTGTCGAATCTGGTGGGTAGACGACTCTATCTTTATCATTTTTCCTAGTATTCTTAAAGTACTTAATGATTCTTTACTGCACAAAATGAACGATTTGTTTAGAAAGTTCTTTGCTCTTGACACTATTTTATGTCTTCAAATGTTTAGAAACGGCGTCATGGCAAAGCTATGATAATTATGCTTGCACACGAACGACAAATAGGCGATCAAATTGTTTGCGAAGTCTTAATCAAATACTTGCTCCATAAAATTTTACATTACGCCAAGCTGATTGATATATCCACAAATATTTATATGAGAGTCATGTCCAACATCAAGAGTCTATAAATTGTACCAAGGCATTCATTTCAGAACGAACAGTAAGCTTGATAAATGAGTGTCGGAATTTCAAAGGGGCACAATGGAGATCTGACCCGAGACGGATCGTTAATCAAAAAATGTCTATGACGTCAAGGTGAAAGAACGAAGAAATTTGGAGGTGGCAAGGCTGATGTTTTATTTAAAAGGTTATTACGGAAATAATTATGGTTATGATGTAGCTGAATTTAAGGTTAAAGAAAATTGTATCGAGTGAACTGTTAAAGTTAAACAGGATGAAGCAGCATTCAATATGATATGGCCTGAAAGTGAATACAATGGAATGATTATATTTTTCGGCACGGTTTTTTTGACGGCACGGTTGGCGCAGTGGCTGAGCAATCGACTGCCGCGACGCGTGTCGTGGGTTCGATTCCCGCACGGAACAAATATTTGTATGGCCTACAGGTAGTTGTTCCGGGTCTGGATGTTTGTGTTTGTGACTTTGAATGTTTGTAAACGCAACCCACGACACAGGAGAAATTCCTAGTGTGGGGCAACGTTTTAAAAAAAAAAAAAAAAAAATCGTCTTTTTTATTTATTCATTAAAGCACACAGTGATTTGTGTGCTGAGTTTTGTATCGCCGTTAGTAATTACACAACAGTTCACACTACCAGTTAACAGCTTTTCTTTTTCAAAGAGCCTAGAGCTCATTGACTAAGAAAACCACGACTGAAGTGTCCAATATATTTCTCCGTTTTCTACAACTGTTCAATACTTCTATTACCAATATAATTCCGTGCAATTTTTAATACCTTTCGCATTCCTCCCTAACAAACCTTCATCAGTCTTCGTCACGTGCATTCCCATCTCTTATAACTATAATGGGATCAGTTTCCACCTCTGTTCTCACCTCTGTTCTCTTCCATGACGAACCGATCACTGTCAAGTCTAATGCGATTAGCGTCTGCAAGCAAAGTTCGGTGCTACGCGATAATGACTCGGGAGTTTCTTTGAATGATGTGTCAAAATAAGATGTCTATTTTGATGTATGATGTGTGAGATTTGTGAAGGTATTGGTTTTGATTAAATCTGGTTGATGCTTGAAAATAATGAAGCGGTTTAAACTGTCAATTTTGCTGAAGAGGTGTACGGTTTAGCTACCGAAAACAACTGACTAAGTATAATAAATCTGATATTGTGTAACGCGGAACTTATTTATGTCTTCATAATGCATTTGCAATAGTATATTATCGCTATATTCTAGTAATGGTTTATCACGTAATTATAACTTGAAGAGTGAAGGTAACAGTTATTCAATTGAAGACATTTGTGAAGCTCCTAATTATTAAGACAATACTATCAAAAAGCTACTGGTTTTGTCAGTAAGCACCCCACAAACGATCTCATTAATACTCAATACCAGCGTGTTTGATCGCTTTACCACAAAACTCATTCCGAACAGATACTCAAACGCAAATTCATCCCATCAAACACAGAGCATCAATCCTCGAAGGCGTCCGATACAGTCAAAAGCAACTCCAATATCGATCATTCGAATCGTGAAACTTCAATTGATAGTATTGACTTTTTACGAGCGAAAAAGAGTTCTCTTTTATTTATCGATGCCGAAGTTTCCCAGAAAATCGTTGTTTCACAGCAAACAGGATGCGGAGCGAATAAAGTCGGACCGGATACGAAAATCTCTCCATCGACAAATTTATGCAGTTGTAAAGGCAGATTTATACTTGAAGAGGCGACGTGTGAAGCCATAGAGACTCACGGATACGTTGGAGAGCGAGCCGACTTCAAACGCATCGTGAATTTCATGACAAATTGTTGTCTGCGTGAAGTTTATGTTTTGTGTGTTTTATTAAGCGAAATGTTTGTCTAACTGGACTTAAATTTATGTTCTAAGTTCTCGGAAGAGTATTGTTTTTACTGTTGTGTTCCTAGTTCTCTTTTTGTTCTACTAGAATTATTATGACAGTTGTTATCTTTTCATGTTCAGCATGTATTTGAAAATAATTTATGATGTATGCCGTAAATTTATTCTAAAAGAACATGAAAATATTTAGGTGTTGTTAAGGTTGAACCTAAAATTGGTTAGCGTTCATTTTTGAAACTTTACTATTTACTTTAAGTGTTTAAGAGATATTGGTGGCATATATGCAGTTTCTCCATGTGAAGTATTAGTGTTGAGTTTTCACTGGAAGCCGACAACAAGATAGTTCGAAAAGATTAGGTAGACGATGGCATTAGGTTAGTCTTTTACTTCAAGCAGTTTGTATTTCATTTTGGAAAAAATATTAGTATATATTTCAGAATAATCAGTACAAAATAAAGAAATCAAGCATCCCAAACTGTACCAACCGTGTGTCCCAAAACGATTTCCATGTCTAATAACGCGTGGAGCGCTCTTTATGTTACGTTGAAAAATTTATTGCAAAGAAAAAAGTGACATCAAAGAAACACTGTTATGTTCACTAAACAAGTAAAGCCGGGTAATAGTTTATTCTAGCTTATTTACAAATCATCGAACCTGTTCATCTGTACAATAAATTCATGGAATTAAAACTATCTGATGAAATTATCAAGGAAATGGTTGACGTGCAAGTGATTCCTATGGTAATTTATTATGTTTTCATCTGGGTGGTAATTGTGGGTGGAAGATGTTTCATGCTTGAAGATGAAGACTAATATTATGTTATGGGTATTTATGATGTCAGAATATTTTTCTGGATTATTGTGCGGAGAATTCGAACAGAAAATCGATTTAAATGTTGCTTTTGAGTAGGCCAGAAACTTTGCTTCAAAGGCCTATAGTTGATATTACAAAAACACGCCCTCACTAATTGCAATTACTTCCGTTGCTTTGTCCAAATGGTTTTGTTTCATGCTCTTTATAAGCTATAGGTACATATATAGGGAAGAGTATTTAATACTTGCTATATAGGGTCTCTGAGTTTGTTAGCCTGTCAACTTTCGATTCTTAAACACACCCTTTATCAATCGCCTTCTTGATATTGACGTCGCTGGGCACACATGAAGTGGCGTCCACAGAGTCAACGTTTCTCCTTTATGAGTACTTTTAAGTTTCAGCCTTATCAGTAAGTTGATGATCCTTACAGTCTTCTTTCTTACAACGATCATGCAGTCAAAACGCAGGAGATACAGATATTAACTGTTTTTTTTCAAGCTTCATATTAGCCATACCTACCATATCATCATTTGCTTAGCCTTTTTCCAACTATGTTGAGGTCGGTTTCCCGTCTAACCGGATGCAGTTAGATACCAGTATTTTACATGGAGTGACTGACTATCTGAACTCTACAACCCATTTACTGGGCAACACGACACCCCTTGGTAAGTCTAGTTGTCAGACTTTCGGCCTTCTGACTACCTGTAACGACTGTCAAAGATCTAAAAAAAACACGGCTTAACATACTTTCCAAGACGTGGAGAAAACTCGACATGTAATAAATAGTCACTCATCCACAGACTGATCTCGGCAAGGGTAGACAAACCTTTGATCGACCCGTGCGACTGTTTTTATTTACCCACGAACTCCTCGTTAGCGATACCTACAACCTGTAGTATACATCAAAGCCATAAAAACGCTCGGCAATAAAATAAAAAACTGAAGCCCAGACTGCAAATTGATGAAAAATAAAAAACAAGAAAATATAAAGCGCGGAAGCTCCCCGACAGACGATTCATTTGTTTGTTTCATTCGACATCCCTTTGAAGAGCTCCAGCTGAATTATGAAACGAATAATTCAGTACGTTTTCCAGTGACTCGTAGTATTTCGCATAAAATCTGCGTTCGAATAAAATAAATATCAAAGTGAGGACGACTTTGTTGTTTTTTTTTATTCGAGCCATGACTTTGTGGAATTGATTAAATTAATAAATGTATGAGTTTTTGTGAAGTGGTGGCTAGTTATAATATTTGTGAATCAAATGAGTTGGTTTTCACAATTACGTGTTAATTCTCTGTGAAGTGTGTGAAGACTTTCGGTTTGTTTCTAATGAGATGACGTTGTTTTTCAAATATAATCCTTTGTTAGTATTACTGATACTTTAGTTAAATCTAATTTAAGGTTCTACATATTCTTAATACGAGTATTATCATCATTGTTTTTGGAGATTAACCCAATTTGCCTACGGTTATAATAAACACAAGAAGTGTTTTTATAAAGTTAGAAAATTACAAACCACATTTGTGTATTATCTATTAGATACATTTAGACATAGCTGGCGCAGTGGCTGAGCGATTAGCTGCTGCATCGCGTGTCGTGGGTTCGATTCCCGAACGGAACAAATATTTGTATGGCCTACAGATAGTTGTTCTGGGTCTGGCCGTTTGTGTATGTGAGTTGAATATTTGTAAACGCACCCACGATACAGGAGAAATTCCTAGTGTGGGGCAACGTTTTTTATATAAGAGAAAAAAAATATTATTCCTACGTATTTGTCTATATGTTTGCATCTGGTCATTATTATAATATCTGCATAATTGAACACGAAAATGTTTTAGGTCATCCATTCGAATGGTCGAAACACATTTCAATGTCTTTGATAAATCACTGGTAATGGCAGAATCCATTCTCTTACCAATCTAATATACATAATGACTTTATCTTTTGATTTCTATCGGTTTGAAATGTTTAGTTTCTTCCATATATAACAGCTTTCTCTAAATTTAGGGTGAGGCAGCCATTTACTTGGCTCCGAGTTAATGTTATGAGTACCTATTAACTTTTAATTAATCCTCTTAATTTGTTTTCGACGTTCATAACGTAAATTATTGCGGATTTAAGGTTGTTCAACATTTCCTGCTACATCTTATGCTACTGGTATTCATATAAGTAATTAATTAAACTTTCTACTCTCCTTTGGTTTGAATATTACATCAGGCACGATGTATGAAGTGTCCTCCTGCAAACTTAAATCTGCATTCAGCATCATTATTTAAATTAACCTAGAAATCAATCAAATTCTTATAACCCAAAACAACAAAAGCTAATCACAGATGATCTCACTCCACAAATAAAAATCAAAGACCGCAGAAACAAAGCAATTATTAAAATGTATGGTAAACACACGGATGCAATTTACACTCCATTAAAAACGAAGAAATATAAATATTTTGAATTCGAACAAAAACTTCATCAAATATTTAGAATAGACTTGAATTCGGCAGGTCATTAAATTCTTCTATGTCGATGGAGTCGCTTTGCATTTGTTTTGACAAAACAATGGAACGGTTTGAATAAATGTTTGCAGCCAGTCTTATTGAGTGCGCTCGGAAAGGGTCTATCGATAACTCTGTAGTTCTGTGTATACTCTTGTTTGCCTTTGAAGGATTAAATCTATCCAGGGGGTAAAATATATATGTATTGACACGATTTAAATTGCATTTCACCACCTTTGTTATGAAGCTTAGATTTGAACATTTGATTTATTCAGAAACTAGTCTTGTTATTTATTAATTTGCTAGGGGTTAGGTGAAAGGGCAGAACTCGATTAAAGATTAATAGGCAGCTTTAGGGACTAATAATAGTCACTAAAAGGAGACCACTCATAGTAGTAGATAGTAAGAATGTTTTAGACCTTTTTTTCCGGGGGGAATCCTTCAAAAGACGCCTGGACTTTTGGGGAAGAAACCAGGGAGTGTGGGATTCTTACCTCACTAAAACCACCCCTGTGATCACCATCAGCACATGGAAGGGGTTACCTAAGAATGATTTAGACCTACCAGTTACTTAGGCTCTTTCTTGTGTTTACATAGTCTTTACTTCCTCAGTGGGCTCCGAATTAGTTCCTTTATTTCAAAGGTAATCTTTATTTTCTACTTTCACACCTGGATCATACATCGTTACCTTAGCTTTTTCAATATAGTTATCTAGCCTATATCTCATGCCTCCATGAATTTAAACCTGCAATACTGCTAATATTGCTTATGATTTAATAATTATTATTTTACTGCCGACCCTATAATTTGTGCTGAACCCAACTGTAGTCAGCAATCAAAGGTTATTTGAACATGTTCATTTATTATTTAGCAACTTCTTGTACGTCATTGGCGGCTTCGTGATAAGTTATTGATGCTCACGACTTTTCTTGTAAGAATAGACAACGGAGTTTTCCTAGAAAAGTTACATAATGATGATGATCTAATACTTTCGAATACAAGGTTAGTAGAAGTCCGCGATGAGTATCCGTAAACACTATCGTCGCCAGGGGATACAAATGAAAGAAATCCTTTAGAGTGTAAGATGGCAGTACTCACAAGTACATTTATTAATAAATAATTACAGAACGAACTTGCTTAATAAAGCGCCAGGAACTCGGTTCATTGCATCGGAAAGCATTGATTAATATATTCTTTGTTCCACGAAAGAATTGAAAATAAAATTGAAAAAAAAAACCCAAAAGTATTGTGTTAAACTTTGTAATGTTTGAATTCTACATAGATAACAAGCAAACTATAATTTCGGTAAATTTTTGGTGTTGTTAAATAAATGAACAAAAAATATACACAACTTCAAGTATAACTAAAATAGACAACGTTTCATTTTCAACCAAAAACCGACCTAAAATCTTCTGCAACATTCCCTCTATATCACTCAAAACCTTGCCTACCCCACACCACAGCGAGCGAGATAAACAAAATTGAACAACAGCCACTCTTGCGCATAATGTGCACTAACCACACATAATGCTAGGGTTCGCTGCTCGCCCGTACTAATCACGATTATAATGAAACTTGATTGTACCTCGAAAGATATTAACAGAGCACATATAATTTTTGATATGATGCCTTGCGGTTAAGGTAGGGTTTGAACCTGGGCCAATGTCATCTGGTGTATTCTGTTTTAAAACATGGCGAACTAGCCTTTTTTTCAACTGAGTTTTGGGTTGACTTCCAGTCTAACTGAATGTAGCTTAATACCAGTATTTTACATAGAGCTACTGCCTATCTGACCTCTACAACCCAAGTACTGGGCAATACGGTACCTTGATAGCACTTGTTGTCAGGTTTTAGGGCTTCTGACCAGCCGCAATGACTGTCAAAAATCTCCGAATGACAGCTGGAACCAATGCTTACTCAGGCACGGAGGTGTCTCAGTGCTTGTCATGGTATTCATTCATTCATGTACTGAGTTTTTTGGTGATGTGATCACTAACAATGTTTTCAGAAATAAACAGAATCTGAGGCAATAAGTCCGCCTTTTATCGTTTTTTTTAACGTGCATAAAGTTTCAATAAATAAATAATATAGATTGGGGTAACTTGATGTTCTGGCCGCTGTACAAATGGGTGTTTGATAATGTCTACTTTTATATAAACGATAGACTGTTCTATTTTACTTTTGGTGACCTTCGTAAGTAAGTCCTAACAGTAATAGTTATCATTCATTAGTTTCAACCTTCCTGAAATATGGTGTAAGTACCATAAAGTGTATTAATAAGTGGGAAAAATAACTTACCTATGCACTTATAAATCTATTTATGTTTTTTTTTATTAACTGTCATTATTATGTTTGAAAATTAAATACAAGTCAATTAATGTATTTTTTTTGAGTTTTTATCATGATAAAGTTATACTTTATTTATTTAAATACGAGTTTTCACATAGGTATATACAATTATACGATAAAACTAACTATATACATATTTACAAAAACAAAAAATAAATAAATAAAAAAGCCGACCAGGACACTCAGGCGTCAAAGTATTCCTCCGCATCGCTGTCATCTGGAAACGTGCCCAAAAGACTGGCAGCATTGCCACGTTGGATGGCAATACTAATTCTTTGGGCAAAATGTATAATAAGAATGAGCCAGCCCTCTGGTCACGAAGTGTCGATCAGAATGTAAATGTAAAATCGATTATTGTAACTTTTTTACACATCAATCAGACGTTTTTTTGGTTACTTATTTCAAATTCATGAAACTATGTTTTTGCGTCTTACCAGTTAATTTAGTATGTATTAGTCATAATGACTTTATTCGATAATCATGCAGAAATTAGCAGTCAAAAAATTAGTTAACGCTTTTAAAAGAATGTGTTCATTCAATTTAAAATAAATAAAAATAGTAAAATAAAGTGTAATGTTTTTAAAACTATTTTATTTCATAGGACCTCATCCTGGCAACCAATCCTCCGAACAGGCTATATTGTTCACCACATCACACAGACGCATTCTTAGTACCGTTCAAACCAAATCAATAGCAAAGAAGTATGTTTTGCTCTGTGTCCTGCCACAGCAAGATAAAATTATTTTTTTTCAACATTATACTACACGCCCTGACCACTTTAATGAGTTATAATTAATAAAAAAAAATACTTTTAGTAGAAAGTTATAATCTCAGACGAATCAATCGTTTGTTACCTTAATAACGATATGGTGTAACAACTCCACCACAGTGTTGGTAATATTAATATCTATTAAAACTAATCACGATTATCTATCTAACAGCCATAGAAATACTCAATTCTCATATCCCAAAGTCAATTTAACAGTTAATTACCTCCACGTAATACGACGCACATGATCAGGTAATTACTCAACGCGCCGCCACCAATTACATCACATTTGTACTCGAATAGCCTCAATAAATCTCAAGAATAATACCCGTACCGATCATCGGTACCGAATATCGACAGATTGTAAACATACGATGAATCGATTCGAGTTAACGATTCTTCGTGAATAGATCGCCGTGAATTGTGTTATGACGTTCCATTTTTGAATTTTTGTTTCTTTTTTTTGTATGTGAATGCATCGTGAATTTGAATTATAGTGATGTTCCATTTGGAAATTCAGCTTTTATTTATAATCGATTCTGTTTAACGATTGTACAACGATACTATAGACGGGGTTTATGTTTAAATAATTACTCGCTCATGTATTATTAACGTCTATATTTATTGTCGGTAATAATTCACCGTTTTTATGTTAGAGACGGCGTTTATTGCCGCTTAATTAATAGATGTTATTAGTACACGTATTCTTGGCAATTTAAATAGACGCTGTGATTGTTCATAATGATGTTTATTAAATAAATGATTGTGTACATCCATCCATAACTATCTGCTCTAAGACGATAAAACACGACATAAATTAATATTTTTTTATGGCTGTGCTAGATAGAAGATAACATGTTTATGGTACAGAGTATCTAATGAATAATGACTTCATGATATGTGGGTACGAGACCTATCGATCCTGTTCGTCTATCAGTCTTCTGCAATCGATTCTTAAATCAATCGGATACCATGTAATTAAACTTATTACTACTGAGTTCATAAAATAATAATAATATTAACCTGTTACTGAGCCGCAACACGGCAAAGGCATCTTCTCATACACAGAAGGCATGAGCGTCAATCACTCGCTCAAGGTGGGTTATTGCTTTAAGACATATTATACTAATTTTAAGTATTAATTTCCTCACATACTTTTACTTCACCGATGTCAGTGACGTCCAATATAAACTTAGAAACTTTGTACATTTGAATTGAATAACATTTTTATTGCCCAGATTTGAACTTACAACCTCGTGCATAAAAGGCAAGGCCAAAACTACTGGACCATCATGAGAAGTAATCAAATAGGTCATGAAATAACTTCCCAGAGTACGTTGGTAGTCTGTAATGAACAAAGATTTACTGCTTTAAAATCGATAAATGATGCAGAATGCCCGCCAGGACATTAATCTTCGTTCGTTATAAAATCAATTTAATTTGGGATTAATGTTGCGATGAAAGTAAAATATTTTAACGATGATCTAACCCGGAAATATAAAGTGTAAATCCTTGTAGAAATCAGAATGAATGTGGTAGAAAAGTTAATTTTATATCTTCTATGAATCTAAGATTTTGATCGTCTGGGTCTTGGCCAAGCATGAAACTATTTCATTTGTAGTCATGAAAGAAATCAGTTGGTATTTCTAGTCTCCTATTGGAGAGTAACTTAAATATTACTGGAGAACATACCAGTGATTCGGTCAACAAAGGGTTAGGCAGAGGTGTGCCGGTAGTACACCCACATTTCAGTCCACTTCATAAACTGCCTAGCTTTTACCCAACTATGGGTCGGCTTTCAGTCTAACCGGATGCAGCTGAATACCAGTACTTTACATGGAGCGACTGCCTATCCACCACAACCCAGTTACAGGGCAACACGATAGACCTCTAACAGCCGGGATCAATAGCCTTAAGTGCTTCCCGAGGCACGGAGGAGTCTCAATAATTATGTTACAAACGGTCACCCATCCACAGACTGATTTCGGCCAGCGTAGCTTTACCTTCAATCAACCCGTATGGCTGTATTTATTTGGCCACGAGCTCCTCAGCCTATTACTACTTACAGAGCTTAAATCCAGACTCTGGGCTGCAACTGAAAAATAAACTATATGGTAGTCTTTGTGTGTTTTCCCTAATAAACGATTTTTATTAGAGAAAAAAATCCGGATAGAAAAATACTACAACAGTTTCTCTAACACGGGAGTCGAAGCCAGGACGTTATGACCATCTGTAGCTCTTGCGACCACTAGGCCAACTAGGCAGTAAATTTAATTCTCCCTATAAATAAATTAACTTCAAAGCATTTCAATTGACCTTTCCAAAGGTCAATTGAAATGCAATTGACCTTTCCATCGGCGAACCTAAATATTTGTCAAACACAAGGTTCTTCACAACTATAAATATCTTTACGACATCTAATAAAGGCAATTGACAGAGGCCATCTATATATCAAATTAAAACATTCACCGTTGTCAGTTTGAAAGAGTAATTAATAATTATGGAGCCGCGAGTGGGCCGGGGTTATTGAATTATAGTGGACACGAATTAAAACATTTATTTATGTCATTAAGTACATGGTTTGCGTTTCCCGAAAGAGGTGTGGTGGGACTGGTGGCGGGGATCCGTTTGAAGGTACAATATTGGTTATCTGCTGCTGAGAAAGCATAATCCAAAAGTGAGTGACGCCAACGTCGCAAATATCAGTCAAATATTAACATGTTTTAATTAAAACAACACGAGAAAACCTCAAACGGCGAAAGTATAACACCTATTGGAAGTTATCTGTTTGAGCCGTTTGGGTTTGAAACACTAGGGCCTGGTGTCCATGAGCCCATTCAGTTTTTCGAGAAATCGCGCAGCTTTTGGTCGGCTATTCACGTGACCAGAGGGCTGGCCTTTGTTTTGGCCAAAGTATCAGCATTGCCATTCAACGTGGCAATGCTGCCAGCCTTCCGGGCACTTTTCCCGATGAAAGTGATGCGGATGAATTTCTCGATGCCCTGTGATTATTTATTTTATTTTAGTTGTATCGTTGTTAAAGAAATAAAAATACCATATAAACAACAAGAACGTTTGTTGTTTATCCACTTTAAAGCTTTATTTCAAATTTTCTTCCTGTAATATTCAATCAGCTTTCGAATGGAACCCTCTTTAGAGCAGACTGATAAGCACAGCAAATTTTTTTGTAACTTAATAATTATGTATTCATTCTCGTTTTGAAATGTCCACAAAGTGCAGATATTATTAACAACAGCTGCTCTGTCTTTAACCAGGGTGACTAAAATAGAAAAAATAACAATCCAACAAATTGCAGGCGAGCCAAGAAATAAACCCTGTTAATTAACATTACACCCACTTCGCTTCTTCATTCCCAGATAATTAAAAGCACAAACAAGAACAGTAAAGCTAAGATTTAAACAACTCTTGTGAATTAATGCTCAATAAATTGTGAGCCATCAGTGTGTAGCGACAAGTGTGGAGCAATATAAAAACGCCGCCGGCAGGAACTTTGATATTAACTTTAATATACTACGCGGTTACAGGGCTGTCAGCTGAGAAAGTCTAAAGAAATCACCAAGAGGGGCTAGTGGCTACATAATAAGAGATAAGACCGTGGATGAATGACCATTACATGACGAGATCACTCCGTTCCTTGAAAAGCACGTTAAGCGGTGGTGCCAACTGTCAATTGTAGATCTTTGACAGTCATTACGGGTAGTTAGAAGACGGAGAAGTCTGGCAACCGCATTTAGCATAGGGTATCGTATTACCCAGAAACTGGGTTGTAAAAGGCAAATAGGCAGCTCCGTGTAATATAAGTACCTTCAGCTGGATATTCAGCTGGATCCGGTCTCAAAGGCTAGACAGATGATGACATAAGAAATCACTTACTTTGAATGAGTGAATAAAGGATATTAGGCAAAAATGACGCGGAGAAATCAGAAATGCCGAGTTCCAGACGGGGTGTTAGGCTACTTACCTAAAAGACCGCATTTCGTAGCTCAAAGAATAAACTGACATTGATCTGGGTAACATTGGGTATACTGGTTATAAATCACACAATATATGATGCTCATTCGATTTTGACCTATGTTAGATAAAAGGTTAAGTCCAACAACGTCTCGAATTTGGTTAACCTACCAATCTACTATGCTGTTTGTGTACGACTATGTGAGTTACATGTTTGTAAACGCACCCACATTTGTTTGAAAAGAAAGGAAGAATATTGTGTCATCATTATTTGGGACTTGACAGGTTAAGATTTTATATACAGACGCCAGCACATCAAGCTATATCAAACTGTAAAAA
This sequence comes from Phlogophora meticulosa, assembly GCA_905147745.2. NCBI lineage: Eukaryota > Metazoa > Arthropoda > Insecta > Lepidoptera > Noctuidae > Phlogophora > Phlogophora meticulosa. The sequence goes on from LR990523.1 coordinate 969,364, forward strand.
TGTCTGAATTGAACATGAACCTTATACCTTTGTAATAAACTTGAAAAACTATTACAAAAAGTTGTCAGAAATATTTGAAAATGGTAGGCAAACGGTTAAGGGGAAAAAGTATTAAGGCTGGCAATAATTTACAAAACACTTCACGTCCGCCAGCCCTGAATATTAATGGCTTGATACCGCGTAGCATATCGCTAGTTATAATTATTATTTTACGGCATAAAATTAAGGGCACTGAGTTTATTAGCGCACAAACTACTGTTTTACGTTTATCGTATGTACTGGCGTGTTATATTTGTTAATTAGGCAGCTGGTTACTCACGGACTTTTTGTAATAAGGGCTGGGCAGAATTAGGTCGAGATTTTTCGCTCTTTCTTCTTCTATATAGCTTTTGTTTTGTTTTTCGTCTTGATTGCCAGCATCTGCAGTAATTAAAGGAATGGTATCAGGTAAATATAACAATATATGTGGGTGGGATTAGTATCAGTTTAAGTGCTAAACATGGGGGTGTATTTTTAATCACAACAGTGTTTGATAAATAAAATAGTCTTGCTGTATGTTGTTATTATATTAGGGTATTTTGTTGGACATTAAATGGGTTGTGGAGTTCATGGTAATCGTTTCATGTGTAATAGTATATGTATCCAGATTGACTGGAAGCCAACACAGTTGATGATGAGTATGTTGAATTTGCAATCCAAGCATTTGGTACTGTGCATCTTCTTAAGATAATCCCTACTGAACTACATTAGAATATAATGTTTTAAGCTAATTATTATTTTTCTTCTCAAACAAAGTCATCAGCAATTCACAAACATAACATCACGCCTGCATTCCCCGAGGGGTTGGGCAGGGGTGCACACATAGTAACACCCACATTTCGCCCAATTTATTTTTAAGTCCCATGTAATAGGGGGCGAGCCTATTGCCATGGTACTGGGCAAAAATCCAGGCTATTAATGAGAAAATTCCAATTGGAAAAAATCAATTACACTTTACCTGGGAATTGAACCCAAGACCTCACGCTCAGACTCACAATTCAATTCAATCAAATATTCAATAAAAACAGAATCTCATCTGCCTAGCCTTTTCCCAACTATGTTGGGGTCGGCTACCAGTCTAACCGGATGCAGCTGAATACCAGTATTTTAAATGGAGCGACTGCCTATCTGACTTCCACAACCCAGTTACTGGGCAACACGATACCCCTTGGTAAGACTGGTTGTCAGACTTTCAGGTTTCTGACTACCCGTAACGACTGTCAAAGATCTACAAATGACAACCGGGACCAACGGCTTAACGTGCTTTTCGAGGCACGGAGGAGTCTCTATATGTTACGAACAGTCAACCATCCACAGACTGACCTCGGCAAGCGTAGCTTAACCTTCGATGAACCCGTGCGGCTGGTTTTATTTAGCTACGAGCTCCTCCAATAAAAACTGAATGCATTCCAGTAATCGGAAATATCAAAAACCCGTAACCTGTCACTTACACAATGATGGAATCAATCACACAACATACAATACAAACCTCCACGTCACCATACATTACCGATGTCATTGTGTTCTCTGTCACACATGTCATACTTGTCATAGCCGTCACGCCACTCTTGTCATGTCACTGTATTGGTATTGATGCCATAGTGGCCAGTGATATTAACTGTTTGTTGTCAAATGGTCCACTAATTTTTATTAAATTACTAGATTTGGCCACGACTTCGCCCGCGTTCGTGGAAGTGGTTAATTATCCCACGATTATGTAGTACTGGGATTAAAATGGGGTCCTATGTTGTAACTCAGGTCTTCGTCTGTTCCAAATTTTATCCAAACCCGTTCAGCCGTTAATGCGTCAAAACCTAACAAACAAACTCACATTAAAAATTTTAATATCGTTGGACTTCTACTAAAGTCCAGACTTTTTATGAATCACTTAGGCTCCTTCTCGAGTAACTGACGAGTCTTCTGCTTTGCACGGGGGACATATTATGAGGGAATAAGTAAAATTTTGTTCGAGTAGAGGGTTCATCAAGCACGTTAAGCTGTTGATCCCGGCTATAATTTTTAGATCTTTGACAGTAGTTTCGGGTAGTCAGAAGTCTAACGTATATGTGTCAAATTAGACTACCAGTACCAGATTCCCTCATGGAGATCCTCATGGGATCAACACTGCTTGACAGCTTCGTTGGTCTAATGCTCCAACACTTATGCAATGTATGATATCCAGGGAGTTTTATTTGCTGGGTGCGCAAAGTGTTATGTGTGCAGTCTGGAGTCTAGATTTATGCCCAATTGGTGGTAATAGACTCGTTGCTTATTACATTGGACTTAAACATATCTGGCGAAATTTGAGTGTACCAACAGTACGCCTAAGCCTTACCCTTCGGGGTATAATGGCGTGATGTTATGCTTTATTAAGAAAAACCTTCAAGCCAACACGATATAAGTACATATCACAATATCTATATACATCTACGGGAGCGTTAATAATAATTTCTGTACGCCAATCAATATCCTTCAATGGACCATCCAACGACTGACATTTTCCATCCACATGACGTTTCGTAATTATCAACTTCTATTCCTAATATGCAAATTGGATATTTGATCATCATCATAACCATAAAGAACCGTATTTGTGCTCTCGGAATTACGTACTAATAATCGTGAAACTTTATAGGCATGTCAAATGTCAATCGTGCTATAATATTGTGTATTATGGGACTTATATGTCGTTAGCATCGCTGAAAGGTCTTGTAATAAAGTGTACATTTATTTATGAATGTTCAGCGTTATTAGTAAAAGGGTTTATAACGGCTTAGTGTTTTTTGAAGTGAAGCTTCTTTTGGTTCGGTGTGAATTGGACTTATAAATCTAAAGAGAGACTACTCTAAATGTCTCTCCCTGTCTCGCTCTCTCACTGCTTACCACTTCCATAGAGGGTTCATCTCATTCTCTTACAAATGAACCAGAATACAAAGTTTCATTTCTACCGCGTGTGAACTCACACTCGATTTTATTATTTCTAGTGTTTCGTCGAAGTCACCATCTTAGCTACGAGTAGCTTCTTGCCAACTACGTATGTTAAGGTCAACTTTCCGTTTAACTGGATGCAGCTGATTACCAATATTTTGAATGAAGCGACTACCTATCTGACCTCCACCCAGCCGGCCCAGTTTCTGGGTAACGCAACACCTTTTGATAAGAATTTTATGTCGAAATTTTGACTCTTAGCTAGGTTTTTGTGAGGACACAAAAACCACTGTCCAACTGTCCAACCCAAGTTGGACAGTGTTATTAGGTATTTGTCTTAGAGGCTCCTATACCATAATTTTTTCAAATAATGACTTGTTTCTAGCTTGTATGACCAGTGTTATAATAACTTTATTATACCATTTTTTGTAAAAGATCTAAAGTTCAACTTTTCAATGCGTGAACGTCAGTTAATACTTTATATGCGACTCACAACACTTGCCCCCTATAATGTGCCTTAATGGCTTCATTCCGCGATGAATTCTTAAGTCCCTACCTAGCTAGCAATTTCCTGCACTTACCCATGCAGTTTCATTAATACCACTTCAAAGGCAAGCGTGTCTATAATTTCATTTAAGTAGGTATTTCTGATTAAGGGTGGGGAGATAATTCGTTTGGATTTGAAACTAGATTTATAGATAAGTACCTCATAACTCATCATTGTCATTATCATCATCATCATCCTCCTACCCTATCCCAATTTAGTTTGGGTTTGCGTAGCGTGTCTTCTTCTCCTATACATCTATATGTGCCTTCTCAGGCACGTTTTTCCTAGTCGTATCATCTTTCACACAATCCATTCATCATTATTTCACCGAAATACCTTTTAAATATCGACTTAAATAATAAACAAGCCTATTTAGAAAATTAAGACTAACTTATTTTATAGAGACCTAGCCATGACTTTGTCCGCGTCAATGTCGGTTATCGCAGATGCAAATAAAGTCACAGATTAAAAATCTTACGTCCTTCCCTAGGATATAATCTGTCTCTTTGCCAAATTTCATAACGATCCAATCAGCCGTTTAGTCGTAAAAAAGGTGAGAGTTCCTTTCGCATTTATTATATTACATTATGGAATAAAATATGAACAAATTAAATAAATAGTAATAAGTAAAGGGATACTTTAAAATATGTATGATAAATTAAGTAGTGACTATTATGTATCACTTCACAGCCACGAGGCCAAAATGTAATTGAAAACTTAATAAGAAGAAAAAATAATAATTAAATAATTTATTCAGAAAAAAAAGACAACAATAAACGACTTTAATAAATAACTTGGTAAACTTGCAATAGCTTAGAACAGTATAATAAAACATAATTATAACCGTTATTAAGTGTAATAAAAACGAGTTATTAAATTATTCAAGAATCCTGTCGTAAATTTTGCCTTTATCTAGTCACGAGAAATGTTTGTGTCATGGTTTTATTGCTAGTGATGTATCTTGTGGTTATTGCGAGTAAACTTGGTTAATCGCACTAACGATTCCATTATCGTTTGACCAAATTTATAGTTAAAAGCTACTTTTGTACACGATCTACTGATATCAGTCTGTGTTGGAAGTTTAATTTATTTGTGTACATTTAAGAATTACAATTCAAGTAAGAAGTTCATATGTATTTCGTTTTTACAATATTATAATAAGATTCAGAAGGCAGTAACCCTCGATACGGCACGCATTGTGACGAGGTTCTAGTCTTTGAAGACATTTTTTTGATGAAAACACATTTAAAAATATGTAAAGTCTACAATTTTTTTATTTAAAAAAAGAACAATTAGCACGAAATATGAAGACAATCATTTTATTCTATGCTGCACATAGGTTTCTCCATGAATATGATGCAGAATACTAATAACTTCTGAATCACCAGCAAGTTTCTCCAATCATGATATTTCAGTGTAAATGTGTTTATTATCTGTTAAGAGTGATGGAGTTGTAAAGGCCTTCATTAAATCCCTACCATTTCTTAACGCTTTTCACATTGTATATCAATAAACACATATAAATCTTATCTTGCACGCACACCTTCACATCATAACGTCCATTACCAAGGCAGTTTAAATTCATCAAACATTCTTTAACAAAACCTTCTAACATTTATCAAGATACTGAAGAAATTATCACTTTGACTTACAACATTTCAATAAGAAGGTAAACTATCCAATTAAACTAAACAGTTGTCTGTAGAAAAAAACAGCGTATAATTATAAAATTCATGTGTACCATTATAAGGGGAAATTATGCTATTAGCGGGAGAAACAAGCTGGCGTTAATTTATACAGCTTAGCTTAACAATGCAAGCCCACATTTCGGTATCAAGGTTCAAGACAATTATGAGGGGAAAGTCGGGAGCATACTGAGCATATGTCACATGACAGCCGTGACGTATTTGGGGCGCACTTGTTGCTGTGGAGCAACGTGAATGTTTGTGAGATTTTTGCCAAATATTTTGTATCAAAAGTACTGACTAAATTCAATGGTAATTTTAAAAAAAAGTGTACTTATGAAAAATGAAAATGAATAACAAATATGACATCATGAAACGTGAAAGTCTTTTACATTCACTCATTGTGATATTCAAAAAGACATACACAAACACAAAAATATAATATGAATTTTAAACTCAACAATTTTTTACAGCTGGCATAGCAGCAACAGAAAGGAAAATAACACAATATTATCTAATTTTAAAATAATTACGATTACGCAAATATGAAACTCTATCAAGACTAAACCAAGAATTTTAAAATTAATAATTTTACTCTTCAGACAAATATATAGTTAACCGTTATGCAGTATATATAGTTAACCGTATGCCAGTGACATAAGCTAAAGATAATTTCGCCAACACTCGTTGTCTGAGCAACTAATTATAATTGTATAATTATATAAATTAACGCCGTTCAAAATTATGAAGAAATCTACAATAGGCGCCTTTTTATGGAGAAAATTAACCGACAGTGACGAGTAGGACAGCGGCCATTATTTTATAAACGACGTATGTTTACGAGGCATACTATAACTTCGTGCTCCTTTTATTTTACGAGGTGGGCTGTACTTGTGGTATTGACACTGTGTGTAGCAAGTTTTTGCTAAGAACAAGAACAAAATTTAGTTATGAGCCATGTAGATCTATCTTATCATCACCTGCCGAGCCTTTTCTCCGGAATCGTCGCGGTCGGCTTACATTCTAACCAGATGCAGTTAAATACCAGAATTTTAAATGAAACAACTGTGTATCTGACCTCAACAACCTACTCGTACTGACTGGGCAACATGATTCCTCGTGAAGACAGTTGTTACTGGTAAGTAACAACTGTCACAGATCTACGTGCTTTCCAAGGAACTGAGGAGCCACCTGTACAGAGACCGACTTCGACAAGCGTAACCTTGAATCGTCCCATGCGGCTGTTATCATTTAACCACGAGACCCTCATCATAATCTGTCAATCAAATGAGTCATAATATTGGTAATAGTTTTAGGGTGATGTACATATAAAGGTATGGACCATGAAGAATATGCATTTTATAGAAAGTAAAAACATAAAAAAACTGCCAAAGGGTAGCTGGATCCAGCTACCAGTGTAGCATTAAACCATAATCCCATAGGTAGCCCCGCGAACACCCTGAGCATCAACATAATAGTCGGTCATTATCTGATAAACAAGACTTTATAGGGGAATATGTAACCATTACGCCGTACATTCAGGGTGAGAAATAATTAGACTTAATTTATTATAAGGCGTTTTTAACACACACCAATTCGGGAGCCCGTTATAATGGGGCTATTAACGTTGAGAATAAATTATGGACATTTAAAAAACTGTCATTGTTGACACTAATTGACAAGTTGATTTATTACAGCAATGACATTAGAGGTAGTTCTATCGTAATTGTTTTATGTGAAGGGCATGTAACAGCTGCTAGTTAGTTGGAGTAAATTGGAAGCACTATCTTGGTTTTTTCATCCATCCATCATTTTTGATCGACCCTCCATACCTTCTTGTCAGTGTGCAGCTCCCAAGTTGTGCCACCAAGACCATCCATTTCACTTTTGTACTTTAGATTGCATCGACACCTGTCTACAGTTCCAGGGAGTTCACAGTTCCACATTATGCCTTTGCTGACACATGGTCTGTACTCAAGAAATTTGTGTTCCACCCGCCATTTGTAAATTGTCAAGAAGCATCTGCCTAGCCCTTTCCTAACAATGTTCTGCTTCCAGTCTAACCGGATGCAGCTGAATACCATTATTTTACAAGAAGCAACTGCCTGTCTGACCTTCTTAAGTCAGTTACTGAGTAACACGATACCTATGGCAAGACTGGTTGTCAGACTTATGGGCTTCTTACTACCCGTCACTACTGTCAAATGTCTGCGAATGACAGTTGGGATCAACGGCTTAGCGTCCTTTCTGATGCACGGAGAGGTCTCAACGTATGATCACCGATCCATGTCGAGCGTTGGTCCTAGAGCTCTTAGCCGTGAAAATCGACCCATGAAGCTGTTATAAGTTAGCCAGAAACCCTTCAAAGTGAATTATTAAAATAAAAAGAAGGTAGTAGAACATTTAATAATATTAGTATCCAACTGTATATTTGTCAATCATTTTCAAACGATGACTAAACACCACCGCACTCAAACTGCATATAAATCAAGACCATGACCAGACACGTAGGTACTTTAAATAAAAAGGACACCTCCAAAGTGACTCTTTGAATCAAATTTACGACATGACAACATAAAATATAAGCCCGCCAATACTTCAAAGTTGTCACCTCTGAATTAGAATGTCGCCAAAATAGGACGTATAGTTGCAGACGATGTGCTCGCAACCCCAAAGGCATTATGCGACGTTTACGTGACTCCGCATAAATCAGATGAGTATAAGAAACAATGCAGAAATAAAAACATCGATCGTGAGTTCAGTTTGTAAGTGAAATGTTCCGTATAAGTTAAAAGAATACAGAGACCAGTAACTTTAGTCGCCGATAAAATTGTACAAAGTTTGGATAAGAGAGTTTTTGCACCCGTTGAACACTTGAATAGATGTATAGGAATCACACAAAATCAGACGAAAAAAAAAGTGAAATATCTCACTGTTTAAGAATAAGTAGACTTTAATAATAGTTTTGGCGTCTTTAATTCCTATAACTAGTGTGAATAATATAGTGCTGATGCAGTAGAGTACATAAAAATCAATAAAAATATTTGTATCGCTATTATGAAAAAACTCACTGGAAACGATAATACCAAAAACCCCAATTTTCTCTCTGGAGCCAATATTTCAGACCACATAAACGAATCTGCAACGTTCACCCTTTTCAATTACGGAACCTTAAAAAAACAATTCAAAATGGCGTCGCTCGGCCGTTTGTTTAACTGCAAATGGAGTTCGCGCTTCGCCGTATGCACATATTAATTTTATTGCCAGCTCAGACGAATACTGATTGCGGGGTGCCAGGTTTTTTGATGTCCTTGCTTTTGTAAAAGGTGTATGTCTTGTTGGAGATTTATGTCGTGATAAACATGCTGATTGGAGTGAAAGTATTTTTGGTAGAGGTTGTTAAATAGTTTTTGCCTCCACTGTGTTCGTTGGTGGTCTTTTGGGGTAAATAAATACACTGCCCACACAATTTCGAAATGGTCGTGTACATCTTACCGTTACTGAGTTAGTGAATTCTACGTTTTTTCTTAAATGTTTAAAATCAATTGGAAATATTACATTATTTACAGCTTCAGGTAGTCTATGGCTACAATAATCTGCTCAATAAATAGCTATGTGAAGTAACTCACACTTTATCACTTTAGCATCTTAGACGTCCTCATAATGATGACATAGTATGTCGCTTTCTGTCTATTTTATTGACTTCCAGGTTCATTAAATTAAATCAAGACTCGCTGCAATAATTCTTTAAAATTTGTAATAGCGCCATCTATCGCTCGCGGCCGGCAAACGTCACACATATCATGTGCACGCGCACCCATCAATTATATGTACAAAACGAACAACATACAAGTACAAAACAGATTATGCAGAAGGTTCAATACTTAAAACAAAACCTAAGACCTCGCATGCATTTATTTACAGTTGAATGTGTGTTACTGTCAAATGTGACAGTTTCATATCACAACAGTTACTGTTGCAGATTGGATTTCTTTTAAATAAGACACTAATTTATTTCTCGATGTGTGTGTGGTTAAGTTTCTAATAGTATTGTGTAAAGTGGTTCTTCTGCTAGGCTTTAATGCCAAGTTATGTACAAAACGAACAGCATCCAACTGCTGTGGCCCGCGTGATTTACTGCTGCCCAAACGACTGCACAACACTGTTGAACTGAATGAAGACTACACACTTGCTGGTAAGAAAATTATTGTTCCAGCCTTTCCTTTTGGCGTAGGAAAACACAGTTAATTTAAAATTGCTGCCAACACAAATTATTAATTATAAAGTCGCACAACGACACGAAATGTTACCTAAGTACTAATTGAATCTTACTTCAAAATTATTAAGCGCCATTTTAATGATGTATAAAACTAACCTTTTTTTACAATTCTTATGCTGACCGTTTTCTGAAGTCTGCGAGGTAATTTCGTGACACTTAACCAAATCCTTTCATTTTGCAATCCAACATTATTCATTGCGTTATTTGCATTGTCGATCAGACGAATTAGTCAAACATACGAAGCAATGGACTATGAATATTCTTCAAAATTCGATTGTAAAATTAGTTAGGGAGCTAATTTACAAAGAATTGTTTGCCCGTATTGACTATTGACACTGAAACAGTTTTTGTAATAATTACAACGTTATGACAATCATCACTAGCATAACATAACTAGTAATTGGTTCATAACAAACCCCAGAAACAACACAGAGATACAAATTAATTACTCACTCCACATGCTATAACTTATTAGCTCATAGCTCACATCAAATCTGATGGAACTGTGCCGTCTAGCGTGGAGGGAGCACACTTAGGACAAGATTCATAGATCGTGTTTCGACTTTCCTTTACTCAGTTAAGTTAGCGTGTCATACGAATATGATCCAAATCCGCATGTTATTGTTATTGTTGAGATTTTCATGTAAAGTTGCTATAAAGTTAAAGTTTTCTAAAAATCCTTTCACCCCATCTACATCCTCTCAGTCCTCTCACAGCCACTAAGTTCAAAATGATAAAATAAACCTATACCTATTCATAAATTTCTGCTTTCTGGACTAAATAGTTTCTGATTTACGTCAGCAAGGGCACATAATATTACAACTATAGATTAACGTTATTTGACAATCGACGATCTTATTATTCGTACGATTACATTACCATCCTTTGAATCTTGCCCCTAGTCCTACGACTGACGCAGCTCTGTGTACGCGTGTATTAGTTAATTATTCACGAAGTGCCGACTGACGGAAACTCAGTGTAATTTGTTGCTGAGTTTCAAAACTGAATTGGTTATACCTGTGTATGGATACAAGTACAAGTTACTTTGTCAGTGGAGTCTCACATCATCCACAAGCCAACTTAACTCACTTGTTACTGGTAAATTAAAGCAGATATTAGGTTGGAGCGCGCAATGTATTTTCTTTTTAATTGACTTACCTTTTCCTGGGATCATTGTCTGAAACGAACTGTTAGAAGTCCCTGCCTTTAGGTCTTCAGATTTTTAACATTGAATGTTTAAGTTTTCCTAGGGTTATTAGAAACTAAATTAATTGTCTTAGTCAATCATTAATGTAAAATTAGTCGTGAACAAACACACAAAATAATATAAAACAGTAAAAGCCCATAAGATCCTGATGACAAACTATCCTGCAGTTTGGCAGAAGACTTGTGAAATACCCTTATTGTAATTTTTATTGAAAACATTGAAAAAAAAACCAACAGAGGAAGTGTTTAAGATGAATGATAAAATTGGAAGGCAACAGAAGAATGAGATAACACCACTGAAACATAGGGTGAATCACGTACCATAACTCACAATTTAAACATCGACGAAAACGATGTTACTGGTGATAAACATATCATCATAGTCCATTTAGATGCATTTAAATTATTAATATCTGGAGATTGTAAAAACAAACGAACAGACAGTATTTTCTTTTCAAAAGTAGCAATCGACTTAACAGCGCATTGGAATAACACCATTCTTAACTTTTATAATAAAAATATTTTCTTATAATTTATTTCATTTGTATCTACAAATCTGTCATCAGCATCTTAGAATCCAATCTTTATTAGATACTCTCTCTGGAAAATGCATTTCCGGCATAAAAATATCTCCCACATTTCAAACACTAACATAAAACGTTCAAAAAGCTCAACACAGTCTGCCGTCTTCTTAACAGTAGGACATTAAAGTTAATAATCACACCACATCAATCGTCGGTTCAAAGAAAACCGTTGCAATTGGCCTTTGAGACTTCGCTCATTAGCGCCGCGGCTGACACATCAAAGGACGTCACGTCTCTTGTCACATACGGCCCTGTCACCATACGTCAACTGTCACTTGTGACAGCCCCTGTATGATTAATAGACGAACTGATTATTCGGCCGTTTTTTGGTTTTGTTTCTTTTTTTTACTTTTTGTCAACACAAAAGCTGTCAGACGCGTTTGTGTCGTGACGTGAATCGATATTGAGATGTATTGAAATGTTAGTACAATGCGTTTTCATAAAGGTAATGAATATTGTTTCGACGTGTTGTGTTTGTAAATATGTTTCAATTGAACTTTTATTAACATAACATCACGCCTTTAATCCTGGAAGGGTCAGCCACCATATTTCGCTAGTTATGTTTTAAATTCCATGTTATAGGGGCGAGCCTATTGCCATCAACTGGGCACAGAACCAGACTTCGAGCTGCTACTAAAACAATCCAGTAACAATTGGCCCGACCCGGGAATCGAACCCAGGACCTCATGCTCAGCAGTAGCACTTGCGACCAACTAGGTCGGCGACTTTTATTTATTGCGCCGTAATTGAATCAATTCTCGATAGCAATGCCTTTACTCAGATTCGAACGTTTTATTTGAAATTCAAGTAAACACGGAATTTAAACGCGAACATCGACAAGCGACCCCGACGCCGTGCATCACTAACAGCGTTCAGACATAAATTACTTCAAAAGTGATTTACTCGCGCCATACAAATCGCCGTCGACTAGTCGTTGCAGCCCGTCTCCGCCTGTCTGTGCCGTTCAAAGGCCCTGACTGACAGGTGTGAATGATGGTTGACTAGACGCACGGAGACTGACAATCGCAATCACCAAAGAGCTCCACCGTTTTCTTTGAAGATAATAGTTTTGTTTTTGGTACATTGAAAACCGTTTATTTTTCTTGCGCCGCTAACAAAACATTAGTAAGTAGTTTCGAGAAATAATGCAATACTTTTTCGATTCAATGCAAATTGTTTTTTTGTTGAAAGATTATACCTACGTCTGCTGCTTCGTAATTTTTAAAATGTTTCTAAAACATTTCAACGGTGAAATAATTTCAAGCGCTTTAAAGCTCTAACGTTCGGCGTCTTTTTTACCTCTTGACGAGCCTGTCAGGAACATAACTCGCAAAATAAAACACGTGCAGAGTGGCAGCCACAAATCACATTTTTTAATCGAACTCACGTCTCTGTGCAGCGACAAACGCAACCCATACATTAAAGGACCCTTAAAGCCCAAGACATAGAGTCTAAAATCGTTTAAATAATGGTTGATTTAAAGTTTGCTGCATTTCAGTGTGCAGTCACGTCGCACCGTGCGGAATGCTATCGACATCCGCTAAACTATCGACGTTGGCACAACACTAATTGCTCTTTTTGTGCGCCCCGTTTCTCACAATGATTTACGTAATGCTCCTACAAAGAGCGTAATCGTATCATTAATGCTTTAAAATGACTTTAACGGCCCATTCTAATGATTTAGATTGATTACAGCAGCGAAGAATAAAAGCTATTCATAAGTAACATCATATATCAATGAGTGCACTGTGTAGTGTGTATGCTCCACGTCACTGTAATTTGTTATTTGTACAGGGTAGCGACATTTATGAAAGATTAGATTTATTCAGTACGTAAATAACGTAGGTTAAAACAAATCAGATATTTGATTGGAAAATAGAGGGCTATTGCAACAGATACATGGCTATGTGTATTACTAACAAGAAATGACAAGGTAAATGTTCTATTTTTCGTTCTTTCTTTATATTGGAAGAAAAAAGCTCCTGCTTTGCTGGGATGACAACAAGCTAATGATTACTAAGCATGTTACAAGAAGGTAACTATTGATATGATGGCAAATAAAGATGTATGGAAGAAGAATACATACGAGAGGAAGATGTTGATAGTGGCTTGGTAAGCATCTTATGTATTTTTTGTGTACTTTAATCATGGATACAATTAAAAATAAATAAACCATTTATTACCTATTTTATTTATGTACATTTGAAAGGTGCACGCGTACATGTTAAAACACTATAATCGCGTTAACAACGCAAAATGTCAAACAGTTCGTGCCTAAAACGAGTGTAGCGTGCTAATGTGAACGGACCTTAACGCTAGTGCCGTCAGTAGCACATCGAAGAACTGTCGATAAAAATATCTAAATTAAAATAGTGGTGGACAAGATGCATTTGTCATGTAATCGGCAAGATAAGGTAGCTCAATTAAAAATGTATTCCTTCGGCGGCTTGGTATAATTAAGATAGCAAGTGAGCATAGATTATGGGAATTACGACGTGCGGTTATCTGTGACAGGGAATGGCGGGAAGCGATTTTCATTTGTAATTAGCGGCGCCGTTGAGATAAAGCTTAACTTGTATTTTGAGTACGTCAATATCTTTTATCGTTTGGTAGGTAGAGTGAAGATGTGACTTGTGATTTAGTTCCCCAGGTAGGCAGCCGTTAAAGTATCGTTTCTTGAGTGTTGATAAGACAACGAGACGCTGAGATATGTTGGTTGGTATGCTACGATGATACGCGTTAAATATTATGAGTCAGACTATTTTTCCTTATTTCAGATTGTAAAAGTACAATAAAGTCAAGTATAAATTTATATTATCATCTGCCTAGTCTTCTTGTTCCGACTATGTCGATGTTGGGTTCCGGTCTAACCGGACATAGCTGATTATCAGCACTTAACATTGAGTGACTGGCTATTTGACCTCCACAACCCAATTCCGGGGTAAGACCACCCTTTGGTTAAACTAACTAAGGAAACTCTAATTTATATAAAAGCCAAGAAGAAGAGGACAAAAAAGAGAGCTTCAACAGCTCAGAATATTTTTATCGATATTTTACACACAACACTAAACGTACAAATTTAAGGTAAACGGCCCAATGACACTTCGGACACGTGATCTCGATTCGCTTAAATAGCAGCAAATTGGCTCGTTGTCGTAATATTGATACTAAATATTGATAAACTAAATTATATTGACACTCCAGTGTATGGTACATGGTAAATGGCCGCCAAGGTAATTAGCCTATTGATGTGTGAGGAATAATTACAAACTGGTAGTAGAGGGTTCTAATTTATTTTCATTTTGCATGTGTAGTTTGTTGATGACGCAATATGTACATACTCTTAATACTTATATTTTTATTTATTTTTGAGTAGAAGACACGCCTGCATTGCAAGATAATTTGATAGCTTCTACAAACAGGATCCAAAACATCAAAGGCAGATGGTATAAAACCACATTTCGCTTGTTATGTTTAAGTCCCACGAAATCGAGGGCAAGCTTATTGCCGCTTACTAGTCACATGGTTGGACATGGATTCCGGGCTATAACTAAAGAAATTTCAGATATGAAGCCCATTAATCGTTTCCCCGACCCTGGAGTTGAACACAAGACCTCGTGCTTAGCAGTAGTACTCTCGAGCGCTAGACCGAAGAGGCAGTCAACAGGATCCATTTACCTTAAAAGCCCATTTTTCCGCCAATAAGCCAATTCCTAGCCATTCAACGAAGCATTTCTCTCATCTACTGCGTTCACAACAGCTGCTCTCACCTCCTACTCCTAAATAAAACACTCTAATAAAACGTCTTCTAAGAAATCTAGACTATTAACTTGAATCCTTGGCACCAAATGACTCCAATTTGCCAGCGGTTATCCAGTCACATATCAGCGGACTTTACAACTGTAACCGAGGGATAAATCGGTAACTTTATGTCGACACCCGTTATCCTCAGACTAAGCTTCGCAAACTAAGATAGAGTTAGATTGGATTGAGGACAACTTGATTAGGTGAATAAGACAGAGGTGCTGTTGTAATTCTTGTTGTAAAATACTGGATCGTTATCACCATTGTCTATACAAATAAATAAAATTTAAGTGTCTGTTTGTAATGTCAAAATAACCGGTTTTTACTAAATCCATTATTATGTTTGCCTGTCGGTTTTTTCCTTTGTCCTGGCTTATCTCCGAAAGGGTCGACGATTGTTACAACAAATGTTTACTTACCACCTAAGCATATATGTACATTGTAGAATGCAATAAATGATTGAGTATTGAGTATTAAACTTATTACTAAGGCTGTTATTTTAAAAACATCATAAGGGTTCCGCGCAAAGACATTAAAACCCATGAAATGTGAAAATAATCCTATTGAAATTGGGAAGTTAATAAAAGGAAAATTTACTCTTTATTCCAATCGATGGACATTAGAGTTTCGTACTCTTGATTTAGACACTAGCACGAATACACGGATCGGACTTGACGCGCGCTAAACGTTACTCTTAAGTTTATTTTGACAGCTGTGTATGTCAAGTACAAGACCGCACAATTAACATAGGAATCGTATTGGCTTTAGATCGGAATTAAAATTAGTTGGAAGAATAAGCCCCCGTTACCAAGGCCAGGTTAATCCTGTGATACATCATCTTCACGTGACACATTGTTGTTTACCGACATCCACGCGAACGAAGTCGCAGGTACAGCTAGTTGGAAATAAAATGCGTGGTGTATCGGTTCAAATAACTGTTGCGACGGCAAGCTACTTAGTGGATGTTATCTAGTTTTACGGTGATATGAAATGTTTATTTTATTTTGTAGAATGCCAAAAACTCTTAGGAATGCTTGTTTGTTCACAAATAGAACTGAAATGGCATTGACCAGGAAATATAGCTAGTCGAGGTACTTCTTAACACGAAGTAAAATGGCTAAAGATAATACTCTTACATCGAAATGGTGTAAATCAAATCAGTTAAAAATTATTCGTATACATATATGGGCTTAAATAGGATGTTACAGTAATATGGTAAGATCGCTACATTTAACAAACACACATTTAAGGTATAATTACTCCATTACTTATGCTAACACACAATAACCAATGTTACTCGTACATGTATTGACATAACCATAATGCGACTGACACTAGAAAGACACTAGTTGCATATTAATAGTCGGCCAAAATTATGCATATCCAGCAATTGAGAAAAAGTAACACCACAGGTAAGCAATTTCATCATTTATTTAATCAATATTCCCATCACAGCACATATATCGTATGCCGGTTGAAACAAAAACTGACTCATCTCACGCGCTCAGACCTCACAACAATATAAAATTCTTCGCAACCACCAACAATGATATTCAAAAAATCTCTTTAAGTAATTTTTTGAATGCATTCAATACATTCACCAAAAACTTGAAAATGTAACCATTATCACACAATACCTGTTGGTTATTCCATTACTCGTTAATGTTACAAAAAAAAACGGTAACAGTCGATAAAATTAATTAATTTTATCGATACATCGTTGCACAACACACATCGTAGCCCGGAGTTGTCCCACTTAAGGTGACATGTCACTGATTTATTTGGTACATTTTTACGTAATAATTCCGGCGTAGTGAATGTAATAATTATGTGAGAAGCGGTAACTGTAATTAGCGGTATGTTTACCGGTAAAAGTGTCGGTTGGTTTTTGTTAAATAGTGTGGCTAAAGCGAGGATAATTACGATGACTCAGAGCTGGCTTGAGAAACAAAGTCTAGAGTGTGAAAACTGATTATCCACTCAGATTACACGAAATTTCAGTTAGCTAATGAATGTGAGATTTGTATTGCTACTCATTCCGTGCTTAATTGTAAAAACAATTAACTTTGTCTAGAGTTCCTGTGGTTTTAGGAACTATTATTATGTGAAAAATAATATCATAACTATACTTTTTGTTTAATTGTATCGTACTGTTTAATAAGAATTCAACTCAAAGTCAAAGTCCAATCTTTTATCAACTAGACCATTAAAATTACACTTTTGGACGTCATATGTGAAACCTCTAAAAACATAGCTAAGAACACTCTCGGCTAATTCACCTTAAAAACAAAAAAATACAAAATCAGAATCGGTTCATCCATTCGGGAGCCATAATGCCACAGACACAGGCTATATGACAAATACACGCACACACATACACATCAAACTTATAACACCTCGGCTATTTTGAGTATGGGGTTGATAAAATACTAAAATTATTCTAATTGCCATTTTCAAAAAGTTGTTTTGTGTGGAGAAGACTGGGCAAGAAACTCCACACTTACTCTTTTAAAATAGCTTTTAATTTCAATATTTTGTACAGTTTATTAAGATTATTCTATGTGAAGACAATGTTGGTACTTAATAAGATACGTAATACCTTACCCTGTGGAACGAAAATATGAGTATAAATCTTCATCATCATCATCAGCTTTTTGCCACGTTGAATGGCAATGCTGATTCTTTGGCCAATAAAAGGCCAGCCCTCTGGTCACGTGAAGAGTCGACTAAACGTTTTGCGATTTCTCGGAAAACTAAATGGGTACAGGCACCTAGTGTTTCAACTCCAAACGGCTCAAACATGTAACTTCTAACTAGGTTGTTATATTTTTGCCGTTAGGGGTTTTCTGCACCTGCAGGAGCGGAATCGAGATTACCTATTGTTCTATGGTAATCATCATCATAATCATCCTCCTGCCCTTATCCCAATTTATTTGGGGTCGGCTCCTCCCGACCCTTTGCTAGAGCCAGCCCACGAAGATGAGCCAGTAAATGTTGAAAAAGTCCCTAAATAATATATCTGTTTGATCCAGCCTGTCCCTTGCTGTCCTTTTCAGAGACGTCCTAAGCCGAGGTTTGTACCCCGCAGGGGGTGCCCTTAGCGATCGGTCGCTTAGTTTTTAAGTTCTTATGCCTGGCTGGAGGCCTTAATTTTAATAAAGCCCCCCACAGGAACGTTCGGTTAAGCAGCAGATATCCCTAAAGGATAAACTGCGAACTGCCCATTCAAAAAAAAAAAAAAAATTGGGTTCGGCGCATTGCGCAGCATGTTTTCTTCTCCCATACATCTCTATTTGTCGTCATCTCAAGGGTCTATTGTTCTATTGTTCTATGCCAATGCCATTGATAATTTTATCTAATTTAAACCTAGTATTCACAAGTGTTTAAACATTACTACTTAAGCTGGTCGACACTGACAACTCACTTCAACGCTGAGCTCACCCTGATTTTCATCGAGAGATTTATTGTAGAACAGCACTGCAGCTCTGAATAACATAACAATTTCATACAATATTATATTTCAAATTCAAAGCCTAAAATGTATGCAGAATATTTGAACAGCACCGGCCGCATGTCAGTGTCTAGATTATCATGCCTAATTAATCAGATGACTTATAAAATAGTTGTTAATTACTGAAAACATTTTCGTAATTACTTGTTGTAGGTAACTTGTTTGATATGCGTTGGACATGTCAGATTATATCCTACAGCAGCAAAAACTACCTGTGTGACTAGCCTGCGCTGTTTATAATTATAACATAACGTCAAACTTGTATTCTTTGAAGGGTTAGGCAGAGGTGTTACCTCTGGTGCATCAAAATTTCGCCAGTCATGATTAATTAACAAACATAATTGGCGAATCGACGAGCGGTGTGGCGCGGCGGGCGTAGGTCCGCCTGCGACGCAGGAGGTTGCGGGTTCGATTCCCGCCTTGGGACGAATGTTTGTATGATCTACAAATATTTGTTCCGGGTTTTATGGGTATTTGCTATGTATAATAAAAAAAACATCTATCTATGTAATTTATTGTATGATGCTGCATGGATTGTCCAGCATTATTATTATATTTTTATTAATAATAATGCTACGAGCCTATTCTCATTAACCGACAACCGAGGCCAAGTCCAGACTTCTGGCTGCTACTGACAAAATTCAAATGAAAATGTTTTATCCGACCTGGGATCTGAACCCAGGACTTTATGCTCAGCATGAGTGCTTGTAACCATAAAATTCATACAATCAACTTCAGTGAACTCTAAAGCATCATCATTTGCCTAACCTTCTCACTTCTTCTTATGTATATTATGATCGGCTTCCAGTCTAATCGGATGCACCTGAATAGCTGTTTTTTTACATGAAGCGACTGCCTTTTTGGCCATTAGGTACAAACAAAACCACCACAGATCATATGATATGAAAGATTTTTCATACTTTTGCTATTAAGTACTCTAGCTTCACGCAACACTATCTCAAGACCAGACCCATACATGAAACAAACACTGTATACTCACCTAAATACATCATATTCTTATCACCATCACGTTTATCTTTGCCTACATCTCGATCTTGACCATACAAAAAGCCGTCTATCACTGTCATACAAATGAACCAATTAAAATGCGTCGCGTGTATGAATTTGAATGGCGTTTACTTCCGCGACACAATGATATAATGAATATTCCAATGATTTAGATCTTGATAGACTATATCTAGATACAGTATATCTACTAATAGCATCGTTGGAATTATTTATGGCTTGTAGACATTTTAATGGGCTGACAGTTATGGGATAGTTCAGGTATGTGTGGATCGATGTCGCGTCGATCTAGCATGAGGTCCTGGATTTGATTGCTGGGTCAGGTAAAGCGTCATTGGGTTTTTTCATCTAGAATTTTAAGTACCAGACCAGAGTCAGTATTTTGGATCAATCTCCCCCACTATTACATGGGACTTAATTAAACATAACTGGTGTAATGTGGGTACATCTCTACCATACTCTTTAGCGAATATAAGCGTGATTTTATGGTTAAGCGTTATATAAAACATTGCCGGCTATGCTTGAGAAGTCTACACGTTTTTAATTCACTGACGTCCATTTTATATATAAAACGAAAACTTTACCAATTATTTTACATAGCTGGACCTTTTATCGCAGTCGGCTCCACGCAATCCTTGGGTGCAGACGTAAACATCCTGTGTGATTGCACCTCACCACTTCCTGTGCTAATCCAATTCTTTCGTTACGTGACCATGTGCAAACTGATAAAATTTAAAAATAATACCAGCCTTTTTTACTGCCCCACTTCAGAGTATCACCACTATTGGAATCAAATATCACTAAATTTCAAAGTTTTAACTTTTGAAGCGGAACCCTAATTATTTTTATAAAATAAAATTACAGTAAGTCACTCCTTAACACACCGACCATTTGCCAGTGAGAATCCCGTAAAAATTGGTCCATCCTTTTCGGAGATCACCTCACACAGACATACAGACAGACAGACAAAACTGTTAAAAATTGTTTTTTGGTATAATTACCGTCCATACTTGTAAAACAGACAACTTTATTTATTTGTATATACACAAATACAAGTTTCTTCACGATGTTTCGCTTCACGTTTTTCAGTGATATCTGGGTTAAACTTAATTATTGGAATAGGTTCTTGTAAGTATTTACACCCACAACCAATGAAAGGCGGGGCCTCAAACTGTGGTCCATTTCCACATTCAAAACTGTTAAGTAAAAACAAAAAGAGGAAGATCTGAAAATGTATTTCCACCATTGATCACCGATGGCGATCCGGAAACGCTGAGCTAGTATCCAAACCATGACCTAGGAACGAACTATAAAAGATGAAGAAAGAGATGGAACAATAAAAGACGAAACACACCATCTCTTTCTCACCACGAAAAAATGATGACTTTAACACGTCATCGCAGGCCCTGGTGCATAACCTTAAAACTACAATGAGAAGCATGATTCACGACATACCTAGCAGTAACCCAACATTCTCAGCGTACAGTAGACGTGTAAGCAGTAAAATATTACCCATAAAACACTATCATTATCTCCTATAACGTGACGTCACGACCTCTCATCATTCACCATCACTTACACAGTAATACCCCATAACGCATGTTCAGCATGATGAAGACCAAGATATGGAACACATCATCCATCACTACGAAAATGGAGGAAGTTTCTCCGTCTTATTATAAACTACAAGTGATTTAGTATCGATATAGCAATATTTTATCGATATTTATGAGCATCACTAGGAACACATTTGGGGCGTACATAAAGTAGATGTTTAGTGTTGTAGTTGTGCGTAATATTTATATTTGCGGTAGCCGTTTTTTAGACTGTGTTGACAGATAGAAATGTAAGAATATAAATAAAAGTTCTTTTAAATAAAAACATGTTTTCTGAATCATTTTTTAAATATAAAGTAAGTGGTTTTCTTTAACACAGAAAAAAGTTCACAACACAATATTTATTCATGATTTCACCAACATCGTGTTCCTGTTATTATCTCAAATTAATTGAGATTGACTAAGCATGTGCTCATCTCCAACACACAACTCCATGTGCCGTAAAATCTTTCACACAATTAAATTAAAGATTTATTTAAGCAAAAAAGCGATTTCATTTTTTAGAACTTATTACATTTATACTTGGTGCTGTAGGTACAAGCTGTGTAAAGATATAAAACCATAGATGTTCGACATCAAGTACCGAAATGCTAAGACCAAGTAATACACACGAGAGGGTCACACGTAACAAAAGTTCAACCACCATTACCAACATGGACCATTACCCATAACAATTTCATAAATCTTTAACCCACACCAGCCACGCCACACTGAATATTTCAACGAATAACTACAGGGCAATTAACAAATCCGACATACCTGATTATACTTGAAGTACCTTCTGTACTCCGGTAGCAAGAAGGTGATGTGTGGAGTATGTTATCGCGACAAGGCTGTCTTGTGGACATGTCATGTCGTAAGATTGCTACTGGCGCGCGGATGTGATTAGTGGAAGGTTTGGTTGGAATGATATTTATGACCAGCCAGTTTCTGTAAAAATCTCCCCGTGAAAACTTGGGTGAAGTGATGAAGTGATCTGCAAACAACTCATGAGTATCGGAACCTTACTTCACTTACATGTCCACAGGGATATTAGTCCAGAATAGCTCTGCAGCTGGAGTAAGCATTGATTTGGTTATGATAAAGATGGGTATGCTGTATTTTAAATAAACTTATTGTGACCAACTGACAACTAACGAACTAACCTATGGTAGGACCACTCAAAATCAATCAAAATCAAAATTCATTTATTCAAATTAGGCTGAGAATCAGCCCCCCAAAACGCCCACCCTTCACCATCGTCACTCATCGTCCTCCTGCCTTTATCCCAATTTTATCAGCCCAGCATGTGTTCTTCCGAACCTCTCTTTTTGCCGCCATCGCAATATCGCCACTTTTCTAGACACATAATCTTTTACACAATCCATCCATCGTTGCTTTGGTCTTCCTCTACTCTTTAAACATTAATTCTCAAAACATTCCTCACGACATGTTCCTCATTCCTCCGAATTACGTGCCCATACCATGACACCCCATTTCCCCACATCCTCTCGAACACCGGCGCGGCGCCGCTTTCAGACTTCCTCTTACATTTCACAGGCGCACACATTGTAACAATATTAGTCATATTTGTAATGATGCTTGCAAAGACTATTCTAGCTTCTAGTCCGTGCCTCGGAAAGCACTTTAAGCCGTTGGTCCCGGCTGTCATTTGTAGATCTTTGACAGTCGTTACGGATAGTCAGAAGCCCGAAAGTCTGATAACCAGTCTTACCAAGGGGTACCGTGTTGCCCAGTAACTGGGTTGCGGAGGTAAGATAGGCAGTCGCTCTATGTAAAATACAATATACGACCCCAACATAGTTGGGGAAAGGCTAGGCAGAAAGGCTAGGCAGATGAGTCAGTGCAAGAGTTAATCGGGTATCGTCAGTCAATCCATTCCATTGACCGCCAGTTTACCAACATCAAGCATGTATTCCCCATAGAGTTGGGCAGAGGTGCATCCATAGTATACACATATTTACTCTGTTATGTTTAACTCCCAAGTAATAGAGGGTGAGCCTATCAAGATGGCGATAGGCTCACCCTGTATTACTTGGAACTGGGCAGAAATCGGAAAATTACTGATAGAAAAACCCAAGACCACATCCTCATCAATAGTGCTTGACCAGCGTGACAGATAGAGACTAGCGTTACCACTTTAAAATGCATTAAAGTCATGACCCAAAATATACTTGGACACGTCACCATCCGTATAAGACACCGCCCACTACACATTTACAATTCAATCGCTAAAAATCAATAAGAAGTACTGACATGAAACATGCCGCATCCACCGGACGCAACACGCCACTCCCGCGCATCATAAATCAAGATGGAGGCGATAACAAGCGACCACTCATAAAAGCAACTACGGGAACGATTTTACGATTCATAATTGTACTTTATTAAATGACCGCCACTTGCATTTTAATGGAAGAATTTTGAGCAATAAAAGTTTGTTGGGTGACAAAGAGTAGGTACAAGCAGATACGACAGCTAAGTAAATATGTATTTGGCGCATTGAAGAAAGCAGGAGATGGCCGGATGGAGAGGCCCAAATACGCCATACGTTCATAGAATTAAGGACACAAAGAAAAATAAGAGTGAATGAAAAAAATAACAATTTGACAGTCGTTGCGAGCAGTTAGAAGCACGAAAGTTTGAGATTCAGTTATACCTATAGGGTATCCAGCATCTGGGTTGTGGAGGTCAGTAGGCAGTCGCTCCATATAATATACTAAATCCAGTTAGATTGGAAGTCGACCCCAACTTAGTTAGAAAAAGGCTCGTTGAATGATTGAAAGCGACCAAACATAAAGAAAGCAGAAACCACGACGACAATGACGATCTAGGCTCTCATCAGAGAGTGTTGAAAAGTAAATTGCTGCCTTCAAAGCTGCTCCAGACCAGGCAAGAGACGGCTGGACGCCATTTATAACCAATGACTGTTAACAACATAGACAATACAATCTGATAGGAATACCAATATACCTCATGTCCATAATGAAGTACTGAAGAAATGATTTATGAATGAATGGATAAATTAGTCATCCCTGCATGAAGTTAATAGTGGTGTATGATTTATTACGATGTGCATAAGTTATGTGTGTGCTTATGTCATTTTGTATGACTGGACGTAAGACCTTAACGATGAACGTATGAAACCTTTTGAAGAGTGCATTTATGTTATAAACTTCTTGTCTCATTTATCTCGGACCTTTAAAGGGTCTTAATACACAATCTGAAGTACATCAGTGTCTTTGAAGGTGACAACGGATTTTACAATCTCAATATCTTTTACGTATATTATATTATAAATTATAACAAAAAAAAATCTTTGCGCTTCATGATGCCAAAGAACGTCACAAAAAAATCGAATGGAGGGAAATCTGTTGTCAGATGGCTAAACAAGGAAGATATTGTCCCTTAAAGTTACCATGGGCACTAAAGATAAAAATGAACCCAAACGAAACCAAATGTTGTTCCAAATCTCATAAAATAGCATTTGGAACAGCATTTGGATCTAAACTATAAATAACTGCCTTTTGTAGTTAGTTCTCTCACTCAGCACAGATACAACAATTTCACAAATCTCTTCAAATAAACACAAACATAAACGATAAGGCAGAAACCCGATCTACCTTCCTACAATTTTACCTACCGTCCTGTCTGTGCCCAAAGCTCACCGCCTCTTCAACGGACAGCTAACCGCCGGCGTCTATTTACAGCAGCTAATTAAATTATAAATCTTTCACGACGCCTTTCACGAGATGCCAGTGAGACGGAATGAACTAAGAGATGATAATACCACTTTTGAAATGTTGGACTGCTCGACTGGTGAGATGTCCTGATGTGGAATGGAGGTATTTTTAATGGATATGTAGTGTTAAATACGTGGTGGTATTATGAATGACTGTAAATTGGAAGTGAAGCTGAAGACAGTTATGATGCGAGATTTGGAGTTTGTGAACAATTTTTAATGGCTTTTTTAACATGGTTTTGCACCGTATTGTCAACCTTGGATTTGACTTTTTCGCTGATAAATGGAAGACGATTATATTAGAATATTGCGGTTCAGTGAGAAGACGGAATGGCAAGATTAAATTAAATTAGTTTTATCTGCTGTACTAAATTCATATTAACGTTATAAATGTGAAAGTAATTGTGTGTGTCTGTAACTGTTACGCTTTCATGGCTAAACTCCTTATCCAGTTTTGATAGGTACGGAGATAGTTTTAAACCCTGGAAAGGACATGGGATACTTTTAATCCGCAACTTCTTTTGCAACCTATATAACCAACAATTACGCGAACAAATTCACGGTCAAAGCTTATATATAACTTGGCCACAGCAGTTGTTCTGCTTGTCTTCTTCTGATTAAAGATCATCATGGCATGTAAGTTTAGATAAGATGACGTTCTCAAAGTTTACTACTTAAACTCATCTATGATTACTTAAACCATGCTCTTTTCTATATTATTTCTCTCTTGAACAGAGCTCGAAGAATTGGCATTGTTCAAACCCATAACTCTAATGATAATTAATTTCTAGACGGCCAAAGATCATAATCGTAAAGTCTAGACAAATCTTCCTGGTCTTCTATTTATAATCAAAATTATCTTAATTAATAATCACTTGAATTAGCTTTAGGTTTAACATTTTATTCTTGATTTATGCTCTGTAAATCATTCAGAATTAGAACTTACATTTCAGTAATTACTTTACTTTATTCATTTATATCTGTCTGCCTGCATAAATCTTAGGTAGTCTCATATCTAAGGCATCACAATAAATACGAATGTTTCCTGTAGCCGGCTTACTACAGAATGCCACCCGCCTATGTTCCTCACATACTTTGAACACCATCCACGGACGATCATAATGGAATGCAACCTTTTGAAATTGAGACGAAAAGACGTCCACTGCTGGACATTGGCGACCCCCAAAGGTTTCCATAACGATCGATCCTGCGCTGCCGACCTTCACCGGCTTCCTGCGATCTTCGCCAGATTGTCCGCCCACTTTGTGGGGGGCCTATCATCGCTGCGTCTACGGGCAAGCGGTCGCCACATGATAACTCTTTAGCCCCAACGGCCATCGATTTTGCGACCAATGCGTCCTGCCCGTCGCCACTTAATTCTTGTCAATTCTTCGGGCTTTGTCGGTTATTTTGTTTTCTTGCTGATCTCGTCTTTCTTCCGGTAGCAGTAACGTCGGCAATCGCCAGCCGATGCTCGTCAAACGTTGTACCACGTGTCTCTCTCTGTTACAAAAAATCTTTTAAAAGTAGTACTGCCATTACAATAAAGATTCAAATAAGATCCCACGCGATAGAAAGTACTGTTACACATTTTCGAAGACTTACAACGCTTTTATACTTAACAATCCGGTACTAACGTACATCCATACTATCAAGATTTAATATTATAAATGTGATGAACTCTCAGTCTGTCTGTCTATCTGCTACAATTTCACGCTTAATTCACTAAACCGGTCTACATTAAATCATCATCATCATCATCCTCCTGCCCTTATCCCAATTTTATTTGGGGTCGGCGCAGCATGTTTTCTTCTTCCATACATCTCTATTTGCCGTCATCTCATGGGTCACCTCTTTTCTTGCCATATCCTCTTTCACACAATCCATCCATCTTTTCTTTGGTCTTCCTCTACTCATGTAACCCTGCACATTCATACTCAAAACTTTCCTCACAACATGGTCCTCATTCCTTCGCATCACATGCCCATACCATGACAACCGATTTCCACACAACTTCTCGGTCACAGGCGCAACTTTAAGACTTCCTCTTACATACTCATTTCTTATTCTATCCATTCGCGTAACACCACACATCCCCCTCAGCATTCTCATCTCAGCTGCATGTAACTGCCTTTCATTCATGCCTTTTGCGGCCCAACATTCTGATCCATACAAGACAGCAGGTCTGACCATTGTTTTGTAAATCTTCCCCTTAAGTTTAAGGGGAATATGGGGGTCACAGGTTGTTCCCGTTACCTGCCGCCATTTCATCCACCCTATGTTAATTCGGTGCTTGACAGCCCGATCTATTTCTCCGTCACTTTGCACGAGTGAACCGAGATACCGAAAGTCGGAACAGACCGGGAGAAGCACGCTGTTAAGCGACATTGCTTCAGGACTGGAGAGACCGCCGAAATCGCAGAAAGTATGGTCTATATTATATATATATACCGGTCTACATTAAATATTGTATGGAAATAGTTTGAGACCCTGGGAAGAACATAATAATAATAGTAACCATTTATTTTATAAAAAGGCACATGTAAATAAATACCTTAAAAATTAAAATAGAGCACAGTTGCTTATTTGCCTAGGTTGAACAATCATGCATAGGATAGTGTTTATTCCGCGACACCGTTTGCATCCGCGATAACCAACATTCACGTGGACAAAGTCGCGAGCAAAAGCTAGTTAGTTATAATACTGTTAAAACTACTTTGATATCAAACATTACCTCGCTTTATATGCGTTAAGAAGATAATATGTATACAGCAGTAACTTGCATTAATTATAACCAACAATAACCAGCATTATAGCACTTCTTTTCGTTAATTAAAAACAGTGTTTATGTAAGTAGGATTGTGTGTTGAAATGTTACTTCCGACTGGTAGATTGTTAAACAACAATCATACATTCGTATGTAAATTTTGATTACAATGATTACTAAATTAATGAAAACAATCGTTACGGATTTCCGTAATGATTATGCCAGCAGAGACCGATTCTTGGTCTGTAAAATATAAGCAAACTAAAATTAACTTGCAAAGTATGCGAGAGACAGAGAGGGTCGCGCCTCTCTGTCTCTCGCATACTTTGCAGGGGTCTTTTACATAAATGTACCTAAAATTTAACTCCGACTTTGACTGCCTGCTCCTTTGGTATTGTGGTCGTAAGTGGTACTGCTAAGAATTCCGTCCTGGGTTTTATTCAATGTGTTGTTGGGTTTTTTCCATTTGAAATTGATCAGTTACACCCTGGAGTCTGGATTCGAGCCCGGTTGGTGGCAAAAGGATCGGCCCTTACTACATTGAACTTACTTGGTATATCTCTGACTTTGGCCTTGTCTTTAGGCCAACATCTTCAAGATGTGGCCTTCTCTTCGCAAATTACAAATAACAGTCCAAGTTGCTCACCGCTAAATATTCCTTACCCAGGCATGAAGCAACTGTCTTGCTTCAGAAACAATGACGCCCCCTACATACGCACAATTGAGACATAAAAACTAACTACCAATCAAATAACTGTTCTGTCCATTATAACATTAAAACCACGTTATCTGCCGACCCCGTAAAAGTTAACAACCGTGGTAAAACATAGTTATTTCGTAAGTAAAGGAAGTTATAATAAATTGTGTATAAATAAATCATAGTGTTATTTGCTATCTCGCGATCTGTGCGCACGCGCGGCTTGTAACTGTTATAAATTACGTCACACTGCCACGCTGGTGGACCCTGGGGGTAAGCAGAGATGTGTCTCACACTCACAGATTAAGGATGGTAAGATTATCTGACATAGAACTTATAAGGCGGTACGTTAAAGCTTGTGTTGCCATTGGTCTGGAGGAAGATAGTTAATGTTCAACCACGGGTAAAAGATAGACTTGCAAGCGGGGCCCGTGAAATTTGTATCGTGTTTAGTGGAGTCTTTGGGTTATTTAAGTATTGTAGTTCTTACCACTGCAGTTCACGTAATGACCAAATTGTGCTGCGTCGGGAAATTAGCTGTAATTTTCATTGCATCCATCCTACGAAACACATTTCAGTTTATCGGTATGTGTGTATATAATTGCTACTCCATCACGCTGAAACGGCTGAATGGATTTGGATGAATTTTGTTATGAACGTAGCTTATACCCTGGATTAGCACATGGGCATATAAATATGGGATAGCAACGGCGTCTCATGTTGGCTTTTCAACTACGGGGCGCAGCTAGTAAAAATATTATAAAAGTGAATGTTTAAGAGTATGTTAGGATGTTTGTTACTCTTTCACGCAGAAACTACAGAACGGATTTCAATTAAACCTAACAGTATCATAGCTTATACTTTGGAATAACACATAGGCTATAATTTATAAGATACATACGCACACAAAGTCATGGATGGCTGCTGGCTCAAAACAATGCGACTAGTCTGAAACTCTACTTCTACTGCTGTAACTAAATGTAAATTACATTCTTTGGTAATCGAACTTAGGACATAATACCAGCTGCGCGTGCTACCGGGAATACCGCAGAGATAACGTGTTGATGAAACTATAAATAAATTACTCGCTTAGTTCACATTAATTGGTAAAAATGATTTATCTAATTACTCTTACGCAGTGGGATTGGCTTTATTGCTATCTAAATTAACACGCCATTGCTGCAATAAGGCAATAAATAGCCTCTAAATTGCTCCAATGTTAAGTGAAACTGGTCATAGCAACTTTAAAGTTTTTGATAAAGTCTTCATTGGGACAATTATCTTGGCCAGTTCAGCAGCGTCGTCGGTCTAGTAGTTGTAAGTGCTACTGCTGAGCATGAGGTGCTGGGTCCAATTCCCGGATTGGACAAAGAATTATTGGAGTTTTCCACATGGAATTTCTGAGTAGCAACCCCGAATTTTCATTTGTGCACGATTGATGACATAACTGTCAAAATTTTGACGTGCTATAGGTACATCTTAGCCTAACGCTTCGGAGAATACACGTGGCAGTCAAAACGATACATTACTGTTCAATAACACACTAAATTACTTAGTCACAGGTTGTGTTGAGAATACCGTAAGACCACATAGGAGTACCATTACGAAACACAAATCCCATTTCACACCAATCTATTTACCTTCCACTTATCACTGGATCAGATAGTGGGCCCAAATGAAGTGCAGAGATAGGCCACAGCCTACCAATCCATTACAAGTAAAGAAACCCGACACACAACAAACTGGGCAAGCGAACAAATTGCAAGCACTAGCAATTAGCTGGGGAGGTAGTTCTAACGGCTTGGTTGTAGTTCCTTTAGAACAGTAGATCAAGTTGGGGTGTGTGTTTAAATAGACTTATATGACCTCAATCCAACATTCATGCTACCCTGAATACGTTTTAAGAATTATTTTAAACACTTCTTATTTGCATTAAGAGGAAAATGAAAGAATCATAGGGAATTCGGAAATTCATCGGCATCGCTGTCATGGGGCATTGCCTCCCTGAATGGCAATGCTAATTATAAGGCCACAAAAGGGTCAGCCCTCTGGTTACGTGACAAGTTGATCAACCGCTTGGCGATGTCCCGTAAAAGCAGATGGCCACTCAGAGTCCATGGTCATAGTGTTTCAAACCCAAATGGCTCAAATATAATATAACACCTAATAAGGTTCGAAATTCGGTTTAAAATTTTATAACTTCCTTTTATTTCACAGCTTGCTGATGTTTTTCAGATATTCCGGTCACACGCGTCCAAGGATTCATACTCATTCTCGTCTTCGGTGGTCTTTTTAAGTTTCATACGCTACGATTTGTCCAATAACTGCTCGTAAAACCATAGCAATTTATTTTGTGACTCGTTCGACCTTATTCATTTGATATTCATAAACTTAACAGATAAATTGTCAAGTCATTCGGCCTCTGTGGCCTCCTAACCTCTGTCGTCGCCATTAAAATTTATGATGTCAACTCACAATTCGCAAATTGCACCATATTGTTCTGTGTTAACTGCCAGTACGATTTTATTGACCGTTATTTTATAATCTACTGAGTCTGTTAAAATTAATGCATTTAATATTTAGTCCTGAGGCTAAAATGCAATGATCCATGCCTCTCAAGAATGGGGAACGAACAAATTGCTTTCATAAATAATTCATTCATTAAAACCTTTTCAAAACAAATAAACACATTCTCAATCATTTGCATCACCGAATACCGCAAACAAAATCCAACGTAAATTGAATTTTAGCCCTACTGTTAATCGTATCCTGTGGCGATATCGTGATCAGTGCCCGTTCGTCGCAGCATTAGCATATCGGAATTATTCCATTACAGCGTTAATAATTTAAAAATAATACGCCGCCAGCGCACGCGACCTAAAGTTATGGGCCCCTGGAGATGCGGTTGCGAAACGGAACATCGACCAATCAAAACCAAGCTTTATCTCAAAGTGTGTAAAGTTTGTTTTGAACTGGGTGTGTGTGCGTAAATTTCAGCGGTGCTAAACATTTTATTATGTTAATAGGCAGACAATATGAGTGAAGATTATTTGTGTTATAATTTATTGTTATGCATTCTGTTACGTGGTGTACTAAATTCAAACATAATGTTCTGTGAAATCTTTAGATTTTCAAAGCGATATAATATCTTAAATGTTCTGATGTAATTTTATTTACAAGAAGATACTTGTCGAATGTTCACACTGACAGTATCTTGAATATTATTGTTGGTAGACCAGACAGTCCCATCCGAAGGTACTCGGTGGAAATAGCTATATACATTAAGTACTAGAAACACAAAAAATGAGAGTCTTGTGGATTAAACATAACAGCCGCACGCTTGCCGAGGTTGGTCCGTGGATGGGTTACCATTTATTACATCAAGACCCCTCCGTGCATTTAGAAAGCACGTTAAGTTGGTCCTGGCTGTCATTTGTTAATTTTTGACAGTCGTTACGCGTAGTCAGAAGCCCGCAAGTCGAATTAGCCCAGTTACTGAGTTGTAAGGGTCAGATAAAGAGTTGCTCCGTAGCATCCGGTTAGACTGAAAGCCAACCCCATCTCCATAGTTAAAAGGCTAGGCAGATGATGACCAACAAACACCAAAGGAAAAAAGCGCAATCCATTACTAATTCACTTACAAATATTTACAACTGTAGAATGACTAAAGTACTTGTATTTTAATTTGTATAAAATGATGTAATTGTCATTAAGCTCTCAGCTGTTTTTGTTGCTTTCGTAATTAATAAAACATTCTCCAACAATGGCTGGATGTCAATTGGTTTTTTTTTTTACGTCATAAAACTTCCATTACAGTCATTACTAAGGATCTATAAAGTTATCTTTTACCCATACAACGTCCTGCCACCTGATTGGCCTTAAGAGGCATTGAATTAATAAAATAATGGGTGTACGTAGTTTGTTTAGCGACAGCTTTATTGTTAGCTTGTAAAATTCCCATTTGTATGCGTACAAGAATCAAATATGGTGCGGAATAACGCTAATGAAAAAAACATTGGTATAATATGTGTGTGATTAGAATGAGCTTCTGGTGAATTAACTTTAGGTTCAACTTTCAATTCTTGATTTATACTCAGTGTAAGTTATTTTGTTATTTTTTTTACTTAATTTCTTTATTGATTATTGTATAGTCTGTATAAATCTCAGTACAACTAAACTGCTGCAATGATAAGAAGTCTTTCCTTGTCGTATATAAATTTAGCGACTTCTTTATACCATGTTTTTCGCAGAACGGTTGGTGCAGTGGTTGAGTGATCGACCGTTGCGCCGCGTGTCGTGGGTTCAATTCCCACACGGACGTGCTGTTACAATTCTAAAGGTTGCCGTTGGTCCTATTTCATCCGAATGACCAAGTACCATACTTCAATTTCAGTGCAAATCTTTATATTAAAATGCATATATATGAATTAAAAACAGCCTAATTAAAATCAAGTCAGATCGAGTAACAAATCTCGTCATTCACTCAACTTTATGAATTTAAAAATCATATTGCACAAAATACAAATTCGAGAAATAAGCAAAACAATATTTAACTACACTACAAAAAAAAGTTTTTCAATTCAGTTGCATTCGGCAGCTCTAATATTTATACAGACTTACGTGAAACGAAACACTGCAACACTCGATTGGCAGTATAAAAAGAAAAAAAAGAAACAAATGAATTTCACACAGTTCATCAAAATTTCAAGCGTCACATCACACATTACAAAGGTGAGCTTCGCATAGACCCGTAGAGGATGACAGGAGGATGACACCGGGGGATAGCGGATGGCGGGTGGATGAGTAGTGGGGGGAAACAAACGGTTCAATAAATCAGCCACGTATGCCGCTTGCAGGTGTTACGACACAACACGATGAAATATTGCTGCTGAGATTAATATTTTAAATATTGCAGATGTGACAGAGCGTAGCTATGGAAATGCTTGCTGGAAGCGAATGGAAAGAGTTTTTGTGCACGTTGAATTGTTAACAACATAGGCAGTCATGATTACTTTATTTCAATTTCGTTTGGCTTGCGACATGTTGTACACGATATTTTGTTCCTTTTAAAAACTGCCTTCAATGCAAATTAATATGCCAACATTTTTTGTAAAAATCGAAAAGAAATCGTGTATTTTCAAAATCATCGAAGCTTACATAGATAAACAGACGAACTTTTTGGCTGTTGTCTGTCTGAAGTTGGTCTGTCTATAACAAAAGTTCAGTCCAGTGTCTGAGATGGAATTTTAGGGAATATTGCATAGAACTGCAGTTCCTTCAATAAGCAGAGTATTGCCACATCTACATACCACCCCACTTAATCAATGCCAGTAACGTTGCGACTGTCAGTTGCGGCCTAATAATTGGAACCCCTGGTTTCGGCTATCCACAATAACAATTTACAAGTTAATCATGTATCGGGAGTTACAAGTAGCCGTTTCTTATCGCATTAATCTTATTTTAATTGGACATCGTATAAATTAACGTGTAGATTACTTTTGATGTAATACCGAATAGGATTGCTTGATTGTACCGAGGATCATATAATGATAAAGTGGTTTTAATTATTTTTATGCCGGCATCTAATATAATAAAAGTTAGTTTTTACGATTCTGGTTTGAATTGGATCACTCATGTTGTTAGCACTTACAATTGTGGTTTAATAATTATCATCGTAATAGCATTGCAACATGCTGTGTTATCTGGATCTTGTTTCACAAATAGATTAGCAACAATTGTTATATGTAATATTTATAAGTTTACAGCGATTATCACTGTTACCACTGTCAAAGATTTACAAATGAAGGTTTACAGCGAATAGTTTGTTGTAATATTAATTCAATGGCTGAGTAGTCCGCCAATATTATGGCTTGAAAGGAGGAGACAATTGAGATGAGTGACTATTGATAAGGACATGAGAATGACGATATCTGGAAAGACCGGCGACTCGTCTTCTATCTACACTCATTAATTTAAAAAAAAACCATCGTTGCCCCACACTAGAAAATGTTCCTTTTTCGTAGGTTAAATGGCAACAGGGACAGTCTTAGTACGAAAGACAGACAGTAATATATTGTTGTGAAGCGTAACTCCTATGCCCAGCAGTGCAAACAGGCCGCACAACAGTGGTTACACTTTGACAATGAGTTGGCCTAGTCTACACTTATGCCTACGGGAACGAACAGCCAGACCCGGAACAACTATCTGTAGGCCATACAAATATTTGTTCCGTGCGGGAATCGAACCCACGACACGCGGCGCAGCAGTCGATCGCTCAGCCACTGCGCCAACCGTGCTGTCAAATGTTTTGTTACCACTAACGTGCGGCCCGTTGATGACAGATGTGAAAAGTTCTTCATCAGGTTTCTTTCAGATCAAAAGGTTTTCATCAGATGATCACCTGATAATATGACCTTTATTCCTTAGTGCTAACTATTATTATTTGGTCATAAGCTACATTAAATTTAATGACGTATTTAAATATTAATTTGTCACCTGCTTAACTTCCGTCATCTACAAATGTCATCGAAATAATAATTAATATTATTCTACAACCGTAAATTACATTCTTACTATAATATATTAAAAATGCATTTTTTTTTTATATATATTGTGGTATTGTCATAATGGTGCCGATTAGACGAACATTTATGAGAGCTGTCCATTTTAATGGAACTACGGTTAATGGCAATATGCTTGCCCCCTATTACATGAGGCTTAATCATAACTGACAGCACGGTTGGCGCAGTGGCTGAGCGATTGACTGCTGCGCCGCGTGTTGTGGGTTCGATCCCCGCACGAAACAAATATTTGTATGACCTACATGTAGTTGTTCCGAATCTGGATGTTCGGGCATGTGACTTTAAATGTTTGTAAACGCACCCACGACACAGGACAAATTCCTAGTGTGGGACAACGTTTAAAAATAAAACTAGCGAAATGTGGGTGTACGTCTGGAGGTACCTACGAGTACGTCTCTGCTTGACTCTTCTGGGATTACAGTCGTGATATTATGTTATTGTTGTTGTATACGTAAGAATTAGCAGAACCGAAGTTGCATGATAGATTCTTAAATTCGTATATTAATAATCCTTTTTAAAGAATTAATCAGTCTTAATTCTAGTAACTAGAAATGATGCCATGATTATTTTCTTACGAATCTTCATCAGACATATATTAATATCTTCCGTTTCATTTGATGATTAAGGTTTCCTATGAAATTTGTTCTTAGTTACACCATCATCTTTTAAATATCCCTGGAAACCTTTCATCAACGCGGAATATTAACAAACACATAAATAATTTATTTAAAAGAAAACATTTCCTTACTCTGACACTTTTATTGCGATCACAACTTTTTTCTTTATAATATATTTTTCTATAATAATTTAGCGATCACATTCAAACGCTCGCTGGGCAATAAATCTGAACAAATTTAGGGTGATAATTTATTTTATGGGTCGAAAGACCAGGTTTTATTTTCATTCTTTGGTCTATGACTCAGTCTGAGCAATAAAAATCATAATTCAGGGTTGTCACGGTGCCAAATATGTGATACGCCATTATGTTTTGACAAAACACGTTATAAATTTGTGTAGCGGGAGGAAGGAAGCTTTGATAGCTTCCTGTAGTTTGTTTTATTTACTTTTTTGATGATGATTTAATACTGTCGTTTATTTCATTTTTTTTTGGTGAAAAGTTCAGAAGTTTTTTTTTTCAAAGGTTGCTAGATTTTCATTGATGACACAATATAGCTAACAGGCTTGAAATAATGTTATATGCAAGATGCGTGGTGAGTTAATTTACGCTTTCATCCTGAGAAAATGTTATTACGTTTTCAAAGTGTAATAATTATTGTGTCTTCAAAGTATATTTGTTAGAAGACAATCAAACAAACATATATGTTACAAAAATCCTTTATTTTTTCGTATAATTCTAGCATAAATTTTCTTACTTACGTCATTATGTTAAAATTGTAATTACATAAACGCAATCAAAGTATAAATCACAATTACTCTGCACAACACCAGACCACTATTAAAATGTAGGTATTTGAAAAACCAAAAGACCAAAAAGAAATCTCTTCTCAGAAAACACCATCAGTTATCGAATCCTTTTGCTAATTACATAAAAATAATCAAAATAACCCATAATTTTTGGCAATATGAAATCGATAAAAGAAATTACGACCACTATAATTTATGTTTTACTATATTTTATAATATATTCGACATCGATACATATCAAATTTCGATACTAAATTATACGATTGGTTAATTTGCGTATAAATCCAAAAAATGTTGTATCAATTCGATTTTAGTGGGATCGTAAAAATATATTTTATTTTCTGAGAATAGCTATAAAAGTCAATATTATTAATTAACATTATACGAAACTGTAGATGTTTATTACGCGATAAACAAAAAAAAGCTAAAACGTCAATTAAATTGTCTGTGGTTCTCAACGAATTAGCACCGAGATTGATTGGCGCGTTGTAGAATTGTTTATTGTTATTGGTTATAGGTATGTTGCAATATTACACTTACACACCTACTATCGTAATACAATTTGGTAATACATTTATTGTTGCGTTGTTGTAATGTTAACAAATCTATAATAATTAGTAACATACAGTATTATTTATGAATTAAGCAAAAACTTCAGATACCTTTTAAAAAATATTGAGTCCATGGAGCAGTGTGAGATTTGGCATTGTTAAGTTTATATGGAGAAGGAGTGAAGAAAGCTTAAACGGTTGAATCTCGATCAATGGCGGTTGAATAGCAACCACTAGTTTTAATATTCGGGGAACACCCTGGCATTTCCCGAGGAGTAAGGCAGAGTTGTACTAACAGTAACACCACATTTAGCCAGTTATGTTCATGTTGCATATAGGAGAGGGCGAGCCTATTTGCCATCAACGAGAGAAAAGTCTGACTGGGGATCGCTACTGAGATAACGCCTAACTACTAAAAAAAAAAAAAAAAAACTAGGCAAAATAAGTCTTCTGTGCGATTTCGACTCTCTCTTTAGTAAGGTATTAACTTGAAACAGAAAAAATAAAGTATTTTGAAAACAATATGAAGTGTGGTATATTGATTAAGTAATTAAAACTTTTTGCACGCGTAAAAATTACAGTGCAGATGCGGCCTTAATGGCTTAGGCATGTTTTACGTGTGTAAGTTAGGGTGATGCAGAGCCAGAACACTGTGCAACATATTTGAAAATATTTATTAATAATATGCAGGAATAAATACATAAAAAATTACGATGTTGAAGACTAATCTGACATATGAAATGAATCTGCAAACTTCTTCTCTATCTAAATGTAACAAAAGTATTTTGTACTTATGTTTAAAAAATATTATCAGCCGCTTCTGCCACGTCTATTCTGACACATTCACACCAAGAATTAATTAACAACTCTCTGATATTTCTTCATACGTAATTAATTACTATTACACGCCTTCAGACTCATAAAAACATTCACAATAGCTTTTGAAAGAACTGACCACGGTATCCTATTCAGTTATGATAAGCTTTATTTCTTTCAACGTATGGGTAGTTTTGCATTGTACGAAGTATTTCGGTAATATGGTGTTCTTAAAAAGAGTTATACGATAGCTATTCATCATTCGTATAACAACCGAACGTAAATAACAGATTTCGGGAGGTTTATTCCGCTTAGTTAACTTGGGTTTGTTTCTTTTAAGTAAGAATTTCCATGCAGTTTTGTATTACGAGATTTTTATCATGAATAACAAAATAGAATTATAGGGTTTGTTTTGTTCGTGGAGGTGCAGAATCTCTACATAGTTGACATTGTGTGATATTATTGGTGAAAAGAAATTAAGGTTATTTTGCCTTCGAGGATAAATCAATAATTATAACATAAAAAATGGATATTTTATGGTACTGTGTGGTAATGTTCTTCTGATAGCTCAGATGCATAATACTCGATCTGGCAGTGTTATTGGGTTTATGATTTATCCATCTGGAATTACTCATTAGTAGCCTGGAGCTTGGATTTTTGGCTATAAGATCGCCCCTA
Organism: Phlogophora meticulosa; assembly: GCA_905147745.2. Lineage (NCBI taxonomy): Eukaryota > Metazoa > Arthropoda > Insecta > Lepidoptera > Noctuidae > Phlogophora > Phlogophora meticulosa. The sequence goes on from LR990523.1 coordinate 1,007,846, forward strand.
TTAAATGGGACTAAAATATAACTGGCGAAATATGTGTTTACCATAAGCACACCTCTCACTCTTCTGCAAAACAATTGCGATTTCACGTTGTCAGATTAGTGATATTAATTAAAGGAATAAGTAAAAGAAACAGCAACCTTCGCAAAAACACTTTCAACAAACAGCCCATTAAAAAATCAAGACCGAGCTGTCAAAACCCACACACACCGAAACTCGTAAAGTAAATCAAACACGGCAGGTGCAAAGCGGAGTATACCATTAGGGTAATTCAAATCCTCTACCGATAACAAGGTTATATTACACCAATTAACAGCCATTTTACATTTGATTTTATTGTGGCGTAATTAGAGTCCGCCGAAGGTTTAAAACCACTGGTTTTATGCCGTCTCGTTAGAAGCGATATAAATGTTATGGGTTAACAAGCCATAATAATATTCTAAGTTAGAGGCAAGGCTAGAATTAGCTTGGGTATGATTGGATTTTAATAATGTATAGTGTCTGTTTGTGCAAACAGAAAAGATTTATACAGAGACAACGTACAAAAACAGGTAGCGAAGCAGTGGTCAGACTAAGACGTAAAAACTTAGGTGAAATACAAAAAAACACCGGCTGCGGATTTAGACTACTGGCTTTTAAATAATTGTATTAAAAAACCTACACTTACCTTTTACATATACCTAACAGGATTCTATAAAGATGTAGTTGGTGTAGCTTTTATACTATGTATTTATTTTACTTAGGTATTTATGCTTTACTGTACAGACGCCAGCACATCAAGCTATCTCAAACTGTCAAATTTCACCCATTGAACATGAACCTTAATCTTCTGTAATAAATTTGAAAAACTATTAAGGAATTTTGACAGATTGGGCTAGCTTGATGTACTGGCCTCTGAACAACACATAATACAATACAGGACAATCATTTACAAGTATGTAAAGGGTGGTCCCATGGCACAGGGCCGTCTCTTACAGAAAACGAGATAGATTTTGGGCTGCCGGTGTACTGTACAAATGTATCATACACTAGTGTATTCTACTTCTCCCGCGACTTTGTCCGTGGACAGGTCGTATTTTCGATTCGAATTTTAACAGCCTGTCGTTTTGAAAATAAAATATTGTCTATGTTAGAAAAACGCTGATAATGTAGCTTACTGTAGGTGAAAGATATTGTAAAATTGGTTAGTATCATCCCTCTACCGCTTAATAGTCAGATCTACTCTTTATATAACCATTAATTTCGATTCCCACCTTGAGACAAATGTTTGTACGATCTACAAAAATTTGTTCCGGGTGTTCTGGGTATAATAAAAATATCTATCTATGTAATGTATTGTATTAAGTATATCAGTCATCTAGTACCCATAACACAAGCTCTGCTTAGCTTGGGGCTGGATGCTGTGTGGATTGTCCAGCATTATTTATTTATTTATCCGTATTCATACTCAAAATTAATTTCCTTAAGAAATATTTAAGTCTTTATTTAACAAATACAATCACAAAAGGAAGGCAGATAAATACGAAGAATTAAACGCATTTTTCAAAACCATTTAAAAAATTACAACATCCACTCCCACGAAAATAATTCCAAAAATCCATGTTTCAAAACCTTAATTGCAGTCGTTGCTTTAAATTTTATACAAATAAAATTTGAATGTAAATTGTGTATGTACATATGTGTGCATGATACCGGCACTAATCACCCCAGTACTCGGTATAATTCCTTCGGACATTATCGAACGCAAAACAAATCGGATGGCAAAAACAACAGCCTGTATAATTGATGGTTGCATGCACAACTTGTGTGTTTAATTACTAGGTTTTGCACCGGGTTTTGCTTGGCAAACATTGTGGGGAAAGATACTTGAAAAAATGTGGTCGATATTTGTTTCTGTTTTTTATTTGGTGCGGGTGTCAGCGTGACATGCGTTGGTACAGCTCTATTGATAGTGATGGGACCCCTAATGAATGTCGCAAGAGCTGTTATGGCATGGACGATAAATATAGCATATTATGGTAAGTTAAGGAGATTTTCTCATTAATGTTCTTTATGAAATAAGAATGTGCTTGTCGTTCCCGCAATATGCCTCAGAAGGTAAATTATTCCTGAGAATAAGAAAGTAGTAAGTTCGTTTTATTTTAATAAGTACATAAGTAAAAACTCTTTTTTTTTTAATGTTATACTTTAAAGGCATGTTATAATACAATATGTTATATAACTATCTGGTTTAAGCCAGTAGATAAATGAAAAATGCATTGAAATATTAATACCATTAATAATTCCTTATTATTATTGTTATTTAGGGGTAACTAAGTTCGTGATAATTTTCATTATTTTGCGTCAAAAACGCAAAATAATGAAAATTATCACGAACTGAGATGCCGTGTGAGGGCCCTAGAAAGTATCCGAAATAACTCACTCAAATTAAAGTTTTAAACAGTGATCTTTTTAATTTCATTTTAAAACAAATTTCCGATAGGCAATTACTATTAGAAAGAATGACCAAAAATATACTCCCTTCTGACACCTATTTTATTTCAGTAATGGTTTGTTTCTCTTGCATGCTTGCAAGAGAAACAAACTCTTGCAAGCACTCTTGTTTAAATAACAATAATATTTAATCAAACGATTTTTTATCACTTATTCTCTGTATATACGAACAAAACATCTTTGCATATTCACAACATTAATAACATCGATTCATGAATAAATCGTTTGTATCTAGACGAATGAATCGATTGAATCATGATATCAATACTATTGCATAAAACACGGATATGGATAGCGTGCAGAAGTGTGTTGAGTTACCGTAAGTCATTTTACATTGGTGATCTTGTCAGAATGAAATACATTATTATAATACACCACGAACTACCAACATATCTTTTCTCCTTGTCTATCAAGTCCATCCAAAGGTTGTCTTTAAGAGATCGCATTTAGCGATGAGACCACCTATTGTAACACCCTATGTAGATCTTAAACTCATTATTTGTAAGTTTTCATGGTGTACAATCATCATCATCCTCTTGCCCTTATCCCGATTTCATTTGGGGTCGGCGCAGCATGTCTTCTTCTTCCATACATCTGTATTTCCCGTCATCTCAGAAGTCACCTCCTTCTTAGCCATATCAACTTTCACATAATCCATCCATCGTTTCCTGGGTCTCCCTCTACTCTTGTAACCCTCCACATTCATACTCAAAACCGTCCTCACAACATGATCCTCATTCCTTCGCATCACGTATGGTGTACAATGAAGGGTTATTACATTCTATTCTCTTCTATTCTATTATTATTTACAAAGATTTACTAATTACTACTACTATTTCTATGTATTTAACCTAGATAATATATAGTATATAGGTTAAATACAAAGTTAAATGAATGTTTGTAAATAATATCTGCTGCGCCCTAACGGGTTCTTGGACTTTTAAATTTTTATTTAGCCTAGCCATTTTTTAAGACCATGCACACCAAAATCGGTTCATCCCTTTGCCACACGCAGACACACGCACACACTAAAAACTAAAAACACCACTTTTTATCATCGGGAGTTAAGAACGGGCTTAAGGCTGAATTTAATATTGCTAGTGAAATTCTCCAATTTTTAGCTAAACTTTTTATAAAATATCAGTTTTCCTGTTAATCAACACATTGCCAAACTTTTCTAATTAAAATATTTCCTAAAAAATCTAACAATTATCATAAGTAGGTGTCAAAACATCGTGATCATAAACATTAGTGAAACTCATAGAAAACATACAATAAACATATTTCATTAATATACCATTAAATGTCTTCATAAATAATGATTGGGCACGGTTGCGCCCACGCATCCGTTTTATGACTTAATTTTTAGGGTTCTGTAGGACACATTGAAATATCTGTGATAATTGTAATATTGTAATTAAGCACTAAAATGTGAGCATACAGTAGAAGTGTGCCCCGCTTGGGAAGAGCATCGCCGTGTCCTCGTGGGGGCAATCGGCGGCGGCAATCTCTCGCGCCGGGCCTTGGTACAGGCCATGGTCCGGAGCGAGGAGGAGTGGCAGGCGGTCGCCTCCTTCTGCGAAGCAGTAATGCTAGCAAAGGAGGCGGCCGATCGCGTCAGGCAACGGTCCTCACGCCCCAACCGCCGCCGAAATCCCGATCCCGATTACCGGCCACCGTAGGCGCGGGCTTGCGGACGGCGAGCAATGGGTGGCTCGTCGTCCGCCCGTCCGGTAACCATCCGGACCGAGCCCAAGTCGTCGACGGCGCGTATTGTTCCACGCGCGCCTCAAGGAGATGTCAGCAACTGTAGGGACCCAGCAGGGTCGAAGCCTACCAGGGCCAAGGGTCTGATTCTGAAAGGAAGACTCGGCCCTGGTACGAAAGGCAACGAAGGAACAGGAGTGGGTTTTTAGTCAGTAAAAGTCTGACACTATCTCCCGCCCCGCCCAAGAGCGGGGGATGTCATAAGATGATTTTCCCCCCACAAAAAAAAAAAAAAAAAAAAAAAGCACTAAAATGTAGCTTCACTATTTTCATGCTTTATTTCAGTACATTGAAACCGGCTTCGTTAGTGGCAAGCACTACTGCTGAGCTCGAGGTCCTGGTTTTAATTCCCGGGGCGGGCAAAAGTTTTTTTGGGTCATGGGGCTGACGTGAGTGTACTTTATTTACGCTTATTATGCATATACTCTTCGTCGAATTTAATCGTGATGATTCTGATGATGATGTAATTGAAAATGATGACGTCACCCAAAAAGCAGCCAAACTCAAGTGTGACTTGACGGGGCATTGCATTGTGACGACGACGTTTGGACGTTGCATGGGGACGTTGCATTGTGGGCCTAGACCACCACAACGTGAGTCTCTGAAGACGTCCGAAGGCATCACGCAAGATCCACGCGTAGATGACAGAACAAGCTTGATTTCTTATAGGCGAGATTGGTCCATGTTTGACAGGATCGAGTTGAGTGGAAAAAGGAAAGGGAGGCCTTTGTCCTGCAGAGGGCCAACACAGGCTGAATTATGAATACTAGTGATTACTCAGTGGTTTTCTACATAAAAACTTTAACTATGCCCAATCTCATATTTCTCCGTGCGCGTTTTAAGGATCCAAATTTTTTGCTATACCTAATAATATATAGTAAATTATAAATGGAAAATAAAGTGGATTGATACCGCAAATAATGTTGATGTAAAGGATCTCTGGTTCTTTGATTCCCAGAAGATGATTAAATAAATAATAAATAAATAAATAAATATTGCTGGACAATCCACACAGCATCATCTAGCCCCAAGCTAAGCAGAGCTTGTGTTATGGGTACTAGATGACTTATGATGATTTATCAACCGTTGCAATCCTTGTCGTTGTTGGCGATAATAATTATGAAGGTCTGACTTTAACTCTCTGTCTCTTTATTTTTCAGAATTGTTGGTCAGGCTATTCAAGGGCTAACCCAGCTTCCTTTGGTATTGCTCGTCGATTCGTTGAGTTACACGATTGATGACCAATGCGAGCACTGACTGGACAGGTCCACACATATCTGTGTGAATACATCCATAAAATACACACATCTCAGACATTAATTTAGAATGATTCCAGATGATACGAATGACTTGATTTTCTAACGAATCTTTTACAGCCTGAAGACAAACAAGAACAGAATAACAATGAACACTATTAGTTATAACTAGCTTCCGCCCGCTGAGTTTGTTGATAAAAAAAGTAGCCTGTGTCCTTGCCCGGGGTGCAATCTATCTCTCTGCCAAATTTTATCGAAATCCGTTCAGTGGTTTAGGCGTGAAAGACGGACAAACAGACAAACACACTTTCCCATTTATAATATTAGTATGGATCACATGCTTGTGAGCTCAATAGCTTACCGAAAAATAAAAGACGAGCTATACGGAACTCATTATGCCAGCTTCATATATTGGAGCAGGCAGGCATTCAAGTCGGACGCATTTTTACGATTACATTCTGTAGAAAATTAATGTATTTCCAGTGTGTGTTGTGATTTCTACTAGTTGTTTGTTTGACCAATATCATTGTGATGACAGGTGCTGGGTATTTTTATTGTGTAGCGGTGATAGTTTAGAGAATCTTTTTTAATATTTCTAATTTGTACATCTTTATTTATGTTGATAGCTGTTATTTAGTTTCCTGTGCTTAGTTCCTTTACTATATATCTTCTTTATTTTCCTGTCTCGTAGGTTTTGACCATTGTGGTTGCAAGCGCTACTGTTAAGCATGAGGACGGGGGTTCAATACCCGGATCGGAAAAAGTGTGTATTGTGGGGATTTTCCGTCTGGAATTTTCCAGTTACAGCCTGGAATCTAGATTGCCCGGTCGGTGCCAATATGCTTACTATCTCACATTATTTCATGAGACTCCAATATCACTAGGTAAATGTGGAAACATATCTGCCTAGCCTATTTGATAATACAGGCGTGATATAATGTTATGTTCTGTGTATATTACATGCCTTTTCAACTCGCCATGGTTAGAGTTAGTGTTAGTAACCTTGCATATTTTCTTCCTTACATTGGGTGGTAAAAGAACTAGTGTTCCTTCAGATGCATCTTTATATGGTTTCAAAAATCCTACAGAACCATTTGTTAATTACCAGTTCCATTCAGCAGTTCTCTGCTCTTTATTAGTGTCTTCCAACTGTCAGTTGATCTGTTATAGTCCCCATCTTGTCATTACCTACCACATTAAGCAAATTTTAGGCCTAGAAAGTAATGTCACACTAAGAAGTAAAGTCCCAGCGATAACCTGGAAAATCACCAGGGACCACTCAGCAAAGCACATCAAAAGCCAATGTTTAAAATAATAAATTCTTTAAACAGAATCTTCACATGATGCAATCGTCCGGCCATATGTAAACTACTGTATTCGTGTCAGAGAGCTAAGTACATACATTTACATATGAATCGTATGTATTAATACATTGGCAATTGACACCCGCCTTAAATCACATGTTATAAGACCCGTTTCTAGGGGCATAGACCAGATGAGGTAGATAAGGTGACTGGTAAAGTATTATGCCTAGGTGTTGAGCGCCTCAGGGGAGTTCGGTGAAGAAGCGAAGATTTAACGGTGTATCGTTAACATTCTATATAATTACTGAAAGTTTGCTTTTGCTCGTATCAGGACTTTTGAATTCATTTTATGTAAGCACAGCAATGTGCAATTTCTTTTTGTCATTGGTAAGACAACTCTGCTTTCATTCAAAATGTTCGTAAGTGATGTTGGCAAATCGTGCTTTATAATAAGCGCAAGCACAAAAGCGAAGTGCTCAATCTTATCATTCTTTGACTGTACACAATATCATTACTTATTCGGGGCGGTTTAAAATTAAGCAGAAATAAAATGACAATTAAAATGAGAGAACAGTTTTTTTATTTTTTTTATTTGTGGTTATTTATTTTAATTATTTTATTCATATATTAATACCTAGTTGTATAGTTTTTAAGATGTAATAAAAATATTATATCTAAATAAGTAATATACCTACAGTCTGCAACATTGATCTGTGACAGAAATAAGAAACATAAAACAGCAACACCCGAGGCGGATCATAAATTTAACTGCCGTTTTCTAAAATTAATAACGCATAATTCTAATATAAAACCTTAATGAGTGGCGAATAAAGCGATAAACGGCTAATTTACGATCTGCCCGACCAATAAAAACTTAGCGATAAGTAATCTTAGAAATGGAAATCAATTACTTTGTTTACGTCCAGTTTGTGGCGAGTTATGGGGTTTTTTTTCGTCGTTTTTTTTTTTGTTTTCTTTAATCTCTTTTACTGTGGGTTGTATTTTTTCTAGGATTAGTTCACGTCTGTCTTTTACTGGATGGATTAAAATATATTAATGTATATTAATATATTTTTTATTATTACTACATTAGTGAGCTTAAGTTGAAGCGTAAGCCGTCAGGTTTAGATTTTTTTTTAAATTTAATTCAATGAAGCAAGCAAGAAGTTTTGAACCGAAATTAATTTTGTAGTGTATTTGATACTGTTAAGGAAGTATTTCTCTTATCCAGAGCATTTACCATTGCAACTATAGCCTTTTTTATAAAGGTACCTACATTTTAAAATGACCAGCAGACAAAACAATTACCATAACCATTTGATTCAACAGAATTAAAATTATAATATGTATTTAAGATTTTGTAGGACACGATAAAAATTAACATAATCATATTACTTTACATTATATTACAAAAATATTCAAATTGAATGTGTAAAATAATAATTATTTTCGTTAATTACTTTTATATTTACATGGCCATATAGGAATGCAGGAACATACTACTACACTTGCACCATTAAAACTACCGGTATTTGATAATGACCTTATAATATTTAAATGACATTCGTTAATAGACTACTGGCTGGAAAGCTCTGGTATTTAATTACCTCCGTCAAATTGTACAACAAAGTGTTAATTAAACAGCGATATGATTACCTGATAGGAAATATTACAGGACCAGGCACTCAATACTAAATTAAGAAACAAAAATGTAAGATAGAGAAATGAATAAAGATAATATAATTCCAATTATGTGCCTTACGGCTGCACCAAATAAGTCCAGTTCAGTAAAAATAGACAACTAGTGCCTGACGCTAGACTAGCTGTATTGTGTGATAATGTGAGTATGTAAAATCATTAAATAAAATAAAAATAAATTATGCTGGACAATCCACAGAGCATCCAGCAGAGCTTGTGTTATGGGTACTAGATGACTGATATACTTAATACATTACATAGATACATATTTTTTTTATTATAAATAGTAAATATCCAGAGCACCCAGAAAAAAACTTTGTAAATCGTACAAACATTTGTCCCATGGCGGCAATCGAACCCGCAACCTCCTACGTCGCAGGCGGATCTTCGCCCGCTGCACCACATAGGTCGTCTGAATACTTTATGTCAAGGAATACTTTAATTCAGAATGTAATTAATACTTTGAGTGTGATGTCAGTAAATATTGTGATTGTTTAGTGTGATAAATCTCCAATAAGCGCCTTTAATCATAAATGGTATCTCAAATCCATAACTGAAAACAAATTTTCATACAAACCAAAGGAGTATAACACATTTCATAAAACTACAACCTCGTACAATTTTACATCCAAAAATAACTTATAAAAAGTCTATAGCAGAATTAAATTGTCGGCGTTGGGAAAAAATAACGTTAATTTGCACAAAAATACAAGTAATATATTTAACGGCGGTATTTAAAATGTTACGACGATGCAATAAGTGTAAAATTCACATAACATGTTTTTAACACCAGCGTTGTGTATACGTTTCTCGATATAAAATCGGCGATCCCGATTTCGTATCGATTAAATCGAGTTTTTACGATATCTCGATAGATAAGATAATGTGGAGTCGGTGTGCATTATTTTTAATGTACTTTAAGTGCGTTGATAGTGTAATTTGGTAGCCGACTGTACACGACCTCGAATTTAAAGGACTTTTTATGTTAAGTGCGAATGAAATTGCGGACTTCAAAATGTAAAGTAGCAGGTTTTAATTTTAATTTATTTGGCTTTAAATGTATTTTATTGTATACTGCTATAAAACAATAAAATACGAAAATATATTACATAACTGCTGTATTTTATTCATCTAGTGTGGGACCGCCAAGTTGTGTTGAATTATTTCAAAATCTGGTTTTTAAAAATTAGTAGAATAATAATATATTATAGTTCATTATGAACCTACTGCACTTGCCATGTAGTGTAGCTCAGCTTATTTCATGTTATAATGCCGTTTTTCTTACATGCAATTTCATTTTACACTAAACTACATGGCAAGATACTTCGCACAATTACAGTCGATGGAAACCAGAAGTCAGACAACTTGCTACCAGGATTACATAAAAAAGTGAGAACATGCCATAATCTGTTGAGAGAAGTAGTAAAATGTATCAATTTGTAGAAAAAACGGCACACGTCTACTAGAAAATGAGTCTCGTTTGATATTGACGTGAGTCTATGCTGTGGGAAAATATAGTAAAACGTCAATGCAATTTTTATCGATAATTTTGTATCCCACTCGTTTTTGAGTTACAGCTCTTAGCTATCGATGAAAGTACGGCAATCTGCTTCAATAGTGAATGAATTTCCTCGGAGGATCTGCTAAAGATGATGAAGAGGATTTATTTATTTATTCATATAACAATTTGCACTGTGTCTGAATTACATTAATAATTATCAGTAAAAAAATAGTCCAACATTAATTCATTATGAAGCAGATGGATACCGGCAGCGCAGGACCGATCGTTATGGAACTCTTTAGCTTTTATTTTGGTTGTAATAATGAAGAGGGATAACATGTAAACACTCCTTCTATTGCAAACCTCAGAGATATTAGGTTTCTATCAACCGATCACTCAATTTACAGCTTTTACAAATAATTATTTCTTTACACCATCCCAAGCGGATCCTGCAAAGAAACACAGCAACACTCTAATTAATTCACATCAAACGTCTACACATGGACACTATCCAGCAGTGTCTTATACTTTTTGCGTCAATTACACATACCGTCGAAAGCCCCGCGAAACTCCGGCGTCGCAGGATTTTGTGGAATTTTTATTGGCGATACATAACCATGTTTGTGAGCCTATGAACTGCGGAATGAAAGAAATTACGTGCATTTGTGTAACGGTACGCAGCTGTGTGGACACTGTGTGGTGGTAGCCATACCGTCATTCCTCAGTTTCCTTTACTTATGACAGGGGCTTATAGGTACTATATCTTTTTTTTTTTACTTCAAAAAAGGAGGAGGCTCTAAGGTTCAATGAAGTTCGAAAGAATGTTTGTTTTTTTTTTGCATGGTCACCGATTTTTCCCTCCGATTCTGAACGTTATTTTTTTGTTTGAAAGGTATAGGTAGTCTCTGCACGTAGTCCCATTGGCAAAAAATTTGGATCTGATGATAGGATCCAGGATAAATCCAGGAAACTCTTCAAACATTAGGATTTGGCAGGATTTTTAGGATCAAGGATTAGGCAGAGGTGAAGCAGCTATATTAAATCCAGTTCAGCTTCTGAATATCTATCTTATTGACGATAAACGCACATATGTATGTACATGATATGTCTTCTTCTTCTTCACACCAAATGACCTGCTAAAACACGGGTTCCCAAACAGTGAATCGCCCCACTTGGGAGTGTAAAGTGACGCTTGGGTGCGCCCAAAAAAACAAAAACGTAGAAGTGTATGTAACCTAATTAAGTTATCATTGCGCACATGCAGTGAACATAATTGGCTCCTTGTCGTTTACCCTAATAGACAAGGGGGACGCGTACTGATTTTTAGGGGGATGCGTATGGTAAAAGGTTGGGAGCCACTGTCAGCTTAACAAACAAGATATTCGTTATGGATCATCGGTAGCCATAAAAATTAATGATGTGTACGTAATATATACGTGTGAGCCACGAGACTTTCACCTAGAATCTCTAATGTAGGTAAAAACACAACATTATTTCCATATCTGAACTTTTTCTTTGCACCATACCATCGTGCACTAACATCGGCAATCCTTATTCAGAAGCGACCATTTCAATAACTGTACTAGACATGTACAAGTCATTTATTCTTCCATTCTTTTTTTCTAGTCTTCTTGGAGAGACAAAGTTTTACTTACACATTGGCACAGGATCTCTTGTTCAAAAACTATACTTAAGTTAGGCTTTCCCATCTTTTTCCCTCTTAAAAGAAACAAAGATGAGACTCTATCCTACCGAACTTTGCCTAATGAAAAAATATGGCAATGTTGAAATCGAGGCGTTTAAAATCTCAACTTATAAAATAACAGAAATAATATATTTGATTTGATTTAGCTTGCAAGGAATCTTTAGTGCCATTAAAATTGTCAAATCTTTAAAACTTGTGTCCAATTTCCTGTTTTATACCCAAGATATAACAGGATGGTAATCGCTTAAATGAAGTTTAGTTTTTGGTCAAGGGCATAGGCATTGTTCTGTCTAAATCATCATAATTATGCCTAGCCTTTTCCCAAGTTTGTTGGGGTCGGCTTCCAGTCTATATCCATGCAGCTGAATACCAGTATTTTAAATTAAGCGACGGCCTATCTGATCTCCATCTCACCAGATCTCGAGGAACTGAGTTGTCGAGGGACCGGTCTCTACAAGTCCCTCCACAACCCAGTTCCTCGGCAACGCGATACCTCTTAGTAAGACTGGTTGTCAGACTTTCGGGCTTCTCCCGTAACACCTGTCAAAGATATATAAACGACAGCCGGGCTAAACGCTAATGGCTAAACGTGCTTTCCAAGGCACGGAGGTGTCTTGATATACTTATAATAAACGGTCACCCATCCACAGACTGATTTCAAAAAGCGTAGACCTAAACCTTTAGGCGTAAACCTTTGATCAACTGAGTTTAGTTTGTTTACTAAGCCACAAGTTCTTATTCTTTATGTAGAACCTAATTAGTAAATGATTATGATGATGCCGTCTAGCCAATTTCTGCCACAGCGCCTGCATTGGTGGCTTTGTGGGATGGTTGTTGAGAGTTTCGGTGTGCTGCTCTTTCATTACAATTTTTAAAATATTTCATCATCATCATTCTCGTGCCCTTATCCCAATTTATTTGGGGTCTGCGCAGCATGTCTTCTACTTCTTTAATATCTAAATCTTTATAATTAGTAAATGCTGGTAGATCAAACAAAATACCTGACAGTCTTTAATTATTAAATAATAAAACTTCACCAACCCTTATGATAAGCACAAGGCCTCTTCCGACTAGCAAGTTTTTATCACCAAGAAATTACACAGTAGTTTAGTTTTATGCCCAGACCAATTCTGTACCAATTTGTTTTTTTCTATATAAAATGTTTGTTTGCCAAGCAATTATGAATTTACTAGAAAAAGTTAGTTTCTTGGATAGAAATGTACGCGTTACGCCCTATATGGTGCAGCTTCAAACATGTTGATAACTTGTCGGTAAAACTTTATGGTTGCCTGTATATGTAGTACAGAAGTTAATAAATTGTTGGTTGTTATGTAATTTAGCTTTTAGCAAGTTAAGACTTCTTTGAATGTTCTGCTATTATGTTAATAACTGCATTGAAGTTGTTAAAGTAAGTTGAAATTGTCCACATCACATTTAATACGGAAAGGAACGGAAGTCGTCTACAGACTATTCCGAGCCCCGACATCGAACTGAGGTAAATTCGGACCTACGGAGCCGAGATGCACGCGTTAAACGGACAGCTTATTTTTTGTCATTGTTTTTTTCTCGATTTACGTTTTCGTTTACGTTTTAGCTTTGGTATAATGTTATGTCTTAATAAAACAGACCCATACCTCACAGTCACAGAACAAATAAATATTTATTTCCATTAATTAGGGAGTAATCCAACTTTCTATGTTTGAAAACGTATTGTGTAAGGAATCATTTGATAGAACTTTTTCAATGAATTTAAAAAAAAATGTGTCTTGTACTCGTAGATATACTTGGTTTAAAATTTCCAATAAATCGACTCGTACTTCACCAGTATTTTATTTTAGTACAATAAATAAGTAAGCTACCCATTCTAACCCCAGTCGTTATTACCTAGGACGGCTAAAACACATCTGTCCTAATAACATACCCATTATCAAACTTTCTATTTAAAAACGTCACAGTTTAAAACCACAATAGCTTCCATTCATCATAACATCAATTGTGTCCCCCATCAGTTACTTGACATACATGTGTCATATAATTACATTCAAAATACCGGAACATGCTCCAGTTAATATTATCCTTATTATTGACCCATATAATTTTATACTGGAAAACCATTCTGCTTTTTGACATAGTGTAAACACAAATGCAGAAGACCCATAGTGTAATCCATCCACACTATGCCCACAGAGTATTTAAACAATAAAATTAATCGTTCCATTCCTTAAAATTCAATTGTTTTCCAAATATGCTTTTGTTCATCTTGACATCTATATCCTGCTCACAGTTCTGTACAAAATGGAACTTTTGTCTCTTTCCTACAGTTGTCATCATCTTACAAAAATGTATTATGGTGACGTCATAATAGCAACAGCTGCTAGACGGTTTAACGAGCGTAATAACTCAAAAGAATAATTATATAGCTAAGTGTATGAATGTATGTGTGGTTATAAGGAGTTAGTGCTCAAGAGTTTTGTAGTGACGCTACTGTGTGGTGGCCACTGTGTGAAACGGAACGTGTATTTTTCTGCCTATTCTGTAGACATCAAAATTATTTATAATAACTATGGTATAGTGGGCGCCTGCCCTGGGTTCGATTCCTGGGTCGAGCAATGTGTTATTGAGATTTTTCATTAGGATTTTTACAGTAGCAGCCCGGTGTCTGGATCCCGCTCGATGGCAATGGGGTCACCCCCTATTACATGGGACTTTAACATAACGGTTGAAATGTGGGTGTACTGTAGGTTCGCCTCTGCACAATATTGCGGGCAATACAGTCGTGATGTTATATTTGATAGTAAAGCAACCGGTGACAAAACGTCATGTATTCAATTATAATTAAAACTGCGGCAACTGCGATGATTGGTTGAATTAATTTTCAACACCCAATCGCATCACTTGACTGGCGTTTAATTTGTGACCCGTCGATAATTTATTTTCAGAAATCGAGTGTCAGCCTGCGTACTGAAAATGAACGGAAACCAATTAAATTTGTGTTATCAATTCATTTTTTTAATATTACTATTAAAAAAAAAATATCATGGATTTTTCAGTAGCAGTTCGTAGTCTGTATTTGTGGCCGTTTGATGGCAATAGTGTCGCCCACAAGGGACTTAAAAATACCTGAGGAAAAGTGGGTGCTTTATAGGTACACCTCTGCCTGACTCTACAAGGGATACAGGCGTGATGTTATGTTATGTTCTTTACAGTGTTTAATACCATTACGCCAATGCAGCTCGTTGCCATCATACTGCGAGAGTCGTCACAGTGCTGCGCACAATAAAATTCACAAGCAATTTTATAATGCACTAGTATTAGCGTTCGGTCCCACTTCCTTATTAATTCATTAAAATAGTACGTAGATTCGTCTATTTAGATTCATTGATAGGTATAGTTATCTAAATACAAAGAAAAGTCAATAAGACCTCTTGACAGTTTGAATTTTCAAACTGCAACGTAGTAAAAATAGATAAAAATGGCTAGAATAAAATAAATGTCTTGATTTAAATTATGGTAGCCCAGTGCTGGGAAAGGGTCTAGGAATTAAATTATTTTGTCTGTCTCAGGATTCGGAAGTCATTAAGGCAACCGCTAGGCTTATAGTGCTTCAAATACTTATTAGGCTAAGATAAACTAATTATGAAAACAAGAAACACAGCTACATGAAAATATTCCTATAACAAAGTAACAAAGACGGACACTCGCATCCAGCACACCATACACACTCTTGCGCAGAAGGCAATTTTTTACTGCTATACATGTTCTTATCACGTTTTTACACTCGCACGCAGTCCATGTGTAAATCATCATACATATTACACTTTATTAGGTATGTAATTATATATTTCTAACATGTGCGAATATACATCAAAAAAATGTATAGTGTACATACGTTATGTTTGATCGTCTATTATTGATTGTAATTGATTTTTTTATAGTTTCTTGTAATAGATGAACTTACTTATTCCATGCTTGTAATGGGTTTTTAATTACAGTTGGAGTTATTAAAGATTAGTACATAAAACATGACTATGGTATTAATTTTGCCAAGAAAGTGATAGGATTTATTTATGGTGTGGGATTACCGACATTTATTCTTAGAATTGCCTGCTATAATATTTTATGCTGGTTTGGTTTTCTCTAACTTATTGAGTGTAACATCACGGCTGTGTGACCTGAAGATTAAGGCAGAAGTTTACCTATAATAAACCAACATTTCGCAAGTTATGTTTGACTCTGAATGCTGGGCAGAATGACTCCGGGCTGCTACTGAGGAATTTAAGATGGAAAAACCTATTAACACTTTGCATTACTCAGGAATTGAACTTCAGTTGTGGGCTATTTGTAAATACCTTGGATATTCGATCAACTCGTGCGGCTTCTCCAGCCGCACGAGTCGATCGAAGGTCCAGCTACGCTTGCCGAAGTTTATCCATAGATGGGTAACTATCCATTAGGTACATACAAAGACGCCTCCATACGTCGGAAAGCAGTTGGTCCTAAATGTCATTTGTTGATATTTGAAATCCGTTACGGTCAGTCAGAAGCTCAAAAGTCTTACATAGTGGTATTGTGTTAACCAATAATTGAGTTGTAAAGTTTAGATATGCAGTCGCTCCATTTAAAAAAGTTATTAAGTTGCATTTGAAAATAACCTACACAGATGATGATATGGTGAATAGAGAAGACAAAAGCATTAACAATGGCTATCTGATCCTGGTATACGTTACAAACATTTTGTAAACAAGTAAATAGGTTTTCCTGTTCCAAAAATACCCACACAATTATTAAACTTTATTCAACCAAAATACATGCAATAACATTTGTCCAACAAAAATATTGTTGTACAAACACTCACAGGTAATTGTTAAAATCAACAAACAGCCAATATTGATCTCAATGAAATCAGCAAATAGTGGGAGTATTTTTAACCATTATTAACGTAATATTGGTTAAATTAGTCACAACGCAGATATTCTGCGTTTCGATTTAGCTTCCAAAAGTATAAGCAAACACTTATTTTTCGAAAAATAACTCTAAGTCTGACATGTAAAGTTTAGTTAGCGTTATAACTTCAATATTTATTTATGACTAAATAATTTTTATGACTTTTTCAACTCATCGTGAAATTGGTTATCATTTACAATGTCCTAAAGTTCCAAAAATATTAAGAAATCGTATTTATTTAAACAAAAATAAGAACATTTGGAGATATGGATTTAAATATGGAATTGGTACTGGTGGTCGTTCCACTGTTCCAAATCTAAACTCAAATGAAAAAAATTACATCTAGACCTGACAAACTTAGGAAAGCAAAATTCATCAACACGACCAAAGAAGATCTAGAATCTCCAACATAAGGGAAGGACCAGTCTATTCATAGCCTCAATCTATGCAAGGTAAATACACAGGCAAAGATTAGCATATAAACAGCTGAACATTGTCTCTGATCAGCGAACACTGCTCGGTGATAAATCTCTTTGTAAATACATACATACATCAGTGTAACTAATTGACGTTTACAATCTCGCTCTGAATCAATGTATCTGTATTGAGGTGAGTGGAACAACTGTTGCTTTGGGTGCAAGACGGGAGAGGAAGCGAAATCGGAAGCATGATTAGGGTAATAAAACTTACCATGCCAAACTTGGAGAGCCTCGTCGACCTACTAAAAATGGCTGCGCCTTATGAGTTGAAGGTTGTAGATTCGGTCACATATAAGCACTTTACTTTGTGTAAATTGATAAAGGGTAATATGTTGAGGTAACAGCATGTTGTAAAACCAACGCTTAGAAGATACTTCTCACTCATTTCATCAGAAACATATTATTAGGCCGATTATTCTTCTTAGCATTATAACGGCAATCTAACTAACGTCAGCGCAGTGTAAAGCTGCACCTATCGGGTATCGCAAATGATCGCTCATACGGGGAATAGCTCAGAGCAAAGCTGCACATATCGGGTATTGCAGATAATCTCACCTATCGGGGATAGCTCAGAGCAAACATGCACCTATTGGGTACCTATAGTCTGCAAATACCCCATCCCTCAGAAAGTTACAGAAGATGTAGTGTGTTTGCACTCATAGGAATGGTCTCAATGAGTTTGTTTAAGATAGATGGCCATCAAAGCCCCATGGTGGAGTAAATTATATAACTTTTTCATAAACATACAATAAAATAAATATAACTAATATAAATAATATGTTAGTACCGTAAGGCCTTCTAAGTTTAATATTTTTTTGGTATTTAATATTAATATTTCGGCATAGCTATTAAGCACTAATTACGTATATGACTCATACTTTAGGCGACAAATGGACCAAAACTACTTAGACGACCAAGTCGCTTAAGCGTTTACATTAAATAATACCGTTAATAAGTCAGTAGCTAACTGACTTTTTACAAAAAATTAGAAGCAGACGCTTATGATGATGATAAAACTATATTTCATTCCTTGAACTATATTCAGAATTGTGAACGAAACCATAGCGCGATTTAGCCGGATGGTACAACGCCATCTATCGAGCGAGATGGTATTAAAATTCATAGCACGCAGAAATTAAACATGAAAATAAATAGGCTACAATAACCAACTTGATTTTAGAGAAGTGTTTAAATTGGGTGCCTATTTTACTCAAACACTACGTATTACTTAGATCATACCTGGTTCTCACAAATTAAAAATCCAGCACACAACGGTGCGTCGTCAAAAGGATATGGCCAATGTCTGAATTGACGTTTTTGATTTTTTATATCTACAAATATTTGTTCCGGGTGTTCTGGGTATTTGCTATGTATAATAAAAAATATCTATCTATGTATTGTATTAAGTATATCAGTCATCTAGTACCCATAACACAAGCTCTGCTTAGCTTGGGGCTAGATGATGCTGTGTGGATTGTCCAGCATTATTTATTTATTATTATATTTATTTGCCCCAAGGCGGGAATTGAACCCGCAACCTCCTGCGTCGCTGGCGGACCTTTGGCCGCCGCGCCCGCCGCGCCACATTGGTCGTCAATGTTAGTAACTTTTGCATACGAATCTCCTTTTTGGATTGTTTTTAAATAATTATTACTGCTTATTTATTCCGGCTAATCTCCAAAACGACTGGAACTATTTGCCAGGGCTTTCACTGACAGATAACTAATGTTAGAAGGCTCAGACTCAAAAAAATAATTAGTAATTCCGTTGAAAATCCGATTCACATAGGGAACCAAGCGGATGAAGTAGCGAGAACCATCTCGTTAATTAGCAAGTATATGGATATCGATTGCATCGCTTATACCTTGTACTAACCACCAACATCGAAATGACACCGGTAAATATTCATAATTCATTTGCAATTAAACGCGTTGGAAACACAGCGGCCCACAAAATGGCGTAAATGAAGCTGTTTCATTAACTTTATCCTGTTGGTGGGACATTATAATTTACTATTCATTCCGACGTCCGTCAGTTTTGGTGTTCTGTGGTCATTTGTGAATAAATTATTGCGGTAAGTGAGACGTATTGGCGTTCGAGGGATTTATTATGATGTTTGGGGTTTTAGACTGGGTTTTAAGAAAGTGTTATTGTCTTGTTGGTCTAGTGGTTGCAAGCGATATAGCTGAGCATGAGGTCCTGGGCTCGATTCCCAGTACGTCAGAGTAGGTTCTAGAATTTCTCAGTAACAGCCTGGAGTCCGGATGTGTGTCTGGTTAATGGTAATAAAGTCCCATATCATAGGGGTATTACATGGGACTTTTATATTACTGGTGAAATGTGGGTGTCCTAACTGTCTCACCGTTAGGGAAATAGAAGCGAGTTTTGTTGTGACATTGTTGTAATTTTCTTGACGTTACTTAGTTTCAAGGTTCTTTAATGCTTCTTCTTTTCCTTGTTTAGGGTTTGCTTTTGTTTATTGGTTCTTCGTCCGTGACGTCACGGACTATGATGAAATAATTTCTCAAAAGAAAGTAAGAAAGGAAATTTTTATTTTTATTTCGCAAATCGGTCATTATTGTATGAAATTATTGTATTGTATGGCAAAATGCCAGTCAGCTAATACGTAGGTAGATGAAAATCTCATCGACTGCAAGATAATACTTCAAATTTGCAGATTTTTTAAGCTTTCCATAGCCTGTATTAAACAAAGAAATGAACATTATTTATCAATTTTAGTGCACATCCAAGAACGTCCAGTCAAAGACTAAAAACTAAAACAACAGACGGCTCATCCTACATAATGCCAGCGTCTGTTGACAAATCTCGTCTCTCATCCGTCATGGACGTCGAGGTAATCTCTGTGAGCTGCTCGTGCGGAGACGGGCGTTAAATCTGCGATGCTGTTGTGACACCTTAATACCAGATCTGCGGCCAAAGAGTGGGTCAACAGAGGGGCGATGTGTTTGAATGCAGGTTTAAACCTAAAGAGCAGAAAAACTGGCAGAATTCTTATAGTAGTCACTTAAACATGAACTGCTCGCTTCTGCTTTTTGACAAAAATGTTGGCTAATAGGATGCTGTTTTCTGAATATTACTGAAAAGGCATTTTTACTTGTTTTGCTTTCTTTGATTTAAAAATTTACCCAGGTAAATACTACTTCTCTATTTCTCTTTACGGAGTCAGTGCCTGACGAGAGAGGCAATTCCTTTACTTTGAAGAACATTAGCTTTCTAATCATGTCAATTTGTCAAAAATACGTCTGATTTTTTTCAAGTTATTGTCATTGACGGCATGGTTGGCGCAGTGGCTGAGCAATTAGCTGCTGCGCTGAGTGTCGCGGGTTCGTTTCCCGCACGGAACAAATATTTGTATGGCCTACAGGTAGTTGTTTCGGGTCTGGTGGTTTGTGTATGTGAGTTTGAATGTTTGTAAACGCACCCACGATACAGGAGGAATTCCTAGTGTGGGGCTACGTTTTTTTAAAGAAAAAATAAATAAAAAAATAAACAAATTGATTGCCGCCTTCTAATAATGTGAACATGAATTAAACAAAACTAGTAAGTAAACAGGCATTCCTGTAGTTTCTGCCTGCTCCCATGGGAAATAGGCGTGAGTATAGTTTCTGTGTGCATTACGTATTTATTTTTATTTGTGAAGGCTTAAACTTTATTACCAATTAACTTATACATAACACCATTCACTTTTTTATGGCGTTCTCACAGCACAGCGCACCTCATTCCTTAATTCAGATATGCATAAAATATTATGCAAATTCATAATGAATAATGCGATTATACCTAATCAAATCACCGTCTGTCTTTTATATACGGTAGTAAATTACAAGATTATATTAACATACGGTTCGTTAGTCGAAAGTGTTTGCAACATATAATTCATTAATTATGGTCACGACACTCATTTAAATGTTAATTATCAAAACAGTTGTAGTAATAATGATAACGATTGATATTTTGTTGGTAGTTTTAGTTAATTCTATTTATTTACATAATTTCGGTGTCCATTTTCTATTTTATTGTGGGAATGAAAGGTTATGTGGAACGGGTGTGTTTAATTAATCTGAAGTGGAAACTTAGTTGACACTTATGTTGTTGACAACCTATACATACATATGTATATAAACTCACGACTTTATTCCATGGTAAGCAGAAACTAAAGAACGGGACTTGCTATGATTCTTACATACTCCTTTTTCTTCATTCACGTCATCAAGTATTTACTTTGTGAAAGGTTTTTCATAAAACCAGACGGCACTTATTTGAGGTCAGCGCAAAAAGGTTTTCTTTTTCTATAAATGTCATATTTTACACAATACATCGTTTCTATGGTCTTCCTCTATTCCTATAACATTCATATTCGAATCATACACAATTATGCTTCCGCATCCACAAAAAAAATCAGTTAATTTCAATTAAAAAAGACGACAAATTAGACTTCCTCTTACATGAGTACGTTAGAGGAGATTATATATATTATTGTCATAGTACCACACTAATTTGGAGATTTTTCGCAAGTCACATGCATTATGTTTAGTTAGTTACGTAAATTCTAAGTTTGATTACAATTGAACTTGGTCGTTTTAAAACTAAAAAATACAGGCCTGCAATGAAGTTCGACATAACATATTTGTCTTGCTAGCAAAATTACGAATTTACCCATTTATAAATTATAAATTGACTCACCCCTTTAAAATTAATTAAAAAAAAAGTCTACACTCCGGACCATTTAAAATGACCCACTCTTCAAAACA
Source organism: Phlogophora meticulosa (assembly GCA_905147745.2). Lineage (NCBI taxonomy): Eukaryota > Metazoa > Arthropoda > Insecta > Lepidoptera > Noctuidae > Phlogophora > Phlogophora meticulosa. The sequence continues at coordinate 1,029,762 of LR990523.1, forward strand.
ATTTTAAAATAAACATGTCTCACACCAGCGATCATGCCTACGCTATATACGCTACTATCACACCATCTCCATGATATATCAGGGCACAGAACAATGACCATTTACAACGACAATCAACGAATAGTTTAAACACTTGATAACAGCATTAACATGTAACTAAGAACATGATGTACTATCAATGTTATCACACGATCTACAAGTATTTACATACAATGTCGATCTGTGGGCAGGAAGAGAGATTGTATCTTACAAATGTGGTATGGACGGCAATTATAGCTGGTAGGAGGGATGGAGGGTATGACGTCACTGCTAGGTCATGCAATGTTCGCCAAATATTAAGATTAGAAGAGTTTTTCTGATAGTGTATCAACTATTAGTATGTATATGAAGTAATCGAGGTTTTTGTAGAACATATGGATTCAGAAGCCAGTAACTCAGGAGTTTTTAAGTTATGAAACACTTTTCATCACTTTTTTATAAAGAACGAACAGCTAAAGTGGCTGTAGGTTAGCCATGCTTGTCAAAGACCGACAGCCGTTACAAAAGACGAGTCTGGGACTATTCCCAGACTCGTCTTTTGTAACGGCTATCGGTCTTTGTTCCCAATACGGGATCTCTATCAGCTTAGGAGAGGCCTCTATCTGGCAGTTTATTGATACTCTCTGGATATACACTGGTTGTAAGGATAGCCATAATCACTGCACCATTTATTAAACGTAAACGTAAAAAAATTGAAATCAGAGCCAGCCAGGAAAATGTCCAAACAATCAATAAGACGGAACTAAAACGGCAAGGTAAGTGACCACAATAAAAAATCTTCAAGTCGAAGGTGACTAATGACCAAAATCTATTAAAGAACTAAATAGGTTCTTGACATTATCATAAAATAAAAAAGACCATCATTTGACTACCGCCTTTAACAATAAAATTGATCGATCAAACGTTACATAAACCACCGTACCTAATCCCCCTCCAATAAAAGAGGCTAATCTGAAAACTCAATAAAACCTGTATTTCATATTATAATACTTAAAAAAACATGTTATATCGAGCGTTAAGCGGGTAATAAATAACGTCCCATTAATATTCAAAAGCCGACATAAAAAGTTGACTGCCAATAAATTATTATTGTTATAAATTTATTGACGCGGTCGTTAAAATATGTTTGGTTTTAATTAGCAATCGATTTCGCCAATGTAATTTATGTTAACATTATGCGGTTGGAACTGGGACGTCGACGGTGGATGTGGATAAGTGCGTATTTTGTTAGTTTAAATAAAGAATAAATATTTAAAGGTACGTTGTTTTTTTATATATTCCCATTTAATTAAATCTTGAAAAGTCACTGGTAACTTATGAGTCTTTATGTGTAATTAGAAGTGAAAGATTTTATTACAAACCTTTAATACCCAATAGTAGTGATGGAAACTGTGACACTAGTTAGTGGTCATTGTATTACTCGTCTTATTGAAATAGCCTTCAATTGCATGCAATATAGGTAACATTATTAAAAGAATGCTTCAGCGTTTTTGCCAATAAGATGAACGACTAGACGGCAAAAATCAAAGTATATTACTTTTTGTCAATTCTCAGCTCCGTCCTTATGAATCTTTAAAAGCCCACTAACCGTAGGAGGCAATGCAAAGTTTGGACATTATCATACACATGTTGAATACTAATAATGTCATTCGGATCGCGTATGTTAATGATATTGTCACTATATCGATTCTTTTTACGACTGCCTGTGTTTAATCAACGAATAATTAATCGACTTATAAAGTGTTTTTTGAAATGAAGGCTGTAAATTTTAATTTATTACGGTATTGGGAAATAATGTGGGTGATTTGTTGTGTAGGTATTTGATTGGAATGAGAACCTTTTGGTAGAGAGGAGAGGTGAAGAGAATAATTTAAATGTTTTCACTATCATAAGCATCTTAAAGATACGTGCTGATTTTTACTCAGGAACAAGTCCACAAGAAGAAAATGAGAAACAAATTTGCCCATCAGTGGGACAGTATAGAATAAAACCAATTAAGAGAAATCAAGAAAACTTCGAGTAGCAATAATACAATCTCATAAACTGCTTTAATCGCAGACTAGATCACTCGTTTTTCTATAAAATGACTATAAAATGGATGCCTTCAAACTCCGACAACCTCCAAGGCAGCAAAAACCTACGCCATGTATTATTTTTCCATTCCATTTCAGAAAAGATTTACAGCGTATTAATTAAAATAAACTGCAGGCCACTATAACGCACCCATTATCGACATAAAAACGTCAAACGTCGAAAGTAAAGTGTATCGTACACTCGCGTGCACTCAAAGTCGTGTAAACAAGTTGCGACGCACGATTAATTGCAACGCAGTGTAAAGCACGCACGTTCAATCAACAAGTGATTTGTGTTAAATGTTGTATCAATAAAACTGGTCGGATGTGTAAGTATGCGGTACAGTGGAGGAAAAAATGTACTGACTTAGATTATTTAATTTATTTTGCGTAGTGGAACTAACGCATGGCTTTTTCGCATCAGAAAAATAAGAAAATTTAAAATAGTGTTCATTACTTTTTCTATGTTTTGTAATATAAATTGACTTAGCGGGCGGACATGTCATTCGCCACTTCGTCTTTCTAGCCAAATAATAGGACTATCTAGAAGGGCGAGGGTCTTCAGACACTGTGTCATGTAATTTTTGATGTGCAACGACAACTAATTGTTATAACTGGACTTTATATTGAGTATCTTGGTTCCTATTTCTACATAACGCAAATTTTGAAACATGCAATAAACTAGTTACGCGCTAACAATCAGATGACGAGACTTGATTACTCTTTAATCTGCATCAAACTGACATTACTAGATGTCATTTATAACATACTCAGGGTTAATTTTTCATATGTCTATTATCATTACAATGATGGCAATAGTCATAATCTGTTTCATTACATCGTCCCTGTCTCATCATGATAATATATCTACATTGCCTTTAATTATACAATTTTATTCGTCGACTGTACTTTTAAGATTATAAATTATGAATGTTCTTTAATTGAATTTCAACTTTATGCCCCAACACGTAAGATGCAGAATACATTGTGTGGCGTTTGTGATTTATGATAAACACATGTGCTTGTTAGATTTATATTGCTTTTTGACATGCGATGTTTTGTCAACAATGATGCTCATTTGGTCAAATTTGACTTGTCACATGCGACGTCACCGGGAAATGTTTGTTTCTTTGTTTTATTACAACTCAAAGTTAAGAATAAAAATCATAACATGGTTGTTATGATATTTATTCTTAACTTTGAAGTTTGCTAACTTTTCGTCATGGATATCAGTTTCATAGTGTCCTGATTAGCTAATAACGATGGCGGTTTAAGTTAGCAAATTGAACGTCGGTGATCCATTACGTCACATGAGTATGCCTTAGATTGTGTCTGTCACCTAAAGTAAAGTACTTTACATTATATTAACGTAGAGGTCTACTTCAATATAATGTTACGTACTTTTAAATTAAAAAAAAAAACGAAAAAACAGAATTGAATGAGTGCTGCTCCTAAACTAACACCCACATTTCGTCTGTTATTTTTAAAACCCCACGTACAAGACTATCTACAGCACATAAATAAATACTCCGGGCTGTGCACTGAAAAAATTCTTATTGAAAATCTCTGTACACTAAGTTCCACCCGGGTATAGAACACAGGACTTCAAGTTCAGGACTAACGAGGCAAAAAAATAAATATATAAAATTTGTTTTAACTTATTTTTAATTAATTAAGTTGTTTACAGAAAGAAACACTGAATGCCATGCAACTTTTCAAAAATCACTTTTAATAACCATGAACTGGGTATAAGAGATATCGAATCATAACTTTATACAACGAGTTCAGTAAACAAATATGTGTAGACAGTTTTCATCGGATTTTTCTTAATTTTTACTTTTATACTTATTTAAAAAAAATACTGAACTGTTAAGATAACAGCTTGTGCTTCCATCTTGTGTATTAATAAAAAACCAACAGTTAAAACACGATATTTAATTCCCATTAAAAAATACGATCAACATAAACAGAACACATTACACAATAAGGTAAAATCCATTGTCCCCCAAACAATATAATTCATCGCGCGACCCACTGCCAGCTACGCGATATCGTAGAAAAACTCGCAACGACCAACATGGCGTCGATTTATTGATATGTAAATCATTTTAATTGGTGCCTATGGACATTTTTTAGTGTAATTGGCAGCTCGCTCGTTATTCATCTGCTCGATGAGATATATCGCTGGGTGTGCATACTTGCGACTATTTTGGCGCACTGCATATCATCACGACTGCACTCCCTGCACGTTTAAGCAGAGGTTCACTATGGTACTCCCGCATTTCGCCAGTTATGTCCAAGTTCAATAGGTGGCGAGCTTATTGTTACCAACCGGGCACAATTCCAGACACTAGGCTGCTACACTGAGCAATTCTAGATGGAAAAACTCAACAACACGTTGCCTGACCCGGGAATCGATCCCAGGACATCATGTTCAGCAGTACCGTTTGCAACAACGAGAGCATCCAGGCCTACAATGTGGTTTGGTGCACTAGTTTAAGATTATACTGTATATTTTAGCACTGTGTTCTAGAATTGAGATATAAGGGTTTAGTTCACACTGTGGATACGTCTTTAGAAAGATCTTTTATAAGAGTATGTATACACATCGACTGTTTTTCAAGATAAACAACGTTCTTGTGCTAGATCTAAAATATCAATGACTTTTGTACATTGACACCTTTTTAATCAATACTAAAATGTAACAAAACTGAAGAGTTTGTTTGTTTTATTTTTTTGTTTGTTTGAATACGCCACCAGTTCAAATACCAGAACCAGTATACCAGAGCTGTCCGGTATACCAGTTTTCTTTGAAAAATTCTGCATTTGATAGCCCAATTCTTGATGAAGGTTAAAGGCTTGACACTTAGGGGCGGGTCAAACCAAAGGGTACAGCTAGTCTGTTATATATACTTCCCAAATTTTGTCGCAAAACGCCATCTTTTGTGTATCAATGCATAATTTATTTGTAATTTGCAAAAGTCGCAAGTGTGTATACCCACGATCAATATTGCCACGTTTCAGAAGTAGAATTTATGCGAGTTACGGTATTTACAATAACGTGAAGTAGCCGTATCGTTTATTGTCGCGTGACGGGCGATCCGTCTTTGGATTTGAAATATGTCGTGTTTTTGTCACTTGTGTTCGGCGATTATTGAATGGTTTTGTCTTATGTGGCAAATAAACATTCCTTACTTAATTTATAGACACTGAATTTTTAATGGTTGTTTTCCTGCAGCGAATGAGTTTTGAAGCAGAATCGATTAATAACATATTTATTTGAATACAATCAAAAATGGCAGATAACAATATAGTAAACTACAAATATTTAAAGTGACCTCGAACCGAATGAAGTACCGCGCGATCAACAGTTTTGACTTTCAAGTTCAACTCTACGTTTCAATAGGACTACTCGTTCTACCGAAGAAAACCACCTTTGAATTTCACGCTAAGTAACTGTTTACCACTCCATAGTAATGATTAAAATACGAAGAAAAAAAGAAACAAAACACATATTGCAAATATTGCGCGATATCAAAAATGAGACATGTCAAAATATCTCTTTGTCTCCAGACAGAGTTTGTCATGATACTAATGAGGGATTGCAGCTACACTAATAAAAAACACGCCAAATAGGTATCACGGAAATAACTAGTCATGTTTAATACGTGAGCAAGAAACAATTACAAAAATAACAATACATCACTTCAACCCGCTCACAAGTCACACTCCCCCTAATTTCAGCAACACCACATTAAATAGCAACGCCAGCCCGATATGGTATCAGGCACAATTAATTACTGTATGCCCAGGCGCATCCTTACGGGCGCGTCGCGTGACTATGGCCCATAAACCACAGACACCATCAGTTTATGGGAGAAGCCAGCCCGCGGCTAATTGTCGCTATTATGGCTATTTCTTGAATTATTTACACCATTATTAATGGTTGTCTGTGGTAGTTCTACGGAGTATGTTTCATGGGTTTATGGGAGAAAATATTGTTGGTGGTACAATTTATTTCTGATATATGAAGTATCTTATAGACACACAAGAGAGGGACCTACATTTTCTGAATACAAACCTGATGATAATTCAGTTTCATGTAACAAAACCATTTCAACTCATAAATCAAGGGCTAACAAAAGTATTCATGATATTTATCAGTTCAACAATATATGTCCTAGGAATTAAAAGTAACCAAAATCAATTACCCGGTATACTTATTACTCTTTGAATGAGGATCATGTTGTGAAAAAAGTTTTGAGTATGAATGTGGAGGGTTAGGAGAATACAGAAAGACCAAAAGAAAAGATGGATGGATTGTGTGAAAGATAATATTATGAGTAAAAGTTGAGATGACGGCAAATAGAGTGTATGTATGAAAAAAGCGAAATGCTGCGCTGACCCCAAATGAATTGGGTTAAGGGCAGGAGGATAATGATTTATCAGTCTGTGCACACAGGTCGTCTACTTTTAACGATGACAGTACATCAACTAATTCTAGAATTATCGAACATACTCACGTGACGTATAATAATAGTAATAATTATCATGTAAGTTCGGCGTCATAAATCGTCCACAAACGATCAAGTACATTACAATTTATTAACGTCCACAATTCAAGTCGGTGCATCCAATGTTATCATTCTTATTATCACCTATTTACAAATTACGAGCCAACCTTGCTACAGACAAGTTTATCTTAAATATGAGTGTCAACGTCCATTAGTGGCACGAAGTAAGAAAGAGATGAATCAGTAGATGAATAGGTTGACACACTTGAATCTTTTGTAGTGAAGGTTGCATTGGTTGATTTTAAAGTAGCATACACATCGGTAGTGATAACTTCAGTGGAACAAAAAGAGGCGCATTAATTTTTTGTAATATCACTAAGTTATAACAATAATCTGCCTTGTTATTAACTAGCAGTGACCCGATGTTTCACATGATCTAAGGGCTGTCGCGTGCAAAATAGAGCTATCAAAATGGAAAAAGACAAATTCGGCTAGCAGTAAAGTAAGAAAAATAAACAAACTGTTGAGGTTTATTATATTAGTATGCACCCATTGGTGAAACGTAAATATGAAAAGTAGTAAAAGGGACTACCCTTTGGTCAGTCAATTGAACATGACGTTTCAGTAATTTAGCTTCATTCATGCAGGAAAGTTAAGAAGTCATAATAATTGTCAATTAGCAAAGAAGAAAATAATTATTTCTTAACAATTTATACTGTATTGTGTCGAGTGAGCTTACTGTATTGTTTTCTATTTCGTGAGGTTATTAAACGTATTTATTTAACAAATCGTGATAACTTTTCGTGATAGTTAAGTTCAATTTATTTCTAAATCACAAAGTTTGGTCACGTTTTATGGATAAATCATGTTTGTCAAATAAATCTTTGTGATATTTTTAAATTAACAGGTCATCTGAACGGTATTGCTACAAAAAGTTTCTCAGATATTAATGAAGTTTACATGCGAACAACAACGCTATGAAATATGACCCAGACTCCATATCCTCGTTTCAGTCAACGGAATGTCTACAAATAAGGAAATTGCAAGCTACTATGTATTAATATACGATATATTAATACATAGTATCTTGCAATTTCCTCCCTTTAGTTTCCGGCAGTAAAACACAGAACACTGAAGCAATAAACGGTAGTACTGCAAAAATGAACGATGGTATCCAATGTGGGTTGACAGTTGCTATAAACGGTGCAACCATTGCTCCTATTTTTGCACCAGCAGAGCTCAAACCGTAAGCCATAGTACGCAATGGAGTAGGGAACAATTCAGAAACATACACACACAGAACACCGAATGTAGTACAAGTGGCTGCAAAGCCTATGATGCCTAAGATGGAGCAACCTGTGTGGCCTGGTGGTACAAACATGAGGACTGTCATTGTTAAGCCAATAATAGTTAAACTTCCAACTGTTGATACTTTTCTTCCAAAGGTTTTGTTCAACATCATTGCAAGAGGACATGTTGGGATCTGAAAATATACAAATCAACATTTACAATTCGTTCTTTTTTATAGGAACTACATCCAATTTTTTTACTCTCGTCAATAACTGGACTTACCTGTATAGATCCTAATAATATCACAGTGATAAATACATTAGACCCAATAAAAGTGATGTATTGATTTATGCCGAAATAGCAGACTCCCGCTGAGATCCAAATTATGATGGAAGATACAGTCTTGAATGCTATGCGTTTACCTCTGAATAGATCTAAGTATGTCGATTTGCGTATCTCTTTGTCGTTGACCATCATTTCATCTAAAGCCATTGCAACGTTTTCTCTGATGGTTGCTGTGTTTAATTTGTTCCTAAAATAAAAGGCAGCTTTTAAATTCTCTGGTGCAAGTTTAAAAATATTCATCATCATCCGCCTAGCCTTTTCCCAACTATGTTGGGGTCGGATTCCAGCCTAACCGGATACAGCTGAATATCAGTGTTTTACATGGAGCGACTGCCTATCCGACCTCAACAACCCAGTTACTGGGCAACAAATACCCCTTGGTAAGATTGGTTGTCAGACTTTCGGGTTTCTGACTACCCGTAACGACAGTCAAAGATCTACAAAGGACAACCGGGACCAACGGCTTAACGTGCTTTCCGAGGCACGGAGGAGTCTCGATATGTTACGAACGGTCACCCATCCACAGACTGACCTCGGCAAGCGTAGCTTAACCTTCAATCTACCCGTGCGGCTGTTTTTATTTAGCCACGAGCTCCTCTCTCCTTTCAAAATATTCATCACATGATAAATTCTTAAGTTATAGAAAATTGATAGATTTCTCACCTTTTTGCAGCTCTAGTCATAACCTCAAGTGCTTTTTCTCCATTTCCTTTAGCCATCAACCATCTAGGTGATTCGGGTAGGCATATAATAAATACGTATATAAAAACTGACGACACAGCATATTCCAAAAGATACATTCTCCAATCTACAGAATAATAAGCAAATACTGATAACAGTGCTTGTGCCAGTCCATCAGGAATTATTGCTAGACTGCCTGCAGCCTCTCTATGCTGTGGTCCAACAATTTCTATAATAAACACTAGGCTAATTATCATAGTGCCACCTGAGGCCATTCCTATGAAGAACCTCAAGCCGTTGAAGATCCAGTAGCTTGGAGAAAATGGTACAGCTAACATAAAGACTATGTTTATTAAAGACGATATTATTAATCCAATGCGTCGACCAAATCTGAAAAATAATAATTACTATATCAAAGAAGAAGAAACTGTAACAAAGAAATATTTGAACATTTCGAAATGCGTATCACCTATCGGAAATCCATCCAAACAGTGAAACTCCAACTAAAAATCCAAACATAAGCATAGACTGCGTAAAACTAGCTTTCCATGCATCCTCACAAATCAGTCCAAATTCTGAGATCAGAGTCTTTTCAAATACATCTTCAAAATACTTGTATTCCACACAATTGTTGTAACACGTTGAATTTTCTGCTATAATTGTAGCATTATCTTCGAACTTAACGCATGCAAACTCTGTTGTTGGAGTCAGGAAGATTATCGACAGCATGTTCCATATTGCTGCTGATCTTACTAAAGCTGCTATAGAGCAAACTGTAGCTTGCCACACACCAAATGCACCAATAGATTTGACCACATAATCATCTTCAAAATCACTATCAACTAAGTTATCCGAACTGTTACTTCTTCTTCCACTTTCCATTGTTAATTTTATTGAGTCGGCAATTAATTCAGAAGCTTTCACATGATTTTTCAGAACATGAGGATTTATTCTTAGATACATCAAAATTTACTATGCCGAAATTAATACACATTGCACATTTTTAAACAATTGTTTTTTTAATTATGAGCTACTCGTTTTAAACATCGCAATTGAAAGTAAGATGAATACTAAATGATGAATTGATGAAAATAATTATGTGTTTTTTATCTGTAAGCTTTGTTATGAATACTTATAATTGACTTATCTGCTGTTGATGTAATTCTAGATCAATGAACTGGTTACCTTTGTAGGTCATGGATAAAGGTCCCTGCAGTTACGTTTGTTTTGATGACACAATTTGATATTATTATAAGATGTCAATGGTTTTCGCTACTGTGAAGTAAATTCACGAATTATTTACCTAGCTTAACATTACCCCTATAGACGGAGGGTTACGCAAAGCATTAGTGACAATGGTTAAGTAATGGTCTTTAACCACTGCTCACCACTGCTTTGCCTCCCTAGTACATGAGTAATAGGGAGCCTTTTGCCATCAGCCAGGCATAAATCTGACCTCTTGGCTGCTACTGGGAAATTCCTAATGGAATAACCCAGTATCACTTTGCCAGACCTGGGAATAGACTCCAGGACCTCACGCTCATCAGTAACGCTTTCAACCACAAGACCAACGACACAGAATAGTACAGTCAAATTTTATTAGAAAATTATGATGATGACCATGACTAACCAATGGTATGTCATCAATATAATACCATAAAAGATATTTAAAATTGAAAAGACCTCTCCCTAATAAGTAGTCGCCATTACCCAATTTATACTGCTTAAATGAGAGTCTTCGTCTTGTCTGACGCGTTTCCATAAATAAACCTCCCAGGACCGCCTTTGTTCGTTTCGTTATTTCGGCGGACGGAACCACACGGGTTGCTTGTCCACGCATTTTTTATCCGACGCCCAGCCCAATTAATCTTCCTTATCGTTCCATCGCCGCCAGTTAAATAATCGCGGCGCAGACGAGTTTAACATAAATTAAGTTTTCCACGACACCTGAGATACCCCCCTTGTGTTAAGAGCCTCGGCTACGTTCCATTTATCTACGAGCCAGGTAATTTTCAACTTAAAGTTGAAGGTATAAGAGTCGAAGGGACTGTTTCAGTAAGTTTGCTGGTCAGTAATAATGAGGCTTCGTCGAGAGATGTATATCGCAAGCCAGAAAGAAAGGTTAAGTGTGAACATTTGTTTGTTAATGCCCTTGTATAATGGATTCGTGGTTCTTTTTCGGTTGGAATGATAAGTTGTTTTACTTTAATTGATCGATCGCTTGATTTCTTTCGGGTTTTGTAAACGGTGAACGAATTTCTCTTACATGTGGACAGCTCGGATAAGTGAAACGGTAAGGGTTGATTGATGGCAGTATTTAGATTTAGTACGTCTGTTGGGACCGTATTTTTTGGTCGATTTGATAAATGATGAATTTGTATTGACATCGAGGTTGAATTTTTTTCTGGATTTTCATCACGAACTAGTCCTTATTCAAGTTAGTGTAAAAAGTAGTAGCTGTCTTCCATACTTAGGTAAACTTTGACAGTAAAGCTAACCAATTTATTATAAACTATCTTGTCACTCTTATGGGTCGAAGAGTGAGTTTAATTCCTCCTCAAGAATTGGCTTATGAACTTAACATAAACAAAAATGTTTTTTTTAATCACAGACAGTTCCAGAGATTAGGTCGTTGAAACAAAAGAAAACAAACAAACTCTTCAGCTTTATCATATTTATTTATTGTACGTGAAGTGAAAACTTCAGATCCCTTTTTTTAAATATTACGTCCACCAAGGAGTGAAAGTCTTGGCGTACTTAAAGTTTATATAGAGAATGAGTACAGAAAGCTATAACAGTCGAATTTGGACTACTAAGCGACAACTAATTACTATATCTTTACATTGTAACGTAAGCCATTCCGAAGGGCCATCTACAATACTGCAAGATTAAAAACGACTTCTAATAAAACGCAACACACAACACAACTTCTAACATTATAGACAACTAACTCTTTAGACTCACTTAAAACTTCACCACAGTTATCATAAATCCTACAACGGTGCTAATCTGGGCTGTATAAAGTATAATTATTGGCTAAGTTCAGTCAGGGTCAACAAGAGAGCGCCCTTGGACTGATAATCTCAACTTACGTCAAGTTAAAAGCCGCGTAAATCTTACTAAGAACAGAGGCGGGGTGGAAACGAGTAACTCAAATAGATTGTCTCCTGAAACTCTTTATAGGTTTAACTTTGGATATGAATTTATTAGTCATTTTACTCTGAAAGGTGTAATATTTCAACAGAGTCATCACTTTCATCAACATACATTCATTCATCAAATTACCTTAATTTATCATGTTTAAAAGCTATTATTTTATCATACATAGATAAACACAGCTTTTTCCCATGGGGGTAGGAATGAACTACAGAACAGCACTTGATACGATCCTTACATACTCCTTTTGCATCGTTTACGTTCATGCATCTGGTCATACATGCACACCGGTGCCGCGACTACTTCGCATCTGACCTCCACAACCTATTTACTGACTTTCAAGATTTTCCATGTAATCAGGTGCGTGTACTGGTGTATCACTAGATGTTGATACACCAGTACACGCAGCTGACCTATCCGAAGAACGGTCATTATTTAGCATCTCATTAATTTTATTAAAATGATTCCTATAATTCTCTATTCCTAGTTTTCCTTCACCATTACAAATAGGAGTTAGGTTTGCTTTTCTTAAATCACTATGTATGTCAAATAAACGCTGCATTCTTCCTTCTATTTGCTCAAATAAAACATACGTTTCAAAAATTGGCTAAATCAATTATCGTTGTTACTCAGCCATTCCCACTCGTGCCTTCTCTGTTTGATATTCCATACCAACGATAGTTACATCAATTTGGTTGTATTAACATCCGTAGCTATGTTATTTACAAGACTTGTTAAGAGCTTTTGAAATTTGGATTTCACTTGTGTGGTCGAGATGATAATGTGTCAAGCATTGGCTGTGACAGAAGTAATGGAAGTAAATTAATCGTAATTGAGTATAGTGACGTCAAAGGGTTGTCAACAGTCGAGTGTTTTCTATGCTCTGCACCATGTACACTACCTACATCTATACTAGTATTAGAAACAGGTGAATTTGTAATTATGGACATCTAGGAGGTACGCTCCTTCTAACTTAGTAACCTGGTAACTTAGTTCTTCGATTTCAAAAATTATTTCAGTGATGGAATATCAGAGTGCCATAATATAATATATCGTATATTATTAAGTAAGTACCTAATATAGGTACCTACATAAGGCACATAGTGAATGAGACCATAAATGATGATGCGGGAGCGAAGGGCGTTGTCGGTGCGTGCTAACATGTTAGTACATAGATAGGCTAGGTGTACAGTAGATTTAAAAGTGCAACTGTTCAGGGCCTACTGCCAAGGTTTTTACACCAGCGCTCTATGGACCAATTTTTTTTTTTTTTTTTTTGTTTTTTTAAAAAAATTTTTGTTTTTTAATCAATTACACCCAGTGGGCCAAGAATGCTCTTCGCATACAACAGAATGATTCTGGTGATGCTCCCTCGATTTTGCAACGCGTCAGGCATGTTTGCTGATGCAACAGTGGATGATTTTATGCAATAATACGAAAATATCATCTTCTCTGATATGCTGGATTCGGGGGAGCACCAACGGAATCTTAAAGATGATTTCTGGGAGTCCGGAGTCCGCAGTGCTAGAAAGACTGATACGGCTTCATGTGACGAGATGTTATGATGATGCTGACATTAATGTTTCCTTATTTTGATTTTGATATGATTATGAATGATACAATACTAATATAGTTTTAAGACATTTATAACTAATAATTTGTGGACATTCTTAGTCTGAATTAAATGCTTTTTTTTAGGTTGCGGACATAATTAAGTATCTTTTGATTATCTCTTTCTGGGCTTGAGTAATCTGTCCTTCGTTACTGTTCATCAGTTGTCAGTACAGTTACATCGTTATTTGTGGGTGTTCTATTTGTGTCATTTTCTTTTAGAGTAATGCCCAACCGGTAGATTGCGAGTTCGGCATTGGTGCACATCATACTGTACCTACGGTTTTCAAAGTCCTATTCATTTTCTTCATTGGTTTGACTACATCTAGTCCACTCACCATCAAAATACTCAGAACCGTGCCTCCAACCTCGTTAATCAAACTGCTAATACGCAGTTACAATCATAATTAGCATCTCAAGTCGGACAGACGTCACTTATCATGTTTGATGGTCTGTTTGTCTGTTTGTTAGTGCGTTTCTAGGTGACTGCTGTAACTGGATGTTGTTTGTAATATGTACGTGATTGATTAGATTGGTTTGTTGATTTTAACTCTTGCTAAAATATACTTAATTTTTATCGTGATTTGTGGAGGTTAGCATGTCCTAAATATGGAGTTGATAGTATAATTTATTAGCATGTCGTGTGACTTATATGTTTACTGAACATGTTTCATAACTGTGACGTGATTATTGACACTTCAATCGTGTCATCATGATCATCTGCCTAGCCTTTTCACAACAATATTGGGGTCGGATTCCAGTTTAACCGGATGCAGCTGAATACTAGTGTTTTACATAGAGCGACTGCCTATCTAATCTCCACAACTCAGTTACTGGGTAGCACGATACCTTTTGGTAAAACTGATTGTCTGACTTTCGCGCTTCTAACTATACCTGTAACGATAGTCTCTACAAATAACAGTCGTTAATTGGCGCCCAAACGAGTTAAAATAAAATAATGTAAAAGTTTGTAAAATAGATATTATTTGAGAAATAAAATTACATAGCAATTTAACAGAAAACCACAATAAACTAGCCCAAAAATCCCCATCACTGTAATGCACAGTGGGCACTCAGCAAAAACCAGGTGGGCAAAGAAATAAAAAGCGGGATCGAGTCGTTACGTCGGACGCGAGACGTCGTTACAAACGAGCGGAGATCTGCGATAGCCAGCTGAACTTGTGGGCGGGGACTGCACAGTGGGTCAATCATCGTGGACAAAATACCTTTTTTACTATATTACGAAAGTGAGGTTTCATTTTAAATGAAATAATTTCAGATGGGCACCTACAGTTTATGATATTTCAGTATATTTTTAATAACTATTACCTACTAATTATTTTATTGAAAGGATACTTAGTAGTAATAATTGTTACTACTAGTAGTATGGTGTGTGCCTACACTTATTGGAACAAAAAGTTACTCCACAGAACAATTTTACTTTAGTCTAAAATAATTACTCCAAGTTTCTAATTCTTAAAGGCCTAAGACAGAAAATAAACCCACTAGGTACACTAAGACAACCACACTAAAGTTTTTCCAGAAGAGTTAGGCAGAGCTGTACTCTTTGCCGGTTTTATTTAAGTGTCATGCAATAGGGGGCAAGCTTATTTCCATCAACCGGGCACAAGTCTATACTCCGGGTTGCATCTGAGAATTCTGATGGCATAACCCTATTTCACTTTGCCCGACCCGGAAATATACCCCAGGAACTCACGATTGGCAGTAGCACTCCCGACAACTAGACCAACGAGGCAGTAGGTAAAAAACTTGACTGCTTCAATTGTACTCTGAGTGAATTCCCACGGGCCGCATTTTGCAAAATTTTGTTGTTAAAATTATATAATTGTAAGTTTAATCTTAATAAGTCAATAACTATAACTACGCTATTGTATTAGGTAAGCCTGTGATGATAGCGGTATGCGTGTTAAATAAATAAAAAAGTGTGTGTGTGTGTGTGTATTAATATACACACGTATGAAGTGAAACTTTTTCATGATATCTTAGTTATAATCTTTCACTTCCACTATGTATTTAAATGAAATATTTTAAAAAGTCCATTTATTATATCGCTTATTTTCATTAAAATATTTATTTTTATGTCACTCCTCAATTTAAATAAACACGCATGGCGCCGTGACGGTCCAAAGTGACAGAGAATGTGACGATTTTTTTCAAGATGGTGTCAGAAAGAGTAACGATATTTTTTTAACATTGATTGTATTTCTGTCATACGGCGATAAAGAAGTTTCACTTCAATTAATAAAAACTAATAATACAATTAAACAGATTCTTTACAAATTATGTCCCAAAAAAACATCTGTGTTTCTCACAGTGCACATAGAGTAAAGAGACAATCAGAAGCGGCGAGCGTTAACGTTTCTCTGTAACGATGGCCGGATAATCCCCGCGATCGAGTCGACGATGCCGATCCAATTTACCCGCTACCCGGCCGATACCCGGTTACCCGGCCGATACCCGGTCCGGTTCACATCGTGTTATTTGAGACAAGTATCCCGATTTATTTTGTGACCGCACTCTGCTATTTTTCAAAGGGAGACGGGGCTTGATAAAATCCAAACCCTGTATGAGTGTAACTGTATGAAAATCGGATTGTCAAAGTATTTTACACAAATTAAAAGTAACACTCATGAGATTATTATTTTCTATATGAATATATAGAAAATAATAATTACACAATACAATTGAAAATAATAATATAATTCATAGAAATTGGGAATCAGTTTAGCGCTTGGTTTTCATCAGCGGTGACTAACTGGGGTCGGCTTCCAATCTAACCGGATACAGCTTAATACTATTATTTAACCAGGAGTAACTGCCTATCTGACCTTCACCATATAAGACTCGTTGTCAATCTTTCGGGCTTTCAACTACCGGTATCGACTGAAAGAACTCTGAAAATGACAGCCGGGGCCAACGGTTGGACGTTTCCAGAACACAGAGTCTTGGTATGTACAGGATCTACAAACCAACCTCGGCAAGATTGCTTAACCTTGAAGATCGACCCGCGTTGACATCGAGCTATCATGTAGATGAAATCTATTAATTTTCTAACTCAAAATTCCTGCAAAATTCCTAGTTTCTTAGTATTTTAGTTTTCTGTCCAAACATTTTAAATAATAGGACCATTTTATTACAATGGCTTTCAGTGATACTTTTATTCAGATAACACTGAAACTTAGCGTGTCTGAAAACAAATTGTTTTGTTTGTTGGCTCGACACAAGCTAACATAAAAGAGAAGATAACAAGTTACTACACTATTATAGTACTCTTGGATTACCATGAAAATCAGTTTGTCTTAATCTTTATTCGTGTACGAATCAACAATCTGTCTGGACAGAATTCTGAGACTCGATTTTAAAAGCCCGAAAGTCTTACCAAGGGGATTGTCGTGGTACCTAGTAACTGGGTTGTGGAGATCAGACAGGCAGCTGCTCCATGTAAAATTCTGGTAGGTATTCAACTGCATCCGGTTAACTAGAAGCCGATACTAACATAGTTGGAAAAAGGCTAGGCAGATAGCGATGACTTCATTTGAAAAATCACCGGCTACATATTTACTCAATAAATTATCGAACTGTCTCATACAAGAAATACCAATATGTACAAATAGTAAAAATATATTGATTTAAGTAAAAATGTCACGGAACCGAAATACGAGGTTTGTGTGTCGTCGGGCTCTTTGTCGTCCAATACGCATTAGCGAGCTTGTACTAAATCGACCAATCCCTTTGCTCCTTTTGCTTCGTGACTGTCCTAAGCGAGCCGACTGGACCCGAACGTTTGTCGAAGTAATTTGAAATTCGATTTTTAGAACGTCGTGTTGACAGATAGTCCTTCTGGGAACGTGAGTGTAGCGAACGCAAACGCGATTTTAACGTGTCCACGCTAAAAGTTGACGTCGGTTGACGTCGACAAAGAGAAATAAATATTTATTTATTTATGCCGCCGCTCTAATCACTTTTGTAATTCTATGGAAGAGTTCAAATTTTTCATGTTTGCTGCTACCATTTTTGTTGCTTTTATACAAAGTTGGTGGTAAACATAGAAATTCTTGTGAAGTATTGTGCCTTCTGTATTTTTAGGACGTCATCAAACAAAGTTAATTTTTGTGACGCTTCTAGAACTTTATGACGTTGACTCCTTAACATTCTACATAGTGACACGTACCCCGTACATTGCAATATACCAGATATGCTGTAGTTAATTAATATCCATATTGATGAGGGAAATAAAGCAAAAACTGGCTGTCAGCTGCTTGTCACTATGTATCCTTTAAAAGAATTATCTGATCGAGTTGAGTCATTATAAGATTCATAATTTATAATGACCTAGAAGCCGGTTAATAAAAATACTAACATATATAACAGTAATAATGGCATCTGCGAAATGATGCTTACTGCAATTGACATCGTTAACATGGCGATGAAAAGGGAGATTCCTTTTAAGCAAATAGTTAACCTGTATTAGGAATCTCCGCCCTTCCCAAGGTTTTATAATTGGTATGAAGTTATTGAGCTTGAGCAAGATATTATATAAATAAAACTTATACTACTTAATAAAAATGTAGAGTGTCGTTACTAAACCAAGGAAGTAAAGAACGGCAGCGGAGAGAGTGCATGACGACATAAGAGAGCGTCAAGTCGTTTGCCGACACGGCATACTTATCTTCATATCAGCCGGTCTTACCTCCAAGCCGCGTCAATAGATGTTTCACATCAAAACATCCCTATAAATAACCTAATCAATACATACTACGTACATAATTCTAAGTAAACACACACTGACAGTGTTTGCCAACAACTTAACGCCAAGTTTCTTTTTTGATTAACATAAGTACACTAAAATGTGTGAGCAAATAAACTCGCCGCCCGATAATTTATTAATACGCCTAAACGTGTTGTTTGCACTTCAATTTAACGGCTCGGTACTGAAGAATTTCTAAATGTTAACCTTCTTCATTACAATTTTGAACCCTATTATAGGATGCTAGAAAGATGAATTTAGATGGCAGTGTCAATGGCTAGTGAATAAGCAATATATGCCAATGGAAAAATGATTTGATTCGCAAATAGTCACCAAATGAAATGTTATTCTTGGCACGTCAAGTTTTCAACACTATTTATTTTAGATGGTTGATGCTACTTGCAAGAACTGTTTACACCAACACATCTTGAACTAACTATCATAATTGAAGACTTTGTCAAAGAAAAATACATCACATAACTTAACATCAATCCTGTAGTCCCCGAAGGGTTAGGCAGATGTGTACATATCACTACTTATTTTTAAGTCCTATGCAAAAGGGTGTGAGCTTAATGTCATCAACCGGGTACAAGTACATACTCCGGGTTGCTACTCAAAAAATCCTGACGGAAATACCCACAGACACTTTGCCCGACTCGGGAATTCAATCCAGGACCTTATGCTCAGCAGTAGTGGGTTCACCCACTCGACCAACGAGGCATTTAGAAAAATAAATTGCTGTTTTAAAACAAAACATATTTCCTAACAATCATAAAACGATTACATACAAGAATTTCATTTTATTCCCAAGAAAACGATAAAAATAAAAGCAATAAAACTGAGGACCTTAAAAGAGGGACTGGAACTACAGAAATAACACATAAGAGTTCCAAAATCGATTAAACTTAGCCAGTTTCGGAGACAGTCATTTACGGAGATAATAAAACTGAAGACTTCGATGTGAGTCTCTGACCTTATTTGACGAGCTTCGATTCTGTTCAATGTTCGCCGGTTGATTCTGTAAAACTTACCAGTGAAAACCTATTTGGAAAGAGTGGTGAAGTGAGCTGTCAGTTCAGTTCTGAAGTACTAATGTTTACTTAAATACTAGCTGTGAAATAATATAAATTGACCAATACCATTGGCATAAAAAATCATCACCATCATCCTCCTGTCCTTATCCCAATTCTTTGGGATCGGCGCAGTATGTCTTCTTCTTCCAAACATCTCTACTTACCGTCATCTTAAAAGTCACCTCCTTCCTCCTCCTCATATTATCATTAGCATGAGGTGAGTTGTACTGATAACTCTCTTCATCGCTCACTTCACCCAAGTATTCACGGGGAATCGTTTACAGAATAGCACTGCAGTTAGTGAGATCAAAAGTCGTGTCGGGTATTTATCGACACTTAAATTGACGTGGAAGAATGGTCTTCAATTGAAATCGTACAATATTTTATTGGCTGTTAACGCCATGGTTATTCTGCTTTGTAGTTATGATTTATGTCAAGGATCTTTCTAAGAAAGTTTCTCATTTGTAACTTTAAGTTTTTTCTAAAGGGTTTTTAAAAATACTACCTGTGCCTGCGGTTGCGCTCGCTACTAAAATTCGTAGCGTGATGTTTTATAGCCTTTATCAAGAATTGGGTTATCAAATGCTAAGACTTTTTCAAAACTGACTGGTAGTACTAGAGATAAGCGTGCTCAAACAAAAAAGCTAACAAAGCCTTCAGCTTAATTACATATAGGTATTAGAATAGATTATGTGCTCTAGAGGATAGCTGATGAATAAAGCTGCGGAGAGTAGACTTGAAACATACTCCCAGCTTAAAGAAGAGACAAAAACAAGTAACCAATCGTGACAAAATCTATTATGGCGATCATATCATAACTAGAAACTGTATAATACTTCAAAAAAATCTTCCTGAACTAACACTGAAATAAAAAACAATATCACATCTACCTC
This sequence comes from Phlogophora meticulosa, assembly GCA_905147745.2. Classification (NCBI taxonomy): domain Eukaryota; kingdom Metazoa; phylum Arthropoda; class Insecta; order Lepidoptera; family Noctuidae; genus Phlogophora; species Phlogophora meticulosa. The sequence goes on from LR990523.1 coordinate 1,050,204, forward strand.
CATGTGTAAACTTGAAACCCCTAGACAGCCTAAAAAGGCTGACATGTCTACCGTAACATACTTCGCCGCTTGTCCGACGTGACTATTTGAGACACGTAAAAAGAGTGATCGTATAGAGGGCAGCACATTCGAACGACACATAACTGGCCACCGGGGAGCCACTGCATTGACCATTCCGAATAAAATACGTTTTTACGACTTCATCGTCGTTTAGGGTTGTTCGAAGTTTAGTTTGAGGGTTTTATTTGTTTAAATCAACATTTTCCACCATTAAGTGTGTTTATAGGATACTTTTACCAATACTAGTAACTTCTAGCGCTGCTATTGCACATTAGGGCCTGGGTATTGATCGTTTAGAAATATCTCTGGTCATCATAAATAACTAATTTTGCTTTTATTGCCCATTGCAGGGCAAATACTTCTTCTCAAACAAACAAAGAAACATACAAAGAGGGCATTAATCACCACCCTTGCTCAAGGTGGTTTGGCGATTTTAGAAGTCTTGGGTTCATTAAATTGTTTTCTTTTACTGATGTCGGTGATGTCTTAGATTACCAGACATTACCGACATCAGTAAACGAAAACAATTTTTTCAATTCGTGAATTAAAAAAGACAGTTTATTGGGACTTGCTCGGATTTCAACCCATAACATCTTGCATGAGAGGCGAGGCCATTATCATGAAGCCTGTACACTTTTAGATATTGCTAGATACTTACTCCATTGACATTTTCATCAGAAAATAAAGCACATAATTATATTCTGTATAAACAATGTCTCTACACGTAAAAGGGACTAAGTATTTCTAAAACAAAACTTTTTTTTCGCCGAAAAAACTTACAACTACGTGCCACCCCTAAGTCAGGAAGAACTCAGTTATAGTTTCAACGATATTTACGGGAACGATGTTGCTGAAAATATTGTCTGCAATTTATTGTTCAGATTTTGTGTGTTTTCGATTTATCGCCCTCGGAGTTGTGTGGCTTCGGATAAGGTGGAAGCGAGGTTGGGTTCACGTTTTTAGGGTACCGTCGATAAAGAAAAACGTGAATAAGATACCCTTTCGTACATGTCTGGAACTGTAACATCTCAGATGTCTAAGATGGTTGCACTTTAAGCTATTCATGCCAAGAATGATAAATTAAGCTTAGAACCAAGCTACACGATAACTGACAAATTCTTGCACTGATTCGACAGATCCACTAATTTCTGTGTTGTTTTGTCCTCAAAAGACCCTTATCTGCATGGTCCTCACATGATCTGACCAAGATAATATCTGGACTGTGCCCTCAAAGCTTTGTGTTTCTTCTCAAAATAGTCAGAAAGGAAACACCAACTTTACCTATTTGTATAAATGTAGATATTGTTTGTAATAAATATCATTTCACAATAATCTGGTGTTCTAGTAACTCGATTGTTACATTCAACTTCAAATGAAGCCCTCAATTAATATTTACTTGTATATTGTATTCAGTTATATAATGTGCCTAGTATTAATATAAGCTGATTTCATTGAACTAGTACTTTGCCCACGACTTTGTTCGCGTAAATTTCGTACTTTAATATTCCGCCCACCCCCTTTAAAGCGTAGTTTTGAAAATAAAATATAACCTACGTGGGTACTTGCTGAAAATGTAGCTTGGTTTCTATTAATAAGTGAAATAATGTTTAAATTCGGTTATTAAATTTTTGAGTTTGTCCATTACAAAAGAAACAGTCAAATCCTGCATCTTCATAGGATTAGGATACATAAAAATATCTGAAAAACGATTTAGCTGTCGCAACATCAAAGAACATATTAAATGTTTCCCCTACCAGTCTATACAATTGAGCAGTTTTGGTTATGTTCACTTGTGTAGAAATGTTACTAGAGCGTCAACAAGGCTTCAGACTAGATTCGATTATACGATTGAAGCTTGTAACCGATTCAGTTGCAGAGAGGAACGAAATGGTGATATATTTTTAGTTTTCTCACCAATCTTTGCTCCTGCAAACCTGCACCAATACTGCGGAACATTTCCAAGCCCATGGGAAATAAATTCACTTCTCCAATTATATAATACTTATTAGCTAAAAACCATTCGGATACATAAATAAATATTTAACTTTGGTGATAAATATAATTGTTGAGACTATATGTCTAAAAACGGCGCAGGTCCACTTGAAAACGGCAACAAAAGTTTAGAAAAATATAGATCAAAGCTCTAATATATGAAAATAACTGACTAATGTCATACAGTACTCTAAATTCAATCACAATACATAACTTCCTGTCCCTTTCCTCCCCAAAGGGTTAAACAGAGATGTATAATAGCACCACATATTAGCACGTTCTATGTATTCATAATATTTTACGAAAAAAAAAAGTGCGAAACATATTTTTTATCGATATCGACTATAGCTCAGCACTATTCCAGCCAGCTTATCCCGTGTGCATGTAACAAGATGTCGGATTTGTACCGAAGTGATATGTTTCACAGAGGAACAACTCGTCACTGATTCTTTGTCTGCTACTGAGATAACATCATCTTATTAAAAAGAATGTATATTTTTTATGTTTAAAAGATACCGTATATGAGTTTTTAAGAAGATGGAGAACAATGTGTCATTGTTGATGTAACCATTATCACTTAATCCATAAAAATCAAGCAGTTCTGATTAATAATACCAGCCTGTTACTGTCCCTCTGCAGGGCAAAGGCGTCATCTCAAATAGAGAAGGTACGAGCATAAACCACGAGCATAATCTAGAGACGGTATAGTGATTTCAGATTCATATTAATTATAAGTCCAAGTTTCGTCAAGAAGTTTTTTTTCTCCGATGATCAATGTGTGTGTTTCCAATCCCTTTTTAAATTAAAAATTCTGCACGCAATTATTTATAAAAAATGCAAAAAAAAACAAACAAACAAAATCCAATCTGAACCCCTCCCCTCAGTTTAACCCACAATTTAATCCAGAAAGCGGCGACAAACTACAGCGTGGAACATTAAAAAGGCACTTGTCATAACCAACCCTTAGTAGAAAGGAAAAATTGGAAAAACAAAAACCAGTGGATAGCCCCAGGTGTCAGTTTTTAATAAAGGCCCAATCAGTCGGCCGCCGGAAGCGACGTCGGCGGCGCTCTTCCGCGCCGGAAATGGAGCTCGTGTTTGCCAGCGCCCTCTGTCGGCTTCCCCCGGAAACGACGGTGTCACCCCCGGGCGCAAGAACCCGGCAAAATGAACCTTGCGATACGTTCTCTCATCAGGTACTGTGGGTGTCATTGAGAAAGAATATTTTGGGATGTTTGAGGCACGGCAGAGAATATTATTTTGAGAAACAAGCAGACATATCATAAAAGAGCTCTAATAATCTTCTGACTCTAAGAAATGATAGTTGGCTATAAATTTCCAAACCAAGCTGAGGGCGGCTTCCAGTCTAACCAGATGTAGCTGAATACTAGTATTTTACACGAAGCGACTGCTTAGGTATCTGACCTCCACAACCCAGTCACTGGGCAACACAATACCCATTGGTTGTCAGACTTTCCGGCTTGAGACTACCCATTACGACGATCAAAGAACTACGAACGACAGCCGGGATTAACTCCGGAGCACGGAGGGGTCTCGATATGTAATGGATCACCCATCCACAGACTGATCTCAGCAAGAGTAGCTTAGCCTTCGATTGGAACGTGCAGCTGTTATTATTTTGCCACTAACCCCTCTGAAAAACATACCTGGTGTTTAGTGATGATTTATCGTTGTTCAATAAAGCAATAAAACTATTATGTACATGAAAAAAAAAAAAAACACAGGGCATCTAAAAATTCACCCGCATCGCTGTCAACTGGAAAAGTGCCCAAAACACTGGCTTTTGATGAACTCTGCGTGTTTTTATCAGGACAGTCCCATATTTCCCTGATAAGGTGGCCTTCCTACACTGAAGCCGCAATAAACGCGTGCCGTATTAAAACGTTTGAAGCTTGTTTTTTGGTTAGCCCGTTTGTTTGTTTGTTTGGCTGCACCCTTTGATGACTCCAAACTGAATCCCTGTTGCGGTAGACAATACAAGCTGGGGTTGAAAAAGGAAAACGAGTTTATATTGCATTTTGGACTGTGTTGCTGCAGGCGTTTTTGGTATTTATTCATTCATATATTTTTGTCACGTAATAACGGCTTTAAAAAAACATTCAGATTTTGACTCAGATTTGTTTATTTTGGGTACTTTTAAAAAAGCTGTATATACCAATTTGCAACTAAATGCACAAGTATAAAGCTTTATGGTTTTATCACTAATTGTATTTATACATTTTCTGAGAATTGGAAACCTTTAAGCACGTAAAACTCGACAAAATAACGTTACTAAATAACCGGCACAGCATCCGACGTGTTACAAACGTGTTAACAGCTTTTCCCCCCTTCCTTTACCTCCCCCTGTATGCTGACACCCCACAAGCCTTCGTAATGCTGGGTTAGATAGGACCTGGTTTATATTAAAATTATGGCGCATATGTACTTAAAAATGGGAATAAAAGGAAAACATAATTCTCCTGCCCTTTTCAAATTAATTTGCGGTCGGCGCAGCATGCCTTCTTCTTCCAGACATCTCTATTTGCCTTCATCTTAATAGTCTAACCTACGGAACATCTATGGAGTAAGAAGATAATGATCAAAAAGATATAGGTAGGTACTAAAAATAACCAGATGTGCGACGGTAGCGAAAAAAGTCTCCTACGTAAAATATAGATAGGATTAAACACAGCTAAAAATTTGACACATATTTGTTTTTACAACAAAGATGACAACAATCTATTCCTTTCTTAGTCTGCCATAAACCACGGATTAAATCCCAAATTAACTTGGCAGTTTCGTTCCAAAATCGGCCCACTATATCCAGAATGTCCCAGACCTGGGACAATGCCTCGCTAACACGTAGCGTGGCGTGATAGATGCGCGTGTCACGCTGGCTGCTGCCGCGATCACTCTCCGCCAACTAGACGAATGCTCGCGGATTTGTCACGCTGACGTCGCGACTCACGTGACGAAAAACGGCTGGGAGTTTCAGCTTTTTAGTAGCTGCAGGTGTCATTATTCTCTTTTGAGCTGACTTTATTGCTAGATCTGAAAGAAGTTAATTATATTTTTGGTTAGTTAAAGTGCAGACAGATAGATAAGCATTCGTAACAGCATCTACTCGTACCTTAATTTAATATCTACAATTAATATTTTGCAAGATAATGTTATGTTGAAAATTCAAAACATCCTTATTCTGAATGGTCGGAACATGGCGGCATAGCGTCAAATTAATTTTAATTATCGCAACAGCCAAGCAGCGTTTATACTTATCGTCATTGTTTGCGATTAACCTAAGATAAGTTGGTTTGGTTGATCCAATATCAATCTGCATACATCTCAATCAGCCAGTACTTAAGTGTTTTGTTACATATTGTTAAGAGTAAGTTTACACATTGTTAAAGAGAAAAGTAGCAGTTTCTTTGATGATGATAATATTCTTAATGTTAGTGGGTATAAATAAAATATTGGAAATCAACATGGTTCAGAATCTGTTAGCGTTTAGTGCAACACTCCCACAAACACTGATTGTATCGGTTTTTATCCCATAAAGGCAAAAGTACATAAAAGTTTACAATTCATACACAACCGTCTCAGTGAAAAGGGCTGACAGTAATGACTTACTAAGTCCCTGTATTAGTCTATTAAGTATAATTTACCGCCATCCAACTTCTTGTCATAAAAACTTTATGCCATCGCGATATTTTTCTCAAAACTCCAAAAGAAATTCAACGAACATTTTGACACGAAATTTTATTAAAAATCATAAATTTACCCGTAATAATAGTTACAGCTCACCCTATACAGCTAATCCCAAATTAATAAAATTCAAAATAAAATTATAAGCTAACTTTTATAAATATAAAATTCTATATTTAAAGTTCGCCGCTCTCGCGTTTAGTGTTGTCCGAGTGGTATATCGATAAAATATCAATTTGAGAGTCGATACCACCTTAGCACGACATGCTCGTAAAATTTTACAATCAATAAAATGCAAATAGATACCGCATCTGATGATGACACAACGATAATCGGCAATCGTTATACATTCATTAGCATTGAGGATCGCGTTTCCACGGTACGGACCGTCGCGGATGTCATTTTAATTGCGTAATAAACTGTTTGTGTGTCGGTGCTGTTAAATAGAATTATGTTTAGCTTTGATAGCATGGGTGTGGCGATAATATTATAGACCTACTGTTGTATCTGTTGTCGAGAAGGGACGTGAGTTTATGTTATGTTAAAGAACTAAGATACATACAAATGTATCTTAGTTCTAAAACATCAACAATTAAATCATTTATTATTTTTGTAACATAACAGGTAGCAAGATAAATACATTTATTCGGATTAGGATATACGATGTTATGTTATGCCAAGAGCCTGATAACTGTAGTAAGAAAATGTCATCTTCATCTGCCTAGCCTTTCCTGATCCCAACTATGGCTTCCAATCTAACCGAATGCAGCTGAATACCAGTATTAAAATGCATGGAGCGACTGCCTTCCACAACCCAGTTACTGGGTAATACGATACCCCTTGGTAAGACTGGTTGTCAGACTTTCAAAAAGAAAGTCAAAGCCCTACAAATGACAGTCAGGACCAAAGGCTTAACGTGCTTTCCGAGGCACGGAGGAGTCTCAATACGTTACGAATTGTCACCCATCTACAGACTGACCTCGGCAAGCGTAGCGTAACTCTTCTTATGAGAAGAAAATGTCAACGGATAATAAATAAATTAATATTAAAATTCCTAATTATTTCATCTCTCTATGATTTTCAGATCATCTAAGGTTTCATTACTTTTCCATACCCTCTTTAAAACCCATTCTTATTGCACCTATAAAATCACAACTCCTAATAATCACACAAACTATTTAGTTTATGTGCGACCTTTAAACCTAACATATCAAGCGTTTAACGGTGGCAAGCACTGTCAAATAAATATCAGATGTAAGATAGAGATAAGAATGAGATTAGCATAGAAATAAATAGATAAATTAGAAATGTATGTATCAACTAATAAATGTTTAATATCAACTGTGAAAAAAACAAGCAAGACATTTGTATAGTATCTTATATAGATCTATGGGTTGATCACTAGAATCCAAAATCTTTTGGTCATAAATAGAATTGTACAAAAAATCTTTGGAAGCTTTCACATCTAATGCCAAATTCAGTTACGTGTCTCAATCCCAATCAAGAGATTGACCTTTATTTGTAACCAATCAATGGACGAGTCTGCAATCTGTAACCTTAAGCAGGCGATTCAGAAGCAGCAGTCGAAGAACACGGATTGAGATTGGGATTGAGATACATTATTGAAATTGTCAGCTAGTCTACTTCTGCTACAATCCAGTTTATGTTTCACGCCGCCAACCAGTTTGCTGGTTTCTAAGAGAACTTAATGTATGAAGACGAGTGCCTTGCACTGTTTGAAGATTTAATATAAAAATAATTTAAAATATCAATTGATATCAGCTGCTATTTTTATGCCGCTTTGCACGCAAAAGTTAAAAGGGTAATTAAAATTTTATAAAGTAATTGGTTTGCCTGTCAACAAATTGAACAATCAATAAGTCAAAACCCTTGTAGCTACGTCGACCTTTAAAAGAAGCCACTTAAGGTGCTGTCACTGTTACTAAAAACGAAAAGATCAGAATTAGAAAGGTGTCATAAAACAAAAACGGTGAGAAGTTGTGACCCTATTTTTTATAAACCATAAATAAAATTATTGAAAATAATAGAGTGTGGAATTAATTGTATCGATAAATAATGGCGTGTCATTCTCTTTTTTCTACAAAATTTATTATCTCCCGTCTCCTTAATTGCATTTTAAATTATAATGTTAACCTTTAACATTAATATGGTGCTGTAAAAAAATGTCGCGTAAATTGCTTTTTTGTATATTTATTGGTTTTAATTTAGTGTGTGTCTAAGTATTATTTGATTACAACACAAGATTAACAAATGCTTTTGTGAAGTAAATTATGTTTATTGTTGATTAAATCAAATTATGGCATAATAAAACAAAACGGTGAATTTATACATTCAACTTGATATTGCCAATATTTCCTTCAAAGATATTATCAAATTGTAGCCGAGAGAGAGAGATCGTTCAGAAGTGATTCAGAATCAGAATTAGGTATGCAAATGCCGCCAACATAGGTTTCTCCCATTGATCTTCAAAAGATAACGTTTACCTTGTTTCATAAGTGGATAAATGAAAGGTAGACGTTATCAGAGCGTGAATAATCGGCGGAGAAACCGTGTAAAAAGGAAGAATAAAGACATCAATTGCATCAGGAATTTCTTTCTTGGACAACCCATAAACTCAAATATAACCAAACAACTAAATGATATGTTTGACATTTTATCTTAAATCGACTTGCCGTACGTTTACCTAGTTGCGTAATGTCGACAAACAAGTGATCAAACAGACAGACGTGTCACGTAAATCGACACGTTTCGTAATTCTAATATACACACCGAATTACACGCTGACATTATTTACAAGACAAGTGTTTGGACAGAGGGAGGCGTGGAGACTTCTCTGTGGTATAAAGTTCATTATATTTTTATGTAAATATATAATCGAAGATGAAACGTGAAGTTAGAAGGATTGTTTGTTTAAGACATAATAAGTGTTTGATTTACATGAAACAGTAATAGATAATCTTTTATAATTGATTCCCAAATGCCTTAACTTAATGTCGATCTGTAACGGTAAGTGACGTTTATTCGGTTTATACGGTGGTTCCTAAACTAGGCGGCAAATGTATTTATTATTGCAAAATTTTCAACACAAGGGACACTATTAAAACAATACACAGACAGACAATATACAGAGTTTACAGATAATTATTTATTAACTTATTATTTTTCAGAATAAGAAATACTTTCGAATGTAAGCACTACTGCAACCATTTTGCGACAGCATCTTATGGAAAAAAATATTAGGTTTGATGGATAAAAATAATAAAACATCGACTCCATTGGCCTTCCTGTTCCTACAACACCTCCGGGCGACAGTACGAATATATTAATATCAATATTTAAATCACCAACCGGTTGTCCCATTAAAACACTATTACAATATTAGCATATTTGATAAACAATCGATAATCGAGTGACAGGGCACAGCACTATTCATTTAGAATGTATATTAGCATTAAACTATTCATATACAATATAATATATTAGCGACCTTTTACACTTGGTAATTAATTTGCTGTCAGCTGCAATTAAGGCGATATGTAGAGATTCGAATGGAGATTTCTGGAGATTACGTAAAGTCCAGTTGTATGATTTATAAAAGTAATCTAGTGTCATTTGATTATGACGTCATAATAACTTCGGGGAATTGTTTGTGTTTACAGAATATGAAGGTTTTTGAATAAGTCATTAATAGAGATAAATCTATATGATTGTGACAATGACGATGCAGTTTTGCGAGCATAGATCTTTTCATATCGATCGACATTATGTCAATTCACCAATGTAAATGTAATACAACGGTCACATAAAATGTAAGCATTATTTTCAGAGTTCTTATTTTAAATAAATTGTCGATTTTTCAAAAATTTTCGATTTTCATAAACAGTATTGTCATCACTTGATCCGTTTTTGATATTATGATTGTTTGACGCTTCTTTCTTGGTACCTGTACAGTGAATTATTTTGATGAGATAAAATTATCACTCTCCTCCCTTATCCCAAAATAAAAAGAACCGAGTTTCCACTGTTATAGTGACGACAAAATAGGAAAATATATAAAAAATAAACTATTATAATTGTTATCATTATTGGTCTTCTGACTGATTTGTTACTTGATTTAATTTGATTTGCTCAGCATCTGACCTATTGGGATTAATTATATCAACTTAACTTAAAGGAATGATGTAAGGAGTAATAATCCGGTAAAACAATTGAATAAGCTAGATATATAAATAAAAATAGTCACTGCCTGTAGAATACTAAATCATTGTACTATAAAATCATATTTAACTGGCAAGTAGTGCCATAAATTCATGCCGATTGACTTTGCAACATATTTTACAACATGGCCGTTCGCCGCCATTTTCAAATGTATTTGGGCCGTCAAATTATTGTCAATATAATCTTTATGAATGAGGGTAATATAAATTTTAATTGTCGACCGTCAGATTCAGATTAAAAGTTAATCTGGTAATTAATATTTTATATCCGGCAAGCTGTATAAGTGGTTTTATTTTGTGAATTCAGCATTTAGTTTATTCTTTTGAAGAGTCGCAAATCTTAGATTTTCTGATGATTCCTAGCAGATTAATCATTCAGCTTAAAGACGTCCAACTTTGGTATAGGCCTCAAGCATATCCACAACATTATCTATCTAATATATAAAATTCTCGTGTCACGTTGTTTGTAATTAGACTCCTCTGAAATGGCTTGACCGATTTTCGTAAAATTTTGTGTGCACATCGGTTAGGCCTGCGAATCGGACAACATCTATTTTTCATCCCCCTAAATGTTAAGGGTGGTCCACCGCAAACATTTTATGTGGCAAAACAACTTTTGCTGGGTCAGTATATAGTATATGGCTGGGTAGTATTACTTATAAATTCAATTCAGTGAAAAATATGTAGTTAATTTTTTTTTTATTGAGAAAAGAGAGGAAAGGCCAGACTAAAAATAGATTCACATTATTGAAATTACAAAAATAATTAAGGAACGAAGTTTCTCACAAACCATGAAACCAAAATGCAACTGTATTTTCGTTCCCACAGTCTGCAAACATACTGAGCTTACTTCACAATCAGCTGACATTACCTATTTCCTTCGCCCAGATGACGGCAAGCAATCATGCTATAAAGCTAATGCAATAAATTAAATATTTATCGCTAACAGCTCATGGCTAAACGTATTTACTCATACAAGCTGTTTGTAACTAGCCGTAACAAGGAGAGTCGTAATTCCATCAAGTTTTGGACACTATATAGCACAGGTCAGAAGGCTCACTTTTATCCTTAGCAGGACAAATGAGATATGATAGATGAAAGAAATTAAAATTAGTAAACGTATTACAAAACAGTATTGTCGGCTTCATGGCTGCAGCAAATAGGACCAGTTCAGCATAAGAGCGGACGCTGGTACTACTGTGATTTGGGAAGAAAATTCATGTGTGATTTTTAACTTTTATTGAATCGTTGTTTCTTGATATGGCTAGTAAGGAGGTGACTTCTGAGATGACAGCAAATAGAAATGTATGGGAGAAGAAGACATGCTGTGCCGTCCCCAAATAAATTGGGATAAGGGTAGGAGGATGATGACCGAAGTCCTATTTTGGAAGTGAACCTTCTGAGTGCCTACACGACATCATCATAAATGTCTTTTAACCTCATTGCATATTCAAAGCGTAAACCATTTCAATACAAAACAAATTACCATTTACGACTGTCGATAACAAATAAAAATATTTATTAAATAAGCACGGAACGACAATAAAACGCGAAAATTAAGCTTCAATAACGTTTTAAAGTCGTGTAATAATCGTAAATTAAACGTTTACGAGCGTACGATCGTTATGTGACTTCAGACGTTCATATTACCTAGATACTTAATGGACAAGTGGGAACTTAGGGGCTGCCTTATGTCCCGTATATCATAATTGTCGTGAGTGCCTATAAAGTTCTTTACGCAGACTTCTCTCTCATGTTAGGTAACGCTTTGTCTCGGTAAGTTTAGTTTTATCTGTTGTCTTCAAGCCATGTTTGTTAAGCAAGTAATTTGGTTGTTCTGTTATTGAACAGTTTCTATTTATAAGGTATGTTGGACTCTTCTTCCAGCCCAAATGAAACTTCGTCTTCGTCTCTGCTTTTATAAATGCAAATTTCCCGCAAGACAATGTACAGACGCCAGGACATCAAGCTACCCCAAACTGTCAAATTTTCCAATTGAACATGAACCTTATTTCTTTGAAAAACTATCAAAGAAATTTGACACATTGGAGTAGCTTGATGTGCTGGCATCTATCTGCATTAATGGAAAACGAATGAAGAAGTTTTTCTAAGACTAAGCGCTGTAATGTAGTGGAGATGTACATAACTCTAAATTTCAAGCCTCTACTTTTATGTCACGGCTTCCGCCAGGTTTTGTACCAAATGCAATTTCGCCTCTGCTAAGAGAGCCTCCATTCCTTTCTAGTCGATTTTTAGTTCTACCTATTCCATCAAACTACAGGAAATTATGGCTTACTCACAAATCAAGTCGTCGGTGTCCCATAAATTGGCAGCGATGACAAATACGGACTTTTTAATTAGTCTCGAGAGCCATGAGCTTCGTGACACATCAGTTAGCTGCATTTATACTTCAATGCAATTATAATGAACATATTTAAAATATCAACTACTGAACCCAAACGCGATAGACATCATCACAGCTATATCTTCCATCTGGCACACTGACGGAACCCCGCGGCGTCTGTTGCCATTATTAGGACATCGATTAACTAATATTCTGTATAAGTTTTCGACTATTCATAAGCTTTGCCTCATTAGTTTTAGTTTTGATGTCTTCCGTGAGGTTTTAAAGATGTTTTTGCAGTTCGAAAGTTGGTGAGATCTGTGTATGAGTATCTTAGTGTTGAATAGAACTCTACAGGAGGTCTATGCGTTGGTAGGATGTTGAGAAAGCGGTGATTTGGAGACTAAATTATTGGATGGCTTTCGCCAAATAACAATTCGCAATGTGCATGCTTCGTTAACATAATGACTTGCCTTCTGTGATGTTTCATACAAGACTTAATTATGAATATCAGATAATCAATCTGTCTGAGAAGATTTTGGCTAAATAAAAACAGCACGGTAAGATCGATGGTTAAGCTACGCTTCCCTAGGTCAGTTTGTGGACAGGTGACCGTCCATTATATATCGTGCCGGCCTCGACCCCTCAAAGCACGTGAAGCAGTTGATCCTAGCTGTTATTTGTAGATATTGGACAGTATCGAACTCAATAACCCTAGTTAAGGCTGGTTGTTGAAACACGCACGGTAAATAAATATTAAAATAAAAAAACGAAAAAATTGCATATCTCATAGATAGACCAAAAGGTTCAATTCAACGGTAAAGCTAAATAGCTTAAACACAGTAGCTTGTAGATACAACAAGCCACACCAACAACGCTGTAGCTCTCCTTAATCCTCCAATAAACAGTGCAAAACCAAATAAATCTGAAAATTGATACTTCAGCCAGCCAACTGACGACACCTCAGTTCAATCCATAACAGAAAGGCTATCGGCTACTTGCTCATATTACTGCAAACACTATCTTACATCGGCTGTGTCAGGCTACTTTACTAGCCGATTAAGATAAAGATACGCGTTTAAAGATACTTGCTAATACACCAGAATTATGGTCATATTGGTCGTAAAATTGTTGTTAGTGGTGTAGCGACCATGAGATCTAATGAGAGTCTAACTTTTCAACGTATTTAAATTCAATAAACATTATCCTCGTGAAACTTAATGGTTTAGATAAAGATGAATAAACATTTACATAACACCACGTCTGTAATTCCCGAAGGGGTATGCAGAGATGTAGGTAGGCGTAGAAACACATTTCACCAGGTATTTTTAAGTGTCTTATGTAAATGGCCGCGAGTTTATCGTCATCAACCAGGCACAAATCAGACTCTGGGTTGTGAGACTGAGAAATTTCAGATGGAAAAAACCCAATATCACCCGGGAATAAAACTCAGGAACCATATGCTCATTAGTAGCGGTTACGAATACTAGACCAGCGAGGCAGATAAATATGTATTTCTTGCAATATTAAAAGTAACATTAGGTTGGTCTGATAAAGTCGCTGTACTTACCTTCATACTTCTCCAGTATTTATGATGCGTATGGCCATAAAGTTCTTGATATCAAGGGTATCGTGTTACCCAGTTACTGGGCTGCGAAGGTCAGACTGGCCAATGCTCTATATAAAATACAGCTGCAGGTGGTTAAACTGGAAGCCGACTTCAACATAGTTGGGATAAGACTAAGCAGATGATTATGACAAAAGTTGGGTCCTTTAAAACTAACTACATAGTAACTGACGAGAGCACAGGTGCATTATAGGTTTGCATATTCTCGATTCAATTAGAATTGGAGATTTTGAGATAGGTAAGTCAAAAAGGCTTCTGCAATTCTTAATCGCATGTAAAGTGAGCCGACATCCGATAAAAAGATAACCCGATTAATATTCGCTCGGCCTGCAAATAATACACGTAAGTGCAAAGATATTAACCAACATATATTATCATTTATCGGCACAAGCCGCTTTACTAAGCCGATTGAGATAAAAGTACAAGGCTTAAAGTACTTTAAGAAGTACAAATGGAGTCACAACTGTACTCGGTTTATGACGATGGTTATTTTATGCGGCCATTTTTTATTGCACGGCAATGTATGACGTGAGGTGCAGCTCAAGTGGTTGGGAGTTGGGACTCAGTACGGGGTATTTTTTTATGGTGTCTGCGTTTTGATATCTATTCTGCTGGTATGTTTTCTTATAATGTTTTTATTTCGTCGGTCGTAAATGTCAAAATATATCACTTTTCATATACTGTTACGGTGGTAGTGACTGAAGGAGATATTATTGCTTATATGATTCATGAAGATGGCGACTACTGAGCTTCGTGTAGGTGATGTTAACGCTAGATAGATAGATGTAGTAATTATGCTGCAGTTATAGAAACCTTTTTCTACAACTGCAGCATAATTACTACATCTCTAATCACCACAAGGTATCTTGTGGTTGCCATTTCTTATTCATTGCTTGCTTATTTTACAAAATAAATTACTGTAATATAATACTTTGAAAAATAAGCTATGTAGCTAGTCAATCTATCTCTCCCTTACCCTTCGAAATATACAAGTATTTCAAAAAGGATTTGGCGGAGGTATACCTTTTTAGTCTACACACGTTTCACCAGTTATGTTTAAGTCCCATGTAATAGCCTATTACCATCAATCTACCACAAGTCCAGATTTCGGCTACTACCTAGCATTACTGCCAGAATAACCCAGTAAGCTACCCAAACTGGGAATTGAACCAAGGGGAGACCAAAGAGGGAGTCAAACCTCTAATAAAGCTTCAAGCCTTTTATTAACATCTTATTATACCTTGTGGAACGCAAATAAATGAATATGAAATATAAATAGATATAAACAAATAATATTATCAATACAAATATGTCTAATAAAATGCACTAAATAACTTATTCTTCACCAATCTTTGGCGAAGAAATCTAGACTCAAAAACAATCCGCATTCAACATTATACCGTCAACAAAAAAAAGTCAGACACAAGAAACATTAGTGTCAGCACTTGACAAATGATCCAGACGGTGCACTCTTTAGCGTCACTGTCATGTATAATGCAGACACTGAGTGCCAGACAGATACTTTTAGGGTTCCTTACCAAAACAGTGAAAACGGGACACTATTTCTAAGCCTACAACCGACTGTCTGGCAAATTGTCCGTTTTTCATTAAGACTATTTGTCTCCTGTCAACCCTGCATATTTTAATAGTAATATGGAGCAATTTGAAATTTTGTAATCCACGGAATATCACTAGTTACTGAAACTTCTGAATGGCAAACAATTTTGATTTTGATATCCTATTTTTTCGCAATAAAGAGGAGTGCAATATTTTAAACATTTCTATAAAAACTAACTATTACAGTTAAAACGACAACTGAATATCTACACAAACTTAAATATTTGGCATTGCAACATAATATGACAATGCTTAGTTTCTGGTCAAGGTATGAGAGTGGGTCGCAATATGTGTCCACAGTGTAGAAAATTCATATTTTGTAATATATCCTTTAATTCCATTTGGTGGTAGGGACCCATCAGGTCACGCGGCCGATTCGCACTTGCTCGATTTTTACCCACACGATACCCAATACCGCCGAAACTTATGGAAATTTTATTGAAAATTTGTAAAAAACTGCTTAAATCTATATGTTTGGTGCTAAGATTGATCGGTGTTCAAGAAAATGTAAAATTCAAAAGACTGATGCAGTTGCTTATTGATATGCTAAAAATACATGGCAACAAGTTAGATACATATAAAGTAAATAGCGTCATCCCTCGTATATACTTCAGATGCTGGACTATAGTGAATGTATGTTGCTACATGAATTTGGAGGTGGTTGATGTAATAGTGATTTTGAAAACATTAATTGAGGGTGTCATGTCAGTAAACCTCTTTATGCTTATGGATAAAAATGACGATGTTAGGCTTCAAATGTGATCTTACTATAGACTCAATCTTGAAAGAGCCTTAACTCCTAAATTACTCTCATTACCGTTTGGCGTTTAGATTGTTATCAGCTGTGTCTGTTTTTGCACTGTCACCACTTATTTCAACTGTCTTTATTAAGTTATAGACATTTTCGGGTATTCCTTTCTTTTGTAGAGTTAGCACCAAGACAGTCCCGCTTTAATTTTTATTTACTAAATATACGACGGCACTTTACTTTAGCACTACTGACCTCTATAACAAACTAAGCCACTATTACTATTTATATGTCACCAGGAAAATAATCCAAGGTTCCCAAAAAAAAATCGCAAAAAACGGAACTCTCAAATTTAAAAGACAAGAGCAAAACCTTGGGGTTTATTAATGATAATATTATACTCTGGACAGGCAGCAGCATCGAATGAAGTATGTTTAATTCATTTGACACCAGAATAGATGTCTCCTCGACAGATGCATGATAAATGGTGGCTGTACTGTATTAAATGCAGTTGTCTGCAGCTTGTGATAAGCATAATTTGGTGATTTAAGAGTCCAGGTCACGGTGCATAATAAGGAAGTCTGTTTCAGTACAGCATGTTTTTTTGGAAGTATATTTTGTTTTACATATTACTTTAAGAGAAACAAAAAAATCAAGAAGGAAGTTCAAGTTTGGAAATCTGAAATCCTGAAAGACTTTGATTATTATGAAAACTGGTATAGAGGTATGGAGAGAAGAAAGTAAAGAAAAATGGGAATCAATTGCTATCAAAAAACCAGAAACATCTTCTTGAATATAAAATTCTCGTGTAGCAATGTTTGTTACCAAACTCCTCCGAAACGTCTAGACTGATTTGTTTAAAATTTTGTGTGGATATTGGGTAGGTCTGAGAATCAGCCAACATCTATTTTTCATACCTAAATGATAAGGGTGGTCCACCCCAAACATTTTATATGGCAAAACAACGTTTGCTGGATCAGCTAGTATGTAAATAAAAATGCCGCATTTTGGTATTGTCATTGTGTATAAGAACCTCATTTTGTATATTAAAATAAATTACAATATAGGCTACTACTTCACATGACGCTACAAGTTTTTCTGAATTGTTAAACAAATGCAAATTGTACAGAAATATTTACAACTTAATTATTGCTTTTGGAAGGAAACCCCACAGCGACAACGATGCCTTAAAATTATATATTGTTTATTCGTGTCGTCAATGAATAAAACTTCATATTTATTAGGTTGATCTTCCTATTAATTGTTCTGGTTCAGAATATTTTTTATGTTGTGATGGTCCAGCTTTTTAAGACGACTTCTCATTCGCGAGGTTGTTGGTTAAAATCCGAGAGAGTACTTTGGCTTTTTCCATTTTTATTTTATTTTATTTATTTGGGAAAACAAACAATTGTACAATGTGTGTTTATTGTACTTACCTACTGCCTTAGAAATTATCATAGGTACTAATCAAATTTTATTTAGTTTTTAACTGTCGCACAAGCTATCAATTTTATTCTTTGAAATTCCTTTGAGACAGAAAGAAAATTTTCTATGTATTTGAAGAATCCTTTACCAAGCAGTGGGAAAGTAACAGTAAAGTACTGACTGATTTCTATATTGTCAAATCCTATAAGTTTCGTGACTACACTTGACACATACTACATTTGCCTTGGGACAAATGTTTGTACGATCTACAAAGATTTGTTCCGGGTGTTCTGGGTATTTTCTATGTATAATTAAAAAATATCTATATTGTATTAAGTATATTAATCATCTAGTACCCTTAACACAAGCTCTGCTAAGCTTGGGGCTGGATGATGCTGAGTGGATTGTCCAGCATTATTTATGTTATTTATTATCTTCTTCAAAATGTTCTAGAGTTTAAAAGCTACATTTTCTACAGCAAATCATCAACCATCAGCTAACAGTGTGTATTCTTGCAACATATATTTCTGCCAATATCTTTAGCCTCGTGAACATCACAAATTCATTGGCTGTTAATGACGTATGGTCCAGACAGAGCGTTCTAGAGTTTAAAGCTGCATAATGTAATCGTCGACATCGGGTCACCGCTGCATAATGCACGAATAGATTCAATGTTGTATTTTTAACTTTCATGTATCTATCTAGAAGTGTCCGTAGACACATATGGACACATAATAGATAATTTTATGACTGTTAGCTGCTCGGCTATTATTTTTTCTAGGAGCCAATGTTTGTCTTAATTTTATTTTATTCCACATAATGCTTACTCGCGGATTTGTTTCAATTCATTGATGTATCAAGGCATATAAAGCTTAGTCGTTAATTCTGCGTACATCATTGGGTATGCTGTTTTTGGGTGTGTGAGAAACAGTGGGCAAAGTTCTTCTTCCATCATAGAAAAGGGAGCATCTTCCGATCATGCGGGTACAACCTTCTTACTCAAACATCCAATATAACTCTTCAGCTGATCGATTCACCATTATTTCCACGTCATTACTTTCATACTTCACAAGCCGAACCACCCAAAAACGGACATACCTATCACTGTCTGAACCAAAAACTGGCCTTACTTAATGATCAGCATCAAGGTGCCCCAGATTTTTTTACCCATTTGATGGATGGCCTCAAGGTGTTCGTTAATTAGTTCGACAATTAGCTTCCCCGCCTTTGTTTGATGAACACCGTGACAGAATTCGGGTTCGTTCTCGTACGAAAAAGTTTTTCTTTGTCAACCTTAATTAATAAAGACAGTTATAAGTATTTTAAGTGAACGAAGAATGGATGGTATGGTATAAAAAAGGTTTTTTCAATGAAAAGGCAGTTGCTTTTGATCGGTATGAAAGGTTTTATGAATTTGTCGTTTCAGGGTTCCAACTTTAAAAGGGAAATGGAACCTTTATGAGATCACTTCATGCCCCGTTGTCACAGAGGATTTTCTGAGGACTTTCGTACTACATATTAATTTTAATTTTGGCATGATGTTAGGTTTCGATGTCGCACATACCAACTATAGTTAGTCACGAGATAGGTCTTCTTTTAGTTATTTCCAAATATAGTTTTAGTAAAATAGTTAGTGTAAGTTATTGATTGAAGTACTTTATTGAACGAATTCAATTGAAGGAATTCAATTGAAATCTCATACTCTTTAGGCAAAATATTCTAATAAAGCGATATACCTATGAAAAAAAAGACATATATATGATTTGTTTATCTAAACTGCAACAACGATAATCTCATGTACAAACCACAATTAGTGACTTATGAATACCATAGTTTTAATTGTTACCCTTTGCCATTATGAAACTGAAGTGTAATGCTTCAACATAGTTGCAAAAATGGTAGTTGCATGTATGTGCCATACACACGATAATGAACGATAATCACAGGGTGTCAACAGCTAGCTTATCTCCTGCACAGATAATAATAACCTAACCACAGGTAATGTGTTGCTGTAATGACTAGGTGTTGGAGCGTGGCAGAATTAAAAAATAAATAGCCATGGTATGTTTTACTATCAAAATTATTCAGTACTAGCTGAGCCCTCGACTTCGTTTGCATGGATGTCGGAAAATAGCAATGTGTCGCTTTGAGAAGATGTACTAACATTGAAATAGGATGATCCTCCGACCTGACCTGGTGATTTTTCCTTAAAGTGAACGTATACTACCGTATTTGAATCAGATTCACCATTTTATGGGTATATATTTGAAAAAATTAAAAAAAATAATGTTTTTTGGTACATTTGGAAAAGCTGTTATTTTGACGGTACACATAGATATTCCAAAATTATTTATTTGTAGAAATATAGATGCAGCAATTTTATTTTAATAGACCCCCAGCATAAGAAATGAAAAAATAATCATGACATACCATAATAATAATAATTCCATCTCCTATCTTATCTATCACAAAGAATTACGCTCTGCTGATCTCAGATCTGCGTGGTCATTGCATAGTACACAATCAATGGCTACATTGCGTTACCTACGTTGTCAAGTAGTCGTATTGTTCACATATATGAAGCAATGGATTAAGAATTACCTTATTGGTGATTTTTTTTATTGGTGACCAGTAACACAGGCTTTTTCTAAAAGCTACTTCAGGCACCAGTCTCTTTCAATGGTGGAATATAACATTCGACCATATTGTTAATTTTTAAGTACACCATTATTGTGAAGAGAGAATAAATAAATGAATTGAATTGAATTTCCTGCATTATGATAAAAAATATGTTTCGTAGTCGGAGTGCACTATTTATAAATAAAAAGACCTCACTGTCCATACACCAATCGCTCTCATCGATAAAGTTTACTCTCTAAACTGGTTCAACCAAACAAAATCAACTCCTTAACAGGAGTAAATATTTGTTCCCTGAGCGTGCAAATTGCTGCTACATTACATAGCTCCTGATAGCGCTAACACGTAGCTGTCTGTCAGACAAGACGTCTTGATTACTCGCCACTTATTCACTGCAACAAATATATAAATTAAAAATAGCCACACAGGTTGTTGACTTGGTTTTTTGTGCCAGGATATTCTTCTGATGATACAAAGTAAATAATGAATACGTGTATAGCTAAATTACGTCCTGAATTGCAGTGGTTACCAAAATGCGACTTACAAAATATTAACCTTCGTTGTTCCCTGAGCATTTTCACCTTCTGGGATATTTGTGGGGCTCTGGTATAGGTACTAATGAGATAATCACTAATTTATATTAAAACAACCATTGGCTGATAGGCTTTTGGCATGTAATCTTTCATTTTAAATTAAGTTAACACTAGTTAGCGTTTAATGCTAATCTGATACTTCGGTAACTAGATAACTATAGTACCATGCAATCATATCAATATATCATTAAAGAATACCAGGGCGTTCAGTATTCCCGACATGTTTCGAAGACCACCAGGCACAAATACCACCAAATTGCCTCCTCAAAAAGCATTGACACACCAATAACTATGTAAATTCAATCATGTACCACAACAAAACAAATAATCAGACAACTAAGTATTCGAAAGCTCACCATAACCATTTAACTCTACTAAGAATCGGCGCGCAAACTGCGTTTCGTCATACTAAAATGTCGTGTGAAAATCGCGGCTAAAATACCCTACAATGCATAGTAAATCGTTGCAAGACATCGCAACAAGCGATCGGATGAATAATGCAGGTACACGCTTTGAGACGCGGCGATAAATAACGATTATAATTTTATCGTGATCTGCAATAAATCTGGGATTGAATGCTAGTGTGCGCGCCGCCTTACCGTCAACAGAATGGTACGTAATTTTCGTTTTTAGTGTGCGTTTTATACGGATGGGAATTTTGTCCAACAAATTAGTAGATCCTTCAAAGATTATGTTGGTCGCAAGCGCGAATTCAGGCACCAGCATTTGATTTAAAGGTCAGGCAAAATGTTAGTAGGATTTTCTATTAGGAATTTCTCAGTAGTACCTCGGAGTTTGGAAGCTACTGTTGGTACTGCGCCTTATCTTTCCACGACTGTGCCGGAATCACCTGTATTTGCGCACACAATATCTCCTGTATACTTGACTTATTAATAATACTTCGGTTCGATTGACCGCCGTCATTGAGTTTTGGTCTGAAGGGCATTATTATATTGCGTTAATAATTGCGTCTAAGAAGTATTTTTAAAGGAGGGTTTTCTACGGCTTACTTTTAAATCTAACATATCTAATAATAAGATAATCATCATCATCATCAGGCTATACTAGTCCACTGCTGGACAAAGCCCTCTCTTAATGAGCGCCATAGCGCCCTGTCTTCAGCTTGCCGCATCCAGCATCTGCCTGCAGTCTTTCGCAGATCGTCAATGTAATAAGATAATAATAATTTTATGCAATAAATGCGAATCTTTTGGAGTCGTGATCACACTGAACATTTTTCGACGAGTTGCAGATGGGATTGCCCTGTCACGGATCATTTTCAACATGAATACATGTTGAACATGAATACATGGTGAAAAATATTCTGTCGCACACCAGCGCTTTCATGTGTCTGACAAAAGTCATCCAACATATCGGCCAACAAGCTCAACCGACTATTCTCATAGTACAACCAGCGCGCATCGTTTTTGCGCAATCGACGTACAAGATTTACAACGTGACGCGTTTGATTTACGAGTGACAACACAAGCACAATGCGCTGATCGTAGAACTGTGATGGGAGAATTAGTGCATAATGATTCGATAGCGTTTAGATCTCAGATCCAGGTTTAAGGCTAGATGCCAAGGATACGTGGGATGATGATAAAGACGTCAGAAATGCATTGTTTTAATGGTTGATAACAAATCTTCGTCTGCTTAACATTTTTTTACTTTTTTTTATTTTGGGACGAGCCCGCCACACTGTTCCCAAACGACTACAACTCCTGAAAATCAGATTAAATAGTGGCGATCACCAGAAAAGCGATGAGACAATAAAGCCCAACGAGTCCAGCTCATCATTTAGGACCCATTAATATCAGTGTTAACCCAGTTGTAACTGTCCCGTTGTGCCTATCGCCTAGCTCTGTTCTGGCTTCTTCTTGATATGGAGGGAAGGAAGTGGACATTCATATTTTTCTTCCTCCTCCGCTGTTCTTTTCAAATTATTTTTTTTGCGGGATCCAAGACATTGGAATCGTTTCTCCGGGACTCGTCGGGCTTCATTGTCTTCTTAACATGCCAAAACCACAGTAGCTTTATACCTTTTCAAATTTAGATAAGTAGTCTTAGTATGGTATCTGTTTCTAAAATATCTAGTGGTTAAAAAACCTTATGCAATTTTCATCAACTCATGCTATTGCAGTTCTTTGTTAAACTGTTACATAATTCGTTCCAAAGGTGCCGTTACTTCTTTATGACTAACATTAAATATCGCATCTAATACATAGTTTAAGAACACGTCTCTACGTCCCTTTGTATGGCCATATATTAAAACGTTAGCTTCCAAGATCTACTATGCTCATCTAATATCAATAGACGGCTAGATTTATAGCCTGCCTCAATAGATTTATGGCTGACATGTAAGTTGACATTACGTCATTGGAAATACCTTATTGCATTGCAATTTGATGACACGGAAGCATGTCATCTAACTGCCTTCTAGCTGTCATGTTGATGGGTTGATTAGAGTCTTGTATTATAAATATCACGTTAATGGTTATAATTTACTAGCTGTGACCCGCGGTTTTATCCTTACGCCATGCGCTTAAAATAGCTTTTATATAACCTTCCTCAATAATATGGGCCCTATCAAATTCATTTTGAATGCTCCATGGTTCAAGAAAGTCTTCAGCTTTTTTATATCAGTAGCTGGTACAGCATACAGGGCAAAATACTTCGGTAACCCAGTTACTCTCCGAGAGATCGCCAGCAACGTCAGATCGCTGCTGGCCTTTCTCAAGGAAATGGGGTGGATCGAATAAGGTATTGTCCCACCCGTTAAGCAAAATACGCGCAGACTCGTGAAGTTGTGGATATCGGCCCGTCAAACAATACAATACAATACAATATATCAGTAGCTATAGATTAGTATAGGTTATAGTTAAGTACCAAAGATAGTCTTTTCTTAGGCTCAATAAATAAAGTCTCCTTGATCATGAAAAAGTTTTAGTAGACGTGGTCCGTCTTTGGTTTTATTCTTTCTTACCACGAAGCATATATTTTCGTTTGCTACCGCCAGATGAGAAGGTGGCAAACGGTAGATAGTTAGTTATGATTTATTATTTTACTCTTTGAGGGATATTAATGATATGAGTTTATAAGAGTACTTTGTAAAGTATTATTTATTTTTATTCATACCTAGTTTAGTCATTGCAAATGCAAGGACTGTGTGGGGTATTCATTTTTTTTATCTTGATGACGGCTTACCCTTTATGTCCTATCTTTGATATTGTTAGTCGAGCCATTGAGCTCCATAAGTTTATTAGATATATGTAAATGAAAAGTTTTAGTTTTAACAATTTACAGAAATAAATATTATTTTTCCAAACAAAAACTTTCATTTTAACTACTTCAAATCTCATTGGCACCTTCCGATTTTTGTTCAAAAGTCACCTCTAAAATATTAATAAAATAACCAAGCCAACATTTAATCAAACTATTGCTTATGGTAACAACGGCCAGCCTCTATTATAAAATTAAACCACAAATCAAACTGCAAAACCCGACAAAACTACTTGCAATATTTGAAACAAGCCTCCATAAATTATATGGTTCTGTTCAAACGGAGCCGCGTGAAACGCTAGTATGTTTAAAGCCAACAGGCAATTACTTAGGCGTGTCAAACCGTCGATTATAATAATTATCATTACCATATCTTGACAGAACAGTATTTCTCTCTTCAATGTCGGTTAATTGCTGAACAACTTTCCTGTATACAGAATGTGGAAGCTCATTTTAATTGACCATTGTGGTGTGCTGAAATGTATGGGATTGGGAAATATTGCATGTGGGGAGAAATTATGTAGACGGAGTTTTATGAGTACTTATCAGTGTTATCGAATACTGGTCTCACGTATCCCAACACTGAGACTGTTGAGGCTTCATATGTTGACGATGACGATGACTGTTGACGATGTTAAGGTAAAAAACGCCAATTCTTTTATTTTTTATTTTTATTATTTTAGTTGAAAAAAAAAAAAAACATTGCCATAGGAATTTCTCCTGTATCGTGGGTGCGTTTACAAACATTTAAACACACATACACAAACAGCCGGACCCGGAACAACTACCTATAGGTCATACAAATATTTGTTCCGTGCGGGGACCGAACCCACAACACGCGGCGCAGCAGCCGATGGGTCTACCACTGCGCCAACCGTGCCGTCATTTGTTGTTGAGGCACTCAAGAGGAG
The DNA here is from genome assembly GCA_905147745.2 of Phlogophora meticulosa. Lineage (NCBI taxonomy): Eukaryota > Metazoa > Arthropoda > Insecta > Lepidoptera > Noctuidae > Phlogophora > Phlogophora meticulosa. Next base: position 1,075,380 of record LR990523.1, read on the forward strand.
GAGGACTCTGTGAAAATTTCAAAAGTCTACCTACCAGTTCATGAGATATCGTCCGCTGACAGACAGGCGGACGAACAGCCGAGGCTTTACAATAAGGTCTACTAATAAGGTAACCATTTTTTTAAGGAATTTGTACGCGGAAAGGGTAATCAATTAATGTAGGCGGCTGTACGAATGGACAAACTTTTAATTCCAGTTAATCTTCACAAGATATTCTGTGCTCATTAGCACACAAAGAGTTGTCACAACAAAACCAAATGAACAGGATAAAGTTTTCAATGTACGGAGAACACTAATGATTGTGTGTGAGGTATATATTACGGCTTAATTAATTTAATTAATTAATTAATTTCGCCTTAAGCCACTGGTTCTATGAAAAGTATAAAAACAATCTCTCAACGCCATTATACTGTGTGCAATAAAAAGAAAACATTGTGTGGTTGTTGCGGATGTAGTGATAAATTAGTGTTTACGAGAAATAACTTGACGTGTAACTTGACTGCCTCAGTGGTGTCTAGGTTGCAAGTGCTACAGCCAAGCATGAGGTTTTGGGTTAGATACCCGATTCAGGCAAAGTGATGTTAAGTTTTTTTTTTCAGGAATTTCTCAGTAGTAGCCTGGATTCAGGATTCATGTCCGGTTGGTGGCAATATACATGACAGGCAAAATGTGGGTATACTTTAGGTTTACTTCTGCTGAACCTCGGTGAGTACAGGCGTTATGAAAACTGGGATTGATGGAATGAAAATAAGAGTAGATAATGTACCTACAGGAAAAAAGCAGTTACTCTACTAATTGAAAAAAAAGTCGTCATACGGAAAAATATCAGATCTCCAAGAAATAAGATGAATATTAATGTGATGGACAACCAGCTGATGACGGTATCAACGTCATCGTTGGCTAATTCAAGACATAATTATTTCTTGAACTTTAGCTAACTATCAAACTAGTACATATTTTTTAACTCTTATGAACGCCATATTTGGACAACGCAACAATATTATCCAAGAAATATTAATATTCACTCGCAGTTGCATGATCACACATCACGCATGTTAACCTTAATTAATATGCCACAACCACAATAACAAAAGTCGTACCTAATTAAACGATCCATATTTTTTACACTTCAAAGAAACTTGACGTACTTCATACACTGCATCACGATATATTCATTAGCACCATCTGTAAGACTGAGGAAATTCCACTTGTCTCGTTATTTAGAACTCATTAATGGCCTATTCACACATGCCAGGGGAGATTGTTGGAACATTTTTTACGCCACAAACACATCAGCCATCCGCATAACCATCTTTATATCTGTGACGTTGGTATTTTCTCATACTTTACGTGTGTACGCCTCAATGATGATTTCTAAGTTTCCGTAAAAGGAATGCTTGTATATTTCCTGTTTTTGTGCTTTCGATTTTTATTTGATGGATTCTTTGAAACACTTCATACGTTGCATAACGTTACGCCTGCTGAACGTTCGTAGTTTCAAAATTAGAAGGAAAACAGTATTAAATATATTACTATTATTACAGTAAATGCATGACTAGTATATCTACTACCTTTAAACAGTCTAAAAACTTTAAACACAGCAGAGCAATTCTTGTTAGTACATTTATATAAACGGCTCCAACGATTTTCATTAAATTTAGTATGCAGGGGGTTTCGGGGGCAATAAATCAATCTTGCTCGTTTCAGTTTTAGAAAACGTCGTTTTATCAAAGTACTCCATACAGGTACTGATTATTGATGAGTAAAATTGGGGCGTAAAAAATTCAAATCATCACATGCCCACTTTACATTCTCACCAACTGTTATTCGAATAGTCTAGAATTATTTCTAAAGAAAAACACCAAGTAAAAGCGTTTACCAAGGAACTATCTTGGACCCGATAGCAATCAGACTATAAAATGTAAATGAAATCGCATACATTTTAAGTCAAGCATCATGTGCAGAGGTCCTTAACAACATCCTCGCACAAGCCACGCAGGTCTTTCCTTATAATACAACTTTAATTAGTTGACAACTATCCGTTTAAGGCTAGCGTCAAAAAATAACCATTCGTGAATAATTAAAGGCTCATAATACAACGAATAAATACCAACACGTACTTATCTTAATTTGGTAACAAAAAAACTACAGCTGTTTTCTTATCAGTTTGTGAAGTTAAATATGGGAAACTAGTTAATGAAGCCGAAGATGTCAGTAGTTGTGTAGTTAGTGATGATGGAAAAAATGCGCAGGAAGGTGTTAATATAGAACAAATTGTAGGGTTGATGTAAAGAAACGAAGAAAAGCTCGTTTAAAAACAAATAGATACTAATTTAATGAAGGTGATGAAGCGAAGCGAGTATGAATTGAAATGAGTAGCTTTTGTTTTCAAACGAAAACTGGGAATTACAGCAACGTGACGTCATTAACAGAGTTTTCATCGTTGATTTAAGTGAGCTAGCACTTATCGTTATAACAATGACAGACACAGACAACAATGATCCATAGGTTACTTACAAAAATACTTAAGAATCTAAAGTGTTAAAAAATGGTATATAAAACAAATGTAGCACATGAAGGAGCAGAGTTTTATAACAAAATACCCTCTTGTATAAGAAACTTACATTCATTTAATGTATTTAAGACTCACTTAGCACAATATTTGATTGAAAATAGCACCCTTCGTCAACAATGAATGCATTGGGTGCATGTGGGTGTTATAATTAAGTTGTAATTGGTGTAGTGACGAATTAAACTTAGTCTAAGATAATATCGTTCTCAAGTAAGTGACTTTTTTGTGTCTTTTTTTTGTGAATAAAGTTCTTTAAACCGAAATCTACACAAGCCTCATCGCAAAAGTATATTCATACTGTGACCGGATATAATGAATCACTCTTGCCGTACTAACACCTGCATGAAGTGATTTATTTTATCGGTGAATTAAATTTGTCCTCCAACAACTTCAGAATAATGCTATTATATTGTTGTCGTTAAGTATTATTTACAATGGCTGCTGTAACATTTTAGTTCATCTTTTTAGGGTTTCGTACCCAAAGGGTAAAACGGAACCCGATTACTAAGCGTCTGCTGTCCGTCCCTCTATCCGTCTGTCACCAGGCTTTATCTCAGGAACCATGATAGTTAGACTGTTGAAATTTTCACAGATGATGTATTTCTGTTGCCGCTATAACAAGAAATACTAAAAATTAGAATTAATTAAAAATATTTAAGGGTGCTCCCATACAATAGACATGTTTTTTTTGTCGTTTTTTTATAGATAATGGTACGGAACCCTTCTTGCGCAAGTCCGATTCGAACTTAGCTGGTTTTTTTATTGTTATTCACATTTTCTTGCTATTTTTCAGATAATAATATTTTGCTTTCGGACTTTACATTTCCTTTTGATCGTTTTGCTGTTTTTACCACACGCTCATCTTTTCCCTCCTCTTTCCCATTTTCCAAATCAGCTTTGTTTATTACCATCCAAGAATTTCTTATTTTTTATGGTCAACAACTCACTTAACATACAAATATAAAACATTTTCTGATTATATCTGCTAAAAAAAAGAACCTGATAACTCCACATCGAACTTGGAAGCTCTCAGAAAGCTCCCAGCAAAAAGCTGATTTACTGACGGAGATAAATATAACCCGACAGAAAGTAATTTGTCTGTCTGTACACCCATTAAGTTGACAAAGTGTGATCATTTCAATATGTTGATGAAAATTGTTAACTCTTAAGTTTAAACTTTTTCTTACAAGCGTATTCTCGTCAACTCATATTATACATGCTTATTCTTTTGTTCTAGACTTTATTAACACCATAATTTTAAAGTTTGTAATTGTCTCGCGAATACAATTCATTATATGTATTTCAAATATGTTTATTTGTCAGAATATGTACGTTTTACAAATATTTTTTTTCTTAGCCCTTATCGTCCCACTGCTGGGCAAAGGTCTCCTCCATAGCCTTCCAGTCTTCTCTCTGCAAATCTTTTGCAAACGTGTCTAAGACGTCACGCCCGCGCCGGCGTTTTCTATGCCTACCTTGGCGACGACGCCGGTACAAATAGAAGGTTTCTAAATAAAATCTATTCTACTGATATTCCAGTACCTTTTCTGCTGATTTTGTATTTATTATCTTTACATAAACAAGTCAATCAAAATTCTTGACATTGGGGAAAACTACGCTGAAAGATTCCGTTACATAGGTACATACATACAGGTCAAGCTTATAAAAGCGTGTTAAAAAAGGAAACATTGGAAAACTGGTAAAATGAAATCGAACTAAACCCGTCGGTAACTCTTGAAAAAAATTGTTTGAAGCTTTTTTTTTAAACTTTGCCCCACATTAGGAATTTCTCCTGTGTCATAGGTGCATTTACAAACATTCAAACTCACATACACAAACAGCCAGACCCGGAACAACTACCATACAAATATTTGTTCCGTGCGGGAATCGAGCCCACGACACGCAGCACGGCTTTCAATCGCTCAGCCACTGCGCCAACCGTGCCCTGTTTGAAGGTACGCAGCCCTACGACTATAAAATTTAATGAATCCATTATATTCCTTGATAGCCATCTACCGATCACTTAACATACACGTCTCTCTATCAATATTAATATTATTTAAATTACACCTCCGTAGCCCAAAGTGATACTTGACAGAGATGTCGCTTATTTTTATCTTTGTGTTTAAGCCTGCAGGGCTAGGTATAATTAATGATGAATACAAAACTTTATTGATTAATTATTATAACTTACAATATTTATATATAGTGAAGACCGTATACTAGAGATGACTAGGTGAGGGCCGAAGGAGGACCGGTTGATGTGGAGATGATTGGGAGACGCTTATGTCCAGCAGTGGACGTTTTTCAGCTGAGATACTTAATGATAATGATGATGATAAAATAATAAATAAATAGTTTACGTTTATTCAAAATTAAACAGTTTAAATATAAATATAAAAATCTTATTGCTAATTCACAAAGGGATTGAAATGTTAATGATGATCCAGATTTAGACGTTTTTTTGCTGAGATACTTAAATGATGATGATAATGAAGATAATTATAAAGGAGAGTTGTCAATTGTTTTAAATGTTCTGCTTTCAGTTTCATACTAGTTAATTAGTGGGACAAGTATCTACAGAAGAACTAACAGTGAAGTTTTAGTTACAGAAATTCCGGGTGAGGATGAAGAACAATATATAGCAAATGCATGACGTCGAAATTTTACGAGTAGAGAGATCATTATTGGGTATGTTAACAGTTAAGGTGTGTTCAAGAGGAGCACCGATAAAAGAAACTCAAATGTCAAGCAACTAATATAATGGAATCAGCTACCTTATAAGCAATTCATATTTAACCGAACCATAATTCATATCATTCAAGTCCCTATTATTAAGACGTTGCACACAGTATGACAATGTAATTGTTTTTAGCTTTATAAGCAAGAATTTATTCATGAGTACCTGCCCTTTCCCACTTTTTGCTGCAAACTATGGTTTATACATTAAACGGACTTCAACTTACTATGTGAATAGTAATTTTTGATGGGCTATGAAAAGTAATTTTTCTATTTTTAAACTGTTAATCGATAATAGACCTTAAATGAACTAGGGTAAGATTCAAAATCGTTTATATAGGAATGTGTGTTTTATATGCTTTAATTATTAATTTATTATCACTGTTAAATTATGTAGTAGTATGGCATACTTATATGGGAATTAGACAAAAAACTATGGAGCTGTCAAAGCAACGACTCACTAAGTAATGATTCTATAATAAAACATATTGTAATTAAGTACGTATTTATTCATTTATGGTGAAAGTTTTTATTATGTATAAACCTACTTAATGTAACTATTTAGAGAATATTTACTGTAATAAACTAAATGCAGGGTGGATGGGACAAACTGATACCTTAAGTACATGATTCTTGACCCCCCAGCGATGAAATCATTCCTAGGATTTGTATTTTAACTTTTTTTCTCTAGTATTTTTTTTTTACTTACAACTGTAAAGGTTATGATTTTTATTAAATTCAGTTAAATTTTGAATGAAAAAAGTTAATTATTTACACATCTATTTTGTTTCATTTCATTATTTTTTACAATTTAATGGAATAAAATCACCTCATTAAAAAAACAAAACAAATTAGGAAAAACCTAACGAAAACAAATTACGCAGGGTTGTCCAGGATTATGTAAAAAGAAAGAAAGAAAGACAAAACATTTATTCAGCACAGCCTCAGGCATACAACGACAATACTAAAAATAGAAAACATAAAAAAAACAAGTAACATGAAATACAGTATGTGCCTTACGGCTGCGCTAAAAGGGTCCAGTTCAGAAAAAATGCCAGACAACTAGTGCCTGAGACTGTGACATGTCACGGACGTAAAACAGTTCTATAGTATGATGTGAGTATGTGAAGTAAATAATTATGTAATTTACATAGGTACAGCGTGATGTCAGTGAAAACGTGTACTGAACTCAAAACCGGGTTTGCGTCCGTTTCCCTTCCACCCCGCATATTTCAGTTTATATTCGTTTTTACTTTCCAAAAAAGGAACAATATTACTAGAACTAATTATCCCTTTTATTGATTGACATCTCTTTACAAAATACTTTTGACACATTATGTTAAAATTGATCACATAAAAATTATCCGCCATTTCATATTACCATATAACATTTTACCTTATCCTATAAAGGGTAGGCAAAAACAATGGCATCCATAAAAGTGGAATATAAAGGCGACAGAACGCTGTCAATAGCATTTAGTTAGCAAAAAATTTATGACATCTTCATAACCTTAAGGTAATAAGGAAAGCCTGTTTAAGGGTTAAACAATTTATGTGCCAAAATGGCAATGGGTTCAGTATTTAATTTGCTCTGTCAAAACGGCGAAAAAAATATTTTTAAGGGTTAGTTCTTTCGAGGGCGTTTCGTTTGGCATTATCCTATACAAATAAATATACTTGAAGTTCCTTTGTAATGTTAAAATAACATCTTATAACTAAGTGCATTTGAAAGTTATACATTTTTTTTACTGTCTGTCTCTTTGTTTGGGCTAATCGCCAAAACGGCTCAACCGATGTTGACGGGACTATCATTGTCAACCTTATGTTATAAGAAGCAACTAGGCTACTCTTATTTAGGAACAAAAATGAGGGTTCCTAGGCAAAAATGAAATTCCATGTTTTGTTAAATTCCAGGCGGACAAAGTCACGGGCACAGCTACTACTAGATATATTCGTGTACTCTCTTAAAAACTGAATGAAATTATAATATAATACTGGACTTTCTTGGCTTTCTTACAATTTGTTTCTACAAAAAAATGCTTTGTATTATCTTATGCTAATCCTTGAAAGCCAAAGATCATTCAAGAACGTCTACTTAATACCGAGCAGGAAAGCAATAACCAGAAAACATAACAATTAACAGTTTATAATGATTATGACGTCAAGGTATTTGTAGCAGGACGTTGTCATTTAAGATTAACACTACCGGTCAGCGGGTGGTAAACATTAATACAATCAACGCTACATCGCATGTCCATCAGTGTGTATTTTAGAATTCAGTATTTTGGGCTAGCCCAGGAAGTATTTAGCTAATCAAAGTTAACATCTTAATGTTATGTCTAAATAAAACGTTTATTTTAACACAAACATAATATTTAATAAGCACTAATACTTCGCCTGCGAGTTCATCCCCGTGGATTTTGCACTTTCCCTTCAAAATTTTATCCTCCACCCCTTTTATATCGTAGTTTTGAAAATTAAATATAGCCTATGTTATTCACTGAGAGTGTAGCTTTCCATAGATGAATGACTTTTTGCATCTGTATAGTAGTTTTTGAGTGTATTCATTATCAACAAACATACAAACAATCAAATAATTCCTCGTTATAATATTCGTTCAGATTAGATTATATTGGAGTTTCACGTAGTGTTAATGGAAACACGTTTTTGTAGATACAAAGGCGTGTAAGAGGTAATTGGCTGATGTAATTACCGTTTTAATGAATAATAAATAAATACAAATAATACTCCCTTCAGTCAGAAGCGGTAATGAAGTAAACTCAAAAACTTAAGATACCCAAGAGGAGACACAGGGTGGTCTATAGACCACACAGCGTTATCCAAATACAATAAAACAATCGACACACGAGCAAACCCTGGTATTCCGTTTAGTATCACTCAAAATGGCAACGTGAAAATAACAGTCATATAAATTAATAATTAAAAGGAGTGTCGCGGAAAACATGGCGTAATAGCCCGACATTCCCCACAATCAATTTCTTGCCATACCCGCGGGGAATGTCAAAACGGCAGCCCTGGCTGGCTCGACAGCTATCGAGAACTTGCCAATTAAAATTGCATTGTATGCAATTCATTTTTGACTGCTACCTCATAACACTACACATGACAGTTGTAATTCAAAACCGTCCTTAAAGCAATCGTTACACAGCTCAATATTAAATACAATGAATGCTGGGTCGACAATAAAAAAAAACTGTAGCGTACGATGTATAAATATTTGTAACTTTAATTTGTACGGTACGGTGTTTTAAGTTGTTTCGATATTAAATTAATGCATTCTTTTAATACAATTAAAGATGAAGACGGTTTAACTGTAATTATTATTTTGAAACTGTATTTTGTAAGACGGTGATTGATAGCTGTATAAAACGAGTGAAAATTTGAGAAAATACTTATTTCAACCAACATGCGCCAAGTCATTTTGATTTTTCTTTTGACTTCATAGGTTATTGTAATCAGAAGAAAATATGATCTGTAATTGTCGTAAACACCAGCTATATGTCTCTGTTTCGTGTCTCTTATTAATGTTTGTGTTTATGATGTTGCTGTGCCTTAATACTAAATAAATAAATGATGATTGTTGAATAAAGACACAATACATAATTACCATGGAGAACATTTAAAAGAGTTATGTGATACCGAAAAATATTCATATTATTTGTGACACTAAGATAATCCTGCCCTTAAATCCATAAGGAAGAAAAAATGTTAACAAAATTATCGTAATAATTTTTATTGGGCTCCCAGCATTTTAACCCTCCAGCGTCGATCGGACATGAAAAAATGCGTGTCCTGCCCGGACGTCCCAACAATGTATATATGGACATTGTTGGATAAATAGTTTAAATACTTTGAATTTGTACTGTGTCGTCATATTAATGTCAGTAATAAATGGGATCATATTTACTGTCTAGTACTAGTTTCACTTTTAAATTAAAGTCGTTGGCTTTGATTGTTTCTTTTGATTTATTGTTTGCCACTGACTTCCGAAACTATAGTTATGTAACATTTTTTAGTACTTTATTTGGGGTCAGTTGATTTTTTTGTTGAAGTTTTTATTTCTCTCTTTTTAGTGGGTGATAATTTTTCTAAGATATATTGCCTTGTGTCAACTGCTCATTACCTTATACGAAATATTTCTTTTCTCAATATAGGGACGTTAATGGTTGAGTTCTCCTGGTACTCCACCTTGAGGTCCAGTTCACCATATGCATTGTGACGATCATAAATTGCTTAGCAACTAAGGTTATCGAATGGCGACCCCTGAAATACTTATTATTGAGTAGTTCTTGAGGCTATCTGTGGTCTTCATCATCAAATTCATCATCGACTTCAAATTCACCAAATGGTGCTTTACGAGAGTAAATGCACGTGTTACTGTAAAAACTACCAAGACCACTTTAGGTGTGCCTAATATATTTGAAGAGTTTCAAAATCGGATCGCAATTGACGGAGTAAGTAATACATAAAAAAAACATATGTATATACAATCGAACATAGAACCTTCTCCATTTTTGAAGTCAGCTAAATTGACTAAGTAGACTTGTCAGCTGGTACCATGCATATAAAAAAAACTAAGTTAAGAATACCTGTTTCATCACACTTCTGTCTGCGTGAACTTAAAAGTAACACTAGTAATTCCTGCGCATCTCATAAATTCTTCACCTAGACAACTCATAAGATTCTAAGCTACATCAAAAATGCTCTGCGTCTACAACAACGCCAGATAAAAAGGCCAAGAGAGAGCAATTAAAATTCTCACCGTGCTACCAAGCAGTTGCACTGTGGCGGGTGATCGCCGCGGGTTTTTCAATTAGGCGCATTTCACGGTGATCGTAGTTAGCGCCAAGCTTTGTCCGCGCCGACAGGGTTGACGCTGTCAAATTAATTTCGGAGGCCCTGGAATTATTAATTATGGTTGCATGTTTCGGTGGGTATAAGATTTAATTAGCAGAGCACGGGTATGTTGGTTGTTATTGGCGGTATTCGATCAAACGGTTCGGTGTGGGCTTTAAGATATTATCTATTTTGCCTTGTGAACACGCCATGGTGTGTACTCTTTTGAGTGGCTAGTATTATTATCATTCGTTTATATTTTCTTTTTTAATGTGTATTTTAGTTTAAAAAAGTATATTTTGTATTAATGTTATTTTCCATAAAATTCACTTAAATAATAGGGATGTGTCCTAGGTAAAAATATATTAAGTCTATTCAGTCCTTCAGAAAGATTACCAAAAAAATATGAAATTTCAACGCACTATATCGTCATAATTTTTGGTTAACGTGACTAAAGAAAAAATACGTGTGCAGTATTTTTTAGTAATCCAACTATCGGACCAATCAGAATTTTTAAGGACAAGTTACCCTATTGAATCAAAAATTATGGCTACAAGCCTCATTACTTATTCATGCAAGTATGGGCGCAAGCCTGTTAGAGACTTCTTTACACAGGACCTTCTCGTAAATGTTTTATATTTTATTTAGTGGTTGGCGTGCCTAAATAAATGAAAAAATACAAAACAAATAAACATCAAATTTTCTAATTAATCCCTTAATCGAAGCCCTATCTTAAATGTCAACAGAACCAGTAGATGGTACCTGTCAGCCCTAACATCGCGGGTGGCTGACGCGTGTTCATACCATTAAAAGGGTTTGACACGTTACGACGGACCAAAGAAATTAGTAGGAACGCCGCCGCCACCCGCCACTTTGAAGGCGTATCGTGTTGCAACCTAATTGTACACAACTTTGATCTCCGCGGGTATTACCGGGTATTTTTGTGAAGCCGTATTACGCTGTTTGGGTACCGTGCGATTGAGGGTTAATGGGCCGACTCTTAACAAGAATTATTTTGTTATTTACATTTTTTTATTAGTTATCCCAGCAATTAAGTACAAAGGTACTGTCAAGAAATTACTAGTACAAGAATCATTCATCATCCTCCTGACCTTATCCCAATTTATTTGGGGTCGGCACAGCATGTCTTTATCTTCCTTATCTCTATTTGCCGTCATCTCAAAAGTCACCACCTGTGTAGCCATATCATCTTTCACGCAATCCACCCATTGCTTTGGTCTCCCTATACTCTTTTAACCCTTCACATTTTACACTCTGGAACAAGAATTATTGTTATTTCAAAACTACCAAATAAAATAATATTTTTTCATTCAGGGTCCTATCAGATCAAAAAAGTTCATCATAATTTCTTTAACAATTTTAGTTATCATTATCAATCTCAAAAATCCAAAAAAAAAAAAACACCTACAGAACCACAAGTAGAAGCCCCCGCTTCTGCCTAACCCCACTCCAAACATCTGAAGGTTGACAAGAGCCAGTGTTCGTGTAATGTCTCTGTCACGCAGAGGTGACAGTGGATGCGCCGTCTCTCCGCATCATGGCAATTACATGGTGACGGAGCCAAGTGGACCGCGTGGGGTATGTGGGTGAATAAATAGATGTGACCTAGTATTTTATCATGTTTTTGCTAGTATATCCTTGTCTTTCATGTTCGAGGTTGTGGGTTCAAATCCGGGCAAGTGACTGTGACTTTTGCAATTGATTTTTTTCGTAATTCTGTACGTTCTAAGTATCTTTAGACGGCACGGTTTGCGCAATGGTTGAGCGATTGAGTGCTGCGCCGCGTGTTGTGAGTTCGATTCTCACATGGAACAAATATTTGTTCCGGGTCTGGCTGTTTGCGTATGTGAGTTTGAATGTATGTTAACGCACCCACGATACATGAGAAATTCCTAGTGTGAGGTAGCGTTTTTTTTTAATATCTGAACTTATCCTTATCCTAACTAATATTATAATTGCGATTGCGAACAAATTTACATCCGCAATTATAATATTAGTTACCTTTTCACACCTCAACGGCTGATTGTATTTGAATGAAGTTTAGCAAACAAATACACCTGACCTAGTTTTGGACATAGGTACAATACTTTTTATCCCGGTAGGACGTTCCGGCCGACTTTAACGCAGCTGAAACCGTTGTTACCCAAGTAATTTTTGGTTGACAAAAGATAAAATACGTGTCTAGTATTTTTGAGTAGTCCAACTTTCAGACCAATCTGATTTTTTACGGACAGTACCCTATTCCAGTTTGTGTTAGTTCCACTGTACAGTAAAATTCCTTACTAAACTTTATTAAAACGATGAATAAAATAAACGCTAAGTCTCCAGTCGAGCCCTTTCCTGCTGCGCTGGCCCCATTTGAGCCTCATGGTTATATCCCCTTGTTAGAACAGCTCATTGTCTTCAAACAGCAACACGTCATGTAATCATTAACTACCAATACTTCATAATTAATTGAACGCAGTTACGCTAACACAATAGCATTTCAACAGAACATTAATCAAACTTATCAAGGGCATATGTTCAACATTACTGTGCACGAACATGAATTTATGTGATTAGAACACGCAAATGTTTTTGAACATTGCAATGCATACCGTATTATTATTTATTTAATTATAGGTATGTATACAACTTAATTCGATACCGACCCCAACATAGTTGGGAAAAGGCTAGGCAGATGATGATGATGTTTTATTTATTTAATACTTTAAGCACACAAATGTACAGAGGCGGACTTAATGCCATAGGCATTTTCTACCATTCAACCGATGATGATGTCAGATAATTGAATTCTTAGAAAATAACAACCTGCTGATAATCTCTCCCCTGGTCATGAGTTGCCTTGCTTAACCTGGAAGTCTCCATACAGACTCCGGACCCAGGTTAGTCGGAGCAGGGAAAACCTAGTCCGGTGGAAATAGACGACTCCATCCTGGAGTGCAAGCGTGGTGCTGCCACACAAAAATTGGGACACCCAATAACGTGTCCTGCATGCCTTGGTGGCGGTGGATGGAGCTTAAAGCGACAAATTCGGGCATTAAATAAATTATATTTTCTAAACCAATTGTTTATGTTGGTTTATAAAATAAAAATTTATATCAGCCTATCACTGTCCCACTGCAGGGCAAAGGCCTCTTCTAGTACAGAGAAAGCACGAGCATTAATCACCACGCTTGCTCAAGACGGGTTGGCGATTTCAGACTTAAATTAATTATAAGTCAAGGTTTTTTCACGATGTTTTCCTCCACCGATGCCAGTGATGTCCAAGATAAACTTAGAAAGTACATTTAAATTGATAAAAGTCACATTGGTACTTGCCCAGATTTGAACCCATAATCTCGTGCAATAGAGGTGAGGCATAAACCACTGGGCCATCATGCTAACAAAAATACAAGAAAAGCCTTTTGAAAACATATGTATAAAAGAGTGCTCCACCGACCATAAGACCGAAGCTAACAGTGATTAGGGATCTAGAGTGAGAAACCTCCTCACAAAGCGTACCTGGTCCAAAACGACAGCCTGCTGCATCTGACTCTTGACCCAGCTGTTTAGCGATAATTTCTCTAAATCTCAGCTAGACCAATTGTAATTAGAAGTAACAAATAATTAACACACAATACATGTGCCTACTTAATAATTTAGATGAGCAATTAAGTATATTTAGTATAGTCACCTACATACGTGCAACCTTTAAACCCTATTCTATTTTTTTCTGTAAATAGTGGCAAACATGACTGACCTATAGTATTGGCAATGACCTATTTTAAGTGCTATACTTTGCTGGTGACATCATCTATGCTAGAATTAGCATAGTAGTCAAGGTCTTGGATGTTCGCTAACTGTTTGTTCCAGCGTATATAGTTTGATTGATTGAGTCACCTAGAAAATGTTGTCAGTGTTGCCGCTAAAAATAAAAAGTTGACTTTTACTTTAGCAATTTCATTTTATTTCAATAAGACCATTAAAAAGTAACTTTTGAATGTCAAATTTGTAAGTAAAATCATCATCTGCCTCATCTGCCTAGCCTTTTCATGACTATGTTGGGTTCGGCTTCCAATGTAACCGGATGCAGCTGAGTACCAGTATTACATGGAGAGACTGCTTATCTGACCTCCACAACCCAGTTACTGGGCAACACTATACCCCTTGGTAAGACTGGTCTTCAGATTATCGGGTTTCTGGCTACCGGAAACGAGTGTCAAAAATCTACAAATGGCAGCCAGGACTAACGGCTTGCTTTCTGAGGCACGGAGGAGTCTCGATTTGTTACGAACGGTCACCCATTCACACACTGACCTCGGCAAGCGTAGCTTAACCTTCTATCAACTCGTGCGGCGGTTTTTATTCAGCCACGAGCTTACGGTTTATTAGCTTAAATGTACAAATAAAATAAAATACAAAATGTATTCTAGTTTATACTAAGATGACGTTCTGTCATACCTATGCTTTAATAAAACTCAGTCTGCTGTCATTTTCCTGTAGGTTGATAAGCCCTTTTAATACTACTCCGTAGGTCATAAAAGATATCAAAACACACCAGATCAAGGGTATATTTTATGACTACAACCAAACCTATTTTGAAATTGTGTATAATTAAATAATTTTGCAACCATAATCTAAAATCGATGGTCATAAAAACGATCGTTTTTCATTACAAATCACTAAAAACACCGGAAATGGCCATTTGAACCACTTAAAACGAACCATAAAACGGTGTAAAATTAAATATAAATTATGAATATGAGTTATAGTGACGGATGTTGGTCGATAAAATTATCGATACCGTTTAGAGCATATTTTAATGGACGTCACTTAATACTTTGCAATATTCAGTCAAATGATTTGCTCTCAAAGTTTTACCTATTCAAGCATAAACAAATTAAAATGATCTTATTCCTAACACACTCAAAACTTTGCTTAAAAAGTGATTTCTAAATCAACTGTAAAATTATGTTGAAGGAACTAACTATTTTTTTCTTCATATTTCTTTGTCGTCATTCTTTGCATCTCCTAAAGAACATGTTTGCTACATACGTCAAATGTTTTTTCATATTCATTATTTGAATTATATCCTTTTTACAATACAAGTATCAATATGTTAAGAAAATGCCTAAAGCTAAGTACACCACTGGATCTTGATAACTCACGGGAACTTAAAAAATAATCATACTTGCATTGTTGACTGGTCGATAAAATAACAATCGACACTCGAAATCAGATCACTATCGATACAATTCCCCACCCTATTTCGCCTAGACTATATCATTAGCCACATTAAACCGTACCATTTTGCTGACCGCATCAAAAGGCCCATATATTCATCCCGTGCCTTTGAGGTACCGGCAGGCGCCACTTAATTGATAGTTTTGGGCGTCTCATTATAATAATAACAGGCCTCCGGCGTTGAATAAATATTGTATTACTGGCAAATTGACGGAAGAAGCCGTAAAAAAATTTAAAGCCCTCTCTGTCTGGAAATAGGATGGTCGGAGAAAGGTGCTGTCGAATCGAAAGGTAGTTGTCGAAAATTAAAAATAATTAAAAATGTTGCAGTTGGGGAAAAACTTGGTGCATAGTATACGAAAATAAGAAATCTTCAGTAAAATTCAAGGCTTTTTGATCATTCATTTTTTTTGTTTTTTTTTTTAATAAAAATGTACCTATTCTTGTTGTCGTAAATTATCACTGCCTAACAAGCCGAACATGTTTTGACTACAGTTTAGATATGTTTATCATGTCTATGTTTAACATGATACGATCAGTATTTACTTAAAGATTTACTACAACTTAACTGTAATAAATCTTCAAGTAAATATTAGCCAACAAAACATTCGCAAAATCAACTTCGTCGAAATTCGACGCAATCGAAAAACGTTTCGTCGAAAAAAATCCGCTACAGCACCCGCTAACCCAGACCGGTGCTTTTGATGTAGCGGTGTGTTTACACTAACCTAACTGAGAAACAAGTCATTTCGTCGGGCGTCTGAACGAGCCGCCGGCTTTGATCTTGCCGCCACAGTTTTTGCCCCTCTGACTTATTGCCGACATGTTTGATGCGTCTCAAACTGCCGGGTTACGCTAACTTTTTGGTAACTGTCGGTAACCGTGAGTCTTGTTTTTAAAACGTTAATGAGTTGGTGATTTGTAGATTGTGGCATGACGTGCTTGGAATGCACTTTGGATACAATCTGTTGCTGGAATAAAAAGACCAGCAATGTTGCAATTGTAGGCGAGTCCTTTACCTAATAACTTATCTATAAATAGGTACTAAAGATTAAAGTAATAGAGAAAAATATCGAGCTAGTTGAAATTTACTTAAACCCTTTTGTTTACCTTGTTAGGATTCAATTTAAACTCATTTCAACAAACTGCAAAATCTAGTGGCACTTCCATTTTTCAATATTTTTAAAAAGTTTTATTAAAATTTCACATAGGTGTATTAAATAAATGAGCAAACGTGTTTTCTAATTATAAAACATCTAATCATCGTCAATACAGCGTATAATAAAGCCTAAAATCACTAAAAACCTTGAAATTTAAATGAATTTAAAGTTCTCATTAAAAAAAACAGCGCTTTAAACTTTCGTATGAAGTTGCTATAAAAACGCTGCGAGGCGGACGCCGGGGGCGGGGCGCCGCTGTCCCCGCCCCTCTGACGTCACGCAACAACATGGCCGCCTGCACTTTGCAACTGCACGTTCTTGCGTGAGTGAACTTGCTTTGTTTGTGGGTAGGCAGACGAGTAAGTGGGTGGAAGCTTTGTAATTATTTTTCTCGTTTTGATGTAAATGATTTTTGCAGTCTGAGTGTAATCATAGATGATTGCTGTAGGCGAGCTTTTGCATTGTTGAGTGTAAGCATGTGATTATTTTTAATTACATTACGTTCGAATAAAGTGTGAGTTTTTAGGTTAGTATATTGTGATGGCACAGTGGTCTATACCTGGTCTCTTATACATGAAGTATAGGGTTCAAACCAGGGCAAGTACCAATGTGACTTTTTCAATTCATAGGTAATTACTAACTTCCTAAGTTTATCAGCACGGACATTCGTGCAGGAAAGGTAAACTTATAATTTTATTAATCTCTTAACTTACAATTTTATATCCCCTTCCGTCCGAAACCGTGTTCGAGAGTAGACGTGTTTTGTAGCTCCAATGGAAAAAAATAAATAGCAAGTACGCTATTCTAACCTTTAATTAGAACAGTAAAGTGCTTAAACTCGAATAATATACGTGATACTCGAATAATATCGAACAAGCGACGTGACCTCGCCCCGCGCGTGCCATCTTCACCTCCGTGGAAACAGTGCAGTGGTCATAATTGCTGTCTCGCTTTCTCCTGGACCCTACGTCGTCGCAGGCGCTGCATGATAAGGAGACACGGTGACACGTATTGTGACGACCATAACGCATGAATCGTGAGTACTTACGGTCTATTTTACGTCGTCTTACCTCGCACGATGCTACGCACACAGCGGTCACCGCCGCCGCAAATTACGCAGGCTTTGTCCGACTCCAATATTCCTCAAGCGATAACAAGCAGCCCGTTTGACGATACAAACATAACGACGCGTCACTCTAATAAGCGTCCACGGACGTGTTGCTCCCCGGGAGACCAATTACAGGATTTTAAAAAGGAAATTTTGGATCTCCTAAAAACATCGACGGACACTCAGGGCCGTAAGTACGACCAAATACTTACTTCACTAAACGACCTGAGAGAAGAAAATAAGGAACTGAGCAGGAGTGTCAAATTTATGTCGTCCAAGTACGACGACATACTGTCAAAACTAGCGGAATCGGAGGAAGAAAGGAAAGAGCAACTAAAATATATACGGGCACTAGAAGACAAAATAGAAAGTATTGAGCGAGGTCATAAGTCAGCTAGTATTGAGTTGCGCAACATCCCCAAAGTAAATGTTAAAGAAACCAAGGAAGATCTTGTCAAAATAGTGGAAAAAATGAGCAGTGTCCTAAATTGTAATGTACAGAAGAGAGACATCCGTGATGTTTTACGCGTCAACACTAAGTCAGATACTTACAAACCAGTTATTGTGGAATTCACAAGCTGTCTGACAAAAGAAAACATAATGGACTCGTTGAAGAAATTCAATAAAGACCACAAGGACGGTAAACTGAACACATCTCACCTGGCAATTGACGGACCGCCGGCGCAAGTGTATATATCGGAAACACTTACAACATATGCGAGAAGATTGTTTTACCTAAGCCGTAATTTTGCTAAAAACAATAACTACACATTCTGCTGGACGTCACATGGTAGGGTCTACTTACGCAAAGCGGAAGGCTCCAAACAGATACGAATTGATCACGAGAATGATCTCAAAAACCTTAATGCCGAATGACTAGTCTTGGCCCTCATTACTTTCTTAAAATTATTTTTCTTTTTACTTAATTTAATATTCAGTGCGCAACTGTCAATAAAGCTAATTGCTATGTTTATATACCATTCCTGTACCAAACAACATCATAAACATACTTCAACATATACACAACTCACACAAACAAACAAGATCTCAACTACTTATAAAATTAGGTTAAAACTCATGCTATTTAACAGTCACAATAATAAGTTAGAAATTTCACTTATTACAGTTTGTTATTTGGAACAACATAATTACATAATACTACGTTCAAACTTATGGCTACCCTGGTTCACTAACACTAAAATTCAATAACCATAACTCTGCCGTAATTGACGACCTTGATAATACGGGCAATGCTGACTGTACCAAACTGAATGACTCATCCCAATGTTCACTTGTTTTGCGCGACTACGTTGGTTCAGATTCCCTATGTGTTCTATGTGTAAACGTACGGAGTATTTACTGCAATTTCGACTTGCTGCTTACATTTATAACATCTCTTAATGTAAGGGTGGATATTATAGTCCTTACTGAGTGCTGGACGAAAAAAGGAGTCACACCTCCCAACTTGGGGGAATATAATATGTATTATACTAAGAATAACCTGAATCAGAACGACGGCGTGGTAGCCTATGTTAGAACAGAAATTAGTGTTGATGCCTACGAACCGGATATGGCGGAGGGCAATTGTTTGCGACTAGATACTGCCCGATACAGCATTATTTGTTCCTACCGCCCACCTTGCTACAAAAACATACAACCTTACCTAGCATCATTGGATGGGATACTTAAAAATATTCGTAACAAGGATATTATCTTTACGGGGGATATTAATGTTAATACGTTGCCGTGCGATGGAAACAATAGTAACGCGAGTGACTACTTATGTCTTGTGGCATCGCATGGCCTACAACAAGGCATTACACTCCCAACTAGGGTAAACACCTGCATAGATCACTTCATGGTAAGAACAAGGAAACGCTGGCAAACAATAGTATTTTCAGAGCTAACAGACCATAGTCCCATTCTTCTGTGTGTTAAGCATGCAGGATTTTGTAAGAATAAATCCACAAATGCAAAATTAACTTTGGACTATGCTGCCGCTTGCCTGAGGCTTCGTGAAGTGGATTGGTCAGACTTTTACAAGATGGACGACGCTAACCACGCCGCCGAACATATAGTTAATACGATCAAGTTTATTATGAATGAAAGTACAAAAACTTCAACCGTACCTAAAAGAAAGGCCCCGTTAAAACCATGGATAACCATGGGCGTTGTACGATCTATTCGTAAAAGAGACAAACTTCACAAAATATCCAGGGGACAACCAGATAATGAGCAGTTACGACAAACATATATAAATTATAGAAATTCATGCAATAAAATTATTAAATCATTAAAAAGAGAATACTACCAGTCAGAGCTTGAAAAGAACAATAAGAATATTAAACAAACCTGGTGTATAATTAAGGACTTTTGTGACATTAAAAAAAATAACGACAAGCCGACTGAACTTCTACGTATTGACAGCAATCCAACTAAGTCATTGAACCAAGTGAATACGTACTTTACAACCGTTGGTAGCCAGCTCGCTGACGCCACTCTGCGTAAATTAAACAAAACGGAAGCAGAATTAGCTAACTCACAAACATCAAGCAAAGTACCTACCTCTATGTCTTTTACACCCACAGATCCATTAGAGATAGATAACATCATTGCATCTCTGAAAACAAATAGTGCACCGGGCTGTGATACAATCTCCAGTAGGTTAATTAAGTTGGCAAAAAACTCACTGGTTGAACCAATCAGCCATCTCTGTAATCTTAGCCTGGGAAACGGTTCTTTTCCAGCCATTTTTAAAACGGCGATAGTCTCACCAATACACAAAGCAGATGATAAGCAGACGCCATCAAACTACAGACCCATCTCGCTGATCTCTTGCTTGTCGAAAATCCTTGAGAAACTGGTGACTAAGAAACTTACTAACTATCTGGAAAAGAACAAATTATTAACTGACTGCCAATTTGGTTTCCGAAAAGGTATATCAACTCAGGATGCCCTGATAAAGCTATCATCGACTATTACGGAGCATGTTGACGCAGGAGAGAAAGTGATCGGTGTCTTTCTCGACCTAAAAAAAGCTTTCGATACCGTATCAATTCCTATACTTTTATCAAAGCTATATAACCTCGGTATCAGAGGACATGTTCTAGACTGGTTCAACGACTATCTATCCGGCAGGGAGCAGCGAGTGAGGGTAGAAAAGTACCTAAGTGACGCTGCGACGTGCTCGTTCGGTATTCCGCAAGGAAGTACGACTGGCCCGGCCCTTTTCTTGACATACATAAATAGTCTTGCGGAGCTTGCTATCTACAATGCCGAAACGATCATGTTCGCAGACGACACTGTCATCTTATTTCATGGTCGTACTTGGGAGCAAGTACGGACGATAACCGAAAACGGTCTTGCAATGGTCACGCGGTGGCTTGAGAATAACCTGTTAACACTAAACACGTCCAAGACAAAGTACATATGCTTCACAAAAACTTTCACTTCTCGTCCTAAAGACAATGAACTTATTATTAAAATACACACTTTTCCATGTAACCAACAACCAGACGCATGGTTGCAATGCACATGTGATATTCTCACTAGGTCTAATTATATAAAATACTTGGGCATTACAGTTGATGACAACTTAAACTGGAACCAGCACATCTCTGGTCTTAGTGCCCGACTTCGTAAGCTGATATACATTTTTAAACAACTAAGAACCATTGCTCCCTCTAAACTTCTGATATCAACCTACAAGGCATTATGCGAGTGTATACTTAGTTATGGCATCTGTTGTTGGGGTGCTGCCGCGAAAACAACTATGATTGCACTAGAACGTGCACAGCGCGCAATTATTAAAGTTTTTATGTTTCTTCCTTACCGCCACCCCACAACGGACGTATATAATCGCACTGGTGTTCTATCAGTTCGTAAACTTTACTTAAGTCAGGTACTCCGTAGATACCACCGCATTACAATTCCTCAGCTACTGCCGACCAGCAAGAGACGCTTCATTTGTCCAACACCCCGTGTAAAATCTTTTTTTGCAAAACGACATTATAACTCAATCGCACCGCGTATTTATAACAAACTCACAGCAAAGGATTGTCATACATTAAATAATCATGATTTCCGAAAAAGTATTGTCGATTGGCTGACCAAACTAGATTATGAGCAAGTGGAAAGCCTACTAAAATGACTGTTTAATCGCAAAACCTACGCATATTTTAAATACATACCAAACATAAATACATACATACATACATAATTATATACAAATACACAACTTCATACATACATACATTCATTCATACATACATACATATATATGTACATTACAATACCACTAATCTAAACAAACATAATACACAAACACCCCTTCACACTTCCCCATACACACCTCCATCATTTATCACAATATTCACAATAACCACACTATGTACGTGCGCACTGAGCTTACTTTATAATTTACTTTTATTTAAATTTACCTTTTTTTATTTTGTTTCTTCTTTTGTATTTACCTAAACCAACTTGAGAACACTGTAAGAATCTAGTAATTATGTAAACCGGAAGGGAACTGTCTCCTGAGATACAGGCTAACAACCTAGTTCGGGAGGCAGTGCGCTTATGTGACTGTGTACTTACTTTGTTTTGAATAAAGCATTATTATTATTATTATTATTATTATTAATAAGAGTTGCCAACCCGCCTTAAGCAAGCGTGGTGATTAATGCTCGTACTTTCTTTGTATGAGAAGAGGCCTTTGCCCTACTGTGGTGTCCCACTGTAGGGCAAAGTGTGTATAAACGTAACTACGTAACTTACAAAAAACGTAAATAACATACCAAAGTCTAAAAATGAAATGACTAAGATATACTGTAGAGAGTAGTGGACACACTAAAGTACCTCCTGGGATAAATTAGTTTATGCTAAACGATAACCAGGCATAAATTTATAATTTCGAAGATACTGGACAGCCTGCTGATGACTGACAGGCTTTGACATGGGAAATAGAAGTAGCTAGATATTTATGAATGAATCCTATAAATAATATCAAATACGCCTTCTAATCATACGCCGGAACCTCTCAAACCATTTAGTTTACAGTACTTACCTGAATAAAAATCATAATACCTATGATGAGACTTTTAAGAAGCAATAGGAAATTGCCGTACCTAATTGCTATGATTGATAGAAGCTTAATTGTCTGCAATATGAAGAAATAATAGTCACTGAATTTAAATTCTTATTCTAGCTCAACTCAGATGTAAGGAGATCAACAGTTAACGGGTCTATAAAAATCAGTAGAATCAAATCCAACGTAATAACCCTTCAGCTATGAGTTTCTCACTAATAGCAGAACATCGGCCGGTACTTATCTAACGTGTGGTTAGATGTAACTATGGTTAGCTCCAATAACCACCTTACCGGCGTCATTACGTATACAGTAAAAATACTCTAGCTAACCGAGCGCTGAGCTTAATCATGTAATTCCTTATTATTATGGCGGCCTATTGAAAACAGGATGGTATTCAGGGGAGATGAAATTTCAACGATAAGCGTTTAAAGCTCAGGAAAAATAACATCACATCTGTATAAGGGTTTGACAGAGGTGTATTAATAGTAACACCCAACTTTCACAGGGTATGTTTAAGTCCCACGTAAGGCAGAGCGAGTCTGTGTAGCAGAGAAATGGAGAAATTTTAACCACTAGGATTGAATAAAATCTCCGCTCCGCTCCAGTGGACAGGGATTATTGGTTAATATTTCTCTGTTGCTCCGCTCCGCAGGCTCGCTCCACTTAAATGACAGAACGCTTTATAGGGGGCGACTAGGACTGACCAGGCACAACACCAGACTGCAGGCTGCTCATGAGAAAAATCATATTGGAAACACTTAATAGCATTGCTTGACCAGGGAATTAAATCCAGGACCTCAAGCTCAGCAGTCGCGATTGGGACCACTACACCAACAAGGTAGTAAAAAAATACAACAGCAAGAAAACCACTGTAGTGTGCCCTAATTTGACCCCAGCATTATGCTAAGCGTGCCGTGAGGTCGTGCTTTAGCACTAATTGTTACTCTCTAGTCTCTTGACATAAGATTTTATTTTCACAAAAATAACTAAATTCTACTTACACGACAAAATAATTAGTTCATTATTTGGTAACCTTGGTAGACGTGACAGTTACGACAGTTACCTACACAATGCAAATACGTTTACATAATTATATATGATACAGATCATGATAAGGAAAATCATTTTGTGAATTATATATATTTATATATATTTTTATTTTTTAGGTAGGTCCACTCGCAGTTCAGCACTACAAGGCTGTTTACTGCTTAACCAGTCGATCCTGTGGTGACCTTACAAGAAGGCCCCCAGGCAGGGCTAACTACAAAGTTATCAACACTGCAAAGTACCAGATTTATATAAATACCATGCCTAGTCGTTTTCTCATCTTGCCCACTCTCCGTAAGGGAGGGAGCCCTTATGGGGAGTGCGAGAGCCAACGAAACAACTCCTCTTTCATTTTAATTTATCGTAAGGACCTCAATATTTTTTTCATGCCAAATTTCTCCTATGACCTACACAAAGCGCGGACCAAAAGACCATTTGCCAATTCTGGCATACAGGTTATTACGACGAAATAACACTCACTCTGTTATTTCACTTCACCGCAAAAGACACTCATAATACCATTAATAAATCTCAACAAAATCCGGTCCTGTCCACCACTCATGATTCGACAGACCCTCAATAACATAATGACCAGTCGTCCAACGAGGCGCCAACATTCGGCTTTCGGCTTTCGGCCCCGGCCAAATAACATGTAATTTAACGAAACACAGACAGACAATCATGCTGCCATTTCACGTTACCAATTAGAAAAGCTAATTCTTTGCGGCGATCTCCAAATTACAGATGTTGGACGAAAATCGGTCGCTTAATCAGTACTCGCGTGATGTTGGCCCAACCCATTCATCAGGAGTTATTAAAGCGAGAATTTGGCAAATTTTTGTGTCAAACATTTGACGAATGATCACGTGAACAATTTGGGCGTTTTAATTTTTGTGGGTATTGGCGCCAAGTTGGTGTTGGCGCCGGAACAAGATAATAATTAGTACCTGTGGTGGCTGAGGTCTTTGTGTATTTAAAAAGTAATTTCGGTAACTTCTTGGGTGGTAGGATTTATGAATGAAAGTGGTTTTTATGAGTTCTTTGTTCCGTTTTTTGGGTAGCTAATTATAAGTGGAGGTGTCATTAAAACGGTAAGAACATTGTTCGACTAACTATGGTCTTTTGAATAGTTTACAATGGGTCTTTTGTGTAGAACCAAAGGATGTAAAGAATCATTCATTGTAACTATGTTGATACTCACTTTTTGGTAATCTGCAAAGCAGTGTTTCAATAGATTTTTGCTGATCGGAATAGAACGAACATAGGTAGAGCATTCATGGGTTTTCAAAAAGTAAAAAAAAACAAAGATAATACTTTAGTATTGCAATTTAAAAAGAAAATAAAACTACTTTTCATTGAATTTTGTTAGATACAAGTTAATGCTATTGTAATTAAAAAAAATCGTCATCTCACGATATTGAAATTTGAGGGTTATGTACGAAAATTGTAAAAAGGACTACAAGAACACTATTTGGCAGTCTTTAAGAGTCCTCTCTCCTTGTGCCTCATTTCTAATACTTGGAACTTATGATGATTGATCTGCTAGATTATTATAGACCTACTATCCCAGCCACTCCATATTCAGCTGTCCACAATATCATCAGACACGAACAATAAATTTAATTATAGCTCTTTATAGATGTGACTTGTCGCTAGCGTTCCCTTATTGAACTTTCAAACGCACGCTCGACTTCTATTCAGCCGATCGTACCCGACAACTTGCCGACAACGCCCGAACGTCTTCAAACCATTTGAATTTCAAACGAAACGACTCTAAAATCAAAAGCGCCGCGCGCTCGTGACTCGCGGTTACCAATCAACGATTCCAGCGCTTTTTACGGTGACAAGTGTCCAATTATCGTTGATTGAAATAATAATAGAGGTCTCGGGATCGAAGCGCTTGCAGCATGCGAAATTAGGCGTCGAGCGCTGAAGGGAACTTAGGTATGCTTGATTTTTTGCCGCTCTCCACCCATGAAGAGTTTGGAACGCGAAGTTGACATTTTCGGACGTGGCGGCAGGCCTGTCGGCGGTATCGGCGAATATTTCCGACGTGTTTTGTCCTATTATTTATTCGGGCGGCATTTCTTTTACCGCTAAATCGATTCTCGAGAATTTCGGCGGCCATAGATGGTAGAATTCGTGAATTTCTCTAGCAGAAACCGTTTCTTTTGTCAATCTTAATCATCCGTTGTCGGGAAAGTTGAGAGATTTATGTGATGCACAATTCTATTGTCTTATACAGCTCTAAAATAAGACTGTTTTAAAAATAAAGTATATTCTACAGTGGGTCGCGTCTCCTCAATAGAATTTTAAAATAGAATGTCGATCTGAATAAGTTTTCTCTGAATATTTATTACTTTTCCTTACTGTGGATTTGTCCATACAAAATCTACAGAAGTGGGTGAGATGGTTGTTAAATGCATTTGCTAATGATCACACAATCCTTTTAAGGAAAAGAAAGCTTTAGGAAAGATTTAATCGGAATCTCGGATTCGGATCTTAACATATTGCGTTTCTTGTGACCACGTATCTAATAACCTTACCGAAAACCTATTATTACCTCACAAAACACTCGAAATAAACCACTTTATTACCCACTTATTCATTCATATCCCAACTGCATCTAAATCTAACCCTATCAATTTCATTTCCAAAAATAGTCCCCTCTGCGTCATCAAAATATTCAAATCATCAGCTCCACAATCGCTCCCGTATTGATTGATGCGATCCGTCTCGGCTTATCCGACGCTGATGCAAATCATTGCATGCATATTTCATATCGTCCCTGAGCGGTAAATGGAACTCTAATTAGACCGCCCGCATTGTAGGGTTATAATTCTATTGTAAGGATACAGGGGAATATTTTTTGTATAATGATGAATAACTAACTTTTTCTTAATATAATATAAACTATTTTATGGACTGCCTCTATTGTCTAATGATCGCATTCAAGTGCCACTACTAAGCATGAGGTCTTGGGTTTCATGCGAAGACGGCCAAAACGTTGTTCAAATTTTCCAACTGTCTGGATTTGTGCCCAGTTAATGGCAATAAGCTCGCTCCCTATTACATAGAACTTAAACATAACTGGTGGAATGTGAGAGTACTATTCAGGACACCATTGCCAAACCCTTCGGGGATTAAGAGCTTAGTGAATGTGTATTTAATGATGTGGAACAGATACCAGCACTTCGCTGACACGGCTGTTAAAAATATGGCACTGACGAAGAGTAAAAATTATGTATTCTATTTTCTACCATATTAAAACCAAAAGCCGTTCGTAAGTGAGGTATTAAAGCTTGCCAGTTTGGCCACGTTCAGCTCTTTCAACTGCCCACGAGTGCGAGCGACATCAAACGAGTGACGTGTGTTGGTGCTGAATGATTGGCAGCATTTGCAGCGCTTTACGCATTTCTTTCAGCGCTGCTTGACGGCATGTCAACGTTCGTTGGCGGGCACAAATGGCGCGGGCGTTTTTTTACGTCAGTGCGCGGTGTTAATGTTTAGAGCGTTTCATTTTACTACGCCACCTTCCCGTCACCAATCAAAAATGTTCTGCTAGTTTCGTGTTGAAAAAGATGTCATTCATAATTTTTAGGGTTCCTCTAAACCTGGAAATCTCAGGTGTAGTGTTGTTAATATCTAGGATAGAATATCAGTTTAGTTCGTATGAGACGTTATATACATATGTTGCTACAGTTTTAATCCAGATTATTAAGTATTTAATAGCAGTATTTGCTGACACAATTATTATTTACGTGTTTAGGAAATTTTTGGCTTGCAATCTTTATCTCTAGAAATACATTTGCAAGTATTTTTAATACCAGATTTATTGCCTTGCAAAACATATCAGATACAAAATTTACGACCCTGGCAAATACAGTCTGTTTGACAGAGAAAAAAATCATAACAAATGTAATATACGAGTACGTGTCTAGCAAATAAAGAAGAAGAAGAAGAAGATCATAGTAATAAGTAAAGTCTTAAATCTAAATAAATATTATATTCAAAATTAGAATTTTCAATTTTAAAACTTTTCTAATGACGTTATGTTTACGTCAAATATTCGCGCTTGACAGACTGATTATACCAAGTCGTCATTGGCTACACAGACACAATGACAAGATTTAAAGCCGTGGATTCACCACGGGCACTTCAATATCTCTCTCACAACTCACAAGCTTCTAACCGCGCGTCAAACGTTTTTCTCGTCTGTCGGCGTGTCATCGCGCCGGGTGACGTGTCCGGCGCGTCTCGCGGGCGTTTTTTGCGTCCGTACGCGATGCACATTTATTTGCTAACTAGCTGGTACCGCGTCTTCGTTCGCGTAAAATTTCATGGGTTTTCATTTGAGCCCCATATTTTCTACTAAATTAAAAGTAGTCCTAGTTACTCCTTATAACAAAAGGTGAAGGCCAGTGAAAATCGGTTCAGCCGTTTCGTAGATGAACAGCAACAAACAGCAACACAAAATTTAAAAAAAAAACTTACTATTAACTTGCATATGTATAAAAAAACATCAAGCCTGTATTTTCCCGTAGGGTTGGTCAGAGCTGTACCTATAGTACACCCACATTTCACCAGTTATGTTTTTAAATCCCATGTGATAGGGGTGAGCCTATTGCCATCAACCGGGCACACATTCAGACTCTGGGCTGCTACTGAGAAATTCCTATTAAAAAATCCTAATAAGACATTGCTTGATCCGGGAATCGAACCCAGGCCCTCATGCCTAGCAGTCACGTTATCGACCACTAGACCAACGAGGCAGTCAACTAGACTAGAGCTCTCACTGAAGACTTTCATATGCTTTTAGCAAAAGCCCTGTTATTTTGACATTACAAACAGACCCTTCAATTTTATTTATATGTGTGTTTGTAGTTCGTAAGAACATAATATATGTAAAGATGGAGATACTGCAAATATTCGTCGCGGACGCGTATGGAATCATGATGCATCTTCTTCCAATGGAATTTGGGTGGAAAGTGCCTGGTACAGGGCGGAGGGACATCGACTCACAACGTGATACCATGAACTCAGTACAAAATTCTAGAAAAGCCTTTAGCCCTAGGTTTTTTTTGTAATAATTTCTTCGTTTGTCTGATGTTTTTTTTACTTCAAACTGTAAACAATCATGATGTCTGAACATGCTTTTGTGAATGTGGCTAGGAAGCGCTAATACTGTGCCTAGATCTTCTAAAATATTTTGTTAAATAGCTAAGAAAGATCAAAGACAGAGGAATTGAATTATTTTTCTACGTCTTGATATGCAGAACAAAAAAAAACAGAAATCAAGCTCTGTGAATAAATTCTGATCCCAATTCAACGGCTTTACACTACAAATGCTTGATAGACGGTATGAAGCATCAAGTTTTTTTCTAATCAAACAAACTAACACAATTAAAAAATCATAATTGTATCCAATTACAATGTTTTCTTCGACGCGCCTATCTAAATGATCACTAGACATTAGCGGTAGGCTCCTATCCATCAATACCGCAAAAACGCTTCAATGTGCGTTTCATTGTATGTTAAGTACGCGGCAAACGACCCCTTAAACAACCCTTAACACACGGAAAATACAACCCTAAAATAACTCAACAAGACTCAATTTTACTTGTATGCAGTTGGAACCGCAAGTCAAATGATTGACGGTGAAGTTTCGACTTTGAGCGGTAGAGATAGGGTTGAAAGTTAACTGTCGTTGTGCAGTTTGTTAAGGCGAATAAGTCCATATTTTCGCACAATACGTGGTGAGTGAAAAAGTGATATCAATCATATGAGACGATGATAGACAGCTTGTAGCAAGAGGACGGTTACGCATAGAAGTTAATATACGCCATTTTTTTTTTGATAATAAAGACCGTGGGTTCGATGTTATCGATGTATACAGGAAACCGGTTGATTTATAGCCTTTTAAGGGTGATTTTTATACAGAAACTAACCACGTGGAAAGTTTCAAGATTAACATACATTATACTATCAGAGTTTTTATAGCAATGTTACAATGTAAAAAAGATACCTCTATTTGTGCAAATAGTTTAACATAATATCATAAAAGCACGCTTTTAAATCCCCGAAGGGTTAGGCAGAGGTATAACCACTGTACAATACACCCACATTTCACTAGTAATGCATGTGTGAGTTCCATGTGATAGGGGGTAAGTCTCTGGCCATGAAAGGGGCACGAATCCGCACTCCTGGCTGCCGCTAGAAAAAAGACCCGGAAATCGAACCCAGGATCTTACACTCAGCAATAGCGCTAGTAGCCACTAGACCAACGAGGTAGTCCAGTCCAGTCAGTTTCAACTTTTAGCATCTACTCGTACATAATAGAAAAGGAGTTCTACCTACAGGGCCTCTATACACCCTTATAAAACTACAGATTACTTTGCAAATCAACGGCTATTAGTGTCTGTCTGTCAGTCACACCTTTTAACGTTAATACGATCAGCACCACCACACCTGCCTGCACCTGTAGCCCTGCTCACCCATGTTCGAATTAAAGCGTGAACACACATCAGCTGTTCACTGCCTCCGGTCTCTGTCAGAGTCGGGCAAAGGAAGTAAGTGAGCTAAGACTTGTGGGGTCAGTGTGAAGTTGGACTTGCAGAAGGCTCAGTAGACAGTTTCTATAATAACATTGATAAAAACTCTGATATGCATGCCTACTTCTGAATGAAAACGTCCAACTCATCATCGTCTGCCTAGCCTATTCCCAATTATTTTGGGGTCGACTTCCAGTCTAACTGGATACAGCTGAGCACCAGTGTTTTCCATGGAGCGGCTGCCAATCTGACCTTCACAACCGAATAACTGGGTAACACTATATTTTTGGTAAGATTGGTTGTCAGGACCCGTTAATACTGTCAAAAATAACAGCTGCGACCAACGGCTTAACGTTCTTGCAGCGCACGGAGAGATCCTGACATGTTACGGATGGTCACCAATCCATGGACCAACTTGGATTGAGTCGCTTAACTTGGTCGACATCGCAATAGCTGAGTATGATGTACTGGGTCGGGCATAGTGTTATCGGGTTTTCCATCTGGAATTTCTCAGTAGCTGCCCGGAGTCTGGATTTGTGTCCAGTTGATGGCACTAGGCTCCCCCTATTTCATGGGACTTAAACATAACGCGAAAATATGTGGGCGACCAGTGGCGAAGTATCCATACAACACGATTCCTACCAATTTGGAGGTTCGTAAAACCAACTCTACCGCCATTGAATTTTTTTTTGTTTCATTGAAAGTACATAAATATGGTTAGGTTGTAACACCATTTTTTTATATTTGGACCTAAGTAAAAAGTTTATTGTGGAACAATTACTTTACATTTTCATCGTCCATCACAAGTTCACCGTCTGTCCTTGTATATTATTGTGTCTCCCCTCTGACTCAGGCAGTAGGCTTGCAACCTGGCCCATATATTTATTACAGTTATTGGCGTTATACTGACGTTAAACTGTGTCTTGCTTAATGCTTTCTTTGTATCTGCCCTAGAGCTTTAAAATGTAATTTATGAACGACATTATAATCTATTTGCCATAGAAAGTGGCAATGCTGTCAGTTTTACCAGTCGACAGCGATGGGAAGGAATTATTGACGTCATATTTTAATTTATTGTTATGTTTAGTTAGTTTGGATATTTTATTGCTTTTTTTGTAGTATGTGTAAATACTCGTAGTAAGCATTTACATAAATAAATATAATTTGTCACTCCTCTTTTGCATTTATATCTATATTTTTTTTTCAGGTAAGGCCACTCGCAGTTCAGCACTAGATGGCTGTTTACTGCTTAACTGGACGATCCTGTGACCTTACAATGAAGGGCCCCAGCTAGGTTGAATATCTTTGAATTGTTAGTAACTCTTAAGTAGGCAGTCGACGTAAAATCCTTTTTGCTCTGTCAAAAACGAATATGTGCCTGGATTTTTACACTGCTGGGCAAAGACCTATTCTCGTTCCACTTCTTTCTATCCAGTAGGTACCGTTTGTAACCAGTGTTATGATTCAGATCTGAGGAGTCCAGCTCGTTTCGCCATTTGCGCTTGGGTCAGTCGCATTGTCCTTTCCAGTGGTAAAGGACCCACAATGACCATGTTATATTGCGAACGAGACCATAATACAGTTAAGTTTTAGTTTATTGCCTTGGAGAACTTAAACGTTTGAGGTTTACGATTTCTTGATTATTTAAAGGAAGCTGAGTATTTAAAAGGACATAATTAAGAGAAAACGGAGAAATAAATATTTAATTACTTCGCAGTCATCGATTTTATTACAACCGCACCTCTAAAAATACACGTAAAATTTTCATTCCATTTTACACGTAAAAATCCGTTACGCACATAAAAATGCGAACGCCAGTAGTTAGTTCCCAAAATAATGTGGTCGACATAATTTTTTATCGATTAAAAGTCTTATCGGTATCGACAAAGCGCCGCCGTCGGAGCATGTGTCGACATTTCGATAAAAGTGTTACTTAAATTTAGAAATATTGAGATAACGACCGGCTCTTTTTGAGAGTCTTTTTAATTATGAGACTCGAACTTATCTCTTGAAGCTCTTTTGTAAGTGTTATCTTGGAGAATTTTTGAGTTTTTTAATTGATCTTACAGAATAAGGCGCGTACGGTAGGGTGGCAATGATGTTTAATTAATTAGGTATTTTATTTTTTGGTATTACGTAAATATGTTTTTATTTAAAAGAGAAAGGTTCATGTTGACAGGCTGATTATCAATATTGTGATTCCAAACATTACGTCAATGACGTCACAAGTTACGTCATGAGGTCATAAGTCACGTCATGTCTTACACTATTGGATTGATGCTAATTAGTTTAATAAATACCATATCTAAAAACATATTATAGTTAATTATAAGGAGTTTGACTGTTGAGAGTCCTTATAAACCGTGGGTGTGGAATATTTTTTTATGATACCATTAAGTGTTTAAATTAGTTAATAACTTTTGATGAGTAAGTTATTATTCAACACAAGGGTAAAAATGCTATGACCTTTGTTGTTATTAAGCCATTGAAGTAAATTACGGAATTAAATATAATTGCCATTCTTTCTGGTAGCCATGTTTTATGAAATGATAATGACAGTCGTTTTACAAAATGTGTGGCTCGTGGCAAAGTAATAACAGCCGCACTGGTCAATTTTCCACGCTTCCCAGTGTCGGTCCGTAGATGGGTGACTCTCCACTATATAATGAGACCCCTCCATGTCTCGGAAAGCACTTTGGCAGTCCTTAAGGTTAGTCAGAAGTCCGTCTAAGAACACAATTACTATGAACGTCTTACACAGTAACTGAGGTAGGTAGTCATTCCACGTAAAATACTGGTACCTGGTAATACTGGGAGTCGAGTAAAGCCTAGGCAGATGATGATGAGTAGTATTTAAAATTTTAGATACATTTTTTTTTCGTACATAATGTATTGTGCTCCGCTAGCGGGGATGTTCAGAGCGGTCATATAAATTGACGAATATATCTACTGTTACAGGTGTTTCACTTCCGTTAACATAGCCTCGGAAGATATGCTCACATCACACTATTTGTTTCAGAAACTTAAATGCGATCTGTATAAACAATCTAATTATACCCTTCCATTTAATAGTTACATTAAAAAATAGCCCCACAAAAATTATATTTCCTTCGACCTTCATTCTTTTTACTGCGACCATTCATAACCTCTCATGCATATTAAACACGATAAATAATTCTTGACAGTTAACAAGCAAAATAGCGAGCTTTATTGAACACACAATTACATATAATTATAGTGGTTTCTTATTATTTCCTGTACATTAATCATGTCACACGTCAAACAAGTTGTTACACCTCTTTTAACCGACTTTGCAGAAATGTTCACTCTGTGTTGGTTATTCATGCCTCGATAAACTCAAAAAGGCATATTTATTTAATTTGCATAATATTATCCAGTTTTTGTATAAGTATGTTTTGGGAAGTATAATTATTGTAATGTACCTGAATATTTTAATAATTACAGTCGTGCGAAGGTGTCAAAGCAATTAGCAAAAGGTGAAAGGTTTGTAATAATTATATTAACATAAATAACAGGACAGCCTTGTATACTAATTACGCCAGGAAAAACTTAATAGGACAAATAAATTCCGTCTTTACTAATTAAATATCAAGCATCATGATTCATGACTCATAAATCCAAATAGGTTAATGTTTTAGCAGCGACATAAAAAAAAACTTAATATTTTATTTATTCAGAAACACTTCAAAGAACGTTTCAATAAGCTTTAATTTAAATACAAAATAAAATAATTACACTAATTTAATACCAACTTATCTACATTAGGCTCATTAAACAACTTTATCGTCGTCATCAGCTAGCGTTATTAATGGGACAGTTTCTAAAAGCGTCGTGCAATTAGTCACCCTACCAGCAAACCATGTTTTAATACCAAACGGATGTTTTAGGATTATTTTTCGAGCTGCAATTAAGTCGTTTAACGTTAAAACACATTTTAAAACGCCGTAAATAAACTTAATTTACGACAGAGCAGCGTTTAATACTCCTTTCAGTGTCTGCAAAACATTTGTTTACCGTTTAACTTGAAAGCATTCTGTGGTTCCTTAATTATACTTACAAGACTCAATATTATTTCTTAGTATTTACAAAAGTTATTGTTTCACCAAATAAGCCCACGCGTGACTTAAGAGGTCTTTGTTCTAACAAAATCTTTTAACTAAAATTCAACTGTATCATAACCGCATAAAGCTTAAATTGAATTGACAATCCAAAATATATACGTTTAAATTTGAAGGAGCGTTCAAATCATAGGTAAAAAGCAAACAGTAGCTGGCCACCCGCGGATTTTTAAAATGTCAATATCGAGTGTTGAGTGTGTAAACACGATTAACTGGACGCGAGTCTCGTTCCGATCATCGATCATACAAAACTGTGCTCACTATAGAGTGTTTGTGTTCGTTATGAGTTAGAGATGGGGTATTCGTATTTTAGAATAGAAATATCATGAATTTAGCTTAGATTAATATATAAAGATCATGGGTAGAGGTTTGGAAAATGCATTAACGTAGTGAATTCATAAATGAAAGACAAATACACATTCAACGTGTCACTTTTAACCACCTTACAGAGTAAATTTCAGTTATACCTACTTAAATTTATTGCAAAAACGAATTCATTTTTAAAACATTTTCATTACTGACATTAAGCTTATAGCATTAAGTCCACCTCTGTACATTTGCGTGCTTAAAGTATTAAATTAATAAATAAAAAGCTTACAAAATATTTAAATTGTTTTCATCGACTTTACTCAGACGTCCTGTCTACATCAGCTCCCGTCTCTAATCTGTCCCAACAATAGCGCACAATTATTCACTTGCTCTCAACTTTAGTGTTGGCACAGCAGAGTAAACAAAACACTCGCTACCGTCGAGCGGTCGAGTTGACTCGTTCAAGTGACTGCCGCAGTGTAAACACTCCACGGTATGTTTGACAGTTGAAATTCTGTCGATGTAATAATCTTCCGGGACTCTAATATGGCGCTTTGATGGATAATTATATCGATGTAGGTATAATAATGCCTTCAGGCTGGGATTATTTTGATTTAAGTACTTACTTAATAACAGGTCCCTTTATAAAATATTCCATCATTGTATTAACTATTATGAGAATCTTTAGTATTGCCAGCACTCACAATTGGCGATGTATATTTGCCTATGGTCTCAAATAAATTTAGTAATTCTTCGTAGTCAAGAGTAGTGAGAGTTAATTTAATGACATAGGTACAAAGAGAATGTTCTTTTTTAGAGCATAATTTGGTGACGGGCAAAGTCTTGACATCGCAATACATATAATGTGTGTTTTCTGATCGTGTGTATATTTGTAATGTCTACATAAGTAGACATTACAAATATACACAAGAAAGAAAGAAAAAAGTATTCCAGATAACTGGAATACTTTTTTCTTTCTTGTATGAATCTGTAACATTAGGTTAGCAGAGATGGCCACTTAAAATCAATTCACTTTGTCACAATATTTAGGTCGTTTTATCTTTTTCTCTTATAAAAGGGAGAATATAAACGCTGCTAATTTTAGTAGACCTATAACTGAAATAGCTAGTTTTCATATCAAACGCAAACACAAGTTCAATACTAGAGTTAAGATTTATAATATCTTAGTTCCTGTCTATCACCCTCAATAATAGTCATTTTCTAGGTCTAGAGCTGTAACTCAATCAGAGAAATCGGCGCGTTATGTTTGAACTAGCTATGCCCTACGGTTTCACCTGCTCCCAAGGATCGTAACGTGATTTTAAATATTTTTTCCAAGGGCAGGGCTATCAAATGAAAAAGGTTTTTTCAATTCCGACTGGAAGTTCCTGAGATTGCGTTGGGATTGCGTTCAAACAAATAAACTGTTCAGTTGTATAATATTTATGTCAATTAAATGCTAACTAAAAACAAAAAAAATAATGAAATTAAAAAAAAAATAAACAATGAACTATCTTAACTTAATAAAGTACGATATAAGGCGGCGTAAAGGCATCGATAAATTCATCCTCATCGCTGTCAACTGGTAAAGCACCCAAATGACATTGCCACGTTGAATGGCAATGCTTAGCCTCTGGCCAAAGTAAAAGCCAGCCCTTGGGTCTATTATATTTAGTAGGTTTTATTATATTAAGTAAAGTAAAGATATCATAGTATAGATTATACATTTTCGTGCAGGACAAAGACGTAGGTACTCTTCTCAGACTGCTTCTGTCTAATACTACGAAGCTCTATTAAATACTCATACAAAGAAAACTGTGCCGGAATATTTTTCTGTTCCCCTACAAAGGTTAGATAATGTACGTCACTTTTGCACTCCATGGACAAAAGACCAAATATCCCACTACCTCACACTGACAGCTCAGATATCGAGTTTCAGAAGAAAATAGAACACATTAGACATACAATAGCTCTTTGGTTCAAAGCCTAGATCCTT
Organism: Phlogophora meticulosa; assembly: GCA_905147745.2. NCBI lineage: Eukaryota > Metazoa > Arthropoda > Insecta > Lepidoptera > Noctuidae > Phlogophora > Phlogophora meticulosa. The sequence continues at coordinate 1,112,194 of LR990523.1, forward strand.
CTGTGTCCTGGATAGAGGAGGCGTGTGAATGGGAGCTTCCTGTGGTTTAATATCTTTTGTTCACGTAAGTCGGGCGCTTGGTACACAAATACGTCGGTGACATAGTTTAAAAAATAGGGCGCTGTTTGCGACGACACTATGCTTTTGAAAAGATTTCAGTATGAGTAAATTTTCCCAAATCCAACTTTTTTTCAAACTGTGAAACTTACATTTAAAGTAGCATTTATTTCAGAATACATATCTATGCCCGCGACTTAATTCGCGTGGAGATGATGATGTACTGCCATAGAAACGGGTGGATGCTCCGACCTGGCGTGGTGATTTTACTTATTAGTATACTATGATATATCATATATCATGTCGTTCGCGCAAAAATATTTTACTTATTGACGTGTAAAAGTGCTTGTAAGAACCTATTTATAGAAATAAATATCATTTATCTTTTATCAGAATAAAAAATACGTGTCCAGTATTTTTGAGTAATCCAACTTCTGGACCAAACAGAATTTTTAAGGACACTACCCTCCTCTAACACGTCTTGAGTGATTAAAAACAGCCGTCGTGTAAGTAATAAATTCTGCTATTTCATACAATCTTTGATCAATCTTTCTTTTGACGGCACGGTTGGTGCAGTGGCTGTGCGATTGACTGCTGCGCCGCGTGTCGTGGGTTCGATTCCCACACGGAACAAATATTTGTATGGCCTACAGGTTGTTCCGGGTCTGGATGTTTGTGTATGTGAGTTTGTATGTTTGTAAACGCACCCACGATACAGGAGAAATTCCTAGTGTGGGGAAATGTTTTTATTTAAAAAAAAAAGAGTGTGTGTACTTATGTACACGCGTTAGAAGTTATACTTCTTAACAAATAATACAACAAGCAATTCTTGCTCGTGGTTACATTAACACCTTAACTCCAAACAACGAGACACAATAGAAAATGTATTGTTTGTCGGTCATTTGGCGTTCAACGAGTTAAATCAATTATAGAAAAAAAAAATATAATGTAAAAGTATAAGATAGTGCAAATTATTTATATTTTGAAATCTGTTGTACGGTTTAATGAATCACAGTATGCAAATAAATAGTAGATTACGCACCAAGGGGACAGATCAGTGTATTATGTCACGGGCGCCCTAATGAATACCGGGCGTAACGAAGAATTCTAGAGTTAACTACCGAGCGCATCAATGGAGTTAAGACTAGAATCCTGAATGCAGCAAAGGATTCAAAATACCCCAAGACACCTTTATTCCCAAGAATACTCTTTACACAGTACACACCTTCTGTAGTAAGATAATAAAAAGCAATTCGATTTTCAAATATGTTCTCTTCGGTACCTAAAAAGATTTATGCAAACTTTGTGTTCGGGTTCCAAATTCAAAAAACATGGTCGACCAGCGGGCATTATGAAATTTTATTGCCGGCTAGACCATAAGGCTGGAATGACTTTCTTTCGGTCAGGTTTGCATGACATATAGTTTGACATTACCGGTATGTCAAAAAATACTAGAATATACAACTTGAACATAGTTATCAATTTTCATACAACCTAGAACTAACTTCATGCTGTTAAATTTTGGTGTCGGTGTGCGCGCGCATCGTAAAAATTCACTTTCATCATTTTTCTCCATCGCGCCAAAAGAAGTATAACTTCAAAAAAAAACAGAAACTTTACAGTACTTATGCTTGCTTCATAAACTTGCTTAATACCTGCATGTAACATTGATCAAACAAAGACATTTATCCAACGGTGGCCCCTCATTACTCCGGAGGCTAGGAGGTAGTAATCAATCATCTTTACAATAATGGAGATCCGAATCATCAGTAATTTTAACAGAATTGACGCAAAAACGTCGAAGAAAAAATTAATCATATAGCGAAGTAGGATGGCTGGGTAAGGCAGGTTTACATGTAGTATTTCTTTATGTCAGTCAAACTCTACAACGCTGTCTGGCTGGTTTCTAAGTTGACCTTTAAGATGACCAATTTGTGTATTTTGTCTGTAAATCCTGACGTCGATAATGTTCAATATAAACTAAGAACTGAAGAAGTCTTGTGACTTCTTGTAGTCATGAAGAGGTGCATGAGAGGCTATGCCTTATCCACTGAGCGTTTACGATACACAATAAACTTATAGGAATATCTAAGAAGCTGACAGCATATTGGACAAAAACTATCTTCCTGGTTCCTCATGAACTCACGAGTTAAGGGAGGTAGGAAAGGGTTTTTGAAATATATTCTTTGTGACAAAGGAAGACTCAGCGAGTGCACGCTCTTTGTCCTATCGTTCTACGCGTTGATTGTACACGAGACCTCCGACTTTAATATAAGTAACTAAGTATAAAATTTGAAAACATGTAACAAAATTGGAGGGGGGAAAAGGTTTAAAATCATGAAATGATCTATAAGGCCCTTTAAGGTAAGCCTGCATCAATCCCCAATCTGTTGAGCCATCTATTGGTCAAATGACTCCTCTCATGACTTACAGCAGAAAAATTATACCCGTCTCATAAAAAATGCACCATATAACCCGACCTTTACCAATTACAATACAAAGCGGAACAAAGAGCCGGCCACTTACGAGCTGTTTTTTGATTACCCATTAACCCGACAAACGTTGTAATGGCCGCCACATTGTTGGCCTTATCCTTCAGCCGCAGGGGAGTCGGCAGAATTGACCGCTAATTCTACGGTAGGTCCTGTCTTGTGACGCCGTTTGGGATAATCATGTCTTAGGATTAATTTAGGTAAGGATAATTATGATTCTGCGGAATGTGTGATGTGGGTTTAAAAAAACAAATGGAGGAGCTCGTGGCTGAATAAAAACAGCCGCACGGGTCGATCGAAGGTTAAACTACGCTTGCCGTAGTCAGTCTGTGGATGGGTGACCGTTCATTACATATCAAGACTCTTCCGTGCCTCGGAAAGCACGTTAAGCTGTTGGTCCTGGCTTTCATTTGTAGATCTTTGACAGTGAGTATGGGTAGTCAGAAGACTGAAAATCCAACAACCTGTTATATCATGTTTGTTATGTGTTATTCAGTTACTGAGTTGTGGAGGTCATATAGGCAGTAGCCCCAAGTAAAATTCCGGTATTCAGCTGCAACTGGTTGGAATGGAAGCAGACCCCAACATAGTTGGGAATAGGCTTGGAAGATGATGAGCTACAAGTTTAGTAAATATGTGAACACCTACATGGTGTTCACATATTATGCTCTAAAATCAAAATCAAAATGCATTTATTCAAATTAGGCTGAGAATCAGCACTTCTTGAACGTCAAAACGTTCTTCCGTCTGATAGGTTTGAAGAACTTGAAGCTATACAACATATGTCAAAAAAATATATATATTAATCATCTTTATACATCATTAAATTAAATACTTTGCTACATGTTAGCTAGCACACACCAATATGCCAAAGAAATAAATAAAAAATATATACCAAAATCGACAGTTAACTCTATTTACATAATAGTTTACCTGCTCTGCTGCATTGAGTTATTTGTTATACCTTACCTATTTTAGTATAGTAGTTTTTAGTAGACAATGTAAGCAAAATATTATTTTAAAAGAGTGTTATGGAGTGTCTTGCCCATTCTTCTCCATACGAAACCATTTTTGGCAGGTGCAAATAAATATAAGTTTGACGTTCTAAAGTGCCATTTATTCTGACTTTGAGTTTTTTCCTTCATACTAGCCCAGTTGGTACACACATTTAAACCACAATTCCATATTCCGCCTATTTCACTCAAGACATAATGAATCTAATAGAGTCGGTAAAATCCATCAATCCCAATATTTAGGAACAGGGCGTGCCAAAGAAATAGACACACATACACTCAAATTACACTGACTCAGTCGGGTAGTAAATCGCAGTAAGGCCACTGGTGCCCTCACCAGTCCAACTCACCACCTCTCACAAACTCCTGCGCTCATCCACGCATTCACAGCTGTGGTACACCCACTTCACTCGAACGTTTATTTCAGCCAAGCCGCTGGCGGTCTCCTATCTTACCATGATACAATACAGAATCTATGACGTCATTTTTTGCCCCACTTAACCCTCAAGTGGCACTGAAAGGCGCTCTGTATCACTGATAGACGATTGCGCGTTTCCTGCGCCCGCGCAGTCTTTGATCTTCAAGTGTTCGGCTTTACGTGTACAAGACAAGATGTTTGGATATTCGTTAATGTTCGTGTTTATTGTTTTGTAAGAGGTATATTGGTGCTTCAGTCGGCCATGGAGTTTTTTAGTTATTATTTCAATGGTCAGCCTAATTTATTACCTCTTAAGAGCAGGCTAGCAGCCGCATTGCTGGAACCTATAATATGTTTCAGAACTCCGCAGAGCCACTGCATCTACCCCGAAAAAATATGATTATCGGACTAAGCAAAAAAGAGGCAGAAGATAATTTACTAAAGAACGTTGGGCTACAACCTCATCCGCCTAGCCTTTTTCCAACTATGTTGGGGTCGGCTTCCAGTCTAACCGGATGCAGATGAAATACCAGTATTTTACATGGAGCGATTGCCTATATGACCTCCATAACCTAGTTACTGGGCAACACGATACCCTTTGGTAAGACTGGTTGTCAGACTTTCGGGCTTTTGAGTACCCGTAACGACTGCCAAAGATCTTCAAATGACAGCCAGGACCAACGGCTTTACGTGGTTTCCGAGGCGCGGAGGAGACTTGATATGTTACGAACGGTCACCCATCCACAGACTGACCTCGGCAAGCGTAGCTTAACCATCAATCAACCCGTGCGGCTGTTTTTGTTAAGCCACGAGCTCCTTTGGGCTACAACAACTGCATTAAAATACCTATAATTGCATGTTTTCATAGACTTAGAGAAAGAGAAACCATTGTCTACGTGTTATAAATCTTTATATACATAAAAATCTCTCGTCGCGACGTTTGTTTGAGCACAGAACGCATGGCCGGGTCAGCTAGCTTTTCCATATTGTTTTACAAATTCTGACTCATATTGACTAAGTAAATATGAGAAAATATAGTTAAAACGACCTTTTTTATTTGAATGGAACATCTTGACATCTACTTTCGTTATCGGGGCACGTGCGTTCGTTAGCGCGCTATAAATCGAAATAATCCGACGGCGCATAAATCGCGTCTTTGATCCGACGCAGGAGTTGAACCGACGTCCTGTTTGTGCTAATATTGGTATAGTTGCACAACGCGCTTGAGTTTGAGAATTGGTGTAGCTTTCAGACATTTTAGAGCTTTGATTTTTGCATTTCTATATTATTCTGTGTCGATAAGGCTCACAAGAGCATGAAATTTGGCTGCAACTAGTTGAGACTAATCATGAAAGTTAAGTAGCGTGCGATTGGAGGTGTGGAATACCACTGGGTTATGATAACGATAACAGCATTGTCACATCGGTTGGCGGGCCCACAATCATGTACCTAACTATGGTATCAGATATTGCGTCGAGGTCCTTTCATCCTGTTCACATAATAATATATTCAAGCCTCTAAGACACAAGTGATGAAAAGCTAATTAGGGCAAAAGAAACAATTAAATGGGAAGCCACCATTTTATTTGGAAGAGTAAACTGAACTTGTACTCGTACTTAATTAATTCTACTACATGAAATTCTTATGGAATGTGCATATTAGAAAATAATGTTATCAAAATGTTACGTGTTACAAAGCTATTGATGTTACATTAGGAGACTCTGGCCTTCAATGAAGTACTTGGTCGACATACATGCATACACATGTATTGACATACATATGTACTTACTATATTTCAATCGCAGAGTTTCTTAATATTTATCTACATGAATTTCTTTTCCTGGTTCGTACTGAGCTTTTTCTTCTTCCAGATCCTTCTTTAGTGTACAGCATAGTCTGAAATGTTAAACAATATTGTGACGTCACCATTTTGAATGTTTTTTCTGGCAGTTTTCTTTATCACCAGTTTTTTTTTTAATAATAACTTTTACTCAAATATTGTAGTAGCGTGTACAATTGAGCCCCATTTCGTTATTACTAATACATATGTTGGAGTTGTCACGCTTTATCCTTTATGTTATCACAACAACACCAGATGAGAAAATGGTACAGAGGCCAGCCCATCATGCTACCCCAATCTGTCAAATTTCTTTGATATTTTTTCAAAGTTATTGCAAAAGAATGAGGTTGTGTTCAATTGGGAAAATTTGACAGTTTGGGATAGCTTGATGCGCTAACCAGGGGAGCATACCCACCACCGTTTTGAAGTGGCTGCTCAAAAACTTGTACCCACTTATTTTGTGTCTTATTAATCATTTTACCTTAAAGAAAGGAAGTAGAAGATCTCAACGAGGCTCAAGAATGAGAAGCCAAGGAATAAGCCCAGGAGACCACCGCAGTTTGAAAGGAATTCGATCAGACCGAACAGCTCCGAACGACGCATTGAAAGGAACCTGGGCCTCTTGAAGTACATCTCTAGCTTGGACAAATTATACCTAGATACAAAAAGAATAGAATAAAATATGGTTTATTGTGCAGTAACATTATAATACAACTTAGGAAATACAAAGACCCTCTTATCTCTAAATGGCATCTACGAGAAAATGTTACTAATATCGAGAAGGATGATAAAAGAAGACATGCTGTAACAACCCCTTACAAATTGGGATAAAAGCAGGAAGGTTATGATAGTGATGATGGTGATTATCAAGAAAAAGCAAGGTTAGAAGATGAACTAGTAGCAACGAACGGTGTCACGAGTTTTGCGTTGAGTATGTTTGTTTTGAGTCAAATTTGTTTTTAAACTCGTTTTGGGGATTAAAAATAACTTGACTGTTTTTCTCAACTTGATTCCCAGCAGAAAAGTCGTCTTCATTACATAATAGGGATGTGTTCTAGGTAAAAATGTATTAAGTCTCTTTAGTCCGTCAATAAGATTACCAAAAAATATTGGATACGTGATTTTTGCTAACAAATCAATTTAAAGTGACAATGAGCACATCAAAGTTCAGAAGAAGGGGCTTGTGACGTCACTGTTGCGTTAAAAGCGTAGCATGGCGTGATGTCACGCGCAATTTCAACGCACTATATCGTCGACATTTTTGGTTTACGTGACAGAAGAAAAAATACGTGTGCAGTATTTTTGAGTAATCCAACTTTCGGACCATTCGATTTTTTAAGTACACTACCCGGTTATGTCATATTTACTAAGCGAGAAGAATAACAATGTCAAGTAATGGAGCTTAAAACCGAAATGGAAAAGCTACGAGAAATTTTGAAACACCAAACTGATCAAGATAAAAATAAGGCCACTGAAAAGCCCAACGAAGATATTTCACCTAAACCTATCGAATATGAGACGGATGAGGAGGAACTAGCCAGAGAAACGGAGTGGATTAGGATAGAAAATAAAAGAAAAAAACGTAACTTGAACAGTACGCTGACTCCCCCCTCCCAAAATAATGCTAATAATGAACAAGGGAACATAAATCCCAAAAAAACACCAAAGCCACCCCCAATAAATGTGCAGGGTGTTAAAGATTACCAGTCTTTCTATGACTCAATAGCCAGTACTAAGGGCGACACGTTCACCATAAAAATGATGAACGGGGATAGCGTCAAAATAAATGCAACAAATGAAGATGCCTATAGAGAGATTACGAAGCTACTAACTTCAAATAATTTACTTTGGCACACGTATGAAAACAAACAAACCAGACCGATAAGAGTGATGGCCAAAAAGCTTCATCATACATGCCAGCCAGAAAGAATTGTAGAGTACCTGAAAAACAAGGGCTACAAAATTGAAAATGCTGTAAGCAAATTGAGCTGGAGGAAAAAAGAACCACTCAACATGTTTATGTTGACATTTGAAAAAGATGAAGATATAAACAAAGTTTATGAAATCACTAATATTCTAGGGTGCAAAGTTGAAATCCACCCACTTAGAGCATCTAAGCTAGTTCCTCAGTGCAAAAGATGCCAAGCCTATGGACACACCCAAAAGTACTGTTCGAAAGAACCAAGGTGCGTCAAGTGCACGGGCAAACACCTCACAACAGACTGCGTGAAACCGGCACAAGATAAACCAAAATATGTCCATTGTGGTGAGCCACATCCAGCTAACTATAGAGGGTGTATAGTAGCAAAGGAGATGCAAGTATTAAAAAGTAAATACACTAAGAAGCAAACTGTATCCCAACCAAAGAAGCATACCAAACCATCAGCTACCAAAGAAGCTAATGTAAAGATGGGAATGACCCACCAACCACCCAAGCCGTCCTCGTACTCTCAAGCAGTCAAAAATAATATGGAGACAAGTTCGGAGTCAAAACTCGACCAAATCTTAAGTCTAATGTCAACATTTGATGAACGGCTTAAAAAACTAGAAATGAGTGCCAAAAAAGCTCCAATTCATCTGCGAAAACGATTAATAACCTCAAGATCATGGCTTGGAATGCTAATGGACTGCTGCAACACCAACATGAGTTACAAGTAGTCCTAGATACAGAAAACGTAGATATATGCTTAATTTCCGAAACACACTTTACACGACAATCATTTGTTAAATTTCAAGGCTACAAGATATATCATGCCCTGCATCCTGATAACTCCGCGAGAGGAGGCAGCGCCGTCATAATAAGAGAAAACATACATCATTATGAACAGACCAAATGTGAAGATCAGGAAATGCAAGTGATCGGTGTAACTATTAAAATGAAAAGATATATGCACGACTCCGTTACTATAGCAGCTATATACATCCCCCCAAAACACGCACTAAAAAAAGAGCAATACAAGATAGTCTTAGCGCTACTTGGAAACAGATTTATATTAGGTGGAGACTTCAATGCCAAGAATACCTATTGGGGCTCCAGACTAACTACTACAAAAGGCAGAGAGCTACTAAGTGCCATACAAGAAACCAAATCAGAGGTTCTATCAACTGGAAAACCGACATATTGGCCAACAGACTCAAGAAAAATTCCAGACTTAATTGACTTTTTTATTTATAAAGGAATATCCTCTGACTTTATAAGTGCCGAAGAAGGATTTAATATGAACTCTGATCACTCACCAATAATTTTATACATTAGTGAATATGTCAAACAGAGAGAAGGCAATCCGTTTCTCGTGAACAAGTTCACAGACTGGGAATCCTTTAAAATAGACTTAGAAAATAAAATAGACTTAAATATATTCATAAATGATAAGCACCAACTTGATTTAGAACTAAGCAAATTTATTGTAGATATCCAACAAACTGCATGGGCTAATACACCCGAGAAAAGAAGAACTGTGAAGGTTAACACCTATCCAAAAGAAATAACAGATCTGATCAGAGAAAAAAGAACATTGAGAAAAAAGTGGCAGCGAAACAGGTTTCCCCATGATAAGACACTGTTAAATATAATAACTAAACAAATTAGGAAGTCAATCAAGAAATTTCGGGACGAAAATTTAAATAGGCATCTTCATCAACTCACTAATGATCGATCGACTGATTATTCACTATGGAAAGCCACAAGGAACCAAAAACAACCTATTGCTCACATACCGCCAATAAAAGAGCTAAATGGACAATGGGCAATAAGTAATGAGCAAAAAGCATCAAGGTTTGCCCAACACTTGGAGGACACTTTTACACAAACCGAGAGCGCTAACCAAGATCTCCACTGGGAACAACTACTACAAGTAGACCAAGAGATAAAACTTGTAACACCAAAAGAAGTATTCAAAGAAATCAGAGATCACATCAGCCCAAAAAAATCCCCTGGTTATGACCTTATCACAGGGGAAATCCTAAAGAATCTACCAAGAAAAGCCCTGGTGAAACTTACTAAGATACTTAATGCTTCTTTTAGACTAAAGCATGTTCCAGACCTATGAAGTGATCATGATCCCCAAATCAGGGAAACCACCTCAAGATGCATCATCATACAGGCCTATCTCCTTGCTGCCAGTGATGTCAAAGCTTTTCGAGAAACTACTTCTAAAACGACTAAAACCAATTATAGAAAATAGCAACATAATACCAGAATATCAATTTGGATTCAGAGAAAAACATTCAACGATAGATCAGGTGCATAGAATTACAACAGTAATTGAAAAAGCTCTTGAAGATAAGAAAGTATGTACCACTGTATTTTTAGATGTAGCCCAGGCTTTTGACAAAGTCTGGCACAAGGGATTGATTTATAAACTAAGAACTATGGTGCCAAAACAGTTCTCAGATATATTAGAATCATATATAACTGGTAGAGTCTTTAGAGTAGGGCAAGAAAACGTCTATTCTGAACTAAAAGAAATAAAAGCTGGTGTACCACAAGGAAGTGTTCTAGGCCCGGTCCTGTACCTATTGTACACATGTGATATACCAGAACTAGAAAATGCAACTATAGCTACTTTTGCTGATGATACCGCAATAATGTCCACAGGATCAAGTCACAAGGAAGCTGTGGTAAAAGTACAAACAGCAATAAATCAATTCTATGATTGGACCAAAAAGTGGAAGATAAAGTTGAATGAAACAAAATCCATTCACATTGACTTCACTAACAAGAAATCGGAACACAACCCAGTATACATAAACAACAAAAGTATACCGTACGAAAACACTGCCAAATATCTTGGTATGACCCTAGACGCAAAGCTTCGCTGGAAAGCCCATGTCAAAAAGAAACGAGAAGAATTAGAAATTCGTTACAGAAGCATGAACTGGTTACTAGGAAAGCATTCCGCGTTGTCAGTTTCTAACAAAATCCTGATCTACAAATCAGTCCTTATGCCAGTATGGACCTATGGTATACAACTATGGGGTTGTGCCAAAGAAAGCAATGTAGAAATTATACAAAAATTCCAGAACAAAGTACTCAAGAACATCGTGAACGCGCCTTGGTATATACGAATTGACGACATCCATCGGGACCTGAATATAGAGTTCGTAAACAGCATAATCCAAAAATATGCAGAAGCTCATGAACATCGGCTTCATCATCATGTTAATGTTGAGGCCATCCAGCTCCTTGATAACACGGACATAGTAAGAAGGCTTAAAAGGACTAAACCTTTTGAGTTAGTGTAGTGTAATGTAGTGTAACATATCTGTGACTTTACCGCGAGTGTAATATACGAGTTATTTATATGGACACAAGAACAAAGTGACTTCACCTTAATAGTAGAAAAGTAAACGCAATGGACGTGCTCTTAGATATAGTTTTACTTTTAGCAAATTAAGTTAGATTAAAATTGCTTATTAGCCTTACTAGGCTAGATTGTAACAAAATAAACAAATTAAAAAAAAAAAAAAAAAAAAAAAAAAATTACTTTGACATTGCCATTGTTCTGATGAAGACTGATGACTACATGATGAGTCAGTAGTCATAATACCATTGTTCTTAGTAACTTTACTATGTTTGATAATAATGGGGATTGATATTCCATCCATATGTTACCTTGGGTAGGTCTGTTTATTTCTTTCTTTGAAGTGTCGGTATATGCTTACCCTTTAATCCTTTCATTAGAACGATTACTGGCTTCATTAATAGTTTCTAATAATCTTTTCCGATTATAATCGGTCTTCAGTATTTCTGCCTCATAGTCGATACTGTTACAAGCTGTTAAGCAGTGGCATCTGGGACCATTTTTTACTAGTTCAAGCTTTTGCATTATTCCTGGATTGTGAAATATATATTTTTTTAAACAGGCAAAAACAACAATACATACAAATCCAATTTAACTTTATAAATAAATAAATAAATAAATAAATAATGCTGGACAATCCACACAGCATCATCTAGCCCCAAGTTAAGCAGAGCTTGTGTTATGGGTGCTAGATGACTGATATACTTAATACAATACATTACATAGATAGATATTTTTTTACTATACATAGAAAATACCCAGAACACCCGGAACAAATCTTTGTAGATCGTACAAACATTTCTCCCAAGGCGGGAATCGAACCCGCAACCTCCTGCGTCGCAAGCGGACCTTCGCCCGCCGCGCCACATAGGTCGTCAAACTAATTTTAATAATCTATCTAATTTAACTTTATGAAACGTACTTTTTGATTTCGTCAAACATTTTTTATCTTTCACAGTGCAAATTCTGTTCCCGCTTGAATCTGTTAACAAAATTAAGTATAGGTAAATATTAATGTTTCGTAGATTACAAAACATTAAGAATATGGTTGACATGTAAAACATTGGGCATGTTGAAGGAGAGAATTCAACATTTATTGTCCTTCCATATTGTTTTATGAAAACAAATATTTCACGAACTTCTTGCGAGAAGTTGACCAACCGAAAACGTCAAATTGATTAGTTCTTGGTCAAATGAAATTACTCACACACACGTTATGTAGAGGCGCTCTGTTTCAGTCTAGCATCGACGTTCAATTGATGAGGATTTCGGTTGTTAAACTTGCCGTAAGAAATTCAATCTAGGACTACTGTTAAGATTTACAACATACCACAGTGAGTACAATGGACATTAATGAACAGGGATGAGGCAAAGAGCTACTAGAGTAGAGCAAACTGGGCTTAGAAAAAACAAAAATAAGATCTTTTCACAAAACAATATGAATGGAAAATTGATGTTGATTGTTGGTTGTTTGTCTTCATTTTATTTAAATTTGTTACATTTGTTAAGATACATAATTATTACCATGTCCTTCAATTTATCCGTCTTTTGAAAAAGTCAAGATGATCAGAAAAAATGAACTTACAGGGCAAGTAGAATTCAACACATCCACAGTCTTCACTAGTTCTATTGGACAGGCATTCAATCCTACAGTTGCTCGCTGTATATAGGCTAAAGTACTTCAGGTATCGCTCGTCAGGGAAATAGCATTGACGTCTAAAACAAAAGCAAAAACGACAAAAATATATATAACTTGGAACCGTTTTTTTTTAATGACTTTTGTGGGTGTCAAAAGTTGAATATGTTAAAAGATTCTAACTATGCCTCTACATTTAAAAACTTACACTTCTGGGTCATAGCTCCTCAAACTCTCTGATGTATTGAGTACGCTGAAACTAAGTGCCATTGACGAAACCTGATTATGTAGCACAGCATAGTAGTACAGTGAAGACTGAGGCAAGTCGGTTGGATGCTGGATGTATACCTGAAATAAAATATTATCCATACGAGTACTAATATAATGAAGCTGAACAACTTTTTTTTTTTTTTAATGAATCACCAGCAGGATTTGATTTTGTGTTTGTTAGACGCAGGCCCAGCCACGGCAGTAGGTACTTATTATAAAGAAATTATTAGTACTTGTTCTTACAAAAAGAGTGACCATTAATTTATAAGAAATCATTTACTGTCAGCAGATTTTTGCTCAATGTTAGAACAGAGCAAAAATCTGCTGCTCCCTTTATTTTGTTGAGTCTTGCAAACAATTTTCCTTTTGAACAACTGATTTTTCTTTTCATATTTAGAAGGTACTTCTAGAAAAATATACTGTTACTTATCATATTTTTTTAGTACACTTTTCACTTCTTCCTGCATCGGAAATCATGTTAAGCCGTTAGCCGTGATCTTTGACAGTCGTTAAGGGTAGCCGGAAGCTCAAAGTGATAATTTGATAACCAGCCTTACCATTACCCAGTAACTGAGCTTGTGAAGACCAGACAGGCAGTCACTCCATCTTAAATACTCGTATTCAGCTGCATCCTGTTAGACTGGAAGCGGACCCCAACACAGTTCGGAAAAGTCTAGACAGATGATTTTGTTTGTTTTTAACAATTAGTAGGTGAAGATAAATCTTACTTTGAAACCAGAGTTGAGGCCATTACAGAGATCATCACGTTCGTCACGTCTATGTCTCAGTTCAACCTCAACATCGGGATTTGCGCCATTTTCCTAAAATAATCCAAATTTTGGTATAAATTGATTTAATTACTTATTATCTAACTATATTGTAGTATCAATATTTAAAAGATAATAAAATAATATGGTATTATCTCCAAAAAATATATTATAACGTGAATATTATTTTGGTAGGCATCGAACCGCTCCCGCCACAATCCGCGCCACAAACCGCGCCTCAACCCGTGCCTACACGCGTGTTCCATTTGGCCACACACCGCCGCCATGTGCTCAATTTCTGAAATCATATTTCTTCCTTCGCTCTGAACCCGTCGTGTTACTTAAGGAACTCTATTTGTGTTAAGATATAAATTACAAAGACTGTTTCGCTTTTAAATTTTAGTCACTCTAGATTTGCAAATTGCTGTCCTGTTTTTCCATTTTGATTTTATCGTCTGTTAGACATTTATGACTGTTTAAAATGGTTTGATATTCAAAACTTACCGCACCAGGTGCTGGATAAAAATTAGTATTTCCTTCCGAAGAAATGAACTCATCGTATCCATGTTCTACTGACCAGCCGCGTATAGGTTTATCTGTGTACAGGTATTTATAGTCTCGTTGCAACCTGGCAAGTAAACGAACTATTTTTATTACATTTTATTAGTTTAAGTACTACCTACAGGCGCCAGTACACCAAGCTACCCCAATCTGCCAAATTTCTTTGAACGTTTTTCAACTTTATTACAAAAGAGAAAGGTTTATGTTCAATTGGAAAAAATTGACAGAGATAACTTGACGTGCTGGCGTCTGTACTACCATTTGAATTTCGTTTAGTCAAATTTAAAAAAATGGAAGTGAAGCGCCAAATAGATTTGTGAGATGAAAAATAGGAAGAAAAAATCACGTCTAGGAGTCATGATGAGTGAACATATCGTAATGAATGATATCTACGAGTATAACAAAGAACCGTTGAATAAAAATAACGAAAGTTCATTGATTACTTTTTTTTTCTAAATATCTCTCCAGCTGCCAGAGAGTTCATGTTGAAACACATTCCTTCGCTGGTTAAAACCCTATCAAACATGGCACTGCATTGCGTAGCTTTTCCGCGAAAAGTACATTCACTAAACACATCACTGTAGTCTGGAGCCACCTGGAAACAAGTACAGAATTAGTTGAAACGGAATCAGAACCGTTATTTTAAATAAGCTAAATTTTTTCCTATAGACTTGAGTATTAACTAATATAAGTTAAAGAATTATAATCTTTGAACCTTAAGGTCTTATAATCGGATTGAATATGTTTAGTAGTCCCTGAAAATGATTAAAAAAATCAGTATTACATAACCTCTTCACTGTTCAGCTGTTAAACTAAAATAATAAAAAATATCTTACCTTAAAAATGTGATCGATGATAGAGAAGTTAGTGTGGCCATCTGGATATAATATTTTGTGGAATTTATGGTTCAGGTACAGTTTACAAATATTTGACAAACCGTCAAGGTTAAAGTATCTTTTTTTCATTCTGAAAAAAAAAGACAATTTTATAGTATACTAGTTGTTTTGCCATATAAAATGTTTGGGGTGGACCACCCTTATCATTTAGGGGTACGAAAAATAGATGTTGGCCGATTCTCAGACCTGCCCGATATGCACACAAAATTTCATAAGAATCGGTAAACCGTTTCGGAGAAGTATGGGAACGAACATTGTGATACGAGAATTTTATATATAAGATTTGTGTAGAGTACAACTGATTTAAAAGTTACAACGGAATACATTAATACGAGTAATACAGCAATGCGTAAGAGATACGCTTCCCTGGTACGAAGAGTGCGGGAAAGCACCAACAGCATCCTGAAAATGATCTCATTTTCTTTTTCTTTAGTACCCGTTATTTGGATTGTCTTAGAAAACTGAGGGCTTGCAAAAAAATAAATACTACTTTGGAGTTATTTTTAAACTATTTTTTGAAGTGACGAATTTCGTGAAGCCAATTTATTCTCTGTAGCTAAGTTTTTCTTACTTTAGGTAAAGATAGCAGGACAATTAAAAGAATTGCTGTACAATAAAGCGAAACCGAAAAACATGGAACTTACATGGGAGTGTTTCGAGAAAACCATAAAAAGAGGCTGTTGAATTTTTCTATTGAATAACCTATAATGATTCATCTTGTTAACATAAATCGATTAAAATAGTATACGAATAGATCAAGACTTAGAAGTTTGCCACACTATCAAAATCAACTGAGAGATCCAAGATTACACATTACGAATCGTATAAAATTAATACAACTTTGTTGGTATGTACGCAAGAAGACCGAAATCAATACTGCACGGTTGGCGGAGTGGCTGAGCGATTGGCTGCTGCGCTGCGTGTCGTGGGTTCCATTTCTGCACGGAACAAATATTTGTATGGTCTACAGATAGTTGTCCCGGGTCTGACTTCTTTTGTGTGAAATTAAATAAATAAATGATCAGTATATACTATATCTTCTTTATAAGATATAAACCATCACATAAATAAATTTATACCTAGGTCATAAATATTGTCAGTAAAACTTACGTGTCGTTAATGGTTGTATGATTACTATCGAACTTAAGTAATAACAGTATTTCATCGGTAAAGTTGTGAACCGATACTTTACATTTTGATTGCGGGCATATTGTTACTGAAGGAAACGGTACCTGTAAAATAAAATTATATCCCTTTAAATAATCCCACACGGTGGACCGACGACCTAGTGAAGGTCGCGGGAAGGGCATGGATGCGGAAGGCGCAGGACCGGTCATTGTGGAAATCCTTGGGGGAGGCCTTTGTCCAGCAGTGGACGACTTTCGGCTGAAATGATGATGATGATGATGAAGTAATCATACATTTTTTATACCCACCTCAGCTCCACAATTTTTTTATTCAGATTTCATACAAAAATACCATTGACATTTAAAATGTTTTCTCCAAAACATTTCTTTGATACAAACCTTGTTCTGGAAAAATAATAAAGTAAAAACAGCCAAATCGATCAAACTGAAGCCAAAATGATTTTTCCATACATTGATTGATTTTTAGAAAGAAGATAAAGATTTATCGCACTACTTGAGCAGCACTACAGTAAAACGGGGTGAATCGAAACAAAACTTTAAATGAGATTTAAACGTTGGTTCAACATTATTAATTACTGACAAGGTGTTGTAATGATTAATTTCATTCCTTAAAAAAACAAATAAGAGTCCTTATAGTAACAAACAATTTTAAACTATCGCGAAAATGCCCTTCAAAGTTTTGTTTCTACTCACCCCTGCGTTTCTATTCACCCCGTTTTACGGTACCTGTTTTTTTAATTTATTTATTGAACAAGTAGAAAAAGCAAACAAAGGCGGACTTATCCTACCAGTCCATATAACATGCTAGAAGCAAGAAGCTAAAAAAATAACTTGAAGATTAATATATTTAGGTAAAATACAAGGTAGAATAAATACACAGATTTTCATAACTCTCTTCTCCTTCTTTGGCAGAGGCAGAGGCCGTTAAGACAGTGCCATGGGGAGGCCTATGGTGTCCATTCAGTTTAGGCTCAATGATGATGCACCATCATCATCCTCCTGCCTTTATCCCAATTTATTTAGGGCGCTGCGTATTCTTCCATATATGTTCTTCCATACATCTATATGCCTCTATTTCCCTTCATCTCAAAAGTCACCTCCTCTCCAGCCATAACATCTTTCACACAATCCATCCATCTTTTTGTTGGTCACCCTCTACTTTTTTAACCCTGCACATTCATACTCATAACTTTCCCAACAACATGGTCCTCATTCCTTCGCATCACATGCTCATATCATGACAACCGACTTCCACACTTCTCGGTCACAGGCGCCACTTTCAGGCTACCTTTTATATGCTCACTTCTTATTCTATCCATTCGCGTAATCCCACACCCTCAGCGTTCTCATCTCAGCTGCATACAATTGCCTTTCATTCATCTTTTTTGTGGCCCAACATCAGAATGTTGGGCCACAGAAAATGATGTTGTATGATAAGACCTGCTGTCTTGATTGGATCAGAATCCATTTGAGACAGCAGGTCTTAACATACAACATCATCATTGAAACAAAATGATGACGATAAAAAAAAAAAGATGTCTAACCTCATAGACCGGAACTAGTTGCTCACTAACGGTCACTATGACTGGACTGGTCTGCCATTTGACCCACACCTTGCTGATTAAGAAGAGGCACATGCACACGCTAGCTAAAAACGTTATAAGCCAGAAGATTCTGAAAAGAAAAATAACTTTACGTATAATCAAAATGACGTCAATGACGTTAATGGGGCGATTATGGGCCTTGGTCTGAATTAAACTATTGTTATTAATTTATTATCAATAATTTTGACGACACGGTTGGCGCAGGGGTTGAGCCATCGGCTGCTGCGCTGCGTGTTGTGGGTTCGATCCCCGCACGGAACAAATATTTGTATGACCTACAGGTAGTTGTTCCGGGTCTGGCTGTTTGTGTATGTGAGTTTAAATGTTTGTAAACGCACCCACGATACAGGAGAAATTCCTAGTGTGGGGCAACGTTTAAAAAAAAAAAAAAAAATTATGAATAAAATCCTAAATCAAAACGCTAACCATATTAGAATGAGAAGTTATAAATACAGTAGATACAGGCACAAGGGATGTCCAAGAATCATATCATCATCATCATCTGCCTAGAATTTTCCCAAATATGATGTGTTCGGCTTCCAGTCAAACTGGATGTAGATGAATACCAGTATTTTACATGGAGCGACTGCTTATCTGACCTCCACAACCCAGTTAGTGGCCAACACGATATGAATTAGTAAGACTTGTTGTCAGACTTAGGGCTTCTTACTACCCGTAACGACTGTCAAAGATCTACAAATGACGGCCGGGACTATTGGATGAACATGCTTTACGAGGCACGGAGGCGTCTCGTTATGTTACGAACGGTCCCCCATCCACAGACTGACCTCGGCAAGGATAGCTTAACTTTCGATCAACCCGTGTGGCTGCTTTTATTTAGCCACGAGCTCCTCTTTTCCAAGAATCACAATTTATTATAAAAGGATGATAAAATGTTATCACATAACATGGGTGTCTTCCTCAAAGGGATAGAATATAGTACACAGACATTTTGCTAGTTATATTTAAGTTCTATGCACTAGGGGTGAGCCTATTGCCATTAATCATTCACGAATCCAGATTCTAGGCTGCTTCTGAGTAACTTCTTAAGGAAAAATCTAATATTAGTTTGCCCAAGCTGGGAATCGAACCAGGACCTCACGCTCAGCAGTTGCCCAAATTGGTCACCCTCCCACCGATTCTACGAAATTTCCATAACTACTACTCCTTGAACCCTAGAGTAGTAATAATTTGTAAAAAATAATGACCAACGTAGGTTATTAATACCAGCTAAAAATCATACACACATCTTACAAGGTCCATTTTTAATAAAAATAATAAAACCAGTCGTTATCGCCCCACTGTACGGCAAATGCCTCTTCTCATATAGAGAAGGCACAAGCATAAATCACCACCGTTGCTCAAGACGAGTAAATGGCGATTTCAGACCTACATATATTAATTATAGCTGCCGCATTGGTCTAGTGGTCGGAAGCGTAACTTCTAGGCATGAGGTCCTGGATTCAATTCCCGGTTCGGGCAGAATGTTTAATAGGTTTTTTCCACCTGGAATTTCGCACTAGCAGCTCATAGTCCGGATTTGTGTCCGTTTGATGGCAAAAGGCTCGCCCCGTATTACGAAAGTGGGTGTACTATAGGCACGCCTCTGCCTAACACTTCTAGGATTACAGGCGTGATGTTATATATTAATTATATGTTATCCTTCACCGATATTAGTGATGTCCAAGATGAACTTAGAAAGTACATCTTGAATTAAAAAAGTCACATTGGAACTTGCCCGGGTATGAACCCACAATCTGAAATAAATGGCGAGACTTAAACCCAATGGTTTAAGTCCAATGGCCATCACGCCAGTAGGTCAATGTAAAAATGCTAAAACAGCAAATTTTGCGCTTAATTAAATAAATAAATAATGCTGGACAATCCACGCAACATCATCTAGCCCCAAGCTAAGCAGAGCTTGTTTTGTGGGTACTAGATGACTGATATACTTAATACAATACATTACATAGATATATATTTTTTACTATACATAACAAATACCCAGAACACCCGAAACAAATATTTGTAGATCGTACAAACATTTGTCCCAGGGCGGGAATCGAACCCGCAACCTCCTGCGTCGCAGGCGGACCTCGGTCGTTAATTATATTACTACTAACTTTTCAATGAGAGTGAGTCCTCCCCTGGTCACATACGGGAGTCCGTGCAGCGTTGTGTTATTCGCGTAGTCATACATCAGTTCCTTAACCAACAATTTCTGCCGTTTTCTCCTTGCTTTACGGATACAAATATCACCATACACGTTGGTCACGATGACCATTCCATTTTCTGGCCTGGAAAAATTCAGATGTTAGTTTTCTCAGAATTATTTTAATCTAGCGATCCGCTTCGGCTTTGGATGCAAACATATTTTGGTATTGAGGTTTTTATGATAAAAATACCATCAAAATATCCGACATTCCTGGTGGTTTTAAAAAAAAAAAAATCCCTTGACAATCACAAAAATCAGTCGTGTCGTTCTCAAGTGATGATCTTTCACACATGCGGCATTTGATTTCGATTTGCTTTTTCAATATTATAAACATATACTAGCAGACCCGGCCACGTGCTGCTTTGGTCAATAATCGAGATAATAAACAACTTATCTTTTAATTTGGACAAATTACACATCTTAAGCCAAATGATTAAGTAGTTCTGGAATTTATACTGGACAAACATCGCCACGAGAGGCTTTTATATTTCAAGATAAGATATTTTTAGATATGTACATATAGAAGATATATGTAATAGCCTGCTAATTCCTTAATTTGTAACACTCTTAATAGCAAAATAAAAAAATAACTTACTCCATTTTCGCCAATTTTCACTCTCCCTGCGTCCTTACACCAATACGCTATTTTTGCAACTAAAGAAAAATTCGTGTGTGGTACAATTACCATTTAATTAGGTTAATGGTTCTCGACCGTATTGAATCCACGAGGGACTCTCACAATTATTTATCAGTTTATTAGATCAACTGTAATTAGACTGATACATTAGTGATGTCCCTAGTTCTATGGATGTTCCGTTTATATACTTGTATTGTTTAAATTTCACTAAACATGGAACTGAAGATGAAATTGACAGCACGGTTGGCGCAATGCTGAGCGATGGATGTCGTAGGTTCGATTCCCGCACGGAACAAATATTTGCATGGCCTACAGGTAGTTGTTCCGGGTTTGGCTGTTTGTGAATGTCACTTTAAATGTTTGTAAACGCACCCACGTTACAGGAAAAATCCAAGTGTGGGGCAACGTTTTATAAATACAAAAAAAAAAACAAATTTAAGTGGCTGCGCACATTGCTCGCGGAACTGATGGCCGTTGGGGCGAAAGGGATCTCGTGTAGAGACCGTCTACTGGAAGACGCAGCATGGTGTCCCCCACCGAACCACTGGACCGACGATCTGTTAAAGATCGCAGGTAGACGATGGAAGAGTGGGGCGTGGGACCGATTGGGAGCAGGCATATTTGGCTGAATGATAATGAAAAAGGAATCCTGAAGTCTTGAAGACGTGTGCTTTGTAACGGTTATCACTACACATAGATTTGTAACTTCTACTATCTTATAACTGTATTTTATTTCATTTTAATGGATGGTTAATCTTAATGCCTTTTGTAGTAGTTCCAATTGGTTCAGAATTCACGCAATTTGCTCAATTTAAAGGTATTTAGCTTTTTCTTCTCTAAGTATTACTTTGATGCACATCACGTGTGTCTTCATATAAATATATTCTTCAAGGCTAGAAAAGAGGTGACTCTTAAGATGATGGCAAATGGAGAGGTATGGAAGAAGAAAACATGCTGCGCCGACCCCAAATAAATTGAGATAAGGGCAGGAGGATGATGATGATGTGAGTCTTCATATTATGAGAAGCACTAACACTTCTCTTAACTTCCTTTAAAACTGCACAAAACATAAATTGACTACACATATCATCCATCGAATGCATCACTAGCCATCTGTGTTCCCTTTCACATTTATTAGTTACTAATAGTTTAACTAATTAGACATAATAAAAGTGACCTTGATATTTAATTACTAGTTTGAACACTTCCTCAATATTCTTTATCACGAATTCAGGATAGACTCTCTAATGGAACATTATATGTTATTGATGTTCTCAATATGCAGGTGGCGTTCTGGAGCTTTTGCTTACCCTTTTTTTAATCTGTGACAAAATAAAACCATCTGTGAATCTTCTAAAAAGGATTCCTTCGGAGATATAATCATCATCCGCCTGGTGTTATCTCAATTTATTTAGGTTCGCAGCAACATGTCTTCTTCTTCCATACGTCTCTATTTGACGACCTATGTGGCGCGGCGGGCGAAGGTCCGCTTGCGACGCAGGAGGTTGCGGGTTCGATTCCCGCCTTGGGACAAATGTTTGTACGATCTACAAAGATTTGTTCCGGGTGTTCTGGGTATTTTCTATGTATAATAAAAAAATATCTATCTATGTAATGTATTGTATTAAGTATATCAGTCATCTAGCACCCATAACACAAGCTCTGTTTAACTTGGGGCTAGATGATGCTGTGTGGATTGTCCAGCATTATTTATATTTATTATTTATTTATTTATTTATTTCACCTCCTTTACAGTCCCCTCATTTCTAGACATATCACCTTTCACACAATCCATCCATCGTCATTTTCATCGTTCTTTCAGAAAATTAATAGTACTGTGCATTCCTTCTTCTGCAGCTTTTCTACTGCATTGATCTGAATTCGGGCCATATTGTCACTGAAAGGCTGTCAAACGTTTATACGACCAGTTTATCAATGATAGTGCACAGCTGACGGCTGGCGTTGAGCAGCCTCTAGTTTCCATCATATTATCTTCACACCTGTATTTCCCGAGAGTAAGGCAGAGGAGTACCTCCATAAAGCACATATCGCCACCATCAAATGAGCAAAAACCAGAATCCGAGCTACAACTGGTTAATTCACACTTCATTCACACACTCAGCTGTAGGTAGTGCTTGCGATCACTAGACCAAGGAGGCAGTTTTCCAGTTCGTTGGAAAACAGTACCCGATTATATAAACGCATAATATACCTATTGGTCATGGTGTCATTTTTTGTGATCCTCCGACGAATGAACCATGGCAAGTCTGACGGGCGACTCGGAGACGACGTCACTGTATCCCATAAAAAAACATTGACAAGATTTATTTCTTATTCAATTTAAAATCTTACGAACAAAGCGGGATATAAAATGATATTTGTTGAGGAAAGTTTGAAGTGTAGTCACGTGTGTTGGCTTCGAAGAGTCGCTGTCATGGTTTTTGCTTCGAGGCAGGAGATGTTACTTTTAAATATTTTTTTATCGTAAAATATATAATATCCTCCTCTACCTCTTTGTTGTTAGATAGTGTCCTGATGTTTCAATGGATTGTAATCATCTTTCACCTGCCCTTACAGCAGGTCTTCTTCTACCATACACCTCTATTTGCCGTCCTCTCAAAAGTCACCTTCTTCCTAACCATTGCATCTAATCAGTTTGTTATACATATATTCAATAAATAGTGTTTCAGATTGTTTGTTTCCTTTCCTCCTCTACCTTCGTAGTCAGTATAGTTTTCCATGGTTGCAATTAATTAAAAAAATGTATTGCCTTCCATTAATATATCCATTAACCACGTAAGTGTCCAGTTTCTGCAAAATAATTGATGATGAGGGTGTGTGGTATACACCATTTTAATCAATTAGTTAAAGTATTTTATTAACATTAACTGCCTCTTTGGTCTAGTCGTTGCAAGCGCTACTGCTGTTCACTAGGATCTGGGTTCGATTGCCAGGTCCGAAAATTTGTTATTGGGTTTTTTCATCTGGGATTTCTCAGTAGCAGCCCGAAGACTGGATTATTGCCCGGTACATGGCAACAGTAACTGGCGAAATATGGGTATACTATTCGTGCACCTCTCCGTAATCCTTCGGGGAATATAGGAGTGGTGTTTTGATGTAATAATTAATTTATGGATATTACTAAATGATTACCCTCACTTAATGTAACCAGTTCACTATGGAGAACGGCATCATTATACAGTTTACTTGAAGTTGTCAACGTAATTGAGTGCTTCCTGCACTATTTTGATCTATTACATGACTGATTAATTCATAATATTAGTTCCATATACTTACACATTTACACGTTACTACTGAAGAACTAATAACATCTACAAAATAGCCCTTATCGCCTAGAAGCAAGGACCATTATGGTACTTTTCTTGTGGTAAACATATGTTGGTATCGTATTTATATGTAGGACACAGCTGTGTTTTAATTTGACAGCTTATGATATGGTAAGTTGTAAATGATTGTTTGGAACACGATTGTAAGGTTAAATTACCATGAAGCTTGAATGTGGTAAATTAATCATAAAGTTTTATCTAAGACATTTCCTGTTTAAATGTTAATGAACAAATGCACTTTATTCTTGCGTTTATGCCAACCCATAGGAAATGTTACAATCAACACATTAGGCTGATGAATTGATGAATACAGTACGTTCTCAGAGAAGTGGACATTACCGCATTTTTTTTTCAATGACTAGTAGTATTTATATCGTCTACTGATTAAAAACTACATTAGTAAGTAGTTTCTGTAACATTGTTTGTATGTCCGAAAGCAGTTTGGGCAGAAAGTTTCTCACGTTGCGATTGATATAATTACGATTAATTTTTTGACATAATTATGTTGTATACATTCAAGTTATTCAAACCTATCAGACAGACGAGTTGCTGGGGAGTTTGTTCCTCCACTTATTGTTCTTAGCAAAAACACTAGGAAGTGGTGAAGGGTGGGCGTTTTTGGGGGACTGTCTTTTGTAAACCTTTAGACGTCCAAAAAGTGCTGATCCTCAGCCTAATTTGAATAAATGAATATTTTTGACCGCTTACAGGAAGATGCAGCGTCAAGGTAGACCGACGATCTGGTGAAGATAACTGGAAGCCGATAGATGACGGCAACGCAGTATCTTTTGGAGACCTTTGTCCAGCAGTGGACGTCTTTTGGCTAAATTATGATCCTGTAGGTTTAAGAAAGAAACAATAAAGAAAAAAACATTTATTCAGCAAAAACAAAACAAAATTATTATAACGAAAGTTACAACAAAATAAAATCATGTGTCTTACGGCTGCGCCAACTGGGTCCAGTTCAGCAAAATGCCAGACAACTAGTGTCTGACGCTGGTTTTCAACTGGATCTGTTTATGATGACAGCTGAAACGAGCAAGCTGTGTCGTTTTGCATGTTGTTTTTCCTACCCAACATAATATGTGTTAACTAATACGTATCTCACTTACAGCTACCAATTCTTCAATTTGCACGGTTGGCGCAGTATCTGAGCGATTGGCTGCTGCGCTGCGTGTCGCGAGTTCGATTGCCGCACGGAACAAATATTTGTATGGCCTATATTTAGTTGTTTCGGGTCTGGCTGTTTGTGTATGTGAGTTTAAATGTTTGTATACGCACCCACGAAACAGGAGAAACTCCAAGTGTGGGGCAACGCTTAAAAAAAAAATCTGCTTCATTCCTTCCTCGACTGCCCTTCAAAAGTTCGACCAATTTCAAATACTTTCTATCCACCAACCAATCCAAATCTAACTTCATCGGACTAGTTTCATTAGTGACAATACATTAGTTTTTATCAGCTCGCATTGTGAGCGGATTGCCGCTGTCTCCGTTATCACGGCTGTATCTATGCTGTCAAAAGTATATCATTTAGACAGTCGGCGACCGGTTGTGGTCGACGTCGATCGGCTGATATACTTGGGAGTATGGCTAGCAGAAAAATTGTTCATTATGCTTAAATCAAATAAAAAGATTTAGGAAAAAATGTGCTGGATCCAAGATCCATAGAATATTTTATGTATTATGATTGCTGTTTTAATGACGAAAAGCCTATCAGGCAAAAACTTTCGTTTAGCCGCTATTAACACCTGAAACGCCAAATGACGGACAAGCAATACATTTCACATTCTATCGTGTCTCGTTGTTTGGAAGTTAAGGTTTTAAGTTTTTTTGCAGTTCAAACTAAATGTCATAGATGGCAGGAGTAACTAGAATTCAAGTTACAACTGGGTAAATGCAGGAATTTCTCAGTTTTATAATCTCGTTTGGTTTTTGTTAATTTTGTACAACTTAATTATTCGGACGCTTTTTTTCGGATCTCCAGTCATTTGATTTAATAACATAAAGCTTTACTAAAGGCAATACCGTTTAAATGATCATATTTATACCGGGTCTAATAATTATTATTTTTGACCCTCAGTAAAGAAAACCAAAACAATGTTAAAATTAAATTTTATAGATCATACAAAATCACGATGTTATAAAACTAGATGTTTATAGATAACTTATCCATTCTATCATATGATTGTTATACCTATATTGAGCGCCCTTCCATTCCATTTTTAATCAAAATTGAAACTAAACTAGTATAATTTTAATTGCCCTCAGACCTAAGCCAGCCAGTGCCTTCGATTAAAACGGACGCTGTCACTCACCTGGAAAATGCCAGAGCTATGGTGTCCATAAAGGAAAAACTATTATAAATTTTATGGAACATTGTAATTATTTAACGATTAGTCCTGACTTCAACATTCAATCAACCAATTTTGTCTTACGTAAGACTGAACTTAAACTTTTTTCTAATGACACCTTAGACGAAGAGTTATGAGCTCTAAGCCGTACATGGCATGTTGTAATCCCTCTGCACATAATGTGTTAAAGTAATTACAGTGTAATTAACCTGTAGTTTTATTACCAAGTAATAAACTGATGACTTGTAAGGTGAAATATGAATGAGAAAATTGCAACAGCGCCTGGATTGATGTTGTATAGTTTATGGCCTATAAAACTGGGCTGTTATAGTTGGAATGATGGAGAATGTCGTGAGAACACTCGTGATAGAAGTAAATCTTAAATAAAAAAATAATCCTGGATCTATGACCTGCCCTGTTTATTTAAAAACCTTGCAAGTAATATTATTGTAACATTACATAAAAATGTTTATCGCAATTATTCTGTTTTTCTTTTGTTTTTTGTTCATTAACGGCAAAATTTACAAAATAACGAACTGCCATTTCACTCTAGATCATCGTCTGCCTAGCCTTTTCCCAACTATGTTGGGGTCAGCTTCCAGTCTAACCAGTTGCAACTGAATACCAGTGTTTTACATGGAGCGACTGCTATCTGACCTCCACAAC
This sequence comes from Phlogophora meticulosa, assembly GCA_905147745.2. Taxonomy (NCBI): domain Eukaryota; kingdom Metazoa; phylum Arthropoda; class Insecta; order Lepidoptera; family Noctuidae; genus Phlogophora; species Phlogophora meticulosa. The sequence continues at coordinate 1,139,415 of LR990523.1, forward strand.
CCAGTTACTGCACGATACCCCTTGGTAAGAGTGGTTGTCAGATTTTCGGGTTTCTGACTACCCGTAACGACTGCCAAAGATCTACAAATGACAATCTGCACCAACAGCTTAACGTGCTTTCCGAGGCACGGAGGAGTCTCGATATGTTACGTAATCCATCCTACTCTAGAGATAGCTCTTTATTTTTAATCAATGAATAGCCGAGTTTGCAATCTGTAACCTTGAGAGGACAAATCAGAACTAGCAGTTGAATCAAAGCTCGAGATACATTATTGAACTAGGCCGTTAATCTGCTGTACCTTGGAAGATCATTCTCCTCTCGGGAATCTTTTACGAGATTTTATACCTACATCGCCAAAATGAATTATTCACCATCGTCTCTTGTGTTAATTTATTTGCGGCGCAGCAAGTCTTCTTCTTCCATAGTTGTCTATTTGCTATCACCTCAATAGTCACCACCTTTCCTGTCATATCATCATTTACACAATCAACCCCTTTTTTGGTACTCTACTCATTTTCATACTCAAAACTTTCTTCATTTCTGCTGATGTTTTTTTCTCTGTCCCTACCCACAGCCCAATCGGCTACCGGATAAAATGTAACGAATCACCCGCCATCATTTTAATGCTATCGTAATGAATGTTATATACGAGCGCGTTTTATCGACCTTACAGCTTCTGTCTTACCTCTTTTTTATACTTACGTATTGGGTGTAATTGATTTAGCTCCGATATTACTGTTATTTCATCTGGAAGAGTAATGATAGTTTTAATATTTAATATTTGCAGGTGATGCATAGATGATGTATAGTGGTTCAAAGCGCGACTGCTGAGTGTGAGGTCCTGGGTTCGATTACTAGGTCGGGCCAAGTGTTATTGAGATTTTCTAACAGGAGCTATCTCATTAGCAGCCCGGAGTCTGGACTTGTGCCCGGTTGATGACAATAGGCTCGCCCTCTATTACATGGGATATAAACCTAAGTGGCGAAATGTGCATGCTATAAGTGCACCTCTGCCCAACCTCCCGGGGAATTCAGGTGTGATGTTATGTTATTATACATAATTAGAAGTGGTCATGGTAATAATACTTCAAATTTTAAGAGTTCTGATTCTGCCTCACAAGTATTACCGTATGTTAATACTTCAGGAGTCTGAACCATAGTGTGTTTTTTCTGCATGTGTAAATTTGAAGATGTACCCCAAGCACAATAACGTTTCTTTTTGGAAGAAGGAGCGGACCCAGTGCAGGTTGGTGTATGTCACAAGCTTTTGAATGTTTGGTTGTAGGAAATGCCGGTTTTCTCGCGATCTTATCTTTCACCGTTTTGAGAGCAGCGGTGACGAAATAATTTACACTCAGTTATGGGTCAGCCTGGGTTACCAATGGGCCACCACTGCCCAAGATGCTCTATTGAGCATCTTGGGGCAAGGCCTTCCAAAAATACGTATGAAACGTCTCAAGCGGCACTTACAGACTGTCCTTTACATTCTTTATTGCAACAACACTGTTAAAATATGACCCGTCAATTTTTGGATTGACATTGTAGTCACCGCCGTCCGCCATACTGAAAGAGAATGCAATCGTAAAATTAAATTCAAGAAATAACGTATAAAAAGCAGCTGAAAAATGTATCGTGACGAACGAAAGCATTGTTGTCTCACATGCCATTTCACGCAGGTTCCCAACAACCATAACTCCAGAACATTTATTACTCCGTATGATTGTCGTATCCAGAATTAATATCACCATTGTCTACAAATGTATCTCTTTTATTTGCCTCGCTATCTGACCGGTAGCCGCATATCCAAAGCTTGAGTTATCTCGATCTGCCGCCAATCAATCTACATCACGTCACTACTTTAAAAACCATTTTGTATTTGCACTCTATCAACTCAATTACCATCCTTGAGTTGAAGACAATAAGGTTGAAGAATGTGAACTTGGTGGTAAGTGTAAAGTTGCCTCCCCTTCGATCGGTCGTAACAATCGATTTTGATTGACAGATAAAAGAAATCGATGCATCGCTTTGTTCGTGGATCGATTATTGTGTCTACGTAATTGGATAACGGTATGTGATGGTGACAGTGCATGGTGATTTGGAGATGCTTTTAAATTCTAATGTGATTTTGGATAAAAAATAAATTTGTAATGCCAAGGCAGAAAAAACGGAATTTCATGGTTGTAGAGACGCAGAGCCTGAGGCCCAGGGCTTTGGTAATATGTAGAAGGTATTTTTAAAGCAAAGCAGGTAATGTCATATTATTAGCTTCAAAAGACTATGATATACAGGTAACCAAGTAGGGAAGTATCTATGTTTATCTTGTACTGACAACTTCACGTTCGTAATTCGCGTCCCAAACCATTACTGCATTGATTTCAAAAATCCCAAAGGAAAAGGGCCCAAACGTACTCGATGCGATAGTAATTATTTATTCGATTCTGAATCAGGAAACAGAGAAGTATGTGAAAGATTGTTTTTGTGAGATAATCGATTTCACATTTTTTTTTAAACATTTATTTCCAGCATTGCAATGAAAACCTTAAGAATATTAATTATTATTACAACGTTCACAATATGCAGCACTAGGTAATTAACTCAGAGTAATGAAATTCAATAATTTTTAAAATGTACTTAAAAAGTAAAGAATATAGTGCATTTCATTACCGCCACATTAACAAATATCATATTCGTTACTGTAAAACCAATATGATTATCTATCAAATTCATATTGATTTAATTCAGTCTTATATTTTTAGTCTGTGTCACTGACATGACAGCTGACTGACACTGACACTAGACAGTTCGGCAACTGCTCTTGCTTGCTCACTTATTCGCGTTTTTAATTGTTTAATTTTCATTTTCAGCAACCACTGCTTTGTTTTTCATAATAAACACTAAATGTACTACTGGCCATTTAACGTGGCAATGCTGCCAACCTTTTGGGTACTTTTTCCATTGACAGCGATGCGAATGATTTTTTCGATACCGTGATTCCTTCTTTTTCTTATTTACATGTATAGAGATTAAATGTCTGGATGATAAATATTATTAACTTATGTAAATAAAGATATAATATACATTAGAGTTTAAAAAACATCTTGACATGGCACGTCAGGAATCAGTTGTAAGTTTGTAACATAACCTTACTTTTACTAAACCTCTCAGCTCAAAGATTGTTAAGACTTACAAAATTTTGAGCGTGGGACTGATAAGTTCGTACCATTCATACCGTTCATACCATTCTTATCTCGTTAACTTCAGAACAAGATTATATGTAATTGTTTCCGTCTCCTTTGCCACTTCGTATTTTTTTAATAATATATTATTATGGTCAGTTATTGTTCACAGTTACACTGATTGGTTTTTGTTTATACCTCCTTTACACCACCACAGTCGGCAAAATTTGATTCATATCCTCGATTATCTTGAACACACACACCGACAGACCAATTTTCCGTAATAATAACCTTATTATAATCACAAAGTTCCCTTCATAATACCCTCTGTGGTTTCATGTTAAATTATATGTTTCTGATGCCGCAAGGTACGTCTGTTCATCCGTCCGTCCTTTTTTATTAGTACCTACTTAACTGTTGTTTTTTTTTTGTAATAACTGGTAATAAACTTGAGTGGCATTGTTCTTGTTCAGCCTCGATTGTGGCCCGTTTTGAATATGTCAGGTAATTGGTTTATTTATGTCGATTTCTTTTATGTTGTGAAAATATTGGACCTAACAACTGACAATTGCTTTCAAAGCTATTGGCAGCTTTTTTGAACTATCTGAGAGGCTTTTGCTTGGGCACGAGGTACTGTAGCTTGGAAATCTCCTAATAGATTTTAATACCTCCTAATAGGTGGGTTGAGTTCACCTCTTCTATTTAATTTGTACGTCAACCAGCTACTTGAGAGACTCAGCGGCACTCATGTCGGATGGTATATCGATGGTACCTGTGTCAACAATATTAGTTATGCAGATGACATGGTTCTGCTGGGTCCCTCAATAAGTGCAGTGAGGAAACTGCTTTATATCTGCGAGCAATATGCAGAAGCACATGGACTAAAATACAATTCCAAAAAGAGCGAGATGCTGATCTTCAAAGCAGGCAAACATCGACCTGCACATGTGCCTGCAGTATACCTCAATGGCGTTGCACTGAAGCTGGTTGACAAATTTAAATATCTGGGGCATATTGTAACGGATGACCTCAAGGATGACGAGGATATAGAGCGGGAACGCAGGGCGTTGGCGGTGAGAAGTAATATGCTTGCTCGCAGGTTCGCTCGATGTACAACTCAAGTAAAAATAACGCTCTTTAAAGCGTATTGTCAATCTTTTTACTCGAGTGGCCTGTGGGTGAGCTATACGCGACGATCCTATGACACCCTGCGGGTTCAATATAACAATGCTTTCAGAGTGTTGTCAAGGCTACCGTGGCGCTGCAGTGCCTCCGGGATGTTTGCAGAAGCCCACACGGACGGCTTCAAGGCCATAATTCGCAAAAAATCGGCTTCATTACTGCAGCGTCTGCGAGGTGCTAAGAATGGTATTCTGAAAGTCATTGCTGCTCGCTTTGACTGCCCCATTCAAAAACACTGGGTAAGGGTAGTGAATGGTTTTGTATAGGTAGTAAGTAGTCTACATAAAGATAAGTACTAACAATACTAACATAATTGTAAGCTAATATTGTTGCTAATATACTAACAAGATATGGATTTAAATTATCTGAAATAAATTATTCTATTCTATTCTATTCTATTCTATTCTAATACCATCTCGGCCGGAGCAAAGTCTATCTCCACATATTACGAGGGTTCATGGACTGTTCCGATGAGTAAGCGACGTCTCATCACAAACAATGGCCCACCTTCCATCTTGCGTCGCCTGCCCTGTCACCTGTTCACTTGATGATCTAATGAGTGCATCAGTGATACGGAAAGTAAAGAGTGACTTTTAACGAGATTGACATAGGTAAGCTTTTTGGTTGCTTATTTCAGTCCCCTGATAGAATGCAACGTTTTCTAGGCCTTCAAGTCAAGATTTTGAAGATTGTACTGCAGACTTTTCCTGATGGTTGGCATGGAAATGGCATAGTAGTGTGATTGCAAGCGACATCGTAGATGATGAACTCTTTCGATAAATATTGGTCTCAATTTAGCCCTGGACAGAGAGAAGTGGGAAGAGCGTAGCAGGAGGCCCTTCAAATGGAAAATCCAGGCAATAGGCATAATGTGATGGTATTCATTAAGTCAACATAACTTTATGTTCTGCACTGTTTATTTACAATTATGTTCTAACCTCAAACAGCAATATGAAACTATTTATCTCCGTGGTTTAAGCATGAAGGTGCAAATCGTTAAATATATAATAAACATTTTAGTTCCCACATCAGCATCAACTTGCTATCAGTTCAAAACCTCCATCATTACTTGGCTATTAACTCTTGGGTAGGTAAGTGAGGATCGCGTTTAACTAAAATAGATGTTAATAAGTGCCTACGATACTCGGGTAACGTTGTACGTAAATCGTAAGCAACCCAGTTAAGACTGACAGAGGTGCGCTACGGTGGTGCAAAGGGTGAAGATGAAGCGGGTAACTTTAATATATTCTTCAGTGAGGTTTGTGTAGATTAAAATAAGTTTGAATCAAGCAACATTGACTACACACGGATCTGGTAGCATTCGACGCCATTGCTTTTCAACGCATACAAAATTCGAGACCGCAGAATCCGTCTCCAATTTTTCAAGAAGACTTATCAGTCATTGATTTACATGACAAGTTGTATTATAGTTGTGGCAAGCGTGTTTTATTTCGAAAACATGGTCAAAAACTTGCAGACGAAAATAAAGTTTCGGATATTGGTGAATATTTAGTAACGAAAACTGAATGTACCAGCCTATATGATCTCACTGCGAGAATCCTCATCTCATGCAAAAAAGGCACGAGCTTTAAGTACTAAGCTCGCTTTAGGTAGTTTGGAGACTTCAGACTTACTTTAATTTTAAGTCCTGGTTTTTCTCAATATCCTTCATCGATGTAAGTGATATCTAATATAAACTTGGTAAACAGATACGAATTGAATAATTGACATTAATACTTGCCCAGACTTGAACACACAACCTCGCGCATGAGGGCCGAGGCCTTAGCCAGGCCACCATGACGTCAGAAAAACAGAAAATTTATATTATTTCTCGCTCTAATCTTACCTTGAGAACCACCCCATCGCATACATCACGCGAAACTCCGGCGTAAGCGAGTGTAAGTAAGCTCTAACTAACGCAAGGAAGACTTAGACGCGAAATATTTGCACCGTGCAGCACTTAGCGCTCTTATCGCTCGAATAAATCGCTTCAAGCACTTATTTGTTGAAACACCCGGGCACTGTGATTTCGTATGCTTAAAGCGTTGATTGAGATATGTTTGCAAAGTTTCTGAAATGGGGTTTTAAGCGGAATAATTTGAGAGCTTGAGGAAAACGTAAGGGTGGATTATATTAATTTCGTCATAGGTTTGTACCAAAGGGTCTAAACAACGCGACCTTCTATGTTGATAGAAGGACACCTGGTCTAGAACCTTCAAAAACATCATCACTATCTACATTTTTGACTGTTGAACAATCTTGACAGCTTGATGTTCTTGGAGCTGGAGCTGGAGGATCTTGAGTTTGACAGCTGTCATCCAGCGATGACAGCTGTCAACCAACGGGTCGTCGTGCCTCTGCTCCAACCTTCCCGTCTTCTATCAGCATAGAAGACGGGAAGGTTGGAGCAGAGGCTAAGTGATTGGCTGCTACGCTGCATGTCACGGGTTCGATTTCCACACGAAACAAATATTTTTATGGCTAGTAGATAGTTTTTCGGGATATGACTGTGTTTTTTTCCAGGTAGGTGCATCTTCAACTTTAATTATCTTATTAATGTTTTGCTAAAATGCCACACGAAACTATCTATTGGAAGGGGCAACTTGAATAATTTTAGTATTTTATTTTTATTTTAAAGTACGATACAGGAGAAATTCCTAATGTGGGGCAATCCACTAGGAATTTTGAAAAGTTGATGTTGTTATTTAAAAAGAAAAGAGTAAGAGAATGTTTCTTTGTCTAGGCCGTTGTATGAGTTCATGTGAAGTTGTAGAAAACAAAATAATACTCAGCTAGTCATGTTGAAGAAACTTTCTCATGTCACAATGTCTACCTTCAAGAAACTCGGTTGTAATACTTTGTAAATATCATGTGAGCATCGGTATTTGCTTATTCTGTCATAGTTTTTGATCTATTGTATAATAATAGATTTTAGTCTCGGTACATCGTCTATTTAAAAAGACTAATAAATACTTAGACCACTATAACTGAAATAGCTTCTGGTATAAGCCAACACAAATCAACCACTGAATATAAAATAGATCAGTTTTAAAGTCACTAATAATTACAATCTTTATTTAAAATGGTCGCCGGTGGTGTTTCCATACTGAATTTTGACCCTAAATTATGGATTTTTACGTTTTACGGAAACAGCAGTGGAGGCACATCATCTCGCTATGGGATCACTATATTATAATTTCCAGTGAAGATATCTCTCTATACTTTTTAAAAAGAGTGAAATAGAGACTGATTTTGTTTCACCGACCTCAACTAGTTTAAAAAAAAAATGACGTCATTTATTTAAAAGAGTTAATTTATGGAGTTCCCTACCCATTCATATCCGTCATAGGGCAACGAGGTATTGTTTATGCTTGAAGAAAAAAAAATACTTTGACAATACAAACCATTACTAATTTTTTTATTATTGTCATTCCATCCAAAAAACGTCCACTGATTTACTGGTTATATTATATGTTTTATAGCAAGTATTTCACTTCAATATAGTTTTCTTAATTTTAGATAACACAGCTCACTAGAACCCTTTGTCTCCACGATTTTCTAACCATTTTTATTTTTCTGCTTGCAATACTTTGTCAGCATAAAAATACTACTACACTACTACTATCCTAACTGCATCCAGAAGTCAGAATGAAAATGGATTAGCTTACTCGCCCACAGTTACTTGCTGCTCGGCCGTCCACTAGGCCATAAACTTAAAGTATGGCCTCAGCGGATTACGAGGCCAAAGTTATGGTAGTTATGGCTTACGAGAACTTACGCTCAATTTATGGATTGTTGCTCACTGAAAAAGTTATTAGCCTTGGGCTTTATACGTCGGTGTTTTTTCGAGAAGATTTGGATTATTCATCAGCATGTTCGACTAATTTCGGTGGTAAAAAAGATGCCGATGGTGGTGTCTGTTCTAGGAGGTGACTATGGAGATGATGGCAAATAGTGATGTATGGAAGAAAAAGATGCTGCGACGACCCCAAATAAATTGGGATAAGGGCAGTAGGATGATGATTCATAACAATGCTAGATCATGGAAAAAAATGTTCCTAATATTATTCCTGTCGATTTTGTCGAATCATTCGAAGGTAGTTTCTGTTCAGCAATTTCAAAGAGAAAGTCTCCTAGAAATTAAAAAAAAAATAACACTAACTTTTACTTTTGGAACAATTTGTGATTCTTTTGTTTTGTCCTGTTGAAGCTCTGTGTTTATAAAAGGAAGTGGAGTTTCTAAAGAATAACGTCATAACATTATTTAAAGCTCATCCATTCTAATGCCAACACATAAAGCTGTCCAGCAGACCCCCAAAATGACCCTATAAAACACACTACCCATTAACAGAAATAAAACAGAGACTGCCAGAGTAATGCAGTCGGTGCATCCGCAATATATTCCTGGGGAGCCGGTACCCGGGTACCCGGGTACCCGGGTAGTCTTCGGGTAACGGGTATTATTTACGAGCACCTGGGCAATTACATGGGTAATGTGGAACGCTGAAAGTGGAGGGCAGTGAAAAATGGCAGAAACTGTTCGCGACAGCGGTAATTAGATTTAGTTTTGTGTGGATTTTTATTTGTGTGTGGTTTTGTTTGAAATAAGCCATATCACGCCATAATTTGAGGACGACTTTATCGATTAAGTATATTCTTTTTTTTTAAGTTTTCTGGTAGTTTGGAGAGGGTTCTTATGGAAAGAAAAATTAAGCAGACAAAATTAAAGACTTTTTAGTGCTAAATAATTAATTAAATTATTATTAAAGAGTTATAGAGAGTACCTACATCTTGTTGTGGAAACTTACAAGCTGGTACCGGGGCCAACTGGCTATTGAGTTCTATACGTGTCCTCATAAAATTGATAACTACCTACCACAACGATGGCGCTTGGCCCAGTCTACGACCGACAACCATAAAAATAAAATACGCAAACCCGAAACAGAAATAGACGAACAAATGGATAGTTAAACAGAAAAAAATCATAAAAAAACGCAGAACCCACATAAATAACGTTTTATTGGCGCTATCAATAATATTTTATAGCAACATTCAATAACATGTAGAACTCGAGTTACTCAAGCGCATAAAGCAATAATTACCGAGCACAGGACGTTAACAAGATTTACGTCTAAACACGTAGCCCCAACTCCCCTCTCACTGTACAATTTGCTACACACGTTTATCTCCAGCTTTCTCAATAAACAAACCGGAGAAACGTACGGATAAAGCCGAAAGACTAACATATATCTCGCGGAGCAATAAAATAAATCCGACTTGCCTCCATAATAACATTCAGAGTGGTGAATTATTTTCTAATCCGAACGTCGGGAGGCTAATAGTTCGCACGTGTCGGTCTTTATACTGAGTTACTGGTGAAAACATCCCAAGAAAAACATGAATTTCCACCAGCAGGCACCAGTAATGTTCCTTTAATGCGGACACCTTAATAATTGTCAAATAAATTTGGGAGTAAAGCCGCGCTGGAAAAAGCTGCAGCGTTGAACGCGGCTAATGACGTCATAACTTGTGTGATCGCGATCCGACAGCGCTTCAAGCAGCTTTTTATTTTGGGATTCTTGTTATGTATAAGCTTCGGAAGATGTTCGGAGCGAAACGCTTTAAGCGATGCGTGAGATATGGGTGTCTGTTACAATAATGTTCGAGGGCTTTGTCAGATTTTTGGGTGGGTTTTATTAGACTGACAGTAAATGAGTATTTTCAAGATTTGCCTATTAAATTAGACTTGTGATAACATGGGTCCTGTTGAACCAGCTTACCCTGTCATGATTTTATTTTACACTGCATGGTCGACTATATACATTCCTGTTGCTATTACCAATATTAATTTAGTAACTTACTGAAAAAAACAGATAATGTCAGACGAACAACGGAATATGAAATTAACAAGATTGTATTTTTCTTTATTTATGTAACTTGCAAGTATCATTACAGGACTGTTGTAATCATGTAATGATAGTTGCAAGCTGATGAGATAGTGTGAAATGCTTATCCTAACGAATTCAACTTTGTAACTTAATACAGACATGGCATTCTTTGTGAATTCACTCAAAGGACTTTAGAATAGATCCAAGTTACATTAGCTATGAGGTATGGGAAACATTATTAAACTTAAACTTCTTCGCCAACTGTTTCTACGGGTTTTTCTGTAAGTATTTTAAATAGTTTTCCTCATTGGTCTAGTGGTTTCAAGCGCTACTGTTAAGCATGAGGTCCTGGAGTCGATTTCCGGGTCGGGAAAAGTGTTATTGGGTTCTTCTATCTTAAATTTTTCAGAAGCAACTCGGAGTCCGGAATCGCTCCCTTTATATGAAAATTAAACATAACTAGTGAAATATGCGTGTGCACTATAGGTACACTTCTGCCTAATCCTTGGAATACAGGTGCGATTTTATTACTTTTAGTCTATATCCACCTGAAGCTATAATCAGGCCTGAATTGTTTTTTTAGATCATCATTCATCACCAGATCGCCATTCACAAACTACACTTATCTGAAACAACAGCTTGCTCCTTCAAACATAACAGAAGATAGAATTAAAAAAACAAACACCAAAGTGAATCAGTCACTACAAAACGGAGCATGTACTCAGACATAAATAACGAGTCATATTTTCACGCCATTTCAACTATGCCCCACAAAGAAGCAAGTCTGTTTGGATTAATGTACCTTCATACATTTATACGTGGCTCTCGCGTTCAACAAGCCTGAAGTTTATGAAATATCACCTTTATACATCAACGCCTCCATTCAAAACTCAACCCTATAGCTTTTCACTCAGATCTCAATTTCGATTGGTGCGGTTCGGTATCTTGTGTTGTTTAATAAACACAGCCACCGTGATGAATATCCCGCAAACTTCCTCCGGTGTCTATCCAAGCACTTTGTGAGATAAAAATGTGGACGACTAAGAACATAGATCTGGTGTAGTGGCGTTTGCAGACAGCCGACAAAAAGTGCTCTCGCTTTAGTGTTTAGGGTGGAGATACACTAGTGATTTGATTTGTGACTGAATCGAAGGTTTTTGACCATCGTGTTTTTAAAACAAAATTATCGACGTTGTACTTTGTACCTTTGTTAGTATTGTAGTTTCTATTCTTAGTACATCGTCTTCACATATAATATCTGAATAATTTAAACCATAAACTAAAAAATAAACTATTTGTCATAGCCTATTATAACAGGCAAGAAACTCTACGCTTATTCAAGTGTGGAGTTCCTTGCTAATTTTTTTCCAAACGTTATATATCTTTCCTCATATATTTATGAGAATATATGTTTGTATCGGAAAAAAACTAGAATATTTTTTTATTTTAATTTACTTAATTTGACTTTTAAAAGTGGCTTTTACAATGGTACAATAAAAATAAATTATTTGACTATGACTTTTACGAAGCGTCACAAATTAAACGCAAGTCAAGTGATAAGGCTGTCTCATGATTTCAATTAATTAATCAATGACAGCTGACTGCTGTCATTGATTAATTAATTGAAATCATGAGACACACACGCGTTTTGCAATTTGTCACATTATTTTTTGGACGGATTGTGTGACTAGTGCCCGGTAAGTGGCTATAAGCTCGCCCCTATTTACATGGGACTTAACATAACTTGTGAAATGTGGGTGTATTATTAGGTTCAGATTATTTTTGCGATCATTTTCGTTGTAATACCTGGGTGTTACTTTTGCTTGCTTTCATTAAAAGGTCAAACCCAAGTATGAAATTAGCGTTTGTAAAAGAGGATTTTTCAAAGGCACTACTGCACACTCGTGGCGAAAGTATAGCTACAGTGAGGATACATTTTTAATAATATAGGTACGTACTGATCTATCCAGATCAATTCTTGGTGATAAAAAAATAGGGATGTGTCCTAGGTAAAAATATATTAAGTCTATTTAGTCCGTCAGTAACATTACCAAAAAATATTGGACACGTATTTTTTGCTTACTTAATTCAATAAAAAGTGACAATAGCACATCAAAGTTCAGGAGAAGGGGCTTGTAACGTCACTGTTACGTTAAAAGTGTAGCACGGCGTGACGTCACGCGCAATTTCAACGCACTATAGGTACCGTAGTCATTTTTGGTTTACGTGACAAAAGAAAAAATACGTGTCCAGTATTTTTGAGTAATTTTTTGGTCCGAAAGTTGGCCCAATCAGATTTTTTAAGGACACTACCCTATTTGGAAGGAACTCAAATGAAACGCCACTATACAAAACCTTATCGCGAATGAAATGGTTATCATATCATCACATAATGTCACAAAAACTTCAAGATGGCATCGGCCGCATTGCTTCATAAAACAGGCATATTTGCCTCGCTCAACCCACAAATTAGATGAGATTTATCTTAAAGAGAAATGCTCGTGTTGGCACTCTATTCGTTTACTATTCTGTACATGCAATGTAATAAAAATCCAGAGGGCCCAATAAAGCTTACATCCCTAACGGATCCAATCACACACAACATTCCTGCAATTAATCGATAAAAACGCAAAAAAACACGAGTCATTTAAAAACCCTTCTATGGACATGTACAGACAATCGATACTTTATTCGATTCTAACGATTTCAATTTTATCTCGATGCGAGCCTATTCGATACCTGATTCCGAATGGCCGAGTTGATAGTAACGCTCGTTGAATGCAAAGCGAATAACAACGTTGAGTGTCGCATAGTTCCAATTTGCGACTATAGTTAACGTGATACAACCTTATCGGAGTCAGGACATTCCATTTGTGAAGTACCATGTGAAAGTAGACCCAGGGTGGAAAGGGTAAAGTTCAGATTGGAATAAAAATAGATAGTTGCAAGACTTAGGTTGTGAGGTGTTGTGTGGAAATATACGGGAAGATTGTCAAAGCATTTCCATCAGTATGAAAGTATATCTGGTATTGCAGCTCGAAACGATTCCAAACTGTCGAAATTTAAAATTATTAAGCTAATCAGACACGCTTTTATATTTAAACTATTGAAGCAGCAATCCTTTTTCAAACATAAATGGCGCAGAATTTATTTATTTTTAAATACCTTAGTATTTTACTAAGATAGAAGCCTTTTAAATAGAATAATTTTTGGCATCGCAATTGTAATTATTAATATGTAATTTTATTTTGATTTTAGTATTGTGTCGATTGTATTTCCTCTGTGTGTCCCAAATTAATCCTATATACCTTTATTATCTTCCTTTCCTTTAATTTCTCAAAAACGCTATTCATGCGGAACACCTCGAACAAGACAAGATTAGACAGCAACAGTTGAATGAGCACCCAAACGTGCCCGTTCGCATTAACCTCCCGTATGCTCCCAACCAAAGGCGACAGTGTTGGAGCAATCGCCATTATCGATAAAGATAAAGCCGTGAAGGTGGTTATTAGAACGAATAAGGCTCTATTAAGTTGTTCCAGCGCCGTGGATGTCCGTGGATGGCAGTGGATGTCCAACACTATCAGCTTTACGTTTATTGTGGGGTAGGCACGTCTCATAATGCATGGGAGTCTGGTGTTGTAGGACTTGAATGTGCATTTGGTCGGGATTAAAATATTTTCTTCTTTTTTCATGATTTTTTTTAAGTATTTGGAAATAAAAAGTAAACACATTTTTTAGCACATTCGCATGCACGAAATCCTAAAAAGAAAAATATCAACAAAAAAAAATATAAATAAATTTAAATTATTATTTAGAAAATCATAAAAATATTAATTATGTGCCTCGGGACTGCGCCAGACGGGTCCAGTTCAGCAAATATCCCGGAAAACGAATGCTTGACGCTGCTTTTCAAATAGACCTGAGGTTATGAGGTGTAACGGACAGAAAACTACGTTTCATTAAAACCTTAATAAAAACGAAGTGAAGTGAACAATTCAGGCGTTGCAGTTTTGAAAACAAATGTAAATGCAACAGAATTGCTGCTGCCACTACTGGAATTTCATGACCAATATCCATTTATACTGTTTCAAAAGCACACACAACTTACTCTGTCATCAATAAAGAAAGCTGCTCTGTCCTTACACATAAATGTAACCTTGTAGAATGAGATAAGAGATCTAACGCGACGGCTACAACGAAATATGTATCAGAACAAACATTAGCGGAGTTGCCAAACTATCAGATATACAGAGAATCTGCTCACAGATCTAGTGCGCAGGGGTGGGCAATGTTACCAAAGTTAAAAACTTGGTACATATTTACAAATATAAACTTATAATATTATAAAGAAGAAATATTTGATTTTTTGGATGTTTGTTACGGTTTAATTCAAAAACTATTTGACCGATTTATAAAACTTCTTTCACCATAAGATAGGTTCATCTTTACTGAGTAGCATAGGTTATATTTTATTCACAAGACTACTCTTTAAAGGGGGTGGATGGGCTATTAAAGTTCGAAGGGAAAAGTACCATGTAGGTGACGAGCCTATCGCCATCGACTGAGCTATAGGCTCGTCTACTACGAATTTCAAGATTGAAAATCTTTACCCGACACGGGAATCGAACCCAGAACCCTATGTTCAGCAGTCTGTAGCAGTTCCGACTAACGAAGTAGTTATATATAACTATGAGTGAACCAACAAATATGTGCTTAGCTACACAGTGTTCACTGACATCCCAATTTAAATTAAGTTTTACCGTGCATGAAACCGTAACGTAGCAGCCCAAAAATAATGCCTGAAAACCCATCAGAGTTTTAGTTAACACAGTTTATTAACTTAGTAGCAGCCCTAATCCGGTTTAAACCAGATACAAGCCCGGGAACGGGGGAAAACGTAGGATTAAACGGACGCCCCCAATAACATTTACATAGAAATGGACCTTTACTGGTACACATTTTTACTGACCTAATTCATTCGGGAGTAAATTTTTCACCGTTAAACTACTCCTTTTTATACGAGACTCCAAATTGTATGGTTTAGTATTTACTTTTCAGCTAATGGAATAGATTTTTTTTATATGTATTATGTATTTTTCTAACTCGATCGGGTTGCGGGATCCAAGATAGTTGAATTCTATACTTCATTGTCTTGACATCTTTCTGGTGGTCACCACTGTTGATTATGGCTTGCGGGAGTTTTAGTAGTTGGGAATAGTGTGGCATAATATTCCCTAAATAAAATTGTTTTTTTTTTTTAAGAGTGTATAATCATGGTGATGATTTGTATGATATAATTATGACCATAAATACACCTTATAAACATAGTTTTTGTTCATCGTGTTATACTAAAACTTATTCAACAGCTTATAGTCAAGCTACACGATCATTCTTAACCCAAAAACGAACTCAGGCGCAATCCTCCATCTGCATGTTTCTAATTTGATCGTAAGGACCAAAAAAAGTGTTTTTACTTTAAAAGAGAGAGACAGAGAAGAGTTTGTTTCAGTTTTTCTTCTCTAAGTCTATCTTTTTCGTCTCAGCCACGAAACATCGACCTCGTCTAGTTCAATTTTCGAATTTTGTGACATGTTATTTTATTTTTATAATCCAAATCTATGCAGAGATAAATATAATTTATCACAAAATAATAACTCTTACTTCACAGTTCAAACTAAATTAAGTCTCCAAAACAGTAAATAAAACACATTCACGCTCAGACATAATCCACCATTCCTCACCGTAAACAAAACAATCTAATCCCGAAATCCCTTCACCATACAGTCCCATAAACTCACTCCTACTCCGGTAAAAACCTCTAATTTGTATGCTAATCATATTATATAGTTGGTATAATCCTCCATGTTTTGAAAGCCACAGATTACACGGCTGTAGTAAAATTGCTTCATAATTATGTTACGGTGAAATGTTTTGATAGGAAATTACGTATGCTGCCGGGTTTAGTTGGAAATTGATTGGTTTTAGAATTTACAGGGATTTTCTCCTGTAATGTGATGTGTTGTGAAGGTTCCGGTTTGAAATAAGGCTTCTATTTAAGCCCCTTATAAAAACTGCGGAGTGAATTATAAACCTGAACAATCTTGAAATTAATCATACAGGACATTCACTCACCAGGTGTATGGACGTAGATAGCGGGAAGGGTACCTGGGTTTCTGCCTTCGTGAAGGCGTGAATTTATGTTTTTTCTGTGGTTTAAATTTGGCATAACTTAAACAGACACAGGTAGAATATCAGGATGCATAAAAAAATAAAATTAGGCTCGTGTTTGATCTACCAACCGAGTGACAAAGTTGTCATCTGATATCTTAACCCTGTTAGCTTATGTGGTGAGTAGATTAGCAGCTCAGCACAGTTAATACCAGATAGCACGAAAAGTATAATAAAATAATAAATAATAAATATTGCTGGACAATCCACACAGCATCATCTAGCCCCAAGCTAAGCAGAGCTTGTGTTATGGGTACTAGATGACTGATATACTTAATACAATACATTACATAGATAGATATTTTTATTATACATAGCAAATACCCAGAACACCCGGAACAAATATTTGTAGATCGTACAAACATTTGTCCCAAGGCGGGAATCGAACGCGTCGCAGGCGGACCTTCGCCCGCCGCGCCACATCGGTCGTCAAATGTATAAACATTGTACCTCCTGGAGGCTCTTCAATAGTTTAATTCTCTTGAGTGTTGAAAAACTAGCCTTCTGAAAAACAAATCACGACATGTTAGTCTGAAGGCAAACGATCTATTTGTCTTCTACTGCATTAAACTATCAAAAAGACAATATAAACAATCAAAACTAATAATATCCTTAATGTTCGCCCAGGTGACTACTAAATTCAACCCAGATTCAAAACCCCGGAATCCCGTGAAATCCCAACACTGGCCGCACGACCAACACTAACTCACCCCCTCAATCCCACACAAATCTCCGGACTAATGCAGGCGGGTAACGTCTGTGATTCCTACATTGTCCTAACTTTGGGGAGCGGAACTAAGCGAGGAATGAACCAGAACCTTTGTGCTGGCTGAAGAATTGAAAATTCTGTGAAGGCATTTTCAAGAGGTTCCGTTTAGATTCACTGTTGTGACAGTGGCTGAAGTGTGGCCAAAAGCAAAGAGAATTTGAGTGCGGGTTCGAGTCACTTTTCAACTGTGTTGGCTTAAATTTTTGGCAGTAGTCATGATACGCCAGGAAGAATTTCTTAGCCTTCTCTAACTCCATTGTTTGAAGCTACAGTATACAATCTTTTAGTTATAAAAACTCTCGCATTTTGCTCATAGAGCTAGGCAGATATTACAGAACGCCTCCAGCTACGATCCTTACATACTCCTTTTACTTCTTTTACGTTAACAAATCTGGTCATACAGTTGCAAACACTATATTGTACTAGACATTTTGCAGAACATCTCCAATATGGTCAATGTTTCTGCTTCTAGGACATCCCCTCTCAGAATAATCTTTTTTTAAGCATCTTAAATAATAAGCGTCTTCATCTCAAATCAGAAAAACTTAAAATGTTGACGTCCTAAGGCTCAAACACTAAATTATCCAGCGCAAATTCGCATTCAGACATAAACCCCACAGTGACCGTGGACAATTTAAAACCCCGTTAAGGGTCACTAGATCCCTTTAATAGAGTCGAGATAAATGGCAGCGGTATATTGGCCTACTATTAAAACTATAAATCTCGTGGTCAGCTCTATGAGGTAAGGGAAAATTAAAGGGATTCGGTAAGCCAGTTTGTTCTGGTTGATTTGCTGGTTTTTGGGTAAAGCGGGGTGAATCTGTGGTTGAGGGTTTGAGGATTGGGTTTTGATAGTTCATTTTGGATTAAATTGTTGAATTATTTTTCACATAAGAGAATTTTTTAGGCATTGATTATTAACGATCGGACTAATAGTGAAAGCTTTGCAAGTAAATAAAACCGTGAAGAGCCATTCAAATGGATGTATCTTATAAAAACTATAAGAAAAGAGATGTACAAGGTTAGATACAGGGATTTTTAAAGTTGAGCATAACAAACAGACGGACGGACGGATAGCAGAATTTAATAATACTTACCTATCTACTTACCTACCTTTAATAATACCTAGGCTTCTTTAAAAAAAAAGACGGCCCCGAACTCAACACCAAGACACGCAAGATCTTAATTCCCAGCATCATAAAGTAAGCAGACAATATTAGTAGGTAATACAGAGGTCTCAAATTAACATGGCGGCCCACAACTGTTACACACAGAATTTAATACGGCCCACATTAAGGGCCAACCGCATAGTCTTCTGCACAGTAGGGCATCCAGACTTTGTGGGGAGACCGAATGTGGCTTTACTTTTGAGAAGTGAGTCATAGTTTATAAACAAGATTAGTGAGTAAAACATAAAAACACTACACACCCACCACGCTTAGAAAACACACACACACACAACGCTTAAAAATGTATAGCTCTGAATGTATTGCAGTTAAGTTAATGCGCAAAACAGACGTGTTCCTATAGTACCCCCACATTTGCCAGTTATAGTTTAAGTCCCATGTAATAAACGGTGAGCCTATTGCCATCAACTGGCCCCGAATCCAGACTTCGGGCTGCTGCTGAGAAATTCAAGATGGAAAAACCCAATAACACTTCGTCCAACTTGGGCACTGAACTCAGGAGAACATGCTCAGCAGTAGCGTTTGTAATCACTAGTCTAACGAGGCAGTTCTATCGTTGAGTTTTTAAAGCAAAAAGTAATTTGACATCTCACTCGCATTCGCACTCTTAACCTCGTAGCAGAGGAAATTGATATTTTTGCTTGTACACGGAGTGAATTCACAAGGATAACATTATATGTAATAAGTTTTAGGAAATAAGTTGTTATTATTAAGTATGCTTCACTATTGCATTGGGTTATACCTGTAAAAATAGTTGTAAGTGATTATATAAATAAATAAATAAATCTGTAACTTGGTTTCATCCGTCTGTTTTTCTTAGAACTGTGCGTCTATAAGAGATGTGAATTGCACAGTATATATCCCATGTAAACCCCAATACAGGAGCCTACTTCCTTGAACTGGACACGGATGGAAAACCCAATGACACGTCATCCAATCTATATAATATATCCAATCTAATCAATCCATCTTACAATCGCATCCAGATCCTCATTTACAGCAGTACCGCTTCCAACCCCTAGACCCGCGAGGCAGTCTAATTGATACGCAAAGCAAATGTTCATAATCACCGCAATCTCTCAATATATCTGGCGGTAGATGTAAGAAAGAATACAAGACGTAATGAGAAGCAGTATTAATAAATTACTTACAACATGAATTTGAATGAGTTTTTTTATGAACAATTTTTTTCTTTTTTAGCTCTCCATAACACTTACGGGATCAAACTTATTACTGTACTGTATATTTAAATAAAAACAACGTTTTCGACTTACAACGTATCATAGATACATTACTGAGATTAAAACATCCGAGGCGAAAGATCAAAAACCGTAACACAGTGCTAAATGCCACCAAATCCTGACCAAAAGCCCACATTCCATCAACAATTTCCCGCCTTCCTAAACAAGACTTATCCGAACGAACCCCAACCGATTGTCACCCCAACCACGACAAATGTACTAATCCTACAAGTTTATCCTTGTGGCCCACTGAAATCTCCGAAACAATGGCCAGCATGTTAACTGCCTCGGGTGACCGCAAGGCTGTGTGCAGATTACAGTGGGATAGAGACAGGGGTATAGTTTAGTCGTGCGTTAGAAAGAGATGGTGTGCGGTTGCGTGTTAATTAAATTAAACGGGGGCTAGCTATGGGTTAATAGCGAGTAATCGCGGTGCGACGCTTGTCTTGTAGACTTTGTGTGCTGTACATGCGGTGTGGTAATTGTTTGGCA
The DNA here is from genome assembly GCA_905147745.2 of Phlogophora meticulosa. Classification (NCBI taxonomy): domain Eukaryota; kingdom Metazoa; phylum Arthropoda; class Insecta; order Lepidoptera; family Noctuidae; genus Phlogophora; species Phlogophora meticulosa. Next base: position 1,159,582 of record LR990523.1, read on the forward strand.
GTTCTGACGCGTAGGGATGTGTCCATGGCTGTCAGGTTGTATGAGGAATGATTCTGCTTAAGATAATGGATTATTCAAATGGCCTATTAAGCATAGTGTGCCTATGAAGATGCACCAAGGATTTTCTCTTCCAATTTTAAAACGAAGAGTGCTTGTGTGTGGTGTTCGTTCTAGAGGTTTTCATTGATGAATTACGAAATGAACACAAAATCAAAAAACATCCTCAAGACTGCTCGAGCACGCACGCGGCTCCTCGAAGAAACGCTGCGTCCACCTCGGTAACGCGCGCGCGCTCTCGAGCAGTAGCTGCTGTGTCTGCGCTGACAATAATGTGGCACTTTGCTTCTTTCTCAATATTAATAGTTAGTTGAATGATAACCAAACCAGCTGCAAGTCCTTAAAACACCCACTTTGAGCTGCGTTAAGCATTAAAGCAAATGTAACGACGGTTTTATGAAAGGAAAACCCTATTGTCCAACTACCCTCTGCATAAAAGAAACATGACCTCAAAGCAACTTTATTACGCCAACATAAAACGTCAAATGTTGGCTCACACGTCAGAAACAGTATTATTATTAAAACATAACACCGAAAACAAGGCCCCGTACGAAATTATATTAAAATTTAATCATATTCACCACTTTTTACTAGCCCCGGCACTATAAATATCGTGGCGCATAAATATTCTACGTCTACCCTACAAATATGAATTAATCACCGAGCTGTCAACAAAGTGAAGTGTCATCGAGCTCGAAAGAGGGCGCTGAGATGCGTTCAAACTTGGGTATTTTATTTTAAGGTGCCACAGCTAAAAAAGTTCAGTTGAACCATGAATTATATCTGTCGTTCGTAAATGGTAATAAGAGAGATGCTCACAAACAAGTGACTTTGTTAAATTATTACCATTAAAATGTCTTGCAGTATTGGAAAATGTATATGATGATAGGTAGGTTTGATAATAAGATAAGGAAGGATGATAGAATTGTTGGTATTTCTATAACACAATTATTTATCTCGAAGTTTTTCCTCTTTTACTATAGCAAAACAAATAAACCATATAGCTTTAAGCTCCTTAATGTTTCAGTAGGTATGATTGTATGTCATAATCGTTTCATGCACGAGGCTGTGAATACAAATCTGGGCAAGTATCGATGTGACTTTTTCAATGATTTTAAGTTTATTAGACACTGAATCGGTGACGGGATACATCGAGAGGAACCGGTACTTTTATGAAACATAGTTCTAACATGGCCAACTTGAGGAAGCGTGGTGACTTATGCTCTTTACATCTCTGTTTGAGAAGAGGTCTTTGTCATGCAGTGGGACAGTAATAGACTGGTATCTTTTTATACTTTTTTCAATAAAAATTGCTAACTCACATAAGTACATCGTGTCTAAAAAAATCTTGTTCCACTGTAATTATCTACTCTGTGTCCCAACCTTACAATATGAACGACCCAAGAAGGGAGCGCTAGCAGGGTAATTACGGCATACATAATATACGCGATGAGTACAATTTTAAGCCAATAAATAACACGTAATACACCCGAAAATAATGTAACGCATTTATTATGCGCACGACTTGACGGTTCAAGTGTCGTACGGAGTTGTTATTACCTGACACGTAATTAGGTTGGTGGAGTGGAAGTTTCCTTTGGCGTCTGTCAAAAAATCGCATTAAAGGTGAAAGTAGGCAGGTAACCCGTGAAATTCAAATTTCGAGCTTTGTAATAGGTTGTATGGTAATAAAAGTGATTCGCGATCACGTGCATACATTCATAAATAGTCGGGTCTTTTATCCCCTACCTACCTCATCATCAAGAAATGTCAAAGATCTACAATTGACAACCGGGACTAACGGCTTAACGTGCTTTCCAAAGCACGGAGGAGTTTCGATATAATAGGAACGGTTATTCGTCCACCGACTGACCTCGGCAAGCGTAGCTTAAACTTGCGGCTGTTTTTATTTAGCCACGAGCCCCTTCCCCCTCCCTTAGTATCTTAGTCTTAGCATAATAATTAAAATCATCACAACTCTTTCTCATATATGGTCGTTCTTAACTTAGAGAGTCTAATGATTTTAATGATCATTGCAAAAAACGTAAGAAAATTTGAATTTCGCAAACCATCTTGGCGCATCCCTTTATTTTGCGGCTAAATGGATTCCTCTGAGCTTTAATAAGCCACTTACTCATGTGACCAACCTGTACAATTAAAATGATTACGTCGTTTCTGTGAATTTGTAATGGTATAATTTTAAACGAACTACAAAGAGTTTTGAAAATAAAAATAAAAGTCTCAAAAATTGTTCGTTGTTATTGAAATCGTAACCACCATTTCATTTCATGCATATACCAACTAGGTAATACGAATAAAAAAAAATCGTATTAATGAATAGGTAGGAACTTACATCATATTGTATGTTTTACGTACATAAAGCTCAAAAAGAAAAACTTAACCAATTAGTAAATCAAATCGACGCGATAAAGATTATGCAAGCTCCTTAACTCGATTTTCACACCAAAATCTTTCTTGTTGACAAAGTACAAACAGCTCTATACAGATCCAGGGTCGCCTTCCCTAAAATATGATCGCCTCCACCCTAAGTCTTGTTTGGGAAATAATGGATTCATTCTATATTCATTTACATGGCTAATAAGATTGCCCTGACAGTGCCTGTGTCGCTGAATTACCCTGTCAAATATAATAATCTTATTGCCCGTATAAGGGTGGGTTCTGATGGAAAGTCGAAGTATTAAATTAATGAGTTTAAATCTTGTCGATGTCAGTATGGTGTGTTGATGAGCGATTGGATTTGGAGGAAGAATCTGATAGAGGAAGGTATGATCCTGTCGTGGGTGAAATTACTTTTGTCATGTAGGATTAAACCTTTTGATACTTATTCTTACTTTTTGACAACTTATTTTTATCATACTTCGTTTTATTGTATCAATTAAGACAATATGATTTCAGTAATGGCACGCAGTTTCGTCCAATCCGGTCGAAACAGGAATTTCATTATTATTAATAATTTTGTGCGCATGTGCTACTGCTGAGCATGAGCACAGCACACACAAAAAGTAGCACATTCCACCACTCAAAAGCCCTTTGCCCGACCTCGTTGTTGGCCAAAGTGCCTTTGGGGTTTCCAGCAGTCATTTCTCAGTAACACCCTATTGCCAGAATTTGTGGTTAATGGCGATGATAGGATTTAAACATAATTGGCAAAATGTGGGTACTATAGACACACCTCTACCTTACCCCTGAAAAACGTGATGTCCTTTCAAATAAGAATGAAGTAATATTTTTAATTAAAAAAAAGGCACACAGTTGAAAAATCAGTTTTTACATAACAGTCTAGATGCGCTAACAGGGTATCAAGCTTTGACACATTTTCTGATCTAAACGACGGCAGGAACCCCAAGCCAGCAGCTGAATCTGTTCGAAAATTTCCCCAACGCCATAATTTAAAAAGGCCATAGCGACAAAAAACTCAATTCCACTTAAACAATAATTTAACTTTCATGAGGCGAACGTGTTAATGACCATCCTTTCGCCAAGCGCCAAGACTTCGCCAAAAAAACCGTCGCAACTAAACTCGGCTTTAGCCCATTAATTCTGCGAGAGGGGGACGGCTATATTTCCAGTGTTACGTCTTCGAGTAAGTGACGTGATCCAATTTGAATTTTCTCCTTTCAGATTTTGTTATGTCAAACAGTTGTTCGAATTAGCTTTTTGTCGGGCCGTTTGATGCGAACGAATTGGATACGAAAATAAGGGGTTCCTTAATGTTGTTACGATTTGACAGACGAAGAGTAATGAGGTTATTGACTGTATATTGATTTTTCACATTTAGGTTGCGTGTGGGAGGAAGATGTGCCTATTGTTCTTCTTCTTATTCGTACACTCCTGGCCGAGCAGACGTAGTCTTGGATCGACTGATAGGTCGGTTGCGACATCCGCGAGACTTCTCCATTTCGTTCTATTGATGACACTGCGTGTACACACAGTTATAGTTTTAAAAAAGCTCACTTACTACTAAAAACCAGCAGTAGTTTTACATCTCTTAGTTTAGTTTTACTTTGTTTTTCACAAAAGGAAAACAATACTTGAACTTCTCCTTCAATCTTTAGATTGAACTTCATCGACTTACCGATTTCCATATTAAGTCGACCCCAAATGTACACTTTTTACAATCTCAGAATTCTTTTTATTTTGAACTAGCCATTTACCATGTCCGAACGTGAATTATTACCTTCCAGGGACCCACACAAACAAAAACAAACAATTTCATTAGAATCGATCCACCCGTTTAGGAGGATTTCAGCAACAAACACACGTATAGAAAATTTTATATGTCTAACGTATAAAGATGAAATTCAGTACAAGTGTCAATCTAAGTGTTGATGTTCTATTTCTTAATAAACTGCATTCTTGTACAAATAAATACATTACCATAAATTCTAATAACCACACCCTTCACAGTCACGACAGATGCGCTTTCACATTTTATAATCGATTCAAAACTCGATAAAATTAATCGAGCATCATTTAACACAAAGCGCCGACAAACATCGATATATAAATTAACATTATCCCGGGGCGTATCGATAAAATTGTCGAAAGCTTAACAGAATTGTATGAATTATGTATTCGATTGTAAAGTATTGTTCGATTCAATCGTTTTGTTGTTCGGCTCTATGATGTGTGTTTATTAAGTTTATGTGGGAAGTTATTTCAATAAAAGTTTGTATATTCATTATTTTGCCTCGATAGTATAGCAAGCTCTGCTGCTGGTCATGGATTAGACCCCGGGTCGAGCAAAGTGTTATTAGGTTTTTCGATCGGAAACTTGTCAGTCGCAGCCCGGATTCTGTAAGAGTTGTTGGAAATAAGCTCGCCTCCATTTCGTGGGACTTGAATATAACTGGTGAAATGAGAGTTTAGAGACTTTTATTAGATAATTTCATGTTTTCATGTTAACACCTTAACTGCCAGACAACAAGACACAAGATATAATGTATTGTTTGTCTGTCAGCTAGCCTTTAAGGTGTTAAGGGTATTTAAACTAATAATTTAAATAAAGAGGAAAGATCTGATCGTTTGTTTGTCATGAATAAACTCAAAAACTTCTCAACCGATTTTTTTAATTCCTTTATATTTAGGAAGTTGCATTATAAGTGAGTAACATAGTTTATCTTTTATTTCCAAAAATACGCTGTGAAACAGGTGAAGGCGATATTAAAGCTCAAAGGGAAAAGTACGACACGTGGTGCCCACGCATCGACCGGTTAATCAGTAAACAGCCTTATAGTGCTGAACTGCGAGTGGCCCTACCTAAGTGGTGCCCACTTGGACAAAGTTGCGGGTGAAATGCTCGTATCTTATAAACGGGCAAACCTTTATTTGTTTTAGAATTTGAAATTTCTGACGCTAAGATTAAACAAACCATTCTCGAGTTGGTACTCTGAATCTTTTAACATATCGTTGTCCACTATCAAACTAAATGCATAGTAATAAATACCTCCTTAGCAGCCATAACTCAAATTGTGCTCACCACTATGTTTGAATGATGGTATAAATGGGCATTATACATAAAAACAATTTTTATTGCCAAATTTGACAGTAGCCCCTCAGGACCAAGTTATAAGCGAGAGCGGGGAAGTAAAAAGCTAGAAACTGACTAGTCTAAAAAGGTCTTGTCTTGCATCTTACAAACAATCGTAGAAATACGTCTAATTTTACTCTAAATTAATAAAAAAAAACTGAGTCTTTGGAGTCAAATGATAATCTTTAATAATCTGATACAATCAGGTACAATGAGTTCTTGCATAGTAATCGCATTGGTGTATAATACTTGAGTCAGAAAAAAACAAGCTTTTACATATTGTCATCCATACCAAACGTGTATGCAAAATTTCTTCTAACAAAATTTTTACTGACATGCCAAGTTAAATAAAAGCTGGTAGTAAGGAGAAAGTTGCTACAAAATAAAACTTAAGTTTCGTACGACTGCCATAATAAAATCCAGCATTTGATAAAACAAAAGAAACCGTATGGGGACGTGTTGCCAGTGTGTTACATAATGCGTGTTTTCATACAAACTTTGGTACTTACTAGCCACGCTTAAAACACAGACCTGGATCAGCGTTCAAAATAAATTCCTTTTTACTTTTGTTGGTAGTTATTTTTCAGAAGCTTTTATACGTCAATGTATGATCAATATTTTAAAAACTGGATGGCACCCGCATTTCCCATCTGGCTGAAGGCTGAAAAGAAATGCCGAAACATAGTCAGAGTTCTGTGTCTATTTTGAAGTCCAAACACTATGTTATATTAAGATATGTGAGTCTAACGATGCAGAAAAAAGTCTGGCCATTTGAAAAAAGAGCAATTGTAGCCTTGAGTTGACCAACTCGGTAGACAGCATGCATGCATGCATCAGTTATCCACACCACATTGAAAGTACTTCTAAATCGCATGACAGTTAAGGATTCATGTATTCTCTCCAGTGACTGTATTGTGTCATCATTAGCATAATTTGAGAAGTATTATACTCGTATAAGATCAACTTTAAAATGGTAATTTTAATGTATACATTAAAGTAACCTTTTTAAGTTGATCTTCTTATAAAATAATCATTTTTTCTTTCTTTCTTTCTTTCTTTCTTTCACCTAAAAACGCTATACTCCTTTAACTTACACCCCACATAATATAAGAGGCGTAAAATGCGACGGCACGTAAAAATATTGGGGGATCCTTCGTTATGGTGGCACTTTGTCATCATACGCTTTATGGGGCCCATGGTCATCGCTATCTGGACTACCATGCAAAATATACGACTAGTTTTAATAGTACTACAATATTTATGGGGTTTGCAAATCGTGCGTTAAGTTTTAACGGTCTCTCGTGAAGGGAGATTATAACTGAGTTAAATTTTATAAGACTGGTTTGTAATTTATTGATGTAGGTTTATTGTATCATGTATTTAAATGTTGGACCACAAAAGGGATGAATGAAAGGTATATGCAGATTGTATGAGAACGCTGGAGAGGATGTGTGGTGTTACGCAAATGGATATAAAAGTAGTGAGTATGTTAGAGGAAGTCTGAAACTGGCGCTGGTGACCGAGAAGCTGTGTGAATATCGGTTGTCATGGTATGGGTATGTGATGCGAAGGAATGAGGATCATGTTGATAAAAAAGTTATTAGTATCAATGTGAAGGGTTATACTAGTAGAGGGAGACCAAATGGATGTATTGTGTGAAATGTGATTTGGCTAGGAAGGAAATGACTGTTAAAATTACCGTACATAGGGATGCATAGAATAAATAGACATGCTGCGCCAACCCCAAATGAAATGGATAGTGGGCAGAAGAATGATGATGATGATGATGTGATATTGAGGGCTGTAATCCACTTTAAGGCCCCGTACACATGGAAGTGCTCGGTACGGTATTATGCTGTATACTTTTGGGATCACAGCAGTTTCATACTGCATTTGTTTCTAACCGTAAAGGCAGTGAGTGAGATGTTGACATCACATCTTGATGTCACATCTGTCCACATCATGAAAAGCTTATCATTGGCTCAAAATAGGACGTGTGTGTCCACTTAAATATTCTTCAGGCCATCATTAACAACCCTTCCCCTCTGTCACTACGTCCGAAAACACTTCAAACACGGCCATTTGTAACTCGATTCGTTACACGAAATAGTGTGACCATACATCACAGCAGGACCGGACACGTCCCGACACGGTTGCACAATCATTTTTCATTACGCACGATTCATTAACATGTAGGGGACGGCCAATTATGTCCGCGCCATCCATCACGACACCCTAGCATTTGATATTTTTATGTCGCAGTAAAATTTTATTGATGGACATTTGAGAAAATGTCTGGTCGTTACATGTGGGTTTTGAGTGGGAACTGGATATGCTATTTGTTTTAACTTGATACTGGCTATGTGTAAACCTATTTGTTTTTGGTTTCGTAGCCGTATATTTTTAGTTTCGACACCATATAGGTAGAAGATAGACCTCTCACGTAGACATGTAGTCTCCTAAATAACAATAAAGATAATATCTCAAGTAGACATCAGATATGGGTTGCAACATCAACCTGAATGCAGTGAAATTACTATTGAAGTTAGCATTTCAAGGGAACGTTACTAATGAATAATTTAATAGCACCCACCATGATGGCGCAATGTCCCAGTGGTATCGCCTCTCATACACGACGATGTGGGTTCGAATCTGCCCAAGTACCAATGTGACTTTTTTAATTCATATGTACTGAATTTATCTTGGACATCACTGACATCAGTAAAGAATGGAAAGTCTGACAACCAATCTTACGAAGGGGTGTCGTGTTGCCCAGTTACTAGGTTGTTGAGGTCAGATAGGCAATCATTCCATGTAAAATACTGAGTCAGCTAAATCCGTTATGATTGGAAATTGATCCCAACATAGTTGAGAAAAGGCTAGGCGGATGATGAACCTGTTGAGTCCATATTCCACATGCTGGTAACCTCATGAGCAAGTTCATAGTATTATTATAAATAGCATTCCAAAGCCAAGTTCTGTGCACGTACATTTTACACTATCATCCTCATGATGAAAAGAAGTGGGAACATTTTGAAAGATAAAGAATCTTATAATCGAACACATCCAATATCATGAGTACCATTAACGGCCGATGCAGTAACACTTGGAATAATGACGTCAACCAACTTGAGAGCAACTAACCAAGGTCCCAGGTTCAGTTCTAAGGTCAGACAATTTATAGTTTTCTGAGGTCGACGCGTAATTACGTCAATTACTTTCTTGTTTTGCTGACAGCTCGGATCGTTGTAATAGAGATTGATTGATTTATTATTGTTTATTGTACCGACACTGTCATTTACTGTCGGCCTGTTATCGGTATTGTAATCTATGTTTTGTATTACAATCGGCGCTGGGTGAATTATTTCAATTGCGATTGTCATTTGTTATGATTTGTTTCGCATTTTCTTGTCGCTGTTTTGTGCAGACTGGCGTCTAGCATGCGATTGTGACTGTCATTGTGTTTTGAAGCTCTTTGTTCCTGTGAAGTATATTCACGAATTATTTACTTAACATAACATCAGGCTTCTATTTCGCGAACATCTAGACAGAGGTGTAACTATAGAATTTAAGATTTAGATTTTAATTTTAAGATTTACTTAAGCCGTCTATAATAGAAGGCCAGTGTATTATTACTAACCGGGCTCCAAATATATCCAAATAAATCCAGACTCTAGCCTGCTGCTAGGAAAGAACAATGACAGATTTCGGCCTACACAACTTTTATGACTAAATTCACGCGGACACAAAGTTTTTACCTCCAACAATTTAAATATAAAATACCAACTTAAAAAACAATATTTAGTGCTTTTCGCGAACTGCTCCAAAAGAAAATCTTATAAATAAGTAATTATTTTAATAATCAAGTTCTTGAATTCCAGATTTCAATAAAAATGTTGCCAGTCTGGCCACTGTAATCGATAATTCTAAATACTCTTTACTTTTTATTTACTACCTCATTATTGTCTTTTATTATTTATTTATTTTTACTTAAATAATACGTTCATCGTGTTTATCATAAACACAGTTAGTATTTTTTAAAGAATATAAAAAAAAATCAAGAAATCGATTTTCCTGATCTGTGATCGATAACTTAATCGCTTTGTAATAACAACCCTGATAAGAGTTCTCGGTTTTCTGCAGTTCTGTCAAAATCGCGCGCGCCTAAACTGTTAACTGACATTGACACACATCTTGTATTGATTGTTATCGGTGTTGTTTTGCTGTCGGTGTACATTTGTTTCCGTCTCGAATTCATCTGCGTTTACGTTATAGACTTGTGTTGTATCTGCGGTACGTAAAAAAAAAAAATATTGTACTGTATATTTGTTGTTTAATTTACTCTCTGTAAAAATACATAACCTTCAATTTAAAATGTCTGAATAACTTATTTTGTAGAAGTTCGATGTAAAAGTGGAAATCACAGAAATGTTTTTGACACTTAACAACACAAAGAAACGTAAGAATATTCACTGTCCATGACAAATTAATATTGAGCCAAAGTTACTATGGACATCTGACATTGTTCTTTAAAATAAAAAATCCCAAAACACTTTACTTCTGTAAGTTCAAAAAAACATCAGAAAAAGAACGCAAAAATTAGGAAAAATCCGACGACAAATTTCAACTCTGAGAGAGTATATACAAAAAAAGATAAACTCCTAACGTCTTACAGGAAATTAAAAATAAAAATTCCCATAACACTGCTTCTGTAAGTTAGAAAAAAAACGCAAAAAATGGGAAAAATCTCTGAAGGGGTGCAGAATCATGAGCTGAACTTATGGTGTCAGCTTGTGCGTTCGATATCCCTTCCACCCTGCACCCCCTAGAAACAGACATTTTCCGAACTCATCCAACAGCCACAAATCACACGTTTTCCATTGCGCGCCAAACGCATGTTATTTTATTTTTTCATCCGTTATTATCATTATTTATATCGCTCTCGGATTGTGCTACTAATAAATCGTTGCGATTTATTTGCGTTTGCACATGTCCCTGACTGTAAGGCCCAGGTTCGATTTGTATGAATTAAATTTGATTTGTGCCTTAGACTTACGTTGTTGCCGATAGCTGGTTGTGTGATATATTTATTTTTGAAAGTTTAATTTCTATTGGGTGTAGATCTTCACAAGTATTCGTAAAGTCGTAGCTAAGGCAGAAGTGACAGGATTATATAAGGTATTTATTACTTAAGTTATTATGGGACTGCCCCGTAGCTCTACTGGTCGCAAGTGTTACTGCTGACCGTGAGGTCCTAGCAACATAACTAGCGGAGTGTAGGTTTACTATTCGTGCACCTCTGCTTAATCCTACGGGGAATACAAAATACATTTTTGAAAAATGCTGCAGTTGTAGGCGAATTTAGTATTTAATACCATACCGATAAATACTAAGTATGATCTCCTCCAGTACTTCTTAAGAAGGTGCTTTATTATCCCACAAGCCGTGTGCAAAATGTTATTTGCCAGCGAGAAAAATGACGATCTCTCAAACAAAGATTCATCCTCTATTTATCCTTTGGAGAGGATGAAACCAAAAATTATCCTTAGAACACTTTTACAAAATATCAAGCTTCTAGACCCAGCAGTGTAGGCTGTGCTTGGCCTGTCAGTGAATATTAGATTTTCGATAAGTGAGCAAAGGACAGTGGCTGCTAAACAAATTAGCTTGTGCCACTCAAACATGGCGACCGATGTGGCGTGGCGGGCGAAGGTTCGCTTGCGACGCAGGAGGTTGCGGGTTCGATTCCCGCCTTTGGACAAATGTTTGTACAATCTACAAAGATTTGTTCCGGGTGTTCTTGTTATTTGCTATGTGTAATAAAAAATGTCTATCTACGTAATGTATTGTATTAAGTATATCAGTCATCTAGTACCCATAACACGAGCTCTGCTTAGCTTGGGGCTAGATGATGCTGTGTGGATTGTCCAGCATTAATTATATATTTTATCCTTAGGTTACGTCTACCACAAAAAGAACCACACGCCAGCCCACATGAACGTAAAACTTTTTAAGTTCATGCATTACACCAGTGTCCCAATGAAAAATCACTCTCGTCCCCTCACAGTTGGCACTAGATGAATGGCCGCCATTACACTGGCACGCCACACATATCACCCTGTCTCGACGCCCGTACTCCGCATCATTTCAATTTATTTACGTATCGGCGGAACTTTGAGGGTATCGTTATAAATGTAAGAGGGAATATTTGTATTAATTTTGCTTAAGGCAATGGCGATAAGGCTGACGGTTTTAGTTTGTGGGGTAATGAGGTGGATGTTGGCGTCGATGGTAATATATGGCGTGTAGTAGCTGCTGGACTAATGGATGGTCATCGGTCTATATAGAATAGAATATTGTACACCATGAAAACTTACAAATAATAGATGTTCAAACGAACTTACCTGTGTCAAGTTCGAGTGAGAAGCTTATAAGAAGTGCTCCGTTGGTATTCTTTCTGTATCCAGAACATAGTTGGGGAAAGGCAGATAATAATAATGATATTAACTATAAAATTAATTAAATTGTTAGAAGTATTTTTCATAATTACTTACATATTTTTATTTCGTCGTTTAGCAGAACCATTTAGCATTGGCTCATTTTGCTCTAGTATAGATTATGTTGTAAAGTCCAAATAAAATAATAATATCGCACACTGATTTCAAAGTTGGTTCTATTATCATACAAAACATTACTTCGAAATATCCCAGTACATACACAATAGTGACGGCTTCGTATGTTGTCGAAACTACCCTCATAAAGGTTCTAAAAGAATAGCCAAGTTTTATTCACGAAAGAACTCTCTTCTGTATTTATATGCCCCAATACAATAAAAGCTATTACCGTAATACTAAATTTTCACTACATTTTAAAACGTACGAACTCTTTTCACCGACCATTGCAATAACAGTATTTTTCTTTGCTCTAGTGATGGGGGAACATCTCTTATCGATACACCAATATTTTAATTTAGTGATATTTCAGTTAAATAAATTGTTTTCGCCCTTAAGCCTCTTTTTTATGAATCTGGTCATACACGCACGCCCGCCGGTTGCAGCCACCGCCCGATCACAATCCAGCTCACCTTTCTAAGGCCAATAAGGTCAGTGTATGTCTTTTAGGGAGTAATTATTCTGCTTAAGGCATAATTTAGCCAAACGACGTCCACTGCTAGACATAGGTCTCTCTCATTGATTTCTACAACAAGCGGTCCTGCGATGCTCTCATTCATTGGCTTCCTGCGTTCTTAGCCAGATCGCTGGCCCACCTTGTAGGGGGTCCACGCTAAGTCTTCTGGTACGCGGTAACCACACGAGAAACCTTTGGCCTCAGCGGTCACTTTAGTTTGGAAATTCTTCAGGTTATGTCCGTTACTTGCGTATCTTTTCATAACTGATTCGATCTCGCAAAGAAACTCCAAGTATCAACACTTTCCATCGCCATTTGGGTGACCTTAAATATTTAACCTTGTTTCTTACTTAACATAATCATGCGTTCTTTTGTGAATTATGTTACATATTTGTAAAAACCAATTAATAGTGATTCTCTGAAAGCCTTTTCAACATTAGCCTTATAAATCATTGTACCAAAAATTAAAGTTTGACGACTGACATTAAAAAATGATATATTTGGATGAGACCGTTACAAGTATGATTAATGAACGCACTCTTATTATGATTAATGTACTTATATACAGCAATTATGACACGATTAATGTTCACGTTTAATGTATCGTGAATCTGAAAAAAATATTTTGACGCAATGGTGATTATAATAAAATTGTGGATGAAGATCATTTGTCATATTTTTTGAGCGCAAATATGAGATACATGTGACTGTTTGCTGAAGGGCAGCGTGATTATGACGCAATTTACGAAACGAATATAGCATACATACTCGTACACTATGACACAATATAAAGTAACAAACAAACAGATGATGGAGTAACATTACTCAGAAATCATTGAAAAGTTAAAATCGTAATTATTATTGTTGTTAGTAATAAAACTTGTAAATTTTCATATTATAAAATAATACACGCTAGATAAAAATATTATAAATGAAAAAATAACTCTGTGTTTTACTTTTTTAACCTCAACGGCCGAACAAATTTGGACGAAATTTGACACACGGATAGCTTGGGTTAAGACATTGTATTCTCTTATTCGACTCTATCGCCATAAACTAAGCGAGATACCGCTGCATTTATCGACAACAGATCAACAGTCACCACCCCAGCACTGGCAGTATTTGAATTTGTCGAAGTTTTACGAGCGGCCGCGAACATAATGCGGATGCGAGCGAGACGTATTGAACAACAAAGATCATGCCTTCGAGGATAGAACCTTAAAACCACCACACGGATCGCTGCAGAAGGTTTAATAAACGAAATGAAAAGCACGAAGAAAGGTGCAATAAGAATACACGAACAGTTTAAAAGTCTCACATTGATTATTGTATCAGCAATTTATTGAATGGAAAGCCTTTCTCGGTACCTACTACTGTTAAAAGTGTAGAGGCTGCATGTTTAGGTCATCCACGGTAACTATTTGCATGAAGACCACGATGCAGTGACGGCGATTCTTTCTCTTCTCGTATTTGACCTTCGCCTACGTAACCACAATTCTGCATACCCACTATCGCGATACAGACATGCTAAATCTGGATGTCTGTGCCTTCATAGCCACAATACCCCCCACTCATCTTTTTACCTGATGCCTCCTGAAACAACTGCGCGTAAGTAGCCACGCTGAAACAATATTTTATTTTATTTTTTTATTTTATTTTATTTGTTAGGGACAAAAAACAGTTACATGCTAAGCTTAACTAAATATTCTTAAATTAGCACAAAACGTGGAAATACATTTATACATAATCTATTCCATATTTATGTTACTACGCATGTAACCCACACAATTGTCCACGAATTCACAAAAAAAAAAGTTAAAGGAAAACAAACATACAGTGCGCATCATAAAAGGCTAATCAGAAGAAGAAAGAAACAAAGAAAAAATATATATATATATATATACTTAAGAAGTTAGTAAGTTAGTAATTCAATTGCTCTTGCCTTGAAACGATGTTTTGAAAGTGTAAAAATAAAAATACAATAGTCCATGTTATGCGATTGTATCGCTTCAGAATTGCTCATGTTGCGTTGCAAATGCGACAAACGGGCAAAAGTAGCCACTGCTGCAGCATTATACTGTAACGATTTAAGTTGGACATCGAGGACGTCCACAAGCGACTGTCTTATGTAATTTTTGATGTTTAAAAATTGCTTCGATTGATCAAAGCCTAATTAGAAAGCCTGTTTTGATTTCAATTTTTGACTGATACGCTGCAAATATCCGCCCTGGGCGACCGCCGCGCTCTCAGCAACTTGGATAGTCATTTATCACTCGTTCCTTCACTAATCGTTTGTAGATTTGTAGATAATAAGTAAAACCGAAGTCGATAATTTCTATAAAAGAGATAAATGGGTCGTTCTTCTTCTTAGCGTGTCGATAAAAACTATACAGAGTCGGCCCACAAATCAGCTACGAGCCATCGATAGCGTCTATCACATTTGGCAGGTTTCAAGGCACGCTGGACATGTCATCAGATGCCAAATCGTTTGTGGTGCAGACTAGCAGAATCTACTAGTTTCCATCTGAGGAAGTTTTCTCCGCTTCGGCCAACCTGTATCTGGAGTCTGTTAAGAGACTTCCAGGTTAACTAAGGCAACTCACTGTCATTCGAATATGGGTCGAAGGATAATATATAAATAATAATAATAATAAATGAATAATGCTGGACAATCCACACAGCATCATCTAGCCCCAAACTATGCTGAGCTTGTGTTATGGGTACTAGGCGACTCATATACTTAATACAATACATTACATAGATATATATACTTTATAGATTATACGGAGCAAATATCCAGAACACCCGAAACACATCTTTGTAGATCGTACAAACATTTTTCCCAGGGCGGGACTCGAACCTCCGTCCTTCGCCCGCCGCGCCAATTCTGTCGTATATTTTGGTACAACCTTTATGTTGAGTAAGGAATGATACTTCTGTATTCCCTTCTGTTAGATCTTGGAACAGTTTGAACATAGGGGTGGTGGATTATGGGATTCTTAGTTTAAAGTTTATTACTGTTTTTATGTTTATTTGTTTAAGCTTTCGTGTAGGCATTTCGCTCGTTCCCTTTATTGCGTATTATACTTTTGTAGACATCTTTACGTCTATTTTACCGTTGGGGGAGATAGGTGTAACTTGCCAAACAAAATAGAGGAATATACTGTTTGGGTACATTAAGATGATAATGTTAGATGCAATATTAAGAGGAATAGATGCCTGATCAGAATCTTTGCACCTTTGCTTATCACAAATTGATAAAAAATGCAAGATGTATCGTAGTGAGAGCGATGGGTTAGTTAAGACTCAGAGGCATGATTGGTTATGCAAAATAGAAGCTGCGAAGATATATTAAGTACTGTTTACTTTGCTGACCTTGAATTGCGCATTCGTTTATTAAAGTATAAAGTGCTTATGCGCGAACTGTGGTGGTGGGGTGGGGAAGGACCGCTGGACGCAGTAGTGGGTGCCCCCACTACTACGTCCAGCGCTCAAGATCCGCTCCGGTGCTTATATTTCGCCTTAAAGTTGGATACATTTTACGATATCTGTCGGCCATCGGTGCCTTGTTGGTCAAAATAACTGTGACCATGCAACGCAGATTTAAATTATGTAAACATCATTCCGGGACGTTCCCTTTTACAAAAAAATAAAAAAAAACAAATCAAATAATTTCAAAACTCTAACCGTCGATCAAACAAAGGAGGGTGAAAGCAATAAAAAGCTGAAATAAATCATAAAAAAATATCGCTACGCAGCATTACACGCGAATTGAGAGAGTACATTAGTTATTATAACACGACAAAATATGTGTAATAAAAAGTAATTTATCGCGCAAATAAAATATAACAGTGGTTAGGGCGGCAGATGGGGCGAGGCGGGGAGGGGTGGCTGTGATAGCGGAGAGCGGGCTAGCGTCTATTTCATGGCCACACATCTCACATGTGCATTGAACAATCAACACAGATGAATTAAGTTTATCTTAACTAATATTCAAAATATGTAAAGAGGAAAGATTTGCTTGTTTATTTGTGTGCAATGGATTAACTGAAAAACTACTTAGCCGATATAAAAAAAATATTTCACGTAATGCTAGTATAAAGTAGATGAATATGTACATAAATGTGTGGCTCAGCCAGCAGTGACAGCTGGGATCAAATGCTTAACATACTTATCGAGGCATGGAAGGGTCTCTACATGTAATCGATGGTTAACCATCCACGGACCAACCTCGGCAAGCGTACCTTTACCTTCGATCGACCCGTGTGGCTGCTTTTACTTAGTCACAAGCCCCTCAAAGTCGATTTAATATAGGTTTATTAGTACAGGTAGACGATAAAATTGTATTTTATTGCCAGAATGTTCAACTTGCCAAAGACACGGATGATAAAAATCCAGAAATAAAGCACTTTCGTCGTTTGTAAAGAGCGACAATAACATTTTTCAAGTCTACAAAGATACATTTTGACGACAGCACGTAATTGTGTGCCATTTGCCAAATAATCACTCAAGACTGAAGTCTTCATAAATAACTATCATTATTCACAATTTATTATGCGAAACTAAAGTGTTCTTGCAACAAAAATTATTATTGTTTTGACTGCTAAAAAATTACAAGGACATAATACGTGTTGGAACTTAAAGATTCCATGATCAAATCAATGTAAAATACGGCCAAACCCGTATTCATAGTTATTTACATCTGGTGAAAGTAGTCATAATTTAAAATATTTTTTTTGAGAACTAAAATAAAATTAATTATTTATTTAATTAAAAACCTTGACATTATTGGTGATGTTCTTCAAAAAGATCAGGTGCGTAGTACTTGCAACCGGCGTGCGTGTATGACCAGATGTATGAACGTGAGCTAAGCGAAATGAGTATGTAAAGATAGCTGTGGTTTCTGCCTGAAAAAAAGGCGTGAGTTAATGTATGTATGAATGTAAAAATCTATAATTATGTTAAAAAAAAATCTCTCACTTAAAGCTACGTTATCACTGAGTAACAGGTTATATTTAATTTTTTTAATGAGTTTTAAAAGGGATATAGGGGATGTTGAAGTTCAAAGCGAAATTACGAAATCCATGCGGACGAAGTCGCGGGCGCAGTGCTAGTAACAAATAACCCTTTAACCCTTATTTGAAAAGGTCAATAAAAATAAAATTAAATGTTAATAAGTACAAAAAAAAGCTTCTACACTTTTTCCTTTTTTTATATTTGTTTGGTTTGTGAACTTCTTTATTATCTCGTAAAACATCGTTTAAAACGCGTGAGCATTTTCACATTGCACACTTACGTAAAAGTTCCCACTGTGTCACTTTCCATAGGGTGCAAACTCCAGTTACCGTCCGCTCCCCGCTGCAACTCGACCCCGTCTCATGGATATATTGACAGAGTCCTCCGCCACGGCTGCTGGCGAAAAATGGCCGTCATTTGTTGGCGTCACCGTTTTGTACTGTTGCCTTCGAGAGGCGAGATAATGGCTGATTTATATGTGCGATTACACGTGACGAGCGCAGTCGGGCGCTTATTGCTCGTGATATTGGACGCTGAATATCCTCACGCTGCGTGGGGGTGGGGTTATGACGTGGTATTTCGGAAGTGGTGTGGTGAGAGTGGGTTAAATGGGTTTATGAATAATACTGGTGATATTAATTAATGGTTTTTGTTTTTAGCAATGATATTAATGTTTATCTAGTGTAATAAAGTTTGTTTGTTTGAACGCGCCAGTCTTTAAAACTACTGCTCAGCTTTATTTTTTTTACTTTTGATAGCCCAATTCTTTAGGAAAGTTAACGTCTAGTTATGGCCCTTAGGAGTAGCTGGCACCGCGGGACATACTTAGTGTATAATCACCGGCAAATAAGATGGCAAAAGTCGTTAGATGCGCACAAGTCGTTTTTTAGGTCTCTTTGGTGGTCAAGCGGGACGCGGGGTATGAGGTAGCGTCGATCCGAGCGCGCGATTGGTGCATCAGTCGACCCTTGCCTCCCGCACCGCGCCTTCGTCCCGTTCGCTCCCGATTACATTTCAGTGCACGAAATTTGAACCCTTTGTTTTTGTTGTGTTAAACTTAAGTGTTGTTATTGTTTTTAAATTTAGGATAGAGTTCCTGAAAAGGCATAGCATACGAGGAAAGTATGCTCAAACCAGAGTTATACAAATTAATAAAATTGGAAAAAGAACAATTTAAAACATACAGCATTGACCAAACACTTGCAGAACACAACCATAGTGTTCTGCGATTGCGACTTTCAATATGATGCCAAGGGTAGTTTTATTAACGGATAGTGACGACGACTAGTTATTTTTTTTTTTTATATAAACTTTTTTGAATCTTAAATGCACGTTATTTATAACTCCTAATAAACTTGAATTCCTCTCCCTTCTTTAACTTTGTTCTATACAGACATGATTAAATATAAATGATGGCAATAACAATAGAATAATGACGATCAATAAAAGTTACCACTTTTTTGTGCCACTAAGTGTACGATGCGCGAACTTACCCCCACTACGCCAAAATCTTGCCATCTTATTTGCCGGTGACTATACGTTAATATTGTTGTGTGGTTATGACTAGGTTAAGTATTTAAGAACATTTTATTTAAAAAACTTTAAGAGGAAAAGCGTTAATTAAACGTCAAGTGCAGGTTTCCAGACACTTTAACGAGAATGGAAATAAACAACGCGAATGAGCACTGTATGATATTTAACTTTTTTACTTTTCCACATTTCATCTCCTCGAAATATCTTAACGCAACAGAAATTATGACCACCATTAAATAAATAATTTAGAGCTCTCAGAAGACATTAACATGAGAAATGTGTGCCGCGACACAAAAGGTACAAACATCACTCACGCCACCTCGACGCCACTTTGTGCAACAAAGCCGATCTTTCTGCTCTTTACAAAATGGCTTATGACATATCGCATAACAGGCGTTTATACCCTACACTCTGTCACAGCGTAACAAGACACCCTACATCCTAAATTTCAAAATTACAGTTTAACAATAGATAAAACACAAATATTTTAGACTGTGACAAGGTGAGCGTCCTAGTTGTCGGTACACGTATAGGGGAATTTACAGCTGTTATAATAATGAGTATTAATAGGTTCGCCACATAAATAACGCGATACAAAGAGCTTAGGGCCGCGGGACACAAAGCCGATACTTCAAAACCATTAGGAGGAACGTGAGTGCTTTGAATAGGGTGAAATGTGGGTATGTAGGATAAGCGTGGAGAAATCCGCGGGCTGGGGTACATATCTGTTTGTATTAGATAGTTTATGCTCTGTCATATCGCAAATCAAAGTAATTGGTGTATACCATGTTTTGGGCGTCCTTTCACAACAGTTTTTTTTTATTCTCATACTGGGACTCTCCTGTATCGTGGGATTGTAAAGCAAGAATGATTACATGGCTTTGACTATCTCGTTGGTCTAGTGGGCGAAAGCGCACCTACTGGGCATGAGGGCCTGGATTCAATTTTTGGGTCAGGCAAAGTGTTATTGAATTTTACAGCAATCATTTCTCAGTGTAGCAACCCAAAGTCTGATTTTGTGCCCACAATAGGCTCAGCCTATTACATAGGACTTAAACATAACCCGCAAAATGTAGGTGTACTATAGGTACACCTCTACCTAACCCTTAGGGGATTACAGGCGTGATGTTATGATGTTACTGTTATCTAGTATTCCTATTTTTATACTGGTGACTGCAAAATATTACTCGGATCATAAAATATATCGATTTCTTGTCCTGTGGGCCTAAGATCTGTAGATCCTTTGTTTACCAGATGTTTGAAAGCTAAATACATCGAATACCTTTAAACGAGCAATTCTTGTATATACATACATGTATGTGTGTGTATGTTATCTGAATCTCGGAAACGTCACCATCGATTTTTATGAAATTTAGTAGTATGCAGAGGGTTTGGGAGACGATAAAACGATTTAACTAGGATCTAACTAGGTTTCATTTTTAGAAAACGTCGTTTTATCCGAACAAAGCTCGATCATCCAGGTACTAACAATAACACAAGAAAATAGTTCCTCAGACTGACGTCAACGACACGCTCAGCAAAACAACGCCGCAAATATTTTATTCATAATCCACTTCAACAATTGTATAGAACTCATCAACACACCTTCAAATAGCTTTAGAATTCAATTGGTAAGGTAAAATACCATGAACGAAGCACGGTTCATACATGCATAATACAACTGCTAATGTCTTACTTACACCTCGTAATATTCCTGTTTATGCATTCTTCTAAGAAAAATTGTTTTACTTCACGCATCAAGTTTCTATAAAATATCTAAGTAATTGTATAAGTGGACGATTCTGCGAGACGATTATTAGGTACAACTTGTGATTGCGCTTCGTCTAACTGCTTCACTTTCTTTGAACATTTTTTATGAAGCTTTGATTGTGGGAATCTGGAAAGAAAGTCCTCGAGACATGCAAAAGCCTTCAGTAATAATAAATGTGCTATATGAGTATAATAGCATAATGCGGTTAGATAATAAGTAGATAGCTATTCAATTCACTTAATAGCCCTTTTATACTCAATCTATTTTCTTGAATCATTTTAATAGCTGTTATTTTCTTTCCTGCAAAAATCTTTTTAAAGTTGCTTAAAACGCCAGACGCTAAAGTCAAAACTTGCAATGACATTACATGTGGAAAGGAGGCACGCCCTTTCCACAATGACATCTCTAAAGCTAATGTCAACTGCATATAATTTCATTTTTCTGTTGGCATAAACGCTTGCAGAAAAGTTCTTCGTCTAGTCCCCTTAAGTTATAAAATACCTCGGAATACAGAGTGCCTCTTTTCAAAAGGCCTCCACTAACGCACTGTCTTTTCAATCATGAGGTTGTGGATTCAAATTCAAGTAAAGACCAATGTAACTTTTTGCAGTCGTATGTAGGTACTATATATGTTAATCTTAGACATCACTGACATCGTTGATCCGGGTGTTCTGGGTATTTGCGATGTATTATAAAAAATATCTATCTGTGTAATGTATTGTATTAAGTATATCTGTCATCTAGTACCCATAACACAAGCTCCGCTTAGCTTGGGGCTAAATGATGCTGTGTGGATTGTCCAGCATTATTTATTTATTATTTATTGTTAATATAACGCTAAATTACAAAAATCCTTTGAGAAAGGGTGGTGATTTATGCCTTGACCTTCTCTGTATGAGAAGAAGATTTCGTCCTGCAGGAGGGACAGTACCAGACTGGTTTTTTTTTGTGAAACGTTGATAATTCAATTCAGTCAATTTATTGAATAAAACATAATTTTAATTTATTGTATTAGAAATCGTGAACAGCTAAATTAAAAAGCAATAGTCGTTAAACTTAAAACAGGAATTAATTTAGCGCAATAATGCCGTAAAATAAAGTAAATTAAAGTCCTACATTCGCATTGAATAGACATCTTTATAAAACAATTGGGTATCAAGTATAAAGCAATTAAGTTCAAGTTGATTGACCATAAAGGTACCAAGATATAAGTAATGAGCATCAGAAAACCTACTCCAAACAAAATGCAATAAAAACTGAAGTGTGGTAGCTTAAGTGATATATTAGATTAAATTATAACTAGCCAAAACATCGAGATTCCTGTATTTTATCTAAGTTATATATTAATAAATTAACTAAATTACCTTTAGGAAGGGGCAACTACATACAATCAATAACATTAGTTTGTTATTTTAGTTTTAAAAACGTTCAAAAGTCCCTTCTTAATGGACTAATTAAAATAAATTATTTGACTTAGACTTTGACTTTTTTTACACACATACCTTTCGAAATAAGTGATCCAATTGATGGTGAAAACCGAATCAAAATCCATTCAATGTTTAAAAATATATAATAATTTAAAAAAAAAACAATAATACGAGTACAAACACAAAAAGTGTACAGGTATGTGTTAATATAATCTGTATGAGAAGAGGTCTTTGCCCTACAGTGGGACAGTAACAGGGTGGTATTATTAATATTAGGTAGATTAACACTAGCTAAATCAATTCCACATACTTCCAGCGACAGGTGAGGCCAGTCCCGCAGGCAGCAAGTTTTGAATAGAATATAACATTAAAAATTATTTTATTGAAAATTGATGACGGCATCGATGTGTAAGCAAATCTTACAAAAATTGTATTTGTATGATAATAAGTATTTATGTCCTATTGTAATTTTCGTTCTTCTGTGTTCTATAATAAATATTTATCGACATGTTTATTCAAATAGTAATGTTTTTTTATATAATACAAACACTACACTACAAAATACCAACATAATTATCTTTCTCCTTCTCTATTAAATCCATCCAGAGGTTATCTGTAAGAGATCGCTTTTCGCGATAAGGCTTGTAACACCCTATGTAGCAAGTTAATATTTGTAAGTTTTAATGGTGTAAAAATAATTTTCTTACAAAAGAACATACGGTTGATTGGGCCTTCTGCAGCTAACTATTCCATGGGTTTCATGAATTCAGTTTAGCAATTCAAATTGAAAGCAATGAGCAGGTGGTACTTAACGATTTACGAGAATTTAAAAACAAAGTTGTGTTAAAAATAACTTCGTGCTGTTTTACGCGAAGTAAAGTCTTGGACATATTCATTAGAAACTATTTACTATTGTGGGGGAAACCGCCCTCTTTTAAAACTCATGATGGCAAGATTACCTTCTTACGGGTATTAAATTTGATGTATCAGAATAGTTACATCATCAGTTTCTGGCCTGATTGATAGTATGCAGCGGTGTATTGAAATTTAAGAGCTTGACAGCAATTTAAATGCGCAAAATTTAAAGTTGTAACAATTTTTTTTGCAATTTGCATTTATACATATAGTGTGTTTTTCAAAAAAATATTCGCAATCATTATAAGTATGTATTTATCGATGTACATTTATTCAATAATACAAAGCTCTAAGTTAAAATGACTACACAATCGTCATGATTGCGTAGTCATTTTATCATGATATTTGAGGCTAATCCTAAGTTACAGAGATTTCATTAATGATTTTTATGATCATACACAATAGTATCCGTAGCTGTCATTTGTAGATCAGACGGCAGAAAGTCCGATAATCAGACCAAGAACTATCATATTACCCAGCAACTGGGTTGTGGAGGTCAAACAGGCAGACAAGCAGTCACTCCATGTTAAATGCTGGTATTTTACTGCTCACTGATAGACTAGAAGCCGACTCAACATAGTTGGGAAAAGGCTAGGCAGATGATGATGATATTGCCCCGTAAATATAAAAAGTTTATATTTAGAAACAGATCCCATCTAACACATTATATTAATTTCACATCCGCGATTTATTAATCCCAAACATAAGAGAACGCCTACAGCGACTATTTAGTTAATAAATCAATATTAGCTACCGTCAATTCAACCTCAATGACATAACTATTTGTCAACTCAACTGAGTCAACATTGCACGTATCAAGCTGAATCTGACATAAGCGAAAATCATCTCTATTTTCATTAGCAAAGACGATCATTATTCATCGGCACAGCATGTTAGTGCCGCAGACGGAAATTTCAAAGCCTCAGAGATTTGCAAACACTTTTGAGCGTTTACCAATTTTTTTGTGCATTCAGATTAAAGGAAATTAAACTTTAATACCAAATGCTAAAAGCTATCGTAAGTTTGATTAATTTTGGTGTTTAAAAGACAGATGGCGCAGGATTAGTTTCAACAAAAAGGAAAAACAGTAACAATTGGATTGCAAAAGAGTATTCTAGGCTGGCGACACACAAATACCGGAATTAGGAAACTAAAACGACAAGCACTTTGTGCTGATACATAAAGGGTTTTGTAGCAATGATGCTGTATAAAAATAAATTAATTTAGAGATAGTTCCTCATCAAAAATGTGTAAACACGAAGACTTATTTAAACAAGATTTAAACCTTCAACGATTTTGCCCAAAAAATCAGTATTGCCATTCAACGTAGCAATCGCATTGTTTCATTTCATACATCTACGCCAAATTGAGATCTGCCAAAGTTATTTTACATAAAAAGTATAGTGTCAGAACATAACATACATTTAAATATTACTTCTGTAGAGAAAAAATGAATGATCCACAAACAAATCAATCTGAGAATAGCCCCCAAACTTGGCAAGTATGGCGTACCGTACATTCATTCATGCCAAGCACTGAAACAAACACTGACATGCCATCAATAAAGAATTATCTATATGAGAGGCTGTAGCAACTAGCTGGTATCAAAATATAAGATAGAACACTGGCTTGATATGTAAATGAAAAACACTAAGAACAAAAGAAGATTATGGAGATGACAAAAAGAAAACATAAGAGACTGCTAAAGAGAAATAACATGAATTTCAATTATGTGAAGCTATTATAATTAAGAAGAATTAACATAACATAACATAACGACTGTATTCACTTAGACAGAGATGAACCTGTACCTGCAGTACACCTAATTTTCACCATTTATGTTTCCCGTATTACGGGGAGCGAGAATGGTGCCATCAACTGGGCTCAAATCCAGATAAACAAAAGCTATTGAGAAATTTTTAAAGAAGAATAGAATTTATTTACATATTTACAATTATGACATAAAACTAACTATATACATATTTACAAAACAAAATAAAATAAAAAGCCGCCCTCAGGCGTCAAAGTACTCCTCCAAATCGATGTCATCTGGAAACGTACCCAAAATACTGGCAGCATTGCCACGTTGGATGGCAATACTAAGTCTATGGGCAAAGAATGAGCCAGCCCTCTGGACACGAAATGTCGATCAGTCGTCGAGAAATGGAGAAATTAAATTTGACCAATCAAATAATTGCTCAAACTTTAAAGTACCTACTGGATATTTCTAAGTCAAACACTTTTATTTTTCACCAGGCCCTTATAGCATTGAACTCCAAAAGCATGGGCTTTACGCTTTAAACGTATAAATTGTGTGCAAATCCGTAAATTTATAACACTAGCAACACTGTATCGGTGCCAAATATCGTTATTTATGAGGATTTATGATGCAATATGTTGGTATTGAATTCGTACGAGTATTCCAAAGTTTTTTTGGCTTAGACGACGAAATATTTAATGTAAACTTGTGTCGAAAGGTTAAATTAAAGATGAATGCCAAATTGCTGGTTTAGCTTTATTTATGGGGCTGCAGCAGCCAAATGTCTGCGAAAATAACCACGTAGAAGAAAGTTTAAACTTTGTCATATTTTTAAATAATAATACCTACACTATGTAAACTATTTAAACTGCCTACTATATTGAATTACTGCATTAAAATGTAAAAAAAATGGTGAGAACAACATAACATAGCATCACGCCACTAATCTCCGACGGGTTGGGCAGAGGTGCACCTAATAGTAACACCCACATTTCACCAGCTATATAAGTCCCATGTAATAGAGGGACAGCCTATTGCCATCAACCGGTTAAAACGGTGTGTCTCTTTCCACCAAGTAGATAATAAGCGGACTCTGCTTAGGAAGGAGGAATAATAAGGAAGGAGGAAGAGGAAGCTAGGCCGTAGGCATCCCTCGCATGCATCCCTCTATTGCACCTATTTCTCAATTGCACTTATTTTGTCGTCGCTGGAAAATGAAGTGGCTTATTGGTGGGTATCTCGCACAAATCAGAAGGGTAATTCTCGTATTTTTTAGTATTTTCACATTCTAATTTCTTTATAAAAAAAAAGGTCTAATTTACCTACAATTTTGAAATTAACTATCGCTGAGTTGAGATTGCGACTAGATTTTGAACATTTTTAATTACGGGAACTGGCCTTCTGGTGGAAACACTCTTACACTGGTTAATTCTAATAGACCTTTAGTTTTTACTTATACTAGCTTTTTTCCGCGCACTACTCTGATGAAAAAATATCCTATGTTATGAGATAGGATATTTTCGATCATGATTTATAAGTGAGGCCATTTGAATTAGTTCAGGCGTTAAGGCCTGAAAAGGTAACAAATAGACCGTTAGAGCTATTTCATTAGTATTCATTCATAATAATTTCATGGATAGTAATAATATTATAGAATGGATTATTCCCACTTTATTGCGACGGATTCGTCATTCACTTTCATTATTGGCTTTCTTCTATGACCAGCAGACTTGCTTAAATCTGTCACAGTTTATCTTTTCCAATTCTTCTTTCATTTGTTTTAAACATGAAAACAAAACAAAAATATTAAAGCATTTATTAATTAAAACAAAGTTGAGAACAATCTGTTGACACGCAAATCCATGCCCAATTTATGTGGCCATAAAATTCATTATTCTCTTCTCCACAAAATATTATAGGCCGGTGACTCACCGCACGCTATATCTTTGTCACGGGGGCGATGTTTAATATCACTCACACTGCTAATGTTGATGCTTTTGCCAGAGCCCGTTTTGAGTTAATAGTGACAGAAGATTTAGCAGTGAGAGAATGAAATACTTGGATGCGATATTTTGCTACATTTTATGTGAGGTGGTAAATTGTTGTGTGATAATAAACATTTAGTATCTTTATTCATGGCCCGCGACTTCGTCCGGCTGGGGTTTCATGGATTTTATTATTTTCGAACACTAGTTACTCCTTGTGACATCAGCGATCTACCAGTGAAACTGCCGTCAAAACCAGTCCAGTCGTTACGGAGAATCGGAACAAACAGACAGCTAAGAACAGTTTTTTATGGTATAATTATCCTAAGCTGTTATTTGGCAATAGAAACAGACACATAAATGATTGACTTGTCTTAAGTTAGCTTCAAGACTGATCATTATTATTCCATCTTTAGAGTCATCTTTAATTATGAACGTCTTATGAATCCCATTAATTTTAAGTTAATAGTGACGGAAAATTTAGTAAGAAAATAACCATAATGCATCGTGTTCATGATATGTCTTGTCAGATTTAAAGCTGATCATTCTTATTCCATCTTTTAAAACCGCTTTATGCAGTGACATGACTTGATCCACGATAGAGCTATTCAGCACTCGCTTGCAAAATGAAGTTAACCAAAATAGTGACGCAGAAAAACTTGCACTCCATATTATTGAAATTGTAGTATAATTTGAATCATAGTTTTGTACTTATTCAGACAGAATGGGCACTTGAAACAATAGATCTTTAAAAAAAACTGTTGATTTTTCTTCTTCCTTACTTTGTTCTTGACAGAGCAGTTGTGCTCACGTTGGGTTGAGTCTAATCGCTGGTGTACTCGTTGATCACCTTAATATCTCTCTATTTCGGTCTGTTACATGACAGTGTACTCATCCCATCCCCATCAACTCCTGTGTAACCTATCACCTGCCACTATTACTTCGCCTCAAGACATGTCTGAAGAATTTCAGAACGGAATGACAAACAGAACAAACTGTAGCATAGCATGAATTTAATTGGCACTGCAGACAAAAGAATCGGATACAGCAATCTCAAAGAGGTGCAATGCCAATAGTCTGCACAATTCCTTACCAAGACGTTGACGTGCAGACGAGACGCAAGTGACAACTAACGTTTGAGAGACGACGTGCGACGTTAATCTTTCTCTGTCTTCTGAAATACTAATGAGGGCAGCTATTAATGCACGGATTGAAAGCAATAGAGATGTGTCCTAGGTAACAATATATTAAGTCTGTTTAGTCCGTCAGTAAGATTAACAAAAAATATTGGACACGTATTTTTTGCTTACTCAAATCAATAAAAAGTGACAATGATATAGCACATCAAAGTTCGTTACGTTAAAAGTGTAGCACGGAGTGACGTTCAACGCACTATGTCGTCGTCATTTTTGGTTTCCGTGACAAAAGAAAAAATACGTGTCCAGTATTTTTAAGTAATCCAACTTTCGAACTAATTAATATTTCAGTCTGTGACAAAACTGGGAAGACACACCTAAGCTGCTTAGGCTTTCCACCCTTACAATTGCACCACGTATGGTGAGACGACAATTGATTATTTATCTAGGAGCACAGTTTATATACGCCCTGAGTGTTAAAATCTATTTATTTTGTTTAATAATGCAAGTAAAGACATTTCCGTGTGATACTGAACTTGACCTTCCCTTACTTCAATTTAAAATTCAATCCCCCTATTTCAGCAAAATAACATTAACTTTTGAAGTGGATGGCATTAATAGTTCCAGAGATAAGCCGCTGTGACAGATAGACTTTTTAGCATTATGTTACGGCATGGTGAAAACTCTTAAGTCAAGGATTTAATGACAAAACACTTCCTTTAACAGATTTACGTCAAGATACTTATCTACAAATACAATACAGAGTCCCAGCTACAGTTCTTAGCGCAAACAACTCGAGCTGGAAAGGTATCATCTGCTTATCTGCTTGAACGAGTCGTTAGACTTACCTGCACTGAGGAAATGGGTCAGCTTTGTGCTCTAAGTTAAAAGGGTTAAGACTACTGCAATATTTGCTGGATACCTATAGTCTTGTTGCTTCATTGCAAGTCTTGTGGGAATGGAAGTAAAGACGACGATTATGAAATTAAAATTTTGTTTAGACAACAAAAAAAAAGGATCGATCGTTGATTAAGTTAAGGTCAGTCTGTGGATTGGTTTCATTACATATCAAGACCCCTACATACCTCGGTAAGCACGTTAAAATGTTGGTCCCGGCTGTCATATGTAGATCTTTGACAGTGGTTACGGGTATACGGAAACCCGAAAGTCTGACAACCAGTCTTACCAAAGGTTAAGTACGTCTTACCAAATAACTGGATGTGGAGGTCAAGTAGACAGTCGCTCCATGTGAAAAGACTAGTCAGGTGACGATGAATACTTAAAAGGCGATTGTTGCTTAAGAGAGTGTTATCCTTACTGCTCAAGAAATTATTTAAGCAAGTTTCCATTTATTCAACAGCTCTACAGTTTCAATTATTTAAAACGTTGGTAAAAATATCTAGGTATAGACCTACCTACATCTTTTACTATCATTTTTCTTACAAAGATTGATCACGTCAATCGAATCGAAAATTGAATATACCACAATTTCAGTGGCAGATCAACAATTTTTATCGTGACTAAATATAGATATATTATAATGTCCAAAACCTAAACAAAACAATATAACCTAAATCAAGCAACTTGACAACACTCATTAACCAGAATCAAACGCAACACGACACGGACAAGATTTCTTTATCACAAACATTAATAGACTCTTAAATCTTAACGACTTCGCGAATAATCGTAAATAACAGATCATCGGATCCCCTCCGCCTACATTGTCAACTGCCATCAACATACTATAATTTAACGTCATAAAACAACGTTGAACGTTCATAAATCGTACACCCACGAAAATGTCTAGTTAAAATACATTATAAAAGAATAATTGTGCGCGCCTTCAAGGTTAGGTCGATCAATCTTTCACACGTCATTAGGGACGTCGCGTTATACTAGGGAGTTTGCGTGAAAAGGAACGTATAAAGGTCTTTTTACATTTTGTTCGTGTTAATGGTCAGTTTGAGCGTGTAAGTTTGAATGGTGACACGTGTTAACAGACGGCTTGTGCTATTATTTGATATAACGTTATTGGGAACATTGAAAGTTTTTTTTCACGTTTTCAAGGGACAGAGATAGATGATTTTGCTGCCTTCTCTTGCTAGTAGAAGCAGAGAATTGGCAACAGGTTACAGCTATCGTCAACAGAATCCATTAGTCTCACTATATCTCGGACTATAAATCACCACAGATTTGTATGGCGCGTTTTAATGTACGATTTAATCACTTTTACGGCTCAAAGCTAGCATAAGTGTGACTCAAATTATTGTTTTAATTTCCCATTCATCAAACAAACAAATAAGCTGCCTTATTTATTAATATGATTGTTGTTTATGTAATCGAGCAAATTTTTCACCATTAAGGCGTACCTACCGCCATTTTGTGCTCGGTATAAACATATTCAGCTAACAAAGCTTCGAGGACAATATTTCATAAGAGATGGCCGAAAAATACACGGTGGTATAATAAATTAAAAACATTTACATGAACCACCAGTTTGTGTGACCTCCCCCGACTTCCCCACTGTTCTGTAAAACGGAACGCAAAGGGAATTATGAAAGGGTGAGCTGGGGTCAACTGTACCGGTCGCCTCATTACTGTGCTTAGTGAAAACTCGAGAAGAACCGTTTTATAATTTTCGCTTTTCCCAACTTAAAGTTTCGAAGTCAACGTAAACTAGCCTTTACGGACTGAGAATATTATTTATATCTTAAATGAAAGTTGCTGTGTTAGGGTACTTTATACAAATTATATTCGTAATAATTTTTCATTTTAGTGACATTTACGTTGAGTAACGTGAAGCGTGCCGACTGTTTATCATATTGTGAAGGTTTTTGAAAGTAATCGGGTTAAACATTGCTTTTAATAACTACCATTAATAACTTGTAAATATTTTGAAATTTACTACTGGCGTTCATGTAAGAAATGGCGCCCTTGTTCACAGTGATGCTAAATGAGGTTACTTTACTTTTCATGGGCAAGCTATAAACTATGCGGGCATGACCTGACAATGGGAGTAATTCGTTGAGCTTCTTAAATTCTGAGTTTTTTTTTTTTTTTTTTATAAACGTTGCCCCACACTAGGAATTTCTCCTGTATCGTGGGTGCGTTTACAAACATTTAAACTCACATACACAAACAGCCAGACCTGGAACAACTACCTATAGGTCATACAAATATTTGTTCCGTGCGGGGATCGAACCCACAACACGCGGCGCAGCAGCCGATGGCTCAACCACTGCGCCAACCGTGTCGTCAAAGTTGAGCTATACGATTACTGACAATTAATACGTGCACTGAATGGACAGGTCTACTCAAAGCTGTGTGGTTCTTGCTTCAAAATACCATCTCAGACTGTTACATCGAACTCACCAAGATAACTTTAAAAAAGACCACTTTGTCACCTCTGAGTTCTTTCTTCTCAGAGTATTCAGCTAGGAAACATAGAACTCATTTAGTTCTAATTTATTTCTTTTTATGTGACATGTAAAAGTATTTTAAAACCAATTTACATAAACAGATATTATTCAGTTAATACCAGCTTGTTCAATGGAGGTTGGCGATTTCAGAATTATATTGATTAGTCCAGATTTCCTTACAATGTTTTCCTTCACCGAATACCGATGTCAGTGGGGCTTAAGAAATACGAATAGTTACATTAGCCCTTAACCGAATTGGAGACCACAACCTCGTGCATGATAACCGAATTCCTAACCGTTTAATTTACAAAAATAAAAAATAATAAAAAATAAACAAGCATGAAAGAATATCAGAAAAAAGAAGCCATTCTTATCACAGTACCATTTAAAACACATAACTCCCACACACACGCCCCAATATTAAATCTAACACCGGTTGAAGCACGATCAAAACTTACAGCGATAAATCTGGAACGAGCCTTATCGGGGCATTCAATAATCATTTCGGTGGCAATCACGTACAAGCGAGCACAAAAGCTCCTACGAAATACGCCACTACGCCAGTGTCGACTGTAAAGCCCGAATCTTACGAGCAATTACCGCGCGAGATAAAACCCATGAAACGCCGCCGTCTGATACGCAAGTTAATCTCGTAGTCTATTGGCGGGAGCAAATTTTTCTCGACACAGACTATTTGGGGGAGCTGGAGTAAGTTATTGTGTTTTAACATTGCTGTGAGTTTTTTTCTTGGGGTTATTTTTTTGGGGCACGGAGTAAGTTAGCTCTAAAGCAAACAGTTGATGGTACTAAATACTACTACTAACTAATGACTGGGTCGTTGGTCTAGTGATCGCAAGCGTTACTAGTGAGCAAAAGGACCTGGGCTCAATTCCTGAGTTGATGGGTATTTCTGTCTAGAATTGCATAGTCTGGATTTGTCTGGCGAAATGTGGGTATAGTATAAGTACATCTCTCTGACTCCTTGGAAATAAAGGCGTGATGTTACGTTATGGTACTAAATTCGCTAGCATGCCACATATTTCTATTTTTTTCTTTTTTTTTTCTTAAAAACTTTGCTCCACACTAGGAATTTCTCCTGTGTCGTGGGTGCGTTTACAAACATACAAACTCACATACACAAACAGCCGGACCCGGAACAACTACCTGTAGGTCATACAAATATTTGTTCCGTGCGGGAATCGAACCCACGACACGCGGCGCAGCAGTCGATCGCTCAGCCACTGCGCCAACCGTGCCGTGACAGATGTTTCTGGAGACAGCGGATCAATCATTCACAATAATGCTAGTAATAGATTGGAGGATTTTGTACGACATTGGCATTCTCTGTATTTCAACTTCTAGTTATATCGAGTTTGTAAGTGAACTTCTCACAAAACTACGTAGAACAAAGAAGTTTCGGAATCACACTCTAGTATTAGTTGTCAAGACAATTCCAGACAATGTGCTATTTTAGTACAACAGAGATAAACTGGAATGATTATGTTTGGGAAAAGTAAATTCATGAACTTGACCCATTTTATAGCGCTAGGGCTTTTATTTATTATTTCGGCAATGAACACACACAAACAAGTTATAAATACAGCTGTTCCAGCCGTCAATACCAGGAGATCCATAAATCATATGAATGACACTAGTTGAAGTGGTAACGACTGAACCCGAAA
Organism: Phlogophora meticulosa; assembly: GCA_905147745.2. Classification (NCBI taxonomy): domain Eukaryota; kingdom Metazoa; phylum Arthropoda; class Insecta; order Lepidoptera; family Noctuidae; genus Phlogophora; species Phlogophora meticulosa. Next base: position 1,192,964 of record LR990523.1, read on the forward strand.
AACGTATCAGTGTGCCATACAAGTGCACTCTCCTCTCTCACGGCTCGTAACCTTACAATTTTACGATCACTTTTATTACTAGACGCTTTCGTGCGCGATTACCCTCCAGAGTGGGTTCTGCTGTTAGGCGCCCTGCAATGTGAACATTCACCCCACACGCTACCCAACCACATCGATGTACCACGACACCACTGCTCCGTGATACACACTAACGCTGCGTGTGATATTGACAAAACTAGCAATGGACGTGCAATATCGGGGTAGATCCGATTAGGGTGGGACGGTTGTCAGCAATTACATTTTAATGCGTGTTTTATTATCACGGGCGTCTAATGTACTAGTGCATTAATTTATCACCTCCCCTGTTTACGAGTTACGGCTTGACAATTGAAATGATGGTGTATTCTGTATTCAGAGGAGGCTGACGTGCGACCGACTTACGCTGAGCTCCCGCGCTGGTTGTTACCCTTTGGTTGCAGGCGCGTGGGGGGTGCGCGGTGATGAAACGGGGTTTCTAGCTAGTTTGGACATGTCGCACAATCGTTTGGACAGACAAGCGATGGACGTATCAAAGGACTGCCAACTGGAAATGCAGTTGCAGTTCAGATTGAATCGAGAGACGTCTGCGGCATGCCTCTGTGAAGTAAAGGTTGATTGGATCGTGTCTATACGGCTGATACGCTGGCAATGTTTGGTTTCGGCGAATGCCAGTGAACGTCAGGCTCCCTTAGTTAAAATGTATTGTTTCTTAACGATAGTCGCTTTGTTTGTGCAGTTTATTTGTTCAAATAGAACATTGTTCGTGCCGATGGTAAAATCAGATAGGCAGAGAGTCGGCTTTAATGTCTCTGCAAATTGTGAAAATAACTTCAGAGACATAATGGGCTTTCAGAAGTAGCTTGTGTTTCATTATTCATAGTCCTATAAGCGGGTAATTATGCTGCTTTTTATTGAAGTGAAATAGATAAAAAGGGCATTGCGTAGCCTCGTGTCTTGAAAAGTGTCATTACTGTCAATTCGTTCTTCATTCCTGTATAATAGCAGTCACGTTGATACATTTCAATTATGACGTTAAACGTCATCGTGGAGTATCGCTGGTATCATTACTGTGGGCGTTGTGCCATCACCCAGTGACATTATAATGATCGACTCATGCCACGGAGCTGACATACACGCGATGTCCAACACAAAATTTATGTTTTCGACCAAATAATTTGTATTTATACGAATGGTAATTTCAATAAACTGTGATGGTATACAATTTATGGGATTCGTAATTGTGGTGTTAGTTGGAAAGGGAGACATGAAGTGTGTCGCCGGCTCGCCGCATTTGTGACATTAGAATGAAATAAGAATTACGTCAGCTGTCATCGGCCACTACGTGGAAGTTTTGTCATACGAAGTGTTAGAAAGGAGGTTAGGTTGAATTATTAAGTATTCTAGATTCTAAGTACCTAATTGTCGCTGTTGTGTTTAGGGTTAAAGCATACTTTCCACTTCAAACGTTTTTTTTAAATAATGACGTAATAACACTAGTCTGTTACTGTCTCACAGCACGGCAAAGACCTCTTCTTATACAGAGAAGGGGGAAGCTGGGTTTGCGACTTCAGATTACAGAGTCCAGATTTTTTCTCAATGTTTTCCTTCACCCATGTCAGTGATGTCTAAGATAAATTTAGAAAATATGCACTTAAAAATTAAAAGTCACATTCATCACACGTGCAAGAGAGGTGAGGTTTTGAGTCGAAAAACCCATCAAATAAAATAATTGTTGTTTGTTACTTAGGTCTAAAAATGATAACAATACAATCTTTTGTTTTCTTTTCAAAAATTCTTAAAACGTAGTCATTGGAACTTTTGAACATGACGTCAGAATAAAATTTACACAAGATCACGCCTGTATTCCCCAACGGGTTGTGCAGAGGTGTACCTATAGTATCACCACCATATGATAGTGGTGCCACCCACATTTCGCCAGTTATGTTTTAGTTCCATGTAATAGGGGGCGAGCCTATTGCCATCAACCAGCCACAATGCTAGTAAGAATTAGAAATTCCTATTAGAAAAACGAGGAATGACAATCGAGGAATCGAACCCAGGACCTCACGCCAGCAGTCGCTTTTGGGACTACTAGACCGACGAGGTAGTAAAAAAAAGTAAGACATAATTGATGAAACAATTCACATGATTAGTAATCCAATGTCGACCACCACAACCTGCCATAATAATGAAATAAATAGTTATCTTTAAGCTATTCAAGTAGATATTGCATAAAGCATAAAGTTATTAATCGTAAAGCATCTTTATGAACTTATGTACACAATAGTAACGATCCTCGTCTGCCGTTTATTGCTAGAACAATAGGATGATATACTATTATTAACAGTTGTACATAATAACATGATATACAGATGTATACTTAAGCATATTCATGGCAGTTAAGTAAGAGGATTGGATGGATTGGATGTGAAAGGCTGAGAACTGAATGTTCTCGTACCTTCGTTTGAAGGAGTCTATATGTATAGAGTAGTAAACGATACACGCGGTAAACCTGACTAAAAAAATTGATTAAAAGAACAAAGCTCAAGACCTATACAAAATTAACCCACGTCCTAAGCGAAATGAGTAAAAAAAAGATGGCATACTTCCGATCCTTATAGTCTAACATATATATTAAATTGCCATGAAAGTTTGTTCATGGGCAGTAATATGTCTCTCTAATAAGCTAAATCATAACCTTCACAATGCTGACAATAAATACACAACCAGACAAAACGAAGAGGAAAAATCAAACCACCCAATCAAATTCAATTCAACCGAAAGATCGATAACAAGTACAAAATATTTGATCCCCAGCAACAAGTAAAGCCACGTTTCGAGCTAGTTTCTCAAATAAAACAGAACAAACACTTTTATGATACGCCAAGCGTGCCCACATAACATAAATCATCGTCTGCTCTAATGGATAACCAGATATAAATCTATTTATGCAAAGTTTTCAATGCACATTTCGCATGCTAGATGACTATTTGCGTCATATACGGGGTTATACTTTACATCAACTGTTGGCTCGTTATGTGTTCGTTAATTTGATAGAATGAGCGTAATATATGGAATGATATGGAATTATATTTTCTAAGGATACATTTTGCTACTTTGACTATAGAGACCGATCCAAAGAGTATCAAGGTAGATGTTGATATGGCGATATTAATAAAAAAGAAGTCAGTTTTTGTTTATAATTACAAAAAGCTTTAAATTGAACTTAAAGATGACGGACAAATACCTTCAGCATCACACAGCGCAAGTTCGTCAACTATTTATTGTTAGACCTCTTAAACATTCCGTCTGCTTGCTTCAGACGCTCGATCCATTTACCAGACATAACAGTATTTACTTTAACTCAATCAATACAACCTTCTGCATCAAACATAAATCCAATTTCTTCTTTAATAAACACATTATGAAGTAACATTGAATTAGCAAATCCAAAGTCTAAACCAACAAATTATTCGTCAAAATGATCGCGTTTCCAACTGCCAATGGCTGGCAGTTACATTGTGCTAACGTAGTAACCAATGATTACCATCCCTATAATTCTATTGAAATTATTGTCTGCAACGTGTAATTTAACTTTTATGAAATATATTTTCCTTCATTGCGGTGTCCTGCCATTGGAAGTAATTGAGGTTTTATGTTAAATTCTTTTTTATGTTCTTCTAGATGCCTTGGTGGAATCTTATTAGGTTTACCTGTAGTGTTCTAGGTTGTGAGACTTGTATTTAAATGTTGGTTGATTGGATGTTCAAGTTTAGTATTACCATCGTTTTCTTGTACATCTTCTTTCTTTTTTTTATCTGTAGCTTCTAGCCCTGTATAATGGGTAAGTGCGATCAAATTTATTTTCAACATGGCATTGCATTTTTTTGGCATTTTTTTCAGAAGAAAGTTTTTATAATCATTCTACTTTAATACTAATGGCTGCTAAAATCACATAACGACAATTAATTAGTTGTTTTTAAAGTAATGTTAGTTCGAATGGGATGTCTACTGATGCCTAAACGTTACTGACATTGATGGACGCTACTGATGGTGCTAAACTAGTAGCAAAGTTCTGGGCTGACTCAATATAAACAGCCATCGACACGCTAAGAAGACTGTGTCAGATAAAAAGGTTGAAAAACATTAATCAATCTATTCCCAGCCCTAATCTACAAGGCTTAATTCTTATTACACTATCTTATTTATATTTTCCAAAAGGATTAGAAGAGCTAAGTAAGTTAATTGATAGACCTCTTTTAATTATAGCGGCAGGCGCCAAAGATGTTAATAGTTATAATTAATGTAATCTAGTCAGTAATCGTAATAAATTACTGTAATTACTATTGACTTATCTTTTAAGTGCGAAAGAGGATGAGACTTAGATCAAGACTAATCTGTCTCCATCTACGTTAGAACGTAATTATTTTCAAAAGAATTTCTAGTGATGTTATCTTTAAAGTTTATGCGGTAATTATTTTACTAATATTTTTTTATATTGGTAAAATTGCCGGTACGTTTTCAGAAAAATGTTTTCCTGGAAAAAGTAAGTGGAACGAAAAGCCAGTTGTTGAGGTTCCTACCGAGACCTACTTCTTAGAGAATTATGGAAATACTTACGTCAATAGTCGTAAAAGACACGAAAAACGGGACTACAATATTTAGGACTCAATATATCAGCACTCATACTAAATGACAAAGGACAAAATGATTGATTGACAAATACGACAGTTCCCTTATAGACCACTGCCCACAAGACCCACAGTGGCCCATTATTCAGTCAGTCAACTATTCCTTTATCCCTCAAATCACCCATTTCAAGTGAAGTGATCCCACTCAGCAGACCGTCCTCAACGGTTCCGCAGAGTATAGTCCACTGAGTTACCGTAGCTTTGTGAGTTATTCGACTAAATATGTCATCGCGCTTTGATACAGATGCATTAATAAGGGGCAGGCATGAGTTATGGCATGTGGAAATAGTAGCTAGGGATGTCTGTTTGCGAGAAAGACTCGATAGTGCGGAGAGAAGGTATATACACAATTATTTAGGACTGAGTTCAGTGATTTTGAGTATTTTCGTCTGGAATTTTTCAGTGTGTTTTTTTAGTGTCTGAGTCTGGAAGGGCATGGGGCTTGATCATATCATTGGCGAAATGTAGGTGTGCTATTAGGTACACCTCTGCCTACCCCTTCGGGGAATATAAAAGTGATCTTATGTGAATTCGGTGAAATTAGGTTTGATCACTACATGATTGTTTAACTACAAATTTGTAACTAACTGGTTCTTCAATAAATGCATTTTTATTCCAAAATGTATTGTTGATATTCACATTTTTTAGTGTTCTATTTGAGGATTTTCAACAGATAGTGGAAAAGAATTTATAAATTATGTGTCGAAAAAGAATATGGAAATTCATATTATACGTACCATACGTACGTATGTACGTTAATATGAAATATACGTAATACTTAAGTACGTAATATTTAAGTAATTTATAATAGTACTTAAAGTATAATTATCTAATTTATAATCTTTCCAGGTTTGAATAAACCAAAACAATAAAAGATAATTAATTTTATTTTAACTTTTTATTCAAATTAGACCAAGAATCCAGCACCTTTTGAACCCTTCAAAATGACATAAGTCCTCCAAAACGCCCACCCTTCACCACTTCAAAGTGTTTTGCTCGGAAAAATTAAAATTGAAAATCTATCGACACTTTCCCCCTGCCGACACCTGCACATCACTACACGCACCTGTCGCTCATAAACCATCAGCATATAAATACAAAACAAATCTGGTGCCCCTTTTATCTCTAAGCGCAACGATAAATAACGGCAGACCCCTTATCCAGCAGTTTGGAGCTGAGATAGGCCGCTAACAAGTTCCACGGTATTTATGGCAAGTTTCAACTTTAATTGAGTCGAATGTATGAATTATATTGGCGCTTGGTATGATTTCTAAGTAAAATCTTGTGATTTGTGAAGTGTTGAAGCAAGTTCATTTGGATTATGTTATTTTAATTACATTTTTGTGACTAAAATAATGAATGGTGGTAATTGATAGTGTTGTGATTAATTCTTGCGCCTTCTCTGTATGAGAAGAGGTCTTTGCCCTGTAGTGGAACAGTAATATCTGAAACCTAAAAACCATTTAACTGCTGACTATATTATTTTCCATAGTGATTCGATTTTAAAGAAAACTCCTGCGCACAGCGCATGTAAGGTCAACTAAAAAAAAAACACACAATTCTGTAAATAAATCTACTTATAATTTTATCGGGTATGTTTTTCAGTCCAGGATTAGGTCTAGAGAGTCTTTTTAATTTTGAATACTCGATATGTAAAGACAACAAAAAAATAAAATAGCTCTTTAGGTTATAACGTAGAACTAACATAATTATGTGTCGTTTGGAAAATCTGTTGTTGTATTCACAGAACTGTAAAAGGATTTCTAAAGATTATTCCGTGACTGTAAAGTTTTCGTACACAAGTCTAAATCTCGCTATATTTAGGCAGCAACTGTAGTCCGCTGAAGCAGCGCGATCGCTTGACTAACCATCTACAAAACGATTTGTATCCGCGCGATCGCTTCCACAAAGCTTTGATCACAGACCCGCCCGCTTCATACTAATTAAACCGACTGAGCCGAACAAACGTAACTCGTAATTAAATAACGGCAATAATGAGCTATTATGAAAAGTTTAACCGCTTGGAAATAATCACTGAACACAACACCAGCCAATAACCAACCTAGTATCACACAAACATCTTGTGAGTACACGGTTATACGAAAAGCAATCTCATTCAACGATAGCTTTAACACTAAAATATCATTTTTAAAATCCGACGTCGTAATGCCCGCCGCGGGTCGGACGGACCACCTTGTCAGCTAGCGCGTAAATTAACATGAAAACGTCATACAAAGAGTAACCCTTCGCCGCCGCATAATAAACTACACGGGCCGTACTCTCCCGCGGCGCGCCCGCGGTGCCGCCTATTCAAACGGCCGGACATTATCGTAAATATTGTGGTATTTATTCAGATTTCGGGCACAAACAATTCAATTCACGCACCGACTGCTAATTGGGCATAAATCGTCGTAAAAATATTCAATAAGCTTCTCGCATCGATTAATATTTTAAACACTGAATGCCTTCATTTGAATTCGAATTAAGCGGCGCGTAGATAATGCCGTTCGTCGATTTGTCGACGGGCGACCTATTGGAAGGGTTTACTTTTGTTCTGTTTTCATTCGCCAACAAAAAATAAGCACGTATATTGCTTCGCGGCGTGGTACGAATTAATCGACGATTATTCTTGATTAATTTGTTTTGCCCGTCTTAATGCTCGAATATCGTTAAACTCACTCGCACAGAATTAATTACACGGGGTTATTTCAACTATACGAGTTGGTTTAATAGAAAAAGTAGGCACGTTATGAATTTCATGCAAAACAGCGATCATTATTCAAGTAAGCGAGATAGCGAAACTGGACTTTAATGGCGGGCCGTTAACATATAAACGAAAAGCATTTACAGTGAAAAAAAAGGTAACACGCCAGACGGCAACACGAAAAACGTCAAGTTGAACACTTTATAATAGAAATAATAACGCAACAGCCGCCATGAATTATTGCCCACATTTCATGTTAAATTGTATGTAAATGGCGGACCGGTGCGACACGGCTCCCACAATAACATAATAATGGTGGATTTGTGACTCACGTCAGGTTGTTAGTGTGTACTTAACCCTTTATCGGGACACGCACGCGGGACGTGAGATCATTACTCGGGTCGCGGCGACCGCTCACAATGGGAATGTACGCGTTAGACCCCGCGCCTTACGAGGGTTAACGTAGAATTTCGTGAACAAGTAACATGTATGTTTTTCGTCCCGATACCGGTTCCCGATAATACTCATTTGGGTTACAATAGATATATTTTTTATTCAAATTGGACGTGTACGTACACAATGGTAAGTTTAAACGCTACTGAAGCGATTAAATGTACGATTTATGAATGTGTTACTCAAATAAACAAGTATTGGACAGGTTTTTTTAATTGAACTGGTTCAGTTGTTTTGTTGGTATGTTTGTTGTTGTACGAAGATAAATAACTGAAATAAATTGAGAAGTAAATGACTTTCTAGTTGACGGTTTGACTGTTACTAAGGTAGTGTGGGAAATAAAATGAAACGTTGTGAACAATTAAAAACCTTTTTCCTGAAAACTTAAAACAGACACCCACGTGAAAAGGAACTTGAAAGTTTATTAGAAACATGAAAAGAGACTGAATCATCTGTCTGGCCATTTCGCAACTACGTTGGTTTATGTTTCCAGTCTACCCGGATGCAGCTGAAGACCGGTTACATGGCGAGACTGATTATCTGACCTTCATAACTCAGTAACTGGGTAACCCATTAATAAAATCACTGTCAGACTTTTGGGCTTCGAACTACTCATAACAACCGTCAAAGATTTAGGTACTGCCATTCCCTGCATTCCGTGATAGGTATTTCGATATGTAATCGTCGGTAACCCATCCACGGACCAACCTTGGTAACCGCAGCTTAACTTTTGAACCACATCTCTATTACTACTTAGCTACAAGTCACGAAAAAAGATTGAACATGTACCACTATTTCATTTTTACTTTCGGGAAACCTGAAGTTCAATTCTAATAAAAATAAATTGACAACACACAGTGAACAAGGTAATCGATGCTGTCTCCTTTTCTGTCTAAGAAAAATCCTTGACCTACCAGTAGAAAAATACTGCATACCATAAAACGGGGTGAATCGAAACATAACTTTAAAGGACATTTTCACGTTACTTAAATATCGTTTTATGCACATAAGTAAGCTTTATATTCACTCCGATTTACCGGTACCGATTTACCAACTGCACCAATCTGTACCGAAATATCCCAAACCTTAAAACAAGGCATGATAAAAGCCAGCCAACTCCACCAGACCAGACAAGTCAACACAGACTAAGCCTACACACCTATTCACATGTACAAGTAAATGCAATAACCCGAAATCGTATTACCCACGATCAAAGTGGCAGACGATCCTCCTAGTCGTTACATCAGTGATTTTGTAACAATCGCTCGGGGCACGGAAATTGCTTCCCGATCCCCGAAAACCGCCCCTATCCTCCGGGGATGCAGGCTTTGGGGGATGAAGGATAAATCTTTAAGTTTTATATCATAGAGGATTATGTGAAGGTTATTTAATTGTGTATGTGTGTGCGTGTGTGTTATTGGGAATCGCTGCACCTGTGTTAATACGTGCTTCATGAAGTAAGTTTTTATTGTAATAAATTGTCTATCTCACTGGATAGTTGGAAAAACAGCTTTTATTGGATCAGGTTATGGGAACTTAAAAAGATATTTGTGAAATGAAATGTACGTAAAATCTCGACTGCAAAGAATAACTAAAAAAATAAAAACAAGATGGTTTTTGAAGCAGTTTTTCATTTTGACTACCTAGTCGATTAGTTTAGAACAACTAAAAATTTCTAAGTACACATTATATGGCTTTTTTTACGTCACCTTTCGTTGACACTTGGGTCGCTAAGACAAACTCAACGATATCATAATAGTAGAAATTTGTCCAGCCATGTCTATGATGCTTCTTGGCAAATGCCATAACCAAATGGTTAAAATTACAAACCAATTTCTATAGTAAATAGTAATTAAAAAAAATAGGTATTTTAGTTTTTGCTTTATGAGGAAAATGCTTTATCCTTAGGCATACAATTCAGATTGAATACAGTGCACTGACAGTGTGTCATGATGGCCCAGTGGTTTAGGCCTCGCCTCTTGTGCACGAGGTTGTGGGTTCAAACCTAGGCAAGTACCAATGTGAGTTTTTCAATTTATATGTACTTTCTAAGTTTATCTTGGACATCACTGACATCGGTGAAGGGAAACATCGTCAGGAAACCTGGACTTATATAATTAATATAAGTCTGAAATCGCCAACCCGTCTGGAGGAAACATGGTGATTAATGCTCATGCCTTCTCTGTATGAGAAGACGCCTTTGCCCTGCAGTGGGACAGTAATAGGCTGGTACTTTACTTTTACTTTTTTTTACAGTGCACTTGCCTGTAAGCCATTTCATGTTCCCCGTCCCCTCTAACAAACAGTTGAAGGTAGGCTCGTGGAAATGACTTTCACAACGTGTGCGCTCCCACGGCGTTTAATTCACTCCATATATTATTATACGCACTTATGATGTGAGGAAAAACCACCTGCTTTGCATATTGAACGATTGCAAGAATCAATAGGATATATGTGAGGTTTTTCACGTTTTCTCTGGCAATTGTGGCTTTGTTGTGTTTCAAGTGATACGCCGGAAAATTGTCTTTGTTCGGACTTGTAAAATGTTTTTTTCTAGCTTTTTAGTGGGTCAGTTTGTTATTTATCTCAGAAAGTAAAAATCTAAAAGTATAGCCTCATGCCAACTGATCATTACTATAGGTGTGCCTATAATCTTTGAAGAATCCCTTGATTCTTCCAGGATCCAATCATCAGATCGTAACTTTGTGAATCTTATTTTATTTCTCGATGTGGTCCCACCACATCGAGAAATAAAATAAGAAAATATTTTACAAATCTGTCTCTAGAATATTATGACGGAATAATGCCAGAACATAGATTAAAAATATATTAATATTTGAAACGAGAACCTCCTCCTTTTTTAGAGTCGGTTAAAAAGGTACAAACGCTATACTCGAATATAATATTTTTACTTGTTGATTAACTACATTCTATTAGGCTTCGCAGTCCGGAGACATGAGTGTGATTAATACGAGTATAGTTCTACTATTTTATATTTAATAAAAGAAGTCCTTGTATTTTTCGTTGACTTTAGAATATCCTACGACTTTTGAACTGCGTTAAAAATATTGCAGATTTTTGAACGCCAAAAAGAAAAATATCACCTACCATTGGATCTAATCCTTATTCCCAGAGGTTCTAGTGAACTGACACCTGACTATTCAAGCGGACACGTCTCATTTTGATAGCCGTGACAATGATACCACCTATAAAACGTACCATTTTCAGTGGTCATCGGATGGCTTTTCAAATAAATATACTAGCTAAGGTGGGAATTTAATTTCAGTCATTAAAGTGCACATGCGAACGTTAAAACTTACGAGTAACAATAAGAAAAGAAGTGACTGGTACACCCATACAGTTATTCAGCCAATTTATGTACAAACAGTGAAGGCAAATGAAACTAATATAAAATATAGTTTAAGAAAACACGCTTTTATAGGAAATCCAACTAAAAATAGAAATAACATTTAATAAAATTGGATTAAGAAAAGCGTAAATTAGAAAAAAATGTATATTAATGGAAAAAAGCGTGGGGTGCATTTTCTATTTTTAGTTGGATTTTATGTAAAAGCGTGTTTTTTTTTTCGAATTTTTGCATTGTCATCCGTGTTTGACAGGTGTGCAAATGTGTGTGAATGAAATCTGACCGTTTTAAGTGGGTCAAAATAGCGTCCAAAGGAGTCGGTTACAAACATACAAACATACAAATGAAGCTAATATAAAGCGTGTAAAAATGTACTAAAAAACACAAAAAGGTGTAAAACAACTATAGTTTCCGAAGTCGGTGGCTTAGGTTATTTTGTTTAATTCATTTTACGCTCCGGACTTCCGAAACTATACTTATAATACACCTCATAGTGATTTCTTTTGGAGTCGGTTGAATTTTACCTTTTTTTTTTTTTCTATAGAAAAAAAATACCTCAGTTTTTGTGGGTTCGTTTGTAATTTATCAAAGATACAATAGCCTGATGTCTACTGCTCATCACATTTCACAAAATCTGGCTTGTCCCGATGTTGGGCCATTAAATGTTGAGGAGTTCTCTTGGTGCTTCACCATCAACTACACTTCACCACGTGCGTTGTGACGACAATAAATTGAACTAATCGAATTGTGACCCGTGAATTACTTGCACTGCATGTGTAACCATAAAAAATACCCAAATCGCTATTGGTGTGCCTATAATATTTGAAGAGTTCCTTAGATTTCTCCAGGAACACATCAGATCTTAATATTCGTGACTCTGGGATCACCTAGAAATAAATATACATGCCAGCACATCAAGCTATCCCAAACTGTCAAATTTTCCCAACTGACCATTCTTTAGTAGTAAAGTTGAAAAACTATCAAAGAAATTTGACAGTTTAGGGTGACTTGATGTGCTGGCCTCTGTACCTTTCAAACATACAAAATAAATCAAAATCGATTCGAAATTGATGGAGAAATCGGTGTATTTACATATAAAAATCATACACAGTTGAACAGAATCTCTTCCTTTTTTAAAGTCGGTTATAAATATATTCATTTCTTCTAGAGCAAAAATATCAACTCAAAATGAATGCCTTGCCCTACTTACTAACTTGTTGGTCCAACAGCTACAATCAGTACTGCTGAGCACGAGGTCCTGTCTTTCATTTCCCGGATCGGGAAAATTGTTACTTAGTTTTTCCATAAGAATTCTCCAGCAGTCTGGAGACTGAACTTGTGTGAGTTGATGGCAATAGGCTCACTCCCTATTACATAGGATTTTAACATAACTGACGGAATGCTGGCGTACCGCCCAAACCTTCGGGGAATGCAGAATTCATGTTATGTTAAGTGGTTAAATGGCACGGTAGCGTATAAAAGGAAAATGAAGTCAGGTTTTGTGAGTGCAGTTCTCTCTGCTTTTATCCCAATGTTTTTGCGTTGCCTGTCTTTGTCTTCCATACATCCTTAGCAGTCATAAGCTCAATATTCCCATATTACTTTACACCATGAAAACCTTCATAATTTTTAAATATGAATATGGCTACATAAGTGTCAGTCACTTCATCAGAAGTTGTCCCACTGCAGGGCAAACGCCTCTTTTAGTACAGAGAAGGCTCGAGTATTAATCACCACGCTTGCTCAAGACGGGTTGGCGATTTCTGACTTCTATTAATTACAAGTCCAGGTTTCCTCACGATGTTATCCTTCACCGATGTCAGTGATGCCCAAGATAAACTTAGAAAGTACATAATTATGAATTCAAAAACTCACATTGGCACTTGCCTAGGTTTGAACCCATAACCTCGTGCACAAGAGGGGAGGACTAAACCACTGGGCCATCATGACTGCCTCATTGGCTGGCTTCATTATCTTTTCGACGCCCATAATGACTTACGAGTATATCTCTGTTTCAAACTCTTTGTCTCAAGAAAGTTCTTCTACACCTTTATTCCCGTATCCGTGCCTGAGATCAGAACTGGAGGATTACCGCTATCAATGTTGGCACGAGTAAAGTAGGGGCAACTATAATGTGTGTTTGTTTTACTGTTTAATTCTTTGTTACGACCCTTAAGACCGCTAAGATGTTGAGATATTAAATGTTGGGGTGTCTGGGAGTACAGCGTATTACTTGGTGTTTCTTCATTGTAGATTTTTATGTATCTTTCTAAAAGTACCGATTGGTGGAACATAGTTTCTATCTCAAATCATAAGTTTACGTATGGCTTTGCTCTCAGTTAATATTGAATTCAACAAAGAAAAGTCGTTGCTGAAATGCTTTATCAGTAAAAAATCTTTAATGCGTAATAGCAAGATTAGATCTTCCAACCCACATCTCGTCAATGCTGTTGTCTAAAGAGCTGTGGCAGAAGGTAACTGACGAACATACCCCTGAATTAACATACGCATACAAAAAACCTTTATCAAAATTCACACATGCATATAATCATTGTTCTGTCATCGTTAACCCGATCGATCACACGCTCGTCGCTAAACTCAGTTTAACACAATAGCACTTAATAACTTCACGCTTCGGTAAGCTTTCATGAATCACGCTGTGCTATTCTTATACAAATTAGTTGGAAGAAAACATTACAAACTGACAAGCAAATATAAACTCTATTCTGATAGAGGTAAAGTTTAGGGACGACGATAAGGGACTGTACTGTTTTGAAAGCAAAAAAACTGGATCATTTCCTTTTGACAATTGACGCGTTGAAGGGATCCCATCCATCTATGTCGCTTAGTACTCGAGGAAGCCTGCCATGGAGTCGGTAATTGAGTGATTTAATTTCATGTTTTATTTATGAGACGACGTGAATTCTGAATTTTAATTCGATTTAAATTGATAAACGTTTTCTTGGAATTGGAGAATAGTGTGTTCCTGACACCTGTTTATATTGTGTAAGATGTTAGGGAAATGGGTCCTAGTGCGGACGCCCGAGGGCGCTTTGTCAGGAAAATATAAGGATAGCTGTAGTGGAGTTCTTTATATAAAAGGTTTCATTTGTTTTCGTCTCCTCATACATAATTATATAGGTTGGGCAAGATTTGTTTTGTTGGATGCTAGATATTATGAAAATTGGTTTCGTAGAATGATAACATACCTAGGTCGATACACTGTTTATTTTAAACAATGATAATTAATCACGCACTCCTAAGAGATAGCTACAAATTATCAATAAACGTCACAAATGTACATGTACAGACGCCAGCACATCAAGTTATCCTAAACTGCCAAATTTTATCAATTGAACATGAACCTTATTTTTTTGTAATAAAGATGAAAAACTATCAAACAAATTTGACTTGGGGAAGCTTGATGTACGTCGCATGTCTTACTTTACAAAATATATATTTTGATAGTTTTCCAAGGTACTCTTATTGTCTTTTATGTATCAGTAGTAGTAGATAAGTCTCAGTCTAGCGGTTCCGGAGATGAGCCAGGACAAATAGACAGACCTGACAGAACAAAAAAAAAGCACCTACATACTGTACTTTTGTATGCATTACATAAAAAACTGTAATTTGGCCACAAACTTCAATTTTATTTATTTATTTATTTGCATACCTATAGTCTCGCGAATCAGGACTTCGCATCTGCATGACTCAACAAGACAGGACAGGACTCATATCATTAACACTATAATCATGAACTCACCGAGCCATGAAATTCTACGTTTGCATAATACATATTACGCGCATTCAATTCCTCTGATGGATTATACTTAGTTATATGTGTAGGGACAAAACTGTCAGTCCGTGTGTATGAAATAGATGAATTATCGTGTCAAAAATAATTGTGGCATTTTGTTGTAGCATTATGTAGTTGTTTACTTAAGAATGGTTTTTACCTAGAACTGCTAACAATGTATTATACAATTAGTCATAACATTATACTACAAAAGATCTATTCAATTCATGGTTAAACATACATGCCCTACCTGTAGTCTGGTCTGACGATATTCATCCATGACAACTACATTACCTTTCACACCTTAACATCAACATCACACCTGTATTCTTCAAAGGGTTAGGCAGAGGTTACCTTTATATCCCCCACAATTTCACCAGTTATGTGTAAGTCCCAGGAGCCGGGCACAAACTCTAACTCCAAGCAGCTACTGGGAAAACACCAAAAACATCTCGCATCATCGGATTTCGAATCCAGGACCAGACAGTTCACAAGGCATAACCTGTTCAAACAAAATGGAACATAATTGTGAACATACACACACAAGAACTTTCAAAACGTCACTCAGACACTTGAAAATTACTCTCACCGAAAAAGGGACCCCGCGGGCATCACCGGGCGTATTCAGAACTTCGCGAAACGATCCAAAAGGGGTCATTTCACGTCAAGTCATGTGGCAAAGGTATTAATTTACGATATTTCATTGAGCGCAACATGTTTTCTTCTGTCGACTTCCTTTGTTGTGACTGACAGTGTAATAACGCATTATACCCTTTTAAATTCATTGTTGTAAAGTTTTTGTACACCGCATTATCAGCTACTGTTTAAATTTCGGATCGTCATTCCCTTTTCTTCTGTAAGCTCGTTTGGATATTATGGTGGTCGGTCGATTTGTTTTCAACGGAAAGAAATGCGGTTTCGGCGGGCTTCTATTGTGCTACAATGTTGTAAGCCGTTTGGTTACCGGTGGACGAAGCCACTCCTTCTCTTCCTGTCGGTGTTTTAGTTGGCTAATTACTAATAACTAATTTCCTTTAATAAAAATGAGAGGTTTTGTTCACAACGACAATTTTTTAGTTTCCGTTAAATCTATGCTTTTATAGTAAACCTTTTTTTTTGTTCAACGAGCTTATTTCTAGAACTACCAGTCTAATTTAAATGTATATTTATGCATTCGAGTATGGCTCTCTTGAGTATGGCTATTTAACATCACACTAAGACCCTAAGGAGAGTAAAATTATAGCTAGTATACTACATCTTTGAGTTAACAAGGTATGCAATTTCATCGTCAAAAGAAATTGACGGCCATTTTGTAATTTTAAAATATTAATCCAGCGTTGTCATCTTTGTATAAGATAAAGCTATATAATCTGAGACAGATGGCGTGTTAGCCCTTCAATGTCCGACGTTGTTTATGTTTAGACGACCGATGTGGCGCGGCGGGCGAAGGTCCGCCTGCGACGCAAAAGGTTGCGGGTTCGATTCCCGCCTTGGGACAAATGTTTGTACGATCTACAAATATTTGTTCCGGGTGTTCTGGGTATTTGCTATATATAATAAAAATATCTATCTATGTAATGTATTGCATTAAGTATATCAGTCATCTAGTACCCATAACACAAGCTCTGCTTAACTTGGGGCTAGATGATGCTGTGTGGATTGTCCAGCAATATTTATTTATTTATTTATTTATTTATGTCCTTCTCTGTAACAAGTTATTTACAGAAAATAAGTTATAATAACATCGTGCTGCTACAAATGAGACAATATGACAAACATGGCAATTTGCTACAGAATACTGCTTTCATTTCAGTCGCTCATATCTCCCGATGTTGGAATATCGTCGGCTAACATTCTGCCCACTTGCTGGGGCTGAATTACGTGTATTAGAGTCTATTGCCTTCTCTTTTTATTTTTGTTGAGACTGTTTTTGATATAAAAGGTTTAAAGGACATTGACGCATAGCTGTAATCTTTAAAAAACATCATTTGTATGCTATATAACCCAATGACATTGTATATTAAAAACTCTAAAAAAACGCCTTGGTCCAAATAAGTACTGAACTTATGGATCAGGTAGGCATTGGTGTCCTTTCCATCCTGTATAAATTGCCTGAGCATTGTAGCTAGATTACTATCATCGTTAAAACACCAATAGCATTCTTTTTTCTCTTTTTGCTCGTTCTATAAGATTTTTGTGTTTCATCTGAATATATTTAGCCAGCTGTGATATTGCTGAATTTTCTGCAGAGTAGGTAAGTGATGTCTGGCTTTTTTTAATGCTAGTTAAAAGTAAACTTCTATCAACAATTAGCTCTTCAATGTAATACAATTTAAGTAAGCCATGACTTGACTGTTATTCAATTTACTGTTCAGATTCTCAAGACGAGATGGATGGGGTGTTTCCACCAAAGGCATACATTTTAAATAAATTTTGAAGATTTTTTAATAGAAAATAGACTATCTAATAGCATCTCGGCCTAAGTTAAGACAAGCACAATAAATTAGTTTTACCCACAGATACGCATAAAATAAAATAATATGTGAAACGAGTATTGTCAATGTATAAATCAAATCGTTCGTATTTACATAGCCCTAGCACGAATTTCTTGCGAGAAGTTTTCCAATCGAAATCGACAAACTACCTAGTTAATTGACTGTTTCAATCTTAGTACAAATTGTAGACGTCTTTGGTTGGTAAACTTCTAGCAACAATGATAATGACTTGTAAACTAAGTCATTATCATTGTAAGGCATTATTGTTGACTTTAATTTCAACAGAAAGACACAGAAACAGAAAAAATACACTTTCCATCCAATAGAAATCCACTTCTATCGTCTATGTAAACACCTAACAATATCCAAACATGGCAATTTGACGCACGCGTTAGTCGCAAGATCCACAATTTCTGCGCAAATATAACGCCATTGTTTCTTTCATTACAAAGTGGGGTCGCGTTTAATATCGCGTGTCGGCCGTGTGTGGCCGGCCTAATTGCTCGTTACATGTTCCGACGTGTTCATACGGATTGAGATTGTCTTATTAATATGTTTTGGGGTTAAGTGAACGTATAAAAATGGTTGTAGAAGATATTGCTTTTATCCATATTATAAATGTAAAAGTTTATCTGTCTGTCTGTTTGTTATCCTTAAGGGCTGAACCGATTTGGATTAAATTTGGCACATGGATAGACTACAACCTAGGTTAGAACATAGAATCATCTTCATCTTTTATCCCCATAGTAGTTCAATTATGATAATTTCCGACATAAAAGCGGGTGAAGCCAAAGGCAAAAATTAAGAGGACAAAATTACAGCAGGTTTTAAAGCACGCTATGTAGGTGCAGAAAAAACAAAGAAAAATGTATCATAATCATAATGTGTCGACAGTGACCCCACTGCCTTAAGAGGGGTACAGAATGACACCATTTGGTTTCAGTCAGTAACAGTCTGATGGACCCATCAGCGCCAGAGTGGAAAAACATCCATGCAGTCGAAAACCCGTGAGACAACAATCTGGAATAAAAACAAAACCTTCCTATTAGATAACCTTTACCACCTATTTTCCGCTGACGTCACATACTAACATCACGCCACTTACATAAGCAGGGGCTGCAGACGTCGGTGCCGGCAGTGACGGGCGATCGGCAGCCGTGGCGGCACCCGGTAATTCTTTATGATTGATTATCTCCTGGCTAATGAGCTTCGCCAGTCTTGGGGTGTGGGCGCAAGTAAGAAGATTGAAGCGACACGAAAAACATACTGGGAAATAAAAACTGATAACTAACTAAAAGTACCTGCTAGTAACTAACTAAGAAGTGTACGTAGTTATCAGTTTTAGTAATCTAAAGAGGAAATTCCAAACAGTATTATTTTTATAATTTTAAGAAGTGTCAATTCGCAATCTCACAGTCGGCTTTTTTTTTCTCACCTTAATTGGTAATAAATAAAATGGCTTACTATGAGGTTCATAATACAATGCAACAAAAACTAGGGACTCCTGAAGCGATACAAGAAATCACGTTTCACGAAAACGACAAGGAAACTGTTCCAAGACTCTTCATATTTTTCAAACTAGCAATAGCACGCATTGTCATCCAAACCAACCGTGTTTACAAAATATCAATTCAATCGGTGGGAGTTAACTGGTTGAAAATTAAGTTGCAAGATTTGATCCACACAAACTAACTAACATTGAAAGTTCAATAAAAGCTTTTATAAACAATAAATTGAAAGAAATCAAACGCAACAGAAATACAAACCCTGGAACGAAAAATGTTAGAAAACTTTATAGAACTAACTCATCCAGAATAAACTGAAAATCTCTAAAAACGCCATCACCTCTAATTCACGCCTTTCCCATTATGAATTATGATCGCTTTCCTCCACAATAAGTGCATAAATAGGGGCCGGCTGATGGCCTGGTATAAATCACGACCATCCATCATCCATGCCGTGCCAATGTAAATATTATACATCTTTTTGTATTGGCAGAAGTCTCACTGGTACAAAATTTCAATCACTAGGTGTTTAGAATGAACTAGGTGGAAAGAATATTCTGTAATAGTCTTAGTTTTGAATCTCTCTACATTATCATTCATCATCCCTCTTTAGTTAGCTAACTGTTTGATATGATTATTCTCTCGTAAGACAGTAAGTTGCTCATCAAAAGTAGATTTATTTTATTTTACTTTATTGCTTTTAAGAAAACTTACAGGTAATATATTCCAGTAGTAAGAAGTAATATGTAAAAGAAAGCCAATTACAAGTTTCCACTTATATGAACTAATGTATAAAATTGACAGACGGTCAACGGTTAAAGGTACAAAAAACGTGAGTAGAGTTAAACCTAGAAAGAACTTAAGAGAATAAACACAAATAAAAACATTACACAGCCAAGTTAAAATTCAAAGAAAAAAATATTCAGGATTTTTTTTCAATGTCTGGACACTATTTGTGAATAAATCAAGTTCAACATCTTGGCACACCGATTGATAACTATATTATTTTATTCAAGCTAAATTTTCATATGATTTTTACTTCTTTTTTCAAAAATCAATGGTAATTTCTCATATTTTCAATAGCCTTCTACTGTTGAGTATGGAGTGGAAAGGTAGTGGATCGAGCTAGAAAAAAAAATGGTCCAGACTATCCCTGGACCGAATCAGCTGTCGAAAGTCATATGGGGAGGCCTTTGGCCAGTAGTGGAAAAAACAAGGTGAAAATAACCAGTAACCGTCCAGTAAAGTCCTTATTAACGTACACATCGTCCTTAGACGTCATACCGCACAAAATAAATAACCGCAAAAACTTCAACAATGTTTAAACATGAAATTGGAATCTCTTCTACTTCACCCTACATTTATATGTCACACAAGAAACGACTACAACAAATACATTCAGCATTCACCTACATACTATACGTACATAGTATAAAGCCGAACATCTTGTTCGTACGATGCACTTGCGTCGACGGAAGTCACACGGTCGCTTTCAGACCTGTTACTGAAATAGACTGCGGAATTAGATAGAATTGGCGAAAACAATATGTCATTGTTTATTTAGTTTCTCAGCATGTGGACTAACTGTCTTATTTCTTGTCTCAACTGTCCAGCAATAAGCTTTTGGGACTTTTATTTATCCAAGTTATTTTCTTGTAATATCACTCAGCAATTATAGATCGAACCCCACCTTTTTTTCTTACTTACACGTGATATTTTGAACAGACTCCATTATATATTCGTGGAAGTTGAAGATGCTGCTATACCTAGCCTGGCTATATATAAATTAAATTCGGATGCTGATTTTTAGGGTCTACCGTCAAGACAAGACTACCCCAAAAAAAAGAGTGACTTTAAGAAATAATTAATCTAATTATTAAAACTTATAAAGATGAAATTTGGTCAAATTGTACTGCCATTTTAAACGTACCACTTCTGAATTTCCCACAAAACCGTCTGCTTTTCTTCTTTACTGGTAACGGTAAAATTATGCTAGGTATATTGGCACCTCCAACCAATATTAATGTAGTAATGGAGTCTGTTAAAAATTTCACGTATAGGCAAGTGAAAAAATAAGGTGGGATTCGATCTATAACTTTTGAGTGATTTTGCAAGAACATAACTCAAGATCGATGTATGTTAAAATTATGTAACCCACGGATAGTACAGAGGCCAGCACCTCAAACTACATCAATTTGTCAAATTTGTTTCATTGTTTTTCAACTGTAATAAAAAAAGGTTCGTGTTCAATTGGTAAAATTTTACAGGTTTGAATATCTTGATGTGTTGGCGATTAGTTAAATTTTTAACTTAGACTAAGTTTTGAAGTAGGTACCTAACGTTAATTAAATATAGACTATAGAGGCATAGTCAAAAACAAAACGGTTTATTAAACTCCACTACACCACAATTCAGCCCACAAAGCTGAAGTTTGCACAAATACAACTATTTCCATTTTAAATTTGGTCTTCTCTCGACCCTTCTTAGTCTATCTTCAAGCGCTTCAAGCAACTCGGCCACTAAGTGCTTGTCGGACGCGGCGACATATACAGCGCTGTATTTGCTTGGCGATCAGATACTAGCAGATATTTCTTAGTTTGAAATCTGTCAGCGGCGACTTTCGTTTGTTTATTAGACTTCAATTGTTCGTTGGTGTTTATATGACAGGTTATTGCTTGACAAGCTGCCAATTTATAGTGATATAAGTTGGGGATTGTACTACGCTATGCATTTTATGGAGGTTTTCACGAACGCTAGGAGACATCTATATAAATTATTGAGATGAGTAAACGGTTAATCGCAAAATGAAAGTGATTTTAGATCCCGGAATTATTACAATAAATGCACGAGGGTTAGAAGTTCACTACGATACTCGACTACTACGAGCACAAAATGTTTGTTTTTAACTCGTAGAAAAATCCCTGACAAAAAATAAATTTCAAAATAAATCATTCGTGCTAAGCTTAAATTGAAAGTACCCCATAAATTTAATTTCAAACTATTAAAATCTCACATACCACCGCGCTATTAACAGCCCGTTGGTCGTAAAGGGGAGAGAAAGTCATTGGTCCCAGATTGAATTTAAATGTCTCCTACGTGAATAATTTATGCTGACCATGTACAAATATACTGTAAACTAGCTCTGATTTCATTAGACTTCGTAACTAATCTATGCAATTCTGTCCAATTAATATTGAATGAATGCTCACGCATTGTAAAGAGAAGGGTTTCAGCTGTTTGAGAATCAGCGCTTGAAATCGCTCTACTTTCGTAACCTAAGTCACTTTCAAGCGGGTACCGTATACCAGGTACAAAATACCTGGTAGGTAATCCTAATCATCATCATCATCATCCTCCTGCCCTTATCCCAATTTATTTGGGGTCAGCGCAGCATGTTTTCTTCTTCCACACATCTCTACTTGCCGTCATCTCAATAGTCACCTCTTTTCTAGCCATATCATCTTTCACACTATCCATCCATCTTTTCTTTGGTCTTCCTCTACTCATGTAACCCTGCACATTCATACTCAATACTATCCTCACAACATGGTCCTCATATCTTCGCATTATATGCCCCTCATTCCTTCGCATTACATGCCCATACCATGACAACCGATTTCCACACAACTTTTCGGTCACAGGCACATATTCATATTTCGCCCAATACTTGATACCTAGTACCTGTTACCTATAACCTGGTACCTTATACCTGATTCCTCATAACTGTTACCAAATATCGAATGCCCATTAATCATAATACCTGGCATCTAATACCTGGTACATACTTCTTCTGTCATCAAGAAACAGAAGAATGCGACACTTTTCCTCACTCTAAATTCAACTGTTCTACATACCAAAACCCTCAGAAACCTCGTTAAAACAAACGTATGCAAATTCTAGTTATGTTATCGTTCTTATCTGGCTCGAGTCTTGGGGATTAGCTGGGCTGGAGTCTCGGGCTGGCTCAAGTCTGCTCAAACGCAGCGATGCCAAAACTAATCTCCAGCTGAGATTAACGTACAGATTGTGTAATGCATTCAAAGTGTTATGTTAACGTTTTAATGCTAGTGGTTTGATGTCTCTGGGCTCCAAGTGCAACTATAGGTTTGAGACGGAGACAAAACGGGTCTTACACTAATTCTGCAGAACTGTTTCTTGGTAATCCTTCTGTCTTGTAGCGAAATTCAAGTTTAGCGCATTGCACCTGCTGTCTAGACTTAGAAATAGCTCTCGTTAACCAGATTACAGTTCAAAGGTTTTGGGGAATGAAAAAAAATACATGAAATAAGACTTGGGGAACTCGGTAGACGCAGGCAAATTGACTTCGAAAAGTTAGATTGAAGAGATAGATCCTGATGCCAGCACATCCAACATTTAATCATATTAAAAACCGCTAAAGTGGGGTGAATTGGAACAAAACGTCAGTATTTATTTTACGGATACATAAAGGACTTCCCCACACTAGCAAATGTGGAAAAGGGAGACAAAGAAAGACTCCATTGCTCTTCAATGAGACAATACAAGCCTAGCCAAGTACTTGATATTTCATAGAATTATTTTTACTAATCAATTCTAAATCGTATTAGTTCATATTGTAGCAAAAGTGAAATCATACTCATCATATTTGAAGCAACCCGCTGCATAAGCTTGCAATAAAAAACAATAATTTCTGTTGTATCTAATAAGAGCCATTAGGTAGCTCAATCGTGACACATCAAGTCCTGGCATACTGTGGCCCGTCTCGTCACGGTCGGGCACAGTCGGGCTCTGTCGTTTGTCGGCACGATTGATCCTGTCATGGCCGCCATGACACGAAACATACGGTGATGATATGGTGTTTCTGGTGGGAGGGCTGATTTATTTGTTGTCATGTTATAATGTGACAAACTTTATCAAAGTGTAGTGTAGTACCAGTTAAGAGTTCCAAAAAAGTATTAAGTAATACAATCTGTAAAGTTTTTACAGATTTCTCATGGTTCTGTTTTTAAGTTCATTATTGATTTGAATAACTAAAAATTCAAAGAACCTACACTATTATGATTTTAATAATAACAACAGAGATTAAATTTTAGGATGCTACAGTAAGCCTCTTTAAACACTCATTCGTTGCCTATGTATTATGATCTATCTAAAAATTTAGTGGTAACAGACTCAAAACTCTTATAGTTTTAATGTTTACGAAGAATAAGACAATAAGAGGTACATGTGAAACTTCTAGCAACTACTTGCTTACTTTTACTCATTCATTCTTAATCGTCTACTTAACAACAGTAATACTCTTTTCTAAAAAACCCACAAAAGAGTGCTTAAAACATAAAACTTTTGCTCATAATATGTATAAAGATAAGCAGCAGTATTAACACGCTATTGTCAGAAACTAGCAAAAGTATCATTTTAGTACCCTCAGTAAAACTACAAAAGATTTGGAAAGATTATAGAAATTGCGATGACTAAGCCATTTGTTTATGAAAACTAAACAATGAGAATGCGTTTTCACAATCGTAAAACCAGTGGGTGGTCCCCCACCCATACAACTTTGGGGTTAAAAAGTAAACTCACGTTTTACCTGAGATTAGGCAACGGCACTAGGAATTTTAATATAACTCCAACAGAGCTATAAAATTAACATGATGAGGATATTTCTACAAAAGAAAGTGATGACAAACACAACGAATTTTCTAAAACTCACATAAATTCACATTTATCATATAAAACGACGAATAATAATAAGAAAACAGCCCATAAAACAGTCATAATACAAAGCGAATAACAAAACACAGCAACAAATCGTTCAGAAAAATGTCTTGACCCACATTAAGGCTACAAAGGTCCGCCCACGTTGAGACGACACTAAAACTAAATTATTACTAAGCCGCCGTTTACCAGCTTCGCAGCTATTCAATTTCCCATGCTATGCATCTCAGTCGTCGCATCCACTCCTTTGACTGCGCGATGCATATTTTATATAATCCTTTCATCAAAACGTCGAGTTCGCGGAAAGCGCTTTTAGTAATTCTCGCGAGCGAGCGAGAAGGAAGCCGCTGACAAACGGGGTGTCAAACAGCGGTGGGGATAAGACGCCAAAGCTCCCGCAGAGCACACAGAATGCAAAAATGGCGAGGCGACTAGTGACAAGGTGTCAGGAGGGGGGCACGTCACACCGCGAGCCTCAGTTCTGAGCCGTCCGTCGCGGCCACCGCACGTCTCGTCCCGCTCCGTACACACGCCGCGACTAGTGACTTGTGTATCATGTGCTAACACCAAGCCTTGGATTTTGTGAAGTGATATTGTTCTGTGTTGTGGATTGATTATATTTTTTTAAGCTGGAAAAGGATATCGGACTGTGGAGCAACATGCTCACGTCAAGCAATCAGTATTTGCGACCGGATTACCTGTCGCCGCTTCCGACAACGGTAAGTTTGATTGATGATGACAAACTCGTGTTTTCTTATCCTTGCGTTAGGTATAATTTACTTTACATTAGCGTTGCTGGCAAGTTTGACGGTTGAAGTAACAGGGAATTTATGTCGGATGTACTGTCTCATTTGGAACATAGATATTATTCTGTAAAAAATAATCTAATATCTAAATCTTTACTGATAAAATCATTCTTCAAAACAATGCAACGGATTCAAAAGAAGTAACAACTATATCTCAAGGAGTTAAAAGCGGATTTAAGTAAAAAGTGTAAGTACAGGTAAACCAACCAATCTAAAAATTATGAAGAACGGAAAATCCCTGAAAAATAAATGAAACACGACTACAAAATATATTTAGTAGTAGTCGGGAGTTATAAAATACATATCAAGGTTTTAATTCCAACTTGAACAAAATGGAGAAGCTCCAGCGGAACAAATGGGGTGTCTATTTGCTGTCGTTGAGTTTTGTCACCCAATTGGTAAAATAAATCTCGATAGTTCCTCCCGTCATTATACAAAATCAAATGGCTTTTTAGCCGGTCACACAACACAACTTTAGTAAATGACGGATTCATAGAGAGAGAGATAACATACTCTTTTTCATTTATACCAATTAAGTGAACCGTGATCCTTTCAAAATGGAACAATCACTCCGCGAAAAGGCGAGGACTTCAACAAGCACGTTAGACGTCACTTCCTGACAATGAACAACCGAATGTTACCGAAACAAGCTTTACTGCTTACTGTTAACGTAAATAGAGATTTGTAAAGAAAATTCGTGGATACGGAAGTGAAATATACAATAGTAAAATGTACAAAACTTTGAAAAACGAAACTAATTCATAAAACATACCGAGATAAGAAAAGACCACTCAATGAACGCTGGGGAAATATAGCAGTTGGCAATCGTAGGGAAAAAAGTTATTACTAAATACCGTAACGCGATTAAATGTTTATCCATTATTCTTAATATATTGCTACGCCAATGAAATTCATATTTTATAATCAACACAGTTTCTGTAATATTCATAAACCAGCAAAATAAAATTTCATCAAGTTTGCTAATAGTAAACTTCCGGAAAGCGTAATTTTATATTTTTAACGTAATTTTAGCGGAAATTTAATAAGTAGTAATAAAATTCAGCAACCAACCATGCATGAGATGTTTTCAGTAACATTTCAGCGACATTACAGTATAATAAATACTTTAAAAAATTGTGCATGTTACTTTACAAATAAAGAAAACTTTAAAGCTTTACTTTCATGTCAGACGAAAGCCATTAGCTTTTTACTGTATTTAAATTTACTTGTAACAAAATATATTCTAACCACCGCCCATCTATTTTGAAAGACGTCTCGTAATTACTACATTAAAACAACAATCGTCTCTCAAGCGCTAACAAACAAGCAATTAGTATTTCGTACTAGACTCTAATAAGATTCGTATCGTCGCTAAAATAAACTTTGAGAAAACAACGTGAGTAAAACTGAAAACATATTCCCGACACATAGCGACGGTTGAGCGGCGGCAATAGACGTGACAACACGCCACAAGTTCAGGCGTGCCGCAAATTCAGCGGCACAAATTGCCCTTTTCACTGCGAGATTACATCATGCGGGAGCCGAGTGAAATGTCAAGCGGAGCCGACGGCTGCCAGACGCGCGGATAATGGCGCGTCGGCCGCGTGATTGGACGCCCGCCTCCCCCACCCGCTCCCCCGCGGTCCCTTTGTACGCCCGTCACTCGCAACCTCGACCCGACGTTTCATTTCATAAACTGCCTCTCTTTGTTGCAGCTCGACGCGAAAAAGAGCCCGCTGGCGCTATTAGCGCAAACCTGCAGCGCTATCGGCGCGGACTCGCCCAACCCCAAGCTGATCTCCGCCGCCGAGAAAGCGAGCAAGAAGTACGATGAGAAGTCGCACATACCCGACAACAAGCCCAGCTTTAAGCCTTACGAATCGTGCCTAACAGCGAGAGAAAAGACTAGAACACCGGATGACAGAGGATCAGTCAACGCATCGTCGAAGACACCGCTCTCGTCGAAAGGCAGTGCGTCCACCACACCAGTACAAGCGCGTTGCGCCAGCAACCAGAGCTCCTCGTCCCAGAGGACTCCTCCGCCTGCTCACCGGAAAACACCATCGGAGAAATCAGACGAGAGGTCGAGCCCCCTACACGGGTCGCCCGTGCCAGCTAAATCTAACTCAGACTCGATCAACATCTCGTCTGCATCCAAGTTACCGTACACGCCCACCTCTTTATCATCCAGCGCAGACACCAAAGAACATTTGAGCTTCAAGCCCAGTGTATCAGTTTCTTCTTCCGCTTTTCTCGGTGGATTGCATCATAGCGGATTTCCTTTACAAATGGACCTAATGACCAGTAGCTTGATGGCTGCACAGCACCACGCTTTGAAGAATGGATTAAATCCGTACCTCGCGTACGCTAGAATGAAGGCTCCTGGAAGTGATCTAGGAATCTGCAGAGACCCTTACTGCACGGGTTGCTCACTAAGCTCACATTTGCTCAAATCTGCCGTATGTCCGGCGGGGTGTTCTCAATGCGATCACGCTAAGACTCCATTTCAGATACCAACTAATCACCCCGCAGCGGCGGCGTATGCTCACGCGCAATTAGCCGCTCTAGCAGCCGCTTCGCAACTGCCTTATGTGTGCAGTTGGATGGCAGGTGACTCAGCTTACTGTGGCAAGCGGTTCGCTACATCAGACGAACTGCTCCAACACCTGCGCTCACACACTGCGAGCGGCGAGTCGAGCCCGAACCTGTCGATGCTGAGCGCGACGCACCCCCTGCTGCAGCGCACGTACCCGACGCCGCCGCTGTCTCCGCTGACACCTCGCTTCCACCCGTACAGCAAGCCGTCGCACCTGGTGTCGTCTCCGCCGCTGCCGTTCCCGCTGCCACCGCACCCGTCGCTGGCCGCGTACTTCCCGCCGTACCCGCTGTTCGGGCCGCGGCCCCTGCACCCTTGAGGACCGTCGGCGCTCCACGGACACAAGAGGGGGGGCGCCGACCGCTAAGCCCAAGCCAAAAGGACATTCGGAACCGGAGTATGTGTACATATAAGTTAGTGCTTCGTGTTGCCAGTCGGCTCATATCATCGACAGAAGTGTTTGCCCCTGTGGGGGTCGCGACAGCTGTGATCTCTAACTCGTAATCATTATAATTAGTGCACTGAACGCTTCGTCGTAACCGCGTGCGCGGATTTTAATTTTCTAGTTAGACTAACGAAATTTTTATGTACCAAATCTATAGATTGTAATTTAAATTGATTTTCGTAATTTAAGTTGTTGCAATTAATTAGTGAGGGTTGTTAATTGTGTTTGTATTTTTTTAGTGGATGTTTAATGATTTGGCGATACATTGATCTATCACATATCTTTGTAATGTATGTGCGTTGTGACTGAAGGTTTCTCGTAGACGCATCGTAGTCCCACTCAGTGAACGTTACTGATAACATGTTACCGCAACTATTCCTCATTTATACTTATAATATATATAATTGCTACTTTCAGTTTTCAAATTGATAAGATCTTAGATGAATCTCACGAATACACTTTACTTTTAAATTTACATTCTAATGCTTGCAAAACTGGCACGTAATATTTTGTGTGTAACTATAAATTAATGTTTACATAGTACACTGTCAGAATGTTAAGTAATGACACAAATTATAATAGTGTGAAAGCGGAATGCGTGTACGACATTCATAATAAAGTAATGGACACTGTAATACTTGCAACTGATAACTGTTGAAATAAAAATTTGTTGTTAAAGGGCATAAAGCGAAAAAAAAATATACGTAAATATTTAATTTGAAACCGACTTTGATTTCTGAAACCCTCTTCAAAATCAAAACCACTGATTGAATAACAAAAGTATCAATGAATATAATCGGTTTGTACTTTGAAAGTCTTATAACCAAAGCTTGAATACGCCTTAATTATTTTTTATTATTCATTGCATCACTAAATAATGTAATTATTATTCACAAAGTTGCAAACAGAAAGAACGTATGAATATTTAATCACGGCTGGGTAAGAAAAACTTTGTTTTAATTCTCGCAACTTTAATTTATCGCCTCGTCGGTAGTCGGTAAACTCGTGAACTGAAGTCCAGATGAAGAAGGTGAGGATTTTGTTTTTTTTAGAAATTGCAAAAGGGATGCAAAACAGTTGATTACACGCATGAAACGAGAACTTTATTGGCCAGCATTTTTAATTCACTCTCTACAAAGACTTTTCTTAAATAATCTATAAACCCACAGTCGCGTGGATGAGATATAAATAAATAAATAATGCTGGACAATAGGACGTGAAAATATAGATGCATAGCCTATATCACGCAACAATACAGCAAAGAAAAATAACAAGACGATCTACTAAGACCAACCCACACACATGATGCAACAACAGTACGAATAAACGATATTTTTCAGAAGGCATGACTCAAACGTCGTTCGTAATTAGGACTGTTGCGGCTTCCACTACAATAAATTATAAGCAATTTATCTGTCTGTCTGTCGCCATACATCACGAACTGTGCAGCATTTACTAGCGTTGAAATATTATGACCAATGTGCAGGGTGGACGCACCATTTGTTAGCCGTGCGAGCCAAGCATTATCTTTAAACGTTAAATTACGAACGCGTGAAATGATTTTTAGGCTGCAATTTATTATGTGGGTTTTATGTTTCTTTACTTTTGAGTATTTTATTTTTACAAGTTTTTATTTAACTTGTCCTCATGTAAGTTAGTATGTGTGGGTCAAATTTTGCAACTGAATTTTAAACCATTTAGTCTCAACCGTTTGAGCTGAAATTTTGTATACACGATTTATAAGTTTTAAAAAATTACTCTGTTAGAGATAGACTCGTTTCTTCGAGTGCAATTATTATGTAGGTACGTGACTTGTAGATTTTACTTAAATTAAATACAGTGACATAACTTTACCAAGTCACTGGCTTAGCCTACAGTGACCAGTACCTATAATTATAATAATTAAAAAAGTTTCTAACACTAAATCAAATTAACATCCTATTTAGCAACCCAAATTAAATTATTAATTATAATAACATACTAAACGCCGTTACAGACGCTAAACATTAAATAAATTTAATAAAAAAGTATATAATAACGCCATTCATTTTATTATAACTAATGGATGTTACAAAAACAATGTTAGTATGTATTTATGTACACTTATGTATAATAAAACTTTATGGTTTCCTGCTGATTTAGAGAAATATATGCCAAGAAGCATATTTAAATTATAAAACATAATATTTAAAGTATAATTCTCACATTATTATCTCTTGAATGTCGTTTACGAGTATAATATGTCTTTGTTTCTTTTATATTATTACTAAAAAGTCACTAAAAGATTGTTGTTGAAGAAAAACTTGGTTTTAAACAGTTAAAAAAGCAGGTCATGACTCCGTGTACTCGTGAAAACAATTTGGTTTTCTGTGAGCAATTTATTTAGTGTCAGCCTTAATAGTTTATTCTTTTCTGCGAATTTCAACGCTATTAATTCAATGGCTTCCAATTTTTCGAACGGTGAAACTCGGAATTCTTTCCTATTTACTCACTATGTATAGGAAAGTCCATTTTTCTACGTAAGTGCGAGTCGGAGTCGCGCACGAAGGGTTCCGCACCATTATCTATAAAAACGGGAAAAAAAAACACAAATATTTATTTTATTCTGTTTTTTAGTATTTTTTGTTATAGCGGCAACAGAAATACATCATCTGTGAAAATTTCACCGATGATGTTTTTTGATTTACAGCTGATTCTAAGTAATAGGGTCCCCTTTTACCCTTTGGGTAAGGAACTCTAATAAAACAGTTTTATTAGCGAGAAATGAATGATCATTTTTTTAATGCAACATAAACTACAATACTTGTCTAATACTCGTATCTCTCATTACTACCGGATGATTGGTCTTGTGTCCGATGATGGTAATTGGCTTGCCGCCGATTATACGGGACTTAACTAAGCTGGTGATATGAGGATACGTAATATAGTATACTAGAAACTCCTTCCAAAGTCTTCCAAGAATACAGCTATTTCCTCATTATCATTTAAAGGTAAAACTAGCTTTATAATTAAGCTGCATTGAAAATTTGTTATGCTGTTTGTCCCTGCATCACCCAATGGTTAACTTGTAGAAAATGCCTTTGGCTTTAAGCCCGCCTGTGTTCATTTGTGTGCTTAAGATATTTCAGACTGCTATCGCTATAATGTCTTGCCAGAGAACTAGTAACCTCACCTCAAGTATTACAGAACACGCCAAAGAAAACCCACATTAATTCTAATACATAAATCCGTTCAACTTCCGCCCGACAATCGCATCATTTACCCCGGAGTTACGAGCACAGACTTATGATACATCTCGCCAGATATTGAATTAATAAGATGTTGAAACTCTGCGTGCACTGAAGTTCATTATATATGGATTATTTATGTTTTCATAATGGAACGGAGTCGCTGAAGTGTGTTACTGGAGGTGTGCTTTATAAACATGGTTTGAATTAAATGGTACTAATCATCAATGATTACTGTTACGTGTTACCTTTTGTGGACGCAGTCCTGGGTGCAGCATCAAGTTATTTTTACCACTGCAAAAAGAAAGAAAAATGGTTTATTCTACACAAAATTAAACCAACGATAAATTTAAAATACAAACACTTGTACAAAGTAGGCACAAGCCCAGTATTCGACAAGTAAAAAAGGGGGATTCAAAAGATAAAATTTTAAAAATTTGCCTATTGCTTAATGTGGGGGAACGCTATCATAGACAATATTCATTGCAGAACAATGAAATACTGACCATATATTACCAGCAACAAAAAACAAAACAAAATGCCGATTGCAAAAAAAAAAACTAACCTTAAACTATTGCATAGATTATCACCAGGATCAATATACAAAGTTCCTACTTGCTAATAGACAAAGTCGTCCGAATGAAAACTAAGTTATTAAAAGAGAATATACCTTGTTTGTATTAAGTACCTGTGCCTAAAACCAACAATTACGTCATTAAAAAAAAGTACTGGGTCAGCCACGCGGCGCGGCGGATTTACATGCATGACAGACTTCTTGCGGTAGTTGGGTTTCTAGTTACTAATTTAACGACTTTATCAAATGGCATGCAGTCTGTCAGACAATCGATGAGTCAACACACTTACAAGGAATTACATTGCATGTATTCATTTTTAGTCTCACCAAAGAATACCTTGTTACCCAGTAACTGGGTTGCAGGGGTTGGATCCTCAACAAACTCCAGTCACTCCATCCAAAATAGTGGTATTGGGCTGCTTCTGGTTGGACTGGAAACTGACCTCATCATAGTTGGGAAAAGCTAGGCAAATGATACTAATTTTCAGCAATAACTTACACAACTCTTTGTAGGCTGAATTTAAAAATACTTACTTACCAGCAGGACTACTAAAAATGACCAAAAAAACTATAGATACAACCTAAATAAATAATTATTAAAGAATTTGTTAGCTAGCAACACCTGGACAACGCAACTAAATTCAAGGTAGGTAATACCATCATCAGCCTAACGTGTTAAACATTGCCTACATTTCTGCTTACCTTAAACCATTCAATTCTTAACTACAACAACTGCGAATAACTAATCATATAACATCGAAATCCGATTATTCGCTTGCAAATCAAAAGCGAAACGGAAACCAGCGCGCATTAGCATAAACATCAATTTGTCATACAATTTAATATTAAAATGAATATACATGTTTCATTATAATAAATTAATTAGATTTCTAGCGACGCTTGGGCCCGACAACGGATGTCTTTGGTCATTTATTATGAATATTTTCCCCGTGGCGAAGTGGTTTTGTCATCATTGTGGAGACAGCTCGTGGATGAAAAGGCCGCTATTTGAGGCAGAGGATTTGAGTTCACACCTGCAGTGTATTCTGTAAAATCACTTGGGTGTTATGAACGATGAAATGAGAAGTCAGTGACAACCACCTGATACTAGGAATTAAAAACAAAAATTACTATAATATAATCATAACCGAGAATTAGGATTATCGAAGTCAAAGTCAAATAACTTATTATAATTAGACTATTAAAAAAAAACTAATTATTGATTCTAGTTGTCCCTTCCAAAAAGAGTTTCGTGTGGAAACGAATGGCCAAGAAAATCTACTGTCAAATAGTTTTTTAGTTATGCTAATACTATTGAGCATTTTATATTATATTTAGAACTAATATTTAAGTGTCTAAATATTACTACTTAAGCTAAGTGACATTGACAACACAGTACACTCAGACATTCACGGCGATATTTCTACAGAATCCACCGGCTGAAAATAGACAAACATCGGAAGGTACTTACAAAGTGATCTGAAACTGTCAACGCGCAGTGAATCGAAAAAAAAACTAAAAAATATATTTCTACTGAATGAAAATATCTGAAGATTCATAGATCGCACTTTGTCTTTCCTTCGCTAAGACGTAACGTGAGCGTTCATTCCAATATGAAACGCCTAACGCAATATGAAACAGTATCCTGAAATTGTATCTTCCTGTTTTTCAGACACAGAAATCACTGCGATGATAGGTGACCAATGTTGCTACGGTCGACAGAAAAGGCCGTCTTACTGCCAACTTCAATAAATCAAATCAAAATTCATTTATTCAAATAAGGTTGGGAATCAGCACTTTTTGAACGTCAAAATTGACATATTAGAGTCCCCCAGAACGCCACCTTTCACCACTTTCTAGTGTTTTTTCTGGGAAGAAGAAGTGGATGACAGATCTCAATCCAAATCTAGACGATCTTTGTAACCAATCAATAGCCGATTTTCCAATCAATAACCACGAAAGGGCGAATCAGATAGATCGCGATTTGAGATACGTTTTTGAAATTGGAATTTAGAAAGTTAACACTGTCAATGGTTTTTTTGTAACAGTTGTGTGTTCGAGTGTACCTGACGTGTCGGACTGTCGTTATGTCACTCATGTCACTAATGTGTTTGTCGATTGTTCCTCGACTGCCGGTCGCCGCGTTTGTAGTGTTTGTACATTGCTTCATTACAACTAACTGCATACTTTGTAATTCTTGACACAGTCGCAATGTGTAAGTAGAAGTGTTTTAATAAAAGAAATACGGGGTATTATCATTGGTTTCGTTGCTTTGTAAGTAATTAGTAGTCCTTCGGTGGAGATGGTATTGTTTAGAGATATTTCTACTAGTTGTCAATGTCTGACTATCTTTTCTTTCCTCTTTTCTGAGTTTGTTTCGGTGTTTCTTCTCAGAGTAGTCAGGCAAACACTGGCCTAATCTACATCATATTTATTTATTACATTGTACGAAAGTGTTTCTTTTTAAAACCTATTTACAGAAATAAATATCTGGATTTGTGCCCGGTTGATGGCAACAGGCTTACCCCCTATTACGTGGGACTTAAATATAACTGGCGAAATGTGGGTGTTACTATAGGTGCACCTCTGCCCAACCCTGCGGGGAATACAGGCGTGATGTTATGGTTTTTCTTAAATGTTATTGAATGGGGAATGGGCGGATGTAAACCGAAAATACCAACCGTAAATTTGATTTTACACAAAACTACACTAGGCAAGACCTATGTCTAAAATTGAAATTATGCGGTATAAGGTAAAAGCATTAAATTTAAAATTTCCTTCATAGAAAATCATCATGAAGTAACATAGTAAGTTTATTATTATTGTTTCAATGCATTTCCGATTTATACTCAAATGGCTTATTAGGATAGATATTGTTTTAATACAGGACAGGGTTCTTTCAATGTGTTAACAAAGTACCATCTTGTCTTTCATTTATTACGATTTCTCGCTTTTAGCTCATCTTCTATAGTCATCTTCCGTCACAACTACAAGCATATTTTTATCTCAATCAATCGGGATACGATTTTTTCTGTCTTACTCTTTAAGCTATACAATTTATTCAATTAACTACAACCATATGAGATATGTTCGGAAATTGTGTCGAAGGAAATCTCGTGGCCATTGCCTAAGGCTGTCGGGCTGTGGCTGTGTGTCTGAGTTTTACATGTAGACGAGCTTTAGTGAAATATCCAGCATCATGTAGAGTGTGAAGTAAATGCACACAAGGAAGTAAGAAATAAAAATGCCAGCCTTTTAGTGCACCGCGGTAAAACAATATTTTTTTTAAAGGTATTTACAGTAAGCAAGTATATACACAATACATGTACAGAGACCAGCACTACTATCCCAAACGATCGAATTTTCCCAAATGAATATGAACTTTAGTCTTTTGTAATAGTTGAAAAACTATTAAAGTAATTTGAAAGAGTGGGGTATTTTGATGTGCTAGCCTCTGCACATAAAAGTATTACTGTTATATTTTAGTACTAACTAGACCTAAAAGTAAATTATGTCGTCGAAATAATTATTTATTTATTTATTTATTTATTGAACCTTGTTTGGGGTAACGAAGGTGGAATGTTGACTTCAGATTTATAAAATCACAATGGCACTTGTCCGCATTCGACTTATTAAATGAGAGTCAAGGCTTTATTAACTGTACTCAGTAGGTTCTGCACCTTCCTTACTGACATCTGGCAAAACACCCTATATATATAGCCATTAACACAAATGGACCCTTTAATTATAACTTAATTACTTTTTCTGTTTAATTAAAAGAAAATAATTAAGTCTTGTTCACCTTATCGAACATTTAATGTGTCAACTTTTTTATGAGTTACCGGGTAAATATTTCATGATAATGAAATGTACTAACGTACCGACACCGGATCGAACCCGGAACATTGGTAAGCAGGTGTGGCACGCAGTCAATGGGGTCAACCTGTCTTATAGACTTATTTACATACTACATATAATTTAAACTACACTCCGTCGGTTTTGATAGATCGCAGGTAAAGGAGGAGGGACAGCAAATTAATTAGCTTATCGGCTGCTGGTTTTCTGGTAACGGTACTTACCGGTAAGGTGTGAATGTTAATGCAGGTTTTTGTGCTGTTATAATAAGTCAGCTTTGTACGGGGTTTTTTGGCGAAACATACAATCATGTCTTTTGTATATTTCGCCAAAAAACCATTAGAGGCGAGGCTTACCACTGGAGGTTTGAGGTTACGAGTTACAAGTACCAATGTGGTGCTTTCAAAGTATATCTTAGACATTACTGACATCGGTGAAGGAAAAATTGAGAGGACACCAGGACAAATAAAATGAATTTGACTCTGAAATCCTTAACCCGCCTTGAGCAAGCGTGGTGATTAATGCTCATGCCTTCTCTGTATGAGAAGAGGACTTTACCCTGCAGTGGGAGAGTAACAGGCTGGTATTATTATACAATAATGACGAAACTAATATGGAATATAGAAATAAAAATATGACACTATAATAGGCCGGCGATACTTAAATTGAAACTATTTCTATCTTTTTCTTTCTAGTAAACCTAGAAAAGAACTGACAAAAATAAGCGCTGACTTTTAGTTGGTCATTTTTTTATAGATAGATAGCTCGTTATACATTATAAATTAAATACATGCAGTTTAGGGTATAAACTATTTTGACATAGGTCTGTAACCTAGTTCTTATCTGTCACTATTCTTTTCTCTGACTATGTGACAGTCACATGTCAATTTTCTAATTTTAGATTAGTTTATGAACAAGGAGACTAACACCATTATTTATGTATTTAATAGTTTGAGCATACAAATGTTCCAGTGAACCTTTGGGTTTTGCAGACACAATCATTACCCGTATAATTTACTGAATCATCTGAACATCTTTTAAGCTTTTTAAACCCATTTGGGGAATTTAAAGGTGTATTAAATATGATTTTCTCATAAATCTCAAGCTCATCATCACTTTTTTTACTACTTAAACACGAAACCTCTTTGAATGTTCCAAATGATCTAATTTACCAGTCATGTAAATACGTCTCATTTATCCCACCATTTATACCACTGCTAATAGTAAGTAATTTGTATTTAAAAATGGCGTTAAACAGACGCCCAGCTAATTTCCGCTGCAGACCGTACCACTCATTCCTCTACGTGTCGTTTACGGCACGGCGGTGTTGATACACGCGGCGGTTCAAAGGCGCCGACCGCTTTGATCTCGCCGCTCACCCGACGCCATGACACTTTGTACACTCGCGTAAAAAAGCGCAAAACATTTTTAAATGTTAGTTTTTATTGACGCGAAAGTAATTGTCAATAATGTCAGAGTAATTAGCGTTTACGCAGTAAGAGTATGGTGACGGTAATTACTCTAGTTGATGACGAAACATTAAAATGTCGGGCATTTCGTTAAAAAACAATTTACGGTAGTTTTGAAAATTAATGTAGGGCAATATTTTACGGAGTGCCATGGAGCTTAATTGAAATGAAAGTAAAGTGGTTCCATTTCATACTAGTTCAGTCATTCAGAATAAATGTTTAATAAAGATAATGTAAAAAACTTTAAGAATTATTATAGTTATTACTTACTTAAAACTTAGAATATACGTGGGTTAATTAAATAACCTACTAAATAATAAATACTTTACGTTCATTCTTCCATTTAAAATAAATGTAATAAGTCACAACTCAAAAAATTATGTGTTCTTAAATAGGTAATATGAATGATGCCTGGGTAAAAATTTATAAATAATATTAATTTTATGTCAGTCAGATAATAAAAAAAATGAAACGTATTTTTTGGATCTTTTTTTTTCTGCTTTTTTTATATGAATAAATAAATAATTAGATAAAACGCATTAAAGTTCAGGAGTGGGGGCTGGCTGCGTCACAAGTGAATATAAAATCTACGTGTGACGCAGACGTGATAGCAACCCATTATCCAACTATGTTCAATTACCCAACTATATTCATTAAGCTCAGGTCTCTTTCCTTCCCTGGACATGATAAAGGAAGTGCTGGAAGTGAAACCTCAAATTATTATTAAGAAAGTAAGTATGTAAGTTAAGGAACAAAGCTGATGTTTGTAGTTTTACACAAATTCTCGTAGGAGTTACAGACAACCCAATATGCAGAGTCGGACAGGAGGACGAGACAGCAGCGCATGTGCTTCTCAACTGCCCAGTAACTGGTCACCGCATACCGAGCAAAGTACTTCGATAACCCAAGAACTCTCATATCGCTACAGGCCTTTCTTGAGGAGCTGGGGTAGATCGCATGGATATATTCCTACCCCACATGGAGATGCAGACACAGGCCTGATATACAATACAATCCACATTAATGCCACAAGAAATTTCACCACTTTGAAAGTCGGCTATCCAAACCTAACCAAACGAAAAACGACAAATCTGGTCTGGCCCGCATTAACCTTTCAAAAACATTAGTAAGTCTAGCCAATAAAATAAAATCTTCAACAAAACGCAGGAGCGGTCATCGCACTGTCGGCGACCGTCTCGCTGATTACATCCGCGCGGCTAAGTACCCACGACATCTAGCAATACATTTCCAGTATAAGCTGATATTGCATTCTAGAGGCTTACTGTACAAAAAGAAGTCAGCTTAAACTGGATATTTATAGTTAGATATGTCGGTGATGGCGAATTATTAAGGTTGTCTAGTTGATGCTCCACTGGCTTCAAGGTAAAAACACTGACGACCTGTCGTTTTAGGTGTTAATGATTTTGATATATTGTGAAGTAAGTATTTTGTCGTGGTTATTATTGAGTGTGTAGGAGGAGTTACTTGTCAGATGAATGGTTAGTTTACTGAAAGACAAGTTGTTAGTTGAGATGTTGACTTCTACAGAGATCGGGACATTTATCTAGAGGACAAATGAATTGCTGGGGAGTTTCTTGCGCCACTACTTCTTCTTCCCAGCTGAAATACTAAAAATTAGTGAAGGACGGGCGTTTTGGAGTACTGTCTTATGTCATGTAATTTTTGACTTTCAGATAGGTAGTACTAATTCTCAGCCTAAATTTAATAAATTAGTTTTAATTTTGATTTTTTTGAATGATCAATTTGGGAGACTCCTTATGTCCAGAAAAATATTCAAGCATAACCTTACAAGACGTAATTTCGGCTTTAGTTGAAAATAAATAAAAATAAAAAGAAAACTTAAAGGGTGGAGTATACTAGAAACTAGAGACAACTGAATTAACATTTTTGGAGTAAAAGGCACTGATGATATTGAGCGAATGTTTTAACTTTACAATAAATTACCTTCTAAGAATCTAGATATCCATCATCTGAGACATTAA
The DNA here is from genome assembly GCA_905147745.2 of Phlogophora meticulosa. Taxonomy (NCBI): domain Eukaryota; kingdom Metazoa; phylum Arthropoda; class Insecta; order Lepidoptera; family Noctuidae; genus Phlogophora; species Phlogophora meticulosa. The sequence goes on from LR990523.1 coordinate 1,232,683, forward strand.
TGTTTAAACTTGGATATCAATAATTAAGATTCGGCATCCTTCGTGTAGCCTAAGGACCATATCTATCTATACTATAAAGATTTTATTTGTTTCAATATGTTTGAAAGCGCAAATTTCTGGAATCACCAAAATGTTTTCGTTTATTTGATGAGTCAATTCTTGAGAAACCTATTTATTTATCATCATGCTGTGACTCTTAAAAGTGGGTAAACCGTAGAGCACAGCAGCTTTAATACTAACACCTCTGTCCTCGTCTGTACTCAGCCGATTTACATTACATAAAGATATCCATATTTTTTCCATGAAACGTGAGTAGTATGGTGGTACAGTCAAAGTCAATAATCTGAAGTGGTAAGGCAATGGGCAGATAAGCATCGTACAGTCGAGTGGAAGAGTGATTAACGTAGCCCCCGCCACTTTGAAGCGGCTGCACGTTGTCAGCTCGGATTAACGTCCGCTACTGAACTCTCGTCTACTTTTTTAGGGTTCCGCGCCCAGAGGGTGTCAACGTACCCTTTTACTAAGCCTCCGCTGTCCGTCCGTCCGTCTGGCAGCGGGCTCTATAATAAGTACACATTTGTAATGTTCACAGAACGAGAGTTTGTGTGGAAGATGATATGGCTAGAAAGGAGGTGACTTTTGTGATGACGGCAAATATAAATGTATGGAAGAAGAAGACATGCTGCAGACATGGGCAGGAGAAGGTATTCTTGCCGAGGTAAGAATGTAGATAGGTGACTGTTCGTAACATATCGAGACTCCTCCGTGCCTCGGAAAGCACATTAAACCGTCCGTCCCAACTGTCATTTGTAGATCTTTGAGAGTCGTCACGGGTAGTCAGAAGGCTGAAAGTCTGACAATCAGTCTTAACAGGGGGTATCGTGTTGCCCAGTTACTTAAAGTTCACAGAATGTGTATTTCCATTGCTGCTATTTAATAATAAATAATAAAAATAAAATTTATTTTAATCAATTCCAAATCATTTCTATTCAAGACAAACGTGATTTATTAAAATCATGTACGACGATACGAAATCCTTTGTATGAGTGTCCAACTCGCACTTGGCTAGTTCTTCACATAAATTTTTTGTTTGACCTTTTTGTGTGCGATGTTACTTCGATCGAACAAATTGTTATTTACTTAGGTACGCTTTGTTCTTGTTTTCGGAAGCGATTCCGATGAAAAATGTTCTCGGAATGAATCTGTACGATTTCATATTGTGTTGGCAGTTAAGTTAGTGATTGGTTCCGTGGAACAGGTGGTAAATATTAGTTATTAAAGTTTCCTGATGAAGAGAGGTATGACTGTACTGTTATTTAATTACTTAGTCAAGAGTTGGTACATGTAATAATAACAAAATATCACGTCTGTAGATATTCCGCTAGTTATGTACCTATGGAGCGAACCTATCGCCATCTACCGAGCACAAATCCAGACTCCGGGCGGCAACTAAGATTATCCAGATGGAAAAACTACTTTACTGCTACTGCTGCGTTGCTTTAATGTGGCACCGGGTACGCATTCCTTATCTGTTATGATGAATATATGCGAAACGGTAATTATTGCTTTTGCGGGTGGCTTGAAAAGTTTTGTGTTTTTGTATCTTGTTAATGTTATTTGCGTACGAAATGAAATGAAATGTTATTATCAATTATTTAGTGATTTGTATGAATACCTGCTTAGTTTGTGTGTCAAAGTTCATATAATACTATATTTTTAAGTTCCAAAATGTTCTCAAGTAAGTGAAATCCTTGTAATTTCTTATTGAGAAATAAATTTCTTTAACCATTACTTTACCCGACACTGAAATCAAACCCAGGAACTGCTGTTCAGTAATAGCACTTGTGACCACTAGACCAACGAGTCAGACAGTCTGACAGTGGTTAAAAACTTACAGTAACTACAGTGGCGTGCACAGAGATTTCAGACGGTATGCACAAAAAAGAAAACTTACCAGGTTCAGTTTGTTGTACCTACGGTAGGTACAACAAGCAAGTACCTAGGCTAAATTACCATGTTTTTTTTTAAGTATAGTTATTTATCATTTAGAAGGGCATGTATGTATGTACATTTGTTTTGGGATCACAGGGGATGCAGTGCTTATTTGCATGTATGTAGGGCACGCCACTGAGTAACATTACAGAATAGGTACAATACTCTGACTGATTCCCTTGTTAAAAAACTAAAAAGAATAGAAATTTCTTTCTTATCGACATTACGAGAAAAGGACGCTCCAAGATAATAAAGATGATATTCAATATAGATAAAAATATCTACCTATTGAGACTACCTACATAATTATTTATGTAAAATGGAGGAATACTAAATAAAAACGAGGACACTTAGGAGTCAAAGTGTCAGTTTTAATGTAATTCGTTACTTGTTTATTGAATAATATATTAGGTTATAAATAAACATTATATTAAAATGTCTGAGTAGACCTAGACGATTACTGACAAATGCGTGAACTGACTGGATGTCAAGTCCACTAAAATCTGTTGTTCTTTCCAAAAAAAACCATCTCAGACACTATTGGCCATGGTGTCATATGATGGTTCTATCCAAAGTAATAATTTTACCAATAGACTGTTACCCCTGTTGCGGAAGGATCGTACGTTCCCGCGACCCCCAGCTTAGGTGTGAGACGGAACACCGGGGTGGTTTTTAGTCAGTAAGAGTATGACAGACCTCTTCGTCCCCCCAGGGCGGAGGATTTCCATGAGGATTTTCCAGCCCAAAAAAAAAAAGACTGTTACCCCTGAATTGATTACGGTGTTTCTTTTCAGAGTTCCTAGTCAGCTAGAAAACATCGACCTCATGTAGTTTTAATTTTATTTTACAACGTGTAAGTGTATTTTAACACTCATCTACAGAATCATTTTTTTATTTTTATTATAATACCTCATAGGGTTCATACCCCCAAAGTACCCTGTTCCTAATGGAACAGGGTGTAACGTTCCTCATCCGCCGTTGAAAAGAGAGAATCCTCCGACCAGACGGGTGTTGTATCTGGTGGGCTACTGCCCAACGATTGATGTCGGATTCTTGTATACTTAAATGTTCAATCGCTCGGATAATTTTAATATCGCGATGTAGGATACGTCAGATTTAGTATGTATATGGCGATATATATTTTGCTACATACCTATTTAGTCTGTGGTATTGACAAAAATGTCATTTTCACAATAAGCTGCGTGTATGGAAAAATGAAGTGCATCACATGCCTCACACATCGCTAGAAACATATTACCGTACAAAGCGTCAGTTAAAGTACTCATCACAAGTACTTAACCAAAAAACATGAAAAAAAAAACAAAAACCCTTCACGGCACTCTGTTTTCTCACCCAAAATAAACATATCAATTTATACCGTGGAAAGTCAAACAGTTTTAATTTAATGTGTTAAAGAAAAAATAATGTTCTCCAGAGCTTTTGATATGTAAACATTTTGGACGTTAAAATCCATTAGATGAAGACAGGCTTTAATGTTCTGGGACAGATTGACAAACAAGTGCCGGCGATTGGGGGCGAGGGGAGAGAGGGGGACGGCACACTTTTTAAGTTCGGAAGGAAAAATGCGAATTAATAACGACTTCTTTTCTCTGGTCGCTTTGAATCTAACCTGACGTTTTAGGCTAGGTATTTTTCAATTAGCTGTGATGTTTACGTAGTCTATGGCACCTAAATGATATTTATTTCGTTTTAGATTCTTTTGGAATTTTAGTCATGCACCTACCTTATTGATTGGCCTGAAACTTGCAATTTTATAAATAAAGGACTGTTTTGATCTATAAACCATCTCAATAAACAATAGACAACTAGTATGTAAAAGCTTCTAGTAATTTATTTTCCTACAGATTAAAAAAGAACAAAAACCTGTTGGCATAATGAAACGTGTTCCTCGCTCTATATTTTCTCGCGGCACGTAAAAGGAGGACTACTGATTGACATTGACAGCCTGTCACTTTGACAGTTAAGTTTTTGACAGCGAAGCTCTTTAATGACACTGCCTTTAATTGTGTATTCAAGTGCTTTTATAACTTAAACCAGTAAGCAATACAAAAAAAGTATAAGTTATTGTTCTAATCTGAAAATTATTGAGATTTGTTACAGATGTGTGAGTGTATACTGCCTCGTTGGTATAGTGGTCGCAAGCTCTATTGTTGATAATGAGGTCCAAGATTATTGAATCCTGGACCTTATCATCAACCCAATAAAATTACGCAACCTGGGATTTAAACATAACTGGCGAATTGTGAGTACTATAAAGGAATACCACTGCTTTACCCTTATCTAATTATGCCAACATAGCAGTTCATTAATGGCCATAGACAAGCCTCTTTCAAATAGTAATTTATTGTACCTTCTAGAAATACGTAACCTCAGGTGCCATATTATATTTATAATTTAAAATATTAATATTTGCTGCAAATATGATGGTTTTGTAAAAACCGGATATGAAAAAATAATTACCAAAAATAATTTCGTGCCCAAGGTACCTATACTCATGGTTTTAAATGTTGTAGTATTCAGCATTATTGTCACACATAGAATTTAAACAACATGCAACGTAAAACAGAGCTGCAATTGGAACACAACGTATTAAATTATAAATACCGCGACTACATTGAAGTAATCAATCTTTATGTGACGATCTTTTTCTTTCGGCTTCTTTAATCCACGAGTTCCACGACCACCAACAATTCTTTACACAGATAACTACTAACCACACTATTACTTCCACAAAAAAGCTGTGTGACGTCACCGGAAGTCGGCGCCGCCATAAACATCCCCTGTTTACGAGTTCACCCCTTCTGATAACGGCATTGTGTCTGATAGTCTATGGCAGGATCGTGACGTACTTCCGGTGCAGTCGGAATAGGTAATATGTCAAGGTAGACAGAGTGGTGAAGGAAGGAGTTTGTTTTTTTCTATAAAGAGGCTTATGTATCAATCGGGTTTTGGTAGTAGTATTTTTCTAAGCAGATTTTAACATCTTTAGGCGCGTGTTTTTTAAATTATCTGTATAATTTTGACAACTGTCAATATTTTATTACAGTCACAGATCTGCCTAGAAGCTCCTATAGTCAGCAACGGGAAACTAAGAATTACGAAAAATTGTTATTATACTAAACAGTTTAAGTTCACTGAAAGCGTTCAGACCAATTCTCGATATTAAAAACGTTCAAAAATCTAGTCGCTAAGTATCTCATCTCAGCTTTTATTATTTCAATTATTTGACAAATTGACGAATTGACGACACGGTTGTCGCAGTTTCTGAGCGATCGACTGCAGCGCCGCGTATCGTGGGTTCGATTCCCGTGCGGAACAATATATATTTGTATGGCCTATAGGTAGTGGTTCCGGGTATGGCTGTTGTGTATATGACTTTAGATGTTTGTAAACGCAACCACGACACGGGAGAAATTCCTAGTGTGAAGAAACATTAAAAAAACAAAAAAAAATTGTAGATGAATTGGACGTAATTTTGTCAGATTAAGACTTGAGACTTGAGATTAGAATGCAAACCCCCCGCACCCTATGTAGCTCTTAAAGTTATAATTTGTAAGTTTTTATGGTGTAAATTAAAGAGAGAGACTCTATTATATTCAAATGTTTTAAAAAATGCGGGAATTGTCCCCCGCTCTGTTCAAATCGTATATTTCAATGCAAAAGACATGGCCCTCCCATGTCATGTTTTTAGCTAATAGCTGTATTGCATACAGCCTTATATCGAATCAAATTGATGAAATTACACTCCATTAAATCGTTATTTCCACCTGGGACACTCACACGACTTCATTTTCCACGTAAAACGATTGTAACAATGTCAGTAACGATACTTAAAAGCTCTTTTGAAAAATAAATCAAAAGTTGAGATTATAAATTGAAATCCTCAATATTTTAACAATAAATTATCAAAGATTATTACCTAAAAATATGTACAGACAAGATAATCCTGTATAAGTTTCAAACATAAATAATTAACGCTTCCAAAATTTAAAACAGATGCGGTCTACTCGTTGTTAAATATGTTAAATATAGCAAGTCACAGTGTATCTAAGAAAACAAACAGCACGTTGGTTAACCGTTATTTCTGAGCATAAATTCGTCTAGTAGTTAATAAGCTAGGCTCTTAATTGGTGTCGTAAATATTGTATGTAAAACAAACAAGCTGTCCGTCTGTGGATCATTGGAGGAGATTATGTGCGAAGATATGTGTAAAAGTGCCACATTTTTATACCAACACAGTAGTTATAAACAAATGGAATAGGTGCAATTTATGTATTTTATGTAGTGACCGACCGAAGCTACGTTTTCGTTTTCAGTCATTTTCGGCCAAAAAATCATGGTTCGGCCATATATTTTTTTTCCATATACTAACCAGATCTTCGGACAAACCAAAAACCAGAAATTCGTAAACTGTCGGGCGTCATTCGGCCTTCTTCGTAGAGTTCGATGTTAGAGATACACATTAAAATGTGTCCTCTAATGGAATTATCGAGTTTCATTTCTTTAAAAGCCGAAAATTGCTCTTTCTCTCCGATGTAAAAAAAACAAACTTGATTTCAGTGTACACTAGCGCAGATATCAATATGTTTTAACGTCTTCATTATTTTTTTCGTTCTCGGCCTAAAATACGTCTAAAATTTTCTCTTGCGACAAATGTTTATACGATCTACAAAGACTTGTTCCAGGTGTTCTGAGTATTTGCTATGTATAATAAAAATATATATCTATGTAATGTATTGTATTAAGTATATCAGTCATCTGGTACCCATAACACAAGTTCTGCTTGGCTTGGGGCTAGATGAGGCTGTGTGGATTGTCCAGCATTATTATTATTATTTTTTTAATTTAATGCCGAATCTCCTTATTCGTTTTGATTTTCGGCTACAAATTTGCTTTTGTCCAGCACTAATTTTATTGCACAGGAGTGCAAGTATTTCTTTTAAGTGTTAAAGTTAGTATGCCAGGAAAGTGTAAAGATGTGGGAAATTAGAAAATATTGCAGTTCGTGTAAATACAACATCAACGATGTGGGAGGGCGGACGTAGTTGCCAAGCTGCTTGCCTAGTTTAAAGACGATGTCTTTATTTAAAAGAAACAAGTGCATTTTAGTACGGTGGATTTTATTATATAATTTGGTGATTATCTTTAAAAAGGTCAGGTGCGTAGTAGGTACTTCAAACCCGGTATATGACCCGAAATAAAAAGATTATGAAGGGATCGTAACATTGTGGCGTTCTGTAGTTTCTGCCTACCCTCTCGGAAAAAAGCCCTGAGTTTATGGAAATAAATAATAAATAAATAAATAATGCTTGACAATCTACTACACAGCATCATCTAGCCCCAAACTAAGCAGAGCTTGTGTTATGGGTACTAGATGACTAATATACTTAATGCAATACATTAATTAGATAGATATTTTATTTTTATCATACATAGCAAATAACCAAACCAAATCTTTGTAGATCGTACTAACATTTGTCACAAGGCGGGAATCGAGCCCGAAACCTCTTGCGTCGCAGGCGGACCTTCGCCCGCCGCGCCACATCGGTCGTCACAATAAGTAGGTAGGTAGACACGATCATGCTTTCCGTTCCAAGACTGTTTGAACCAATCGGTTCATGGTAATGACGTGCACATAAGATTTTTTTTCCTTTTACTTTGAACTTTTTAACGAAACAACGAGAAAAGGTTTCTCATTCATCATCTGCCTTTTCACAAATATGTTGGGGTCCGTTTCCAGCCTTCCCGGAAAACGATTTTCATTATGAACGTAATAATTCATTACTTCATATCGTGAATTAAAGAGATACTTGCGGGGCTTTCGGATAACTAATTAAGTTAAGCTATGCTTGTCAAGATTGATCTCTCTCTCTAAATACAGATATCCCTCCATGCCACAGAAAGCTCGATTGCACATTCCCGGCTGCTATTCGTGAATCCTTGACTATCGTTTGGGTCGTGGTATCACACTTTTACAATATATAAAATAAAAGTTTTTAATAGGTACTGTTTATTTTTGTATACCCACAATCAAAATTTATCTCCTTTCTTTGAGTCCATCCAAAGCTGATCTGTAAAAGTTCGCCCTGTGCGATAAGACCAGTACAGTACAGTACAGAGGCCAGCACATCAAGATATGTACCTTAATGTGTCAAATATCTTTGATAGATTTTAAACTTTATCAAAGAAATAAGCTTCATGTTCAATTGTAATTGTAATGTTACTGTTTGTTGTATGTGTTCAATTGTATTGTTGTTATGTGTTGTGTATTGTAATGTGTGTTGTTGTGTAATGTGGTTGTAATTGTTCATATTTTATTTTATAATTTAGTGTACCTACAATACATTCATTAATATGAATTTAATCAGAAATCAAATCTTACCTTTTCAAAAAAGAACTGACACTTTCCGCCAGATGTCATCCTCAGTAGTGACCTAGCACCACTTATTATGTTCCTTAAAATAAATGGCCCATCTCCATGATCTCTTCTGTGTCTCGTGCCAGACGTCTGACATCGGGAAAATAATATGGCTGCCTTTACCCAATAATCCTGTAAAAACATATCGTAATGTAGCCAGACGAAATTCTGGGAATATTGGCCGTCACTTTTGCCTATACGAACTACTAACTACATTATTTTTCTCTACATAAACTCGTAGCAGAACTAATATTATTTCTTTGTTTTCTATTGCCTATTAACTTAAACACAACATCACGCCTGTATTCCCTGAAGTCTTAGGCAGAGTTTTACCTACAGTGTACCCACATTTACTCTGCTATAATTGAGTACCATGTAAGCAAGGCAAGCCCATTGACATTACCCGGGACTCCTGGCAGCTACCGATCAAGAATAGCTGCAGACGGAAAAACCTAATTACTCATTGCTCAACCCGGGAATCGAACCCAAGACGTTGCGACACTGGCGACTAAGGGACGCCCCCTCTTTTATATTAGTTTTCCTAGAAATTATGTCATGAGCCGCCCTGTCGACTAGAGGCATACCTCGACTCACAATATGTGTCTAAAATCGCCTACCCTGCAACCTGTCCCCCACACAAGCGTAGTAATTAGTGCTTGTGCCTTCTCTGTATGAGGGGAATTTGCCTTCCGGTGGGATAATAACAGGCTGTTCTTATTAATTATGAACGTTATGAGTTAGGAATCTTGGCGCCACCTTCCATATTCAAAATCTAGTTGTCATAACACAATTAAATTCATCCAAAATAATATTTTTATAAATTAATTTGATTGGCAGATGCTTCTCCTCAAAGTTATGTCAAACTGACAGACGTTCAAATACACAGTTGAAAAGTAATCTAATGGAATTTTCATAAATGAAATTTTGTTTAAAAAGAAATCAGTTACGTACATAAAATATATAAACATAGTAAATTACTTTCAATGTCAAATTATGCAATGTGTTGATGTTTCTTAAAATGCTAGAATTTTTGGGTTCCTTGGGCTATCTAGTTGGGGAATAGTGAGATAAATAAAAATCAAAATTACGGTAAAATATGATGGTTCTTTTAGTGGTAGAGGGTCCTTTTAAACTTGTTTTAAAGGTAAATGGATACCCACAACCATGGTGAATAATAAATATTACACTAAAAGTAAACGTAATAGTGATCTCCGAAGTATTAATAAAATAATAAAATAATGAGTTTTGTAGTTGATTGAACATAAAAAAAATATTCACAAATAATGACTAATTAATACTTGTAACAACTTTTAACCATAAACGGTTTAGATTTATGGTTTTCGCGTAGTCTCCACTACATCATCAACCCTTTCCAAATATTGCTGAGGTCGACTTTTAGTCAAATCGGAGACAGCTAAATACCATTTACACGGACCGACTTTGTTTTATTGGGACTAGCCCGCCACACTATTCCCAAACCACTGCAACTCCTGAAAACCAAAATCAACAGTGGCGACCACCAGAAAAGCGTCGAGTCAATGAAGCTCGACGAGTCCCGGAGAAACGATTTAACTGTCATTAATGAGAACAGCGGAGGAGTTCGAAAAAATCATAATTTCCACTTGCCTGTCTAACTTCCACCTCCCAGTCACAAGGTAACGCAACACTCTTAAATAAGACTGGATATCAGATCTACAGGCTTCCGACTACTCGTAACTACTGTCAAAAATCTACAAATGACAGCCGGGACCAACAGCTTAAAGTATTTTCACCTATCCACTGTCTGACCTCGATAAGCATAACTTGACCTCCAATCAGCCTATGCGGCTGCCAATATTTAGCTACAAGCCCCTCTCCGCATAAACCCGAAATTATCACTGAGCAGAACCCTCATCACAAAACGCAACACACCTAACCAAAACTAACACACAACATAAATTATTATAAAGAAACCGTAAACCATTATTTTTACTCCCGTTTACGTTCCCGCCGAAACATATTTCGTTATAACACGACTATAAAACTAATATTTTACGAGGGCCAGTAACTCTCTGCCGATGGTTTATTACAATTTACAATGTTTCCATTGACTCCACAATATCTAGTGGTTATTCATAAATCTGAAAGAGAATTGTGTTTAGGTACATCAGCTGATCGTATATCAAACGTCTATTTTCATTCGGCTATCAACATACGTATTTTTCAACTGGTTATTGTGGCAAAGATTAAGGTTAGGTACACAGATGCGCCATTAATGTTTCATTAGTTTCGCTGGTTTATAAATTAGCGGGGAATTTAGTGTTTTCTGTTTTGGCTGCTCGTTTTCCCACACATAATTAAACTGGGATTTATTAGATTGGTGGTTTTTTGGGATTTTTAGATGCAGTATATTGTGAATTTATTTATTATACAAACTAAGCAGAGTATCTATTACTAGTTCTGATAAAGCGAAATCTTTGAGGCGATTTGCATAGTATCATGATTATCAAGACCAAACATCCTCAGCCCACGTAAGGGATTTGATTTCATATCCCTTACGTGAACCAATAAATACACTACAGTACTGCAGAAAGAAGGACGATCATGAAAGATCCTTCACCCGTTAGGTACCACTAAAGACTTTCTACAATTTAGCTTCTTCCTGCCCTCATCCCAATTTACTTAAGTTCTGCGCAGCATGTCTTCTTCCTCCAAAGATCTCTATTTGCCGCCATCTCAATAACCACGGACTTTCTAGCCATGTCTTTCATACAATCCGTCGGTGATTTTTTAGTCCTCTATTCTTATGACCGTTCACAATAATAGGTTAGTGTCCTTAATAATTCTGTTTAGTCCGAAAATTGGATTACTCAAAAATACTGGACACGTATTTTTTCTTTTGTCACGTGAACCAAAAATGACGACGGCGCGTGACTTCACACCGTGCTACACTTTTAACGTAACAGTGACGTCACAAGCCCCTTCTCCTGAACTTTGATGTACTATATCATTGTCACTTTTTATTGATTTGAGTAAGCAAAAAATACTTGTCCAATATTTTTTGGTAATCTTACTGACGGACTAAATAGACTTTCCTCACGACATTTTGCTCATACATGCATTAAATGACCACCCATTCCCACACAACTTCTTTGTCATCGGCGCTACTTTGAGACTTCCTCTTACATACTCATCCTATCAATTCGCGTAACACCACACATCCCTCTTAGTATTCTCATCTCAGCGGCATGCAATTGCCTTTCATTCATCCTTTTTGTGGCTCAACATTCTCATCTATACAAGACAGCTGCAGGCCTTACCATTGTTTTAAAGACCTTTTAAATTGATGGATGAATAATATTGTCACAAAGAAGTTACCTGTAGCCTTAACATACCTAGTTATTAGTCAAACAAAATTAGTTACTCCTACGTAATGTAGAGGCGCTTTTTCAATCTTAGTACAAATTGTTGGCGTTTTTGGTTAGTAAATTTCTTTCAAGAAATTCGTGTCAGTTAGTACTACTGGTCAATTAGTTAATATAGAAATGTACTCTGCATGCATTTCTTACCAAAACCAGAACAATTACTCAACAACCTTTCTCCAAAGCAAGGACCGTCGCATCTCCCACTATAATCACGTAAAACATCTCAAGTAGCCACCCCGTACGTATAAATCGTATTATTATCTCGATCACAACTCGTACATAAAACGGACGGTAGCCGCACGTTATCGCACGGATCGCGACGATATTTACACTCACAACCGGCGATTACTATCGACACTATTTGTTGTGTGTCGTCTTGGGGGACACACTGAGAGGAGATTCGAATAGTTGAGTTTTAATTATTTTATTTAAGCAGGTGCGTTTGAAGGATAATATCTACATATTTAATTTTATTCTGCTGTATAGAGATGTTATTAATACATTGATCAATTCCATTTATCTTTCTGAAGAAAAAATGTGCTTTTTGATTGACTTATAATTTTTGGACTCGTGTTCGCTTAAAGGCAATAATAGGCTCGCCCATATTACTGGCGAAATATGTGTAGTGTACACCTCTATGTGACAGCTAATATTTTTTATTAAATTACTCGTAAGAAATCGAAAACAAATACATCAAAAGTCTGTAATATATTATCAAACTGGTTTTAAAATCTTCCCTTTTAAGGTTATCCCTTCAATCCCATCAAAAATCAAAATCAAAATCAAAATTCATTTATTCAAATTAGGCTGAGAATCAGCACTTTTTGAACGTCAAAACGTTTAGATAAGACAGTCCCTCAAAACGCCCACCCTAGTGTTTTTGCTGGGAAGAAGAAGTGGTGGAACTAACTCCCCAGCAACACGTCTGTCTGATAGTTTGAAGAACTTGAAGCTATGTCAAAAAGTAATAATTAAGTCAGTCATCTTTATACATCATTATTTTAAATAATTTGCTACATTTTAGCTAGCACACACCAATATGCCAAAATAAATAAATAAAAACATAATATATACCAAAATCGACGGTTAACTCAAGCAAAGCCTGCTAAACTGAATGCATAAAAAGCCTCCAAGGCAGTCCAAGGGCGTGCCCGCTGACATGTGCAATGCTGGATTAAATATATAGGTAAGAGACTAAAGTCACTAATCATAAACTAGTGATAAACTAGGACCAACGAAGTAAATAAAGTAAACATTTAATTGATATTACAATAACAAAAAAAACTATGGCCAACAAGACGACCAGTCACCAAATAGACGTTAAACTTCATAAGCGACATGCGTTAAACTTTCTTGTGTATGTGTGCGTGCGTGTTTGTGTGTGCACATCCGCTGCCAAACAGCAGCTACAGTAAATGCACGAACAAGTGATGGATTGCAGTCATCAGAACATAATTTATTTCCAGCAGTAAGCCTGCAAGCAACCTGGAATGACAATCAGTACATTAATCTTATCTTATGCATCATCAAGATTAGCATTGGACCAGCCGAGAATTCAACATCGGTTTTCCTTGACTTACATTTTATAGAAATAATGTGGATTGTTTAAATATATGTTGGACTTGTAAATTAGATTATATCAGTACTATCATGGTTGTATGTATTATGCAATCTTATTTATATGATACAGAAAATATGTTATGATTTCTACATTTTTTTGTACCTTTTTAATGGGTCGCTTTGTAATTTATCTACAATTTTTATCTTAGATAAATTACAGGAAAACAAAAATATAATAACACAAAATTTCGTTTACTTAGTGACATATTATTTTTTCCAGCTCTTTTGATTTAAAAACCAAACAACTGAACTGATTTTGATAAAGTTTCTATGAGTCCAATTGGAAACAATATTCATTCACATGAAAAAGAATTTTGCTTATCGGGTATGGTATGGCATAAATGGCAATAAATAAATTTGAAATTTGAAAATAAATGGCGGAGTTATGAGGTAACAAACACAAAAAAATATATAATCAAATTGCCAACCTGCCTCGTTTTTTTGAAGTATGTTAAAAACCACAAGTACTAAAGTACAATATAGAAGGATGGCACGAATTTTAAAATACGGGGAGGAAATTTGTTGCTCGGTGTGTCCCCAACTTTCCTTAAAACACCCGAGGTGTCGAGTTACACGACAAAACTTGTATAGTTTTCGAGTTTTTAATGGTGAGAGAATGATCTCGATACGATCACATACATCGAATAATTTGATCGATAAAAGGAGGCAGGCGCGTTGACACACTCATTTCCACTTTGAATAAGTATAAAATTTAAATAAGTATTTTTATTACGTTTAAAATGTTATCTAAGAATATTCTGAGAGTAATAAATTGTTGGTTTCGCAATAAAATTTTAATCTGATAGGAAAGCGTGTGAAGTGGTATGAATTGGTGCTTTTACCCTACGTAGGGCAGATAAATGTTGGTAGTAGTAGTAGTAGTACCAGCCTATTACTGTCCCGCTGCAGGGCTAAGGCCTCTTCTTATACAGAGAAGGGAGAGAGAGAGAATCAATCACCACGCTTGCTCAACACGGGTTGGCGATTTCAGACTTATATTAATTATATAAGTCCATGTTTCCTCACGATGTTTTCCTTCACCGATGTCAGTGATGTTCAAGATAAACTTAGAAAGTACATATGAATTGAAAAACTCACATTGGTACTTGCCCAGGTTTGAGAGGCAAAATGTTGGTATTATGGAATTACTTAATATAAAATAAATAGCGTCGTTGGTCTAGTCGCCAGCACTACAGCTGAGTATGAGGTCCTGAGTTCGATTTAGGGTCGGCCAGTTATAATGGGTGTTTTCATCTGGAATTTCTCAGTAGCAGCCTGTTCTCTGGACCAGTCAAAGGCGTACTGTAGATGTAAACCTCTGTCCAAACCTTCAAGAAATACAGGCGTGATGTTATAAGCTTGATCTGAATCTGTCTAAGGAAAATGCAAGTTTTTATTTAAGAATTAATAACTAAAGAAATTAAAAGCTCAGAGAAAAGAGGAAACTTGGTCCTTTAGACTGAAAAGAAAAAAATCAAATACTGCACATAGTGATGCGTTAAGGTATTGATCCCGGGTGGTAGCCCGAAAGTATGATAACTAGTTTTACGAACGGTTATTGTGTAAGCATTTAAATCGGTTACGAAAGCCAGATAGGCATTTACTTCATATAATATATTGGTATTCACCTGTACTCAGTCAGACCGGAAGCTGACCCCAACATAGTTGTGTAAAGACTAGGCAGATGATGAAACGTTATACGTACGCTGAACATTTTTCAAAGTTCTTAACATTTAATGTGCATCACGGAAGTAATTTGTTTTCTTCACTCGTCGAATCTATGGATCGCTATCATAACTATCTTCAAAGTAAAACAAACGCAGCACGATACAGTTTTTATGTCAACGAACAACAATAAAAATAAATTGACTCTGAACGAGGACTTAATCGCTCCCCACCATAATGTCAAACAAATTAATAAAAATAAAAATGTCAACGCTCACCACACAAAAACTGACTTCAAATCAAATGGATATTATATAGAACGTCGTCTATGCGCACAGTATCGCGCTTTTTATGAGCAAAACATTGACTCCGCTACTTATCATTACCACAATGTAATGACTGTTCGGACACCTGTTTAGGCAATATTCGACTTTAACACAATGTGATAAGTTTCCATTGTTGGATATTCATCACGCAACCTATTTTAGTTTTTCTGTATGCTTCAACAAACATAACTATTCCTATCAAAAATAAAACGTCAATGTATAAGCAGCCTTATAATTCGGGCCATAAAGTCCGCTGATAGAATGCGGGGTGTAAACGTAAAATGGCGTACATATAAAGGGGATCTGACACGATCATATAAAACGGTGGATATGAGCGTATAAAAATTCTTGAAGCGACGGTCTATCGTCATTATATTTGTCAAGTGTCGAGCGGTAGCGCGGTGGGCACAATTTAAATGATAATTATAACGTGACGGGCGCAGGCGGCCGCATTCTGAAGGAGTGGCCCCTCCGCCGGCGGGGAGCGGGTTAAATACAGTTCTGGAGAAATAGAAAACGAATTTAATTGGCTCGAAAGGACAAGGGGTTGCAACACGGAAGTCGTAATGGGGGATAATTATCAAGTATCGGTGATGCTACCTAGTATTTTGTCATCCTACATTGTATTTTAATTGATAGTTGGATGTCTGGCAATATGTTAAAAAGTGGCGACATGTTGCATTTTTCACAGAAAACTAATTAAACAATTAAAAAGAAACGCAGTTGTAAATAATGTTTTTTGCTGATTTAAAGAAATGATAAGTTAAACGAGTACTGGCCGAATGGGAAATTATTACCATAAGATTTTAAGAACGTTTGGTGAAGATTAAAATAAAAGCATTATGGAAAATACAACTCATAAATACAAAAAATACAACATTTTGTGTTTAAGGAAACATTTAAAACAAAACTAGCGATCATCAGTCCTTCAAAGTTTTAGCATGCATAGCACAATTATTGAAATAGGTGAAAACTGTGACCAACTTACATGACATCTAAGCTAAACACATATCAAGGTCTAGTTGTGAATAACAAAACATTATCATCGGACAAGACAGTCCCAGTCTATAGCAGAAACACTGAAATCTGTCAGAATTAACACAAATTAACACTCTCAATCTCTGTCTTCTCGCGACACGTCGTCACTCAGACCCCAACCCACTGACGGATAAGGACATATTTATGTGCAACATATTTTTTTCAAAAATATTTATGTTGGTTCGTGTATAGACGTTTGTGCGTGTCCGACATACATACATACATACATACATCGCAGTTTGTTTTTATATGAAACGCATGTTATGTCAGTGTGTAATTCTGCATTTTTCATGGCGCGTTGCTCGAATTGTTCCACTGTGTTCGCACTCTTGTTTCGAGTATTTTTATTGAATTCATTAATATTACTGAGCTATGGTTATCAGGAATTGTTATGAGATATAATTCCTATGGGTTTAATTTATATTTCCTCTCGAGTAGAGTTGGTACTGTAAAAAATTGGTGTGTGGTCTTAACGTTCGATAAAGCCAAGTCTTGGTAATTTTGACAGCATGGTTGGCGCAGTGGCTGAGTGTTAGGCTGCTCCGCTGCACGTCGCGGGTTAGATTCCCACGGAACAAATATTTGTATCCTATAGGTAGTTGTTCTGGGTCTGGCTGTTTGTGAATGTGAGTTTAAATGTTTGTAAACCAGCCCACGATACACAATAAATTCCAAGTGTGACACAAAAAACAAAAAAATACGTACAAAGACTTACTTATGTGAAGTTCTAGTAGCTGTGAAAACTACTATGCAAGCATAAACATATCTTCGTTAAAACCAAACCTTCGAGACAGACATAGAATTTACCTTACCCCTGTTATTCTATTTCCCTGTGGAGGTGGCAAAGAATCTTCTCCAATAACACCCAAACATTACACTTTTCCGTTCTAAAGAATAGTTGGGTACAGAGGCCAGCACATCAAGCTACCCAATATGTTAAATTTCTCTGATAGGTTTTCAACTTTATTGCAAAAGCATAAGGTTCATTTTCAATCGGTAAAATTTGACACTAACTTTTTAACTGGTAGTTTGATCTGCTGGCGCCTGTACATAGATTTTTAGGATGCCTGATTCCGGCACAGTAAAATATTATTATAGTCATCATGACTTAAGACGAGAATCACCCACTGCTGGGTATAGACCTCCCTTTCTTCCGTCATACTTTTCGGTTCATTCAGGTGTTTCCCGTGTCTTTAACTGTATCGTCATTATATTATCATACTAGCAACCACTTCGACTTCGTCTGCTTATCCTACATACATTATAGCCTATGTGTTATTTAGAATTATAAGCTATGATACTGTAAAGTTTCATCAAAATCTGCCCAATAGTTTCTGCGTGAGAGGATAACAAAAACACACACATTTCGTCAAACTTTCACATTTATAATATTAGTGGGATATCAGTAGGATTATAACAATGGAATATATCAGATCGAAAAACAAACTTCACCTCAAAGAAACGTCAAAAATAAAAAACTACCCTCCTAACTTCCGAACCAAAATCTCCGCAATCCATTTCCCATCGCAGAGATGCAAGTATAACTAGATCAAGTGTATCATGCTCCTTTCAAACTAACGTCAACTGGTGACAGCTCCAAATGGATAGCAGGAAAAAGGCTGACGATCCAAATCGCATACAGATAGTCCCAAATGTCGTTAGCTACGTATGCACGTGGCGCACGAAGCAATCTCTCGGACGATTTCGAAAACTTTTACCGCGACAATAGGTTAGACAGACTAGAATGAAATAGAAAAGAATAGCACATTAGTATGGTATCTTTATTGGACACCATCAAAACTTACTCATGAGTGACTCAAAAGTATAATATCTCAAACATATAGACGACCTATGTGGCGCGGCGGGCGAAGGTCCGCCTGCGACGCAAGAGGTTGCGGGTTCGATTCCCGCCTTGGGACAAATGTTTGTACGATCTACAAATATTTGTTTCGGGTGTTCTGGGTATTTCCTATGTATAATAAAAAATATCTATCTATGTAATGTATTTATTAAGTATATCAGTCATCTAGTACCCATAACACAAGCTCTGCTTAGCTTGGGACTAGATGATGCTGCGTGGATTGTCCAGCAATATTTATTTATTTATTTATATGCATAGAAATGAATGCAAGATAAAACTCAACAAATGATGAGTTTATAAGGCTACAATTACTAGTGAGTAATTGTAGCCAAATGATGAGTTTTATCTACAAGTATCGTAAGTGTACAACGACACAGAAGAGCTTGTGAAAGTAAAAAATAAGTAAAACTCGCGACACACCCTCATACTCCCACCCGACACTAACTCACACAGGGCACCTACTCACTCACACGGCACTCACACAAACGTAGCAATAATTTCACTAATTTAATTTAAAATTATACTTATTGTATTTTTATTTCATACTCGTAAGTTTAAATCACTTGCTAAGCATTAGTTTGGAACAACTTAACCCACTTGGAGTCGGGCGTTGGTAGCTGCGTCTCAGTGTTTTACTTTTGCAGCTGTCTTCGTATAGACTACGTTCCTACTGTATTTTGTTTTTGTTCCAAATAAACGAAGGTGCTACAATGTGCGACTTCTCGCTATAAACGACCTCTTGCAAGTTGATAGGTCTTGAAAAGGTAAGAGTTTACTGTGAAAATAATGAACTATTTGTATGTCAGAGGATTCTTTGTTTCGTTTAGAAAATTCTTCTTCCTTTTCCACTATTTCTTATATTATCAATCGAAAGGTCCCTGCAGTCTTGTATGGATCAGAATGTTGGGCCACAAAAGGGAAGAATGAAAGGCACGCAGCTGAAATGAGAAAGCTAAGAGGGATGTGTGGTGTTACGCAAATGCATAGAATAAGAAATGAGTATGTACGAGGAAGACTGAAAGTTACACCGGTAACTGAGAAGTTGTGTGACAATCGGTTTTTACTCAAAAACTCTTTCACAATAGGACTTGTGATGCGGAACTGATGGGATCCCCTTTCCTCCACATTCTTTGAGTACGAAAATGGAGGGTTACAAGAGAGAGACCAAAATATCGATGGATGAATGGTGTGAAAGAGGATACGGCTAGAGTGGAGGTGAATATTGAGATCACAGCAAATAGAGATGTAGAAGAACAAAACATGCTACACCGAACAAATAAATTGGGATAAGGGAGGATGATGATGAGTAGTATGTCAGGGGATTCCTTATTTTCGTAAGCAAATTATTTTTCATTTGTCCACTATAATTGTCTGATATTATCAACTCACGAGTAAGTTAATACTAGCCTATTACTGTTCTACCTCAGGGCAAAGCCCTCTTTTAATACAGAGAAGGTACGAACATTCATGACATGCATGCTGTTAAAAAAAAGAAATTTCAAAATAAAATCAATGAATGGACTTTTGAATTTTTTGATGAAGATTGTCTTGTAATTATCATCTGGTATTTACTACACGAAGTTTCTTCAGAATAAAGTGACCAATTTGTTATTGAAAACATCATAATTCTAGCAGTCCTAATCCAACAGAGCTATCTTACATAGTGCGATTCCCTCATCTAAATCCAACCGTTTAGAAACCTGTACAGGTCACAACTCACAATTAATAATAGATCACATGGTCCTTGGAGCACAGCCCTACGTGTAATTGGTATTGGCTGCGAACAGGCGGAGACATATCAATTAAAATAGCGCGGCGCTCAAACATGTCGGCCACCGCATGTCGAGGTGTGCGGCCAAGAAACGGTGGATGCGGCACTTTATTATTTACGTCTTTATGTAAGGCGTTTGGTCTGATCTTCTTTTAAATCTTGAAGTGTCTGATTGTAATGTCCAAACAACAGCTTGTATCTTAATATATATTAATTACGTGTCACGTTGTTTGTTCGCTATGGACTCGTAAACTACTGAACCGATTTTAATAAAATTTTGCACACAGTGTGTGTTTTGGTAAAACTTAAAAGATAGGACAGTTTTAATTTCGATTATAATTATTGACCTCAATTTTTTTTTATTGCAAATTAAATGTTTTCCTATAATAAGTTCCATACATTTTTAACAGATGGCAGTGTGACTTAACTTTTGAGGCGGTACGAAGTTCGCCGTGCTACGAGTAGCTAGTATGTATATATAATAAAGTTTATACAATAGTCATCATATCAATAAACGCAAAAAAATGTCAGTCTGCTTGTTTGAGGTAATCTCCAAGATAGCTATACCGATTTCAACGGGACTTTCATTGGCGGCGAGCTAGTGTTAAAAGGACTAACTTGGGCTATTTTGTTGTAGAAAAAGAATTAGGGTTTGCGTACTGTGTCATAAATGACACAGTCCACATAATATAAATAAATAAATAAAATAAATAATGCTGGACAATCCACACAGCATCATCTAGCCCCAAGCTAAGCAGAGCTTGTATTATGGGTACTAGATGACTGATATACTTAATACAATACATTACATAGATAGATATTTTTTATTATACATAGCAAATACCCAGAACACCCGGAACAAATATTTGTAGATCGTACAAACATTTGTCCCGAGGCGGGAATCGAACCCGCAACCTCTTGCGTTGCAGGCGGACCTTCGCCCGCTGCGCCACACAGGTCGTCAATATGTGTTGCGATACCTGGACTATCAACCGTCGCTAATGACTAATATTAGATGCAGCAGCGTACTCGTGAATACTTATATTCTAGTTTTGAACCGAGGTTTCACTCACTCCTAAGGGTACTAGCGTGATATTAAATAGCCTTTAAACTTCTTCAATAATTGGGCTATAAAATGCCAAAACAATGGATTTTTTGTCGCTTTCGCAAGTCAGAATCTCGAAATCCTGACAATCAGTCTTACTAAGGCGTATCGTGTTACCCAGTAAATGGTTTATGGAGGTCAGATTGGCAGTTGCCCTATGTAAAATACTGGAATTCAGCTGCATCCGGTTAGACTAGAATTCGACCACAACATTCTTAAGAATACGCTCGGCAGATGATGAAAAATGTTACCACATCCAAAAATGTGAGACACCACGTCTTTGCCCCAACACCGCGATATATGAGCGCCATTCTCCATTTAAGGAAGCTTTTACATTTATACATATTCTGGCAATAAAGCCTTTGGGGACCTAATGGCATGTACTGACTGTTTATATGATAATATCGCCGGCTCCACACGACTGGATAAGTGGCCAGTTAGATAGGACCTATTTTGTTAAGTGTTTTGTTTTTTTATTGAATTTCATTTGGGAGTAACACTTACAAAAGAGTTGCTAGAAACCTGTTCTAGTAATTGCAAATGTTTTTTGAATCATAACATAACAATACACCACTATTCCGCAAGTCCCATGTATTAGGTGACGAGTCTATTGACATCAGCCGGGCACAAATCAGACTTCGGGCTGCAAAAATCCCAGGAGTAAAAACTCAATAACACCCTGCCAACCCGGGGATGGAACCCAAGACTTCAAGCTCAGCAGTAGTGCTTCCAACCACGAGACCAACGAGACAGTATCTTTCTTCCTTCCAGTGTGTTCCTTCAAGATATGAAAATTCAGCCTGTTAAAATTTTCTGGATCTAAATCTCTTTCTATCTTTTCAAAAAAAAACGTTGCCCCACACTAGGAATTTCTCCTGTGTCGTGGATGCGATTACAAACATTTAAACTCACATACACAAACCGCCATACCCGGACCAACTTCCTGTAGGCCATACAAATATTTGTTCGGTGCTGGAATCGAACCCACGACACGTGGCGCGGCAGTCATTCGCTCAGCCACTGCGCCAACCATGCCGTCAAAGCTATTCTTTTCTTATTAATAGCTTTGCAGTTTAGAGTATGTGTATACTATTTAAACAAACCAATGCATTAATGAACTTCCATGGATTGCTATTCGAAGCCTTGTATTATGTAGCAGGACAAGCATGAAATTCCTGTAATCACATATTTATCCTGCAATTATTTATAGCTCCTTACAATAAAATAATGTCAGTTCAGAAGTGTCTTAGAAAACCCCTAGCACTATTCAATAAAACAAATTCCTATAACACAATCAAGTGCATAGTTATGTAATTAAATACACAGATAAAACTTAGTTAAGTACATATTCTAAGTACACAGCGATCATTAAATAACTCGGTGATAAATAACTGACATAATTCTTGTAATTATTTATAGTGGTTACTTATTGTTAATACATAATTGTTGGCAACTATTTCTTACTGAGAAATAATGACGTTTTTATTATCCTGATTTCGCATTTTTTTAATTGGACTGCGTACCGTAATGTTGTAGATTACTTATTGTTTATGTATTTTTATCCTTCAATAAATTTTAAGATTCAAATATTTAAATATTAAAATTTGTAGATCATCTATATCGGAAGCAGGGTCCAAGTTATCGGTGGCTGGCCCCAGAGAAAGAAATATATAAATAATTATTTATTTATGCATTATAATTATTGTAAACCCAAATAATTAAACATATGACAATCGTTTATAAAACTAGTACTCGTTGTATACTACGGGTGTTCTTATCGCACAGGGCGACATTAGCAACGGATACAATCAAGGAATATTTTCTACAAGATCGTAGAACAAAAAAGATCACAGTTAGTTAGGTAAGTTCCTGAATGAAATAGGGGACGAATTTGAGCCTAAAGTTTAAATTCCCTTTCGCAAATTTCCAGATAAAAAAAAAACTGTGGTGACATATAAACTGTCACACACGAACTAAGCTATCATATCCTAGACCACTAATAACTGAATATAAAATAAAGTTGAAGGCTACCAGTCGGATTTGAAAATATCTCATTTTATTTGATAGCCCCATTCTTTAGTAAGGCTTATATGTCACGCTACGATCCTGAGGAGCGAGTGGAACCGAGGGGTACAGCTAGGTTACTGGGCAGGGCATCTATATACACTTAGCACTAGTTTATGGACCAGGGATTCACACTCATGTACATTAAATTGTATGTCAATAAACTTTTTATTTGTTGGATTACATATCTGGAGTTAGCACACGAGGTGGTCGATATGTGGAATGTGGACTAGGCTATCATTGTGCCGATCGTCGTTACGGCCAATGGCTTACAAACCATAAACAATTTTTATTATTTTATTATTATATACAGAAACCCATCAAAAACAATCCAGAAATGCGCAGTAGATACTGGAGCCCACCAGACACAACACCCGACTGGTCCGAGGATCCTCCCTTTTTTATGAAGTATTAGGAACTGCACGTCGATCCTTACTATAACCTCTTAAGTACCATTAACTCACGGTGAAGGAAAACATGGTCAGAAAATCTAGACTTTAGTGAGATTGATCATCAATGCTCCCCTTCCCCGCCTCTGTCCCCTCCCTTGCACATTATTGGAACTGTAGTTGACTGTAGGTATTCCTGCGTCTATTAACCCAACTCTTATGTTCACATAAATCAATAAATATAATACAGAAACAACACACACCAATCAATAACATAACAACGGACGTTTCGTAATAAAATTGTGTCATTGAAAATAGGTTTATTAGTCCACCATTTTTTTTATGATAGTACTTAACGTTGAATATTTTTATGGACTCGTAACAATTGAACTTTATTATCGTCGTGAATTAATGGAATATTACGACCCTAGTACATGTTGTTACAGTCTTGATGGACCAATAGTTAGGGCCCCGCCTCTCATCCACGAGGTTGTGGGTTTAAATCTGGGCAAGTACCAATCGTCAGACGCAGCGAAGGTAGCATAAGGGCACCCCTACTAGGTGCACCAACAATGGAGAATCTCACAGAAAGCTGATGGATGGGGGCAGCCCAGGACCGATACCGATGAGGAAGGCCTATGTCCAGCAGTGGACGTCTATAGGCTGAAATGATGACCAATGGCAACATCATCTGCCTAGCCTTTTTTTGACTATGTTGGGGTCGGCTTCCAGTCTAACCGGATGCAGCTGAATTACCAGTATTTAACATGAAGCAACTGCCTACGCGATCTCCACAATCCAGTTACTGGGCAACATGATACCCTTGGTAAGACTGGTTAATGGCAAGAACCAATATGACTTTTTTAATGCATATGAACTTTCTGACCTTATCTTGAACATCACTGACAGTAGTGGAGGAAAGCATCGTGAGGAAACCTGGACTTATAATTGATATAAGTTTGAAATAACCAACCCATCTGGAGTTGTGCAAGCGTGGTGATTAACGCTCGTGCCTCCTCTAATGGGGAAAGGCGTCCGTCCGGCAGTGGGACAGTAACTGGCTGATATGTATTATTTTTTCACATTTAGTTTTATTTGTCGTAATTTTAACCTTGTGACCGTTTAAATCACAGATCAAGAAAGAAGCTGTTTTTTGTATATCTATGTTTTCAATAAGTACTTTCTAACAGTAAGTACTTCCTTATAGCTAAACTAAAATGCGAGGCGAGATAATATGTCCAATGAATGGTTTTTCAGCTGACTTGCGTTGAATAAAACTAAAAAACCTCTTTATTATGTTTCATTTTGCCTGACTACTAAGAACTCAACTCAACCCTAAGTTCCCAAGGTAGGTATGATAAGTTTAGAATAAGGCACAAATAAAAAAAAACTCTGTTTTAAGACGTCTTGTACAATTTGAGGATTTGAGAAGATTTTTTTTTTCTAACTCCGCAAAATAGACATCCAGTTTCTTAATTTGAAACCCTCATCCCGGATTATATCCTCTAGGCCGAATTTTATTCACAGTGGCGGACAAACTTGAAGATTAGAGAAATGCGCAGGAGCAATGATAGCGCACAATGCCTTCCGCGGCACGAGGGTGCCACACCACCAACTTCTTAAGTCCGGGCTGCTACTAAAACAATCCTAATGAAATAACCCAATAACACTTTGCCCCACCTGGAAATCGAACCCTGGACCTCACGCTGAGCGACCACCAGACCAACGGAACAGTAACATCCCAGATAACCGATGAAGCAATGGAATTGTATATTTACGATGTCACCGTTTGATGTGGTCGTAAAAATTGTTAGCGATGTGTTACCACAGTGGGTAGGCAGTAAGCCAACTGCGCTGCTATGCAACCTTTAGTTTGTCAATTAACACGTCATTTTAATCATTAAGATCTGTCTGCGCTATTGATTTGGTTTAATTGTTACATGACAGATCTATGAAGTGTATTATTTTTATGAAATTAATGCCTGACGTGCCATTTTTTTTAACATGCGGATTCGTAACCTATGGCCAATAAGTAATTTTTCTTTCTTTCGAAATCCATCATCTACCTAACCTTTTACCAAATATGTTGGGGTCGGCTTCCAGTCTACACGGTTGAAGCTGAATACCTACCAATATTTTACATGGAGCGACTGCCTATCTGAACTCCACAACCCAGTTACAGGGCAACATCATACCCCTTGGTAAGACTAGTATCAGACTCTCGGGGTTCTGACTACCCGTAACGACTGTCAGAGATCTACATAACATAGCCGGGACCAACGGCTTAACGTGCATTGTTTTCATGCGTGTGCCTCGATTTGTAACAAACGGTCACCCATCTAAAGACTCGACCTCGGCAAGCGTACCTGAACCTTTGATCAACCCGTGCGGCTGTTTTTACTTAGCCACGGGGTCGGGTCTTTCGAAATTTAAGCAGCAATGTTATTATGAAACAAATATATTAATCACGCGGTCTCAAACGACTTGTCTGAAACAGGCGAAGACTTAATGCAATAAAACACGGAGAGTGTTTTATCCTCAATCTTTATTCAAGGATCTCTACTAAATGGACACGTCCACTGCTGTCCCTGATTTTCTCAAATTGACATGACTTGATATCTGAGAAAACGACTCCAGTGAAGTGTACGATAAAGTATGTATGTTGCCAGTGTCTATGTGAATATTTTTAAAAGGAAAAAACAAGCTCAATACATATGTAGAGACGCCAGCACATCAAGCTACCCCAATGAGTCAATTCAATTCTCCCAATTGAATATGAACCTAATTCATTGGTAATAAAGTTGAAAACTATCAACGAAATTTGACATATTGTGGTGGCTTGATGTGCTGGCCTCGGTACAAGGAATTTCTAATGATAAAATAAAAAATCAAAATTCATTTATTCATATTAGGCTGCGAATCAGCACTTTTTGAACGTCAAAACGTTTACAAAAGTCAATCTCTCAAAACGGCCACCCTTCACCACATACGATAGAATTAAAAAATATCTATATTTTACTCAAATTATGTTAGTGAAGACACAAATACAACACACTATTTTAAGTGCACAGAAAATTGTCTACAGTTGCCCGTCGTGACTGTGGCAAGAGATACCACTCAGCATGATGCGATCAATACTTTCCTTTCGCTGCAACTTGAAGGCCGGGGACACACATAGCTGCAGCAGCCTTTTAATCCGTCAAACAACTCATTCATCCTTCCTCCACGTAACTCATAAAAAATCGTAAAATGTATCGCCGGCGCAGCATTCACATAAATCAACGGTTGTAAATTTCAATTTTATTCGACAATTAAACAGGCGGGCTTTCTCGTCGGCAGTAAATACGCGTAAATACGCATAAATACGCGTAAATACTCGTAAATACGCATTATCGTTAAAACGTCACTGTTGTTGTAAATCTTACTGAATGGCAACGCCGCTGTCTTGACACAGAGTATGGGAGCGAGGGGAGGTTTTGTGCCTATCGAGTGCTGGTATCAGGGAGAGTGGCGTACTGATACATCTTGCTAAAGATATTACACGTGTTTAATTCTTTGTGTTCAAATCAAACGAAAAGAGCAACTTTAATTTTCAGGTCATCACACATAATTATGCTCGTGCTTAGTTGAAGGGTAAGCTAGAGGTGTACCTATAGTATAACCACAATTTACCAGTTATGTTTAAGTCCCATGTAATACGGTCGCCCAACCTATTGTCATGAACTGACGACAAATCGAGCCTCCAGGGTATTACTAAGAAATTACTGTTGAAAAAATCCAATAGGTATCACTTTGACTGACCTGGAAATCTATCCCAAAACCGCGCAGCAGTATCTCTTGCAGTCACTACACCAACGAGGTAGTCAATACTGTCTAAAACCATCTGGGTGAATGTCAGCAAAAATTGTGTTTACCTAGTAAACATTTTGTAAAAGTTGTATTTTCCTTGCTTTTCAATAATTGCATACTTCACAACTCGTTAAATAGTCACATATGTTATATACCGTAAATAAATAAGTTTACGTTTTCACTATTAAATACTCGTGTATACCTTGTTAACGACTGCCATAACAAACGAACAGTTTATCCGAAGAAAAACATATAACGCACAACTTTTACGCCATTCTGAATATTCGAGAAAAACGATGAAAAGTATCAGCTGCCAGTCGTAAAACTACTGCTCACTAGTAGCAAAGACTTACTGCTAAGGGGGCTCTGTCAATGTCCTCCGTGAATTTCAAAATGTCTGCCATTTATGCAAATAACAGCACTATGTGTACGATGTGCAGTGACCAAAATTCTATGAGCCATAATTAAAATAAAAAATACTAAATTGAAACAAGAATATAGTATTTCCTGAATTATGTCTGCTGGTTGTCGTGAACATAATATGACGAATTTCAGAGCAATTTCCAAAAAAACGTACAAATTATGAATTTCGCGCTCTCCATTGGCAAGGAAGTGGCTACTTGTTCCTAAAAAAAATACGTAATAGGGATGTGTCCTAGGTCAAAATATATTAAGTCTATTTAGTCCGTCAGTAAGATTACCAAAAAATATTGGACACGTATTTTTTGCTTACTCAAATCAATAATAAAAAGTGACATTGATATAGCACATCAAAGTTCAGGAGAAGGGGTTGGTGACGTCACTGCTACGTTAAAATGTAGCACGGCGTGACGTCACCTGCAATTTCAACGCACTATATCGTCGTCACTAATGGTTTACCTGAGAAAAGAAAAATACGTGTCCAGTATTTTTGAGTAATCCAACTTTTGGACCAATCAGAATTTTTAAGGACACTACCCTATTGTAAATTACTTAGTCAATGTCAGAATTCTTACTTTATGGACAAAGTACTTCCAGGCTATCATCACAATATGCTACAGGAATAATGGCACGGAAAATCTGTTGTTAGAAGCTGAAATAAGCTAGCCTAAGCCTTTCCTTGGACATTGGAAAGGACTACTTAGAACCTTGGTATTAACGTGTCCTCCTACGTTCTTCCGTATCCGTATACGATGAAAGTAAGTATTACGTGAGAGTTTTTTCTTCTTACTTATTTTAATTTTGTCGTTGCAGTTAAGTAAAGAAAGACAAAAAACATAAATACAGCATAGGCTCAGGGACACCATGACACAATACTAAACATAGAAACGTAGAAAAAAATAAATACTGAACGAATAAAAAAAAATCTTCTTTGAAAAAAAGAAGATTTTTTTTTATTGGTTTGTCAAATCGTTGAGTTCTGAGTTGAGCAAGTTTATAACTGACAAATGCGTGCACTGACTGGATAGGTCCATTCAATCTATGTGGATATTTCCTCAAAATACCATCTCAGACACTAGTCTGTGTGGTCCTTAGAAGATCGACCTGACCGAGATAATAGAGAGACTGTGATCTCTGAGTTAGTTTCTGGCTAGTAAACGTCAACCTCATCTTGTTCAAATTTATTTACTTTTATTTTGTGAAGTATTTTTTTTTACATAAATAAATATAATATATAATCCCAAAATTTTAGAGGATCACTTAAAATATTTCCGCTTGAAAAATGAAGGAATCGACCACATACTGACATTAGCTGTTCTTTAACAAATTCAGTAAACACCAAATACTATTATCATTCCTGACTAATCTATGGTTCACAGTAGCAATACACTCAATAGTTAGTAGCCAATGGCGAGACAGCATAAATTGCTCTATCGAGCTCTGTACATCAATAAGTTACCGACAAATATCGAATACTTCAGGCATTGCATTCGTTTCGTACGCCAGATCCGATAGTGTTCTGATATCGATACCATTCGAGTTTAGTTACGAATAAATTGTGGTGGAATGAGAACGATTCGAAACTAGAGGGCTATGGATTGCAGTGTTATTATTTACAAGTCTATTGCAACTAGGTAGATTTTGTTATTTACTTCTTACATAAATCTCGATAAAAATATTTCTAGACTTCAGATAAATTTTAAGCTATTACTTTTAGGTATTTCAGTATCGTCAGTTTAAATATTTTTCAAATAAAGACGATTATACATAAATATGATAACATAGAACCTTTAAAGGTTTCAAAGACTGCTAGCAGGACGCTATTTCGTCCGTTTGACTGTCAGCGGGCTGTTTCTCATGAACCGTATTAGGTATATAGTTAAAATTTTCACACAGTGTGCATTTCTATTGCTGCTATAAAAAATAATAGTAAACGCCGAAACGACCTTTGTATGTATCTTGGTTACAAGATACGTGTTTCTTTCGGAGTTTTTTTAACATTTATAATCGCTATATCTCTGTACTCGTGTACGATTGTACGAATGTACTGACTTCTTTTTGTGCGTTTCTAACACGCACTTGACCAGTTTTCTCTTATTCGTGCCATGACATATAAAGTTCACCCCTAATAACATGTAAAACAAAAAAAAACCGTCTTAAAAACTATAATTTTATTCTTTGCAATATCAAATCATAATACATACTCTACATTGACTTTCATGGGCTGCGTAGCACAGTATAGCAGCTCCAACTTTTTGTCTTTCAACAAGAATCGAGTTACAATGTTTTTCTCATAAATTATAGATGTGCAAGCGCATAAAATCGGCTATCTAATGGTCAGTCTCATGCGCAGAGTACGGTTAACCCGTTCCTTGTAATTTATGTGACATAACTTGACATACTGATTTATGTTCCCAGTTTAATTTGTGATATTATTTCGTGTCTTTATAATGTCTCGTAAATGTTGTGTCTTACATTTTGTTGGCTGATTTACATTGTAATATTATAATTTGTAAGGGAAATGGGTTAGTTTGCGTCTTGTATAAGGACATAAAGTTTAATGCTAGCATCTGAGGTAATGTACATTCTAATGTAGGACATAAAATGTTCGCAGCTGGTCACCTTCGAAATAATAGGTACTAGAAGTCATTTGACAGAGTTATACCTCACTAACACGTCGCCCGCGACTTCGTCCGTGTGTATTTCGTAATTTTCCCTTCGAACTTTAACATTCGCTCAATCCCCTTTCAAAAGCAGCTTGCAAAATAAAATATTGCTTATGGTACTTGCTGATAATGTAACTTTTTATAGGTGAAAGAGTTGGACCATTTGGCTAGCTTTTGACTTTATCCATTACAAACGAATATACAAAAAATCAAATTTATAAAAGTACTAGCTGACCCAGTAAACGTTCTTTTGCCCTATAAAATGTTTGCTGTGTACCACCCTTAACATTTAGGGGGATGAAAAATAGATGTTGTCCGATTCGCAGACCTAATCGATATGCACACTAAATTTCACGAATATCGGTCGAGCCAGTTCGGAGGACTTTAATTACGAACACCGTGACACGAGAATTTTGTATATAAGATAAGTTTAGATATTCCTTAATAACGTTTATTCCGTAGTTCCTCATGTTGTAAATAAATAAATAAAAATAAATAAATAAATGTTCAGCATCGAGATCTGACCAAGAGTATTTTAAAAATACTGTCTTCCGAGTTTATTTCAGATAAATAGATAGATTCTTAACAGATAAATCAGCTAGGAAGTAAAGACCACATCTAGTTTAGGAAAAATAATATTGCCTTTTAAAAGATATAGTTTTTATTGATTTATTTACCACATACATTATCATTTATCATAACGATTGATAGGCTATTCTAAAAGAAGGAACACTCCCGTTCTCTATACTAAATAGTCAAGTGAAGGCGATTGTGTCTTAGTTCACAAACTCTTTAGCCAAAAAAAAGTACATAGTAGAGATAAGAATTCAAACGAATAAAAATAAAAACATTTGCCATATAAAATACGTTTCCTAACCCAGTCGCCCGTTCGTCGTATCTCCAACGTTGTAATTCAAGTGTAAGCACGGGAAATGAGCGATTACTGAGTAACATTAACTTACAATGTCTCAATTAAAGGCACTTTTATGCAGGATAACTAACGCTGAGAAAAAAAAACCAACAAAGAGCGAGTTGGGCTCGGTCAACGAGGGTTTTGCACACTAGCAGGAAATTGTTGTTTCATTTAAGAAGTTTTTTTTTGCTTCCGTAACGCTGTCTATTTGAATATTAGAAACAGATAAACAGAGATTAAAAAACTTGGCTACTTATTCGATTATTTTTATTTTGAAAATGCAATTGAAATTGTTATAGAGGTCACCAAATACGCGAGTAAAAGGAACGTAATGAGAAAGAAATTGTACCGAGAAGGCATCAACACCCCGCCCTTGCTCAAGGCGGGTTGTTGACTTCTTTTGACTCTTCGTTTTTTTTTTGTCTTTTTTTGTGCAGTTTTCCTCACAAAGTATTGTGACTTCCTTCACCGATATTAGTACACTTACTCGTTGAAATGTATATATTTTTTTTGTAAATTAAAAACGTTGCCCCACACTAGGAATTTCTCCTGTATCGTGAGTGCGTTTACAAACATTTAGACACAAACAGCCAGACCCGGAACAACTACCTGTAGGCCATACAAACATTTGTTCCGTGCGGAGATCGAACCCGCGGCACACAGCGCTGTAGCCAATCGCTCAGCCTCTGCGACAACCAAGTCGTCAATTGATTGTGATTTATTAATAACTGATGTGTAAATTAACACCTGTGTAGTGGGTACTTTATTAGCACCCACCAAATGTATGTCATGGTTCTAAAATTTGAAGTAGCCGCGGTAAGTCACCACAGCTTCTGTGGTTTGGGATAGGTGTCAGAAATGTTATACTCATGTAGATTAATTTTATTACTTAATATTGTTACTTTATATTTAACGTATTTTTATTTTTTTGACATCGCGAAACGTTTGGTCCACTCTTCACGTGACCAGAGGGCTAGGCTGTTTTTTTTTTTTGGCCAAAAAATCAGCATTGCAGCAGCTGGGCACTTTTCCCGTTGACAGTGATGCGGCTGAATTTTTCGATGCCCTGTGATTATTTATTTTATTTTTTCATGTATTTATAGTTTTATCGTTGTTAAAGAAATAAATACTGACATAAAGTATAAAGGCTCACAGAAGCAAAATTATTTTCATTTTTAAGACATCTTTATTTTATTTTTATTTTCTCTGTTCGGAACAGACACACTTTACTGACATTTCGTTTTAAAAACATTTCTCATTACTCTATTTTCACTTACTCACATCATCTTAGTATACAAGTGATTTAGGACCGTGACATCTTACAGCATAAGGACCAGTTGAAAACTAGCGCCAGACACTAGATATGTCTGGCATCTTTGCTGAACTGGTTTTTTTGTTTGTTTTTACTTCAAGTGTCATTAGTGTGCTTCAGGACATCATGAAGTTATTCTAAGTCTTTCTTGGATGTAAAGAAGGCACACGATCTCCAGGTTAGGTACAGAGGCCAGCACATCAAGCTACCCCAATCTGTCAAATTTCCTTGAATTTTTCAACTTTATTACAAAAGAATAAGTTTCATGTTCAATTGGGAAAATTTTACAGTTTGGGATAGCTTGATGTGCTGTCGTGTGTACTTCGACATCCATGCCAGATAAATAAGATTAGAAGAAAAATGGAATAGAAACTGAGTTTGTAAGAAATTACCTGACTGCCCCGTTGGTTCTCGCAAGCTCAATTACTGAGTACATGGCCAGACCATTTTATTCAACGTCTTCTTACTTTTTATCATTTGAAGTTTCTCAATAGAAGCCTGGAGTCTGAATTTGTAAACAAATCCATCTCTGGATCTTAAACATAACTGGCGTGTGTGTTATTTACACTGTACACCTTTGCCTATACCTTCGGGGAATACAGCGTAATGAAGATGCTTTGATATCTGACAGAAGGGTTAACAGTAACTATAAGGAGGTGGCGAAATAGGATATTACATAAACTAAAAAAGGAGAGGACCTTTAAAAGACATGCGAGACCCTATCCTAAATGTAATAAGGCAGTCAATAGTCAAATGACTGCCACTCGAGACATGTCTAGATAAGAACAAGTCGTAAATTCCTAGACAGCTGGTTCAATTACAGGTCTATATAAAATGGCTGGGCGATAACATTGTTACATACCTCAATATGTTAGCTGGTAAATGTTCAATGCTTGTATTAAGTTATTTTAAGAACTGTTGTAAAAATAATAATGAATGCAGCAGTCATTGTGCTGATTCTTGGACACGGTGCGCATAGTTAGGAGGTTCCTCTCTCAAGATTCCTGACCACCGGTAGCTTGGACTTTACTAATAACTATATTTTTATTTATTATTTAAATATTTAAAATTATAATGAATAAGTGTAGAAAATGAATAAAGGAAGTAATAATAATACCAATCTGTTACTGTCGCACTGCAGGGTAAAAACCTCTTCTGATACAGAGAAGTCACGAACATTAACACCAGGCTTGCTAATGGTGGGTAGGCGATTTCATGCTTTTGTTAATTACTAAGCTGCTAAGGGTCGTAGCGTGAGTGTTAAATAGCTTATTATCCTTTTCAAGAAGGGAATTTTTTGTCAGACATAAGTCTAATGTTAGGCTGAAAAAGAAAGACATGCCAATAAAATACATGTATTGTTGTCCTCGACATAAGTATTTGTATGTTGACATTAGAATGTTATATTGACATCAGTAGATATTGTATATTGACATTAGTATTTGTATTCATATAATAATAATAATATGTATTTAAATGAATTATATGAATGTTTATTTAATAAAGGAGATAATAATATAATAATAATAAATCATTTATTTGCTGATCAAGGGTATACAGTGGTGTTAGTATCAAGAAGTATAACACTCCTTGATCTAGCTCACTGGCCTCAATTTAATTATAAAAATATTCTCTGATAGTCTCCAGCGTTTCATGGTCTATCATAGTACTTACGTGATATTGGCAAAATTGTGGTGTCTTTTCCACAATGAAGTTGACATTCGTATTGTATTTAGTCTTTTTATTATTTGTTTCTTTTTTAAACGTTGCCCCACACTAGAAACTCCTCCTGTATCGTGGGTGCGTTTACAAACATTGAAACTCATATACACAAACAGCCAGACCCCGAACAACTACCTGTAGGCCATACAAATATTTGTTCCGTGCGGGAATTGAACCTGCGACACGCAGCGCAGCAGCCAATCGCTCAGCCACAGCGCCAACCGTGCCGTCATTTGTTTTCAGTACGTGTGATGGTGCAATGCAATGTATTGTCGTTTTATTTTTGTATATTCTTTTTCTTTTATTGACATTAATTTCTATTACTGTTTATTTTACATTACATTGTATTCTGAAATGTGTTATCCTTTATAATTGTTATATTTATTATTATTTTATGGCTGGCTTTAAAAATTACTTACAAACATACGCCTTCTGGCATAACATAGCGCACTTTTTATTAATTACCTATGTTAAACAAATTAATAATTAACTTGTGGGTTATTTATAAACGTAAACGAAGCAAAAGGAGTATGTTAGGATCGTAGCAGGTAGCGTTCTGTAATTTCTGTCCCATGGGAAAAAGGCGTAACGTTATGTATGTATGTATGTATGGACATATGTATGCACTTATGACAAGAGTTAGGCAGTTAAATGAAGGAAAGATAAAACTATTCAGCACAGGCTCAGGCACACAACGACACAATACTAAACATAGAAAATATAAACATATACATCTATCAGAAATAATAAATAATATATGTGCCAAAATATATGTGTGTAATAAATATAATACTGCGCGAAATGGGTCCAGTTCAGCAAAAAATAATGAAAAACCATTTTACTCTAATCCTACTGGTATTTTCAGCGATTTTCGCATTCGTTATTATATTAGTATACATTTAATATTAGACATGCACTTATCAATCGCGGGGTACAGTGACTAGTAGTCCGAATAACCTTCAAGAAACTGAATCTAAACTAACGTTCCGGCGACGTGTATGCTAGCTAGTATGGTGCTACATATATAGAGGATACATCAGTCATACGGAACCCGGACAACCGGTACAGTCAACACACATTTGCATCCTAACGATCGGCTTCCTCTTCGTATCTTCTCAAAGTTTTGATCTCCAGAGGTGATTGACACTGAGCCCTCGTTATAGAAAAGGATTTTTTTGCGAAACGTGTCACGTGTTGTTTATGTTATTAGTTTGAGCACATGCGGTATGTGTAAACATTGTTACAGAATGCTTTGGTACAGGAGATGAGATAGTTTTGAAAATATTTTTTTAGGGTGAAAGAAAAGAATATCGAAACACATTCTGGTACAGGCGCCAGCACATCAAGCTACCCCAAACTGTCAGATTTTCCCAATTGAACCTGAACCTTATTCTTTCGTAGTAAAGTTGAAAACCTATCAAAGAAATATAACACATTGCGGTGGCTGGATGCCTCTGTACCAGGCAGTTCAGTACATGCTTCTGGTCATCACAGAGTTGAAACTTTTCTTCGGTTTTTGCTAATGTCTAGGTTTTTTCTGATGTTTTTGACATTACACTGTAAACACTAATGATTCTTACCTAAGCCAATGAGGCTTTCAATGATAGAAGTGGTTTTTTAATATAAAATCTCATTTGGTTATATTAAAATCATATTAACTACATGACTGATGATTTTTAAGTTAATGTCGTATAAAGATGATTGACTTAATTATTATTTTTTGCCATATGTTGTATAGATTCATGTTCTTCAAACCTATCAGGCAGACGTGTTGCTGGGGAGTTTGTTCCGCCACTTCTTCTTCCCAGCAAAAACACTACGAAGTGGTGAAGGTCGGCGGTTTTGACGTATAAAAAGTGCTGATTCTCAGCCTAATCTGAATAAATGAATTTTGATTTATTTTGATGATAAAAAAATGCATAACGAAGTGTCATGTTCGACAGGTAACTTTTTCCCAACCGTCTGGGGGTCGGCTCCTAGTATTACTTGATGCAGCTAAATACCAATATTTTATGTGGAGAGATTCCCTATCTGACCTCCACAACCCAGGTACAGGGTAACACGATACCCCTTGATAAGACTAATCGTTAGGTATTCGGGCTTCATGCTACCCGTAACGTCTGACAAAGATCTAGAAATGACTTTCCGTTGTTGAATCTATTGAAGTGATGGCAAATAGAGATGTATGGATGAAGAAATGGACCGACAGGGTCCACAATGATCATAACTTTGTAAAACCTACCATCTAAGTAAACTTGTGGAAGCAATAAAAGTATTGAGTATTGAAAACATATTGCGCCTACAGAATAAATTGAGATCCATCTTCATCATCAGCCTCCTGCCCTAGCAGGAGGCTGATGATGAAGATGGTTATTAATATGATGAGCTGGCAAGGAGGTGTTATTGAGATTTTTCCAATAGGAATGTTCTCATCAGCAAATCGGAGTCTATATTTCTGCTCGTTTGATGGCAGTAGGCTCGCCCCCCATTACATGGGACTTAAAACGTAACTGGCAACATGTGGGTGCAGGTGCCCCTCTGCCCTACCCATCGGCGAATCCAGGCGTGATGTTATGTAAGGAGTTGGCAAGGATACATCGTCTTCATACCTTAGTACTTAAAACTCAATATATTTTTGAAAAACCGTTTGCTCAAGAAAAGCCATCGTGTTTTTGTGTCCTTGTCACACGTTTGCGAGAAAGTAAGCCATGTCATGTAACAGACGGAAGAACACACAACAAATATGTATGTTTTTTCACATTTGCAACACCTGTTAACACAATGACTGCTGTTCTCATTAATTTATTTGTTTTAGCGCTTCCTCATTTACACTGGCGGCCATTATTCATTAAAATGGAGAGTCGTCTGTCCAAAACACGAGTGAGTACAGAGGCCAGCACATCAAACTACCCCAATGTGTCAAATTTCTTTGATAGGTTTTCATCTTTATTACAAAAGAATACATCATCATCATCATCATCAGGCTATACTAGTCCACTGCTGGACATAGCCCTCTCCTAATGAGCTCCATAGCGCCCTGTCTTCAGCTTGCCGTATCCAGCATCTGCCTGCAGTCTTTCGCAGATCGTCATCCCACCTGGTCAGAGGACGTCCTACACTACGTTTGCCGAGTCGCGGTCTCCACTCAAGGACACGTTTACCCCAGCGGTTGTCGGTTCTACAAAAGAATACGGTTCATGTTCAATTGGCAAAATTAGGTAGCTTGATGTGCTGGCGTCTGTACTAGGACAACAGTATTTATATTAACAATGTTATAAATAAAATACATTACGATATAATAATTTGACTGTCTCGTTGGTCTAGTGGTCGCAAACGTGACTGCAAAGCCCTCATCCTAGGTTCGATTCCCGGGTCGAGCAATGTGTTACTGGGATTTTTCATAAGAAATTTCTCAGTAGTAGCCTAGATTTTGGACGTGTGCCCAGTCTATGGCAATAGGCTCACCCCCTATTACATGGGAGTTAGTCATAACTGGTATAATGCCAACTACTGCCCAAGACTTGACAAAAGGCGTGATGTTACGTTATGTAATATTACGATATTTAAATATAACGTTTACACATTACAGTTGTAGTATAAATAGTTGCGTGTAGACGTGTACACTCCATAAATTAAAACCACCCGTTTTCATTTACGGAGTGTACACGTCTCAAAGCAATGTTTATGAAGTATTAGTAAATAAGCATTGTTCTAAGTTAGCATGTAGCGCGTAATGTACAAGTGTTTGCAAAACATTTGAGTATAAGAGTTTGTGACATTTTCCTTTAAACAGAATTTAGTAACAAGCTCAATAACAAAATCTTCTAATTACGTTTCTGAGATAAGTTTACTTTCCCTGTAACCTGTAGCAAAAATTGTTACTAACCTAATATGGACCTACTACGGTCTGAAATAAATGATTTTTATTTTATTTATTTATTTATATATATATTTTATAAAAATACTGGAAAAAAATGGAAAACTGCCTCTTTAGTCTAGTGAACCCAAGTGCTAGTGGTACTGCTGAGCATGAGGTTCTGGGTTTGATTCCCGGGTCGAATAAAGTGTTTGGATTTTGCATTTCCGCAATAGCATCCTGGAGTCTGGGCTTGAACCCGGTTGATGATAATCGGCCCCACATTACATGGGACTTCAACATAACTGACGAAAAGTGGCTGTTACATTAGGTACACCTCTGGACCACCCCTCCGGGAATGAAGTCGTGATCATGTTATGTAAGAAAAGGTATTCAAAAGTCTGTATCCTAATGTTGAGGCATGTAAAGAAAGACACTCTTAATAAAAATCAAAATGCTTAATATCCAGTAAATTGTTCCAGCTTCAACCAGAATGCATCCAACACAAGATCTGCATCACACACACACACACGTCCGCCTCACACATCTGGATCCGTCATATCCTCCATACAAACCCTATCCCATTACGCAGGTGTCACCCGGCGAATCACCCACATTGTCCATTGATCCCCCTGGGGGGCGAGCCGCGGGGTTCAATGCAAACTTCGAGTAACAAGCGTCTTAGCTTCGAGACGCGGTTCGATTGTGTGGAGAGAGTTCAAATTATATAAATAATACTGGACAATACACACAGCATCGTCTAGCCCCAAGCTAAGCAGAGCTTGTGTTATGGGTACTAGATGACTGATATACTTAATACAATACATTACATAGATAGATATTTTTACTATACATAGCAAATACCCAGAACACCCGGAACAAATATTTGTAGATCGTACAAACATTTGTTGTTGTTGTTGGGCGGAAATCAAACCCGCAACCACATCGGTCCTCGAAATTAAAAATTTGTTATTTTGGGCTTGTATGTTATTGCTTAGATTCAAGTTCTAAGATTTTAGAGTCATGAGACTGAGCTTTCTTGCCACTATCATGATAAAGGATCCTCCTGCCCTTTTTCCAAGTTCATTTGGGGTTGTGGCAGCATTTCTACTTCTTCCTGGATACAGTTCTATAAACCGTCATCTCAATAGTCTCCTCTTTCCAGCCATATCACCCTACACACAATCTATACATGGTTTATTTTGTCTTCCTCTACTCTTGTAACCACGATCATGATAATTTGATGTAATAAAGAAAAAACAATAATTCTAATCATCATCTGCCTAGTCTTTTTCCAACTGAGTTGGGGTCGGCTTCCAGTCAACCGGATGCAGCTGAATACCTGTATTTTACATGGAACGTCTGCCTATCTGACCTCCACAACCCAGTTACTGAACAACACAAGACCCCTTGGTAAGACTGGTTGTCAGACTTACGGGCTTCTGACTACCCGTAACGATTGCAAAGATCTTTAAATGACAGCCGGGACCAACGGCTTTACATGCTTTCCGAGGCACGGAGGAGTCTCGATTTGTTACGAATGGTCACCCATCCACAGACTGACCTCTGCAAGCTTAGCTTAACCTTCGATCAACCCGTGTGGCTGTTTCTATTAAGCCACGAGCTCCAATAATCCTAATCGACATGAAAATAAAATCTTAAGTTTCTATTTATTTATTATTTATTTCGTGGAGCAATCTTCATGGATCTTTAGTTTGACGAAGAGAGATACTTCTTTTATGTCACTAGTAAACATACATCCGCTTTGCCCTTTCTCAATTATGTTGGTGTCGCCTTCCAGTCTGATTAGATGCAGCTGAATACTAGTATTTTACATGGAGCGACTGCCTATCTGGTCTCCACTCTCAATGGTTAACACAAGACCACTTGGTAAGACCGTTACTCACACTTTCAGGAATCCTACTACTCGTAATAGCAGTCAAATATCTCCTAGGTTATTTCACATCGTGACTGGCCGCATGACTGAAATTCGGGAGGACATATTTTCATATAGGTATTACAGAAATGTGCTATTGACTGCACCAGTAAATATGAAGAAGTACTGAGTAATTCAAGAACTTTTATGACGGGAAGAAAAGACGTGTAACACCACCAATGATAAAAAATATAAGTTATTTTACGTTAAGTTCCAATAAATCAATGTAAAATAAGGCCTTTGCCACACTAGGCGACGTGCGGCGGCTTGTTAGAGGTGCAGTAACAAGTGATGGGTGTCGACGGCAGCGCAGCCGCCCTGACGTCTGTAGCTCGCGTCGATAGCCTGATTGAATTCTGTTGTTACAAGTGTTTAGTTTTACTATTGTATTGTATACATACATTTTATTCGTTAGAATAGAATAAAATAGAATAGTAAATTCGCACCTGGGAAGTGCTCTTTATTGTACCCCATGAAAACTTACGTAACACCCTCTGATGACTGTGTAGGGTGTTGCGCGGCCTTATCGCTCAAAGCGATCTCTTGCAGACAACCTTTGGATGGACTTGATAGTGAAGGAGAAAAGATATTTTAGTAGTTCGTGGTGTACTTTTTAAATATATACAATACATAATATTTTATTAACATTTCGATCTTTTAATCGATTAATTTAATGGGTTCTTAATAATTATTGAGTCTTGTAACCTGTCTTGTAAGTAATACGTTGCCCAGATTAACCAGTAAGTATTTAAGTATCCAATTATAATAAACAGCGGAAAACTGTGGAAAAAAACAATTGCTGCAATTATTCTGTGAGATATAGAAAATTTTACAAAAATGAAACTTTACTCAGAATTACTTTTACGATAGCAATTAAACAATCTTGCTACGACACGTGTGTGCGAAAAGTTAAACCTACTTTTCCTCACCCAACCAGTGCCAAGTACCAAACAATTCTATTACTATTATTCAATTGTTGTGATTCTAAGAGCAATAAATCCTTTAACTAATCTCCTCACCACATCAAACCATCAACAAAATTTCTCTTAACAAAATTATCATTACTAATCCACCCACATAATCTGTAATAAAGCCCAAAAACAAACCTGACAATTATACTCAACTTTCAAAGACGTGAAACGCGCTACTTTCAGTTAACAAGTCGATAAATTAGCCGGGAACAGGGCTCGCAGTAACTCAATCGACGGACAATCGCTGCTTGCGATATTTTTGTCGTCGCGATCGTAAACATGTCGGTAGCGTACGCCGCGACATCGCGCGTTTTTGTGACGCGTCGCGACAGCCGACAGATGTGACAGCGGACTAATGGTGCCGGCCGAACGCTGGTATTTAGTTTGTGAGTGCTAAATGTAAGGAATTCTTCTTGGTGGTTCATTTACACAGAGGGTTGTTTGAAGTTCTTTGGTTAAGTGACGGGTATTAGGTAAATGAGCTGGGGGTTGGAAATATTTCTTAGCATTCATTAGTAAATGAGAGACAGTGGTAAGTATGATAAAACATATTATCTTTAAGACCGAATTTTGGCGGCCAACCTTAACAAAGGTTGGTCAAGTACATGGGAGATATTATAGTGCCTAAATGTGTGCGGATACACAGGTGCAATCTCAGTTCCTTTACTCTTACAGATCGATGGGATGATAATCCAACACGACCAGGGAGAAAACAGACGCAGAAATATCGACATTTTTTTCCGAGGCTCGGTCTCTCTGGTCTCACACCACCAACTTTCAATGGCAAAACCCAATACCGCTTTCCCTGACCTGGGGATCCAACCCCACGCTCAAGAGTCTGCGACCCCGAGTTCATAGGGGCAGTAGTATGAACTCGAAGTAGGTACAAACGCTCCATAATACAATAAAACTTCAATTTGGCGACTCAATCAAGGTCTAACCTTGGCGCTAGTAGCTTTCATCTCCGCATTTAACATTTATTTATTTACATCATTCAGCTTGAGAATGACATTTTCATGTACAGAGCGAAAATCTCTGAAATCTTTTACTGTAGTAACTTTTGAGAAGAGCAAAATATGGTGTAGCCAGTCTCTCCAGAACTTGGCAAACATCAAACTAAATAATGCGTCTTTTCAAACTCACTTATGGCGCTAACTGCACCATTCACCGCGTCAGACGCAACCTTCACGTTATTTAACTTATTCCTCAGCATTCATACATCAAAAACTTTTGCTTGACACCCCAAAATATATCCCGACACCACATTGTATGCCTTCCACCATTTAGTACCAACCCCACCCAACTAAATCTAAAAGTGGGGCCATAAAAAACGCGAACTACCAAAAGTGGCGTCGTTTGCCGCTAAATAACGTTATTTTGTCTACTAAAAAAAGAATTGTAGCGGCAAGTTCGTCACAAATCGTCGCCGCTGCCTTAACGTTTGGTTCTTAGTAATCGTTGTGCTACACGCTTTAGCGAATGACTCCCATAAATATCATTGATGTATGTTTATAGCTATCGTGTGTAAGCTGCGAGGGGATTAACATATGAGCGAAAGCGGAAGCGGGGGCGGGGGAGTGAAAACAAAAGAATGTAACGGGTGGTGACGCATTTCACTCACTCAATTTTGAGTCAGCCTAGATGCTTTCATTGTTTGTAACTGCAGAAAGATTTAAATTTATAATGATGCGAAAAGTTTCATCACTTGTGGAAATACTAAAAATGATATCACAAGAGTAAACGCGAGTGTTGAGGATACCTTAAAAAAAAAATAATAATAATAAGCTGTGGCATTTAAAATCATTAATTAATTAAGGCCTCCAGCTAGGGAACACTTAAACTAACTTAACCCTCTGTGGGGTATAGACCTCGGCTTAAAGTATCGCTGGTGGGAGGGTAGC
Organism: Phlogophora meticulosa; assembly: GCA_905147745.2. NCBI lineage: Eukaryota > Metazoa > Arthropoda > Insecta > Lepidoptera > Noctuidae > Phlogophora > Phlogophora meticulosa. Next base: position 1,275,903 of record LR990523.1, read on the forward strand.
AACGGACAGACTGGATCGGACCAAGATAATTTAGGGAACGATTTAAACGTAGGTACAGACTCGGACATCGTAGCAGGTCTCAGCGGCAATGGTGGTGGAGTTTTTGAACTATGTTTTCGTTTTGTTTAGGAGGTGAGTCCTCATCAGAAGTAACGTTACTTCATCCTGTGAAACTTCACTCGCTCACTCATCACTTTACGGTTTTAACTCGCTGCCGCCTATACTTTGCACCAAAGTCCCAGTACAGTCGTAGCAAACATTCGCGCCGACTTACAAAATAAACACTACTATATTTTGTAGGTAATTGTATTAAATGTGACTTTATTGTTTTGTCGCTGGCTCCACTGTATTTTTGATGTAGCATTTTGTTATACTGTGCTACGATTGGTGGATGGGTGTTTTAAATGAGGATTTGAATAATAATTTAAGGCATAACAATTATACTGAAAGCTTTTCTGTGTACGTTTATTGACGGCTTATTAAAATAGAATAATGTGGGGTAACTTAATATAAAATATTTACAGAACTGTTGCTCGTTGGTCTCGTGGTTGCAAGTGATATACTACTGTTCAAGTTCAATTCCCAGGTCGGGTAAAATGCTATCATGTTTTCCCGTCAGGAATTACTCAGTAGCAGTCTGGAACCTGGATTTGATCCCGACTGGTACAGGCTAGTGGTCGACTCGCAAGCACTACTGCCGAGCATGAGGTCCTGGGTTAGTAGCAGCAACCTGGATTCTGGATTCGTACCCAGTTGATGGCAATAAGCTTGCCCCCTATAACATCGGACTTAAACATACCTGGCGAAATGTGGGTTTTCTATAGGTACATACATACTCGTATATATACTTACATAAATTCACGCTTTCTTTCCCATGGGGGTAGGCAGAAACCACGAAACGCGGTGGCGTTCTGTAGTTTCTGCCAAATAAAAAGTAGCAAAAGGAGCATGTAAGGATCGTAGCAGGTTTGCAACGATCCTTACATACTCCATTTGCTTCATCCTTACATACTATAGGTACAAGTCTTTATAATATTATTTTATATATTATTTATAATTATTATTTTTTGACATATGTTGTATAGCTTCAAGTTCTTCAAACCTATCAGACAGATGAGTTGCTGGGGAGTTTGTTCCGCTACTTCTTCTTCCCAGCAAAAACACTAGGAAGTGGTGAAGGGTGGGCGTTTTGGAGGACTGTCTTATGTAAACGTTTTGACGTTCAAAAAGTGCTGATTCTAAGCCTAATTTGAATGAATGAATTTTGTTTTTTTTTCTGCCTATCCCTTCGAACACTTCAGGCGTGATGCAACACACACTCTTTACTTATCATAACTAATTGCTACACAAACATAATACCAGCCAACCACTGGTAATCACAGTAACAGCCATATTACTACCATACACACAGTTTTTTACCATGGAAGCCAAACCGCGTGACCAAACTCTATTAACATAACAATTTAACAAACACGGTAACAGTACCAACATTGTTGCAAATTAACAATATGAAGACAGTTATTACGACAAGCAGGTACTTCATACTTTTTGCTCTTACACCGAATAATTTAACTTTTTATAGGCACATTTATCATGAAGTTATTACCATATTGCGAAAACAAGGCGAAGCCATAATGTTGACTATCAATGATCGCATTCTTCGCATACGTCACGCTAATAGCCCATAATGGGCGAAAAGTATTTTGATATAAATATGGTAATGATATTTCATTATACATCTTGAATTTTTTGTTAGATAACTTCCAGAAGAGGTTCGATACGCAAGAGGCTTCTTAATTAGTTAGAAGTATTACGACTAACCTGTTCTTACAAGAAGAAACCTGAAAGTCTGACAACCAGTGTAACTTGGCTGTTTCGTTATGGAGGTCAGAGATAGGCAGTAGATCTATGCAAATAGTAATATTCAGCTGCATCCAGTTAGATAGGAATCCGATTCAAACATCGTAGATGATGAGAAGATGTATTTTGTATCGTAAGCCGTTTCCCACTCCAAAAAATACATTGTGCTACAGAATGTAGTCTTTGATTACTTTGAAACTTCTAAAACGTGCACAGTTTAACCAAAAGTTGATATTTAATCTAATAAAAACTTTGGTATCAAAGGCACAAAGGCTTACAACATGTTTATCTCCATTTACATGTCTCTTGCTACCAGTAAGCCACGCACCAACGTCATACATCAACCGCTTCAAGCAAATATCATTAGCCGCTCCCTGGCTGACAGCCGAGCCCCATTGATCAAAGTCGTGAACATTATGAATGTCCTGTCAAATGCTAATGAAAAATTTAATAGAAAAACTTTGACGAAGTCAGCGCTCGGTGACAGTTTAAAATTTAATATTCTGAAAGTGAACGAAGTTCGGAGGGTTAAGTCTACGTAATAGATTATTATAATATGCTGTCTTTAGAAGTCTGAAGTCGATTTTAGTGTGCGGTGCGGGTAATTTTTGGTTATAAAACTTTTCGAACCACGTCTAGGTCACCTTACCTTACCTTACGGTTTAGAGGAATGAGGGTTTAGGAATAGTTCCTCATCCTCCATTGAAAAATATAGGATACACTGACCCGATGGCGGTTCCGGTGGGCTACCACCCAGTGGTTACTCTTGGGCTTTTGTACCTTCACGTATGTTGCAAGATAATTGGAAAAATCGTTTTTTTTCCCAGGTTTTTTCAAAAGACCGTTTCATTGATAACTAAGAAAAAAAACAGGATTTTGGCCTCTTCCTCCTACCGCTCAGTGACACACGTAATCAAAACCAAAAAGGCTTATAACTCGCACTAACTACACAAAGAACATACCTATCTAAATTAATTTAATATCCGAACCACACAAAGCAAACAACACAGATTCAGATACATTCACTCCGTTCATTCTGAATGAGTTATGATCAACTTGAACGAAGGCATCAATCAGGGCTGTGCGCAATTATATTACTGCGAGAAGCAACATCTATAAATTGAGGCGTATCGGGGAATGAACGATTTATACGCGATACAGCTCGTTACCGCTTGTTTTAAAGGTGAAGGAACACAGTCATAATAAATAGAGATATGACTGACTGATATAGGAAACTTTGCGTGGAAACATTATGAGCGGTAAAGGTTTATTAACATGTTTTAGTCTCTAGATTTGTCTTCTTTGTTAGCTGGGACTAGAATAGAAACTGTATCTATTTACTCTGCCTCATGATTGCTGAGCGTGAGGTCCTGGGTTTATTTATTTATTTAATACTTTAAGCACACAAATGTACAGAGGCGGATTTAATGCCATAGCCATAGTGCCATAGTTTTTTTTTTTAGTTAGGAATTTCCAGGTTGGTCAAAGTGGTACTGGGTATTTCCTATAGCAGTTTTCCTTTTAGCAGCCCGGAGTCTGGATTTGTGCCCGGTTGATGGCAAAAGGCTAAGGGGACTACCCATTACATGGGAGTAAAAACATAACTGGCAAAATGTGCATGCGCACATAGGTACGTACCTGTGCCCAACCCTTCGGAGAATACAGATGCGATTTTTATGTCGTAAGAATCTAAATATTTGTTAAACTCAAACGTAAAATGTTCCAAATTGAAAACAAAAGAATTCTTTAAGAAAATTAAATTTGGTTAGGCATCAACGTGATTTTGGAGTTGAAAAATTTGATATTTACACCTTACACGTATTACACTTGCGGATTACTGGTACACTACCTACCAATAATCCGCTATATGTATATATGGTCTGTCATGTGAACAGTTCGACAATTGACAAACCAAGTCAAATCTTTGTCTATAAGCAGATTTTTGCCTGCGTCACTCAAAACATTAATTCTGTAACAACGAACGCACAATTAAATATTTATAATAAAATAATTACTGCAATACAAGCGATTATAAATTAATAATTATTACACAATGAGAACGCAGTGAAAAATAAAGTATTATAAGTATTATATTAAGTCTGTATTAAAAAGCGCCAATAAATTATTAACTTTATTGCTTTTAATTTATTGTAATTGTATCGAGGCCTCGGCACCTCGTTATTTTATTAAAGTTCATTGGGATTGATAATTTTAATATTATAATACTCAACAAAATAAAACTCACATTATTTATTTACATAATTTATTGCGTAACAATCCATCAGATTGCTTTTCTTAGTGAATATTATTTTCTCAAAGTGGAAACTTACATTGTGCTGTCTTGATGGTCGGAACGCTAAAAGATTTGCTTCTCAAGCACGGGTAGCAGATTCGAGTCGACGAAGAAAAACAATTTCTTTAAGTTGCATACATGTTTATGCATTCTAAATTATGTTTTTCTGTAGGTACTTTTTACATGCCTTACCATCATCTGCCTCTTTCCAATTATGGTCGACTTCCATTCTAGCCAGATGCAGTTCAATACTAATATTTACGACCTAATTGACGACCTATATGGCGCCTGCGACGCAGGAGGTTGCGGGTTCGATTCCCGCCTTGGGACAAATGATTGTACGATCTACAAAGGTTTGTCCCGGGTGTTCTGGGTATTTGCTAAGTATAATAAAAAAAAAACTATCTATGTAATGTATTGTATTAAGTATATCAGTCGTCTAGTACCCATAACACAAGCTCTGCTTAGCTTGGGGCTAGATGATACTGTGTGGATTGTCCAGCATTATTTATTTATTTATTTATATTTAATATTTTACATGACTACTCGTAATTTCTGCCAAATATCCACAATTGATATCCAGGACAAACGGCTAAACGTACTTTCTGAGGCACGGAGGAGTGAAATAGATGGTCACTCGACGGACTGACCTTTGTAAACGTAACTTAACCTTCGATCGATCCGTGCGGCTGTTTTTATTTAGCCACGAGCCCCTTACATAATTTATTCAATGCGGTTTTAAAAGAAACTGCCAACAGTCACTAATAGCGACGACGAGTGGACCACCTTAACTAAATTTACACTACTTTCACCTCTTTCTCTCTTATAAAACAAGACAGGGATGGTCATCTAGAAGAGCTGTCAATTTAATCGACATTCCAGAAGAGCTGTCATGTCATTTGATATCTCTAACTTAGTACAAAACTGTCACCGTTCTTTTCTCGAGCTATCTGTCAGAAAGAGATGTCAATTCTCTAAGAGATGTCAAAGGGATCGGCACCGATCCCCTTGTATTCAGCAGCGTGCTCGTAAATACTTATATTCCAGGAGTAACTAGCAGATATTATGAGGACAGCACGGTTGGTGAAGTGGCTGAACGATTGACAGCTGCGCCGCGTGTCATAGATTTGATTCCCGCACGGAACATTTTGTATGGCCTACAGATAGTTCCGGGTTTGGATGATTGAGTATATGAGTTTGAATGTTTGTAAACGCACCCACGGCACAGGAGAAATTCCCAGTCTGGGGCAAAGTTATTAAAAAGAAAAAAAACTTATGACCCGAGGTTTCACTCGTTCCTAAGGATCGTAGCGTGATGTTAAATAACCATCCTTATATTTGGTTCATAACTTACCAGTCGCCTATAACAACCAGAAAGAAGGATCTAAAAACCATATCAGCGAAACTAAAACCTAAGGAACATGCAACTGGTACCCATTAGCAATAGGTCACAGACCCACTTGACACCACAATTGGACCCACACATTGACCCATTAACACAGAAAAGGTATCTTCATCAACTGCGTTCGACAGTCAACAGATTGCTCATAGAAAATCTATTGTCTCAATTGGTATTGACTGCGACATCGCCTGCTAGTTACTCACGTGTTACAAAATCACTCATGAGGACATAGATCTATGAAGGAAAAGGAAAGACGAAATAGTAGGTATTGTATTTAAGTACTCATCATCTGCCTAGCCTTTTCCCAACTGTGTTGGGGTCGGTTTCCAGTGTAACGGGATGCAGCTAAGTACTAGTATTTTACATGGAGCGACTGCCTATCTGACCTCCACAACCCAGTTACTGGGCAACACTTAACCCCTTGGTGAGACTGGTTGTCAGACTTGCGGCCTTCTGACTACCCATAACGACTGTTAAAGATCTGCAAATGACAAATGATACCAACGGCTTAGCGTGGTTTCCAAAGTACAGAATGGTGCGGTGTGTACTGGAAGATCCACGGACTAACCTTTGCAAGCGTTGCTTGACCTAGAAGCTCGATCCTTGCGGTATTATCACCTAGCCTCTAGCTTGTAATCCTCTTTTCCGACAGTTTTTCAAGATGTCATCATTGTTTTATTTTCTGTTGTAACATCAAATCACTTTAAAGAGGTATCGAAGGAGTCTTCTTAAACACCCAAACAGTCTTGCAAGGCTGCTAATGACTAGAAGGCTTCCTGTTAGGATACTGAGGCACAAAGGGGAAACCCCAGGACATAATAATCAATAGCTGACACATGAAACGGTTGTGTCACTGGATGCATGCCCAGCAAGCATTACCAAAATACCAGCTGATTGTCCCTGACACCGGGGACTGATTGTAATAAAAAAACCGTAAGTTTTGTACCGTCGGTCGTACAAGATTTATAACAAAAACAAACTTATAATTCAGTTGAAAAAATGGTCTCCCAAACGTTCCAACTTTTACACTATACCTATAGTTTGCAAAACTTTTTTTTGTAATTTTCTCATTTACCCCCCAAAAGTGGTTCTATGATTAAAACTCATTTAATTACGTTTCACCTCCGTCTTTGGGTCATCGAAAAAATTCAACTTAATAGATCCAGTAGTTTTGGAGCAAATGGGCTGTGACAGACGGACGTACAGATACACGAGTGATCCTATAAGGGTTCCAATTTTTCTTTATAATGTACGTAAAGCAACCCTAGAAAAAACATAGCTTTCCCTTTCTCACCAAATGCTCAGTTTTATCTTCAAATAAACTTCCAAATAGAAATTGGACACAAGTTACCCGTATTCCTACTCGTATGCAAATGACCACACCAGCGAGTACGAATTAAACTTCAATGATATTTACACAATACTTGTAAAGCGACATTTCAACACAAGCTAAAGGTAAACACCGGATGACTTGACGCCTGTCACCACTGTATGTATAACTAATGTGATCTTTGATCTTACACGTTTTTGCTGTCATTGGCTCACCAGGGAACATCGGTTGGTATTAATTAGTAATTCTAAACAGGTATTTTATCAGGTGGAAATTAAATGGAAAGTATGTACTTACATAATATATGTCAGCTAGTGTCAACGAGAGCTTATGCTCAGCAGTAGCGCTTGCCAGAAGACCAATGTGGTAGTCAAAAAATATCCTTATACCAGCCTGTTTGATTCCCATTTTTGTTTATTCATTTGGTATTTCTTTGTAACAGCCCGGAGTCTAGATTTGTGCCCGGTTGATGGCAATAGGATCGTCCTATATTACATGGGACTTAAACATAATTGGTAACATGTGGTTTTATGATAAGTACAGAGCATGTCAAGCTATCCAAATCTGTAAAATTTTCCGAATTGATGAAGAACCTTAATCTTTTGAAATAAAGTTGAAAAACTGAAATTTGACAGATTGGGGTAGCGTGCTGGCCTCTGTACACCGTCTTCTGTTAGCCCTTCAAGTAACTAGAAGTAGGCTTGACGTTATGATATGTTATAATTTCTACTTTATTTAATACATTGCTAATTCAAAGATGCGTGCTCAACAATGAATGACAATAACAACGATAACAATTGATATCTACGTATACCCAAAATCAAAATCTATTCATCAAACCAAAAACAATTAGCTCCTTTCATAGCTCCGCGCTATCTATTGACAGTTCACAATAAAATGTCATAAATCAAGATGGCGGACCAACATGGCGGCTGACAGTTATCGCGTGTACGCCCGAACATTAAACTCATTGATATTTATTACTCAATCGTTGCGTTCTAGCGAACAATATGATTTATTGTTAATAGATTCCACGTTTATTGTTAGTTTTATTTGTTTTGTTGTGTTTATTTATATGTTGATTTGTTAATTGTGTACGTTTGTTATCGGTTCCGTGTTGGTCGTTCTAGTTTTGTGTTGGTATTCCGATTTAATCATAATAAAGTAAGTTCCTTGTGGTCTCTAGTTACAAATAGGTTTACAACTTTAGTGTCAGTCTCCTTCTATGTACGAGTAGTACAAGTACGTATTCCTTTTATTTGGCGCTTCACACTTGATCACATTCGCAACTTTTTCTGGTAAGCGTAGTTGGTTTTCTCTGAGACCATGATAAGGTCTACACAAAACTACGTACCTACATAGCTTATACTAGCCCTGGTGAAGATTAAGCTATTTTTGCCGAGGTCGGTTTGTGAATGAGTGACCGTCTATTAGATATCGAGACCCCTCCGTACCGGATTCCGGGTCTCGATATCTCGATCGTTGGAATACACGTTAAGCATATGCACCCCACTTTCATCTGCATCTACTCATTTGACTATTAAGTTAAGGGTAGTCATAAACCTAAAAGTCGCTCTAATAATTATAATGAGCCTTACCAAGGAGTATCGTATCACCCAATAACTGGGTTGTGCAAATAAAACACTGGTATTCAGCTGACCGATAGAATCTGAACTCAACATAGTTGGGAAAAGGCTAGACATTACCCCACACTAGGAATTTCTCCTGTATCGTGGGTGCGTTTACAAACATTTAAAGTCACATACACAAACAGCCAGACCCAGAACAACTACCTGTAGACCTGTAGGTAAATATTTGTTCCGTGCGGGAATCGACCCACGACACGCGGTGCAGAAGTCGATCGCTCAGCCACTGCGCCAACCGTGTCGTCAGATGATGAAGCGAGGTGAGATGCGAGCGTGCGTAATAGAACATTACTCTCACAACTATTCGACAAAGTTTCTACATTATCGTCATTATAATAAGAAAATAGCAACACCCATTTATTCTCTCCTAAATCAATAACACAGAACGACATTCATACAAAGAGTGCTCCTCCAGCGACTCATAACATAATGCAATTCAAACAGCAGTCGTCACGAAGCGTAGAGGGCGTTTATTTAACTTATTGTTATGACGACATGTAAACACGTGTGGGGTTGGGGCCCAGTGGAAGCGGAAAGCGGAGTAATTGAAGAATATTTTTTGAAGCGCCATCTATGTCGACGAACTTCACTGAGATATCCTAGATCACGATATTAAAGTTATCCGTTCGATTGAACATTTGTAAATACGAAAACCTGAACAACTGTCGGACAGTAGCCCACCATACACAGCACTCGCCTAGTCGGAAGATCCTCAATTTTTTAATGGTGGATGAGGAACTGTTCTCACCCTGTTCTTCACACCCCCAAAATTTATTTGCAGTAGGGCAGCTAAAACTCGAGCAAGACGATGTCCTTTGCCCAACAGTGGAGAAGAAGAGTTGAGAGGAAAAGCATGAGATGACACAAAGCTGTACCAGTACCCCATGATTGCCTTTTTTCACACCACATCACTAGTGTACATTTTGCTGTTAAGACACACACCTTAAACGCCAAAAAGCCTCACATGTTAAAATCGTTGAAATTAAATTGAACCGTAAGTGTGTACTAATAGATAGTAAAATACTTTAGGGCACATGTATACCAACGGTACTTGAGAAGTGTATGTTTCCAATGATCTTTACTGGCACAGGAACCCACTCCTAAACCCACATTACATAATAGCTTATTCCCCAAATTCAAATTCACAAACGAGCCATCATTAAGCCGACCCGTGCCGTGGCCTAAATTCACTGCCACCAAAAAGTATACCAGAAAAAGGATAACAGTATAAAAAAAATGAAAATTATTTCGCAAATAACAGACACACCGCTCCCACAAAATGCGAATTGCTACCCCTCTTAAAATATACCGTGTAATGGCGCCGCTGTAAAAGTCAATACACAAGAGTTGAGTGGTCATAAGATTTTATGCGACCCATTACCCCCGCGTAAGCGGCGCGTAAATTCTTATAACTCGAGTAAGTATTCAAAATATGAAAGACGCCGAGCAAGACGGCCGTTCCGACATAGCCGTTTGAGATACCGGAATGCGCCAGTGTGAAAGGCCCGTATTGTGTGTTAGTTTAGATACGGAATGTTTAGTGCTTAATGTGTTGAGCAGAAGGATGTTTTCTTGAGAATTTGTTTGGATAAATGTTGTGGAGATGGTTGTAAAATGTTGGTTCGTAATGCATGTAGGTTTTGATTAGGAACGAGCAGAACTGAGTGGAGCACAGCCAATTTGATCGGACAAAAAAGTGCCTATAAGTACACCGCTGTAAATCGCAGATAAGGCCTAATAATTAGTTTATTAAAGTTCCTTTTTCATTAGTCTCTATAAAAATCAAGAGCTGATGGAGATCGCTACGAATTCGGCCAAGGCTTTCCACAACGTCAACGAAGTTGAACACCTGTCATTCATGACTTAGGAATGAAAATGATGTACATAACCTCAACCAGAGCATACTCAAATTACTCTCAACACTTTTCTAACCTTCACAGAAACCGGGCAAGTGCGAGTTGGCACGCACACCGTGAAGGGTTTCGTCATCGGGATGATTTACAAATATACAACGTTGATTTTAGCGACCGCATAATTATTTTTGCATATGATAGCAGTTCTCAGAGAAGACGCGTAATATAAAGTTTTTATGTATATCGCCTGCTATAGACGTAAACCAAAAAGTCACTAACCGGTCACGAAACTCAGAAAGTCCGACGGACTGACGTTCAGACGGTCGGACAAACAGATAGACAGAAGGCGAAATTATAAGGTTTCCATTTTTGCCATTTAGCGCGGGAACCCTAAAAATAGTCCAATCCCTAATGAAATTAACACCATCCGCCTGACAGGACGCACACTGTCCCGAAAAAAAAAACAAGTAAAATAATTTCTCCCAGTGCAGCCGCTTGGTCGCAAATTGCCCGGTGAACGGCGACCTGTCGGTTGTCAGTTGTCAGCGCTGTCGGGCTGTCAGAGCTGTCAGACGGCCGACACCCAGCGGGAGCCGTCACCGCGGATTTACATAAAAGTGGTAAGTGACAATTAAAAAAGCTTGTCGTGTCGTGTGTCGGCAATTTTAATTTGAATTCTGTTGTGTCATTTCCCGTTACTATAAGTGTTGACTTACACGCTGTGGTGGAGTGGCTTAATGATGTCTTGAGGATGGAAAGAAAAGAAAAAAGGAAAGAAGAAGCATTTGTGGCGCACAATACTAAATAAATAAATAACAATGAACAAAATAAAAAGGATAAAGAGTTGAAGAAAATGTTGGTATTGATCGAGGCGAGGTATTAGAATAAAAGCTGTTGCAGCAGTCTTAATCCTTAAGGAGGCTAGTAAATACGGAATAAAGTTACATCAACTTCTAGTTGAAAAATATATGGTTACTATTGAGATAACATCAGGATGTCAATTTAGTATAGTAGGATTATGTGAAGAAATGGGATATGCGATTCCTGCGACTTCGTTCACGTGAATGTCGGTTAATGCAGATGCAGAGTTACTTTCGATGAGATCTGAAAAAAACGTGAATGATGATTAGTACAATCTCCTAACTATGCAGTAGACTACAACAAAAAAGTGGGTCATTAGCCTCATATTTTAACAGCAGTCTAACTACAAGAAAATAACAAATACATCAGATACCATACCTTGTCTAGACGATAGCTCTAAAAGCTACATGATTCACAACTGAAAACCACATAACCACCACTCACCTATGAATAACGACAGCATAAAAAGAATTAACCCCCACTCACCATAAAAAGAGTATATTGAATATTACACTGTAGGTACATAAAATTTATCAGGCTGCCTCCATTTCTTAGTCATAAACGCGGCGTGGTATCCTATCTCGATGATAGTCTATTAATGCCGCTGATACCGCGACGTTAATGTAACCCGGTATTAACCCCAGCGCCAACCCTGTAAGGGTTGATACACACGGAACACTTTTCAACAACTTTGGAAGGAATATCACTGTCTGTTAAGAGTGGGATTTTGTTATGGAATCGGCTTCAAAAGAGAGCACTTACACTATACATCAGATTCTAATTCTACGTCAGCTGCCATGTTTAGAAGATAATGTATACTAATACAATAAAGCTAAAGAGTTTGTTTGAAGGCCCTCATCTCTAAGTAGTACCAGCCGGATTAGTTTTCTTTTTGTATTTGGTAACCTAATTCTTGAGAAAGGGTATAGCCTATTTAACAGCTCGCAACGATCGTGCAGAGTGGAATTTAACTAAAATATGTCACAAAAAAATCGGCAACAAGCAGCGAACCTGTTTCCTAGATCTTCGAAAACTTTTGTGGAACTGACGGTCTTCTTTGACCAACTTCTATTCGTCAGAAAAAGGAAGCAGGATAAAATGCCAATGTAAAAAATTATTGGGTTGTTTGCCACAGAGGTTGTTGCATATTGTAAGTTATAAGATAAAACAAACTTACAAAAAGGGCAGTCTAATGATATTTAGTTACTTAATAAATTCTGCTTAAACTATGACAAAACAAAAACTAAAAGAAATAGATACCGCTCAGCATAATGCTGTGCCTTGGCGGACCCATAGCATAATGCTGTGGCTTGAGGGACCCACAGCATAACGCTCGTTTTCAGTGGTCACATTGATACTAGATTATTATAGTTGCTTCTGACAGCGTACCGCCATAAATAAATAAATAAATAATGGTGGTGGTTGTGATGCTATGTAGATTGTCCAATCTACATAGCATCACAACCACCACCACCGGCCATGCACCGGCCATGATGTCGTGCGGAAGTGGTACTTGTGTGACAACCCTAACATCGCCACTTACGACTATTACGCCGCGAACGGGTGCACTGTAATTGTTTAGGGTTACTTTATGTTATGACCGTAATAAGTTTGGTCGATTTAATAATATGGGGTTATGAAGTGGGTTGATTCTGGCTGGGGGTGGTTTAAAATGGTGATTAGGATGCGCTGATAAAATAGCCTGATTCAGTTGTTGTGACTGATTTTTTGCTGCATCATTTATAATCTATGTGTTGGGTCTACTGTTGAAATTGATACGCCATTTAGTTTCCCCAAAACAAAAACGTACATATAACGAGATCGATCTAAGTCAAATTCAAGTAATTTATTTAAATCAGAACATTAAAAAAAGGCTTTTTTAAAAGTCAAAAATAGTAAAATAAAGTACAAAAATCATTTTAGTTGCCCTTTCCAATAGGTTTCTAGTTTCGTATGGAGAAGAAAGGTCAAGAAACTAGTCTAGCTATGCATCCCATACCAGCTGTTTCTGTAACCTGTGTTGTTGGTTTTCAGTAGATAGTTTTTCCGAGGGTCTAAAGCGAGATTTTGCATATATTATATCGCGTTGACATTTACGTAAATTTGTATGAAACATATATAGTTCCTAATATTGTCACCAGACGGTGCCGCTTCAGCTTCCAAAACAAATTTTGAGTACTAGCTGACGCCGACAAAGTCGCGGGCACGACTTTGTCGGCGTAGAAATAACAAAACATGGGTTTTGACTTTTTGGGCGGAACCCTAATTCAATATATAATACAACCCCAATTCTCTAACCTAAGCAACCGTCCAGCAAGCGTCCAGCCGTTTCAGAGATTACCTCGAACAAACAGACAGACAGACAAAAAATTAAAAATTGTTTTTTTGGTATAGTTAACCTTCACATGCATTTAGTAAAAACATTACAAAATAGACACTTCAATTTTATTTATTCGTAAACATAGATTACGTTAAGGCAATCGAGTGAGTATAAAAACTTAAACCCACTGAGGTCTATTAAAACCGCATTCAAAAGTTTACAAGGAGCAAACCCAACCTTTCACTCGTTTCTTGGAGGAAACGAGTGAAAGGTTGGGTTTGCTCCTTGTAAACTTTTGACTTTTTACTCACTGGAAACATAACAGTTTCCCTTTTTTTTGTGAATATAAAATAAAAATTTAGCGGCGCTCGGTGGGCCAGTGAGGCTAAGTTATTGGTCCACGCTCTGCCGGGGGCTATGAGACTTTTATTTTGGTGATCGTTTGTAATATGGATTTATTGGTACATACGGTTAAGTTGGTTGAGTGTTATAGGTCAATGGAAAGAGGGACAAAATTGGATACCTTGTTTTGTCAGCCAACACTCATCTTCTGCCTAGCTTCTTCCCAACTATGTTGGGATCGGCTTCCAGTCTAACCAGATGTGGACTCGATGCAGCATGTCTTATTCTTCCATATTTTTCCATTTGCGGTCATTTCGAAAGTCACCCCCTTCCTAGCCACTATATTATCTTTCCCAAAATCCATCCATAGTTTCTTTAGACTCCCTCTACTTTAGTAACCCTTCAAATTCATCCTCTGCACGGCGCCAATCGTGCCATCAATAAAGAGTTTTCTATTCTGTTCTAATGGTAGTTGTAGACTAAAATGATGCTGCAAAAAGTTGTCTTTAAAAGTTGTGGTTTTTGAAACTTTTGAACTTTAAAAGTTTAAAAGTTGACCCAAAGGTTGACTGGTAGAAAATGCCTCAGGCATTAAGTCCGCCTCTGTACATTAGTGTGCTTAAAGTATTAAATAAATAAATAAAAGCTGGCTAGTCTGCTGACTTTGATGCTCCGTCTACAACTTAGAATTAAGATCATTCCAGTTTTTTAGCTTTGCCCAGTCTCAAGAAAGAAAGATCAGTCATCATTATTACTATTTCTTTCTTTGTTATTGATATTTAGTATTGTCATTGTGTGCCTGAGTCTGTGCTTGATAAATGTTTTTTCTTTCTTTCTTTACTACAACTACCTGCACATTACTGCAACCCGGCAATTGGTGCGAACCTCGCGAGAATAACCAAACATTTTATTTCCTCCCCGACAGATGGCATTTCCGTGCATTTTAATATTTAATTTCAAATTCCAGGCAGACAGTCGCGGATAACGGCTAGTTTTACATAAATTATATGAACAAATCTTCGTCAGGGGTATGAAAAAAGGGAAAGGAAAGGTGTAAAAACAATGGAATCTTTGACCCTCATTATATCGGAAGGGAGATGTGTGTTTTGACTTGCTTCCGATACATGGCAAGCCCAGATACCTTGGACTATGGACCAGTTGGCTGTACTGATTTTTTTTTATATCGCAGCATTATGCTGGGACGGCAACCATTTTGGCCTGGCACAGCTCCTTTTTGATTTTTGTTAGATTTTGCATTATTCGTTTATATAATAATGTTCGTATCGCTACGTTTGCGTGTTCCGAAAAAATGATTTCGGAGTTTACTCCTTATGAACCGATTTTCATTTAAGGAGTAAGAGGACAAATTTTATGAGGAGAGAAATTAATACAAGCGTTAACTCAATAGCATTATGCCTTGCGCAGATATAGGCAATTCCAATGTAGTTCGCCTATTTATATTGGCGCTAACACGTTCATTAGGGATAGGTGTTGCACCAATATAGGCAAAGCCAATGTTGGCACCAATATTATCGCTATCTGACTAATCGTGTTGCGCCATTACAGGCAAAGCCAATATTGGGGCCAAAAGACGGAAGTCGGAACTGACTCGCACATTTTTTTTCTTTCTTTCTCCGCACATAAAAGGCCTTTACCGACCAATTACAAGCCGATAATAATTCAAACCAACTTAAACAATATTATAGTGAACCCAAACCGCGCGACCATTCATTACAATCATAACGATAAAACCTGTCGCTTTATTACAACGTATCGTAGCCAAATAAAGCAATAAATGAAAATAACGTGAAGGAAACTAAGTAATTTCTATGTTGTTAATAAATAAGTTTTCTAACCGAGCTGGCAATAAAATTATACATGAATGTATTAGATGTTTATCTACGTGCGCTGAGGGAATAAGGTCAATATGACGTTCTCAGGCGATGGGACAAAACTTATGAGCGCTTATGTACTGCTATAATTTTCCAGTCAAATGCTTACCCTTTATCGTGTACGTCACGGCTTAGATTGATAATGCTGTTACTGGTATGCTGCGATATCTGCCTATGAATGGTGACCGTTGAATGTGGACCAACTTACCATGATCAATGTTGCGGGTTGGATGCAGGCAAGCTCTAATGTCACTTCTACAATTCACATGTACTTTCTAAGTTTATCTTATACATCATTGACATCGGTGAAGGAAAACATCGCGAGGGAACCTAGACTTATAATTTATTTAAGTCTCAAGTCGATAACTCGCATGGAGCCGACGATGAGTTGATGACGTGTGATTTGGTAATGCTTGTCGTTTTGTATGACGAATGGCCTTTGCCCTACAGTGGGACAGTACAAGCCAGTATTATTATATCAATACGTAAATCGGATTTCCGTTCCGAAGGAAACAGAAATTTAGCATAGTAATTCAAGGTATTACGCGTATTACGCTTGAATTTCGACCACTAAGAGACCACCTGGTTTTATTATTTTTTTATTTACAGTAATAGAAACGAGTGGACAATATCAACCAATGCTCTAGTTTACGACCCTTTATCAAAACGCAAACCCTTTTATCTTCCAACACTACAAACCCAGTGTGCCAAAATTCAAAATCACAGGGACAAAAACACCGATTCGCCACAGTGAAATATTTCGTAAATTGTACACGCAGAACGTCACTTGTTTGCCGCGACAGCGCAGTGGGCCCTGATTGACAGCGCTGACCGCTGGCTGATTAATGTACGCACATTGATCGCATACGAAAATGCAGTTTTTTATTGACAATTGTCTGTAAAGGAATTTTGGGTGTGCAGATTATGGTGGTGAGGTTTTGGCATGCTGTGTATAAGGAGAAAGTAAATTAAAGTTAAATATGGGACAAGCTTATTGAATGATTTTTATTCATATCGTCGAAACATTCAATAGTTTTTCTACTATGTACCTACTAATTTATCATTAGTTCAAAATACATTTAGAATGGTGTAAATTTGATCTTCCAGATGGCTTCCTCCCTATCAAATCCCAATAAGATCACGTCTGATCTCGAGATGGTAGTAATTTTACTACAAAAAACAATAAGGTGGCCTATATTTATTTTTGTAATACTTTTATAAATAAATTATTCTTATTCTTATCTAAGGATAGGCCACTTTATTATTTAGGTCACCTAGGATAGGCCAAATTTTTGTTAGGAACAAACCATGAATTAAAAACTATTGATAGATCTATATAAAAACAATAACCAAAATCACGAAACGTAATAAAATAATAATGTACACCAGACAGAATTTCTTTCGCGTCGGTGGAAGTGACGAAAGGTGGAAAACCCCTTAACTTTGCCCAACCTGTGAATCGAACCTAGTGTCTTATGCACAGCAGTCGTGCTTGCCACTACGAGACCAATGGGGCAGTTACACATATAATACCTACCATACCAATAATATAAAGAGTAAGAAAGGGGCACAAATCAAAATTATAACACCGGTCCATTTTCAAAGTAAAGCAACGCTTGCCTTGCCAAATCCATGAATGGTTTATAATCCACTCTCAACAGTCGCAATTGGACACGAAACCAACACAAAACATTATCCAAACTTAAACCACATGTAATCCCCACTCACAAGCTGAACTTCTAAGAACGCACCATAAACATGACTTAGCTACTTGCACACAAAAATAACACTTTGGCCAGTCATTCAACAGTGGGACATTATTCAAAGCCACTAATCCTCCGTGGCTCTGACGGCCTGACGGTCTCTGGTAGTCTGTGGCAGGCGTCATTTTTCATTCTTTGTGTAAACGTCGCCTGGCACGCCCTTTCACAGATAGGCGCATAAATTATTTATTATTTGCAGCCTGATTTGTATGAGCTTTTGTCATTGATGTGTTTTTGTTGATCGTTTTTGGAATTGAGATGGTGATACAGAAACTAGGATTTCTGTTTCCCCCGCCTCCGCTGTTGTAGGAGTGTTTCATCTGCTACAGCTGTGTCCCGCGGATTCTACCACTCATAAGGGTCGTAGCGAGACGTCTATTATTAGTAAATAGTCTATTACCTTTCTCAAGAATTAGAATATCAAACGCAAAAATATCTTTTCAAATCCTTTTAGAAGTCCAAGAGATTAACGCGTTATAAACAAACTCTTCAGCTTTATAACAGCATGCATTACATCGTTTAGTTTCTGAACCGGAGTCATATGCCGCCTGAAAGAATATTAAAACAAGTATATGTAGACTACGCCATGCGCCACACGTGGTTTTGGCCTGAATCAAAACATAATGTAGAGTTAGTACAGTATTTTCTCGTCGTCGGAAAAAACGTCACATTCAAAAAAGCAATACGTTTTACAGTTTATTTAAAAGCGCTACTAAAATATTCTCCGAACTAACAAAAGTTCGCACATATGTTTTGTAAAACTGGAAGCATATAAACTTTTACAACCTAGTTTCCTATAAAAAACCCATGCAAATGTCTACTATGTAGTAAAAACACAATTTTTTGCTTGATAAAATTTTATGGTCAATGGGAACTTGGCGCCGGCGTTACGTCAAGCATCAGGTTACTGACAAATTTCAAGATTTTTTTGCCAAAAACTAACAACTGTTTTTAGACAAGAGCTCTCGTCACCTGCCCACTGGGGTGCCCTAAGGACGGCAGCAAGAAGTGTTTGTCAATGTTAAGATTTATTTAGTCCAGTTTTTTGGCTTGCAATTTTCGCCAGCTGCCAAATGTGTATCCTGGAGAAGATAAGTGTTTCAGATGAAACAAAAAAAAACTTCAAAACGATTGAAAGGAAGTAATAAATATCTTATTCCGATGGGCATGCGCTTAACTAAATTATTGCACAAGTGTCTGACAGAAATTAATGTTTATTTTGTTCGTGCTGTGCCCGATAAGGATAATCCGCATGACTCAATTTCGTATTTATTTTCAGGTTTTATTTCCAGTGAAAAACATCGATATGGAGTGCCACAAGGCACAATTTTAGGTCCAAGTTTAATTTGATAGCTCTAAATATACAGGCGTACTAAACCACAAAGAGGCTATGTGGTAGCCAAAAAAACAACACCCTATCACTCTACACACCATCCTTCCTGCATCCTGCCATTGCCATTCTGCATCCACGTTGAAAGCATTAAAAGATTACGCCATATTTACGACCAACAGCTTTGAAAGCTTGATACAAGACAAACATGAGTGATGCGTGATGAATCTCAGCTTCCTCTGGATTACCAACATTTGAAGATACCTTACCATCAGAAATGCAGACTGGTGACACTTTAAGTGGAACTGATAAGGTTGCTATTTCCGTGGCTATTGGAGTTGTATGTTGGTATTGCGGTGTTAGTTTTGCGTACAAAGGCGCAATTTGTGCGGTAGTTAGAGAGACCGATGCGATATTTCAGTTGGGTGTTTGTTCAGGCCGTTTGTTGCTTGTTAGCGGGTTCAGAATGCGACGGTTTTGGGTGTTAACTCGTTGTTTTGACAAGCCCAAGTTTGACTTTGAATTTTATGTGAGATATCAGGGGATTGTGGTTGGTAAATATAGTGTTAAACGTCTGACAGCAAATACAAATAAATAATAGTTCGCTTCAAATGATTATTAAAAAGACTTGTAGAAATGGATAAATTAATAATTTGTAAGATAATCTAGAAATTTCCAAGGTATAATTGATTAACATCCTGTTTCATGCAAATGAAATTGTACAACAGAAAGAGCTTTTCACCATTCAAGTATCTTGCATCTTAGATTGAATCATCAGGGTATTTAAAAGCTTAATTTTAAATTGCAATGCAAATTAAATACATGACTAAAAACTGTTTTAAGAGCCAAGTGCCTTCAAAACTTAAGTGGTCCCTTCCTTTGCTTGAGGAAGTAATAAATTTCATGCCGCGTTGCTCATGCGCACGCAAAGTCAATGTTTGTCCAATGTGTCATTTTATGGGCATTTTATGGAGGAAACGTGCAAAAAATGCCATAGATAGACACATTATGGTGTCGTGTTTTCGTGTACCTTTTTGCGTGTAAATGTGGTAATTCTTTCCCTTATCGTGAGTCGTTTTTATGAGGGCATGAAAAGTGGTTTTGTGTTGTAATTTTATTATGCATATTAACTATTTTGTTGTTTGTCGGTAAGTAGATGTTAGGTTGATTAAATTAAAACAGCGTTACTAAGCTTTTGTTGCCAGTTATATATATATTATATAAATTCCTTTGTTTTGAAATGTTCAGACACTTTAACTCGTCAATGTTTGGTAAATATTTGAAAAGCTGGTCCCGGCATTTCTTATCTGACTGACCCCTGCGCAGAAATGCCAAAATAAACTCAGAGGTCTCTTTTTAAAGTCCGAACATTATATGCATTGTGTTAAGATACAATATTAATAATGTATTGGGCAAAGATTTAATGTAGCATTAGTTACTAATCCCAAAAAGTGCACCATAAAGCTCAATCTTAGACATTGTGTTGATTGACAATATGTGTCTGAAAAACGTGTTTTGTTTCATTAGGTGAGACTGGAAGCTGATCCCCATTTGTAGGGCGGAAGGGATATCGATGCGCAACCCATACCATGAATTTCATCATCAGAATGTGATGAAAATGCCGACAGTTAATTTTGGAGATCACGCCCTGATCTCATGGGTAAAGTCTAGTCAGAAGATGATTGTCTTTCTGAATGTATAATTTCCAATCCATAATCCAACCACAGATCCGATCTGTAATGGTGTAAGGCGTGAACCGTTTAATTCCCGCGCCGGTCCGCGGCCGCAAGCAGCGGAAACGACGCGAATAAATCAGAGTTAACTCCACCCGCGGGATGGAGAGTCGCAAAAACATTTAGCACTTGTTTTAGGCTTCTTTTGATACCCTGAAAGTACTTTCAGAGATCAGATCAGAGGTTTGCTTGTGTCGTTGTTGTTATGTTTAATCTGTAATAATTTTAACTTTTATGTATTGAGGTTAGTTCTGATAACGAAACTCAAAGTTTACTTTGATCGATGAGGGAGAGCGATGTACAACCGGAAATGGGAGCGTACTTAGTACTCACAAAGATGAGCTAATTCTTCTTAGCGTGTCGATGGCAATCCACACAGAGTCGGCCCAGAAATCAGCTACGACCTTGGCGCCATCGGTAGCGTCCATCAAAACCTGCACCGTGCAGGTCTCAGGGTACGCAAGACCTGTAACATGCTTTTTTCCACCAGCTACTTCTACTACGGCACCAATACCAATTGTGAAAATAAAAACAGCCGTTGAACTGCCGAGCAGCTGATATTTTTTCACGATTGCAGAGTTTCTTCTGTAATCAAAGTTACTCGTTATTATCGGTGCTAAACTGCCTTTAAATATTTTCATTATTCTACCTAACACCCTGTAAATATATGTTTTTCAAGAATAGGGTCACTACTGCTTGAGTAGAGTAGTGCCATTATAAAATAATCTCGAGTATCGTAATTAACTAGGGAAAAATGTCACGAGCATTTTTGCCGAAAATATGCTCAGGATTCGTCAGCGAATTGTAATGAATGATATTCATGAACTTCAGATTCTCATATACAGTACGATGTAAACTTGTCGGGAAAAACTAACAGAGGACACAGAATCTGAAAACTCACCATTACCATTTAGCAAAACAACTGTTGACGATGATCATCGTCAAAATCCTTCAGAACTACCCACATTTTCATAACAAATTCAGTTGTCAATAAACAGGCACATTATCATATGAACATTTGTAAGGTCACATGAATCGTCGGTTAACTCGCCCGGCCGACTAACAACCACAAGGAACGGAAATGAGGTGAATAAATCAAGTTTAACTCTACCCGGGGGAGTGCGGTACGGTCCGCAGAAACATTTAGATCTGTTCGCTTTGTTTTAATTCTGTAATGATAATTTTTTGTATAGAATTAGGTGACGATGATAAAGGCACCAAGCCTTTATCATCGTCACCTAATTCTATACAATACTATTACAGTTTTACAGACACAACTGTAATAATTAAGCCTTAAGTAATCTTTCATTTTCTTTGCCAGCACATCAAGCTATCTCAAACTGTCAAATTTACCCAATTGAACATGGACTTTATTCATTTGTAATAAAGTAGAAAAACTATCAGTGAAATTTGACAGACTTAGGTAGCTTGATAAGCTGGCTTCTGTACAAGAGTTACTTGTTTTGGAGTATAAGGAACAGGGAGTAAAGTTCCTCATCCATAATTAAAAATTGAAGTTCGCCCAACCAGATGTTTGTTGTTTGTCAGTTTAGTGTGTATGTTGAGGTAAAGATGTCGCCACTATTAATAAAATCAGAGCAGAATATTTATTTCAATACAATATTTTGTAAGGCGAGTTCTTTTTTTGTACCAGTGAGCACGCGTCAACTGATTAGATAGAAAATTGGTTTTAAGGAGTTAATTTTCTTAGGGCACTATACAAAGAACTATAAGGTGAAGGGGCATTTTGGGGGACTGTTTTGTAAACGTTTTGATTTTCAAAAACTGCTGATGGTCAGCCTAATTTGAATAAATGAATTTTGATTTTGTTTTTATACATCATCATCATCATCAGGCTATATGTTTTTATACAATCCACCCGAAAATATTTACACTTACCACCACACAACCCCACAAAACTTCCGCTGCTCACCGTACACACGTTCATTAGTCGGCCCATTAATTATTTTTTGTTGAGCCCTCGACTGTCGGCTGTCAGCGTTTACAGTTTCATTTAAATTGACAACGATGACTGTCAGCCATCATGTGGACTGCGCAGTGTCATTCCGACGCATGCGGACCAACCAATACATCTTGACACTTGTGGGTGGCGCTGCTTGCTAAGACAACTGTCAAGTTTAGCGCGTGTTTGGCGTAAGTTCGTAATTTCATCACGTGTCTTCGTATGTTGGTCTGTGTGCTGACCATTTCTGTTTAATGTGCCAGTGACGTAAGTGGGACATGCGAATTTGTGGAATGGAAATGTGTTGTAGTTATTTTTGATGTGGATCATCGTGGTGTAATTTTTTATTATCTTTATAAAGACTGTAGGGAAGTTAGGATTAGGTAGGTGAAAATAAATACTGGAATAATAATATAAAATAAAGGCCTCTTCTTATACAGAAAAGGCAAGATCATAAATCGCCCCGCTTCCTCAATGCGAGTTGAGGGTCCCACTTATATTAAATAAAAGACCAGGTTTCCTTACGATGTTTTCATCCACTGATGTCAGTAATGTCTAAAATAAATTTAGAAAGTACATATTAACTAGCCCGGATTTGAACTCACAAAACAACCTCATGCAGGAGAGGCAACCACTGGGCCATCACGGCATTACTCTTTCCTGTTTTTTCATTGAAAAATCTCAAAAGCAGCAATGAGCCTAGATTTGTATCCGAAAATAATATCCTAAAATGATTCTAGTATTGTCCCTTCCAAAAGGTAGTCTGGTATGGAGAAAAATGGGCGAGAAACTCTACTCTTTTAAATATCTCTGCCTAACCCTTCAAAGAACACAGATGTATGTTAGAGTAAAACAACATTAAGTACGTATAGAATATCCAACAAGGTAAAACTTCCAACGGTACGGTCAATATTTCAGCAAAATAAAATAAAAACAATCACAAACAAAATACCTCTGAAAATGCAATGAGAACAATAAAAAAAATACGACCGACGACATCAAATATCAAAAGCGTGAGCGACTACACATTTTTCACTAACCGGCGAAATATCGATCGAGTAGGGAGACCATGGCTTGGCATCGTCCCCTGGGATACCCCGGGACGTGCCCGGACGTTCCGGGATCCCGGGACCGGAACGAGGCCGGGATAATAGTTACCTCATTGCTGACAAGTCGTTTGTCTTGTCTTCCACATTGTTAATGGATTGGTGATTTGTTGTGAGCTAATTGTGGAACGGTTTCCGTTTATTTTTGGTTGAGAGTATTTGCTGGTGTTATGGGTTCAAATATCGATAGTTCGCTATCAGTTGCTTCATTAAGATCAAATTAAATTAAAGCAAAATGATTAATTAAAGGCGTCAGTTTCCTAATGTTTTTTCAAAGTAATCAATGCTTGATTGTATGGCTTTAGACCATTCCTGCCGCAATATTATAGTTAATGCAATAACACGCAATATAAAAAAAAACTCATACGTATATTAAAAGTATTTTTTTACTAAAAAAATTCCCAATAAACTCTCCAACAGCATGAAAATTAATAGCAACTGCAGATAGAAATAAAGAATAACATATATTAGACAACATATTATGAAACACGCACGGTACACTAAAATGGAAATAAAAAATGGCATGATTTAAAAGTTATTATTATAGTGTCTACTTTGTCTAAAAGGTCCATTTCAGCGTTAATGCCAAACATATATAAAACATCATACTATACATAAAACATCATCTGACTGACAGACATACTCGCACACTACGACGACCACACTACGGTCATAAAACAAGACATCACCCCACTACACGCTCCATTTGACGCCAACACGCAATAAAAACATAATTTACGACTCCTTACATTCAAAATAAACAATCCCAAACTCTAAAATATGTAACAAATTGTTAATAACAGTATTAATACACTATTTCTTAAATAACTTGACAATAACACAGTGTTCCACACGTGTGTGCTATTATATGTGGCCAACGCTTTTATTTATAGTTGAACACGTAATAAATTAACTGCTTTATGGCCGTAAGACAATTTTTCAAGATGTCCATTATCCGTTGCTACTGTTTTGTTAGGAACAGTGGGATTAGAGCAGTGATTCTCAATTGTTTCTTTTCTCTTCCGTCTCAGCGATTTTAATGGCTTTTAGAACTAATAGGTGATACAAATTCTGTGAAACTCGATGCTAAATAATGAATATTCAAGGTTAAGAAACACTTGCCGAAGTCAGTCTGTGGTTGGGTGACCATCCATGAGGTACAAACCGAGAACCTGCAAGCTGGCCTCAAATAATTTGGGAAAAGGCATAGGTGTTACCAATTCGCAGTTATCATTAAATCCTCTTGTTACAAGTTAGCCAAAGGCAAAATCTAAAGCTTTAGCAAAAGCTTGAGAAATTCGTCACAAAACGTTATCAGCCACTAACACGTCGTTAGGAGAAAAAGCCTGAACTAGACACATTCTATTTTTTTTTCAATGATGATCACAATAACTAATTTGATTTCCTGGACATAACATCTTAAAAGGGTACCGTGACATCTGGTGACGATTGCAGGAAGCCAGTCGACGAGAGCAGCACACGACAGTTCGATTTTTTGGTTGAGATGATGGTAAATATTTTGCCTTGGGAAACCCTGACAATTACCCAAGAGCCACAGTTTGACAATCTTTGTACCACATAAGATCTCCTCCACACTGACGACAATCTTGGCATACCAGCTAATGTGAGCTCAGTAAAATACCACTTATCGATCCACAACCATTTTATAACTGCGCAAATGTGAGATAAAAACACAATCAACTATTCATCCGGTGAATTTAAGTGATCCAAATATACTTCTGACGTGTTAAACAGATGATGGCAATTAGTAAATTTGTGTGTACACGTCTATCTGTAATTTCTTTCGACGTATATAATCAATTTTAATTTGTGTCATCCTCAATTAGTATCTTATTCGTGAAAAGCGTTAAATAACAGTTTTTTTTTTGTTCATTACCGTTATTTTCGGTTGATGTCTCTCACGCCATTTTGAATCTTCGTTTATTGACATCGTAATTATTTATTTATGGTTGACCATTCAGATATACCTAAATAAATCCATCCTTAATATATGCTCGTTATAACTGACATACCGATCTTAATTGATGTCCATCTAATGATGATATAAATAGTATTTTAATCCTCTTGTCTCACTGACTGCATAGCAAAAGACTTCATCCTATACAGTGCTAGTATTCATAGTCTAGTTTGGTTACTGCATGGTCATTTCCCTAATTCATTATTTATTCATGGACACACATATCACTTAATAGAGAAATATGAAGAATCCAAAGGTACTGCTAATTTCAACAGAAAGGATAGTTATTGCTATGGCGAAAGTCACGCAAAATTAATTTCTGTTTTTGTCTACATAATTATTATCTCATCATCTGCCTAGCATTTTCCCAACTATGTTGTGGTCAGCTTCCAGTCTAATCGGACGCAGCTGAATACCAGTATTCTACATGGTGCGACGGCCTATCTGACCTCAAGAACCCAGTTACTGGGCAACACGGCAACACTGATTGTCAGATTAAAATGAGCTCCAACGGCTCAACGTGCTCAGCACTCAGCTCGAAGCACGGAGCAGTCTCGATATGTTACAAACCGTCACCCATCGACAGACTAACCTCGACAAGCGGAGCTTAACCTTCCATCAACCCGTGCGATTTTATTTATTTAGCAACGAGCTCCTCAACATACAAGCAACACAGTGCATATACACAAGCAAACGAAATTAAATTAAGGTAACACACACCCACCTGATTATTGTGAAAATCCAAAGTAGCTTCTTTTTTTTTTTATAAATAAATAAATATTCCTGGACAATCCATACAGCATCATGTAGCCCCAAGGTAAGCAGAGCTTGTGTTATGGGTACTAGATGACTGATATACTTAATACAATACATTACATATATAGATATTTTTATAATACATAGGAAATACCCAGAACACCCGAAACAAATATTTGTAGATCGTACAAACATTTGTCCCAAGTCCCTAAGTAGTATCAATAGATAATTGACTTACCGTCTCATTCACATATCTAGAACATCACAAAATCATAAAAAAATGCAGCATCACCATCATCCTCCTGCCTTTATCCCCTTTTATTTGGGGACGGCACAGCAATTCTTTTTCCATACGAAAGCTCAATGGTCACCTCTTTTCTAGCCCTATCACACAATCCATCCATCGCTTTTTTAGTCTTCCTTCACTCTAAAAAGTCCGAAAGCACAAAAAATACTAGAGCGAGCCAGTTGTTAAACAAAATGTCATCCGTCACTGTTTTTATCTGTCACCAAAGTCACCGGCATCAAATGTCAAGCTAGTGTCACTAGCCGGTAATAAAAATCGGCCAGCGCTATCGAGCGCAGCGAGCACCTGTTTGCAAGGAAAAAATTGAATCCATAAATCAAGCGCTGAAAGAGCTGAGTTTATCATACATATTCTGTTCTTCCAAATATGGCGCCAAAAATCGAACTTTATAAGTTCGTATTTCGTACAGGTTACATTATATAGAACGTTTCTAGCAATGTAATTTCTTCCAGCAGACCTGAAATGGGTGAGTCGACCAGCGGTTGGTTTACATGGCGTCATCACGCCTACATTCCCCGAAGGCTTAGGCAGAGCTGCACCTCAATAGTACCTTCACATTTTATTTTCAAGGCCCATGTAATAGGGAGCTACTCTATTACCATCAACCAGACACAAATCAGGACTCCGGGCAGCTACCTAGCAATTCCAGATGGAAAAACTTAATAAAAATTTACCTGACTCGGGAATCGAACCCCATGCCCATTACAATCACAAATCCCATCACCCATTACAAAACGTGAGAGAAAGATGAAGTATCGTATTACTTAGTAACTGGGTTGTGGATGTCATATAGGTAGTCAGATAAAATACCGGTACTCAGCCGCATCCGGGTAGTCTGGAAGCCGACCCCAACATAATTGGAGAAAGGCTAGGCAGATGACGCTCTTCCATTACAAAATCTCTCTCACCGTCCCGTTTTAGACATTATCAGATATGTCATCCGCATTAATCACACCATTTCCATTCCATTTTTCACTTTCCCGTCTCATAATTATTTCCTCTCAAGTTATTATCTTATCCGAACCATCAACATGACATCTAACCTCGCCCTCGCCGACGTTAAAATGTGTACAGCAATTAAGAAGCTGAAAAAACGAAGGCAAATGTCCCCGACCATCATCGCATGGGGCCCCGAGATCAGAAATAATACTTACTTATGGGATTAGGATATAGTATAGAGTTGTTTGTGCGACACTTTCATTTTATTGTGCCAACCAGAGATATACAGACATTCTTGAGATTTTTTTGCGGTGAGCTGTAACAAACTATTGTTTGAAATTCTTTGTTAATTGCTGTACGAGTTTTATGGATTTTATACATTATCAACATAATGTATATGTGAAAAGCTCCGTCACAAATTTTAATAAGAATAATCTAGATACTACTACAATTCATTAATCATACTTGTCATAAGCTCTGTATATTCTATAATTTCTGTGAATTCTAATTTAATTTAAGTCATAATTCAAACTAATTTATTACACATGACGATGACATGAATAAAAGACGCACTACCAGCATCCCATTACCTACTTCTCGATAAAACATGGAGTTATGTTAAAAATTACAGCAAAAATATATTCAATTCGCCGACAGCAGCAGGTGCAAGTTGTACAAAAAACAAAAAATCATTAAAAAAAATATCCGTCACATTATTCTCCGCTGTGAAATAAACATCTCTATATAAATGCGTAGTGTTGTGCCGTGACATATCGACAAACAGATGGCCGGCCGTCGCGGGCGTCACAACATCAGCTAATTTATGCGCTCCTTAACGCCCGTCCCACCTATTAGTTGCACGCAGTATATTTCATGCGGCTGTGTAGGGCGACAATTATTGCTGTCGTTTATACAATGCGTTTTATAACAGTTGTAGGCATATTTCGTTGGTGATAGGTGGTTAGGGAGTTCTCATTTTTATTGCTAGTCGTAAATTTAGACGAGTGGTTGTTGGTTAATTAAAAATTGGCCAGTTTATGTTTATTATAGTACGATTAGGTATTCAAGTTTTATAGAGTCAGGTATAAAAATATCCAAAAATAAACTTTACGGGTTTTTTCTGTTTTACGTTTAAGAACTTTTCATGCATTTATTTGATGTTACAATGATGCTATCTTCCCGACTGGATGTCGGTCACAGCGGTCAATCTAAACAGAGATCAGCCAAGAACATGTAAGCAAAACTAAAAAAAAATTAAATGGCACTAATGTAGCGCAATCGCAGATGTCTGGATCTGGATGGATCTCTGATGGATCTGTTCCTTTCACACAGTCCGACGGGCCCGCAAACCAACACGACTAGCTACTGGGTAGAAACCAGGCGCAGGAACAACGGCTTTACGTGTTTTACTATTACTACCAACTTCTCAATTCCGGAAATATATAATAATGGAAAACCCAATAACACATTTCGGAACCTGGGAATCGAACCCAGAACCCCATGCAGTAGTCGCACTTGTGACACAACAAAACAGAACACCACAAGACAAATAGGACAGTCTTAAAGATGTTGTTCGATAATGTGCTATAGAATTTTTATACCATGTTTACACATAGCACAGGCCAGCGCATCTGTAACAAAACAAAGTCATTTGCAAAGTAAAGTACAAACACTCTCAAAGAATGCGCAACACAATCTTCAGACGTCCACATTAACTTTGTCCTTCCATTAAAACGTGGCGACACTACACGCTGTAAGTATCCCCAACCGAGTTTAAAGCTGCTTTTTATTTCTGGAACGCATCGCGACTAACAGCTCAACGGCTTTCATCTTGTAAACTTTATTAATCGACATGACTCCCGGACACATGCGCCCCATCACTACGCTATTTCACGAACTAAAACCGCGCGACTTCATCGATGTATTAACGTTACATCGACGCATATGTGTAGCGTTTTGTTTAATTAGGTGGTACTGAACGGGTAATGAATGTGGCTGGTAGATATAGCAGCATCGTTCATTTGACAACGCAGACAAATTATCGTGTAGAATGTTTATGTTAGCGGCTTTTGTTCGTAGCAGCGGGCAATCAGTCATGTTCATTCAAAAATGAGGTTGAAAAGCCATTGTTGCGGCCTCGCGAACGTCTCTGTGTATAATGATCCATATAATACGTTCTGTAAGGATGAAAGTGTGTTATTATTCATGGAAATAAGTCACTGTCGTGTGTAATAAGGCGGTTGCAACGGATATTTTAATGTGTGTCGAGGGAATTAGAAGCTGCGTTAGTGGTGCTATAAATTTTGGGGATGGGCTCATATTTTTCACGTGTAGCGGTGTGGTGGGAACGTGTGATGTTCCGTTTGAAAAGTTTGGGTTAATGAGTAGCCGTAAATAAGAAATTATCATAATATTTATATTTGTTTTTGGTTCTATTGCTGTGTGGGATTTTGAAAATAGAAGACAAGAAACGTCTCTTTGAAGCACCGGCAAGATGTGTATGTCTTATTTCAGTTTTGGTAAAGAATAACTCTTGGAGACAAAAACTTAAAGATAACAACTGAAGTACGTCAGTCGCTCACAACAAGAAGTAGGTACGAATTCTGTTGAAGAGTAAACAAAGCCAGATCAAAGAAACATTCCTAACGAAACAATTAACATCTGGCAGAGATACTGATACCCTTGTTTTGTCGCATGGTGACACTAAGTAAGAAGGAAAAAACAGTTATCAGGCTCAGGCATACAACGATACAAAACTAACCATAACATTAAAAAAAACTTAAAAAATAAATATGTTATAACAGAAGTAATATAAAATATAGTAGAGAACTAGAGATAAGAAGGACTTATAAATGAGAAGGAATTGATATTTTGATTTTTAGTGACCCTAGACTATCGACTCATAATTAAATAAACTAATGCAATGAAATAGAATAAATGAATTGACGCATTGTAGCATAGAAGCAACCAATACCGTCCCATACACTACATTTGCATCTGTACAGTGTAAAAGAAACGTAAGCAGCTATGTATATATATTATATGTATATATATATATATCACGTATATATATTATTTGGAGACCTAAACTACATTGAGCAGGTAAGAATGATAATAATACTTTTATAAATGCAAAGAAAATCAAAATTAAAAATCATTCACTCAAATTAGGCTGACAATCCGAACTTTTTAAACGCCAACAATGACATGAGAGTTTCCCAAAATATCCACCCTTTACCACTTCCTAAATGCAGTTTTTGCTAGGAAGAAGAAGCTACGCAACGAACTCCTCAGCAAACTACAGAGACCTAAATAATAAAAAGTATTTTTGAATACAGATAACTTCTGGAGGTGTGATAGAGTAACCTTATAAGCGAAAAATATTGGCTTTGAACAATATAATAAGGAAATGGACAACTAACTGTACGCGATTAACGACAGTGATAAACAAATACTGTTCAAAGGGAAGCTTTTAACAGAATCTGGCGCAAGATGCGCAAACACCGATCGCCTAGTACAAGTAGGTACAAGTCAAGGCTTAACAAACAACAGCAGACAGAGTACAGAAATCAATTTGTACTCAATTTGTTAAGCCTGGTAGATAGCCTGATAGAGAACCTCTATCTAAGCTAGAATTTCTGTCCTAAACCTTAATTGAAGACTGCGTTAAACTACAACACACAATAATGATATCGTTAGGTCTCGGCATCGTGATTCTAGGCAATCATGGTTGAGTTCCCTCAAGCTTGCTCTGCTTTGAACACAGAACGAAATAAAAATCGAATGGAATAAAAATGGGCGAAATGTCCAAGAGGTCTCTTGAAATAACAAGCGACATCGCGGCAGCCCCAGGTGAAGATGGCGAGGTGATCTGGATTCCTTTAAGACTGAACTAACAAATTCCTGTCTTTACCCTGTGGGAAATTCCAAGCTGTAAAGACACAACATTACTGAACAAAACGGTCCTAACATAATCATTAAGTAAACACCAATATTCTATATACTGAACGTTCAGCGTCATGATTCTAGACAAGACGTCATAATTATGGCGGACTTCCTGCCTCAAACTACGCTCAGCCACGAGATCACAATGAAATCCCCAGCAACAACTCAACTATCACAACACGCATCGAACAACAGGGTAAACAAACAGCGATCAAAGAAGCTCCTAATAGAATCGAGTTAGCATCTGGCGCAGACACCGACGTGTCCCTAATTGACAGTAATCAATTTCGCGTGGACCGCTTTCAATATTCTCTCATCTAAGATTTTTCTCGTTTCTCGTTCGTTTTTATATCGGCCTCTCGTCTCGTGAATTTATCGCTCAATTAGTCTTGTTTAATAGCCGCCTGCTCCGCTGATGTCTGCTTCTAGCGCCTTTCAGGGCTGGCGCGGATCGAAGGAACTTATTTTATGAGCTTTTGTGTACTGTTCTTTAGATTTCTGAAGTCCCTCGCAAAGGCTTACACATCTTTTTTCTTAAAATGAAATATACAAAAGTATAATGGAGCGCTAATGAGAAGCTATATTAATAAGCTCCTTGCATTAATACAGAACAGGTGATATCGATCGGTAAAGTAAATGCAAATAATTGTCATAATTAAAAGGTCCCTTTACCTGCTAATGACAACGTTGTGAACATAATTGACGCTATACAAAAGTTCATATTAATATTGAGTACTAAAGGCTTAATTAAGAAGTTACCAGAACACGCAGCCTTCAGACTTCAAGCAGAATAAACTTCATTAATATTCGTTTCGGTCGACAACCGCAAAAACTGTCCATCCAACATCAGCTATACTTGACAAGTAAAACATAAAAACAGTAACATTCCCACTATGCAAACCAAATACAGAGCATTCACAATTTCACTTAATAAGTTCATAAAAGAAGCAGTCTGTCGCGACGTCTGACCTCTTAACTGACAGACTGACGGACAGACTGACAGCTGACAGATAGACAAAAGTGGTGAACAGACGACCGCGTAGTTGCACAAGTTATGCACTTGCTATTGTAGTTTTTGCTTTAAAATGTCAATTTAAATGAATGAAATATGGCGCGGCATTTTGTTTTGGATTGCTTGCTTCGTCGTTGAGATCTGCATAAGCTAGTAACAAGCATTTGAATAGCACCGGTTTATTGTATCAACTAAGGTAGAATTTTTTAACGTTGGTCCTCAGGTACAACGAGTCATTTCTGTCAATTTTGGATAGCACAGTACAGGTAATGGGATAAGGAAATCGTGTAGAATATTTTACATCAAAATTTCAAAGTTTTCCAGATTTGCTTTTGAAGTGAATTTAAGGGTTGGACTTGTACATAAAGTTCATAAGATCGCTAACCCCAAACTACCCACAATTTACAAAACGTGAAACTTTCACAAAAACTACCTTACTGAACTGAGAGAAATCCCAAAATTTTAAACCAGAACCAGCCCTGACGGCTTGAAAGACGCAGAGAAATGGGATTAAATTAATTGTCGCATCAGTCACGAGGGCGTCGGGGTGTTTTTTATTAGTCGAGTGCGCCCCGGCCCCCGCGTCCCCGCGCCCCCGGCCCCCGCGCCCGCGCGCACAGAGTAAATCACGCGGATCCATGGACGTGGGAAACTGTGGAAGTGCCAAAATTGTGGTTTTTGGAGGAGGTCATTGCCAGCAATTTTGTCTGCGAGCTTTAGGATTTTAAGATCCGGTGAAGCTATTTAAAGTCAGTGCCAGCATTATGGGTTATTAGTTTAACACGTTGAACGCGAAGTGTCCGACCAACAATACGTTTTCTATTTTGTCTCGTTGTTTGGCAGTTAAGGTGTTAATTATGTACTTAAACGCAGTGATGGTAAAATTGATGTATGGAAGAAAACATGTTGTGCCGACCTCAAATAAATTGAGATAAGAACAAGAGGATGATGATGATGAGATTAACACAATCCACCGCACGTCAGTGGTAATACGTTGACCTTGGGCTGCCAGCTTTTGCAATTGGTTTTGTTACACACACACTACGTTCCCTGTACCTACAGAAATTAATCATGAACTCATGATACACAAAACATATTTCTATCTAAATAAATATAACACGAAGAAATAATCAAAGGAAATCATATTCCATACTTTAACCAATAGCACTGTCCGACCAGAATCTCGAACCCAAATTGCCTTATTGCAAGAAGGCAGAGAAGTCGCTACTAAATTGTTACCAACTAATTAAATTATTTTATTGTTCTTTTACTGGAAAAATATTACCAAAATGTTTATTATTTACTTACATTTCTACCAGGAGCTCATGCTCACCAGTAGCGCTTGCAAACAGGAGACCCACGAAGCAGTCCTGAAACCTCATTAAATACCAACCACTTCGGTATACCGCATCCATCTAATCTCATTCGCTCTTCCCCAATGGCGCGCCCAACCGATTTGTTCGTGCTTTGATCTTCGGCGCGATTTATCGACATTATTTTTAACGCCGATGCCCATCACTACGACTTGAGTGATAGACTAGGCACTGAACTTATTGCCGACGTATTATTTACAAGTAAATTGGGTTTTGTGTAATGTTTTGCCTATTTGTGTATGTACTTATGAGATGCGTGTTTGTTTTGTATGGTAATAACATGTTAAAAGAGAAAGAAGTTCTATTTCCACCAAAATATTACAACAAAAAATTACATTGGCCTCAAACTAGATAAACCTTTATCTTGGCTACGTACACGTACGGCGGGTGGACGTCAAATAATACAAGAAAGGTAAATTAAAACAGATTTTCTTCCCTTTACAGAAAAAACTTAAACTACTATAGACACTTTTAAATTTCCTTTTCCCACCTATCTTGTGGTCCGTTTCACCCGGATATATCTGAATACCAGTGCCATGGAGCCACTGCCTATGTGACCTCCAAAACTCTGGAGCTTTCATAATACATCATCATCATCAGGCTATACTAGTCCACTGCTGGACAAAG
This sequence comes from Phlogophora meticulosa, assembly GCA_905147745.2. Classification (NCBI taxonomy): domain Eukaryota; kingdom Metazoa; phylum Arthropoda; class Insecta; order Lepidoptera; family Noctuidae; genus Phlogophora; species Phlogophora meticulosa. Next base: position 1,310,534 of record LR990523.1, read on the forward strand.
CCCCCTCCTAATGAGCGCCATAGCGCCCTGTCTTCAGCTTGCCGCATCCAGCATCATTTCATAATACGCTTTAGTAAAATTGGTTGTCAAATCTTCGGGCTACTGACTGCTTCCTTTATGGTACAAGCCCGCCGCGCTTTTCCCAAACCATTGCAATCCCTAAAAGTCAGTGGCAACCACCAGAAAGGCGTCAAGTCAGTGAAACCCGATGAGTCCCCTAGAAACAATTCAACTGTCTTGGATCCCTCACGGAAATTAATCAGAAAAGAACAGTGGAAGAGTCAAAAACCCGTAAAGTCTGAAAAGATCTACAAATTACTGTCGGGACCGATGGGTAAAGGAGCTTTCAGAGACACGGAGAAGTCTCCATTTGTAATGGATGGTCACCTTACTGTTGTCGGCAATCGTAGCTTAACTTTCGATGGCCGCGAGTCTGACCCGTGCTCAGACTATAGACACTTTAATCCCTTATATATTCAAAATAAGATTTATCATTCAGTTTGTTTGTCGTATTAAATCGAGATTATACATAAGCAACAATATTTTCTTCTTGGGTTGAAAGAAAGGCCACCAACCTTTTTTCTAACAAGCCTTACCATAGCGATCATCTTTACGTAGATTTACATTGGCCGTTTAATAAATGAGGTTCAGGACAAGATATGTTACTCGAAGGCTTCAAAAGCACCTCAACGTGTAAGGCATTAGAATGAAGACCGAGAATTTGTGAAGTCAATCCTCATTGGTCATATAAACGAAACCTGACTCATAACCGGAACGAAAAACTGCCAGACACGACATACTCATACAAAACTATGGCCGGAAGCAGAAATATCCAGACCGATACTCATGCAAATCATGAAATAAATGCATAGACCAATTCATAACTCAACAGTACCATAAACCCACTAAAATATTCTCACAGTGACATCAAAATACATACAAATTACAAAGCACAGAGCTATAACTGTAGACGTCTGCTCACGACCGGAATAATAAGAGGGGCTTAAGTGTAATAAAATATATCGTACAAAGTTATTGTGATCGGTATCGATGACTGTAATGTTCCATCACTATAGATCGATGGATTGATGTTTCTTTGTGTTTTTTTTACCTTAATACGCAGTCACTATTTTTATGTGCGAAAATATGTTTGTTTGAAGATCGTGCGAAAATTGTGGGTCATCTCATTGACGTATTCATATCATCATCATTGTCATTCGTTTTTGAAAGATCTACCATTTCATTCGATTTTGATTGTTTCATTCACTGTGTGATATATTGTAAAGTAAAAGCCAGGATAATTATAAAATATTCATACTTATACATGAATTTCGTTTTTAATCTTTTTAATGAAATTACGAACATTAACAATCATTATTATTCTTTTCCGGGCCTACTGCACGTCTTTGTATACGTGTAGCTTGTGGGCAAAATATTCGCAAAAGTCCTTTAGTTCCCTTCGTGTCCAATTTAACAATGCGTTTAGGGCGGTTTTGGGGTTGTCTCGTTTCTGTAGCGCATCAGGCATGTTTGCAGCAGCGAACACCGATTGCTTTAACAGTAAACATGCGCAAAAGAGGTGCTGCCTTGGTGTGCACGGTTCGAGCCAGCTCCAATGCCGCTCTCGCAATGATAGCCAATAGACTGGACTGTCCCTACATACGGCATTGCTGTGAAAGACACAATCCGCAACGTCGGATGAAGAGATTATTGTAATTTAATATTTGATTTGATTTTATTTTTGATTTTATTTTATTTTGTTTTTTTTATTTTTTTTTAGTGATATGTGATTATAAGTTTACTTTAATTTTATTTAATTTTATTATGATAAATGAATTGTAATAATTTGTATAAATGAGTCAACTTAAATATTTTGTTAAGCAACAACAATGGAATAATATGGGTTATGATTACCTGAAATAAATGTTTTTTTTTTTTTTTATTATCTGCCTAGCCACTTCCCAACTATTTTGAGGTCGGCTTCCAGTCTAAACGAAAGCAGCTGAATACCAGTTTTTCACATTGAAGAACTGCCATCTGTCCTCAGACCTGGGTAAAACGATAATCTAATAAGGAACAAAACAGACACAAACAAAAACAATAGAGTTTGGTCGCTTGGTAGCCCAAAATAAGGATTTCCTGGATTATTTTATTTTTAGATTATCCATTGATCTCCCGACAAGATACTATATAATAGGTCTTTACCTATGAAATTGCCGTTTTGTATGAAAAAATTTAAATGAATTTTTTTCATGTATTTTTTATTTGTATTAATCGAAGTAATCACCCATGCAATCAATGCATCTTTGCCAACGCAGTGGCAGTTTATTGATGCCCTTCTTAAAGAAATCAGCTGGACGGGAGGCAACAAATTCTTCAAAGGCATTTTGTACTGCCTCTCGGGTATTGAATTTTTTTCCCGCCAAGAAGTTATCCAAATTCTGGAAAAAGTAGTAGTCTGTAGGCGCAAGGTCTGGTGAGTAGGGCGGATGACGGAGAGCTTCCAACCCCAGTTCTTGCAACTTGGAGACCGTCTGCTGTGCAGTATGAGGTCGCGCGTTGTCGTGCAGGAGCAGCGGAGACGAGCGATTGACCAATGCTGGTTGGAGATGTGCCAGCTTCTCCATCAATTGTGTTCAATTCTTCACAGTACACATCTGCAGTAATGCTCACCCCGCTTGGTAAGAAGCTGTGTTGAATCACACCGGCGCTAGACCACCAAACAGTGACCATCACTTTCTAGGGGTAAGTTTTCGTTTAGGGCATTGTTTAGGTGCTGAACCAGGATCCAACCAACTTGCTGAGCGCTTGCGGTTATCAAACAGAATCCATTTTTCATCGCAGGTAACAATGCGGTTCAAAATTCCTTCATTTGTGTGTCTGTTGAGCAGTGCAAGGCACGTCTCGACGCGTACTTCGCGCTGGCGATCATTGAGTTCGTGGGGCACCCATTTGTCAAGCTTTTTTACCTTGCCAATTTGACGCAAATGGACCAATATTGTTTTGACTCTAACGTCGAAAGCTGCTGCTAATTCGGCCGTAGATTGTGTATCATCAGCTTCCACAATCGCCTTTAATTCGTCATTGTCGACCAAAGTCTTCGGACGACCGCGAGATTCATTTTTCAGGTCGAAATTTCCAGAACGGAAGCGAGCAAACCAATAACAGGTAGTGCGTTGGTTTGTAGTGTTAGCTCTGTAAACGTCGTTGATGTTGCGTGCCGCTTGTGCCGCGTTGCTGCCACGACGGTACTCATATTCCATAATTACTCGAATTTTTAACGTATCCATGATGACGAAAAAGATTTAAATGCGATGAAAATGTAACACTAATCAATAAACAAATGACTACTTTTGGAAAAAAAAATCCATGTTTTTAAAATAAAATTAATTTGAAATTAGAATTCTTAGCCAAACAAAAAATATTTTGATTTGAAATGGCCAGTACTGCAGAACGGCAATTTCATAGGTAAAGACCTAATATTAACTTAAACACAGAGTGGCACTAGAATCACTCGCACAAGAACGGCATCCTAAAACTTCACCATTCCTAAAATTTAATTTACTGATAAACTTTCAGGTTTCCGAATGCCCCATGACTGGCTCAACAACCAACTGTAAAGAGTCCAGATATCTATAAATTAGACAGCTCCTGCCTCGTGAGGTCGTGAGTTACATTCTTGGGTCTAGCAAAGTGTTATTGAGTTTATCCACCTCGAAATCTGAATTTGTGTTGATGGCAATAGGCTCACCCTCTGTAACACGGCACTTAAACACAACTGGCAAAATATGAGTCTACAACAGGTACAGCTCTGTCTAATCCTTCGAGGAGTACAGGCATGATGGTACGTTAGACTTCTAAAACCAACCTCAACCTACTTTCCCAAAGCTGACAGCTGGCATATCAAATAAATCCCTTCAGCTAGAACTTCGCAACAAAACAGACGTCAGTATTCACCGCACAATGATCACAACATGTACTACATGATTACACCACGCATGTACCAATCTCGAAGGACCGGCCATCTTGTAACAACGTGCTATCATTTTCCGTTCCCATTGCAAGTGGTCGTATATAACCACCTCACGCGCTGATTTGCAGCTTAACTAGAGAGACATACGGACTGGAGGGATGAGCGAAAGTGGTTTTGCTTGCTTTTGCTGTAGCTTTCCTATGCTCAGGCGTCTTCCGTTTCTTCTCGTGATCATTCGCTTCTTCGTTCCGAACCCACTCAGGGTTCCTTGAAACCGGAACTGGGTTAAAGTTACTGCAAACGAAAAAGTTACTTAGGAGTTTTGGGCACCAGCTTTTTGAACTGCGAATTCAAGTCACGTTGAATATCATAATTCCTATATAGATTTCGTACTTTTCCCATCGAACTTGATCATCCCTTCCACCCCCTAATAAGTTTTTTTTTTAATAATAATTAATTATTATTATTAATTCCCTAATTTAGAAAAATGTGATATTTATAGCCTATGTTCCTCGCAGATAATGTCACTTACTACAGTTTTTTTTTTTTTTTTTTTTTTAAAACGTTGCCCCACACTAGGAATTTCTCCTGTATCGTGGGTGCGTTTACAAACATTTAAACTCACATACACAAACAGCCAGACCCGGAACAACTACCTGTAGGTCATACAAATATTTGTTCCGTGCAGTTGCAAGATTTGTATGGTATTAAGTTCATCCATTAGAAAAAAACAAAGAATCAAATCTAACTTGTTCATAATATAAGTATACAAGTTTCGGTTATGATTTACTTTTTAATTTAACCATCGTGTTTCCTATCCCGACTTCCCCCACATAAGCTTTTCATCCCTTGTGCCAGTCTCATCAATCCTCACAGATGGATCCCCATCGAATCTTCTGTCAGTAGCTATACTGAGTGTAGTTTATCATTAAATGCTTAAGAGCTCATAATGATTATACAATTGTACGGTACATCATCATCAGCCAAGCCTTTTCCCAACTGTTTCGGGGTTTGCTTCGAGCCTAATCTAACACGGTACTCCTTGGTAAGTCTGGCTGGTAGACTTTCAGGCTTTTAATTTACCCGAACGATTATCGAAGATCTACCAATGTCAGCCGGGACCAACGGCTCGGAGGGGTTTCGATGTGTGATGGATTCATGCACGTATCTTTTCATCCACGAGCCCCAAGATAATATCATACGAAAAATTTACACAAAACAGCAATCACTTAAATACTTTCCACATCAATTTCAATGATAGACAGCGTAACGCAATTCCTACAACATGTTTACAAGACATTTAGTATTTTTCCATTGCGTACCGATTTTAAGTTCGCCCATTTACATTCAGCGTACTCGTCACACTGTCCATCCGTATGTCCCGTCCGTTTTCATCAACAGCCAGTCAAATAAACCAAAGACACGGGCTTCGCATATAAAGGGCTGGATATGTCACAGCTATGCCTAATGAACTATTTGAATGTAGGCCTTATTGGCCGCGGATAAATAAAGAAATAAATGTGAAGTACGCGCCGTGCGCTCGCGCAAGCTAATCTGCTGCTTAAGACCGTATTCATAGTGTGGGTTGTGATTGTTTTTTAAATATTTCATAAGGTCATTTTTCGTAGTTGAATTTTAAATATGTTCAACAAATATTGTCAGTTAGGTAAAAATAAAAAACGAACGAAAAAATATTTGTTTGCCACAGAAACGTACGTGGTTACAAAATATAACTTTAGTATTAGAAAATTTCAGTAGATTTCCAGATTTTACTTAGAAAACAAAAAATGTAGGTATAAAACCGATATTTGCGCTAGTAACCTAGGTAACTGCTTAATTTATATATTACATTGATGAGTCACACATAGATTTAGTGTGAAAACGGGCATAATTTGCTAACAATTAGTAGAACCTACCTTAACAAAAAATCACTAAGAATTATTATTGCTTCCGACTACATGGAACAAACATGAACGACCAGCCACAAATAAAAATTAAAAAAATACACAGAAAACATTTTGACAGACATATTCCAATAAAACATGTACATTTAAAACTTATCATCGCTTGGAGATCCTTTCTGACAAGTTGGTGACGTCACAAAATGGTACAGCTCAGTCAACAGGTCGACTCGGGGTTGCAGTCTGATGACAGATGTGGGTCACTTTCTAAAATGTTTAAATTAAGAACCAGTTTTGTTTAGTTTCATCTGACCCTTTTGCATGAGACTGCGTATTTACTGTCAACAAGCTTTTTATGTCCTTGTCACTTAAATCAAGCATTAAAACAAGGATGAGTTAATATTTAATTGCAACAGAGTAGTATATCGTCGTTATGATACTAACTCATAAGATTTATGATGCTTTCATACTGTTATCTCCTACAGTTTTTAGTAGTCTCGCGTCGCTAAGGACCACTTAAATTCACGTACGCGGTCCTAACACCTCCTTTAATACGAAGGTACTCAGTACCAGCATTACCTAGAGCACTTAGAACTACTATTCATCCCCTAAACACAAAGACTCGTAAACACACAACTCCTTGAAAAATAAAAATAAAGCAACCGCCAGACTTTTCAGGCGACATAAATTGCAACAGACAGGCAGCACTATGAATAGACCGCGTTGCGAGAAGTGGGCTTCACGTTTGATTGAATGTGAAAATTATACGGCCGGTCGCGGCGACGACGCGCCAGTGTGGAGTGCTCTTTATATTACCAAGTTTTCCCATAGGAATAGTCGGGAATAGCACTATGTTTGAATGTCAAATTAACATGTTTAAGAATATGTTAAGATATTAATGTCGTTAGATAAATACTGAGAACGTAAATTGCGAAACAATTGTGAAAGTTACAACGCTTTGTATTGTCAACCTGATGTATGGCCGTCTAGGCAGGTAAGCTACCTTTATATTCATATAACGCAATAACATTGGCAAACGTATAAAATAATGCTAAAATAAGAGGCTATCATTCATGAGATAGACAGTTTAATTTGTCAATAACTTACCGCAGCGGTAAATTGATAAATTATAAGGCAGAGACCACACGTGAGTCGGTGGTACCGTAACTTTGTGTCAAGCTAAACCTAACCCCAAAAATCTATACTTATTTATTATTTATTTAATACTTTAAGCACACAAATGTACAGAGGCGGACTTAATGCCATAGGCATTTTCTACCAGTCAACCTTTGATACTAAGTTTCATTTTGTTCAAAATAATTCTGGTTAGGAGGTTCCATTATATCAGACACAAAGCTGTCTGCTCTTACAACCCTCGCCCTGGATCAAGACTCTTGACAGAGATGGGACAGTGCCATTGCCTTGCACTTTGACTTACTAAAAACCCTGTTCCAAATATTATTATTATTACTTCCGCAAGCAAGCAAACCAAAACACCGTGACAATTCCTCAAGTCTTTAGGCATCTTTACCAATCGACAGCACTGAGGAGGAAATAGTCGACACCTTAATATTATTTACCGTTAGTTTTAGTGTGTGTAAAAAAATCTCTTGCCAGTATCTCATTATCAGTAATCTCTAAATAAAAAATAGATGAAAAATATTACTGAACTTGAAAACCTTACTCCAGCACTCCAGCCGCCTTCTCCCTGACAGTTCCAAGGGACCAACAAGAAAAATAATCCCCCAATCCCCCCACGATGACTACGGTGGCATAACTAAACCTGTAACTGGAAACTAACGAATAAATACAACACGCCTGTTACAATAAACGACCGATGTCTCGGTTTATGTCCGATGTTAAATCCGTTGATTTTAACTGCAGTTTTATGGACTACTCGTGTTGATTCGGCGTCAAGTTACATGGGGTTGAGCACACTGGCTGATTGTTGAGCTCCTTGATATTTGAAGACGGTGTTTTCTGCGTCTTTGGGTTTTGGGTTTGGTGTGGACAGTATCTTGCTGAATTAGAACTGCTTTTACCGTAGCCACGGTTTTATACTATCGATCCGCGGAATAATTAACTGACAGATGTTATCCTGTCCAGAATTCATACGGAAATCCTATTTAATTGATTATATACAAAAAAGCACTTTCTGTATTTCCTGAATTTTCCTTTTTTTTTCGGAAGTCTTTTGTTTATTACCTTTGAGTCTTGTGAACATTTTAAATTGCCCCGCGGATTGTGTCTGACACAATCCGCGTGCCCAATAGTGAATAAAAGAACTTGCGGGCGAAGATCTATGAATAAAGATCCCGCAAACATCCGTCTGCTCACCATTGGATGTTTTGGTAGCTGATGAGCCAATCTACTTAAGCTGGTGCCGAAAACAGGAAGATAATTAGAGAGCAGCTGGAACAATCGCCCCGTGCGCACAATCAAATCGGTTGCTAACAATAAAATCCCCGCGATCGGCGCGAGCGCAGGCGCGTTTTATCGCACACATAAACACGTCAGTGCGGACGCAACACGTTAATTTATTTTATTGTCATTTAAAACTTTAATTTACGGATGTTTACTAATGCGTTTGACACGATGAGAGTCTGTCTGTCCTTGTTCGTTTTAGTGTTAGTTCAGATCGAGGAAGTCTAGAAATTTGAGCTAGATATTACTAGATAAATGTTTTGTATTGTAACAGTAGTAAAGTGTTACGAATAGAAGATTTGTATAGAGTTTAAAATGCAATGCAAAATTTACACTTGTCAATTAAGTTTTAAAGACACTTGGATGGCGCACTGTTTTAGCTTATTGTGTTCAACCATTCATAATTTCCATAATATATTTGTGGATATTTGAATACTTTTCTCTTAACGTGAACCTCAACGAAATATTTATTCTACGTACAGATGCCAGCACCTCAAGCTAACTCAAACTGGCAAATTTTCTCAATTGAACATGAACCTTATTCTTTTGTAATAAAGTTGAAAAACTATCGAAGAAATGATGTGCTGGCCTCTGTACACTCCATAAACTTATATCAGCACTTGATCAAAATTATTTCGACGTCAACGAAAAACTGAATACTGTCTCTTAGCACACGTCTCTTATCAAAATTACTCACATCAAATGTAAAACCCCGGCCACCATCACACATCACAAACTCTACACATAAAAACAAGCATATCTCACGAATTAATCCGGGCCATAATTTCAAAGACGTAAAATTTCGCTTCAAACTGCACATTTAAAAGTAATAAAATCAAAGAGATCTGAGAAGTAATAAAGCGTTCAAGTACAGAAGATTGTGAACATAACATACATATCTTTATCGCCGGCGTCGCTCGTTCATTACACGCTGTAAAATATATTGGAGCCGAGCTCTTAACGTAAGTTGACGCGACATCTAGTTTCGGTGTCAGGAGTTAAAATTGTTGGGTAATTAGTTTGTTTTCACTATCAGAATAACGATTAAAGCTGTAGTGTATCCATTTGTTTTATTAGGTGTGTACCTAAGAGAACAATTGATTACGTTTAAGCATTCGTATCTTGAAAAGAGGTCCTTTCAAGATACGTACGAGTAATTGAGAAATGCGTATTATAAGACTAGATGTAGAACTGCAGTTCTATCCTGTAGAGATCCTCCCTATGAAAACTTGGGTGAAGTAAGCAGTCAGTGTTATTCAACTTAAGTAAGACAATGCCAGTTGACTTCACACCGCAATTCACCCAAATTTTCCAGAGAAATTTTTACAAAAAGAATCGTTTGCTAACTGTGGTAAGATGTAATTTAAACAAGAGATCTTTCTTTTTGTTTGAATCTCTTTTTAAAATAAGAATTATACCCAAGGACCATTGCAAACGATGAAAATTTTGCATCTGAATGAGGCACCGTAGCTCCGAGAATTATCTAACACACTTTCAAGTAACTCCAAACTCGGTCCAAACTCAAACTCGTCGATCCAATCCGATTAAAACTGCAAGATAACAATCGTTATTACCAAATGTTACAAGATTCGAGTCCTATCTCCTAACGGGCCTATTACACAACGTTCCTCAACGGGCCGGATAATCAGCCCGTTCCCATTCGGGCCGGGTCTTAGGGGCCCAATAATCAAGTGGGCAACTCGTCTGGCCTACGTTTTGTGAATTTTTACTGACGGACCTCCGTGACCAGGCAGCCGGCAGGTTGTCGATAGAGATTTGGTTCGCAGTTTACCGTGGTACAATGAATATTGATTGCTTGCATCCTTGTTAGGTAAGGAAAACTACGCTGGAGTTTACATACATATGTTGAAGTTGGGAAGGATCGTGCTAGAGACCTTTATTTGTTTAGTAGGGTCATAACGGCATGGCTTTCATGATCAGCTCTGTTTCATCCGTAGTTTGTTTACTTTTTTTCTGGCTCCTGAAATACAGGTATTCTAACCTAGCTCTGGAGCCAGTCTCACAATTTTCTGCAACCTGTTTTATGGCAATAAAGAATTTATTATTTATTACTATTATTATTACTTACAAAAGAAACTGTAAAAATCAACCTTATAAAAAGAGTATTATTCGTAAAAGAATATCCTATGCAGATCTTGCTACAAAAACAAACAAAAAGCAGATAAAACCCTTTAAAATGTTCATAAGGAAACGGTAAATGAACATTCCGTGATATTAGTTATCATACACACGTAATATTTTCAATATATTGATTTATATCCACTAACAGGATACCACGACTTCAATCAATGATATATGGCGGTTGTTTCCGATGTCCCAAATAGCACCACTACCTGCCTAAAATAACAATCAAAACAACATTAGCTAATTAACAATCGTAGTTTTAAAACAATCCATATAATATATAATTGCGGTCTTACGATCCGTGAGCCGTCATGAATACGAATCGTCGACCACCGGCCGTGGGTTGACACCGTGCATGCTAAGTACATGTTTTTTGCGTCACCTACAGCGATGTCTGTCCGTGATTGCAATTTATTTTCGTCTGCAACAGGGTTAGGTGGTCGATGCATTTTTAAAACTCAATTATTTGTTCATGGGATTAATTGTAGGTAAAGAAACCTTCGTCCTAAGGCCGATTCTGAAAACTGGTACCGAAAATGGGGTGAATAAATCGAAACCAAACTTTGAATGGTATTTACACGTTAGTTAAATATTGTTGGTTGCTGTGCAAAAAATGTAATATTTCATGGTGGTGATTTAGTTGATGGTGGATTCAGTTTTCGTGGTGTGAAATAAAGAGTATTTTATATTTTTACTGAATTCAAATGATTTTTACATTTCTAGTAACATAATATGTAACTAATATGAAAATCCTATTCAAAATTTGTTTAGATTCGTCTCTGCTTTTCTATTCGCACCATTTTAAGGGTACAGATATTTACAGAAAATATTTACAGAAAAAAATGTTAAATGGTCGCTTTCGTATCAAAAATATATAATAATGATAATGTCAACATACATCAAGTATATAATGATCTTTAAAGTCAAAGCTCAGTTTACTAAGACCTACTCGCCAAATAAATTCAGGAGGTACAATAAAATTGAAATCAAACAGAACCTCCTCTTTTAGTCTTACCCAACAATACTTATGACATAAATGTGTGACAGACGTCTCATCTAATAATGGCTGGTCCGCCTCTTTCGACAATCAAGGACCACACACAAATCATGATCATAACTGAGACTATAACAATTAAAGTCTTACTAACGACTCAAGTACTTAACGACACGTAAGGCTGCAAACATTATTCGAAGATTTATGAGGGGCACGTGAAGATCACGGTATTAATTCCAGCGACAGTAGATGGATTGACGTGGTTCTATAGCATTCTGTGGAAGTATATCTTGCTATTTACCTAATTCAAATAAGACCTTGCGAGCTGTAAGACATTGCCAAAATAGATGTTGTAAAAGTTAATACCAGAGCCAACAATCTGATCGCAAATAATGTGCGGATCAAAAATACTGTGTACTGATAATATAATTATAAGGAAGGTCCTAGTAACAAAGTGAAAGACAATGGACTATTAACAATGAATGATCATAAACTTTACAATTAAATTACATTAGAAGTAACTACTCTGAGAATCTATCGTTAAACCATATATTAGGGACAAATTTCAATAGACCAGTACATTTTTTGGTACGTAAAATTGAACAGCATATAATCTAATCCAGGTACAACCAAATAGCTAGATAGGATATAAGATTGTTCAAGAGAGCTTTTAGAAATAATCCAACGTTAATTTTCCAGGATTCGTAGGAAGCACAACCTTAATCCTGGCACCACCATACTCAATGAAGACCACACACGAACGGAAGAGATACCAATCTTAGACCTGAAGGCGGCGTCTCCAGGGGCCCCATTGTGATTACGTGTTGATAATCCAAGATTGTATATGAAAATTATGAATGAGATTGATGAAGATAACATTCTTTTGGTTTATTATGTTCACGTACGTCGTAGCAAACAGTTTGCGTATGAGAATGTAAAGAACATAAGGAGCTGCCTGATTCAGTTATTTGTTCCTTAATTTCATTACACTGAGAACTTAGCACTGAGAACTTAACCGTTGTGGCGCGGCGGGCGAAGGCCCGCCTGCGACGCAATAGGTTGCGGGTTCGATTCCCGCCTTGGGACAAATGTTTGTACGATCTACAAATATTTGTTCCGGGTGTTCTGGGTATTTTCCTATGTATAGTAAAAATAGATATTTTTACTATACATACAATACATTACATAGATAGATATCTATGTAATGTATTGTATTAAGTATATCAGTCATCTAGTACCCATAACACAAGCTCTGCTTAGCTTGGGGCTAGATGATGCTGTGTGGATTGTCCAGCATTAATTATTTATTTATTTATTTATTATTTATTTAACTTAGAATATATTTCGTAAGTAAATAAAGAACGTGCTGTTGACAATTCTATCTCGTGGCTCTTGAATATTTGCTATGAGCATCGGACGCTTTTCGGACTAGTGGTCTGAGTGCCACTTTATCAAATTCCTTGGTATAGTTAAATGATAAAGACAGAGACAAAGAGAAAATTCTGAAAGCACAGCATTAAACCCTGACCATTACAGACATGATGAATGTTAGTCTCCTACACCCACAGTAAACCATAGGGTGGTCCACACCATACGGAGTGCAAATCAAAAACATTCACAATATGATAGCATACGCTCCGTAGCATAAATCACGGGTAAAACAATGGGTATAGATACCGCCGATGCTATAAAGATGGCAGATAAAGTGATCGTCCGCCCCCTACCGGCGGTCGCTTCCATCAATCATTATAATAGATGTGGTGTATCCTGCGAGGATGTTAAAGGATTGCTTGGTGTTCATTGAAGAGATTGTTGTTCTTCCTTAATGTGGGGTGTCGATCTATTGGTCGTATGTTAGTTAGCAAGTACAATTACTATTTGTTGTATTAAGACAATCACGTTGTTGAACAGATGTAACTTATTCCCGTTCAACCTCTTAGAACTATTTGTAGCATCGGCTACATCATTATAGAGATGGATGGCGATGATGAACATATTTTGGTTGACGTGAATAATCTTTACATCATCGTCATCCTCCTGCCTTTATATCAATTTATTTGGGGTGTCTTCTTCATCTATACATCTCTATTTCCCGTCACCTCCTTTCTAGTCATATCGTCTTTGACAGAATCTATAATCTACTCGTGAATAATCTATTCAGTAATCTCAAATTTCAGTAATGGGAAAACAATGATCAATTCTTTAGAAACGACCATTAATTAGCGACACTGACGTATTCTTTCATGAAAATCTAAAAGCATATTGCTAAGAGTATCTTATATTATAAAAATGTCAATCCTTCCCAAACCGTCAATGGACTTCATCCAACGGTATACCCTCACAAAATAATCGCTATTACCTTAAATCTCTTGGAAAGTAAGATACCGTCAAATAAACCAAATAGTATGTCTTATCGCGGACTAACTACAGGTCTGGTTGCAACTGCATCACGTTTCTCATCCTATTCAGTTTAGATAGATATTTTTACCCCGACATGCCTCAGGCGTGGACAGGGATCGTCACATCGTGAACAATTTACATTGGGATTTGAGACGGTAATTTCGTGTTGGATTTTCAAGATCAGAAATTGAGTTACGAATTTTTGTTAAAATCTTTAAGAAGAACCTAAATCACAGCTGCTTATGCTATCGTCTTGAAATTTAGAATAGCAATAAAGAGCAAATGAATTTGAAAGAATATTATTTATTGTCGAAATACCAGCTGTAATGGGGGGCCGAAATTTTTCAGGTGACTAAGTCAAGAAGGGGTATGTGAAAGGGGTTTATTTGCACGTATCATGATTCTGTTTTATTCCTATTTATTATTTTTGACTTCTGTTGAAAAATATTTTAGCACTGGATGATTTTCTTAAACTTGTAATTGACATATTGCTGTTGAAATGTTTTCGAAAAAAAAAGTATTAAGTAGTTGGCAATTGTTAAAAAGATGAAAAAAAATCGAATGCTTTACCTATTTCTTTTTAGAACACACTTAAAAGCAAACAAAGACACTGACAGCAAATCTTTACAGCAATGAAAACAAAAAGAAACCGTTAGTTACGTGGTCGTATAGATTCAGGATGTGTTCCAATTTATCACATTAGCAACACAAGGATTAGCAATACAAACGGAACTCGCCATTTTGAATCCGGCAACATCACACAACAAGTGCTAAGTGACACATTACAGTCTGAAACAAATACAATCCGATTCAATTTAGCATATCTGTGGTCAAAGGCGCCGCCCCCTCTCGAGAGCTGACCCTCGGATCAAAGGACCGCTGGTCAATGAAATGATTGCGTTCCTTTTAACTTGCGACGTAACAAGTGGGATTTTTAAACTTTGAAGAGGAAGTTCCGCAGATGTTTTTTTTGGGTTGACCACCGTGTGTTGCCAGGATACCTAAATATGGTAGCATTTTCACATAGAAACTACCGTATACACCAACCTAGATTTTATTACGGCTTTTCTAATATAGAATAGAATAGAATAGAATACTCTTATATATCACCATACAAATTTAGAAATAATAACCTTAAGAGGTACATAGGATGTTACAATGGGCGGCGTTATTGCTAAAATATATTTGTTTAAATTTACTTGTAATAAAATAAAGGAAGGAATCATAGGGCATCAAAAAAATCGTCTTCATCGCTCTCATTAAGAAAAGCACCCAAATGGATCGTTATATGATTTTTTTGCCTGTATAAATATGGTAGCATTTTCACATAGAACGTATACACTAGTTTTTATTACGACTTTTCTAATACAGTGTGATTCTTTATAATGTGCACATATCGAAAAGGAGGAATGTATGCTTAATTTAATCGACGGAAAAATTATTTAAAAAAATCTAAATATTTTTAATATTTTTTATGGAATTTTTAGGGCATAGGGCATCAAAAAATCGTCTTCATTGCTCACAACAAGAAACAAAGAGAACTCTCTTGTTGAGAGCGATGAAGACGATTTTTTTAGTACTCAAAAGGCTAGGAGCAGAGTAACATAGGCTATATTTTATTTTACAAAACTACGCTTTTGAAGTGGGTGGAGATGTTAAAGGTCCAAGGGAAAAGTAAGCAATCCACGCGAACGCAGCCGCGGGCGAAGTGCTAGTGAAATTTAAAGTTATTAAAAATCTCAAATATTAATAAATAATAAATAAATAGTGCTGGACAATCCACACAGCATCATCTAGCCCCAAGCTAAGCAGAGCTTGTGTTATGGGTACTAGATGACTGATATACTTAATACAATACATTACATAGATAGATTATTTTTATTATACATAGAAAATACCCAGAACACCCGGAACAAATCTTTGTAGATCGTACAAACATTTGTCCCAAGGCGGGAATCGAACCCGCAACCTCCTATTATATTATCCTCCTATATTGGTTCGAGCCTATTAAAAAGTCGGAAAAGTCAAAAGTCTACAGATTAAAATTAACCTAGCTTATCATTAAACTCCATAAAACCTCCCTCCTGTTCTTGAGGGCGACTGAAAGCACACGGAAGATGGATAGAAAACAGATAACACCCTTATGAGTGACCCAACCGACCCCATGATCTACGGCTCATCCCTTGTCGGGTCGGATACCGATGACCCCAGATTATTGGGAACGTTAATACAAATCACTTAATAAGTCTTATCAGAAGCTTGAGCCTAATCTTTTATCTGCTTCAAATTTATAGATTCTTGAAGTGACAGATTTTTTGCTGGGAAGTTTGCTGAGCCACTTCTCTTCCCAGCAAAAGGAATGAGAAATGGTGAAGCATGGTCGTTTTGGGGGACTGTGTTATGTACCTATTGACGTTCAAGAAGTGAAATTTCTCAACGTAATTTGAATAAATGAATTTTAATTTCATTTAATTTTTATGAAACTATTCTGGTTTTTATGAAATTTTCTGTCATTATTTTTATACATACTAAAAACTTAATAATAATACTTAATAAAATAGAAGTAATAGAATTATAATAAAAGGAATACTGCCTGGTTGGTCTAGTGGTCGCAAGCAGTTTTGCTGAGCGTGAGATTAAAGGGTCGAATAAAGTTTTTTTGGTTTTCCATCAGTCATTTCTCAGTAGCAGCCTGCAGTATGGATTTGTGCTCGGTTAATGGCAATAGGGTCACCTTCTATTACAGAGGACTTAAAATGTGCGTGTACTACTACACCTCTACCTAACCTTTCAAAGAATATAGGCGTGATATAATGAGTGATACAAATAAATAATTCCTGTGTGTTGTGATGTTAAATATTTTTGTATTTCCGGATGCATTTACCTCATCACATTGGAACTAAATAAAAGCCGCAGGGGTTGATCGCAGGTTGAGTTACGCTTGACGAGGTCAGTCTATGGATGGGTGACGGTTCGTAACATATCGAAACTCCTCCGTGCCTAGGAAAGCATGTTAAGCCGTTGGTCCCGGCTGTCATTTGTAGATCTTTGACAGTCGTTACGGGTAGTCAGAAGAACAAAAGTGACAACCTGTTTGACCAAGAGTTATCTTGTTACCCAGTAACTGGGTTGTGGTGGTCAGATAGGCAGTCGCTCCATGTAAAATACTGGTATTCAGCTGCATCCGTTTAGACTGGAAGCCGACCCCAACATATTTGGGAAAACGCTAGCCAGATGATGATTTACCTCATCACATTAACATATCCGAGGAGATTGATAAGTTACTCAAAACAAATGAAACACCTACAGTATTTACCCCTCGTAATATAGAGCTTGACTTCCACTTAGATCGATTCATATGACACAGTTATTACGGGGATATCGAAGCACTAGAATTACCTATTCGATCGATGGCCGTTTAACTGGAAATAATAGTTTCAGGAATAAACTGAAAGTAGCAGTGGATCATTACGTAATCAAGCAATTATTGGAAGTTACTTTGATAGTGCTTTGACATATTTATGTGGCTAATTCGAAGAAATATGTTTGAAATTGTCGTAATGACCTGGATGTGTCGACGCTCTTGCATGAGGTTGGGTTCAAATTCGAGAGTGAGACGTCCTACAAGGACATACACTGACCTCATTGGTGATGTTCTTCGGAAAGGACAGGTGCGTAGTACTCGCAACCGGAGTGCGTTTATGACCAGATGTATGAACGTAAACGAAATAAAATGAGTATGTGGTGTTCTGTAGTGTAGCTACCTCCATGGAAAAAAGGCGTGACTTTATGTTTGTTAATATGTATCAATGTGTCTGTTGTATTCATATGTACCTTCTTACTTTATCTACTGACATCGGTGTAGGAAAACATAGTGACGTAATTTAGACTTATAACTAACATAAGTTTGAAATCCCCAACCCACCTTGAGCAAGCGTGGTGATTATTGCTCGTGCCTTCTCTGAGAGAACTGTAGACTGGTATAATTAAATTTATTGACATAAAGTAGACAGATTCCACTTATCACCTTCAAAATCTATATTACCAAAATAATTTTAAACATAAAAGCAATAATTTCGAAATTCTTAATACCGATACTTATATTAACGATGATTCACAACAGAAATTATACAGAATATTTTTTAAAAATGATGACCAATAAAATATGCACGGTAGTGTAACGTGTAATTTGGACCAATTTGAATCCGTTCAATTATGTAATTATGTACACGAAAGATGTATTTTGGGTGTACTTAACATTTTCACTATTGAAAACACGTTATTATTTACGTAACTTTTGGTCTGATTATTCTTTTTTTAAATTAAAGTATTCTTTTACTGTCTCTTTTCATTTAACTTCGGCCAGTCTTAATGGAAATTGGTGGTCAATTAAATGGATAACTTTTAAAGGTTGTAAATAACTTAAAGATGAAGAATGTTTAAATAAAGAGTCAAATTATGTCAGAATAAAAAAATATCACGTTCTTGTTTTATTTCTAGTAGTAAAATATCTAAGTATCAATGTTACATGAACAAAGTCGGGGTAAACTCTCCTATATCTTCGTCAGCTCATAACTGTCTCGTTGGTCTTGCGGTCGCAAGCACTACTGCTGAGCACGAGGTCCAGAGCTCGATTCCTGGGCCGAGCAAAGTGTTATTGGGTTTTACCATCTGGAATTTGTCAGTAGCAGCCCGAGTCTAGATTTTCCCTATAACCTTAGACTTGGCTTTGCGGAATGCAAGCGTGTTGATGCGTTACTAGCTCTGCGCATAAGCTTAAGTAGAATAACATTTCCAGACACTATCTTCTTAATTTCCATAGTTTTCACACTTACCCTTGAATACATTTCGCATCGCTGTATATTCTAATAACTCACTGACATCCTCATTATCATTTTGAACCCATTTAAAGCCACCCCTGCTATTAACACCATCATTCATCCACAGTATCACGCAATTTCCGCCCTTTTGTTTCTGGTAACAAAAGACAAATTACCGCGGCAATGAATGGTAGTACTGCAAATATTAAGGATGGTACCCACCGTGGCTGTAAATTGGCCACAAAAGGAGCTATCATAGCTCCTATTTTAGAACTAGATGAGCTTAAGGAAAATCCCATGTTTCTGATTGGTGTAGGATATAGTTCTACTACGTGTAAATAGATGACGCAAAAGTTAACAAAAGCAGATAATACTCCAATAATGCCGAACAGAGTTGAAACCCATGTCTTGTTTGGAAGCAAGATTTGTACGATCATAATGATTCCGATGATGATTAAGGAACCAATTGTCGATGCTTTCCTTCCGTAAACTTTTGCGATGACAGTTGCAAATGGCGACATTGGTATCTGTAATCGAAAAGTTTTGAGCGTATTAGTTGATAGAATATATCAAAAATACAAAATACAAAATCTTTATTTCTGTATCAAAAAAGTTTTACATAACTTGGTTATTGGAGCCTCCTTTTAAGCAAGTAATGCCTGTATTAGGACACTCCGCTCTTCTACATCAATATACAATAAATAAAAAAACTTAGATTTAACCGCATGCTTGAGTATTTGTGAGAGTTTTAATGTGTTTTAGTGTGAGGGTGAGTACATGTGTGTGTGTATGCGTGTGTATGGGTGTATGCGTGTGTATGGGTGTTAGTGTGAGGGTGTATGCATGTGTGTGAATGCGTGTATATCATCTCGGAAAAAATAAATTCTAAGCGACTGGCTCGGGAATTTTACGTCTTTATTATAAATGACTAAAGCTATACATCTGAGCTGGTTTAAGTGATTTTAGAAAATAGTGACATAGATAATTCAAGAGTGTTTTGTAATTTTAGTTTCAAATATTTCGTTGCAGCCTTATAGCTTGATCTAAGGTTAACTAACGCTTGCTTTGGTCCGTGGATTATTATATCGAGAACCGTAACGTGGCTCGTAAAGCAAGTTAAGCCGGCTGTCATTAGTAAATATTTGACAGTCACTTTCAGTAATCAAAGGAAAAACCCAAGTCTGACTACCAATCTTGCCACATGGTACCCAGAAACTGGATTACAGGCGGTCACTCAGTCAGTTTAGACAGGTTAGACTAGAAGACGACCCCAATGGAATTATAAAACGAATACCAAAATGTCTTGCACTAAAATTTTCAAACACAGCACCAACACTATAACGCAAAACAGACATAGGCCGATGCAACTGACCTGTATAACTCCAATTACAGCCACCACGATGAATATATTCGATCCGACCACCGTGTTGTATTGATTGATGCCGTAATAGCACGCCCCAACGACAAACCAGACGGTGCACGATGACATCGTTATCGTAGACAGTCGCTTTGTCTTGAAACAGTCCAGGTAGTTGACATTTTGTTGTTCGTTCTGTTTCAGCTTTAATTCCTGGAGGCTTCGTTCGACGTTTTCTTTTATGTTAGTGGTGCTGCGGTTGTTACTGGAAATGGTATCAATTATTTAGATGGTTTGGTTCTGGGAAATCTCATCAAGTGACTTCTATTAAGGCCACGTAACATGAGAGATTTACGTCGATAGTTGGTCTACTTTCCAACGTTCATTCTCATATAAGCCGTTATAAATAGATTTTTGACAGATGAAAAGTATTTTTTATTGAATTTAGACATAACATTATTATCACGACTATATCCTTTAAATAGTTGTAGAGGTGAATCGAACTCAGAACCTCATGCACATCAGTAGTACTTGCGACCACTATACCAATGGATCAGTTTAAAAATGAGTATTTAGAATTTTAAAATAGTAACACTTACAACTTAGCAGCCTTAGTCATTAATTCAACAGCTTTATCTGCTTTACCATTCGCCATCAACCACCTTGGTGTCTCTGGTAAAAATAACAATAACACCAGAATTCCCAGCGATATACCACCAAACTCCAAGA
This sequence comes from Phlogophora meticulosa, assembly GCA_905147745.2. Lineage (NCBI taxonomy): Eukaryota > Metazoa > Arthropoda > Insecta > Lepidoptera > Noctuidae > Phlogophora > Phlogophora meticulosa. The sequence continues at coordinate 1,331,277 of LR990523.1, forward strand.
GATACATTCTCCAAGTCGTGGCTAAATACGCAAAGCCTGGAATAGTGGCTTCGGCTATAGAATCAGGAAGTAATGCTGTTGTACCAGCTAATTCTCTATGTTGCGGTCCTACTATTTCCATAGTAAACACAGCAGTTATTGACATGATTCCTCCACTAGCTAAGCCTACAAAGAACCTTAGAGCAGTGAAGGTCCAGAAGTTTGGAGCGAATGCTGCGCCGATCATGAATATGACGTCGATTAAAGCTGATAAGATCAAAGCATTGCTGCGGCCAAACCTGAAAATAACTGAAACTTGAATAATCATGTATCTAGACTGTTAGTACTACATAAGGATGACATCCATAGGCTCTTATTCTACTTTTATTGTTATAATATATATAATAAATAATAAATAAATAATGCTGGACAATCCACACAGCATCATCTAGCCCCAAGCTAAGCAGAGCTTGTGTTATGGGTACTAGATGACTGATATACTTAATACAATACATTACATAGATAAATATTTTTATTATACATAGGAAATACCCAGAACACCCGGAACAAATATTTGTAGATCGTACAAACATTTGTCCCAAGGCGGGAATCGAACCCGCAACCTCTTGCGTCGCAGTACAACGCACAACGGTCGTCAGATATATATGTCTTCTATGAATAGTATCTAACAAAGTCTATTTTCGTGTCTGTCTGTGTGTGCCTCTTAGTTCTGTTAAAGTACGTAATGGATTTTTATGTATACTTCACTATTATTAAGAGTGTTTATTCTAAAAAAATTGTGTATACATAGATACATAAACTTTTCGGAATAAATCTCCATGGTTCAATATGTCACCACGTCAGTTGATTGCTACCACGTGAAGCTTGGACAGGTCGCTAGTGTTTAATCAATTCATTTACGCGATGATAATGTAGCTTTCAATGAGTGAAAGAATTTTGAAAATTGGTTGAGTACTTTTAGAGTTTACGCATTGCAAACAAATAAGAAATCTTATAAACATACAAATCTTTCCTCTTTATAATATTAGCGTAGAACGAAAGCGTGATCTCACCTGTCAGAAATCCATCCAAAAGCAGCAACACCAACCACCACTCCAAACATGAGAACGGTTTGCGTAAAGCTCGCCATCCATGCTCTATCGCATATCAATTCAAACTCTGATATTAAAGACTTCTCAAAAATATCTTTACCAAACTCATACTCCAAACATTCATCGTAACATGTTGAATTTACAATTACAATAGTGGCATTATCTCTGAATCTTGTACAAACAAATTCTGTAGCTGGTGTAAGGAATAGTATTGAAAGAATATTCCACATAGCAATCAGTCTAGCCAAAGATACTGCTGTAATTGTTCCAGCTTGCCATCTTCCAAAAGCACCCATAGATTTGACCACATAATCATCTTCAAATTCTTGACTTGCTGCTTTTTCTTTATGTTTCTCACTAACATTATATCTCTCATGATAAATATTAAACTTCATATTGTCAGCAACCGCCTTGGCACTGAAAAGAACATTGAATTATTGTTTGTTAGATCATAAAAATATTTTGACATTGTAATGATAAAATTAGGTTACGCCATTTTATTATTATGATCACGACTAGACTATTTGTCATACTATGTTGAGTCGTAAAAATTAATATACCTTAGTATTATGATGCCAAGTCATATTTGCCGTGGGATTAAATGGACGTCTCGTCTCCAAGCACCATCATTAAGATAGTAAATATTTGGCAGTTACGTTACTTGTAATACGCTATTAAGACGTTTATTTCACTGATTTATTGCGTCCATTGAAGCTTATTATACTGTCATAGACAGATAAGTGTAGTGGTTCTCAGTAAATAGTAATTAAAATTCGAAGCTTTTTAATGGCAATACCAGTAGCATATCTAGTTGCACGTACATGAACAAGACTGTTTAATAGTACATTTTTTTCATGTCCTAGAATGATAATATCCTCCCGACAGAATTTCGGTCACAGTGACCAATTTCAACAGAGATTTGATTTGACGCAGAAGATTTTCTGGTACAAATAATTGCGCAAATACAGGTGCACTCTCTGTTCCTTTACTCTCATAGTCTGATGTGACAGCAATCCACACGACCAGGGAGAAATCATGCACAGGAGATACAACCACTTTTCAAAATTCGCGGGCTGCTACTTAAAAACTTCTAATGAAAAAACTCAAAATCTTTTTGCCCGAACTGGAAATCGAACCCAACGACCCACGCCCAGATAAAAGATAAAGATAAAAAGATAAAGATAATTTATTTGTTCAAAACATGAGTATACACAACACATGGCATGCAAGATGTTACATCAATAATTATAGCAGACAGTCATGTTTTGCCTGAATGGCGTACAAATAAGAGAAGCAGGACGCTAGACCGCATTAATTAATTTTAAAATTGCCCATTATACACATTTATAATTAATCATTTAAATTAGAGCATTACTAGAAATTAGACGGTAGGTACAATAAAATAATGTCAGCTCATCATCTTAAAATAGAAATAAAAAAAAAAAAATCAAATGTCAAATCAGGTAATAGTAAAATAAAATAAAATTAGGATGTCAACAAACAAGTCAAATTAAATTGTCAGATAAGAATTCGTCAGTGCTATAATAAGCTTTCTCTAATAAAAGGCCTTTTAATTTATTCTTTAATTTGTCGGTACTGTATTCCCTCCAATGTTTTGGCAACTTATTGAACATAATTGGCGCCATACAGAATATACTTTTCCGCATTAGTGTCGTCTTGGATCTCGGAATACATAGCTTAGTGTTGTCGCGTCTATTTCGAACAACTTTATCTGACACTAAGGGGAATAAGTGTGGGTTCGATTTGACGAACATAATGGTCTCCAAAATGTACATTGATGGAAGCGTTAATATTTTGTATTCTTTAAAAAATGGTTTGCAGCTCTCTGTAACATGAAGTCCAAACATAGCCCTCAGGCATCTCTTTTGTGTTTTGAAAATCATACCCTTATTTACTGAATTTCCCCAAAAAATGAGTCCATATCTTAAGTTAGAGGACACTAAGCCGTGATAAGCCGTTAGCAGCGCATTAACATTTAAGATGGGGGCTAATTTATACAATGCATATGCGGAATTACTAATTTTTTTGCTTAATGCTTCCGTATGCGCTTTCCAATCTAATTTGCCGTCAATAGTTATTCCAAGAAATTTAGTCATATTCACTTTATCTATGTTGGTGTTACAATAATGGACATTTACATTTGGTATGGATGATCTTTGGGCAAAATGCAGAATATTGGTTTTCCCAAGGTTTATCTTAAGATTGTTGTTTTCCAACCATTTTACCATTGATTCTATAGAATTATTAATGTCAGATTCGTATGTGTCTCTATTCTTGCAAGCTATTGTAATGGTACTGTCGTCGGCAAAGAGTGTCATTGGGTTATCGATACTTTTGGGTAAGTCATTAATATATAGTATAAAAAATAGCGGGCCCACGACAGTACCTTGGGGCACGCCAAATTTAACCACACGTTCCCTTGATCTGTACATAATTTCCTGTTTACTGTTTTTATTTACAGCTGAAATTTCTGTAAATTGTTCTCTGTTGCTTAAATATGATCTAATAAGGTTTGAGACATTACCTCTTATGCCGTATGCTTCTAATTTTTCAATCAATATGTCGTGCCGGACATGGTCGAAAGCCTGCGTCATGTCACAGAAGATCGTACATACAGGTGTGTTAGAATCTACGTTTTGCATGACATAATATAAAAAATCGTAAATTGCTAAGTTGATAGTTTTACCATTTCTGAACCCTTTCTGTTCATTAGCGAGAATGTTGTCTTTTTCGAGGTAAGAATACAGTTGTTTACATAAATACTTTTCAAATACTTTGGAAATTACACTTATGAGGGATATTGGCCTATAAAATTGCATAAGCTCTCTATTTTCTTTTTTGAATAGTGGCTTAATGATTGATATTTTCAGTGCATCGGGAAAAACACCTGTCTCGATGCACAGATTAATTATAAAGCTAAGATGCGGTGATATTTCTCCCGCTACAGATTTTAAGACTTTAGTTGATAGGCCATCATGTCCCACACTATTTGTATTCTTCAATTGATTTATAATTTTAAACACATCGATAGGCAGACATGGTGCGAGAAAAAAGGAATCTTTTCTTTTAGGTATCAGGGATGCCGCATTATTCCCAGATCCTGCTATAGGATTGATTTTGTCAATGAAATAATTATTAAAAGCATCTGCAATAGCCTTTGGGTCAGTGATGACGTCATCTTGTACACAAATCTTGTCAATACAATTTTTTGGAACGTTGAATTTAGAGTTGTTTATAATTTTCCAAGTAGTTTTTGATTTGTTATCTGACGTATTTATAGCATAATTGTTCTGTGCCTTTTGAGTAAGTCTTACAATTTTTTTAAATACTTTTGAATAACAAGTTAGTTTACTCTTGTTAGTCTCATTTGGTTTAAATCTATATTGCCATAAAAGTTGTCTTTTCTTTTTACTACAAAGTTTTACACCACGTGAAACCCATTTTGGTTTTCGTATCGTGCTAATTCGAACATTTTTTTCCGGAAAGCACAATTTATAGAATAATGAAAATATGTCAAAAAAGGATTTGTACGCTACATTAGGATCATTAGTTTTGTAAATGTCAGATACCCAGCAGTCACGATACCAACCCCGCTAGTCTGCTAGACATCTCTTAACTTCTAAATAATCATACTGAAACAACAGCATCTCCACGCTGTCTTCAAACAAAGAACTACCAACACATACCCATCCCAAGATTGGAAACCCGATAACCCTTTAAAAATAAGTCTTCACAATTCATACGGCTTAAAACGTTTCTCGTTAAGTTAAACATGTTGGAGGCACATATAATAACACATCGGTGGCTGGAAGCCTGTAATTTGAGGCACTTTCGAGTCACTCAATCAGGTAAACGAGTGAAGCCGTTACTTAAAACCCGACGCTCGTAACGTTATATAATACCATGTAATTGTGTTGAAAACTTTTTGAAAACAAAAGTGTATTGTGACGAAATGGTAGTGGCGTGTAATTTTGTCGTAAAGGGTGATTGAATTCTGTGCGCTAGCTTGTGACAATTTGAAAGTAACGTGTATGGTTAGAGGGTACCAAGTGGCATTGTCGGTTACTTTTTCGGTTTTCTGGGTTTTTATTCTTTATTGTTTCGATGGCAATTTGTTGCAGCTGTTCGTCGTTTGCAAGCTGTCACCTAAATACTACCTTCAATACTTGAACAATGCTCTAAAACATGAATTCCTCCCAGGTCCGTTCGAAACAACCACCCTTGCATTTGACGGTCTGGTTACCACGCTACAAACTTGTTTTAAATTGTGATGATAAAATTATCGATATCAAGAACTATTCTTTACTTGTCTATAAATTTGACCACATAGATTTGATCCTATTTAGTAAATTTATGGACAAACTTCACAAAATCTGAATTTCAAAAAATTTCAAAAACGTCAGGTGCGTAACACTTGCAACCGGCGGCGTGCGTGTATGACCAGATATGATAGTAAACGAAGCAAAAAATACATATTTAAGAATCGTAGCAAGCTGCTTACTCCCATGGGAAAAAGCGTGAGTTTATTTATGATATATGTTCACAAATTGATGAAAGATTTTTGAGATGACAAATTATTTTTCTTCTGTCATGACATAACATAACAAGTTACTAAACAACCTGACCACCTGAACCTCAGCCATCTATCTAAGCAAATACCTTTCACGTAATAACTGAGCCTCTTTCCGTGTTACCAAACCATCCCAAAGACTGACCACACAAATGCAAGCCCCCTTCATCATCAGTTGCAATCCTGGCAGACCTTTCAGTCTACCTAATGGTTATCGCGTATAATGTGCAGCCTCTAACCGCAGTGTCGGACGCGAGATGACTAATCGGGGGAACTTGATAGAGGTGGGAACAGAATCGATACAAATTGGTTTTTATTTACGTGAGAATGATCCGAGGAAAATGTTTCTGCAACTATTCACGCTGGGAGTGCATTTACATTATATTGTTAAAAACTATTTGTAAATCATGTTAAAACCGTGGTCTCGGCTGATATTCTTAGATCTTTGGCAATTGTTACGGGTAGTAAGAAGCCCGATGTCCTTACAACTAATCATTTCAAAGTGGGTTGTGGAGGTTAGAAAGCTCCATGTAAAATATTGGTATTTAGGTGCATCCGGTTAGACAGGAAGCTGGATAAGGCTGGCCAGTTGGAAAAGGCAGATGATGATGACAATTTGACAAAAAATACTTTTTTCAGGTCTCCGGCTATAGGTATCCTATATCTGTAGCCGGATGCCCGAAAAAAAGAACTTTATAGAAATAAAATTGCATTATAGCTCACTATAAATTTAACAATTTTATTCTTTTTTTATGACATAATAATTTAACTGTTGTGAAAGATCAGACAGGAAAGAACCTTAAAGTCTGACAACCAATCTTACCAAGGGCTATCGTGTTGTCCAGTAACTGGGTTGTGGAGGTCAGATAGGCAGTCGCTCCATGTAAAATACTGGTATTCAGCTGCATACGGTTAGACTGGAAGCCGACCCTAACATAGTTGGTAAAAGGCGAGGCAGATGATGTTGTGAAAGATCAGAAACTCTTTGGATACACCAGACATCGCCTTTTATGGAGGCGCAGCTGTGTTATATAAACTTTAAGACTACGTTCATATGTCTAACAGTACAGAAAAATCGACTAAAAAGCGACATTATCGATTGTGTTATTCGATCGCGACGAACAAAATCGACACCACCACCACCTCTACAGCCAGCCACTTACAGCCACAGATTTATAGCCCCCCGGAGCCCCAGTCACCGGTCATTACCGTGATCCGACGCGCCGTCACGTCACTCTGTAATATCGCTCCGTGGCAAATTGATGGGAATGCCTCCGATTTGTTTTGCCCGTAAAGTGGACTGTTTGCGGGGAAACCGCTCGTTATCTTACAGGCACTCATTTTGGTCGATGGTTTTGGAATTTGATCGTGGTTTGTGCTTGAAGATTTTTAAGGGTTCCGTGCCCACGAGACCTTAGTACTAACCCTCCGCTGTCTGTCCGTCAGTCTGTCTATCAGCAGGCTGAATCTCATGAACAAATAAATTTTCTTAGGGTATGTGTTTCTATTGCCGCTATTATTATAATCAAACCAAATTAAACAGTAAAGAGACACGTGATTCTTTTTAGCGTTTTCGGCGTTCGACATGGTACGGAACCGTCCGAGTCGCACTTGGCCGGTTTTATGGTCTAACAGTTAGTGTGACGTCAACAATGTGATAAAATTCAACGTTCTCGAATTTTAGCACATTGAATTTACAAAATTGTTTAACTGTAGTCTAAAAAGCGAACAATGTAAAAATAATTATAATCTAAGGTGAAAATCCTGCCTTGTTGGTATTGCGGTCGCAAGTAGGTACGGGTTCGAGTCCCGGATCGGCCAGACTTTTATTTGGTTTTTCATCTCAATCTGGAATTGTGCCCGGTGCTCATGATGTCATTAGGCCCGCTCCCTTTTACATGCGACTTAAACATAAAAAGCGAAATGAGGGTACTATAGGTACTCATCTGCCTACCTCTGCGGGGAATACAGGCGTGATGTTACGTTTATAAAAATTCTAATAGTTATGAACTTCCAATCAATAAACATCCCTAATTCCTAAACAAAATTCAAATCCGCAATTGAATAGAACCCATTCACATTAATCTCTGGTAGAATGTTTTTTTTTTTAATTTACTCGCTGAAGTGGCGAGGCAAACGGCGAGAATTCTTTCCGTCTCGTCCGTCGTAAATATTTCAGAGAAGAGTTTTTAATCAGTCGTCAAGCGATTTACAAATTAAACAGGGGCCGTGTTATGAAGAAATATCGCAAGCTGCAAGAGTGCGTTTCCATTGTTTTAAGAAATATTGTCTCGGTACAATATCATGAGGAATACTTTACATCCTTGCCTAATATTATAAATGCGAATGTGAGTTTGTTTGTTACGCTTTCACGCCTTAACTATTGAACCGACCATCATGAAATGTTGCATATATCAGGGGTACAGGAAAGGACATAGGGTCCGGTAGGTAGGCATTTCATCCAATCGAAAAAAAGTTAGTAAAAACATATTTTATCATACTAGGTTTAGCCCGCGACTTCGCCCGCGTGAACGTCGGTTATCGCAAACGCAGACAAAATTGTGGATTACAAAACTTTTGGAGCTATCTTCTGTCCTTCCCAGGGTCTGACACTATCTCCATACCAAATACCATAAAAAACGGTTCAGCAGATTAAGCGTGGTAAGGTAACAAACAGACAGACAGAGCTACTTTCACATTTATAAAAATAATAAAATAAATAAATAATGCTGGACAATCCACACAGCATCATCTAGCCCCAAGCTAAGCAGAGCTTGTGTTATGAGTACTAGATGACTGATATACTTAATACAATACACTACATATATAGATATTTTTTATTATACATAGCAAATACCCAGAACACCCGGAACAAATATTTGTAGATCGTACAAATATTTGTCCCAAGGCGGGAATCGAACCCGCAACCTCCTGCGTCGCAGGCGGACCTTCGCCCGCTGCGCCACATAGGTCGTCAATTTATAATATTAGTATATAGATAGATTGGTAACGTACTGCCAATTTCAATGGCGTATTTCAATCTAAATCTAAATCTAGGGATCGATCTTTGTTTGTAACCAATCATTGACTTTGCAATTAGTAACCTTGACAGGAGCATCAGAAGCAGCAGTTTAATAACGCCGTTGAGATACGTTATTGAAATTGGCAGTTTAAAGCAAGAATAAAACTGAAACTGCTAGAACAATGGAAACCAACGCGAAACAAGAAATATCGCCGTCGGAGGATCCCCGCAAAAAGCTCGCAAATTTCGTCATCAATTATCATTATTAGGGAGCGAAGCAACGGAGACGGCGGTAATTGAGTTTTATAAATGGTGTCGGCTGGCGTCGACGTGACTGTCATAAATAGTCACGTGACGTGTCGCGCGACCCTGAACATTGGCAGCTCCATTTTTGAATAAGAGCTTTCTTTTGCGTTCTTCCTTTTTTTTTCGAATTTTGACCGTTTTCTTTTTATTCTGTTTGTGGTTTTGCGTATGTCTGTTCCGACCAGTGACAATGAGACTCTATGATATAAGAGTTGTGGTGACTTGAAGGTTTGATAACCCGTTTTATGTAAGTTTACTTTGAAATTTTTAATCCTGTCAAGTTATTGTTCAATAAGTTTTGCGACTGGCTTGAAAGTATCAGTTATCATTTCTTTTCGAATTGAATAATTGGGAGATTGATAAATGAGATGATAATTGTTTTACGAGAATACGAAAAATGTTGGTACAACACGTCAAAATTTCATTCGAAATTGCTTGGTAATTGATTTTAAAAGTAAATTTATCTGTGTTGTGTTGTTCTTGATATTGTGGTGATCTTCTCTTATCGCATTTGGAGAAACCAATCAATTGACTTCTTATACGAATCCTTTATATATATTTCTTTGATACATTTCATAAAAAATATGGTTTGATGAAAAACAATTATTGATTTAATCACGCTACTCGTACATTACCTACTCAGATGCGGGTTCACAACTTGACATCCCTGCATCGATACGTTCTTATCGATCAAGGGACCACCTCGTGTTATTCAAGATAGAATGCATACCATGACATCACAACTGTATTTCCTGAAGGGTTGAGCAGAGGTGTACCAATACACTCACATTCCACCAGTTATGCTTGAGTCCTATGTAATAGGGGACGAGCCTATTGCCATTAATCAGGCACAGATCTAGACTCCAGTCTGCTACTGAGAAATCAAATATGGAAAATCTAATACACTTTCCAGGACTAGGGAATGTAACCCAGGATCTCATGCTCAGCATTAGCGCTTTAGACCAACGGCATGTAACCTGCCTACAGGTCAGTGACGTCAATTAACGATACTATCAATATTAAAATTCAATGTACAAGAAACCTTTACTCAAAATCCAAACAGGAAGTATTGTTTACGAACCCGTAAGATGAAAGATAAAGATTTTAGAACGAAGTAATTAACGAACGAAGATATTTCCTTCACCTACGCCATTGTGAATTGTTCTTTTTTCCGGTATGTGTTAATGTTCGGCGATGATTGATGTGTTGGGGATATGAAAAGATGATCGGTTATGTGTGGCGTCCATTAACTGTTTTCATCATACAATTGTGATGTTCGGAATAGCATTCTTTGTCAAACAGTTTGTTGGTTGTCAATCATTTTGTAAAATCATTAGTAGATGAAGATTTTATGCTTTCTGCCACGTTTACGTTACTTGACGAATCATTTTCGTATCTTTGACAGTCTTTACGGGTAGTCAGAAGCCCGTCAGTCTGATAACCTGTCTTACCAAGAGGTACCGTGTTGCCCAGTAACTGGGTTGTGGAAGTCAAATAGGCAGTCGCCCCATGTAAAATACACAGCTGGACACTGGAAGCCGACGCTAAAATAGTTGGGAAAAGGCTTGGCAGATGATGGTGAAGAGTTTGGAACCGCCATACAGTTTTGACTAGCACGGCAGACAGTGTGGATTCAGTGCTACAAATGTTATAACAGCTTAAACAACAAATCCATTGTACGTAATGGTGTTTTAAATATACCTACTCGTATCAGGGCATGATTCAGACACGTCTTTGCCTTTACCTTGCCAAGTAAAGTGGCATAGGTACTAAGTGAATGGCGAATTGATAGATAGATAAATAAATCATTTAACATAACATTTATTTAGCATAACATCACACCTGTAGTCCCCAAAGGGTTAAGCAGATTTGTACCTACAGAACACCTACATTTCACCAGTTATGTTTAAGTCCCCCTCTAGAGTGCTGGCCTATTGCCATCAACCGAGCCGAAATCCAGACTCCAGGGTGCTTATGAGATATTCCAGATAGACAACCAAACAACAATGACCGACCCGTGAATTTAACCCAGGAATTTGTGCAGCAGTAGGGCTTTCCACCACTAAACCATCGAGGCAGAGTAAAAAAAAATATTTTTTGAAAACACGTTTTCACTTCTTCATTTTTGCAAGTCGATTATCTGAACAAATTCTCAATTCTCAACCACATTAAAGACAATCATGAAAACATAACGCTATACTGTGGTACAGTCATAACCATTAGCGTTGTAAACAAAGTCATTTCACTTTAGTATCGCTGTCCTGATTGGTCGTAACTCTTGCGCATCGGAGGCGATACTCTTTGAAATCTCACTACAATATTATGTTGGTAAATTGTTGGGGAATCTTGAATGGTAGATGTGGTGTTATACCACAGAAATGGGCTGCAGTAAAAAGATTGTAGATTGTTTTTTTTTTTAATTATTTTGTTGGAAATATCGATGTATGAAAATATCGGCGGTCTGCTGTTTGACTGGTCTAGTGTCCCTAAGCGCGACTGGTAAGCTGGGAACTGGATTCGATTGCCAGGCCAGGCCAAGTGTTATTGAGTGTTTATATACAATATGAATAAATAAAATAAATAATGGTGGACAATCCACACAGCATCATCTAGCCCCAAGCTAAGCAGAGCTTGTGTTATGGGTACTAGATGACTGATATACTTAATACAATACATTACATACATAGATATTTTTTATTATACATAGCAAATACCCAGAACACCCGGAGCAAATATTTGTAGATCGTACAAACATTTGTCCCAAGGCGGGAATCGAACCCGCAACCTCCTGCGTCGCAGGCGGATCTTCGCCCGCCGCGCCACTTCGGTCGTCATATGAATTTTCTCATTAGCAACCCGAAGCCTGGATTTGTGCCGGTTGATGGTATTAGGGTAGCACCCTGTTACATAGGACTTAAACACAACTGGCGAAATGTGGGCGTTATTATACTTTAAATTATTTTAAATGATATTATTGTTATTTATTTCTATGTTCTTTGTGTGAAATGCTCTGTAAATTGACTTCTATGGGCTTATTTTTCTTCCTTTCTTGCATTCCAAAAATATGTGCACCTTTTCACACTTTCGATATTCCTCTTAGACATTGAATAATTTCTTCTCATCTTCTCCTTCTTGACGTGATGATGGCAAACCAAATTGAGAACTTGAGTAGTCTAAAGTACCACATCCATTTCTTAACACATCCAGCCCCAAGTTATCAGTGGCCGCGTCTATCATGCACAATAACCGTTAATTCTAACAGTGGCTACAATAACGTTAATATTTACTGCGATATAACAGCTGAACGGTGTCTCAAGGTGTCCGCGCCGATAGTGATGTGCCCGTAAATATCTTGTGTTGGACACTTTGTGTGTTTGTGTGTGAGTGATTTATATTATGAAGTGTGCATAGTCAGACTGATTGTCTGAGAATAATTTTATGAATAGACAGTAGACATTGATAACACAATCTTAACTTGGTGTCTGTGAGCAAAATCTTAGAAATTACGAAGGTGCATGCACATATATTTTATTTATTTGAGACAAGCCCGCCACTCTACTGCAACTATTAAAAGCCAAAATAAAACACTAGTGACCACCAGAAAAGCGTCATGACAAATTAATCAGAAAAGAACAACAGAGGAAAAATACATACTTACCTCTTCGCTCTATATCCAGCAAGAACTATTTAGAACAACGAAAGATAATTCATTTGCAACAGACGCAACCCTACGCAAATATAATACAAATAACTTATTGGTACCTAACGATATTATCAATAATAAACGCGAACTAAAGTAATGCCAACATAAGCTCGATGAATGAACGGTTTTACGGTAAACTTGTAAGTTTTGCTCCACGCTTAATAAGGGATAAGAAATCAATCAACCACCCACATTTATCAACAAAACAAAACAGCTCCACTGTCAAAAACAAAAGAAAAACATTATCAATTCGCCGTCTCAACAAATTACGAACAAAAACAAGTCAAAATTAGAATTCTCGGAGAAATAAAAGCTTAACCCCATCTGTAACTTGTACAGCTTATTTAAGTAACGATGTGTCAAAACATTCTGTTACGTTATGACATTGAAAAACTGATGTGTATTTAAATTCATTTTTAGGATCCCGTACTTAAACTAACACTTATAGTGCGACTTCGTCTGTCTGTCTGTCACAGATGCTTATTCCAGGAACTACTAATGCTATCGCCTTGAAATTTATAACAGTTAGAAGTAAGGCTCGCACATATAAACACTATTACAAGTGACAGAATAGTACAAAGGTTTTTATTTTCATTGCAATGGTAGTCGAAATCGAGGAAAGTGTGGGTAATATCATTATTAAAGGGTATTATTTGCACATTATAAAAAAAAATATGTAAACATGACGAGAAAAATAAAACGACATCTTAATAATATATATACACATATGTTTTTAATGTACTTCTTGTTACTCGTTTTTTTATGTTTTCCAAGTTTAGTATTGTGTCGTTGTGTGCCTGAGCCTGTGCTGAATAAATGTTTTTTCTTTCTTTACATCTCTGTCTAGCACAGTTTTCCAAATCAGAAAAAAACCCTCACTCACGTAAATAAGCGGTCGCAAGAAATATAATTTAACTTTGAAAAATATTTTCGTCTAGGGACGGAACACTCAGTTTGCGAGTCTTACTCACACTCTGCCGGTTTTTGTGACTAGAATTTTCACTTGACTTACGAATACCTAGAATTCTGTAAATTACTGTTTGTGTAAGCTTATTATTTAGCTGATTACACATAGCCCTACTGTAAGGCTTATCCGTAACAGTGCCTCCTAAAAATCGTCAAGACCATTATGATGACTAAACTATTGTCAGCTCTAAACTTAAACCGCCATAATCAAACCTTGTTTTTTTTTTGGGCAAACGACCAGGGAGTGTGGGATTCTTACGTCACTGTAACCACCCCGGTGATCACCTTCAGCACATGGAAGAGGCCCCGGCCATAATCAAACCTACACTTTACAGAACCAAAACCACATAAATTATCATTTTTCATCCAAAATTAATTCTTAAAGGGCGCTATTTGTTACTCTCCAAGATTAAGAACATCTAAGAAAAACGCCGGAGAGGCATTCCCTCTAATAGGTTAACTTTTCATCTCTCCAACAAATTAACAAGGGCCGTCTCTTAATGCAAATACAACGTGATAAATGACAACAGTTTTTTTTCCAACGTTATAAATAATATCAGTTATTTTTAACAGTTATTTTTTAGCGCGAAATACCAGCTGTTGCGTCCAATTGTTGAATTTTAAAGTGAGAAGAGAAATGGGTGAATCAATCATTGTCATACAATGTGAAATAATAAGCAAAAGGGGAAGATTTCATAAAAGAAGAGTATTAAATACGAGGTTTCTTTTACAATGATAAAACTATTAATACATGAAAAGCAAAAAATAAACTAAAAAAACACAGGGCATCGAAAAATTCATACACATCACTGTTAACGGGAAAAGTGCCCAGAAGGCTGGCAATATTGCCACGTTGAATGGCAATGCTGATAGGTTTAAAGGTTTTGAAGCTTTGTTTAGTAGATATTCACATAACATTTGTATGGATTTGGAACCTGGATTCATGTACCTGTCAGGGACATAACTTTGTCTGTCATCTAAATACGGATTTAACGGTTTTTTTAGTCACCATGAACAATGCATAGTTCACTTAATAACTGGCTTAAAATAATAATTATATCATGTAATATCGCGACCATCGCAGCTCAGCTCAGCAGCGATCGAGCTCTTGTTTTCAAAACCAGATTTAAAAAAATACATTTACATTTTTTAAAGTGATTTCGTATTAACGTGATTTTATGAAAGTTAGGTATTGTAAAATCATCAAACGTCATCAATCTGTATTTGAATATAATATTAAAGATTACAAATTAAAGGCAAAAATGATTTTGTTTGGGTGGAAGTGCGGATAGTCTAAAACCTCACCAAGATGAGGGTGAGGGGTTAAAAAGTTTCCAAAAAGAAAAACATAATAAAAATAATATTTCAGTGGTACCTAAAAGCCATGCGAAGCAAGTGCAAGTTGCTAGTTTAAAAATAAACACAACACTATCAACAAATTAATAGTTTCCTTCCGTCCCTAAAACATATTCTCTATCTACAAAAACAATTCTTATCAAAACACAATATCCCATTTTTTATATATTCACGACGTACATAATTTAGTAATAAACAGATAAGAGCCACAAAAAATAGTTTATTATGCTGCCCGACACCATAAATCATAGCGCAATGATAGTACGTTCACACTCCATGTCATAAGTGTCGATGATAAAATATTTGATTTATTGCATAGAAAATATTGATAAAAAAATTCATTGATTTATGAGAGGAAACTGTTGTGAAACTGGGTTTTATTGTTACAGTGTGATTGCATGTGACATTATTGTACAGAGGCCAGCACATCAAGCTAACCCAATCTGTCATTTTTTTATAGTTTTTCAACTTAATTACAAAAGAATAAGGTTCACGTTCAATTGGGAAATTTGACAGTTTGGGGAGTATGGAAGCACAGTCTCTGGCCAGTCTTTAAAATGAAGGTCCAAAAGCATCTTAGTTAGTATAGTTGTTGCAAGCGCTGCTGCTTGGGCATGAGGTCCTGGGTGTAATTCCCGGCTCGGGCAAAGTGTGATTGAAGTTTCAATGTGACTTCTCTAAGTAGCTTACCGGAGTCTGGAATTGTGCCCGGTTGATGGCAATAGGCTTGCCCTCTATTACATGGGTCATAAACATAACTTGCGAAAGGTAAGTGTGATATAGATACCTGGTACACCTCTGCCTAACTTCGGGGAATATAGGCGCGATGATATTTTATATGTACTTTTGGGCATTAATGTGTACCTATTTTATTAAATAGCGGCAGATCAGCAGCCGACCTGTGGCCTATTTAATAAATCCGACAGGTGACAAATGACAGGCGACAATATGATTTTTTTTTAAATTTCTTTCATAGATTGGTATTCATAAACACATACACGCACACATACACACACCCAAACACACCCACATGCATACCAGTACCCCCTGTTTTAAATTTAATTTTGTTTTATACCGGGCTTAGTTCAATTTGTTTTAGTTCTAATTTTATTTTATTCAACTACATATTTTGTTCAGAATTTTTAATCTAATTTAGTTTCATCCATATTTTATTCTATTTTTTTTTATTTACTTAACGAGGTTATTTTACTTGCTTCGATTCTAGTTGTATCTTTCTTATTATACTTGTAGCGCTTAAATTAAATGTTTACTAATAAACTTAATTTTAAGTAAGATGCTTAATTGTAACCTAAATGGAAGAAGTCAATCGCTCCTGAAATACAGGTACTCTAACCTAGCTCTATAGCCAGGGTCTCAGATTTCCTGTGATCTGTTGATCAATAAAATGATTTTATTATTATTATAAAGATTGTCTACTTTATTAGACTCAACTGTCGCAAAAATGGGACAATTATGTAATTTTGACAAACAAGTCAGTTATATTAAATAAGGTCATGAATAGGTAACATTTAACTCCAAGGAATTTCTTGAAATACCTTAAGGATTACTTAGAAATACCTTATCAGACTGTCATTTTTCGTAAATGCTATCATTATGTTCAGCTAAAACACGTCCCCTGTTCGGACATAGGTCTCCCCCAAGATTTCCACATGGATCGGTCATCTTAACCAGATCGTCTGTCCACTTTTTGGGACCCACGCTGCATCTTCTCTTGCTGCGAATTCTTATCTATCTTTTACAAAAACTTTTTTGCTGTTATTGCTATTACAATCTACAAAACATAATATGTACAAGTATATGATCATACTATGTGTCCTACCTAGTCCTACGGTTGATGATCTAATTGGTAATTGCAATGAATTGTTAATTGACTTGTAGGCAATGTAAAACGCGAACTTTTTTGATCCTGCCCCTAATTATACACTCACATACAGTAGAAAGCTGCCATGACCAACCACATGTCTTTATTTGAAAGTAGGTAATGATACAATAAAAATTTTATTAATAAAACTCTATTAATTATAGACAGAAAAACCTACCATTATTGCAAGGCAACCACCAATGAACGGATGCGGCTGTCTTTCGATTACCCGTCAACTGCATGGTACTGGCCTTACATAATCATACATTCATACAAGTTTGATTGAAAGGAAAATATAAGGGCTACCCATATTACGTCACGGTGTGTGATCAGGAACGCCTTGTAACCGTTAATGGGGCTGTTGGCGAATATTTCGGGTGCTGGCGCGGTGGCGGGCGCAGCCGGCTGACTTGGCGATTTTATGCTCACATCTATACTCAATAAAAACAAAGTTAAGCAACGCCTGCCGAGGTCTATCCGTGGATGGGTGATTTCGCAGAGCACATTAAGATGTCGGTCCCGACTCTCCTTTGAGGATCTTTGACGCACATGTGATGCTCGTACTCAATGTTTCTACATGCTCGGGAGCGCTCACTATTGGCCGATCCGCCTTCACGCACACAGAAACAACGTGTACGTGCATCTATAATTCTACACACACACTCAAGGACAATCGGCCTTCGTGAGATAGAACATCTATATCTCTATCATCTCGTATGAGAAAGAGATAATTTTATAAGAGGAAGAACAAACTACGCCCTGTATTTTTATTACTCCAGCATATTCACACTCGTGAATAGGTATTTACGGGATTATTATAGTTCTCAATAACAGTCATAGACGGCGAAGCAGGTTACTGAACTTATTTTGTGTAAAACTATTGTCCGTTCTGAGGTTCTTTTTTTAAATGTGATAAAATAAAAACGAATAAAATTGCATTCCCGATATTTTTACTCTTAGTTGATGATAAGTGAAAATGCTCGCTCCCGCTTGTCAACGTGTACAAGCCCTTAAGGCACTGACGCCTCCTAGTACATACGTATTCAATACAGAAATATCCTGCCAACAACCAGTCATTTGGTTGCTCCTGTAGATGATTACATATTTGACTAAATTATAGACTAAGCAGACACACGGATGGACAAGTCTGTATGTCGTAATATCATTACCCTGTCACACGCCTGTCAAACCGCAGTGATTACCATACATATATATACGTTCATATGTGACAGTTCTTCGAAACGACCCAAGTGTATCTATTTTGCATTTAGCATCTTTCTTAAACCCACACTTATGTGCAATAACTCGGAGAGATGATTTTGTCTCATTAAAAAAACATTGAAAACAAATATATTTTTTAATAGTTTGTAAACACACCCATGATACAGGAAACATTCCTAGTGTTGGGAAACGTTAAAAAACTCTTTAACATCTGTCTTTTGTTTGTCATCAACATGTAACCAAATAATTCCTAGCTACTGCCTACCTTCATCAGTAGCAAAAAAATCCATAAATTCTAAAAAAATCATAAAATAAATTCAGCCACATTCATCGAGTTTATTTGGCGGTCATAACTCAGTAATATCGCCAAAGACTGCTCCATTTAACGTGAGTTACGAGGCCCGGCGACAGATTTCATAAAAATAGTCGCCCAACTGTGATTCAGATGTTTTATTACTAATGATACCGCGGAACTTAGTGAGGAAGGTGCTTAAGAAGATTTTTGGGAGATACGGGCAAGGTTACAAACGGTGTTTTGAGTAAGATGTGGTGGTTCGAGAACTTTGGAAAAGTTATATGTATTTGGTAACCGAGAATTCAGAAAGATGACATTTTTTGTCAGAGAAATCATTTGAATATATAAGTCATTTTTTAAAAGTATGATACAAACCAGTCGTTAATAGAGACTTGTTTCATTGTACTTACTTATAAAATTATCGTTTTTTGTACGCTCACGCTCATTTTTACACCGGTAAGAAAGCAGATTTTACCGGTTATCAGTAGTCTAATATAAGGAAACCTAGAAAGAAAAGCGTTCATGAAATAAACATGAACAAGGTCCTTCTATTTTAACCATGAATTTATACAAAATATACACCAGAAATAAACTTAAATTCAATGCCAACACTACATTTCTTTATCATTTCTACAACCTTCATAATGAGAATTCTACGGACATAAAATCAGTAGAATTTTTGAGAGATAAGATATTCCCCCAACTGTACTTCATGAAACACGGTGCAAACAAAAATAATAGAATCAGCAAAAAGTAATAACCAGTGTGTCAGAACTAGTCCACAGCCTAAAATATTACGCTTAAAAACCGAAGCATAACCGCAGTACGACTATAAAGAACAGAGCCACAGATTATAAAAATAAGAGATAAACTATTGGAGCTACAGTATGCACAAAATTGGCACACGGTAACTAGCACACTGTTTTTTCACGAACTATCCTCCTCGCAACATTCACAATCCTGAGAAATATAAGCGACACATTTGACAAAAAATAACATAGTTGATATATTTTCGCGTGCTGGTCATTAAAGAATAACAGGTTTCAAATAAAAGAAACTTGAAAAAATCCTGGATTGTTAGCTTTTCGCCTGTCACCTGTGAGTTTCATTACCATCGAATGAGAACGCAGTGCTCCCAAAGATTTACTGTTAATATTTTGACTTGAAGGTAATTCATGACCATTCAGATATTCAAGAGATAAAAAATATTCCAATAGATGTTCCTTATAATTTTGCTCCAAAAATCGGCCATTTTAATTTTAATTTACCTACTTAGTGTTTCTCACAATTAAGACTAATCTGACGCAACCTCTCATGTTAAAGTCCAAAGAAATATACATACATACATACATAGACTCGAAAAACATAACCCTCCTTCTGGGTCAGGTTAGTAAAAATTTAGGTACTTTAAAGAAAGGGCAAAAGCAAAAGATCTTCAAAGTGACATTGGAAATATCACTATATAGCTGTCACACACACTAACCACCCACCACCCCAAGATAAATCGAAACACCAAGAAAATCCCCGAAACTTAACTAACAATTGGTACAAACAGAACAACTCATCTGCCCCTTCCTTAATCTACAAACAGCAATGTATCACTGTGGCCTTAACTTTTATGAAAGCCGGCCCGCAACGGTATATCACGTTAAATGGCCCAGCTTTTTGTCGTTACCTTGTAACTTATGGCCGCTAAAGTGTTGCTGCAACAGGAGCTGCTAGTCTCGGTCATAAGGACCCTGGAATCGTGCCAGGCTACTCCGACTAATGGGTGTATGGTTGTGTGATCATTTCGGTATGGTTTTCGATGCCTTCTGGCAGTTTGATGTTGTATTTTACTAGCTTCTGTTGTGGCTAAATAAAAACAGCCTTACAGGTCTTACCGTGGATGGGTAACCATCTATCACATACCATGCCTCGGTAGAAGGTTAAGCATTTGGTTGCGGCTGTTATTTGTCGACCGTTGGCAGTCGTTACGGGCACTCAGTATACCGAAAATTCAAACCAACTGTCTTACTAAATGGTATTGTATTGGTAATAAAGTGTAAGTAACATTGCATTTTAGACTCTAACTTTCATATTTCATTAGGAGTGGTCCTATCAGAAATAATAGATTTCCTATTCTTCAGGTTTTATTTAGAAAAAAATGGCGCAACGGTCTGACGAAAACATCTTTTCTTTGATTTAGTTAATGATAATAAATAAATAATGCTGGGCAATCCACACAGCATCATCTAGCCCCAAGCTAAGCAGAGCTTGTGTTATGGCTACTAGATGACTGATATATAAAATATTTTTTATCATACATAGCAAATACCTAGAACACCCGGAACAAATCTTTGTAGATCGTACAAACATTTGTCCCAAGGCGGGAATCGAACCCGCTACCTCCTGCGTCGCAAACCTTCGCCCGATGCGCCACATAGGTCGTCAAAATATTGAAGGTCCCTGAACACACCGGCTGTTTAACACTATAGTTATTCTACATCAAAGTCACATTTGTTTGCTTTCTAAGTTGAACACTAATGAAACAAACGAAACTTATATATTTCTTTAAAATCTATTTAAAAATATATCTTACTAGCTTTTGCCAGCAGCTTGGCTCGCGTTAGGAAGTGAGGTGTTAGAAAGAGACAAAAAGTAGCGTATGTCACTCTCCATCCCTTCAACTATCTCCACTTCAAAATCACGTCAATTCGTCGCTCCATTTTGCCGTGAAAGACGGACAAACAAACACGCACACTTTCCTATTTATAATATTTGTGTGGATTGTAACTCACCAAACATGAACACAGGACCACCCAGCACAAAATTAAAACGTAAACTAACACGTGAGATACTGTCGTTGGAATTATACGAAAAAATCGAAATTATTCGAAAACACTAACGTACGTAATCTCTCTTTATCCTCACACTTGTAACAACAGAACAGACAATTAATAACATTGAAACCTATTTAATTAACATTGAAAACGATTCGTGTATTTAATGAGTCAGTAATTAACCAGTATTTGACACAATAGAGGTTACTATCGCGGTTTTGTGGTTTTTAAATTGAACAAATTAGCGTTCGTATTCAAGGCCTTTTAGAGTTAACAATATCGTACGATGTAAATATGGTGCGAAGATGAAGGCTGAGGGAAAAAACCCATCTCGATACTTCCACCAAGATCTTCTGCTCCAGCTATTACTTAACTCTGCTATTCTGATATCCAAGAAGGAGAAAGTAATAAATAATAATAATTATAAATAATGCTGGACAATCCACACAGCATCATCTAGCCACAAGCTTAGCAGAGCTTGTGTTATGGGTACGAGATGACTGATATACTTAATACAATACATTACATAGATAGATATTTTTTTTACTATAGTAAATACCCAGAACACCTGGAACAATTATATGTAGATCGTACAAACATTTATCCCAGGGCGGGAAACGAACTCGCAACCTCCTGCGTCGCAGGAGGACCTTCGCCCGCTGCGTCACATCGGTCGTCAAAGTATATCTACGAGTATACTAACTATTGTTCGCTCAGTGGTTATAATTCAACCAAATTATGAAATTTAACAATGCTAAATCTCACACTCCTCCGGATGTGCAACATTTTCAAAGGTATCTGAAGTTTTCGCTTCACGTATTAATAATACAAATTAATATGCTATATAATATAATTAAGCTGAAGAGCTTTTTTTTCTGTGAACGCTCTAATCTCTGAAACCACCAGACGTATTACAAAACAACATGCATTGCATTTGCTAGCCCGACTCTTGAAGAAGATAATAGACTACTCAACATCAAGCTACGGCCCGTAGAAACAGGTGAAACCGCGTACATAGATAGTATTGTTCTAAAAGACTTTTTGACCTCTCGCTTCATACTACAATTACTAAAAGGTATGGATAAGAGGGACCGGGTCTGTTTTAATACCCCGCATTCATTAAAATAATAGCGTTGCCAAAATAAACTCTGTAAGCAAGTACATCAATTATCCATTACGTTAAACGCAAACCACAGATTCGGCACAGAAAACAATTTGTAACAAAAACATAGCTGTTATGTGAACACTTAATTAAAACGCAAATTGGCGACCGCGCACCGGCCTGCGAGGGATCGTAGGGATGGGACGCTGTGATCAGTTTTCGATAGATTTGGTGGAATTCATCATCCTCCTGCCCTTATCCCAATTTATTTGGGGTCGGCGCAGCATGTTTTCTTCTTTCTTCCATACATCTCTACTTGCCGTCATCTCAATAGTCACCTCTTTTCTAGCCATATCATCTTTCACGCAATCCATACATCTTTTCTTTGGTCTCCCTCTACTCTTGTAACTTGGAATTGTCGATCAGAAATTACACAGCCTTAAAAGTGTAGCTGTAGCACAAAGGTTGCCTGGAAGGACTTCATAAGGACATTTTGAATAGTAACCGATTTGCTACTCAAGATATACGCTTGCCTAGATTAGGGCCAATGTCAAATATAGTTTTTTTTTATTGGTAATAATGATTTTCTTTCTGTCTTCCTTCAAGTTCAAGTTGTCCGTTTGGAATGATGGCCGATAATTGTATCTGTAACTCGGCACTTAAGTTAGTGTTTTGGTTCTAGGAAATATGTTTCAAGCACTACTATTATGTTACCAGAGCAAAATCAAAATAAAATTCAAAATTCATTTATTCAAATTAGGTTGAGAATCAGCACTTTTTGAACATCAATACGCCCACCCTTCACCACTTCCTAGTATTTTGGTGGGAAGAAGAAGTGGCGGAACAAACTCCCCAGTCACTTTGATTTTAGGTATACCTGAGTTCGTTAATGTAGTTCGAAGACTGACTTGATTAAGCGCCGATTCCAATGATTGCTAAAATAAACGATTAAAGGTAATTGCCTTGATCACCACGTTTAGCAGGAGTATAGTTACATAAGTCGTCATAATAACCCTAATCAGGTGGCCCTGCGTATGAAAGCCTACAAATTCTTGACAGTGATCACCTGGTTAGCCTTTTGCTAACTAAATCGGTGTCAAAAACAAAATCAAATCAAAATTAAAATTAATTTATTCATATTAGTCTGAGAATCAGCACTTTTGAACGTCAAAACGTTTACAAAAGACAGTCCCCCAAAACGCCCAACTTTCACCACTTCCTAGTGTTTTTGCTAGGCAGAAGAAGTGGCGGAACAAACTCCCCAGCAGGTCAGTTTCTAGTATAACCGGATGCAGCTGAAAACCAGTACTTTACATGGAACGACTGCCTATCTGACTTCCACAACCCAGTTACTGTGTGATATGATAATCTTTGTTAAGACTGGTTGTTAGTCTTTGGGGTTCTGATTACCCGTAACGACTGTCATGTAATTGACAGCTGGGTCCAACGGCTTACAATGCTTTCAATATGTTATGTATGGTCAACCATCCACGGATCGACCTCGGCAGCGACACGTGTGGCTGTTGTTATGTAGCCACGAGCCCCACAAATAAAAACCTAGTAATGTACATAACATAACATCACGCCTGTATTCTCCGAAGGGTTGGGCAGAGGTGCACTTATAGCAACACCCGCATTTCGCCAGTTATGTTAAAGTCCCATGTAATAGGGCTAGCCTATTGCCATCAACTGGGCACAAAACCAGACTCCGGCCTGCAATGAGAGTGCCTATTGGAAAAACTCATCAATCGATCCAGGAACTCACGCTCAGCAGTCGCGCTAGTAGTAATCTCTCGAAAATTATCGATATAAGCCCGCCACACGACACATCCCTCCAGCATCCCGGTTGTGCATAATAAACGTGAGATATTAGCATAAAATCACTCGGCGGAGTCGCCTCTAACCACCATCCTATTTGACTTGCAAAGAATTGCCCCCAGCACTACATCGATTGGTTTTCATTGCAAATTAGGTGCTATCCTGGAGTGTGGCGACAGTAGAGGTTTGTGTTTTTATGAAGCGTGTGAAGAGGCATAAAGAGAGAGGTGAGCGATTTACTTACAAAGGTGCTGGTTCTAATGACGGTTTGATTCTCGACCAATTAGTCTGTTAGCAGGACACCTGGCGGTATTCAGCAGTGGTACACTACAGGCGAATAAAAAAAGCCTCCTAGAAAGTTATTGAGAACACATACATACATAAACTCATGCCTTTTTCTCATGGGGGTAGAAACTGCAGAACGCCAGCTCCTATGATCCTTGACAGAAAAAAATGAAAAAAAGAATGAAGAATAATGATAAAATTCGGTCAAAATAGGTGACTGCGTCGTTGGTTTAGTAGTCGTAAGCAAGACAGACCGTGAGGTATTGAGTTCAATTCTCAGAATTTGACATGCTCAGCCTTGTCTGTCAACAAACTAGAGACAAGGTTAAGCCGAACGAAAATGATCATGAAATCGAATTATATGACCAAATATAGAAGCTTCGTTTTGCGGTCTCTTAAATTCACCTTTTTACATACAAGCAAAAACACTTTAATCATTGTTACCTACCTAGTTTTTCAGCCTATATCAGAATCGGCGCCACGGAACATTGCAGACTAACCTAAATACAACCTATAATTTGGCTTCTTTTTCTCGTCGCCCAACTACCCATGGTTAAATCTAAACGGTATACATTAAACGTAATTAAAATGGGTCAAAATAACATGGCAGTAACCGCTAAACGTCGGTTATTCTCCTAATTTGTGCCTAGAACGATAAAACGGCTCGTTATAACAATTATTGATCGATTCCTTTATGTTTTTTCCTGTGTTGTGAGTGATTGGGGCCAATCAGAGGCCGTAACTGTTAATCATAGAGATTCCTGTCTGGTTTTTGGAATTTTGTATTGAATTATATCCTATTTGATTGACGTCTCGTGAATACAGGAGAGGAGCTCGTGGCGAATAACAATTAGGTTGGGTTACGCTTGCCGAGGTCAGTCTGTGGATGGTTGACCGTTCATTACATATCGAGACTCCACCGTGCCTCGGAAAACATGTTAAGCCGTTGGTCCCGGCTGTCATTTATATATTTTTGACTGTCGTTACGGGTAGTCACATGCTCGATCTCTGACAACCAGTCTTACCAAAGAGTATCGTGCTATTCGGTAACCGGGTTGTGTTGGTTAGGTAGGCAGTCACTCCATGTAATCTATATGTTGACGAGGGTAAGTAAGTTTGTTAGGTATGTCTTCGTTTTCTTCCCAATACGTGGACCTTTTATGATTGCGTACAAAATATTTCAGAAAGTTTAAAGCACTTTCCAAAGATTGTCTATAATTATAAAACATCAAAACTGCACGTACAATGCAGACGTCCCTCAATCATTCGATTGTCATATATTTCTTCCATCAAACAACATCTGCTCAGATCTCACAAAGCCAATTTAACCTCACATCAAACTCACTTCAGTCAACTCATATTTCCATTCAATTCAACAGTAATAATAAAGTACTGAGTGACGCCCTCAAACACGTGGGTAATGTTACCAGAGAGTATAATGCTGCCAATAACGTACTGGCTCAAAAGAGCTGTGAGTGTTGCGACTGCCGAACAAAGAGACTGGAAGCCGATATTTGGACAATGTCGGTAAGGGCTGTGTTACAGTGACGAGCGATAGAGACTAAATATAGCTTAGTGAATGGGCTCAATAGGGACTTTAAAGCAAAAGTAGTGGACTGTATTAAAATAGGTGTAATACCTTGATCCACAATCTAAGTAGGTACAAAAGGCTCGTAGTGATTGGATGTGTCATCATCATCCTCCTGCCCTTTTCAAAATTTATTTGGGGCCGGCGCAGCATGTTTTCTTCTTCCATACATCTCTATTTGCCGTCATCTCAAGGGTTACCTCTTTTCTTGCCATATCATCTTTCACACAATCCATCCACCTTTTCTTTGGTTGATTGGATGTGTCTGATTTGAAAAATGTTTGTATTTGATAGACCAACGCTTGAGAAACGTTGTGCACTGTTTAACATCAAGTGGGCCAAACCGCGAGGCTCAGCTAGTTAAGTTATACAAAGTTATTGCTTGTATCTTGTATTCCATAATTTATGCCTTAATTACCTATATGTACACGTGCGTATTTTATAAGTATCCTGCGTTTGCAATTGAGTTCCCAAACATGTCAACAAATATGAATTTATGGAAAACCAAATTTAATACCTACACTTAAAGATATGTAATTTTACGCTACAACTTCAAGCGTTTTTGTGACTTCTTCAAGAACACTGGTCATTCTTAAATCACCTTAATTTATAAAGCGTATAAAGTTGATATTTCTTAAAATGTTAATAACATCAATTTGAAAACAAGGATTTGAATACAGGATATATATAAAATGCTTAATTGTCATCCTTACTTTAATACATTCTCATCAAATAAAGTGAAATGGATGATAGTTACGCTAAACGAGACGATAGAGTGAAATTGATGATTGAAACATTATAACGCAAGTTTGTTCATAAATGGATATAGTTTATTACCGACCAGCTGTTGGCACACCAGGCTTAAGAGTAGCCAGTGTTCTGCCTAGTCGTAAACATAATGAAAATATCATCAAAATCGACCAAATTAACTTGACAAAATATGGTATTCTCCCGCGGCCTTCACCAGGTGACTGGTCCACCTTATAGGAGGCCCTCCAATGCAACGCCTTCTGAGCCACTACTCCAAAACCTTTTGGCCCCATCGACCATCCGTTCTGCAAGCAATGTATGTCGTGGGTTCGATTCCCGCACGGAACAAATATTTGTATGGCCTACAGGTAGTTGTTCCGGGTCTGGCTGTTTGTATATGTGACTTTAAATGTTTGTAAGCGCACCCACGACACAGGAGAAATGCCTACTGTAGCACAACGTTTTTTTTTTTTTAAAAAGACGTTTGACAGTTCTTTGGTGTCTGTCAGATTCCTGTGCGGATCTCTTCATTACTGATTCAACCACGCAATTAAACTCCAAGCATAGCCCTCTCCAATGCCCTTTCTTCCACGTCAGCCATCATTTGGCCTCAGCCTATTGTTACTAACCACGTTTCAGTCATAGAACACGCACTGGTCAAAGACCGTCCGACGGTCTTTAGACGTACTTATGTGGAATCATCATCCTCCTGCCTTCATCTAAATATATTAAGGGTTGGCGCAGCATGTCTTCTTCTTCCATACATCTCTATTCCAGGCTGGCATCTCAATGTCCACCTCTTTTCTAGCCATATCTATCACACAATCCATCCATTGACGACCTATGTGGTGCAGCGGGCGATGTTCCGCCTGCGACGCAGGAGGTTGAGGGTTCGATTCCCGTCTTTCGACAAATGTTTGTACGATCTACTGTGTTCTGTGTATTTGCTATTTAAAATAAAAAATATATATATTTAGTATAACAGTCTACCCATACCGCAAGCTCTGCTTAGCTTGGGGCTAGATGATGCTGTGTGGATTGTCCAGCATTATTTATTCATTTAGCGTTTTCTTCTTTCTCTACTCTTGTAATACTTTCCTCACAACGAGCTCCTCATTCTTCCGCATCACATACCCAATACGCAGACGTATGTAGAATATGTTAATGATTAAAGTCGCCAACAAGCAAATTACCTACTCACTTGAATAAAGACATACGTTTCAATCAGGCGTAAATGAGCAAAAAACACAAGTTAATCTAAATAAAAAATTTGAATTCAAAGTGCCGACGGAAGGTCATTCGTTTCTGTTGATTTACACATTGCGTGACTGTAATAAATATGATTAAGGCTACCTTTATAATGTTAAAATTACACCACAGAATTGTATAATTTGACAAGAGCCCCTTAAAGTTTTGCTTTTTTTTAATTAAGTGTATCGTGATGATATTAAAATTAGTGTTTTTGAGAAACTATTTGAAGAATTATAGATATTTTATGTTTCGTAGAATTCGGAAGACATGGACGATAACGGACTGACGAAATGGAGTTGTAATTGCCTCAATAATGAATTTATGCTATGATAACACGTAATAAAGCGTTGGAAAATAAATAGCAACTTCGAAAAATTTACAAAAAATCTTGTAATGGGACTTCTCTGTAAAAACTTATGGGTGATCGTTGGTCGACCATTAAAGAAAACAAAAAAAATATAAATGTTGAGTTGAGAACCTCCTCCTTTTTGCACGTCAGTTAAAAATCAAGGCAAAGTGTTTAAAATAATAATCGTAGCTAATCTTAAATAAAGTATTTCTCAGGTAAAAAAAATTATTATTGGTCGTCAAATCAACCGTAAAACTTTCTTTTGCGACATGAAAAAGTTGCGTAATATATTATAGCATAGCAACCACACTACATACACCACAAATCCCAAAAAAAAAGTACCCAGAAGTCCATATTTGCCTAACAGCCAAACAATAAGCATACTCCATATTGGCTACTAAACACCCTATTATTTATCCCACCCCCTATCAATACAATGTGACGTCATCCGACTCCTCCATTGTCACTCATCACAGATTACTTGACATGGCATTTATTCTTAAAAAAACAATTTATATTTGCACTAGCGAAACCGTTTACCACGACAAACTCGACCTTATTACTTAAGAGTTGTTGTGTGTGAAAGTTTTTTTGGGATTTACGAATGGTCGGTGTAAGTTGGTACTGTCCTAAGCCTGTGGACAGCCAGTGATGGTCATTTGAGCCGATATGCTCAGATTACGTGTTTACAAATAGGATTTTCCTGTTTCTAATAAGCCTCTGGCATAATAGGGATGTTTTTTTTTTTGGTTTTTGGCTTCAAGGCGAGGTCTTGTGCAATGTTTTTTTTCTGGTAAAATGAAAAGCTTATTCACATGAATTGTATGTTTTCTGAAGGGAAAGGTATTTGATGTTAATAGACATGTGACGGATTTCAATGATCCGTTTGTACTTTGTAACAATATCCGATTAACGTCTGTGGTTTCGGTTTGACATAACACGATTTCTATGTAGACAGTTTCAAGTATCCTTTTGGAGATCTAGAAAGAAAGAAAAGAAAGAAAGAAAAAGTATTTATTTAGCACACATTGACAATACTTAATATCGAAAAACAAAGAAAGAAGTAATAGTAATGATGATGACAGAAGTAATAGGAAATAAAAAATAAAAATATTATAAATATATGTCACGTAGGTTATAAGTATAATCATTCTGTGTTATAAGTATCTATATCATTCTCATGCACATGTACATGCTGCCTACTTACTTTTTGTACACATTAAAATTATGTAAATGAGTTTTGTTTATTCTCTTGCAAAGTTTAAAACACATACCTCAGTGAATTGTTATGTTCGTGAGTTATGTTCTTTTATTAATTATAACATTTATATTCCCTTCATTGCGACTTTTATTACCATATTTTGTGACATGCAAGCTTTTGTTTTATGCTTCATAAAAACGAAGCGAAAAACAACTATGTTTTACGTACCTTATTAATATTATCTTCAAACAATTGGAATGCTGATATAATTAATAAAGAGTCACGTATGGAAAAAAGAAAGAAAAATAAAAATACAAAAAGAAAGAAAAACATGAAGAAAAAAGAAATTTTAAAATGAAAGATACTATTTCTGATAGTAGAAGATTTAAAAAGGAAAACCCATTGTGCATGTTTGCTGACATAAATATTTTGATTTTGGTGGCTTAGTTTCATACTTTACAAATAAACTATTCCCTTTAGCATCACATAGCTTCTCCGTTCAACCCTAATAACTATGTACATAACCTTAAATAGTACAGAAACAAAAAAGCGTCAATAAAAAAAATATCACGTTTATAAATTAGTGCGATTACATCAGTTGCGGGTTAAGATCGGAACCGATAAGCAAACAAGCGTATTTTGTGACATACAACCCTAGCTTTATAATCACACAAATATTTTTCATTGAATTTTCAACCGTATTTAGTTCAGCATAAAGTTAATGTTGGATATTTTAGGAGACCAAAATCAAGGTTGTCAACTGAGTAACAATAACAAAGTCTCGTACACGTCAGTGGGCTGTCAAGCGGCATTCAGCCGCGTAATTATCACTCGTCAACGGCGAAAAGATTTCTTTGACAATACATGGCATTGTGAGACAGCCCTAATCCTTTTTGAAAAGAGGGTGTTGTATTTATACAGCGATGTTGAGTTCAATTTTTGTTGAAAGAAAAAACCGGTTGTGCAATGTATTATTTAATTCTGGTTGATGTTATCATTATTACTGAACCGGAATATATTTCTTTTAGAGGGGTTTGTGGCTGAATAATAACAGCCACGTGGGTAGTTAGTCTACGCTTGCCGAGGTCGATCTGTGGATAGGTGAGTATCCATTACACGCGCTTCGTGCCTCGGAAACCATGCTGTTGGTCCAGTTGTCATTTGTAGATCTTTGACAGTCGTTACGGGTAGTCAGGACCCTGAAAGTCGTACTACCAGTCTTACCATGTGGTGCAGTATTACCCAGTAGGTAACTGGGTCTTACTAAGGTATCGTATGACCAGTAACTGAGTTGCGGAGGTCAGATAGGCAGTCGCTCCATATAAAATATTGGCGTTCAGCAGCATCTGGTTAGACTGGCAGCCGATCCCAAGATCGAAAAGTCTAGGCAGATGATGATAAACTGGAAAATTATAATATTTATTCTTTTCCAATCCCGAATTACTCAAACTTTTTCGTTATAATACCGGTAATACGTAACACTTTCAAGTACTTGTGTTCTATTCGATATTTCTTTTTATGGCAGAGATTCCCGGGTAATTTGTTATTGGGTTTTTCAGCTGGAATTTTTGAGTTGAAGCCCGGAGTCCAGATTCGCTTTTTACCTGGGGCTTAAACATTATTGACGAAATGTGAGTATACTATATGTACACTTCTGCCTAACATATCGGGCAATATAGGCGTGATGTTATGTTTTGTATGGAAGGGGAAACAATTTTGTAAAAACTTAATAGTTCGTCATTCCGGCACTCAGCTCTCAGCCTACCAAGTATTTAATGTGACCTCAAGTGCATGGAGTCCTTATGTGCCCCTCATGCCTACCAACCCTCCTTTAAAAGGTTTCTAGGTTTGCATTTTAAAAAAGCTAAAAGTTTTCGAAGGTTAAGCTAAGCTTGCCGAGGTCAGTCTGTAGATAGGTGACCATTCGCAAAATATGGAGACTCCACCGTTTCCACCTTGGACAGCACGTTTAGCCGTAGCTCCCGGCTGCCATTTGTAGATCTTTGACAGTCGTTACACCCGTAAAGACTGTCAAAGACTGGTTGTCACACCCGAAAGTGTGACAACCAGTCTTACCAAGGGATATCGTGTTGCCCAGTAACTGGGTTGTGGAGGTTAGATAGGCAGTCGCTCCATGTGAAATACTGGTAGTCAGCTGCATACAAGACTGGAAAACGTCCCCAACATAGTTGTAAAATGCTAGGCAGATGATAATATTAAGTACTTTGCAATCGTGATAACTGAAACGATTTAAAAGCTGGTTTGTAAAACCATCAGAGGATAATGCTGGCTTGTTAAGAGGCTTATAAAGTAATATTGCCAATTGTAAAATTGATTTAACATGAAATAGGAAATATTTATGTGTTTATTTTAAACTGTTTGAGTGACTATACTATACTTTCGAGGATCCTCGTTGGTCAAAAACATGAAATAAAATAATTTCCTTTATATAAATCATCACGAAGACAGAGGATTCTTCGAATGATTTTTTGAAGTAAGAGGTCACATCAGTAAATTTTCGATTTAACTTACTTAATATGACAAAAAGGATATTTTTTTTATAGTTTTCGTATTAATACAAGACGAAGGGCTTTTACTGGGCGTTTTAGGTTATCCCTTGTAGTTTTGAATTTCTTAAAATAAAAGGCTATCATTAGGTACTTACTATTTATTTATTTATTTAATACTTTACGCACACAAATGTACAGAGGTGGACTTAATGCCATAGGCATTTTCTACCAGTCAACCTTTGGGTGATGCAGAGACAAACAGTGGTAGGTTCAATTTACTATGTTCTTATTCTTTAGAAAATGACATCTTGCATTGCATGTTACGGGAACTAAAATCATATTTTTATTTCACAAATCAGGGTTTACTAGGGTGAGACTTCTTTCGTCTTAATACGCACTTTTAATTGTACCTCCCTAATAAAACAACCTTAACAGTACATACCTATATTTAACACACAATACACATCCCTACCGGTAAGTCACCTACCAAGCCGACCATATTACCCAGTATTTAGGGCTGTCCCAACCCCAAATACCGCAAACATCGAATAATACGACATTTCCTGCCCTTTCACACAAACGTGTTTGAAGCACCGAGATGTTATCACACTATACACAATAGCACAAGGTCTCCACTTACTGACTACTGAACTGACAATAGACAGATTAGGAGGCCATGGAATTAGCGGCGATCATAGGCGGCAGATGGTAAGTCCACATGTTAGCGAAAGTAAGGAAGTAGAAAAAAGGTGAGCCTACTTATTAGTAGGTAGATAAGTAACAAAAGGATTGTGGCATTCAAAGTGTTATTAGCGAAGGATAGAGATTAAGTGGAAGAAGGATTTTGGAGATGAATTGGGACTTCAATGGTGCCGTCACCACAGATCTGTTAAATCCATGATGAATAGAATAACGTGTTATTCAGCGATAAACATATATTTTAACAAAACTTATTAGAGACCTATTGCACATTGAACTAACAAAGCTATAAACTATTGTGAAAATACTCCCTGAAATTTGTCAGGGAGTATTTTCACAATAGTTCAGAGAGGCAAACCGTGCTCTTTGTATACATTTGTATACAAAGAGTACGGTTTGCCGCTCTGAAACCAGGCTTTCCAATGCGCACGTCGCGTCGTTCCTGTTTTAGCACATATTTTGACGACTGCGCAGTCATTTGCGCCTACTACAGAGCGTCAATCTTACTTGATGCGAACTGTAACTGAACATCTCGTAGCAAACCGCGTAGCGCTACGCAACGCTACGCCGTTTTATCCGCTTATTTCGGATCCCCACAAAATTTATAATTCCTCACATCACATCATTGTGATCGACACAACTCTGAAATAATGTGCTAATCTAATTTGTTATCAACTGGTCCATCTGATAGGTGATGCGTGAAATTGATTTCTGACAAAGAGTTCATTTATTTGTGTGGGGCAACGAAGTGTAAGGGTACAATATACCCATTGGTATATTTTTATGTGATAAAATGTCCTTTTTTATTGTAAAGGAAATTTACTAAGGGGATAAGTACATGATGACTGAGTATTTTTAGATTTAGGATGGTTTTGAATAAAGGATTTCATTCAGATTAAAAGATAGTGGACAAACTTGGAGTTGGAAATACACGTTATTTTATTATACATTATAATAATACCTTAATCCTCTTGCTAATATTAGGATTATTCAATGCTAACTGCACAGATAAGCCATTTAGTTGCGTAATAAGTACAATTAAGAGTCGTGAAATAAGTTTTTGAACTCAGATTTGGCATTGATTTACATAATTGTTGCAAGACTAAATGCCTATCTAGCGACATCTATCTCGCCACATACGAACTAAATTTGACGTGTCCTACGATTGAACATATATAGAAGAACCCGACGACATCAGCTGGGCAGCAGCCCACCAGACACAACACCCGTTTGGTCAAAGGATCCCTTTTTCTGTGGAGGATGTGGAACTTGACACCCTGTTCTTCATACCCCTAAAACTAATTTATGAGCTATATCATTACATTTTTCTCCCTAGTTGCGATCTTATCATATAATTAATTCAACCAGCAGCATACAGCGTCAGTGTACAACTCAACACTAGTGTTAGTAACAAGGAAGAGCTCATAACAAAACAATTTGAGCACCTACCGGGCTTATGCTATTGGCGCTGACCCACAAAACCTGCTTCCTGTCAAAATTCATTTATTCATATTAGGTAGAAAATCAGCACTTTAATGTAATTGGTGACTTATGTTAGTCACCTGCCCTAAATTATTTCCTAGTATTCTTGCTGGGAAGAAGCATATTGCTCATCAATCAGTCAGTCAAGCTTCATCATTACGACATGTCTAATAAAACGATTTCCCAATACCAAAAGTTCGTAATCAGCACTTTGGAATTCAATTCCAATACAGCAAAGCCCATCGTAAGAGCGTGACTGTATGTGCGTTGCCTGCCCCACAAAAACATGCGATCACATAGCCTTGCAAATAAAGTACCATCAAGTACCAATTAAGAGCAGGCTAGCATGCAAAGTGCCACAAACTATATGGTAATACAACACACAAGACCACATCCATCTCTACTGACAGCGAGGCAGACTGATGGTATATATTACCTATAAATTATGTATAATTACCATTATTTATTGCTTGGTTTAGCCTTTGGTTTTGTCTGGATTTAATATACTATTTCTATAAATAAGCGTCAGTTTAAAAATAGAAGTAAAACTTAGAAGCACTCCTGTGCCTATCGGTAATTATTATTATTTTCTTTGGACATTGTTGTGCACTATGGAATACTATATGGAAAACTTGACGTCAATAACAAAATCATCAACAACAACAAATAGTGCTACTAATAGTGTTGTGGGATTTTTTATTCATTGAATGAATAGGAGTTAAACATAGTTGAATTTGAATATACCATGAAAAGTATGTTTGTTTTATTTGAATTTTGCAAACAATTATTTTTCTAGTCTTTGGCCATATGTTACGAGAAAATAACGCTTTCGTTTTTAATTTTAAACGGTGAAGAGTAAACTTATTTTTAGTTCTTTAACTTTTCAAAGACGTGGTGAACATCACTTAACAACCGTACATATAGATAAGTATTTAAAGATTCATTCATTCAATTGCCTCATTCTTTGTTTCACCTCACTTCCCTTCCACATTGTCACAAATTGTCACAAATTGTTATAACTGCAACTGTCGATTACAATTACTGAATACCTTTAAAAGTCCAAGTATATAATTATTACGCAACTTCACCACCTGCCCCGTTGGCCTATTCGTCACAAGCACTACTGCTGCGTAATAGGTCCTGGGTACAATTCCGGGGTCGGGCAAGTGTTATTGGGTTTTTCCATCTGGAATTTCTCAGTAGCAGCCCGCAGTCTGGATTGGTGCTTGTTAGGTGGCAATAGCCTATTACATGGGACTTAAACATATCTGGCGAAATTTAGTTATACTAGAGGTACACCTCTAGCTAACCCTTAGGGGAATTCTAGCGTGAAGTTACGTTTCCTGTTCAACCACAAAAATGTAGCAAGATGGAAAGTATAGCGAACTCTAAAAACATTTTCTGAACTAATCCGTGGACTCGGAAAATAAAAAAATCAAGGAGAGTACCCATTTCCAAAGCACATGTCTACTTAGAAAGTATGTCAGCAGACAGACAGACATTACATTTCACTGTATGTCAAACTGGATAGGATTAGTAAGATTTACCATTATTTTCCATTATCCTTTATATTGTATCGTTTATTCTACTTCGCTGCGCAACGGGATACGTTTTTTGTACGAATCAGTTTATGTTTATTTTATTCCCTTAGGAGTTCGATACTTATTAGAGACTTAAACCATTATAAATATATTCGTTCTTCCTTCTGTGTCGTTACGGCCCAAGTTTTTACAAGTTCGAGTTTTACTATGAAGTTTGTATGCCAAACGAACCTAATGGCATAGAGGTTGTAAGAATATTAGTCCTGGCTGGTTTGAAACACTCAATTGATTTTAAAATGGTTTAAATATAGAATGTGTAAAATAGACATATCTATCGTGGGTATTTTGGATCTAATACACTACCCGTATCTATAGCCCAGTTGATGTCAACAGAACCGCTGTACTATAATTACAGTCAGCTCAACTCACTATTAAAACTCAATTATCGTCATGACACACTCGTCAAAGATGCCATAATTACTCGAATAGAAACGAAGGAATTCCTTTTGTCGCTAATTACCTACCGTCGAATTGTTACAAATTGTACTTATCGACTCTGTTATACAGGAGGTGAGTTTTGTAAGATTTGACTCACGATTCGAGAAAAATCCGGAGTCGTTTAGAATAGAATCTACAGATATTTTAAACTCTCTTTTACAATACGGTTTGAAGAACGAATCTTGGGTGCTGGATGCAATAGTGGGG
Organism: Phlogophora meticulosa; assembly: GCA_905147745.2. Lineage (NCBI taxonomy): Eukaryota > Metazoa > Arthropoda > Insecta > Lepidoptera > Noctuidae > Phlogophora > Phlogophora meticulosa. Next base: position 1,367,813 of record LR990523.1, read on the forward strand.
GGAACATCGTGGCAATCGGCAATTTATACTAAAATCGACTACTGCGCAACTCAAGGTCAGCGCTCAGGATCCGTGCCGGTAACAAGACTTAAATAACTCCTCGACAATCTAGAAGTTTATGCTTAGACAATACTTTGTCGATTGACACTTCTTAGTTTACCGTCAGAAGTCTATAAAAACGTCAGTCCCTACAACAGTGTTTAGATTTGTTTTTGTGTAGTAACTTTCTCGTCACTGAAAGTTCCACTTGGTACCTGCCCCAATAGTAATTCCTGCTTTGAAGCCATTTCATCTGTCACACAATCCATCTATCCATGGTTTTTTATCGACATAATACAACATAACATAACATCACGCCTGTAATCCCGGAAGGGTTAGGCAGAGGAGAACCTATAGTACACTCACATTTCGCCAGTTACCGATAACATAAGACAATACAATAACATGCAAATTGATTAAAATAGGTTTAAATTTATAAGACAATTAACATCTCATCTCATCTCATTAAAATTATTTTATTATTATATATTATTGTTCTGTTTAAAATGTAATTATTTTAACTTTTCCCAAACTGGGAATTTCTCCTGTGTCGTGGGTGCGTTTAAAAACATTTAAATTCACATACACGAACAGCCAGACCCGTAACAACTACCTGTAGGACTTTCAAACATTTGTTCAGTGCGTGAATCTAACCCACGACACGCGGCGCAGCAGTCAATCGCTCAGCCACTGCGCCAACCGTGCCGTCACCATGATGTACCTAGCCATACATACACATATTAAACAAAACACAAATAAAGTAACATCACTATTAAACAACTGCTTATATATCGCCCTAAAATGTTCCACACCTTGATAAAATGAACACCGTATATTAATAATTTAATATTCCAAGTCCCGATTTACAAATCAACATAATTGACACAACAATCTTACTGGTTGTTTGAAACGTACAATTAATAAGTACCCATAGTTAAGGTAATTTTCTCGTTATTATGTCTCAATTAGCTATAATCAAAGGTGATGGTGTTTTACAGAGTATTTGTCATTATTTATTAACATTCTAATTATTACTGTGAAATACTTAAAGCGGAATAGTCAAGTAGATAGGTATTATTTATCAAAGACGTGAAATACTCATTCTCAAAAAAAAAAAACACTTTTTACTTAAGAATCTCTTTAAATAAGAACAATTTCAAGTCCCCTAAGCTCACAACGCATTATATAAGTGTGCTTAAAGACATAATAATAAAAGTATACTCGCCTTAAAAGTGATAGCAAGGCGATAAACGTCAAGTTATTGCTTCTTCTTTTTAGTAGGCGCTTAAAATATTGCTAAGTGAATTTTAACAGGCGTTATCATCCTCGTGTTTATGCGCAAATAATTTATGATTATAGAATGTGGCTTTAACGTTGTATGCTAAAGCTTTCATGACCGCATTAGGTATAGTCATAAATTCTGCTATAATGCACCATTATTATCTAATACGTCAAATTCAGTTCGTCAAAACACAAACACAAAATACGATGTACCAAAACATCTCTACAAGCCCAGTCGAAAACTGTCCAATTCACAAAGGCCACAGCTCTCAGAGGCGGGCCATTTCATCAGGTAATAAAACACTCGCAGAGGTTACTTTTCAGGGTGAGTTATAGGGTTAGGTCGGTGGGGCAGGGTAGGGGTCGGCCATACATCACCCGGGGTGGAACGAGGATTACTCCAACATAGACTTTGGCTTGTTAATGCCCGCTAAAGTTTTCCTTTGCGTGATTTTTGGCGAGTTTTTTTTTACAGCAGTTTTTTTGTGGTCGAAGTTTGACAGTTGGATAAAGTTGGGACGTAGATTTGTTTTAAGGTTTGCTACACTGTTCTGGTTGTATTCAATTTGTGCTGTCATGTTTTCCAAAACCTTACAATGGGCAATGGAGTATTGATCGTAGCGTGATTAAATTTCCTAGTTAAAATATTAACCTTTATACAGGCCTTTTTGTGTTTTGGAATTAATATTATGATTTGTTTTAGTGCGGGTGTGGACTAGCTAATGGTTTTTTAATGACGATGGTGGTCAAGTTTACATAACTTACATTTCAACTGAAAAAAATTCTCTGTTTACTAGAAATGTACGACTCATTTACCTATAATTTCTCCTGATACAATGAAACAGTAGGCAGAACAAACATGTGTGGTGGTGTGTGCTTCCCTGTATTACTTTACTGATAAACCTCTTATCCTGCTTACCCTAGAATCACAAGCACCATATTCCACAGATAAAATAAAAGAGAAACAACAAAGAAACGTCGCAGTTAACAGCCCGACTGAATATTCATAAAGATAAAAGTGAATTTATGCGATCATAAAGTCGGGGAACGAATGATAAAGACTGGGACCAAGAGCGAATGATAAAGAAACTTGTGTTGCTGGAACACTGCCCCATTTTGTGTTATAGTTCTTTTTTTTTCATCTAGCTGAAACTTCATCTGTTTCGTGCAAAAAGTTTACCTGTAGTGAGGTCCTACAAATAAGACTTTTCTTTATGGTTTTCAAGAAGTTTTTTGTCTTGTTTCTCTAGGTTTAAGTCTGACAATAATTGGGAAATTCCGAATCAATTACGTGTATAAAACCTTACAACCCGTATGAGTTCCTTTTTAACCAACCTGCCAAGATTGGTATTTTATTCATTACAATAAAATTATCTTCTGAAACATAACATACAATCACGCCCGTTTTCCACGAAGGGTTAGGCAGAGGTGTACATACCCACATTTCGCCAGTTACGTCCAAATCCCATTCAATACGGGCCGAACCTATTGCCACCAACTGGGGACTAATCCACCAGCAACTCCCGATGGAAAAACCCTATAAAACTTTGCACGACCTTGGAATTGAACCCATTACCTCATGCTCATAATAAAATGATGGTCTGCTTATGGCTAAATATAATAACAACCTCACAGGTCGAGCAAGGGTAGAAATTTGCTTGCCGCGAGGACTGTCCCGGGATGGGTGGATATATCGAGACGCAGTTGGAAAGTCGTATGCCCCGTGTGTTCCATTGAAAACATTATAGGCTGATTACGGCTATGCTATGACCTTCAAATAAGCCATAGAGTTCATTTGTTTTTTTTCTTTGAACGTACTTGATTTTTTTCTTGCATTTGACAGCTTAAGTCTTTAGAAAGCTTATGGGCTATTTAACATCACACTATGACTCTTAGGTGCGGAACAAACCGTGAGACTAGTATTGTAATATCTGCGTTAAAGGATATCCCTATAACCGCAAATTGTAGCCTGCTGGGGCGCTGTCCAGCATGAGTGTCTGTGAGACAATTAATGCTGCATAGAATAGAGTGCCGGATCTCATCCCATCCCTCGGGTGTTGTAAAGGCGTCCTTCCAGTCGCTGCTCTATTGGATACGAAGCAGTATCCCACTAATTGTTTTCTGAAAGCATGCAAACATTCAGATTTCCCTAAGGATTAAGGAGCTTTGAGGTCAGACGGTTTTAAAAGCAAGGAATAAGATTTTATAGAGATTTATTATTTTTATAATGATGTGTGGTACTAGCTGACGCTGTGGTGACTGCCTATTTGGGTGGTGGTACTGAGCATGAGGTCCTGGGTTTGATTCCCGGGTCGAGCAAAGTCATATTGGGTTATAAAATTCCATCAGGAATTTCTCATTAGCAGAAATGTTGTGTTATTTACGGAAACTAGCATCAACTAGACATAATACAAATGTTTCTCTTTTAAAACTTCTGAGATAATTGGAGAGGAAGTTCCATTTAAGGAAATATTTCGTCATGGGTCAAAAAGTATTGCTTACTTTTAAAAGGTCATATTTTATAACTATTTCAAATTTCAAGGCGATCGCTTTACTTGTTTCTGACTTAAGCAACTGTAACAGACATACAGTCGCATCATAAGTGCTCTTTTACCATTTTGGGACGGTACCCACTCTAAATGAACCCATAACTAAATGATAAAAAGCAAGGCCACGGAAGCTTACCACACATCAAAACACACAACCCATCTAATTTCAACTCCCAAATTACTTTCGCAAGAAAAAATAAAACAAAAGAGGAACCCCAAACTACGATACGTCACAAAAAGCTGAGAGGCACATTACGCATGAAAAATTCATGCAGTTACAGAGATTAGCAAGACAATCCCCCACTTGTAGGGGGTGAAAATATACAGAGCAAGGTGTCAAGAGGAGAATGAATTTGTCAGCGTGTGATTCCTAGAGGCCCTCCCCACGATATATCACCCGGGCGGGCAATACGGCACAATGTGCGAGCACCCTTAATAATGTATGCGATTTAATATTTAGAAAGGTTTTCTTCTTGTTTTGATTTGTGTTTTCGTATACTTGTTTGTTGGTTGAATGTCTTCAAAGCCTTCAAGAGGGTTACATGAATTATGTAAGATTTACAAGGTGTACTTTCAGACGGTTGAATTGTTTAAAAATTGAGTCTTCTGCATATTGTCTGTGACCCATGAAACGATTTTAGGCATTCAAATTCCTGCTGGTTTTATTTTCTATTGTCTCTCTCAATAATAAGCGTCGTATAACCCTTTGACAACCACAAACAAACGAAGAACGAAAATAATTGCTTAGCGAGCCAAAAAGTAGTGATGTTCTATCTCACGATGGCTGGTGACCCTTGAGTGTGTGTGTGTCTGACACACGTATACATTGTTCTACGTGCGTAAGCTCAGGAGCGCTAAGTATTGACGGAGCCGCCTTCACGCACACAGAAACAATGTGTACGTGCATCTCATACACACACACACTCAAGACCGGGCGACCTTCATGAGATAGAACATGTGTACCCCACAATTCCCGGTGTCCCCGGATCCTGTACCCCATTTTCCCGAGGCGTCCGTCTGATTTATAGTGCGATGAACAACTTCCTTCATAAAATACGGCCAGTACACCCTTGTTTTTCTACTGAAAACTTATTTTTATTTATATACGCTTGGTATTTTTTTGACAGCCTTTGTATGAGATGGTTGATGGACTGGTGAAATTACCAACTGGGTAGTCCACAGCTGGACGTAAACGTCACGCGGACTGTGCTTGGTCAGCGATTAGTCTGTTCTGGAAAAATATCCATGAATAGGTTTATTCGTAAAACACGGTTTTTTACGAATAACCCTATTTATGAATTTTTCAGAGGGTGAAAATAATTATGATATTAAACCACTTATATATAAACTGAAATATAAAACAACCCTGAAATTAAAAAAAAACAGCTTTTACATTCATTTTCATAGGGTAAATAGTGCATATTGTATGTTACAGCAGATTTTTAGGGTTTCGTACCCAATGGGTAAAACGAGACGCTATTACTAAGACTCCGCTGTCCGTCCGTCTGTCTGTCTGTCCGTCTGTCACCCGGCTGTATCTCATGAACCGTGATAGTTGGACAGTTGCAGTTTTCACAGATGATGTATTTCTGTTGCTGCTATAACAAGAAATACTAAAAAACAGTAAAAAATAAATATTTACATACAACAAGCGCGATTTTTTTGCCGTTTTTATAGATAATGGTACGTTTGCCGATAATAGTACCGGAACCCTTCGTGAGGGTCCGACTCGCACTTGGCCGGTTATTTTTTTATTTCAGGTTTGGAATTCTTACCACGTATGGAGAAGAATGGACAAGAAACTCCACAGTTACTCGTTTAAAGTATTTTTTAACAATATTTTTGTATCTACATATACATTAATCAGTTAATTATGTGTGCATACGATGTACCTAATATAAAAATAGGTAAGATGAAAACGGTTCATTTACATTACCTACTACTGACAACCTATGTGGCGCAGCGGGCGAAGGTCCGCCTGCGACGCAAGAGGTTGCGGGTTCGATTCCCGCCTTGGGACAAAATATGTTTGTACGATCTACAAATATTTGTTCCGGGTGTTCTGGGTATTTGCTATATATAATAAAAATATCTATCTATGTAATGTATTGTATTAAGTATATCAGTCATCTAGTACCCATAACACAAGCTCTGCTTAACTTGGGGCTAGATGATGCTGTGTGGATTGTCCAACATTATTTATTTATTTATATTTATTTACTTGAAACACCTAAAATAAAGAGGAAATTGTACCCATTTGTCATAATAAAAAAGCAAAACCGTAAAAGTTTTACGCAATAAAAAAGTATTTTTAATTACTTTTTCTTATTTACCTTTCCCGTGGTTCACAAGACAAACTCTTGTAATAAAAGGTAAGTATGAAAAACGTTAATTTAAATACTTTTGAGAGCTCACACTGTTAATCTTGGTAAAACAGTCTGGACTAAGAAATAAAGCTTTGTGTTTCTTTTCTCATGGGACCGAGGGGAGCTCATGCAGTAAGGTTATAAAGAAAGAAATATATTTTATTGGGAAACACAAGGCACAGGAAATAAAAATGACCAAAACCAACAATTATATAAATAAAAAGAACCTGTGCGAATCCAAAAAGGCCTATCTCAGCATAATGCAGGGATATCAAAAAAATAAATACCACAGCGCTGGTGTTCTGATAGGGCCCTCTGTGATGTTATGGACAAACATACGCACGTCCATAACTTTGTCCCTAAAGCCCACTAGGGGAATAAAAACAAACATGGCTGCCCAGACCATACTAGACTGGGAACGCCACAATTGCGGCGGTAAGTGGGAACCTGACACAGGTCCTCACCGGACACCGGACCTCGAGAATGTTGCGTCGCGACGCATCGCCAAGAAACATATGAAAAATAAATTAAATTAGATTATTTCATGTTTCATTTGCTTTTGATCGATATCGATACCCAATCATCTGTTCTAATATACATAGTAATATCTTTTTACCCTTTTTTTTTTTTTTTTTTCTTTTTTTTTTTTTTTAATAAAACGTTGCCCCACACTAGGAATTTCTCCTGTATCGTGGGTGCGTTTACAAACATTGAAACTCACATACACAAACAGCCAGACCCGGAACAATTACCTGTAGGTCATACAAATATTTGTTCCGTGCGGGGTTCGAACCCACAACACGCGGTGCAGCAGCCGATGGTTCAACCACTGCGCCAACCGTGTCGTCGTAGTAGTAATATCAATGTTTCACATCTGCCAGGCGTCCCGTGACGGCTCACTTCATTTTTAAATATTTTTTGATTATGTTGCACCTATCATGTTCTGTCTCTGCATCACCCTTTGGTGAACTTGTAGAAAATTTCTAAGTCACCATTGTACGGTTATGGTTGTACTTGTGGTTAACACGTCTAACGCCAAGTGACCAACAAACAATACATTTTCAATTGTGTCTCGTTTTCAGGCGGTTAAAGTGTTACTAAATAATTCTATCTGAAACCAAGACAAAACAGTAAACCAATACTCAGTCAAACGCTCCAATAAAAACTATCACGAAATCGTCCGGATAAATCGCGAGTCATCGGGCTTACAACGCGTCATTTCTCTCAAAATATATGGTACGAATAAAAACCAGTGAAATCTTTAGAGAGTCCACATTTTTTCCGTCAGAGAGCTCGTAAATCTTCCCGACTGGCGGTGGTGGGGGGTACCGGCGCGGCGCGAGGGGGTGAAATATGTCGGGCGGGGCAACCATCCGTCACTACAGAATCACCTTCACGACAAATACGTGTCAGTTGGCGATGTGTTACTTTTTAGTGCCTGTACTTGTAGGATAAGGGGCTGTCAAGATCTTTGAAGGACATAGGGACTATATTGAAGGGAATGTATATGTGCTATGAGATACTTAACGCTGGATGAAAAGCCGCAGTGTCTTGCTTCCTCCTGTTAGTTTAAAATGCATTAAAAGGCATACAAACTCGCACCCACCCTCTGATCAACAAACAACACACCCTCAAAAATACTAACTGAGGTGTAAACTACCACAGAATTTGAGACAATCACCTTTTCAGGTGATTGTCTCAAATTCTGTAGACTGCTCAGTGTCAAGAATTTTTTAATCGGTCAGCTGATGTTGATGATGATGATAATACCACTAAAACCACTTTTTGCTCGACTGTATTTAGTGTGTTAAAGACAAATCACAAAGGTGACGTGGCTATCCAATGAACATTTGTAACTATGGGAGACAGTAAGTACAGTGGTTTCTTGTTACAGTGTCGAGACAAGACAGTAGTAGGTACTAACTGGCTTACTAAATTGGTAAGTGGATAACGTACTCGGCTTTGCTTTGTGCGGTCTTGGTGACAGGTATGTTAGCTGTTACACAGCATCTTAGATGTAACGTTTATTCGATCTTCAGATTCCATATTCAAATTTATGTTTCCAATTGATGTTAATACCGCTTAAACAAATATCAACTTTATGTCACTGTTCATGACGTCGCGTCGATTCCACGATGACTATTGAAAATTTTATAATAAATGTAGTCGAACTTTAAGCTCTAACTTTTCCAAAAGAGACATATTTGTACATATTTTTGGAAAATAAATTTCAAACGCTTCTGTTGCGTTGTTTCTACCATTTTGAGTTACTGACTTAACCCAGTTTTTTTATTAATTCGACCAAAACGACATAAAGCTAATTATCCTAAAGAGATACTTTTATCTTTTATTACCTACAAATGAAAAAAAAAACAATCAACTTTCGATCATACAGTTAAACTAAATTAAAAATTATTAATCATCATCATATACCTTAAAACATGCATTAAAAGTAGGGACAAACAATATAAGAAAGACAATAATTTAATTTCTTTATTATTTTATTTTCTCTTTTACTCAATCTTCTTTCAAATATCCAGCAATTCCTATAGCATCTTTCTCCTTCCATTCATCAGCGAACCACTACTCCAGTTCTAGGGTCGAGTAGAATATACAAGAATCAGAGCTAAAGATTGTATTGGTTAAAGCTTAACTGCCCATTTTTTCTGCCCAAAAGTCTCCCGGATTAACTAAATAAATAATGCTGGACAATCCACACAGCATCATCTAGCCCCAAGCTAAGCAGAGCTTGTGTTATGGGTACTAGATGACTGATATACTTAATACAATACATTACATAGATAGATATTTTTTTTATTATACATAGCGAATACCCAGAACACCCGGAACAAATCTTTGTAGATCGTACAAACATTTTTCCCAAGGCGGGAATCGAACCCGCAACCTCCAGCGTCGCAAGCGGACCTTCGCGCCACATCGGTCGTCGGTTTGTTATCAATACTGCTTAGAAAATAGAAAGAGTAGCTCCCGTGCTTTTCTCTTTAGGATTTAATAATGTCTTTCAGCATTGGCCTCCCTATGGTCTCCCACTCCCAAAACACACTCATTCCCCACAAATTATAACCAGAACCACCACCATCATATTCCACACCAATACATCACAGCATACTGCATTAGCAACGCTAAGCCAACGCTCTTAATCGGGCGCAATCGTATATTTCTTGATTAAGAGATCGTAAAAACGTCGTCCCGCTCTGATATATGGGCTCTGAGCAGGAGAGGAGATTAGCCGACGTTTTGCGGACTCTGGATGTGATGTACGATGATTGATACGCTCGGGCTGCTGGGGGATGGCTTATTAAGCTAATTGTTTACGGTTTCCACTTCGGTGTGGGGGTAGTGAGTTGTGTTAGTATAGCTGTTATGCTTGTGCCATTGTAATGGCAAATATAGAGTATTTCTTTGGAGAAAGTCCATCCATCCATGTCCATGTACTCGTAGGATAAGAGGCTGTCAAGATCGTTGAAGGACATAGGGACTAAATTGAAAGCCATGATAATTTGCTATAGGTTACTTAAGTTGTGTTAGTTATCTCGAGGATGAAAAGCTGCAGGATCTTGCTTCTTCCTCATCATCATCATCAGCCTAGCCTTTTCCCAACTATGTTGGGGTCGTCATCCAGCCTGACCGGGTGCAGCTGAATACCCGTGTTTTACCGTCCTCCACAACCCAGTAATTTGGTTACACGGTACGCTTTGGCAAGACTGGTTGTTAGTCTTCGAGCTTCTGGCTACCTGTAACGACAGTCAAAGTCCTACAACTTACATTTCATGTGTTTCAGCCAACATTAACCAACAGAACCCTGTCATTGACATAACATTTTATTACCTTAAATTGCCCTAAAACCATGTACCACCTATGTGTAGATGAAAAATGCAAAAATATTAGACGACCAGAACACCTTTGGAACCGTTTAGCGTTTGTCCAGCATTCTTCCGTCTCGCTCTCTCTCTTTAAAAATGCACAGAATTCTCTTCACAAAGTTCACAGCCAGTACTGCGACAGTTGCAAAGATAAACAAATATGAGTTAGGAGTCGGCAGGAGGACGCAGCGGTCGTTCGCAGCTAATAAAACAGATAAGAGTGAGATAATTTACATTTCAACGATAAAGTATCTTTGCTACAACCAGCCGAAATGAGCCATCCCGAGTCCCGACGCTGCGAGTACTACAATTTAGAGTTCTTTTTTGGTGGTACAATGTATGAGCTGTAGCAGTATGGTATTTTTAGGGTTCCGTACCAAAAAGGTACAAAAGAAACCCTAATGACTTTGTTGGTCTGGTTGTCTGTCTATGACAGCTGCTTATTTCAGAAAGTATTCATGCTATCGATTTTAAATTTAGAATGGTCAAAAATTATGCTTGTCCACTTTCATTTCACAAAACAATTTAAAATAAAAAGGTATTTTTATGGCAATAGAAGCTGAAAATTAAATGATGTCTTTAACTAGTACATTTCTTCTGTGAATCAATAAAAGCCCTTTACAAGCAAACTAAGTTATGAGATAGCACACAACTAACACTTTGCAATTAAAATATAGTTTTTCCTTAAACGATATAACACCCACGGTGCGCTAGTCCGACTCGCCCTTTCCCGATTTTTCGTTGTTCATAAGTGTTTTTAAACTTAATTTTGATCTTAGATTGATTTCATTACATGGTTAAAAGAATGAGCATATCATCTTGTAAAGTCTCTGTCAAAACAAGATACCATACATTTGAAGATTATATAATATCACGACTGTTGCGCAAAGGTGTATCCACAGTACACTCACATTTCACGAGTTTTGTTTTCGAGTCCTATGTAAGAGGAGGTGAGCCTATTGCCATCAACCGGGCACACACACATCCAGACTCCGGGCTGATGCTGAAAAATTCGTAGTGATAAATCCTCAATTACCACCTAGACCCGGGAATAGAATCCAGGACCTCATGCTTGGCAGTCACGTTTGCGACCACTAGACCAACAAGGCGGTCATTTAAAGATGAATTGACTGCATATCTTCAAGAAAGATATAATCTAATGGTTCTTTGTCATAATGGCAGGCCCCGATTTCACATATTTAGATTTTGACCACTGAAGCGTTTGAACGAACAGGCTGAAGCGATTTCATGGTTATTTTTCAAATCTCTTCATCCTGTGACTTGCACCACCCAGCTAGTTACAATATTTCACAGCAAACGGACATTTTTATAGGTATTTAGCGAAAACGTCGTTCCAACGGACCAATTTGCAACTTGTTTGCGTCGCCAATAAATTGTCGCCTACATTTCCTAAATTACGCTGTTATTCGTGACGTATTGTTGCTCGAGCTACGCGCGCATATATCGTTGTGGCTGATGTTATGATTACTGTTGGCTGGTTCACTTTTGTTTTTCAGATGTTCCACAGATGTGGCTCTCGATAGAATGTCATTTGTTTAAATAGGATAAGAAATGTTGTGCAAACGTCAAATTACTTTTTGTGCCTATTGGCCTAGCTCTGTTCCGTCTCCTGCTTGATATGGAGGGAAATGGAAAGTTTGTATTTTCTAACTCCTCCGCTGTTTTTTCTAATTAATTTCGTTGCGGAATTCAAGACAGTTGAATCGTTTCTCCGGGACTCGTTGGGCTTCTTTGTCTCGACGCTTTTCTGGTGGTCGCCGCTGTTGATTCTGGTTTTCAGGAGTTGCATTGGTTTTACAGGTAACGTAGAGGCGCAATGCGAGACGGACAAATTGTTGATGTTTTCAGTTGGTAAACTTCTCTCAAGAAATTAGTGTTAAGGCTTCGTCGTTTGTTAGGTTAGGTTAACTAGAAATTAACGTTAAAGCGATCGAAGAGGCATAAAAGCTCACACTGAGGCCACTGAGCAAATAAAAGTGTAGAAAGTAACCTTTATCTTTGCCGCATAGCACTTTCAAATACTTTAAAACATCCATCCAATAATTGCCTTTGAAAAAAAATTGAAATTCATGTTCCACTCCCTACGGAACCCCGTAACTGACACTCATAATGTAATGGACCCGGGACCCTTCAAATTTTCTACATAAAAATACGATATGTCTCAAAGGGAACCGAACATGATGAAAAAAAACTATTTTATACATCAAACATTCTAAAAGAATAGACACATGATGAAGTGACATATTTTGTGATACAAAAACCAACTTTGAGAAAGAATTTCAAAGTGTCTGCCAAGCGATTGTCAACTCTATCACAAAAGTCTTTGAAGATAATATTTTTTGTAGTGAAGGTGGCATGTAAGTGATATTTTGATGTCACAAAGAATATTGGAGACGATACACGATTGAATTTGATTTGAATTTATTACCTTGAGCCCTCGACATATTGTTTGTTGTTAAAAATATTCAATATGTCAAGGTTTATTCTAGAAATATTGACACGGCTTTGATGTCATTGTTGGATAAAATATAATATAGAGACGTGTACAAGACAGTTCATAAGTATAAACAACAGAACTGCCTTGTTGGCCTAGTGGTCGCAAGCACTACTGCTGAGTTCGGAAATCCTGGGTAAGACCCCTTTGTCTTTCTGAGATGTCTTTGTTTTGGTAGCAGCAATGCTTAAACACGTCCAACAAAGTGTTTTATTTGCATAAAATGTGCTCAAAATGTACAATATGTCACCGGTATTTTAGTGCTGGACACATTCTATAATATAATAGCGTATAAATTATTTAAAAATAATTTGGGATATGTGTTAAATTTTACATCTTACCTAATGCTTCGTAGGTTGGAAGGTCGCAAACGCTACTGCTGATCATGAGGTCCTGTGTTCGATTCTCGAGTCGAGCAAAGTGTAATTGGATTTTTTCATATGGAATTTCTCAGTAGCAGACTGTAGTCTGAAATTGTGACCGGTTGCAGGGAATAGGCTCACCCCTAACTTTATGGGACTCACACATAACTGGCGAAAGGTATAGGTTTACCTCTACTAAACTGTTTAAGGAATTTAGGCGTGACGTTACGAGTTGCTTATTTTAGAAATCTAAAAACATGCTGTTGAACGCATTCGAATCGTACAGTGGACTTAGGTCCACGGTACGATTCAACAGTAGCCCTTGCCATCACTAGACCAACGAGTCAGACGCTATTCACTATTAGCCCTTAAAAGTTGAAACACCATCTTACTTATTACCGCATTAGTTTAGAGAGGGTGACCTGCCCCTATCACCTAAGCTTCAATAAAAGTCACACGAGTTTATCTAAAACATCCTGAAAGCGTGACGTGCTAAGAGCTAAGCGTCGAAGTATCGAATGCCGGCAGAACCCCCGGGAGTGCTAATAATGCGGTATTGCCAAAAAATACGATGACAGCTTCGAAACGAGGCAGCCGTACTGGGAATACCTTGTGGGTATATGAAGCTTTTGGACTGAAACGTTAAAAATGTTCAGTGTCTAATTAAACAAGTATTTTTGGAACGCAGTTCCTTATCGCGCGTTGCGAAAGGGGGCTAGACGGAAAAAAATAAGACGAAAAGTTGTAACGACACTTTTTGCTACAGTTGTAAGCCGTGCGGCGTGCGCGTAGTTCTCTGTCTGTCTCTCTCTCTCTCTTTCTCATAGAAAGCAAGCCAGTTATTTTCATTTCGTCTTTCTATTTCGCATTGACGATTATTAAAATAATAATCAATTAATATTAATTTTATATATTATAATAAATTATTAATTATTACGTAGAAACGTAGTGTAGGACGCCCTCTGACCAGGTGGGATGACGATCTGCGAAAAACTGCAGGCAGATGCTGGATGCGGCAAGCTGAAGACAGGGCGCTATGGCGCTCATTAGGAGAGGGCTATGTCCAGCAGTGGACTAGTATAGCCTGATGATGATGATGATGATGAATTATTATAATTATTTATTTATATATTTTTTTATTAATGGTTAAAATATATTTTTTTTACAATAACTTTACTAATTAATCGAAAGGAACTTCTTTCCATCCGGGTGTCCCTTGACACCTCTCAAGTTTTTATCTTTCTTTGTAAGTTACACAAAAAACTATAAGTACCTCACTGAATTCAAAAATTCTTTCACCTTTAGAAAGCTATACTATCATTGAGTAACATTGGCTATATTTAGTTTTTTAAACTACGTCTTAAAGGGGGTGGAAGCGATGTTAAGTTTCGAAGGGAAAAGTACAAAATGGACGCGGGCATGTCCACGGGTGAAATGCTAGTTTTCTATAAAATGCTCACACATAGCATACGCCAAAGAAGTCACCTAGTGAAGAAATCATTGTGAAATGCTAACAGCAATCCACACTTTACTTACTTACTTTGAGGTATTTCAATTTTTCAACAATTTTTCACTTCATACCGACCGCAACAGTTACGCAGAACGGTACCAAAACGATCATTAACAATATTAAAGGGGAGACACTTCCACAATACCTTTGCACAGCAAAAAAAGCGTTTCAACATGAAAAAAAAACACGTTTCCACCACCCGCCGACAGACGGCGTTGCGGAAGACTTTACTACTTCCGGTGACAAGATGGCCAAGCGTTCAGAGCAGCCGGAAACTGTGGCGGGAGAGCCCAAAAACACGATAAAACTACCATACCAAAACGATCTAACAACTACCAGTCTCCATTCAAAAATCAACTTTATTTTATCACTCATGAAGTCTACTATCTCTTGCTCAGTGTTTGTAACCAAGCCTTTTTAAACTAACAAAGGAAAGCAATAAGTAAGAGCGTTCCCGTCAAGTGCGATCGCTTATTTCCCGCATTGAATATGATGTAAGTTTTCCGGAGTGGCGATAACATGTAATGGTATCGTTCGCCCTTTCATAGGGCACAGCAGGCTTTGTTACTTTCATGGTTACTGGCGGTGACAGAGTTGGGTAGCTGGCGACATGCTGCTTTGAATAAAAAGTGGGGACGAACAAGGTTATATGTTGTCTGCGAAAGTGGTGCCTGAATCCGAGAAGTTGTGATGCGAAGGAACGAAGATCAAGTTGTGAGGTTCGAGAACGAAGTTTTGAGTATGAATGTGGAGGATTGCGAGAGTAGAGGAATACCAAGGAAATGATAGATGGATTGTGAAAGATGATATGGCTAGGAACTTCGAAGGAGGTGACTTCTGAGATGTTGGCAAATACATAGGGCATCATTTGGCTTCAATACATAATGGAAGCCAAAAGATGGCCACTACTGGACATTGGCTTCCCCCAAAGATTTCCACATCGATCGGTCCTGCGCTGCCCTCATGTATCGGCTTAAAGACTGGTGATGGTGACCCATCACCAGATTCACCGTCGGTCCACCTTATGGGCGGCCTACCCGCGCTGCGTCTAAAACACCTTTGAAATAAACTAGGCACCTTCCGTGGCCAACTGGACCCGAACATAAATCATAATGTAGATTATAATGACACTGACAATATTTATAAGTACGGCGAATTATTATTTTTGAAATAATTTCTCAAAATTCACAATGTCTAAAGATTTTTATTTTCACAAGTGGAAGGAAACTTTGAAACATCTGAAAGATTTAGTTGATGTTGATGTCCAGTGTCAGGTAATAATTTTAATAATGTAAGTATAAAATACATGTAAAAAAGAAAAAGAAATGATCTTAGGGAACAAGAAATTCATCCGTTTCGTCAGCGGGAAAAGTGCCTAAAAGGCTGGCAGTATTACCACGTTGAATGGCAATGCTGAGTCTTGGGTCAAAAAAGTCGCCTAGCGATGTTCCGAAAAACTAGATGGATACGTGGACCACGTAGAGTACAAAATGAAACCTACAAACCTAAAAAATACACCTTCAAATAGATCATACTTGTGTATGGCTTAACTACACTGTGCCCCGCGGTTTCACGCGCTCATAAGAGTCGTAGCGGTATGTGAAACAGCCTTCTTCAAGATTTGGGTTATCGAATGCAAATACTTTTTACATCCGGTAGTTCCAGGAGTTAGAGCATTCTTACAACAAAACAAATAAAGTCTTCATCATATTAGTATTGATTCATCCGTCACTGCAGTTACTGTAAACATCATTGATTCATGATCATCCACTTCACCCGCGACTTAGCATTAGTCTTAGTCTTTGATAGTGCCACACCCCACATTCCTTTTTTATTTTTATTCCGAGGTAGAAAATCCTCATGGATGTCTTCCGCTCTGGTCTGTTTGATTCTTACTGACTAAAAACCACCCGGTGTTCCAGTTCACACCTACCGGGGGTTCGCGGGAACGAACGATCCATCCGCAACCCCCGGCTGCCACCAGCCAGCCTCACTTTCTACCCATCTTTGATTACCCTGAAAGCCACCTCCTAACTGCATGTCTTCAGGTAACAAAAGTCCACGATGCAACACTACCGCAAGCAGTTCGTAGATTGACTTCAATACTGGGACAGTACACGCTCATGTACAATGAAGCTATTGAATGTTTCCAACAGAACTTACAAGTACAGAAAACTGCATATTATGACTATATTGTGAAGGCCATAGTCTCTAGGTCAGTATGATATGGACTTCATTATCAAAAGGTGTCTTCTCTGAAGGAATATTTTTTTTATAATGGGGACACAATTAATAGGAAAAAAATTAAGGATTGCTGGATCGGATTTGGATGCCACGCAAGACTGGTTATTGCAAATACTACTGCCGGCCATGATATCTTGGATGTCACTCCAGGGTCAGCGTTATTAGGGTTTTCTTGTATATAGAATTTGTCAGTAGCAACTGGAAGTTCGGATTCGAGCTCGATCGATGGTAGAAGGCTCGCCCCCTAATTACATGGTGCTTAAATATAACTGGAACTTTCTTTCTTAGACGTGTTTAGATCCCTTGGACATGGTTGTAATTTTTTTTCAGAATACTAGAACTTAAATCCCAGCTGGAAAAGTTGGAAGGTAGTCGGTTTCAATTTATTGGCCATGGCTTAATCGAAGTCCATCACACAATATACGACATAGAAATGACCGCAATACCAAAGTTGCCAGGCAGATCAGAGCACATACAGGCTGAACTCGAAAATATATTGGCTAGAGTAAAGCAAAAGAAAGAAACCATGATTACAATAGGTAAGAGCAGAGGGAACTAGTATCTATACTTACTGATGAAATAAAGCTGAAGAGTTTGTTTGTTAACGCTCTAATCTCTGGAGATACCAGTCAGATTTGAAGAAATATTTTTGCATTTAATAGTCAAATTCTCGAGAAAGGTTAGAGGGCATTTGATATCACGTTAAAACCCTTATAAGAGGGTGCAATTGCGGGGCATAGATAGTTTTCTTTTAAACAGTAAATCTTTATATTTAAATCAGTGAAGAAGTGTTTGATTGCACTGAAATCAGACATTTAATTTCTAAATAAATTTTAGCTGAAGAAACTGAAGTAGCAGTTATGAAGTTAGACAATTTATGGGATTCAGACAAAAATATAGAAGAGGAGCCGAAGAAAAAAACTGTTGTAATACCAGAAGCAGTACGCAAGAGAAGGGAATATTTAGCTTTGATACTGGCACATGAGAAGACTAGGTATGATGATGACACATCCAAAATTCTTGTACGCTTCGTTGTTATAAAACTTTGATAGGCAGATTATGATGATCTTAGTTGATTTGATAAAGCATGATTATAAGTTAAGAAAATAGGGAATTATCATCATCTGCCTAGGCAGATGATGATAATTCCCTATTTTCTTAACTTAGAAACTTAGAGTTCAAGTTAGGAAAAGGCTAGCCTTTTCCTAACTTGAACTCTAAGTTTCGATAGTATTACTGAGGGCTAATCGTTCAGCCGAAAAAAGACGAGGAAAACAACCTTCACTTCGTGCTGCATTGTAATTTTACAATTCGGAATCGAACCCAATATAACAAGCGCGCGGTCAGCACGTGTAGGCGTCGTGTGCAACCTACGCATCATCAACAGTGTCAATTATTATTATTTGTCCGGGACAGTTGCAATTTATTAAATACTGCAATGTGACCCACGAAAATAAAACTGTCCACTAATTTAACCCCAACCCAAAAATAGACGAAGAAGAATAATAGAATATTATCACCAGTAGAAAATCCTCTTGCCCTTATCCCAATTTATTTGGGGTCGGCGCAGCATGCCTTCTTCTTCCAAACATCTCTATTTGCCGTCATTTCACACATAAGTCACCACCTTTTTAGAAAATAATCTAATATTATATGTATGATATGATAAATCAAAATCAAAATTCATTTATTCAAATTAGGTTGAGAATCAGTACTTTTTGAACGTCAAAACGTTTACAAAATACCAAAACGCCCACCCTTCACCACTTCCTAGTGTTTTTGCTGGGAAGAAGAAGTGGCAGAACAATCTCGGTAGCGTTTAAATTCTTTAAATTCTAGGCAAGTCGCACGATCAGTAAAACACAACAAGCTCAAGCGAGAGGTCTGGGAGAAGGAACTGGCTGGTCGAATGCCTCCCCCAGCTAGATATGAAGTAAGAGTGAGGAGTGCAGAACTTATACGTAAAGTGTTCAGGTTGGTAATTGGCTTCATAATTTCTTAACAAAGTACAACATATCATCACGTCTGTATTTCTTGAAACGTTGGGCAGAGGTGTAGTAGGCCTAGGAGATAGGACCTATAGTTCAGCCACAATTCACCAGTTATGTTTATTATACCCTATTAGAAGGCACGCCTATGGCCATCAACAGGGCAAACATCCAGAATGCTTCTGAGAAGTTCTAGATGGAAACCCCATTGGTTGACCCTGGAATCGAGCCTGGGAGCCCTCACTCTCAGCAGTAGCGCTTGTGACCACTAGACCAACGAGGCAGACACAAAACTAGATATTTTATCGATTAACTTTAGTGATTATAATGACGTTTTTATTTCAGGGCATATTTTAAATTAAAACGGGAACGCATTCAAAACTGCAAACGCGACGAAATATTAGGGATAAATATTTGTGATACAAGAAATGTAGACTTACAAAGAACACAGGCAGAAGAGGTGTGTTTACCGTAAATTTTCTTTAAAACAGTACTACCTACCCTCCTTACTTACTGGTTTATGTTTCAAAATATATGATTGATACGACATATTTTACTTGACAGATGCTCCAAAATCGCGCAAAGTTACATACAAAGTACGAAAAGGAATGGCTTGCTCACAGAGAAGATTTAAAACAAGACTTTCTTAAACTTAAAAGCGCCCAACTATGTGAAGAGTTTCGTGACCAAATCAGGGAATGGTTTATCGAATGGTAAGTAATTTTATTTATTCAGTTGAGATGGGCGGAAAACATTATCACCGCGGGACCCTGATGAGACAAGCACAGAATATATAAAAGAATGAGGTTTAAGCTCAACAGTAGCAGAAGTTGGGTTGTAGGCTGAGGACTAATAGTTAAAACAGTGAAGGTTTTGTCCGGCAGGAAAGAACATGGATATTTTTTTATTATTCTATTTCTTTTTTCCTTTTTTTTTCATTTTGTCTTTTGAGTAGTAATTTAAATCGTTACCAAAGCGTTCTTTCTTTGGTATGTATTGTTCATCAGGCCGTTAAGCTTAAACTTCTTCCTTCTTCGAGTTGAGCTATAGCATTACTGACAAATGCGTGACCTGACTGGACAGGTCCTCATATCTGTGTGGTTCCTCAAAAGACCAACTCAGGTAATGACCTGAGTTGGTCTTTATACCATAATCTTGGTCAGATCATGTGAGGGCAATGGCCCTCACATGATCTGACCAAGATTATGTCTAGACTTTAAAAGAGACAGACCTCTGAGTTTGTTTCGTGTTTCTTATCTAAAGCAGTCAAATAGAAAACCCTCATTTGAATGTCTTGACCTAATTTTAAAGCTGTTTGCTTGTTTGAAAAGCCAATTTACAGAAACAAATATAATTTAACATAATTTATCATTGCCAATACTATACAGAATATTTAAGGCTCGGTATGATTAAAACTACCCAAAATAATCTCGTAGGTCTTGTTAATCCATTATTCTAACAACATGAGATACAAATAAATATTTCTTATCAATCCCTTACAAAACCAGTAACACAATCGTTATTTCAAGGTTTGAATCGGTACATTTTTTTTACGACATACCTAAATCTGGTTCAGCACCAATCTTCAGAGCCGAAGTCCCCAGTCCTCACGAATGGCTTGAAGAAAATAATATTCTTGCAATTAAAAATGAGGCTGACAGTAAGAAAAATCCTCAGGATGTAAGTATGAATAATTATGCAGACAATGTAATTAAGCATCAATAATTGCACAAAACATAATTTTATCATCAGCTCAAATTTGAAAAAAAAGAAGCGAAAAGACAACGAATGTTACTGAAAAGGGAAGAGCAAATTAAAATAAAGGCAGAAGCACTCTTACTTAAGAAGATGATGAAAAATCCTACGATGCATCCTGGATATCACTTCCCGATTTCTAAACGGACTCACCAACTTCTCGAGGTAACAAATAAACCAGACTTTCTTTTTTTTATCCCGTATTGTTCCAATCTTGGGCAAAGGCCACCCTCCATTCGTTCCACTCCACTCCATGGTTTGCATCTTCTAGCCAATCTGCGAGGATGCCATCCAGGCCAATCCAAGCCAGCCAAACTACTAATGAATCCGCTGAAAATAACCTTTTGGCCCAGCCGTTAGATTATCATCATCTGCCTAGACTTTTCCCAACTATGTTGGGTTCAGCTTCTACTCTCACCGGATGCAGCCGAATACCAGTATTCAACCGTCAGTTCTAGCATTATTTTGTTTGATAATTTATTTTCTGTGTTTTTCAACCTAATGCCAATATTTTTTACTTTCTTTCTTTTATCCTTTTCAGGTGATAAAAGATTATCACCAATCTTGGGATATGTATGATGAATGGGAAACTTTAGACGTCAAAGAAAGATATGTTCACAAAGTTGATGTTGAAGATGCAATAATGGAAGTGAAGCTTGAGGTCTTACAAGAAGCTGACGAACATATGCGGTAACCAACACATAACACTTCATCATTGTCTAGGTAGCTAATCTTTTCACCACCGTGTTGGGGTCGGCTTCCAGTCTAGCTGAAAGCAGTTGACCTCCAGTATTTTACATGGAGCGACTGCCTATCTAACCTCCATAATCCAGTTACTGAGAAACACGATACCTTTATTAAAACTGGTTGTCAGTTTTCGGGCTTCTGACTTCCCTTAACGACTGTAAAAGAAATATAAATAGCGGCCGGTACGTTAACGTGCTTTCCGAAGAACGGAGGAAGAACGTACCCAGGCCAGCGTAGCTTAACATTCGATTAACACGTGGGGTTGATATAATCAAAAAACATAATACACCAAGGAGGTCTTAAACTGAGCCACCTTTTAGATTTTAAGTGGACACGCCTAGAGGGGACGCCCTAGAACGACTACACTAGACTTATTGATTATGTTCTTCAGAAAGGTCAGGCATGTAATCCAGATGAATGGACGTAGACGGAACAAAAAGAGTGTGGAACAATCGTAGCAGGTGGCGTTCTGTAGTTTATGGCTACCGCTATGAAACAAAGACTTATGAGTTTATTATGTGAATGCAATAAATATTTGGCTTAATATTTGATTTAAGTCAAGAACTTCACCAACTGAAACAAGCTTTGACAGAAGACTACAAAGCAAACGAAGAAAAACTCCCAGTTAATCTAATGAAGCCAATTAAGTGTGCAAAGACGAAGAAGAAAGTAAAGAATGATTTAAGCAAACGCGTTTGCGAAATGATTGAAGTAAGTTTGTATAAACTGTCAGTAGTGGTAGGAATAGAGTTTGGGATGTGGAGAGGAATAGTCAACGATGGTAGAAAACCGAAAGCAATTTCTGTCACGGCAGCAAATCACCTTTAAATAGATTTCTCATAAAGAGATCAGAAGTGTCTTAATCTAGCCCATTATAAAGAAAACCTGAAAGATTACTTTTTCTATATTTCTATGTCCATCAGGAACTAGCGCAGCAAGGTTTTATTATAGAATATCCCAAGAGAAAAATACAAGACTTCATAGGCGATTCCAATTTCGGTGGAGAGGATCTACGTAGCCAAATTTTGTAAGTGGAAAGCTTTCAGTACCGTAGTATAGTTTCTACAAATTTATGGTTAACGACTTAGTAAACTTTCATGATAATATCCCATTTTCTAAAACATGCTGAAGTGCTGGAATTAATTCGTTTACTTCTTACATAGTTATTTAGATGACAAAACAACATAAACAATGTGTAGTGGCCACTGTAGCCAGCACATCAAGCTACCCCAATCTGTCAAATTTCTTTGATAGTTTTTCAATGTCAGCACATCAAGCAATACCAGTGCTGGCAGTGCTGGCGTCTGTACACAACTATGACCAATCATCGTAATGATGAAGACAGAATTAACAAGATACATTTACAGTGGTTTTTACTTGTCATCTTCCTCCTGTAGGCCTGCATTCCCATTCAACTTTGAAATACGAACATATTGGTGGGAGAAATGTCGCGAAGTCTGCCTCGGATTCCGCAAAATATTGTTGGTCGGACCAAAATTTAGTGGAAAAACCATATTGGTACAAGCTTTGGCTTCGATAAATGGTAGGTTATAGGTAATGTTCCGAAACACTATCACATTATTAATACTAGGTGGTAAGCTTTCCATGTCCAAGATAATTTCGTGAACTTCAAGCACTATAATCGGAGCTTTACTGACAGCTGAAAATTGAGAGCTGGACCAGTCAATGCCATTAGGCTTGCCACACAAGGAATGGGTGACTCGCCAAATGTCGGTGTCTGGTGTACCGTAATGTGTGTGTAATTGTCGCTACACCTTCGAGGAATCAGTCATCATATTACTAGCCTGGCTTTGCTCACTGCAGGGCAAAGGACTCCCTACTATTTATCTAACGGTATCCAAATTCACATTATCTAACTATTGGAAAAATAATAAAACATTGCTAATTATCCTGATTGCAGATGCAGTGCTGTTTGAATTAGACCTCTATAAGGTGCAAGAAGATTTGCAATCAACGGAATTCTTGAAACGTTTAGTGCATAATGTGGCCACGTGTGCCAGGGCACTGCAACCTTCGGTTATCCATATTAAACATGTTCACAAACTGTTTTATGCAAAGGTTTATTTACTCACTTCTTCAGTATCTTCGAAATGGAATATCTATTCAGTTCCGTCTTTACTATACGGGCACATTGACCACGCGACCAGGGCCTCCGGCCTCACGGGGGCCCTGAAATGACGATGAATTGTTTTGATAGAGAAAAGAGAAGCTAAATTTTTAGTCTCTTTTTGTTCTGTAATACTGTCTTGAGGCCTTGTTTCGCTTTTTTTATTTTTTTATCCTTATCTAATCTAAAGGTGCATAAAAATGTCATGTGACTGTAGGTACTTTTTATTCCCTAAAGGGAAGGGAAGGCCTGTCGGCATCGGCTTGTTCTTTGATAGCTTAACAAATGTACTAAACCTCATGTAAAGACATAATGTAATCAGATTTTTTAGAATTTTGACGACCTATGTGACGCAGGAGGTTGCGGGTTCGATTCCCGCCTTGGGACAAATGTTTGTACGATCTACAAATATTTGTTCCGGGTGTTCTGGGTATTTGCTATGTATAATAAAAAATATCTATGTATGTAATGTATTGTATTAAGTATATCAGTCATCTAGTACACATAACACATTAAGCTCTGCTTAGCTTGGGGCTAGATGATGCTGTGTGGATTGTCCAGCATTATTTATTTTATTTTATTTATTTATTTAGTGAACCACACAATAATATGAAGAAGTTATACCTATTTGTCATCCCATTACAGATACCACCAGAAGAAGCAGAAATGAATCTACCTCTCTTAAAAACTTTTTTTATACAGAAGTTGATCAAAAAAATTCACAAGCATGATAAAATAACTGTTATAGGTATGATCGTTATTTTGTGCACCAACTCATTTTGCTGAACACTAAAGTACCAGCCTATTACTGTCCCACTGCTGGGCAAAGGTCTCTTCTCATACAGGAGGCACGAGCATTAATCACCACGGTTGCTCAAGACGGGTTGGCGATTTCAGACTTATATTAATTATATAAGTCCAGGTTTCCTCACGATGTTTTTCCTTCACCGATGTCTGATGTCCAAGATAAACTTATACTACATATGAATTGAAAACTCACATTGGTACTAACTCAGGTTTGAACCAACAACCTCGTGCACAAGAGGCGAGGCCTAAACCACTGGGCCATCATGACATTACGGCCATCATGACATTACAACACACTAAAGCACTTTTGCAATTGAGTTTCCAAAAATGTCAACAAATATTTTAATTAAAATTTTAAAAAAAATTAGGGTTTTATACCCAAAGCTCCCTATTACTAAGCCTCCGCTGTCCGTCCGTCCGTCTATCTGTATGTCTGTCAGCTGCATCTCATGAAACGTCTATTTTTGCCCATCATGGCTCCGACTCGCAATTTGCTGTTTTTTTATAGTCTTTAGTTACGTCAAATTTATTAAATTTAGACCAGTATATTTTTTTTTTTCTAGTAGAAATATGGATTTGAATATGGAATATGTGAAATACATCATCCTGATTGGATTGAGATACTTCTTTCTTTACTTATAGGCACCTGCACTGATCCCTGGTTGGCAAAAGCCTCCACGCTGCTAAAACAGTTCCCAGTAGGACTTCTTCTGCCCAACTGTACCTACTCTCTGGTTGTGCAGATGTTGAAGGATTGGGTGGTCAAGTTAGTGCACTTATAATTTCTGATCTGATGTTAAATTCCAATTCTCTGACGTGTTTTGTAATTTGTAATTTAACTCAATATACCTAAATCTGAGTTTTAAATCACGTGTATGATTATTATAAATTATAATTATACATGCGAATGCAAGAATGGAATTAATACCGAATTAAAATTATTATCAATACAACTCTCTAAGTCTAAATTGACCTCAAATTGTATGTATAACATAACATCACGCCTATATTAGGCATTAGGCCGAAGTGTGCCTACAGTACAACCCAAATTTCAACAGTTGTGTTTTTAAGTCCCATGTAATAGGGGGTGAGCCTATTGCCATCAATCGGGCACACATCCAGACTCCGGGCTACTACTGAGAAATTCCTAATAAAAAAATCGCAATATCACATTGCTCGATCCGGGAATCGAAACCCAGGACCTCAGTTTTACCAGTCGTGTTTGCGACCACCAGACCAACGAAGCAGTTTTATAACTCCTTATTATCGTCATTAATAATTAATTTGACTTTTGGTGTGACGAATTGGATTAACATAGAATATTATATTGATGATTTTGATGATTATAGATCTGTAAATAGGTATTTGTTACCATGCAAGGTGTGTGTTTTTTTATTTATTTAATACATGAAGCACACAAATGCACACAGGTGGACTTAATGCCATATAACTAAATGGTTTGTTTGTTTGTGTAGGTACGTGATGTTAATTTATGGCGTTAGGTCAAAACTTAACATCGCGCTTGCATTCGTCAAAGGTTTGGGTAAAGTGCAACCTATTATAACACCGATATTTCACAAGTTATGATGAAGTCTCCAAGGTCACCTGTACGTTTAATTTCAATACGAAACTTATAAGTAGTTCAAGCACATTAAAACAGGTTTTTGAACAGCTATTATTTAACGTAGGAAATTCTAACCAGCCTCAATCCCTAGACATTAATTGCCAGAACCACACCAACCCTAATGTTAGAACGTGATCGTAACTTGCAGGCACCAAGTTATTCCAGCCAACTTCAACGTCTCCAACTTGGCTCATTTTCTGCAAGGATACAGCTTCGGATATCTGGAGAAAGCGCTTGAAGAATTCATGTCAGCTGATAGAATTGTCAGGTACCTTATAACATTTTTTGATGGAATGTGTTCAATATAAGCCCAGCAAAAATAATTTAGTAATGTCCGTAAATTTGAACAGAACTGATGTAGACATGTTCCATACAATTGTTTCCCAACCAAATGGCGACGATGCGATGGATTTGTTCAAATTCATGTCCTATAAACAAATCATCATCATCCTCCATCCTCCTGCCCTTATACCAATTTATTAAGGGTCAGCGCAGAATTCTTCTTCCATAGAAATGTATTCTATTTGCCGTCATCTCAGAAGTCACCTCCTTCCTAGCCATATCATCGTTCACACAATTCATCTATCGTTTCTTTGGTCTCCCTGTACTCTTGAAACCCTGCACATTCATACTCAAAACTTTTCTCACAATATGACCTTCATTCCTTCGCATCACATGTCAATACCATGACAACAGATTTCCACACAACTCGGTCACAGGCGCCACTTTCAGACTTCCTCTTATATACTCATTTCTTATTTTATCTGTTCGCGTAACACCTCACAATCCTTTAGCATTCTCATCTCAGAATTGCCTTTCATTCATCCCTTTTGGCCAACATTCTGGTCCATACAAGACAGACATACACTATATAAAACAAACATACCTCAAGCATATTCTAGCTAACTCACGCTAACTCGCGTCATCGACATGCTAATATGATCGCGTCACTGACACACTAACGTGACGTGTTGAGCGAATTTTCATTTTGTGCTTCTGTCTGTCAATTTCTTTATGGAAACCAAATGCTAGGCAAATACTAGGCAATTGGAGATCAACGGCGTAGTATTTCTGGGTCTGCTTCCAGTCTAATCAGATGCAGGTAATAATATTTTACATGAAACGGCTGCCTATCTGACCTCCACAACCCAGTTACTGGATAACATGATACCTCTCGATATTACTGTTTATCTGACTGTCGCGCTTATGACTTTGTTAAAATCTTTAAATAACAAAATAATGAGGTGGTATGATTTTAAATCGAGTACGTATATGTTGCTTTTTAAGCGGTTTTTTTTTTCAGAATTGCTGCTTTCGGACTTACTCCGATGGAGGTGTATGATTTCATATTGGAAGATGATAAAGAAAATAAAGTGGTAAGTACTTAAATTATATAACACCACGCCTGCATTTTCCAAAGGGTTAGGCAGTGGTTCACCTATTATAGTAAGCACTCACATTTTGCCAGTTACGTTTAAGTCCCATGTAATAGGGGGTGGGCCTATTGGCATCAACCAGGCACAGATACCTGCTATTGAGACAAAATGGAACAATAACACTAAACACCGACCTAGGAATTGATCCCAAAACCTTACGCTCAGCAGTCACACTTCCGCAAGACCATCAAAATAGGTATGGTCTTAAATTTACGGTGGTTTGACGGCAGGATTTGCGCAGTGCCTGAGCGATAGACTGCTGCGTCGCATCTCGTGGTTTCTATTCCCGCACGGAACAAATATTTGTATGGCCTCCATGTAGTTGTTCAGGGTCTGGCTGTTCGTGACTTTTTGTGGCTTTTGTGTGACTTTTTCCTAGCGTGAGGCAACCGAACTAGTTTTTTTTTAAATAAATAATAAAAAATGTTTTGTAGAGTGTTTTCTCGGGTGTTTACGGACCTGGACTTAGTTAAAGGTGTGGTTGTCCCATACAGACCACACAGACACCTCCACCGAAGCTGGCGCGACGGTTCCACGCTCTGTGTCCCCACTTGACATGAAACGAAAAATCTCAACTCAAAAAAAAAAACTCAACTTTTCACAGGAATACGACAAATACCTGAAGTGGTACACTGAGAAAACAATTTCGGGTATAAAAGAGATGCGGCATATGCAAGAGCAGAGAGAGTTCAAGGCTGCAGTGGAGAAGTTTGAGGAGAAGAACAAGAAGAAGGCGGCTAAGTCTGCTGCAAACAGCACCACCGCCAGTTCTTCTAAGTTTTAATAAACAGCTTTGTGTTTCAAAATGGGTTCTATTTATAGTTATAGTAAAAACTTTGTTCGTGTTTTTAAGGGACTTCAAAAAAGGTTCTCAAATCGACTGTATTTTTTTTTGTATGTATGTTACTTACGCGATCATTCCGCCAAATATGAATCGATGTTGATTTTGTTAGTTAGCTAGATTATATTTCAGAATCACAGGTGATCCCATTTAAATGAAAACATACTGAATTCTTGTAAAAGGTAATCGATAACCAGTTGACATTAGGGTATTGTAACTGAAATAAAGCTTAGCTGACCGTGAAAAATAGTAACTTTTTTGCAATAATAAAAGACAACCGACTTAAAAAAAAACACTAAAAACTGTAAAATGACTATGATTTAGGAACTTGGTGGCTTTAGTTGTTTCATTTTTTGCCACCTTTTTAGGTAATACATTAACTGCAGTTGGCTCATGACTAACGTAAAAAAGCCACGTTACAGCTCTATGATTGCTTGCAAATGCTGGTTTGGACAAGTCCACTCATATCTGCGTGGTTCTGCCTGGACTTCTAAAGAGACTGTGATCTCTGAATTTGTTTATTTGTTTCTTCTTCTCAGAGTACACCGACCTGATCAAAAGCTAATTTATTTATCCCATTTTATTTTATTTTATTTATTTATTTTATGACGTATAAAAGTGTTTTTTTTTTAAACCTATTTACAGAAACACTAAATATCATCACATTGAAGTTATTGTTATCTGTAGAAGCGATCCAAAAATCCTCACGGCAAGCTATTAAAGCCAACAAGTTCTTTTATTATCCTCTTTTGTCCCTTCATAAATTGGCATGTATGCATCAGCCCTAAACCCAATTCATTTTAAATCGGACTTCTTCCAAACAACTCTATTTGCCCTCATCTTAATAGCAACCTCCTTTCTTATATTTATTTCTCCTCTTTTCTTCTTTCTTTCTTATATCTCATTTCTTTCTTTCTTATTTATTTCTTTTCTCATCTTTCATAGATGTAAATGAGATGATAGAATTTGTGTCTGTCTGTATGTATGTTTGTACACGCATCACTCAACAATTACTGCATGGAATTGAATGCAGTTTTCACTGATGTATTGGTTGAGGTCTGACTTCTAATTTCGGCCCTTTTTTCCACGCGCATGAAGTCGGGGGTAAAACCTAGTTTTAGAACATTTCATTTATTCGTTTGTTTATGTCTAAAACAAGCTAATAATTATCATCTCAATATTGTTAAAAACGTATTCTCCAAGTGCTACGACTCCGCGTAACCAACTGCTACGTATCGTAGCACATGTCTACTTACGTACTACGAGTCTAGTTACTACGCGGGAAAATTAAAATTCGGCTTTGATTGAGATGAAGATTTTGTGTATACATATTTAATAATTAATACAGTTGAAAATGTTATTCTCTAACAGTTTACATACATAAACTAACGCCTTTTTTCCATGAACCACCTGCTACGTTCCTTACATATCCCGTTTGCTTCGTTTACATTCAAACATTATAATAATATAGATAAACCAAGCACCAATATAAACCGGCCAACGTATCTAATCGTAGATAGCTTCACCACACCACATAAACACCTATTCAAATCACCATAAAAAACCATAAGCGCGTACACCCCAAGCACACACCATTCATAACATAAGGCCAAATTAAAAACATCACTAAGCCAGCAATTTGGCGTAAAATAAACACGATTTTTATTCTGCGTTGCAAAGATAAGAGCCGGCGCGGCGGGCAAATAAAGGGGTTGCTGTCGATATAGAGGGGCTGATGTTTATCTTAACACTACGTGTCCGAACGAACGCTGACGACGCGGATTTTATTTCTTTATTGCACAAAAATGCTAACTTTCACTGTGCGAATAGGGTGGCTATATTGAAAGGGGTTTTGTAGGAATTATATGCTGTATACACACTGCATTTTGAGTTTGAATGTGGAGGGATACGAGAGTAGAGGAAGAACAAAGAAACGATGGATGGATTGTGTTAATGATAGATATGGTTAGAAGGTGGCTTTTGGAATGATGGCAAATAGAGATGTCTGGAAGAAGTCATGCTGTGCCGACCGCAAATATATTGGGATAAGAGAGAAAGAAAAGAAAAACAAAAAGATAATTATGATAATTGGATACAAAATACTTCCCTATGATGAGATATACTGAATGAGATATATTTTAAACTTCTAAATGTATAGGTAAGTATATGATTGCATTGTGGTAATAATTGGATGATATTTATGAGTTACAGTCGTCCGATAAAGACTGATCACAAATAACTCCTATAGAGAAAGAAAAGATAATAGAAGAGTTGGGAGGCCTTTGCCCTACAGTGGGGCAGTAACAGTACATTTATGTTTGCAGTAACTAATCATCATCATCCTCCTGCCCTTATCCCAATTTATTTGGGGTCGGCGCAGCATGTTTTCTTCTTCCATACATCTCTATTTGCCGTCATCTCATGGGTCACCTCTTTTCTTGCCATATCATCTTTCACACAATCCATCCATCTTTTCTTTGGTCTTCCTCTACTCATGTAACCCTGCACATTCATACTCAAAACTTTCCTCACAACATGGTCCTCATTCCTTAGCATCACATGCCCATACCATGACAACCGATTTCCACACAACTTCTCGGTCACAGGCGCCACTTTCAGTTTGCAGTAACTAATCCGTTGTCTATTATAATTGTTTAAATCTGCAACTAAAATGAAACTCAAGAGGTACAGACGCCAGCACATCAAGCTACTCCAAATTGAAAAAAAATCCCAATTGAATATGAACCTTATGCTATTGCAATAAAGTTGAAAAACCATCAAATAAATTTGACACAGATCACAGAAGTGAGCCCAGCACTACGTTTACTTCGGATTTTCTCAGCGTAAGTAACACTGGACAACACTATACTACACTTCAGTTCAGTATCATAATACCTTTACTTAAGTTCAGGTTAGTGCCTTGCCCTTTGGACTAAAATTCTTTGGTCACCCTACAATCCACCCTTTTAATATTCAAGCGGTGTATTTGGAATTAATTTCAGTCGTTTAAATATTTTCTGGGGGCCGCCGCAGTGCCAGTAATTATTGTTTGAACATCACTTCTAGTTAGCCGCTGTTTACTTTCAGGTTTTTGCCAACTTTTTGTTATAGTAGATAATAGCCTACTAAATAATAAACCTTGTTATCAGAGAGATCTCGAAACGTTTGGTACTTTGGTTGGTGCTACCCGTAACCTAAGGACTACCCTCGTCTACTTAGGTCCAAGGTTAAACATTGCCATTCAACCTGTGTATTCAGTAGGTATTGATACTCCTAGTCCCAGCATTGCTATTCCGTAAAAAATTGGATTATCATGTTGAAAACCCAAAAAAGAATTGAATAAAAGAAAATATTGATCGAAGGATAAGTTACGCTTGCCGTGGTCGGTCCGTGGATGGGTGACCGTTCGTAACATATCGAGACTGCTCCGTGCCTCTGAAAGCACGCTAAGCCGTTGGTCCCTGCTGTCATTTGTAGATATTTGGCAGTCGTTACGGGTCAGTAGCCCGAAAGTCTAACAACCAGTCTTACCAAGGGGTATCGTGTTGTGTTGCCCAGTTGCTCCTACCACTGTTTGTCACTGCATCACCCAAAGGTTGACTGGTAGATAATGCCTATGGCATTAAGTCTGCCTCTGCACATTTGTATGCTAAAAGTGTTAAATAAATAAATGAGTAACTGGGTTGTGGAGGTCAGGTAGGAAGTTCTCTCCATGTAAAATACTGGTATTCAGCTGCATCCATTCTTCATCTGACTGGAAGTCGACCCCAACATAGTTGGGAAAAGGTTAGGCAGATGATGTATGATGATGGATTATTATTTTTAATTATTATTATTTTCAAAAAGTTTTTTTTGGGGCATACCCATTTTGCACTCAAAACTTTTTTTAATAGTACAATATAAGGGCGACGAAAGAATCTCGCTCTGCCTTGGTCAATGACGAGAGCCGGCGCTGTTACCATCTATGTGCTTTATAACCACCTCCATCACTGGGAAGGAAAATAAAAATAATGGGTGTTAATCAAATTATTTATTTAATATTCAAGCATTATAATAAAATAGGTAAACAGTTCTGTTAATCACAATAGTCAGTCTCTTAGATTTTGATAAATATCCAAAGCTTAATTGATTAATATATTTTTTTTTTTTTTTTTAAAAACGTTGCCCCACACTAGGAATTTCTCCTGTATCGTGGGTGCGTTTACAAACATTTAAACTCACATACACAAACAGCCAGACCCGAAACAACTACCTGTAGGCCATACAAATATTTGTTCCGTGTGGGGATCGAACCCACAACACGCGGCGCAGCAGCCGATGGCTCAACCACCGCGCCAACCGTGTCGTCAATATTAATAATATTAATCAGTCGTTTGTATCAATTCATTACCTACATTTAATATTGTCTTTCTCTTTATAACGAACATGAGTATGGAATGGATGATGGAATCCGGATCTTGATCTAAACTATAATAATCATTTTTAGGACTGATTTTTCATTAGTCAACTGTAACTCTACATTAATGGCTTTTATGGAAGAGACACCACAATTTTGCCAATATCACGTAGGTAGTA
This sequence comes from Phlogophora meticulosa, assembly GCA_905147745.2. Lineage (NCBI taxonomy): Eukaryota > Metazoa > Arthropoda > Insecta > Lepidoptera > Noctuidae > Phlogophora > Phlogophora meticulosa. The sequence goes on from LR990523.1 coordinate 1,400,464, forward strand.
TAATATTTTATAAGAAATTACAGAGAGAAAATAAATATAATTAATGACTAAAAACGTTTTCATTACTCAATTAAGTAATCCGTGACTGACGTAAAATTAACTTCAATTCGAACGATTTAAAAAATTAAAATACAATTAGCCTGTAGCGTTTCGGATAAAATGTATGAAGCAAGCACAAATAGTATCACCCATAGATATAGATATAAAGTCTTCGGTTAAAAATAAATGAATATTGTATTCGAAACGAGTATTTTCACTTTTAAAACCGTCGAGTTAAGATTATCTTTACGTCAATCATTCGATATAAGTATAAATAAATAAATGGCAGTTCGACATAATCATGGTGTCCTTTAGTGAAGGAGCCAAATCGACATTTTTATTTCACAGATAAAATATTGAAAAATCGACTCTTAGAGAGATCCAATTTTTGTTTTTTTTTTAAAGAGGTAACATCTCTGGAAGTACCTAATTGTAGTACAAAAATACTTATTTTTAATTTTACTAATAGATAGGAATAATTGACTTTCCCGCGGACGAAGTCGCGAGCAGGCTCTATACAGTCTACAGAGTGGAAGGGATATCGACGTACAACCCTGATACCACGAGTTCAGTACATGATTCTATTATTAACCAATGTTTATTGAACAAAAAAAATACATGTTTAAATGCTATTGTCTTAAAAGTTCTATACAGAACTGATGGAATACATGATAGCAATATGAAGCCTCAATCGTTTTATAGGACGCACCCTTCAAAACGAGACTGGACACCAAAAAGCTCCTCCAGCATATTTTTTAACATAATTATTTAACTTCTTGAAATGGAAGAGTGTCTGTTTTAACACCCAGATTTAGGAGACATTTTATTTTAGTATTTTACTATATGCCACAGTTTCAGTAAATACAATCCTATTTTTTGTCTCTGTCTAAGTGTTGTAACACTTTTGTTCGAGAAATATATGTTCTTATTCTGGGAGTTTGTAGTGTCCATCTGTCTGAAACGTCTGTTATGTTAGTAAAATTAGTGAGTATATCTTCAGTTAGTATGGGCATATGTGATGAATGAGTAGTTTTAATAGCAGTAGTAATAAGGGTGTACTTAGGTACACTTCTGACTTACCCTGCGGGGAGTACAGGCGTAATGTTTGATGTTAAATAGTAGCATTTCACATATGGCAAAAGGGAGTTGAATAGTGCAGCTTTATGCGACAAAATACTGATTATAGTGTTTTTGACGTGATTTAGTTTGGAATAGTGTATATAATAATTATTATTAAGTACATAGGACGCACATACTAATGCCTTAACTATAAAGTAACACGTACAATTTAGACCAACAAGATCTAAAGCAGCGACTCGTGGTGTGTAAACAAAAGTTGCACATTGTTGCAGCAACATAATTGTTGTGTTTGTAGAAACATTTCTGACAACATGCAGCGTTGTTTTCAATGGTTAGAAAAAGTTGCAAAACATTGTTTCAGCAACATGTTTTCGTGGTGCATGAAACATGCGGCCGTGTCAAGATAAAATTATATAACTCTTCCTCGATTCTCAGGAATGAGTCTTAAGTTAAGACAAGAGCTAACTTACGTAGATAGAGACGTAGAGCTAACTTACGTAGGTAGATAGAGATAGTTACACCATTTTGTCGTAGCACGGCCTCATGGGAAATTAATGGACGGAATGAACAATGTTGGCAACAATGTTGAGCAACAGTTTGTCCCCAAGAACTCGGGTGTTAATACTCCCGGATGACCCGACACTGCGCGTTGCACTTGGCGAACCGGTGCGGCCGCTTGGAGTGCGCCATGGCCTCCACGTCCAGCGCGGCCAGCGCCGGCTGGCGGTCGGCGCCGGCGCGCACGGCGGCCAGGTCGGCCTTCTTGATGACGCCCGCCTGCAGGTAGCCGAGCAGCTGCGGGACATGCTCCTCGATCATCTTCGAGCGTTCCTTTGACACTTCCTCGCGCCTGAAAAAGAGTTGAATACTTGAGTTTAATAGTGTAGCGACTTATATACCTCCCCATACAAAATAACTGACGTATCCGCGATCGCGATATTAAAGTTATCCGCGCAAATAACATATATGAAGAATCCCAACCATGACCGTCGGGCAGTAGCCCACCAGACACATTACCCGTCTGGTGGGATCCTCCCTTTTCGATGGAAGATGAGGAACATCCTACCACTAAAGTAATTTTGTGATGAGACGAGACTTTCTTAAAGATCGAAAACTTGAGGAAGACTACCAAAACATGAATACATTAGCAGCGAGGCGTATAGAGCGCACATTGTGGGGGAAGTGGACCCAGGTGCTGCACGTAACTTCGTGTTAAGTTTTTCCTTAAAATAATTTCTTAGTAGAGTATTGCATTCGTGCCCGAATTATGGCAATGAATCGCCTTCTACTACATACTGTCGAAATGAATGTACGGTCACCTATCGCGTGACGTGTCACATTTCTACCTTTACCGTTATTCAATAAACATGACAAGGTTCTAAATATGGTTAAGATTTCAGCAACTCGACCGTACGTTTGATACACCTTAGCTGTTCCCTTTCGAAGATAAAATAAATGTCTCGAGAAATCCCTAACAGTGGGGATTATTACTTTTTTTCCAGAAATCTTCATGCGTGTCCAGAAATTCACAATCACGATATGAATATTCTGATTGTCGTTTCAATGCGTTTCAAAATAGTGAAAGTTGATCATAATATTGACATAATTACTTAACAAATTAATCGTATTGATGAACGCATTTCTTGTTTAATAATTGAGAAACAACAACACCTGGTGTGGATTGTTACTCTTATTTTTACAAAAATCCCCGCCACGCCGAGTTTATTTATCTAGTAGGGACTTCTGAAAAAAAAAGTAACAATCCCCACTAGTAGGGATTTCTGTATATAATAAACCCTTTTCTCCAGTAGTATTTCAGTCTCATGTAATAGAGGGCGAACCTATTGGCACTGAACGTGAACAACAAATCCAAACTCCGGTCTGCTGCCGCGAAATTCCAGACGGAAAACACCAATAACACTTGCCCGACCTGGGAATTGTAGCCATGACCTCATGCTCAGCAGTAGCGCTCGCAAACACTTATCCAACAAAGCAGTTTATTTCAACAAACAATGTATGCTCACCACTTCCTGTCATACTCGTACACTTGGATCGCGCGGTCCTCCTCCTTGTCGTGCTCAATCTTCCTCCTGCGAGCATTATCTTGGATCTGCTGCAGCAGCTCTTGAGAGTAAAGCTTGCCCTTCTCTTTCAGTTTCTGAGTTTTCTCCCGTTCCTTGGCATCTTCCTTCGCTATTTTTACTTCGGTCTAAAAAGTGATAAGCAGATTTATTCATCTGTATAGCACAATCTGTACAACACACCGTATAGTTTCACAACTATGTTGGGGTTTGCATGTACATATATGCAGTATTTTACATGGAGCGACTGCTTATCTGAACCTTGCCCCACTCACTGGGCAAAACGATATTTCTTGGTAATGCTGGTTGTCAAACTTTCGGATTTCTGACTACCCGTAACAACCGCCAAAGATCTATTTATTTCTATAAGTAGTTTTTTTTTAACTAGATGGCGCCGACATTCCCTATCTGAATGATCCCTGGGAAAAAAGCCGAAACAAACTCAGAGGCCGTGATGACTTTTAAAGTAACATTAATACAAAGCAAAAATAATATGTAAGGATTGCAGCAGGTAGCATTCTGTAGTTTCTGATTATGTGAAAAAGGCGAGAGTATATTATGTGAATCTAATGACGATGCAGTGTATGGTCAGGAAAAGCCCTTGGAAGAAATAGCCATTGCAGCTTTGAGTTGACCTGTCCTTGTCCTGTCCTGACCTTTGACCGCCACACGGCGTGCACGCATCTGTCATCGTGTCCCCTTTCAAGCACAAAGTCAATTTTTAAGCTCAACTCACATTGTATGCATGCACACTCACTGCATGTATAATTTGATTGACATTGTAAGTAATTTAATTTTTACTTCATTTTAATTTTCTATTTAAAACCATAGTTGTGTGCGGTGAGTAGTTAGATACTCATCTGATATTTTAAGTAGGCACTCAACGACAAACATGTGCGTGTTGTGCTTCCCCGTAAGAGGTTGATACACTTGTATGTGACTCTATTGTGTGTATTTCGTGTCTTTGAAGAAGTGTATTCACACACTGTTGGTGAGCGTGGAATTTTTAACAAATTCTTATTCTCTTACGTCCTTCCGAAACTTGGCCTGAGTTTCCCTGTCTTGCTGTTCAGCCCTTTTATGTTCATCAATCTGTCCCATGAGAGCATCCATGGTCTCCTTCCGTACTCTCTCTGCCTTCCTCTTCCCTGCCAGGTCGTCTTGGTGATTCTTTTCTAGGTGCTCTTGTTCTTGCAGCAGCTTTATCACGTTGAATCGTTCTATGCGGGCGGCCTGCGGAGTGCGGATTGTTATAACTTGAAGTGGAAGAAGGTTAGAGAGTATTGGTTAATCTTTTGACCACCATAGTCTCAAATACATGACAAGGGAACGCATGCCCTATACGCCAACTTCACGTACATGTGACAAAAAACATGGTGCACTCATAAGTACTATAACACTAAATAAACAATTAAATCGTTACTTTTGCGTGTTTATTTATATATCTTAAAAAGTTGAAGCTCCCGTACGTATTTAATTGCATGAAACAAATTAAACTGCACCACAGAAAGTGTTAAATTCATGTTCAACTGTTTTTGTTAAAAAAACTTATCATTTAAGATAAAATAATGCAAATTTAAGACTTTTTTGGTGTTATCATGGATACCGGTACATATGAATTGAAAATGTAACATTGGTACTTGCCTGTATTTTTACCTACAACCTGCATGAAAGTCGGACTGTCCAGGGCAGTCAGATATGCGGATTCCTACTGCGGATTTACTAGTTCAGTCCAGCGCATAGCTGACCAACCCGCGAGATCTGACTCACTCCACTTTTCCCAATATGATCTGCTGCTCTATGGAGTCCTTATCCCGCTTAGAGACATACCCAAAATACTGCAGTATGCTCTGTACGTAGGTGTCCCTGACTGTACTACGGCCTACAAATGCTGTACCTAGGTGCAGGTTGCAAAAACCTTAAGACGGACAGAACATCTTGCAACCGTATAGCTCAAGGCAAGCTCTACCCAATGAGGCATTACGACATTCCTGAATTTGCAGAACGAGAATTATAATTAAAAAAAAATATTAAAAAAAACTTGAGAGGTGTCAAGGGGCACCCGGATGGAACGAAGTTCCTTTTGTTATTAATATTTATTATGTACAAAAAAACTGTCAACAAAAATAATCGTCGCGACGTCGTATTTTTGTTGAGTGCGAAATAGAAAGACGAAACGAAAATAACTGGTTTGCTTTCTAAGAGAGAGAGACAGACAGAGAAACGCGCACGCCGCACGGCTTACAACTATAGCAAAAAGTGTCGTTACAACTTTTGGCCTTAATTTTTTCCGCCTAGCCCCCTTTCGCAGCGCGCGATAAGGAACTTCGTTCCAAAAATATTGTAACTACCTCCTCTGCTAATATTTTCGCCGACATTTTTTCATTTGTCTCCTCTGCTAGCCGCAATTTTCGCTCTCTTTCCGCCACACTGAAAAAACAATAACCATTATTGAAGTTACAGGAATATAATATTTTATCTCAATAGTTAGGGAGCGGTTAAGGAGCTCGTGGCTATATAAAAACAGGGTAAGCTTCACTTGCGCACGAGGTCAGTTTGTTGATGGGTGATCGTTAGTAACATATCGAGACTCCTCCGTGTCTCGGAAAGCAAGTTAAGCCGTTGGTTGCGGCTGTCATTTGTAGATCTTTAACAGTCGTTACGGGTAGTTAGAAACCCGAAAGAGACCTCCACAGGGCAGTGACTGGGTTGTGCAGGTCAGGTAGACAGTCACCATTTAAAAAGCTGGTATGCAGCTGGGTACGGTTATACCGGAAGCCGACCCCAACATAATTGCGGGAAGGTGAGGCACTGCCTAGCCTGCCTAGCAGGCAGATGAATTAGGGAAAGGACGCGATTATTAGGTCACAGCTGCTAATACCACGTAACTAACGAGGAACGATATACTCATATCTCTCTGACAACAGATATGAATAACACTTTAGTTTATCCGGCAATCGAACCCAAGATGCCCAGCTCATGCCCAGCAGTAGCACTTAGCAACTACTACAAGACCAACTCATTGGCAGAAATCACCTAGACTTGTAATAAAAAGCTATCTATGTATTTTGACGACACGGTTGGCGCAGAGGCTGAGCGATTGGCTGCTGCGTTGCGTGCCGCGGGTTCTATCCCCGCACGGAACAAATATTTATATGGCCTACAGGTAGTTGTTCCGGGTCTGGCTGTTTGTGTATGTGAGTTGAAATGTTTGTAAAAGCACCCACGATACAGGAGAAATTTCTAGTGTGGAGAAACGTTTTTTTTTTTTTTTAAAGCTATATCTTTAATAATACTACTCACATAGTTGAATTCCTATCAGCCAGCTGCTTGCACTGCTCCTCAATCTGGCGTTCCTCGATGATAACCATCTCCTTCTGTTTTTCCTTCCAAGCATTGCGCGCTTGCATGAACGTCTTCATTTCGTGACGCATCTTGTTAGTCTGATCGTGTTTCTGTTTCAGTTCTCTGTAAATCAAATGTTTTTGATTCTAATGATACGCAGATGATTTATATTGCGCTTGTGCAATTCTAGGTAGAATTTATTTATGGTAAACTATAACTTATCGGCGAATTTAAGTTAGAAAAACATCGCAAATTATATGTGGCAAATATGGGGTTGCCATCTCTAAAATCAGTCAAACAGAACTGCAGATTTTAGAGCTTTAAACCCAGACAGACATTTCAATAGTGGTTTTTTAAAGAGACCATTCATATTTCAAATAGTTGTCAACATTTTGTGGTTGTTTTCCATTAGCTAAAGTAACTACTAGAAAAATAAACACCAGCCAGTAAAAGCATACTTTCTCCGCCAGATCATATACCGCCTAACATTTTTACTTCAATAAATAAAAAAACCTTAAAAATCTGGACAATAAATAAAGCCCTGCCCAAATTCCCCAGACGCCCTTTAAACTAGAACAATTAATCTGGGGCAACACAAACCAATGGTAGCCTAAAGTTTGAAACAAAATATTACTAAATACCTAGGTATTTAGTAATATTTTGTTTCAAACTTTATGTTAACAGTTTCTTATTAACACAATAATACCAGCCTGTTACATCCAGTACTTCTAGTATTACATCAGCACAATCCATTTAGTGAATATAGACAAACACCATATTCTGGTATAGTATAGATATTCACGTAATGCACCAAAGCTATGTATAAAGAATAGGTAAATAGCTAATGCTGTATAAAAATACTCAACAGGTTTTGCACCAACAACAATTAACAAAACATATCAACAATTACTCACTTCATATCCTCATCTGACATGGTACGCATGATATCCTCAAGCATCTTCTTCTCAACCAAGCTGTCTTCATACTGGCACTGTTTCTGCAGCTGCCTGTTCACAAGCTGCTGTTGCAACTCCTTGCAGTACTGCGTAGTTCGTTCCATTTTGTCTTTCTCTGCAGATTCTGCAGCTAATTTGTCATCATATAGAGAGTGCAGGAGTATGTTGTTCGAACGCATGTTTTCTGCCTAGAAAATTATTTATGACATTTAAATAAATTCATGCTTTATTCCAATAGAGGGTGGCAGAAACTACAGAATGACACCTGTTATGATCCTTACATACTTTTGCTTTGTTTAGATTGCTGCCTGACCTTTCAGAAAAACATCACCAATGAGGTCAGTGAATATAATTCTTGGCCATCCTGCATTGCCAGTCACATATGCATTATAAATTCCTTTTGTTAGTCACCTTTCATTCATCCTCTCAACATGACTATCTCAACATTCTTATTCATCTCACAACATCTTCTTAATATTTTATAATTACTGATTATATTGCACAAGGATGTGACCTCCACATAAAATTACGTATGTATTGTATGCATACCTTATCCTGGAGTGTCTTATATTCATTATGCAGTATTTGCTGCTGTAAATCCCTGCAGACATATCCAGCTTGCAGTTTCTTGGAAAGTTCTTTAAGACCAGGATCGCGTTCTCTCAAGTAATGCCTCCTGAGTAGTTGGCAGACCTCTTCGCGCCGCACCTTTGCTATTTCTATGCCCAGCTTAGTTTCTTTTTCAGCTCTGGCATTCACAATAGCTGCATGGTCAGTTCTCTAAAAAACAGACAAGTACAACACTCAATTATTTATTGCATCCCATATGTTTGATGCGAAGGAATGAGGATCATATTGTGAGGAAAGTTTTGAGTATGAATGTAGAGGGTTACAAGAGTAGAGGGAGACCCAGGAAACCATGGATGGATTGTGTGAAAGTTGATATGGCTAAGAAGGAGGTGACTTCTGAGATGACGGAAAATAGAGATGTATGGAAGAAGAAGACATGCTGCGCCAACCCCAAATGAAATGATGATGATCCCATATGTTTGAAATAGATGGTAGGAATAACAAATTAAAAGATCAATTTGCACCCGGTTGGGCGCACAGGATTAGGAGAGAGGAAGAGGGCAAAGTAGCAATCATAATAAATATGTATTGCTTATGAATACTGCTTAAGGATACAATGAGACTGTTTTTGAGACTTGTGATACCTTTAAATCTGATTATCTACAACAAACCATAAGGGTTGGTGTTTAGCCATAGAAACAGACGATGACTTAAAATTGAACTTACGTCCTGAAAGTTCTTTTCCATCTCAGCTTCCCGGGATATGAGCGCTAGACACCGGTTCATACGCCCATCCTCCATGCGGCTGTTCAACCATTGGATATCCAGAGCTCGCTGGTACTGCTCCAGCTCTTTACGACGAGCCTCAACGACGGCATTGCGCTGAAGCTCCGTCTTTGGTTCCTAAAAAAAAGTTCAGCGTTGAGTTAACAAATGTAACTGCACATAGTGTCTGCAAATATCCACAGAAAGTAATTTTTATTACCATTATTCAAAATAAAATAGTTTAGTTTAAAGGCAAAAATAATCGAGTAACTAGTAAAGTATTAACGAAATTAACAAAGCGTATAACGTTATAACGTTTGACGATTTTCTATTTTCGAAATTCGAAGCAATTCGTAGTGCCACTGTCACTAGTGTCACTGTTACATTTGTGTTGCCCCTTCTTTTTCCAAAATACACCGGCGGGCGGACACAATTCTTGAAAATGAATACTTGAGAATAACACTTGGATCTTTATTGATCAATTTTCCTTTTACCTTTGACCGAGGGGATCTATTTGAAGATTTGTTAACAACAACTGGCTGAAATTTTTTACCCTGGTAATAATATGTTCCTGTGAGTACCTATTCTTTTCAAAATGATGTTGTTATCTACCTTTACTCTTTTATAAAGTTCAGTGAAAAATAGTTACAAAAAAACGTGAAAATTACACATTATGTAAAGCAGTAACATGTTATATGAAAACAAAAATAGTTTTAAATGGAGATACCGACAAGTTTTAGCAGATCTAATAAAAGTACAAAATATATATTATGTACATGTACATCTCAAACCCTGATATGGTTACTGAATCAATATCAAATAATACCAATAAATTGTAATATGATTTTTCAGGGGATTAGACAAACAATAAAACCTGCTATTTTCATACTTCAAATAGTTATCAACATTTTGTGGTCCTTTTCCATTAGTCTTATCCAGCTAAAGTAGCTACTAGAAAATAAACACCAGCCACTAAAGCATACTTCTCCGCCAGAAGAGATGTCCACCAGTTAGTGAGAATCCCACTTTACTAGCAACATTTACATTTCTTTCTTAGTTTCGAACACAGTTTATGTAGTTGCCTGATTGAAAAGCTAAAAATAATTAGATTCATAAAAAAATACGGATTTGTTAATTTAAGTACACAGGTGTAGGTTGACATTTAACCAATATCAATTTTTATTTTTTTCATTTTTATATATTTTCTTTGTAAAATTATAGTTAGTGATCTGCCATCTGTTGGCAAATTATTTAGTAACAACAGTTTGTAGGACTGATAATCACTGATTATAAAATCCGCTAGATGGCAGGGTAACAAATTAATTGAAAATAAAATGAGAAATAAATTGATATCTTCATAAACCATTAAGCAGTTTTCTAAATTGAAAACTGCAGAACTATTAGGCTCAAACAGAAAATATAAAAAGAACAAAATGGGCTTACACTGGCTATAACTTAGCGAACCATTACGAAAGTTCAAGCCTACTGGTCCGCCATCTATTGTACTTGTTACGAACTGACAACAGTAGGATGTAAATCGTTTACGAGGCGCTAGTAGGGTGACAATTTTGATTTTCTCTCATTCGCGGTAGTACAATACGGCGACAGCACGCATTTGGATTTTGACGTGTGACAGCAAACAGCTGCAGCCAGATTCGGTTGCAGATTGATAGTGTATCGAAATAAAGACGTTTTGTAATGAAACAGTGATTGAAATGGCTGAAAGTAAAGGTGCGTTGATCGCGAAAACAGTGCAAAAACATGCCGGACGTGCGAAGGAAAAGGTATTTATTGTTTTATTCACCATACGTGGAAAGAGTGATGTTAGTAGGTGATGGTGATTTTTTTAATGTATTTAGCTGCTGATGTGTTGTGAAAGTATGTTTATGAGATGATCGGCGGCACGCCAGGGCAGGTTTCTTGCGACGAGACCGTAAGACGATTTCCTTGTGCATCGAATTTCACCTGTTGCTCGTCTGATGGGCGATGTAAGAAACACCTGTGTTTTTCCTCATATTTGTTTACGTACGTAGTAAGTGCACACGTATCGTATTCTATCAGACAGTATCGTCGCCAGAACTGCAGTTTTATCATTTCCAGGGCATTTAATTTTCTATTTATAGTTGTGAGCAGACGTGATAATTTTGGATTGGAACAGTTAGTTGAATCGGATACGAGAAGTTCAGTTTGAGACCTAGCGTAGCACTCGATTGGTTCACATTAATTTAATAAACCCATTTATTACACAAGACAGTTCTAGGGAATTGGTACTGTTTTAAAAATAACACAGTGGGTTGGGAGCGGACAGAGACAGCCGATCTGTTGTGCTGGTTTCGCAAAAATAATGTGGATATTTCAACTCATCTATTTTTATGTGGACTGTCTCGCTGTGACTGTGGGATCTGTGAATTAGAATTGTTACTATTGGCTTGAAACCTTCTACGTTATAAGTTGTTGAATTATTATATGAAGTATCTGAGTCATTTAATTAAATAATTTGACCTCAATAATTTTTATTTCAAAATATTATAATTATATATTCTTGGTACCTACTTCTGATAAAAGTGAAATGGAAATAGAAAATTAATATCAGACCCTGAGACTACATATTTTAATTTTATCAAAAAAAATGCAAAAAAAATATGAAATAAAATAAACTTTTTCAAAAATTGTCCCACACTATTTTATATCCACTTTCATTTGGCAATACCTGATCCATAAACTTTACCTACTTACCTAGAAAAAAAACTTGATTTGCCTACCATAGAGATAGAGAGTCGGTTATTGACCCAGTCTGGCAGATGGCCCAGCTGCATCATCATTTACTATGAAATTATTGCCAACTACTAGTCTTTACTTACTAGAATAAAGAATAAAGTATAAAACCTCATTGATGAAATAATATTTCAAAACAATGTAACACTTTCTTTTAATTTGTGAAGAGTAGCTTAGTAATTATGCATGGTTTTTTAGCAATCAGTTAGTCATTTATGATAGAATTTAATATCTGGAATGTTAATTTTGATGAGATTTATATCTTTTAAATGCAAACCTATTTTAAGTAATTTGTAAACTATGCAGAAACTTCACACCCAAAAATATCTGTAGCACCTTTTACATTAAAAGGTGCTACAGATATTTCATGAAGTTTTACCAAATTTTATGAAAGATACTTGCTTTCAATGTGAAGTATAAATATGGTTTTGAATGCAAAAAATACATTTTGTTAATACCTACAGCTCAGTTTACATCATAACATCATCATCTACAAATTTATATACCTACTGTATAATACAATAACTCATAATGAGGTATCTCACTTAAAATATTTGCGTGTCACCAAAATTGTTAACTAACCTGATAATTTAATTTACCTCAATTCATTTCATTATGCTTACCTATTAAGTCTAATTAAATCTGTAGTGACCATTTAATTTAGTACTGAAACACTGTGACCAAAACATAATTTGATTGATCCACAAATTGATTGATTCATATTTATGATTATATGAAACAATTGCTAAATTATAATACTTGATTACATATACACTTCTATATTCTTCTAAGTGAGCCTATATGTACCTACTAAATTATTTCTGCTATCATTGTACTGAGGGAAATAAATCTATTATATCCCATATTTCAATAATGTCAAGCAAAGCTGATGTCAACCATTCTGCCAATTTCTAGAACTCTAGAGAGAATTGGAAAAGCGAGTGTGTACTCGTATAACGAAAAAATAAAACGAATGTAGACACAAATCATACAATTCTGCAATTGATACAGTTGAACACAATGTGGGGAAACAAATCAGTTTGAAATATTGTACCACTGAAATAAGATAGTCCATAAATGGGTCACAGACTAAACAAACAGCAGATACTTAATAAAACCTGATAACTGCATTAATTGAATGGCAATAAACACCACAACCTCCGCACTATCAATATTGTTACTCAATCACGGTCATTATTAATTAGTCACATAAAAGGAGTCGTAAGTAAAAAGATCATTGAACTCACAGTGTCATACATACAGTGTAAGCATTAAATAGAAGGACATGAAAATGTCTGACTAATGGAAACCCCTGATGACGTCATTTGAATACGAATAATTCAACCCCGCTGGTCATTAAGTAGGTGAACGAACTGCCGTACTATTTTTTTGCCCTTAAAAGTCTAATATAAAATACAAACATTCTTATAGGGGTTCGTAGACTTACTTGTGTGAATGAACTTCAATATTTTCTAGCGAAAAGGATCTCATTAGACATGACATACGTATTTTTGAGCGACACCTTCGAGAATATGTGGCCAAAATTGAGCAATTTCTAAAACAGACTCCAGCGGAATGTAATTCAGAATTACATACATAATACATTCGCGTTAAGGGCTAGCGCGCACAGTGTAAAATCTCCGTGCGATTATAATTTTTCGCAAATCTGCAACTACGAACTGATGATCAACATAAAAACGCCCGCACTTCTGTAAAAATCGCATGCGGCTTTATATTCAGTGGTTTACTGGTGATTTGTTGCAGTGCATCGCCACACGGATTTTATTTATGTATCGTAGATTAGCCTTTAATGCAACCCCGGAGTTATGTGGAGAAAAACCCGCGCGGAATTGGGTCGTCATGTTACTTTTGTCGGTACTTACAGTTTATTTATTCTATTACAATCCACAACGCGTTCGATTACAAACCAGTATTATAAAACTAAATTAAAAATTAGTCAACATTATTTATAAAGCAAAAAAAAATACCATGCAAACATAGATTGTAAAACCGATTGTAAATAAATAAATGAGTAAGTAATGTATCAATGTAAACATGCTCGGTGCGTTTTTTTCCTTACCAGCCAGGGGACGTCTATAACATGTTAAATCTATCATTGTTCTTTTGTGAAAACGGGAAATAGTGCTGTTTGTCCTGTATTGCTCCATCTCTCTCTCTCACACTAGACAATTATGATTTTAACACGTTATAGCACGGCATCTGTCCTCCTCTGTATGGTAACCATATCAGTATTATTTTAAGGACTTACAGGTAGTACTAATATTTAAAGGTTAGGTACTGTAAGAATACAAAGTTCTTTAACCTAATCGTTAACAGGTCTTTTGTTGAGAAATGAGGACGATGGTCCGGATCCTATGCCAGTTGTAATAGTAGCAGTTTTCCCAAAACTGTATGCTCTTTTAATGTTTTATGCTACTTCATCCATGACCTTATTTTAATAAACATGGAGTAAAGCTACAAACATTATAACCTTCGGAATAACCATACGTTTTTGGAGAATTAAGTTTGGCACATCTTGACATCGTGTTTAATAATAAGGGGGTTAGGATTCTCAAGGCCTAGCAATCAGATGATATGCTTAGATAAAACCTACGTGTTGCCCTGCTAAGACTGAAGGTTTCCAGAACAGCCTAAGTAGCGACAGGCTACTGGGCTCATGGCCCGCTACCAGCTTAGCTGCATGAGCATCACATGTGTTGTTTGAGTCTCATAAATGCATGCCATCATTAGATGAACGATTGATCTTCACCCAGTACAAAGCACGAGTGACTTAAATTCTCAGCATGGTTTTGTTGAATTCTTTATTTTATCAAAAGCCTGATTCCATAATATCTTTTTGAATAAGGTAAAGGTGAATATTAAAATAATTTGACTCCACTAGGCAGTCGGACTACCTGAATATTTCTCCTTCTCTATCAAGTCCATTCAAACGTTGTCTGTTAGGGTTCGATTTTAGCGATAAGGGCGACCGTTGTTACACCCTATGTAGTTCGTAAAGTTATAATTTGTAAGTTTCTATGGTGTACAATACAGAGTACTAGTGGTCGCTCAGCGGCAGTTATTGCTTTCTTCATTCCTTCTCCATATAAACTTTAACTAAGCCAAATCTCACAGTCTTCCATACGCGATATTCTTAAAAAGGGTTACGAAGTTTTCACTTTACGTATTAAAGAATATGTAGCTTCTATTCTATCCTATGTTCCTGTTACATAACAGTTTGTAACAGAGCTTGTCGGAAGTGCACTTGCGTCAAATGATGAAGTTGGAGTGCGCTTGAGTCACTGGTGGCCATGTTAGTGGCATTAAGTAAGCATCCGAACGTTCTTGAGATGAGCATGCTTATGTCTTGAATTGTACTCACACATACTACGTCAGAGCTTAGCCAGGTCCAAATTCCAAAGATTACACAGCTAGACTGATATCACATACACTTGTATTTAACATAATTATCACTTTCTCGTCTCAAATGTCAAATGGGTTAAACAGAGTGTTAGGTTAAACAAGGGAGATTGTTAAAACCAAACCTGGGATATCATTTCAGGGTCAGGGTTGGTACCACTGTAAAAGATGTTTGAGTGCCACAATCCCATAAAACATGTACAACATTATACCCTAAATACCTAAGAAGCCTAGTGAATTTTAACGAAATCTGTGAAAATATTCGGTTAATCAAACAGTACTTATTCCATAAATTCCCTTAAAACGGCCATGCCTACCTATACCGCTTTATTGGCCGTCACAGCATAATATTCCTGTTATATAAACGGTAATTTACAAATTAACGGCGGAACACCAGCCGCTTAGCCACACAAAACGCGTAAAACGTGACCCAAAGGTATTCGGCAATCTGGACATTTTACTATCAACCGGTTTTGTTCTGCCCTTTAGTTTATTCTCGGCTTCCCAAATATCAATGTGCAGTTGATGTGTATTAAGTGTATTCATACCTTTGTGATGGGAACCCTTTTTTAGGGAACAAAGACTCTTTCAAGTAAAATGCGATTCGCCCTTTCAACACAATTGTGTTTTTTGCTGACATGAACCGTTTTTTCGTCATCTTCTGCTCGGGTCTACTGCGATGTTGTCTGGCGTTTATTGAGACCCAATCAGTACTTATTTAAGCCTTTTTCTCTTCTGACATGTGGCAGCCATATCTGCCTTAATCGCACTGAAACTTAGCGACTTTCTGAGTTATCCGTCACTGTTTTGGCGCGCAGTGCAAAAACCCGCAAGATACTGCGCTCCATGGCTCGCTAGCAAACTTTGATCTTGGACCTCTGCCGAATTGTCAAGAACCCGGTTTGTACACCATATGTACATGTGGGGCGTAAACACTATTATGTCCAAAATTCTCCGTCTGAGACATAGTGGGAGGTCTCTATTTAAGAGATCTTTTATTGACCAATATTCGATTGGACATATTTTATTTATGTGGAATCTGGCACATATGTGTATGATTTAGCTGCAATATATTAGGTCTTTACCTATGAAATTGCCGTTCTGCAGTACTGGCCATTTCAAATCAAAATATTTTTTGTTTGGCTAAGAATTCTAATTTCAAATTAATTTTATTTTAAAAACATGGATTTCTTTTTCCAAAAGTAGTCATTTGTTTATTGATTAGTGTTACATTTTCATCGCATTTAAATCTTTTTCGTCATCATGGATACGTTAAAAATTCGAGTAATTATGGAATATGAGTACCGTCGTGGCAGCAACGCGGCACAAGCGGCACGCAACATCAACGACGTTTACGGAGCTAACACTACAAACCAACGCACTACCTGTTATTGGTTTGCTCGCTTCCGTTCTGGAAATTTCGACCTGAAAAATGAACCTCGCGGTCGTCCGAAGACTTTGGTCGACAATGACGAATTAAAGGCGATTGTGGAAGCTGATGATACACAATCTACGGCTGAATTAGCAGCAGCTTTCGACGTTAGCGTCAAAACAATATTGGTCCATTTGCGTCAAATTGGCAAGGTAAAAAAGCTTGACAAATGGGTGCCCCACGAACTCAATGATCGCCAGCGCGAAGTACGCGTCGAGACGTGCCTTGCACTGCTCAACAGACACACAAATGAAGGAATTTTGAACCGCATTGTTACCTGCGATGAAAAATGGATTCTGTTTGATAACCGCAAGCGCTCAGCAAGTTGGTTGGATCCTGGTTCAGCACCTAAACAATGCCCTAAACGAAAACTTACCCCAAGAAAAGTGATGGTCACTGTTTGGTGGTCTAGCGCCGGTGTGATTCAACACAGCTTCTTACCAAACGGGGTGAGCATTACTGCAGATGTGTACTGTGAAGAATTGAACACAATGATGGAGAAGCTGGCACATCTCCAACCAGCATTGGTCAATCGCTCGTCTCCGCTGCTCCTGCACGACAACGCGCGACCTCATACTGCACAGCAGACGGTCTCCAAGTTGCAAGAACTGGGGTTGGAAGCTCTCCGTCATCCGCCCTACTCACCAGACCTTGCGCCTACAGACTACTACTTTTTCCAGAATTTGGATAACTTCTTGGCGGGAAAAAAAATCAATACCCGAGAGGCAGTACAAAATGCCTTTGAAGAATTTGTTGCCTCCCGTCCAGCTGATTTCTTTAAGAAGGGCATCAATAAACTGCCACTGCGTTGGCAAAGATGCATTGATTGCATGGGTGATTACTTCGATTAATACAAATAAAAAATACATGAAAAAAATTCATTTAAATTTTTTCATACAAAACGGCAATTTCATAGGTAAAGACCTATTATTAGTGATTTAGGTTAAATTTTAATGATCATGTTTTAATAAACAAGTTTGCCTTTGGGGAAAACTCGTAAATTAGGAATCGACCGGATATCTACGGTATCGACCGGCTTAATAAAATACAATCAAATATGTCAATGCTGATTCAATTAACACTTCCATTATAATAATAGATATCTCAAGTATTATTAAGCAAGATGACGTCTTGACAATCTTTTGGGACCTGTGCCCAAATCCAGTAAGTCACTAAACCTGTAAATGACTGGCCTCACATATTTCCCTCAGCTTTCTCTTTTTCGAAAACAAAAATCTGACCCAGCAAGACCCCAAAAACTGAACGATATTGAGTAAGACACCTGTCATGATAAAATGCGATTTGTTTTCTTGCTTAGTGGTTTAATAACGGTTAGTAATTAAACCTATCTATCACGATACGCACGCCACTGAGATAACAGCCACCTATATTATGTCAGATTTATATAATATGTCGGGATTTTCCAACTCTGGCGTCAGATGTAAGGGTCACTGGTTTATAAAAATAGGTTGTATGTCCGATGATATGAAATGAATCCGTGTATGGGTAGGGCCGATTGTAACCTTAAATGTCAGCTAAACAGCGACATTGTGCGGGCTAACAGTCAGCAATTATATAATTTCAATAGCAATTGAAGTCGCTTTCAGTTGATCAACAATGAGGAAGTTTTGAATGTCAAATTAAATCGGTCCCCATTGCGGATAAAATGCAGAAGCCGTGTGTGCAAAAAGTAGAAATTGGGAAAATAAATCAGAGGTATAACCTCTAGTTTTCTATAAATAGATAAAGATGTGGCATGTACTGTTAAAGAATTTGAA
This sequence comes from Phlogophora meticulosa, assembly GCA_905147745.2. Taxonomy (NCBI): domain Eukaryota; kingdom Metazoa; phylum Arthropoda; class Insecta; order Lepidoptera; family Noctuidae; genus Phlogophora; species Phlogophora meticulosa. Next base: position 1,418,705 of record LR990523.1, read on the forward strand.
GATTACGTCATCAATCTTGATCAGTCAAAAAACCAGCAATATTGAGCTAGCCACACAGACTTTCATGCACTTAAACTTAAACACGTCAGTCGTAAAAAGTTTTTAGCTGTCCGAACGGAAAAAGCAAAAAGGCAACTGGGTATTCTGTCATGGACATGGATACACAATGGCCGCGAAATTGCCAATCTTCATGTTATGCCAGACCGTTATACCAAAAACGCGGACATAAGAGAAATGGTCAATAGATGTACCTCTGGGATATATTCAATTTATTTTAAAGTGATCAGTAAGATAAACTTCAAGTCTGTGACCCCGGGTGTAAACTAAGCGTTCATCTAATTAATCGTCTGTCAGCGCGCAAACACGTTTGGCAACGTAAGATTGTTCTTCACTGGAGTTTCAGAGGTTTCTTTGCTTTATAAGATATTTGTTCAATGTTGATACTGTATTGATTTACTTCTTCTGTGATTAAATAAATAATTGAGACCAGAAGACTCATCAAATATTGTGCATTGCAAAAATCATCTTATTAACTTGAAAGTTCGCTTGTTTATCTCGAAAAGTTTAACTGCAGAAATCTTCTATCTTCACACAAAACCAATCAAGTCATGAGAAAGTTTATATCATCATCATCTATTCATGCATTCCATTTGCAAACATCAGGAAGAAGTCGCAAGCCCTCTACTATTCCAATAACTTGAAACGTATCACGCAAAAACAATCTTTACTTCCTCCGTATCCTTTATTGCGTCGACATAGGGACTGAATTCGTGGATACTACCAAGTAAGCATGTTTTGCAAGGTTCGATACGTGACAATGCTTAATGCTAACAGTTGGGTTAACTGTGAACTGTGCAGTCGTCATGGGAACTCCAGCCGACGCCCACAACTCATAGTTTTTATTGTCTGCTAGAGACATTTCTGTAAGTCTGTTGGAATTTAAATTAGTGAGAGTTTTAAAGGTTGACATCAATTAGGCGGCAGTTGTTATGTTGGTTGTAAGATTTTTCATTTTGACCGTATATGGGTAGAAATAGTGTTTGAATTACATTATTTTTGGCTCTATTCGATCCTGTAGTGTACGTTAAATTAAGAACGTTGGGTACATACAGTATTTTAGTATCACAGTTAAAATAATCCCTCGTGGCGAAGTAATAACGGTCACACGGGACGACTTTTAAGTAACGCTTACCGAAGTCGGGCCGCGGACGGGTAACCATCTATTACATGTCGAGTTCCCTCCGTGCCTCGGAAAGCATGTTAAGCTGTTGGTGCCCGCTGTCATTGTTAGATCTTAGACAGTCGTTAGTGTAGTCGGAAGCTCGAAAGTCTGACAACCAGTCTAGCCAACGAGTATCGGGTTACTCAGTAAATTAGTTGTGGAGGTCAGATAGGCAGTTGCTCCATATTGGTATTCAGCTGTATGCGGTTAGTCTGAAAGAAGACACCGACACAGAAAAAGGAAAATAGGTATATGAAGAGTTAAAATTATCTCCGAAATCAAACCTCAGGTATCTTGACACAAACATTTCAAATATTCAATTTCGTTTTCAACCGCAGCCAAATAGCTGATCTGATAAGTTTGGACGGTTACCAAATAATGTCGTGTCGAAAGTGACCATTGTGATGGTTGTATTCAAATATTTGTAATGCAAATCCACACCTAAACAGCTTGTGTATGGTCAATTTTAGTTTTGTCAAGATGAAGAACTTTCTTTGGCCCCGATGTAGACGAGACGCGACTGTCAATCGTTAAACAAATACTTCACATATGGTAATTTAAACGCTTCATGTTGCAATTCATATGCACAATAGAATTTTCTAATTTGTACCTACTGTGACTTTTGTCTTGCATCTTGTGACTTGCGACTATCCGGTGTGATTGGTCGGGTCATTTTTTGTTTGGTCAACAAACTTGTCCACAGTCATTATGTGCGGATTGTGAGCTGTAAATCAAGGCCAAACAATGTTATATTACGATGCTTTTATGTTATGAACAGGTGTTTGGGAAACAATTCGAAAATGATGTATACTTGGGTGACCTAGTTATGTAGATCAGATCGTAATGGTATTACGTCCGATAACATTGTTCCACTCTCATTTTGATTTAATTTTCCGGATTAATTCCGTTGCTAGGGTAACCTTCGTTTCTCGCAAAAATAATACGTTGTATAATAAATTAATAACCCATTTTTTCGATTTCAACTGTGAGTCATGTTTCTTTTATAGCTTCATGGTCACAAATCAGGAAATGTGACAGAGAAAACGTCATGCGCTAAAGCTAAACAAATTATCACGTGTGCCGATGTGGTAGTTGGTATCTTCTTGAGAGTCGAAACACATTTTCTTTAGAATCGCAAAAGGTTCGAAGTAAAAAGTAAAAATGTTTAACATGATATAAGAAAAATCGTGTGTACCTATGTACTTTAAACAATTACTTTGACGAAGACATTCCAAGGGTCCACGATGAAGTCACTATAAATCCGATTTCGCCGCGTATTTACATTAGCATATTTGTTCGTCACCAAACTGTAGGTGTTCTCCTTGATATCACTGCACCCACATAGACACTGCGCCTATCCCACGCACCGCCTACCATCACCCAGCAACCACTTTCGTTTAATCACATTGCTTAATACTCAGATTTATGCGGGGAAAACATGTTGCCATAAATTCGTCTACAATTCCAGCTTTTGTGGTATCACTTTGGAAAGCTACGTTTAGGATACCACGTTCTTGTTCCATGTCTTCTCGAATAATCTCAGTAAATCGCTCACCGTCAATGTTATCTTGAAACCTGCAAGGTTATCTTAACCTTACAGTTAAATCTCGAGCTGTATTATCATTTATTTTTTAAATCCTCTTCTATTCCGTTCGTCAACCGCGTCGTTTTAGAAGTTAAAGAAAAACGTGACGTGTGCTATCTTATGTTTACTTAAGCCCTTAGTTTGTGACTGGGCTGAGAGAATTTATATCTATTTTGTTCTGAGGCTCTGACTCATCGAGTGAGCTAATAACTTCTGTACATATTTTGCCTACGGCGAGATTTTGATTCTTAATTGTTATGAAGATATACGAGAGTGAGTGCCCACATTGTGTATTTAAATCTTGCCAAGAAAATCTCAGCCAGATGACTAATATGACGGCTGATAAAAAATTGCCACATGTGATCGTTCTCTGTTATAATTATAAAGTAAATAAATTCTTATGTGACTTGAATTGTTGCAGCAACAAACACATAACCTGAAAATGTCGACCGATATACCCCAAATTTTGATTCGTAACTTTTCAATCAAATTCAATATATTGTTACGATTACGAAATACCGAAGTGCCGCAATCGGTTTCAACGACCACAATATAAAATGCCGTGTTAAAAAGCTATGGCACATATTTCACCACAGTCGCCCACTTCCTATGGTTGCTGCCAATTGTTACACTGGTAATAGTATCAATGTAGAAATGAATGCTTTTCAATCTATTAATAAAGGCGGCTATTGGAGTTCCCCGTTCATGACACAGATGGTATGAAGAGTCCATTATTTTCCAAAATACATCTGCTAAGTACTCGTTTCATTTTTGGAGGCTAAATACTAGGCCGTTGCCACATTCAAACTCTGTGTAAAAGAATAAAGTCTAATAAAAGAAACGGCATGAAAAACGAAACCTTTAAAGAATGTTTTCATACTAAAATACCAGTACAATAAGAGTGAATCAACTCTAAATGCCATAACAGTACAATAACACAAGGAAAACAATGCCGAACTGAATCAAACAGTTTTTATGTAACAATTATCGCTTAACTCAGAAGCGGCTGAACTATAGTTCGTACTGAAACTGGGGCACTAGAAGATCAGTTTGCATAATCAAATTAATGCTTAGGACCAAGGCTATGGCGCTCTAAAAGGTTTGTCGCACATGGTAGAAACTGTTGAAGGTGGATTTGGAAGTGAAGTATATTATTGAGGTCAAGTAAAGCAGATTGTAATGGTAAAGGCTAAGATGCAAGAGACAAAAAATGTAAAATCAAAATATTTAAAATATATTTCTAGTTTAGAAAGTGTGAATAATGAATGTGACATTATAATTTATTCAAAAATCTTCAAATAGCTTCAAGCCATGGGAATGGCTTATTAATTATATTTATATGAACTTCTAAACTTTACTTACACCGGAAGAACCTTGTATGTACGGTACAATTTAGCTTGTAAGGCTAGAAGCTGAAAATAAATCTGTTGCTATAGTGATAATGGCCAATGTCAGACATCTTTATGACGCATCGTCACATTATATCATTTTAGATCACACATTTAAGTTTAAGATTCGAATGACCTGAAAATAGTCCCAATGTTTTATTGCTTTAGGAAATTAGTTGTATCTGCATGTAGGTTTATGTATCCTTGTATTCTGGTTATGTTAAAAGGAAACAACTACTTAAAGGTGATTTTAATATGGTCACAATTCTTGGAATTCCTTTTGCAGAGTCAATGTCACCTCTTGTAAAAGTAAAGTATCCATCTCGGATACGAAGACCAAAAGAAGTTGTTGTTTTGCCTACAGAAATCTTTATAGAACCAAGAAAATTTACTTTTACTTCCGTATGTGCTATTACGAGTATTAATATGCCCATAGAGAAACCTGGATCACCTTCAAAGTGTACATTCCATTGATTTGATCGTGACACCTAACTGTTGAGCAGACTGCATTCCTTCCACATTATTTCTGTGGAAGGTTAAAACAACGTTACGTCGAAATGAATTACGACCATCTTGGAGATTTACTACAATTCTGAGCGGAGTTTTTCCAAACAGTTTTCCTGCAATATCATATCGTTGTTGAGTTAAATATGAAAACAAAATATAGGCGTTATTAATACGCTCAATATTTTCTGAGATGCTACAATCATCCCGATTGTCTAGGAAAATAAACAACAAGTCATGATGTTTATGATCACTGATCGCTTGATGCTTCTCATAAGGCACATACGAGCATGGAAAGGGCCATTATGTGTGGTGAAGGTTTTCTTTTTTTATGGTTTAAGCGCAGTCGCACATAACCCTTAACCTAGGATACGAATTGGGAACGTACATTGTTGGATGTAGCAAGATTATCGAACGGCCGAGTTAATTAAACTGGAATCCCTGTTCGCCCTATTCCAATCCACAACCAATCTTCTTGGTCTTGGGATAAGTATTCGATTTTGTTGTCCTTTTTATTATGATTGCAAGGAGATGATACTGATTTTATTAGTTCGAGCGTAATAGTCCTATGTCTGGATTTTCAAGTGAAGAACAAACCTTTGTACTAAATATAACTTATAATTACTTAATCATTAGGATCGCTATTACTATCTCCTGTGACTCCAGTATCCACACCATTTATCGATGTATTAGATTGGTTCAAAGCTGTCCAATTTAGACGATAGATACCCACATCCCATGGCCAATTTACCATCTTCTCCCTTATGATTCTCAACAATCCCAATATTTTGTTCGCACGGTGGGCTGTGCTGAATTCCGATCCAACAGTCGGACGCTTGTTTTTGCGTCCACGCACTTTCTTCTCTTACTTGTACTTTCTCGTGTCGGCACGTAGCCTCAGGTGCGTGTTTGTGGTAACACTGAATTCGCGACGCGGCATTTGCGCGGACATTTACAACGAGACGACCTACTGAGGTTGCATTGCATCGTTCGGTGTTTTGTGTTCCTTAGATGGATTCTTCTGATGTTGTCAGTTCGTTAGTTTGGGTACTATTTCTATTTGCTAGATTGTCTTCCTCTGAATATTGTAGTCGTGGTATGAATGTTGTAAGCTCATAAAAACTTTTACTTATGGTTGTAAAGTTAACGAGGCCTAAACAAGACTTGCTCATTTTATAACGATTGGGTGGTGAGGCATTTGACTGGAATCTCGTGATGATAAATAACAGAGTGATTTTGCATGGCTGACCTTTTGAAAATAAGTTGTCTCCGTATTTAATTGTGCAGAACTGCAGATGATAAATAATTTACTCAAATACCTTGACTGTGTGCTGTAACGTAATACTGGAATACGTTTTAATTTTGTCTAGCGTCTATATCAGTATTTCACATTATGATGTAATATTCTTTATTGTATAACTTCTAAATATTGTATCTTATTGTTCTCAGGTATGACCTCAAAATAATCTTCAACTTGATAAGGCGTAAGTACGGTGGTAAATTTTGGTCGTATTGTAAATACACACGGAAGAATTTCTACAAGTGGCGCTGGCCTTCTTCATATTTCATGGAAACTAATATTGATGTTGTAAACTGATGATAAGTCAATACAGTTTACTCCGATGACCATGAACGTGATGATTACGTCACATGCAACAATAAAAATACTCATTTTCTTACAATATTAAAACACGTTGTGTAGAACAGAGCAAAGTTTTCAGACGTTGTATCTTAGCGCAGATACATTTTCCTTGTCATATTATCAGATAACAGTGACATCTCAATGAGACGATATTTTCCATCACAAGGTTATACGTAAGTACCTACCTGACTAATTAAAGAGTCTACTGCAATATGGCATTGCTGATATTTTCGTTTCGGCAATCGGGCAATTATCATATCCAAACAATAAGGATTGTAATTTATATAAAAATGCTGTCAATATAAATGCGCGGTGAACTTATTGATTCCTACGCGTTTCGCAATACTGCGGTCACACCTACGTTTAATATCATTAATATATTCTCAATTGACGTTAAATACCAGTCTACCTATGACTTACGGCTATTTATTTCTTTGGTCATACCTCATTTGGGTTTGGCGCCTATCAAAGAATTTCATGTAACTCTTCAAAAAATTGCTGAGTTATCTTTGACATAAAGGTATATAAAAAATCTGTAATGTATTTTTATTAATAGTTATATAAGTCTCTACCACTGAAAGATGTATATCTACTTAGATAAAGCTAGTCAGATGTCTCATTAACACGGGTCTAAGATGTCTTAATATCAATTCGGTCACTCCTTGAGTATAAAAATCCAAACGCCACCAGAAAGCGTCCTACGAAATAATAGATGAAAATGAAACCTGATAATACATCTTCAGACATTGAATCTACAAAGTGGATGACTAAACAAATGACAGCTCTTAATGCTCTGACCCCTGGCCTCAGACACTAGATTAGTTGTAAGCGTCTGTTCCCGTATCCTAAGCGAGTCTCGGACGAGTAATACATTATTGGGTGTGGTAGTAGTATTGATTATGTAAATCTTCTTTAAAAACTTGGTCTAATCCTACCTAGTTTATAATAATGTACATATTTGCTTTTGCTATGGTCCACAGCCGCACTCCACTAAGCTGCGAGTCCACCCTTAATTTTTTCTTATTTTTCGTAGTCTTTGACTTGTTCCCCATATCATCTAGAATATAAGTCAAAACGGTTTTCATTTAAATGTTTTTTTTTTAATAACCGTGGCTTGATATATGGTTGACCACTTACTTTACTAATACATAAAAACCACATGTTTCACATTTGAAATGATTCAATAATATCTAGAAACGATTGATGCTAAATCTATTGAAGTGGAATAAAAACTTGCCTCTGTATTTTTTCTTAACCAAACCACCTTTCCTTTTCAATCCTTCACTAATAAAGTATACAAGATACTACAAGAAACTGCCACAAAAAGCAAGTCTTCAGAGCATTGCGTGTGCGATCAGCTTAATATTTACGTATGTATTTGCACATTGCTGTTCAGTACAGATATCACTATCTCTTGTTATCGTACCATTTGTTGATCTGCGTCTGTTTTACCTTTTTCAATACTATTATGTTCGGGTGTTTCGCTTTGTTCGTATTTCATATCGATATATTTATTTTCCTCATTGTTTTCTTTGTTATGTATTGGCAGAGTATTTAGGTCTAAACGATCATTACTACTTCGATGTATTTCTGTTCAGGCAACACAGGATACACGGGTTGCTGGTTAATATTTCATTTCTTTACTAAATTTATTTCTCGGACTATTTTGTTTCAACGTTAATGTCGATCATTCTCATTTTATCGACGCCTTGTGGAAAAATCCAAGAAAATAAAACGCCCAATGATTTCATATTTCCGTCGCTCTGTTGATCGATTGGTATGTCCCCATACTGTGAAAACAACTTACTGTTTTTGGAGAAGGTCCAAAAACGTTCGCTTTAGTCAGGGTCCGCGGGTGAACGGCCTGAATTCCCACGCATTGCCAAAATGACACTAAACACTAACTTACATGGCGTCTGTGGAAACCCTTCCCCCGGCCTGTTCTCTTATGGGCATTGTTACTCAGACTGGTTCAGGATCAAGGTCCCTAAGTGTCGATATACCTACGTGACTCGATTCTGAATCCTCCATAACAACATTTTCTAGTTTTTACATCGTGCCCCCATCGATGGTGTAAATGCTTTGACGTAAATAATTTAAACGCTACATGTGTAGCATATTTATTTATATTCTGTCTCTTTTTGTTTAGCGCTTTATTGGCTTGTGTCCTTTTTTGTCACTGTTTATATTACGTCAGGCGCTGTCTCATTCTGATCATGAGATAATATTTTTTCGGTGTCTGCTAGGCAATCCTCTATGGAATATGGTTACCAATGACAATAATAATTTGACCGCTATCCTTACATTTGAATTTTTCAAAGACTGTCTTTGACATTAACCCTGAAGATGGTAAGGTAGTAATGTACATTTGAATTTTTCAAAGACTGTCTTTGACATTAACCCTGAAAATGGTAAGGTAGTAATGAGTAACTTGTTGTTATCATAATGCGTATAATTTTGAACGATTTTTATCTTTATTTTAAATAGAACACGTCTAACATTTATGGCAATCATCATCTAAGTAAAAATGTAAAGTTTCGTCAGTTTTATCGTAATTCGCGCCTTGTTCAGGCATGTCCTCACCTCCTAATAAAGCGATCACGATAGTTCCACTGACTAAAAAGGCCATAGTATCGGGTAACTCTTAGCTGCCGTGTGCTAATTCGTTTCGAAACCTTCTCAATATTTAAATAAAACCTTATAAACTTTTCGCTCCCACCTCGTAGTTTCTCAATAGAACAAATATTCCTAGAGAATTTATGAGTTCCTTTCGCTTTGGATGACTTCAATATGCGTGAGTTTGCCTCATTTAAAATCACGAAGCTTCCGCTATATCTCTGCTACCTAATTGGCATCTACAGCATCGAAACAATTACTAAACCTACTAATAACATCTAGTATATCACGGATTTATGAGTTGTCTTCATTCATTAGTCAGTTTTTTATTTAGCAACATAAACTCAGTAGAATAAAATATGATCTCCCAAGGAATATGTCGTAGCATAGTTGGCAGGCAGTTTTTAACTAGTCGTGTTTTTAACGAAAATATACTGTTCCTCGTTCAGAATCAACCGGAGGATGTTCTTCCATCATACGCTTTTGTACTTTGATATCCGTACAATGTTTATCTGTTCTGTAACACTTTCCGGACTGATCAAACCGCACCGCTCGCTTTCTTTAATCAAACACTCCACGTGAAGTTCAAGTGGCGCCAAAACAACCAATACATCAACGTAATGGAGTCCATCTAATGGCTGTGTCTAAATATAAATGCCACGATCAGTACCTGCAAGGTCGTTTCTACTTCGACCATACCTTTTGTGCATTGATTTACAATAGGGACATACAAAACTGGCCATCCGTCTTCCGGAAGCTCCGTTGTGACGTATTGAGTTCATCGTCAACCAAAAATTACGTAAGTACCGGCGCAGACGCAACTTATATCCGTCCCATGATCAGCGTCCCGACCTACATCCACAAACAGTTCAGAGTAAAAGGCACCTAAATACTTACGTGTAAGATTGAAAATTGCGATAAGGCGACGATTGAGTTAGGACATTTTAGAGCGGTTTCGCGTATGGACGGCCGCCAGGCCAGGCCGTGGTGTGACTATTCCCGTCTAGTAAGCTGGATTCTGTGTCCGATGGCATGCGAACTTCTTTTTGGCACGTGTCATTCAATTCTGGCGTCGTTTTATTGTCTACCGATATCGCTGGACCTTTAAAGTCGTGAACCTTATTTTATGTATAGCCGATAAGCTCACCGTTTCGACTTGGGTTCCACGTGTCTTGATTGTCATGCAGCGCGGTAATTACTTGCTCATTGTAATGTTTAGACGGCGCAACAAGTGTAACACGATCGTTATGCGTCATTAATTGAATTGTGTTTTGGCGCTAGAGCGCGACCCATTCATATTTAGTAGAGATTTATATGGGCATGTGTACTGTGTATGCGCACATTTGGCACGTTTTTGTTGACAACAATACATAATCATTAATATGTTATGTTTAATTAATAATGGCGACTTGTGACATCATGTCAGTTTTTTGTCCAATACCAACTTTGCAGATACTTGTAGGTTATTCAAGTTCCTGATGCTACTTAATAGTTATCGCACTACAATTGAATCGATATGCCTTTCTAATGGGTCTTGAGCCATTAAAGGAGAGCTATCTTTCACTAGATAAACGAGTTTATTGATATTGCTATAGCTTGTTGAACAAAAAGCGCGCCGTGGAACCTGTCTTATGTTAAAGTCAACACGGCGCTTGCTCTAACCGAACAAGTTTTGTACCATTTGTGTACACTTACATACATAATGCGTTTTCCAATGCATTCTATACGATCCGATCGGTGGAATCCGGTCTCGATAGCTACACGCCTTATGAATTACATGCTCAATTAAATCTCTTTGGTGTCTTCGTTGTTCTTGCTTCAAAAATGAATAATATTCAATAGTATATTGCAAATTGACTTGTTTATGTCTTTAACCTCAATGTCTTATATCAGCGATGATACTAAATGTCCGATCTCGAAGGTTTTATGACGTCTCTCGTCTATTTTATGTTAACACGAAGCGTCAGCATTGCAATATAACTCTTAAAACCGTGCTCTACTTTCATCATGTTATTTCATTTCGTTAACCGTAAAGTTTGGAATTATGAAAAACTTACAGATGTTAATCTCTTTGAAATTATTTGGATTAACATTCGGAACGTCCAAAATTACTTTTGATGTTACAAACATTCTATTTTGTAAACTGTACCGTAATGAAGTATGTAGTAATTCCCATACAATTTAAGAAACTTAATATCTAATGTATCCCGATCTTCTACCTCATTATGTCATTTATTATTACCTATATTAAAAGTGTCAAACTCAATGAGCATGACGGTAGAGTGATGGTGATGGTGAACGAAAATGAAAACAAGGGCGTCACAGATACTGAATATTTGGGCTATGTCTGCTCTTATTGTACTAATCTGATCAACTTGCTCTGAAATCATATTATATTTCCATAGTAGTGCGAGATTATAAGCTATCAGAGTATCAGCTAATTTGAATTTTCATGAGCAAGTTGTGAGAGTTGCCCAGGGAAATTAATTTGTGATGTCCGCCAGTTAGCTAGCTACACATACAATTATTTAAAACGTTTGAATGTGTGTGTCCTGACGGTCGTTTCCCTTACGGATTAGGAAAAGGGTTAAAGCTTAGTGGTCTCTGCTACGAATAGGAACACGTATCCTAGCATATGTAGAGAAGTACGTAGGATCCATGAAAACTTACTGCTCTGGTAATTATATTTGTGTATACAATAAAGATCATAGCAGGTGGTTTTATTTGGTTCCTTCCTACCATGACCATGGCATTGATAGATGATACCCATGGGCATCATCTATCAATCTTTGTTTTTTTTTTCATCGTCATCCACCAAAAAACCCATGTTATGCTTTGTTTAAACTAACAGCTTATACGCTAGCACGCTTGGTCTAGTTGGTATTCATCCTCGTAAAACTCGAATCGGGACCGTAACATATAATTTTAATAGTCGTATAAAGACGGCATATTTCGGTTGACGTATTCGCTCGTAGTTTTAAAAGAGAAATGAGGTCAAGATTAGACTGCCGCAGATATTTTTTATGCCTTCGGTTCTTTCACAGGGCTATTACGAATGTTCGTATAATTTATATAGTCGGTGAAGTTTTTTTAGAACTTTATCAGCCGTGTCGTTGACTTATTGAAGCGTCACAATCAGCTATTGTAAAATGTTATCAGTTGCGAGTTGACTGTCATCAAATTCATCAATGTGAAAATTGTTTTTAGCTCTCGCGGATGCTTTTATCTTTCACTTTGGTGGTAGTGCATGTTTAACATGTGTATTCACATTTAGTTTGAACATTTTATCGCCTACTAATTTACCAGTTTTTTCAAAGTTGACTTCAATAAAAGTAAACAAAGCATTTACTATTTCTACTTTCATTCTCATGTCGTGAAAATAACATTGTTTACTCAAGATTGTTTCAAATTTTCGCAACGCGTCGTCTGTTTTGTTGGAATGCGGCGAGTGAACGTCCAAAGAGTCGAGCCCGAGGCATCCCCGGAGCGTTGCCTTTGCCTCGCTCAGCTATGCGCCAAATGTCATGGAGGCAAAAGCGTGATACCTCGCCTACGAAGATATCGAAACTGCCTTATTAATTCCCTTTTCACACAACATGCGTACATTTCAAATCCAATTGTTTAACTTATACCCACGTCAGCTGAGATAATATTTGCAGCTTGTAAGCTATTAGCTTCATTTTATAATCAATGTGGCGTCCTTGTCTTGTGTGTTTAGCTGATACCGCACACGGCCCGTATGTTCCGAGGATTTATAACCAAGACCTTCTCTATTTCCATACTATTTCTAGGAATGTTGTTTCAAGTCCAAAGTTATCTTGTTCCTAATTGCTCGAACCATCAATATTACATTTCTCTAGTTGCTTGGAAAGCCAGATGTTGCTATGTGTGGATGTTGTTAAACTGGCCGGTCCGCCCTGTCCCTTTTCTTTTTGCGTAAAATTAGTTCCGTGTATATTGCCGTCTCCGTCTAGTATGCCCCCACCCTCGCGTCCACCTGCGCCGGAGTCGCGACACACATCTTCCGTCCATTGCTTTCTATTTTCGCCTGTCGCACTCGATTTGTTTTTAGTATATGTGAATCTTATACCTATGAGATTATTTTTAATTGCTAGAGCTTCGTTAACGTACGTTTTTGTTGTTCTTTGTTTCAGTTTTACATGCCTATTGTCATTCACTCTTATAATGTTAAAGAGTGATGAACTGATGACACTTCATTTGTACTTGCTTTATTGTAACATTAATTTATCAGTGCTTTGATTACAATGCACTGATAAATTAATAAAGCTATTGTTCTTAATCTTGCAGTAGCTTATCATATTTGTTAATGTTATCAGAAATGTTTTGTTGATTCTTATCGGAGATTGACTATCGACTGAATTATTTATTTGCCACATAAAAAAATATCAGTGTCCCGTTACTCTTCGATGAGTCGTTCGCTTAGAAGTCTCGTGGAGTGCATTGTATGTCTGTTTGTAAAGGCGTCCTTGACCGCAGTTATCAGTAATTGCTAAATTGAAGAGGATGATAGTGTAGGGAGGTAGCTAGGTAGCCTATCTTCCAAGAATAGTCCACTTCCTGTCGTACATACCAACGTTTTCTCGTCCTCTCATCAGGATGTACTTTGCCGTTTGCTAATAACTGAGCGGATGACCAGTGTCTTCATAATAACTTGTAGGCCTGCTCTCCATAGTCATGAAAAAAATTAAGATTTACCTATAATGCCCCTTGATGTCTCTTCACTGAGAGGCCAATTCACAGTCAATGAGGATCCTCGGTAAACCTATACAGACACAATATCCCATTTGTTTCGCTATCCACATCATTAATAACCGCTTCGCTATTCATACGCAACCCACATCAATGAGAAACAGCTTAGCACTGAATTAATTTGAGAGCGTCATTCAAGTGAACGCGTATTGACAAACTTTGCTTGTATTTCACAGGTGACTAGCCATACAGGTCGTTCAGACTAAGGGTTTATTACGACATGTTTACTGGAGCGCGTTTCATGTGAACAGTTTGGCCATAGACTTTTTGTTTAGCGTCATGGGTATCTTGCTTTTTGGGTTGTGTTGATCTGGAACCCAGTACTAGGTCATGGGAATGTATAGAATTCTACTTATCAGAAGCTGCGATTGCCGTAATGTTACTGTTTCGGTTCCCAGCAATTTCTCTAAGAAAAAGTTTTATAAATGTCGACATCAGCGATGGCAGAGCGATGGGGTTGTTACCATCTCGGTTCGGAGGTGAAGGGTCCATTTCATAGGAGCGTTGTATTTAAAACATAAAGTGCAAATATAACCACACTTTTATAAACAAAATGACAGCTAACAATATTGTCACTAGGCAAACTGACAGTTTCGTTTTGGACAAGTGACTTGGACCGCGTCTGGATGCGAAGTGTCCGTTCGAGAATCTCCATCTTGCAAAACGACTCTATCCACGTGCCGCCATTACAAAATAACGTCACGGCGTTTGCCCCACTGCTACATTTATTTTTGAGCAGCTTTTGTTAATAATGATATCATTATCCACGATATATATTATACAGAGTGGAAGACATCATCGACGCAATGCCTAATACCAAGACAGTACTGATTCTGCAGTTTAAAGTAAAATAAACATCTGAAGAATACATAAAATTGAAAATTTTTAACGCTGAATCCAGAATCATGTTATGAACTCATGGCATCAGGTTTTGCGTCGATGTCCCTCCCGCCATAATATCTTCATCGGTTCCGTATAGCTGATTATCTTGATTATGATGTCCTGCCCAAGAGGGCTTATGACATTCTCTCCAAAACTTAAAAGAGGTTTTTAGAGCAAATTCGTTGTCCAATTTGTTCCAGTCCACGCAACCAAACGTGATCGGAGGCATTACATATTATTCTATCGTTTGTTTCGTACATTGCGGGGCGGTGTTTCATTGAGTTTGGAAATACGTTGCGAGTGCCCATTTCCTGTAACGTGTTACACTATTACATTAATATTCATGTTTCCTAGAAATTGCAGTATTTGTGTCTATAGGTTATTATTGTACTCGCAGGTCGTTTATTTCGAGAGTAAAGTATTTCGCAAGTTCTTCATTCGGCATAACCATTATTATATCCTCACGATTTATTGTTGCGTCTACTAAGGACACTTAGCAATAGCTTGTCAATTTCTGTAAAGTCTATATTAAATTGTCGCTACGACATTTATTTGGTTATGCAATTGCGTAGCTTGCGAGTTTTGTCAAAGTCTATAAGTTTCTGGATGAGAAAGAGGTTCGATAGGTACTGGATTTTACAAGTTGGGCTGATATGATAATCTGTATTTGTGTAATGCCGTTACTAGTAGTTACTATACGTCATAAGTTATCTAAACGAGTAAGAAATAGGTGTTCGTTCATGAATAATTTGTCTCCGAGACAATTGTAGTCTAAAAATAAATGTAATCTGCTTAACCGCCTAGGCAGCGTTTCATTCAAATAAATTGTGCGCTCCTCTATTCCCCAGATGCCCTTCACGGTGTAATTAAACCCGGCGCAGCTCTATTTCAGATGAATAGAATAAAATGTTCATTGGTGTCTCTGGAATTGCGTTTGCGAAAGCACAAACTTTTACACCATATCTGATGAAATAAACTTTCGCGACAATTTTAGTGGTTTTAAAAACTCTAGTCTGCTACAAAATACTTTTTTTAAGAAACTATTAGTCTACTTTTACAGAAATCATACAAACTATGACGTCATATAATATAACGTGTTATAAGCAGGTATCGTTTTGCTGACCTACTAGGTCTACCTACATCCTGTATATATGTCTATAACAGTTAAACTCTCAACGTCAGTTACTTGGGGAACCACCGCACGTTGTCACAAGTCTTCCTCTTTGGGATTGGATAGGATGTCCATCATCGGGCGGTGAGTATTGTCGTTTGTATCCAACCTACGTACAGTACACGGTATTCTAGTTCTGCAATCATTAGTGCTGGACTCTTAAAATGATTAAATACTTTAGCTTTCCTCTTGAGTCCAAACAATTTTTTATTCTCAAAGAAAAATAGCTGCGAAAGACTCGCAATTTATTAATTTCGTAACTTAAGGGAACAATTTACCATTAAAAGTAGGTCAAGCCTGACTGAGGCGAGCTGTGGACTGTGGATCACTCACAAATAATATCCGGGATACAAAGCTGACAATATATTCCGAACGCTTGTAAATGCAAGCCTCGTGATCCGTCAGTCCTCAATAGTATTCAGCTTCAACAATGTGCTTAAAATAGCCGTCACTGGACATGTCGATCTAGTTTACTGAAACGATGAGTGTATTCTTGACATGACAGGTGAAGACGCTTGTAGAATTGAATTAGTATTTTGTATTTAATGAGAGCAAGATGCTAAACATTAAATTATGATTTGCCTGAGGTCCTGTGTTAGTAATTTTTGGAAGTTTTTAAGATATCATCCCGATGCGATGCGCTAACATTTTCAGTGACGTAATGAGTAACTTGGTGTTTTTTATTATGTGCTCCTGGGTTACCCGGGCCATTACCAGATGAATATTTAACGTCTCAAACAATAAAGACTGTTAATTTCCGTCGTAAAATTTTCACATAAAAGAAACATCTCACTTCGCCGCCGATACCAGGAACAGTTTACCCATAAAAATAATCCTGTCAAACTTGATACTTACTTATATGGAGGAGAAATCGCTGAATGAAAAAACTGCTGAGCACAAATATTGCATAACGCATTGACGGCTTTTTGCACTGGTCAACGTTTTTAAAATGAACATGTTGAACTTGACTGTGAAAGTCAAGAACGTAATAAGTGCGTTGGCTGATCAGCATTTGAATCAGGGTCACATGTTTTTGCATCACCTTTGGTCGTGTCCACATTTTGTATCGAGGCCTCCTTGTTTTCTACAAAGTAGCATGTTAATGTAAGTGCCACTTATCCTTTCTTAGGTTCCGGGTTTTAGGTCAAAACACGGCAAACGGCAAACGTGTTTAGAAAATAGTAGCCGAGACATTAGTTTATAATGAACGATCTAAGAAAAGAATTTGCCTAGGAAATCGATGTCAGACGGAAGACTTTCTATGGCAGGCCTAGACCGAAGAATTGAGAGCATAAAGAAGCTTCCCTATGAGAACATGACGCGTGGCAGACACTTGTTACAGACAGGAAAACATTAGGAAGAAGACGTTTTGGGCAATTTGCGCTCCTACCCGAATCAACTGGAACTTGGGAATGACGTTAAAGAGACCCGTCATATTAAGTATTACTAAACGAGACTCAAAACCAATGAACGAAATCGGCAAAGAACGATCTCAACAAAATAATGCACCATGTATTGTGATAAATATGAATGGTAACACAAGATTAACACAACCATTCATATTATCAAATCATAAAATAATGCATTTGTATATGAGCTTGCCAAAATTTGAGATTTGGCTACAGCAAGCTCTTACTTTATCCTGAAGCTGTTTTCACTATAGGAACAGTTAGTAAAATTGTAACTATCCTAGCCTGTGTTATTCAGTATATCGTTGGATATTGCATTTGTAGGGATGCGTTAACGTAAGCCGTCTAGTATCTTATTGCACCTTGCCTCTAGTCTGTTGTAACATGTTACGTATTACCACTTACTTTTACATTTAATTCTTCGATTACTTCTGTTTAATCCTCATAGTTTTAAAGGTTTTTTAGTACTACTTTCGATTATACTATTAACTGTACGAACATGAAATCTATACCAACGCAGAGTTTGCTTTAAGTTATTTGAGCCAAAACTTCACGAACAGAATTCCACCTTTTGAGAATGTGCTACGTGTATGTAATTTTCGGGGTCTCTGGCTTATCTAACGACTAAAATATGAAGGCTAGGAATTTCAGCTATGAATGTGGAAAATTTCATATCGTACGAAGCAACTAAGTAAATTATTATATTAGAAGGTGAAGTGGCAATACCCGCTAGTGCACTTTTAACATTACACTACTCAAGAAGGGTAAGCACTACCGGTGACTACCGCTAATTCGATTGAGATTGTGAGACATGGCGATTAGAGTAAGGCGAGCAGTATCTTGTGTGGATGTACTGGGTCGTAATATCCAGTCTTAGTTTCATAAGGTATTATACTATTTAACGACATTTTTAAATTTATAAATCGACTACTATTACAATACTTATCCTGTAGATAACATACTTGAGTAACGAAATATTTGGTAGACAAACCGTCAAAGAGCAGTCTAGACTCGCACACCGAAGGTTTAGTGTAGCTTGGTAAGAAAAAAATAGTGTAAGTTTGTTCGTAAAGCGTTTTTGCTGATTTATTTTAGTAATGGGCAAATGAAGCTCTTACGTATGATACCATCAAAATTATGATAAAGTTTCAACATTCTATTTAAAACATTTTTACAAATTTATCGCTTGAAATATCGTTCAGCGAGCATTATTAAGAACTGCTCCAAATTTTAAGTCTACTAGAAACATTCCATTCGGTGATATATTCGTCTTAAATTTGATGGCAAGGCACCGCGATTCTTCCGCTCGTAGAAATGGATGACAGACAAACGGACAGACAAAGTAGCACCATAAAGTTTCATTTTTACCAACCCCTATGGTACGAGTACAAAACCCTAAAAGTTGATAGAGCAACAATTACCGTAATTGGAAATACGGCCACTAGTTACTTAAACAACTGGTAAGTAATAATTAAATAATAAAATAGTTTCATATTCCTTTAGTAATCACGTCCATTGGTTGTTTGTTTAATCGTAAAATTAATCAGTGTTTCCACATTTACATGGCATTGCGTTGGCTATGCATGTTTCTATTAACTAATAGGCAGTTTTGTTTAATCATGTATTGTCATTGAATACTGTATTCACTGTGGATTTGTGAAAAGTCTATAAATACTTATTATCCATTATATTTCGTACTTTAAAATATTCCTATTATGTATTAAAAACCGTTGCCTTGTTTGCTTTTTCAATTGATCAACTTGTTATATTATCCTTTCCACATTGCTTCACCTTACCCAACTCACCTACCTTCATTTATACAGTCTCCATTATCGCCATGAGCTTTTTCCGGAGGACATCCAAATCTACCCAAACATTGTAAGTAAGTACTGCTATTCTATTCAGATATTATATAATTGTATATTTCTGATTTATTTAACTCTACTGCATCGATATAGAGAGCGGCCTCGTCACCACCGTCCTTGGAGCTGCTTATTCTTAGTGTTCTGATTTCATTACGCTGCTACTGTTTACAATCACAATTATTATTATCTTGCACATTAATAGTGATTACGCGATTGAGAAGTTATAAATAATGCGCCTAATGTATGTTTGTCTGGAAAGTCAAAACGATTTAGTGTTTATAATTCAATGAGCAACGCTGATTGGAATCTATGATCTATGCATAGGCGTATTCTCTTTCTAAGTATTATTTCTGTTCGAGTTTAGTTCTTCTTCAATCCCATCATCATTTGTCTTGCCTTCAGAACTTACAAGCTCGCATGGAATTTCCTGACTAGATGGGTATCCTTCAAATTTAGCTCATAAATCACGAGAAATGCCGCATATTATAAAATTAAGCCTTGATTATTCATTCGTACTAGTCAGCCCTACAAATTGCTATGAAATGTGATTGTTTAGGAGCCATTGTGTTAACACATAAACAAACTTATCTTCTTCCACTTTTATAAACAACACAAGTTAATAATCTTGTATCCTCGCAGTTTCGAATCGGTATGCGACTAAAGTACAAGATTCAATAAGAATTTGAATTAAATTGCATCGGAATGAAGGTCACTCGACTGCTTACGGCATCCTACGGCAGGTGAATGGCCGGCTGGCGCAGGAGTTGCTACAATATCTATATCCAGAAATGGCTGCTGCTGGTTGATTTTCTCAGATAGGACTGCTTTGTTTGAGTATTCCAGTATTGAGTCTAAAATGTTCTAGTTAACACACATTTTGACGGAGAATTCTTACATTGTAATGTATCACCATCATAATCGTCAACTGCCTAGCCTGTTCCTTACTATGTTCAGGTCGATCTCGTCAAAATAAATCTATCAGTGTACCAAAGAACTGTTAATCTTTGGCCTCATAGATTTAAAGTGGGATTGAAAGGTTACTTTTACTATTAACCTGTTGGTTGCTAATTATCTGACCTACCTTTGACGCTAAAGCTCTTTGGACCTTTGTGACTGTTTAGTAACCAACGAAGTAATGCCTTCCAGTACAAAAGGTTGTCACTGTGGCAGTTAATACTCACGTCGAACTTCCCACTGCTAACTCATTATGCAATTGTATTAACCCCTAACCCACCATATCTATGCAAAATGCACTTGCAAGTAGTAATTTAGCGCTCATCGTAACTGTTCAACCCGTTAGGGTATTTATCCACATGAATGAATTGTATTGCGGTACCTTAGAAGAGTAACACAATTCTAAGATATAATGCGTCCTGTTTGAAGCGTTATTAGCTATAAAACGCGAAGGAGACAGACGTTTGTGGGTATTCTCGTCACGATAAGGCAGGTTTCGCGCTGTTAAATGAGTATCCGTTGAATGAGCAGACTACATTATAGTTATAGAACGTTCAACAAAACATTTTCCAAGCTGTTGCAAGTCTTAAATAAAACTTTGCTGTATCACTCTTTCATCAATGTAAGTATTTACTGTTGAACTTTATAGTTACGATTATTGCATTGCACTATCAAAACATGTATCTTGTCTGTGATCGCTATAATCACTTTTGTGGTATTCTTATCACAGATAATCACAAAAGAACCTCATCCTGTGTTGGTATTCCACCTGTCATCTCGATCAACTTTTTGTGATAACTCCAGGCAAGGGTCTTAAAATTCTCATCAGCTTCCTCCTTCACAGTCCGATCGGTCATGTCACCATAATACGCAACTGCAAAGTGATACGGCAGAATTAAAAGGTCGTTTGGGCTGGCCCAGTACGCAAGTACATTGTGTTGCAAATAACATACAATTATCACAACACTCCCATAGCTTGCAAGGTCGACCCGTCTATGCATCAAACGGTTAGATATGGATGCAAGTGAATGAGATAAAATCTTAGTGAATCATTTCAATGATGTCAAGCTTAGTTTGTGAAGAGCTCGGAGACAATCTTTTCTTAACTGTTACATCTATGTTATTCAAACAAGTATTTAAGTTCTACCTGATTCGATAATATGTAAGAATGATTGGTTCAGTACGCAAAACTACAAATCAACTCTTTATCTTTTGCGTCTTAGCTGTTACATCTTGTTTCAGACCAGCTGACTCACTTTGTTTGTCTTTTATCTTAGCTTAATATCTCAGAAATAGTCACATCACGATGACAGCAAACAAGCAAATCAGATGCACTTACTGCATTAGCGCATACATAACCATTATTACAAGAGTGTGCGTGAGCCAGCGACCCAATTGTTTGTTGCTACGCTGCGTAGTGTTACGTCCACCTGTGTGTGTGAGCCAATGACAGCCTTGGTTTATATGTGTGCGTTTGTAATGTGCATTAATGTGGCGCTACCAGCCTCAAATATTTCGGGAATATTGGATTTGTTACTGTACTGATCTGACCAACAGAAGAGTGGGTCATGGTTTTCATGTAATCTGCAAATAGTCCAACATTGAGCATGACTAATGGATAATCGACATTAAAACAACACCAATTTCTCCTCCATTCTCATCGTTATTATGACGCACGATCAGTTCCTAAACTCTCAGCATTCCAATTTATTATTAATTGTTCCAGTTGGCTTTGTGTTTCAACAAAATTTCGCCAACTACAATTAAATTAATTTACAACTTACTCAACGCGGGTAAATTACGAGCAGTACCGTACGAGTACTCGTACTACATAACATTTTACTAATTTTGAGGTTCCATGAACAGATTATGAATATTATGTGTGACACGTAACACATTAGCAGGTCAATGATCCTTCATGACACATTTCTATTCATAAATGTCTTCGTAAAAAAATATTATAAGAACATGGAAATCTTCAACTAACATGTCATAATGATCAATAAAAAACACCTATTTAATCTAAAGAATGCAGTGTGGTGTCTCTCATTCTAGTCCAAACCATTAACAGTACTTACTCTCTAATTGAATGGCCAATTAGTACTGAGGCTTCCGTCAAAGCTTTAGGATTGTAAATTTTAAATCCGTTTCGAATAGTATTCACTTGTTCTATACTTTGATTCTTTGAACATAGACCTTGCAATATTCCTCTTTAGCTACTCCAAAAATCACGGTCTCTCCAGAGTGCGCGTTTGATCCATGTTCCAAATATCAAACGGGAACACTTGACAGTCAGTCTAGTGCGTTACGAGTACCAAAAACTCGGAACATTGCCAATGTTTAAATTTTTCAACCATGCCTTCGTTTTTATTAGGTTTGGGGATCGTTTCGTATGTTTAATTACTCACAAAGTTAAACATAGCATTCAATATAGCATATTGAGTTTCGGATATTTCAACTCGGTTTACAGAATCTGTGTTTTGTGGCATTTACAAGTCTGTGGTCTTCATCATGTCTTCTTCTTTTTCAGTATATAGAGAAATGATTTCAATTTCAAATTAATACCGTAGCTAAGAGTTCATGAGTGTTCATCAGTGTTTGTTTGTTAGTATTTAGTTCAACTCGGTCTATCGTAATCTATACAAACCACAACACCCGCTTCTATCGCCAGCCGGTATTTACTACTTTATTTTTACTAGGCTATTAATGATATTATGATGATGACAGTTTGGCGTGGATGCAAAACTTTCGCCTGTTCACAACACTATGTAACAAACCTATTATTGTATGTGTGTTAAGTAATCGATTCTTCAATCTGCTTTGTTTTAAGGTTTATCTTTTATGAGAATTAATCACTGTAATATAAAGAGGCCAGCACATCAAGCTACCCCAATCTGTCGAATTCCTTTGATAGTTTTTCAACTTTATTACAATAGAATAATGTTCATGTTCAGTTTGGGATAGCATAGTCTTATATCTTTTGGCTATTCGCGAGAACTATCCAAATCTACTTTTAAATCCTTTAGGCATATTCATATATTATTTCACTATGATTCTGAATGAACACTGAAAAATATGATGCTTATCTTTTAATGATAAGACAAACGGTAATCCCGTCGTCTATGTAATGTACATATTTCTAAAGGCCACTTCGGCTACTTTTGCATATGTTCGTATAGTTTGACATTGTAATTGAGATTAGAGTATTATTTATGTTCAAGTGTTTATATTGTATATGTTTCGGTATGTCGTTCCCCATCAATTACGTCTAAATTTGATACTGGATAACCATTGACAAGTAATCGAGATACAACTTCACACTCTCTCAACTATTTACAACCGGTGAACTCGAAATTATCATTCCGTAGAAAATTGATAACGGCTTAGTCTAGCAACAATAAATTGATACGAAAAACGTCACTTATATTCTATTAAATGACAAGAAAATTGTTAGTTTTCCACACGTTACCGTTTCAAAGATTTCCGATATAATGACTTCACCAACTAGTATGTATGCCCGTTAAACAAACAACGGTCTAAAATAAATAGCTAGAAGCAAACGTGACCAATGGCCGGCTAGGTTTCATAACAAGGGCTAGATATTTCTAGATCATAGGATACAAGTGTACCAACGGTAAACCGCAAACAGTTGTGAAGGAAGCCTTGATGTTGAAAGCAAATGAATTGAATAACAAAAACTTGTATTGAAACCTGTCGATGTAAAAGTGGTTTGGAATTAGCGTGGTATTCTATTAGGTTCTAATGATTATCCTTTTGCTAATCGAGGAAAGTTGATTGATTATGATGAATCAAAACATGAAATCAAGAAATTTAGCTTCAAGGCTTTAGAGTTTTGTGTCTGTCTATCCAATATGTGCACTTATAATGTCCTAGATGGTTGACGGACCAGCAGGACTTTGTTGATTTAAATCCGAAATACTTTACGAGAGAAAGCCTAGCTTAAAATTCGTACAAATATAGCATGTAAAGCCTAGTGAAAGTTTAAAACAAAAAGAAGATTATTTAAAAGGTTCTCCATGTTTCGCAGTACTACTTGAAAAACATGCAGGTGAATCAAACAAAGCAATGATGTTTCGTATATCTGGCAGTGGAACGAACGACCTGTCCATTGTTAGCCTGACAATACAACCATCAGTCAAGTCTTGAAGGATCTTTGAGATAGTTTGACCGTTGTGCCTATTGTAACGAAATCATTTGGTGGTATGGCTTCCCTGCATATGGTAGCAAGAAATGCTGGATGTGTTTATGAGCCAACGATTGTCAAATACAATATGGTTGATGTTGTAATATACAAGCAGCTATGGATTTGCTACTCGTCACTTTGAAGTTTTAAACCCTCGATTCACTTTATCATCAACAAACATGGCGAGGATTTAACAGAAAGGCAATGACATTGACTTTAAAATTGTAAGGCCAATGCTAGGGATTCCATCAATTATAATAAAAATATTCAACATAAAATATTCATTAGATTTAGATGAATATAAATCGGTGCTCAGAGAGAACAGTAATCCGGAAATGAATACGGAGAATGTTATCTATAGCGGTACTGGGGTACCGCACAGGTTTAAGTTAATTAAAGGTAACGTGTGACTAACTGTCCAAATTATTTTCACACAGCAATTTGACACATTCAACATCTGTCCATGTTCAATTTTGGTATGAATTTTTGGCTGCTGACAAAACTTATATGTATAGTACAACAGAATGGATATACGAAATGGCTCATTCAGTTCCGTTGGTAAGTAGTCTCATTCACGTCGCAACAGCGCGTTCCTCATAGGCTACGTTCATCTCAGGTTTTTATTGCATGATTGTCGTCGGCTGTCATCTTGGGAACACCAATTACAATGTCGCTTCGACCGTGGCGAATTCAGTTAACCTTTGCTCGTCTAACTGCTGCGTGATTGCATATTTCTGCACGGGAATACTTAACATGAATGCAGTGTCTTTGAGATAATTTGATCTTACCGCTATTCCAGAAGTTTGAGGATCTTTGTGTCCGCAAAAAGACTGTATGGTGTTTTTAGGGTCTTTTTTACTGAGCCTCCACTGTCCATCAGTCCGTTTGTCTATCAGCAGGCTTTATTTCATGAATCGTAATAGATTTTCAGTTGAAATTTTCAGTCTATATTTCGATTGCCGCTATGACAACAAATAATAAGTATAAAAAAAGAATTCAAATTTAAAGGGGGTCCCCATCCGACCAACGTAATTTTGTGGGCGTTGTTTGCTCAACATGGTACCAAACCATCTCTGTGCGACTCCGACTGACATTGGCCGGTTTTTTTTTCAGGCTATATGTATTTATGGCATCTTGGTGTGACTACTAGATATAATAAAAACCATATGAAATCAATTATGTGGCCACAAAACCTACAGCGAGAATTATGAAGCGTTTAAAGTAGGAAACACCAATCATGCGTTGTCAGGCGATTACATATGTAAAAAAGAAGGGAAACCCTTCTTTTTCTATCTAAAATAATCCTGTAGATACCTAAAGTCCGTACAGCAACATGTTAATAATGAACACCCAATTTATTTAAGGATAAAGCTTCGATATTATCCCTAATTTTGTTTAAATCTTATTTCTTCCCTGTTTAGTTTTTAATGTGAAACCACACACATCCGTATTCAGCTCCATATTTGTTTATGTGCTTTCAGCTTTTATTTATTATTAAATATAATTTCTGTCCAATTTGTTTATTTAAGTCTACATTTGAAGGCGTTTGAAGGCGAGCCAGAAATCCCTCGACGAAATAAATTACTGAATGATATTATATCTAATAGGTTCAACTATAAGCAGCCAATCTGTCTAATGCCTTTGTCTGGATTTCCAAGTCTGCCTGAAACAGCATTAGATCATTCACTATTTTAGTAAGAGTAATTCTCAGATCAAGAACTGTTTTGGTTATAATTAGAGAATAGCAACGCACCAGTTATGGGTCTGAATCGAAATAATTTTCATGAATTCAATGTTGTCATAAAATTGCACAAGAGTGATGAAGTTTCTCCGCAGACCTAAACGCAGGCTACAGTTAAAATGGAGATTAGATACTTAATGCTAAAATGGAAACTAGTACAGGCTTGTCTTAAGACCAACAAAACGAAGGAGAGAAAGCAGAAACGATAAATGATAAGAATTGTATACAAGGCATTCCGAACACCATTGCAAATCATACAAATACTCGTGAGATGAATGAACTTCATATTTATGCAAATAATTAAAATATCCGCTTTTACAAATCACCATAACATCAAGGTAAAAGTAAATGGTAATCTTCTAGTCAAACATGTTCTGTTTCAACAAAATCTTATGTTCCATTGAGGCCGAATGTCTGCCTAAAAAAAGAAAAAGGAATGATCTTGACGATAGCACCATCCAAATATACATAGGAAACATATAAAACTGCTAAATCCAAATATACTGTGAACAGCACCGGATTTCCCTTAGTAAAACCAAAAGTAACTGTTAAAATGTACATACCTATAGAAAGTAATATAGTGGAAAACGTTACGAAACTAGAAATAATGTTTACTACACCAACAAAATAGTTTCCAGTGAAAAACGTTAAAACAAATAAGTTAGGCGAGCAAACAAAGCGGACTTATCGACGCCTATTTTTAGACAGCACATGTTTGACGGGGGGGCGAGTGCAATACCAATACAATATTCATACTGTCGTCCGTCCGTCTAGCAATTTCATGATTCTATGTGTCCTAGCGTTTAAACTTCGTCAGTGAATTTTGTAGGACTAATGGTCTTTTATAATAATGCTTAAAAAGATCTGGAGCTAAAATGTGACTTCGAAGTACCAAAAAGAAAAAGATGTGTTAGTAAAAATCGAAGACGAAATGACTGCAACGGAAGTCGGAGCGACGAATCCAATTAATATGAAACCGAACTAATAAGAAGTTATAAATAAAAGTAAGAGATCATATGACGATGACTGAAATCGTGTGGCCGAGAGTTTTTATTTCATTCTTGCTTATGAGAAAATTGTAATGTGTTACAATTATTTACGCTTGCAATAAATTCTGCATGTATTAAATGTTGATAAACATGTCAAACTTAACAATACTGAAATAGAATTTGATGTGACGATGCCGATAAGACTAAGTTAACTTCAATATGTAACAAAACAACACTTACGAAAGTAAACGCAAATGCACAACATGAAGAAGTAAATAGAAAACGTAGTATTAGGTCACGGGAACCAAAAAATCTAAGCTAAATTGAGCTCAATATTTGATTAAACACGCAAGTTTGACAGCCCGTTATTTACAACTTGTTTGCGTATGCGCTTGGAGAAACCGACGCTGAACGTCGGATGAGAATCTGAATAGAATTTATTTGAAAGGGTTTTAGTGTTATCGGTCCCTAGACAGCGTATAATACTCGTAGACCCAGAGCTGAAGCAGTAATTGATATTCATGAGCTGTTTTATGGTGCTGGTTACTTATTGCAGGATATCTACGAGACAGTTCTTAGTATAGTTTAATTTTAACTATCCCTAAAAGACTTACGAGTATCTAGTAGGTAAGTTAAGATTTTAAAAAGATCCGCGGTAGTGTAATATTCGGCGGTGTAACTCGTAACTGCAGTATTTCATTATAACAATGTAAGCCCTAGCTTAGCCCATTATCCAAATACTCAAGCTCATCGATGCGGAACGTTTTGGAAATCGCATCAGTTTCCAGGAAGGTGCCAATCTTGATTAGGCGATGTTGCGATTGTATTGTAATGTATTGTAATTACAACCATACTTCAATTGTTTCACGGTGTTATACTACACGTATTTATTTTCATGTACACTATAGTAATTGCTTTATAAAAAATGACTGAGTTCTTCAATATCTTAACATATAATTCTTCACGCCTGCCTCCAAGTGTAACAGTATCGTGCACAGATTATAAATCACAATAGAACAATAACTCATTTTCATTTAATTGATTGGATGACGTCTATCACATTGGCATTCATCGTGACGAAAACCACATATTAGCGCCATTGAAGTTTGCTTTCATTAATGTTTTGAGAGACTTATCTTCTTTCGCTGCTCACTTTAAATTTCAGAGTCGAAAGTTCCATATTGTTGATTAAAATCTTCAGATTCTACTTTATTACTAACTGATTTATTAATTGTCTCGTTACACATTTCTTATTTCCCGACAATTTGTAGTTCAGTATGTCGTCACACTGTTATTCTATTTTCTTCTATAACAAAAAGTGAATAAGTAACATAAACGTCAATAACGGGTTAAGTATTACAATCGTTTTGATTGGTTGATGACCTACCGTTTACCAGCGTAGTGGTAACCTATTCTCCTCAATAGACTACGCAGCAGAGAGCAGATGCTTTGTCATCCTACGTCTCCGCTTGTCAACGTGGCAATTAAAACTTTTCTATTGCAATTTTAACCTACAATTCATTGCGTAGCTGTATGTACGAGTATGTTTCTAAAGTATTAATTCCATTTGAGGGTTAAGAAGTACTATTTGAGGTTATTCTTTCCGTCGAATCATCCTTGCTTACTTCTTTGCTCCAGTGTAAACCCTGACCTTCTAATTAAAAAAGAATATCAAAAGTTCTGGGGGTACTCCCCTTATTTTTTTTACTTTCCGCTCTGAATGATTTGTCGATAAGCTGCTCAGTAAGAACTATGAAAATAAAAATAATTCTAATTGTTAAAGTGTAACTAATAAAGAATGTGGTAAAATAGCTTCGTAGAGGTGCCATATCCTTATTAAAAGTGCAATTCAATTAAACCTAACAATGATAGAAGCAGAAAATAGAAAAGACAATAGTAATTAAATAATTACAGAAACTATCCTGATGATTAATTGATAAATTAACACAAAACGTCGCAACTACCAATAACTGTGACAATGCTTATTCCATTACTGAGACAAGGTGCATAAAAAAATAAAACAAAAAGTCTTACCATTCGCTGCATACGCACAATGATCGTAATTAGAGGCCTCGGTCAAAGACAATCGAAAACGAAAGGAAGCGGCCGCGGATGTGACGTCATACGAGTCATGATGGACGACGGACGTAACCGAGGTAACCGCTTACACCTGATTGTCACTTCCGAAAATGTTAGTTGAGTTCTTAATGTGTGACTAAACGAAGTATAAAGAGAGAATAACATTATTGTTGGGTTTTAGTATATGATAGAAGAGACGGACAAGGTCCAACTACGAAAATCATTTGAAGAGATCCTCAAACTGACATTCTCAATCAAACCTACAAAAGCCACTTTTGGTTAACGTCTGTAGTTTGATCAGCGCTGTGAACACCTAGGCGCTCTTTAAACCATGCAACTCTCCATACAACGAATTTAGGAAAATCAAAACATAATTAATATAATAAGCTTCGCTCATTTCATGGTGCTGCGCGCATTACACTTGAACAATGGGAGTAGTGGCCGGTCGATGACATTCTACGCGTTTGGTATGTCCAATGGATTATCAGTTATGTGTCGCGGACTTTAGAACTGTGAAGTTTGTGAGGACCACTTCATTACTTGTTTGGGCATGTTGCTTCCCGTTGTTAGGTTGGTCATGGTTTGCTTCCAACAAGATTTCGATATGCTCAGGATGAAGCTTATTAAAGAATATTAATATCATAGTGTTTTATGTCTAGCAAAATTATGTGCTTGCAGAATTTAAAGGTGTATGTAGGTTCCCATTATTCAAATGGAAATTTATGCGTATGCCTAGAAACGAATTATGAACATTTTGCAATAGCGCAAGAGGTGTAAAAATGGATCGAGCGTATCCTGCTGGACGATATCATACTCACATGAATTGAACAGAAAATTCATAATTATACCGTATTGTGTAAGAAATAATTACAAACAACAATCCAAGTTGCAATATCCATTTGTAGAATCTGATCATCTTCCAACAGTCTTGCAGCAACGCAACCTCTGAACAAATCGCAGTGTGCACAGGTGTAAAGTATGCATGTTTTGCAAACAATGCCCCGATGAGTGCTGAAGGCTACAAGGTCACAGAGTGACTGATACGATGTGTGCTCTTATGAAACGAATATAGCATACAGTCGTCTTTAACATAATATTGTGTGACTTTGAGAATGGTTAGATAGACGATTTGTGATTCGAATGGAATATTCTCAGCATAGAAGCTAATTGTGTTAAGCCATATGTAATGTAGACTACAATCATAGAAAACAATTGTTTCTTTCTGTTGACATCTCTTTTTAAAATTCAGGTGATTTAATTTTTAATAAAATAGCATGAAATTCGGGTCTAAAGCTAATAAAAACTCTTTGTTGTTATTTTACTTAAAGAGACATCATAGCATATGTCAGTAATTTCACGTTAGTAATTACTGACAAAGTAAAAACAAGTAAAAGTTATTAACGCATTGTTTTATTATGACTGTGGGCCTGTATCCTCAAAAACTACATTTCTCAGATTAAATATGTTATTTTTATAATTATCATACAAACATTCAACGACAAGCCTCGTTACCTATTTTCCCCGCAATTGACATACGCATGACGTCACTGAGAGCAAACACATATTATAAAACAAATTAACAATTATTTACACTTTATTTCACGGTCCTCGAACGTGGCGTCACAGAAATAGGAACAAACATTTAATTAGTTAATGATAAGCTGAATAATTATAATGTGGGTGTGACAACTACCGCTTAATGCTGTCTATGTATCGCATTACATTAGCAGGCACCTTTTAATTAGGAAATAACGGGTTACTAGGATTTGCGTCATGTTTAGTAAGTAGAAAGGTACTTAGTAGAATCATTGCCATTGGCTCTACTACTTTTATTTCTGTCTGGGTCTGATTGGTCTAAAATGCAATAAAACACACTCAATTTTATCAACTGTCAATCACACCTAATGTGCATCTTTGTTTCTCTTTTATTCAACCAATATTTTCAGCTGCCATGAGATTTAAATCCAGATTCACTGTTAATTGATTGATCGATTCTTGCTCTTTAAAAACTTGTCTGACAATCGAACTGCACCAGCTGGGCTTATACATATAAAACAAACTATTACACGCCGTGCGGTGCACCAACAGGAACAAAGCAATAAAGTTGGAATGGTAATAGATTAAATAATAATTGTTGCACTCATTCCTGCGGCGTACTAAACCTAGATATCCTTGCGCTACCAAACAGTGTAGGGTTACACAGTGTGATGAAATCGGTGAAATATATTCGTGTTGTTCTCAATATATAGCAGAACAGTGTCCACAAAATGTTCTAATATAGCCTTGTTAAACTAAAGGTTTAGGCCTCGCCTCTTGTGCACGAGGTAGTGGGTTCAAATATGGGCAAGTACCAATGTGAGTTTTTCAATTCATATGTACTTTCTAAGTTTATCTTGGACAACACTGACATCGGTGAAGGAAAACATCGTGAGGAATCCTGGACTTATATTATTATTATTAATATAAGTCTGAAATCGCCAACCCGTCTTGAGCAAGCGTGGTGATTAATGCTCATGCCTTCTCTGTATGAGAAGAGGCCTTTGCCCTGCAGTGGTACAGTAATAGGCTGGTACTAAAAGTAATCAATTCGTAAATTCTGGAATATATTCAAAAGCAATAACGCCCTTTCTTTGTTTACAGCTCCTTCAAAACCTGGGCAAGGTAGACCGGACCCTCGACGACATATTCGAAGAACACCTGCAGAACTTCAACAGGCAACACCAGCAGGCCACCAGGCTTCAGAAGGAGTTCAACAACTACATAAGATGCATACGAGGTAAGAATATTTCATTAATTGCCAAGCAGTCAGCTTTCATTAGGACATATCCGGTTGCCCTACAATTATTTAGTTCTCTTAACCAGGCAGATTCGGTCCATCCTTTGTGTTTCCCTCATCCCCCGTGGTCGTTATCAGCGTTCATCAATGCATTAAAATTTGTAATCCTTACGTATTTCTCCGCGAATTTTAAATCAGATTTCGGTACGCCTTTCGTTCTATTTGGGGCGATCAAAAACACCAATCACGAGATCGTCACAACTCACGCTAGAAAAGATTTTAAAATTGCGCACACGTGCGAAACTGTACCGCCAGTTTTCTCATAATACTTAGTAGCTAGTTTGACCTAACAGTAGCCGTAAAGGCAGGACGTGGCTGATCATTTCATCTCCACATCCTTTATGCTATTGTGTGGACACAAAGACCCAGCGTTTCAAAGTACTCTTCCTGGTCATACTACAGTTATAGACTTTCGCTAAATTGCGGCCATTTGATCTAAGGAATGACGAATAACTAACATTCGGATGTGCAGAGATTCTTGAACTTCTTCTGGATGTTTGCCAAATGTGTGCACACACTGCTACGACAAATAGTTCGCTTGTAATTAGGTCTAGTGTAGTGCAAAAAACTAAATGACTTATGTTGCAAAAATGCTCAAAAGCACCGGTATTCTACATTTATTTTTAGTGAGGACAAGGTGATAATCATAAACCGAAAGAAGTCTACTACTAAACAATGACCATCCCCTAGCACTGCCATTACGTCTGGACTTCGTACGTTCTTAACGGTTCTCGCTTTAAAATTATTTTAAACCAAAATACTTAATTTTCTTCTATCCTGCCCAGCGGTGCAAACAGCATCCAAGACGTTGATGGAGGCCATCACGGAAGTATACGAGAGCGGGTGGTCTGGCCACGACCTGCTGTACGTCCAGGCGCAGAACTTGGAGATGCTGTGGCAGGACTTCTCGCACAAACTCGGCGACCAAGTGCTCATACCACTTAATACGTACACCAACCAGTTTCCTGAAGTCAGGGTGAGTTTTGATCGTGATGATTAATTTAGTGCGATATAGCAGTTTCGCAGGATATGAACAGCTGATCTTCGAGATCTTGGTATATTTAATAGAGTCACCGAATTAATAAATAATCTATCCTTTATACTTGCTGAATAGGATGAAAAAGGATACCGCAATCACCACCTGGAGAATCCTTCATGCTTTATGTCATCCATGCAGATCTATGACATCCTGTTGGTTTAACGTTGAAACTATTGATTACATCCAAGCCCATCAATTTCTAATAACATCATCAAATGATTTTGTGATGATCAGCTTGATAATGCAGCAAATCAAAGAAATCTAAATTAACCTCAGTTTTCTTCAAAAGATAATTAGGACATACATAAATAATGTGATTACGGACAATTTAAACGATTTGATGAATTCAAATTAATGTAGTTATTACCTATGGTTACTAATTGAGTCTAAACGGGGTTAATTAGACATGATATTTTTTAACCGCACTTCAAATATACAAGTGTCACTCTCGGCTACATTTAAAGGAAGTCGACACCAGTTTAAATAGGGAGCTAAAACAATTTTAGTACATATACATAACAATTATACCTAAATGCCTTTAATCTACATTGATTAAAGGCATTTAGGTATAATTGTAAAGTAGTAATTATGTTTTTACAGAAAAAGATCGAGAAACGTGGTCGCAAGTTGGTAGACTACGACGGTCAAAGGCACAGCTTCCAGAATCTGCAATCGAACGCAACGAAGAGACGGGACGATGTTAAGGTAGCTGCAATATTTCTTTATTTATAAACATCTCTTATTACTTGCAACAATAACGATATGCTTTTAAAATCTTTGCCATGGATTTGTTTCTGAATCTATTTATTGCGACATTCAAGTATCAGTAAGTGACATGTTTGTACTTATTATTATAGATAATGTTTGTAAAAACCCCGTCATCAGCATTATATTCTTGCAAAATGCTGATATACCCATACCGTATGGGATTCTATAAATGGTATGTTAAGACATCAAAACCACACGTTAGAAACGAAACAGGCTCTTCTATTTCTAAGATAAAGACGTCATCAGATTCCGTTACTAACTCAGCCAACCTATCTTCCAGGTGACCAAAGGCAGGGAACAACTAGAAGAAGCCAAGCGCACATACGAAGTCCTAAACTCTGAACTCCACGACGAACTGCCCGCACTCTACGACTCCCGCGTTCTATTCTACGTCAACAATCTGCAAACACTCTTCTCGGCCGAACAACTGTTCCATTTTGAAAGTCATAAGGTGAGAGACTTGGTACGAACATGCTTTTTCTTACTATCAATGTTTGTGTTTCCCTTAAATCCTAATTTAATCTTCTTCCTGTAATCATTTGTCATGGGGCTTAAATAGTGCCTTGTGGTAAGTAAATGTAAGAAACTCGGTGGAGTTTCTTACATTTACTTATACTAAAGATAAAGTTGTAGTTACTAAGAAACAATATAGCTTACAAATGTTCACTAATCTGCCAGTGCCTATTCCTGGGTGTATACATCCAATAACCCGTTTCGGCATCCAAACTAAACAATTTTAAGTGTCTACATGTGTGTGTCACTAGTCAATTGCCTAGCATAGTGTGGGAGGATTTTTTTTTCTTAAGTAGCGCAATAGACGTAGTTGCATCGCTCTGTAAGCTAACAAGAACTTGTAGCTGATGGTGAAAAATTGTTATCACCTCTGCTGCATCTTTGACTAACTTTGTTAAATGTCCCCACACGACTGGACTCAGGCCTTCTCTCTGTGAGAGGGAATGGGCCCAGTACGGATTTGTAGTTGCCACATACTCTGAATATTTTTTTTGTAGGACATGCTGTTTTCCTTTCTATGTCTTCCTTTAAAGTTTTAAGAGCTGTGTTTTACTTCACTAAAAAATCTTCCTTCTATGTCCTATACATAATACATATAATATTATAACTGTGGCGAACTTATTTGATTCCGAATGAAATTGTTATATTTAATAATTAATTGCATCATTATGTTATTATAATTCGCATAAATATTGAAATGATCACTCATTGTTATAATTATTGGGTCTTGTAGTATTTGACAATTCACTTTTTTATAATTGACAGTAGAGTTATTGATGATTATTTTTGTCTATTGTATATCCTTTTGGATTTTCCTTTATGGGGGTGTATAGAAGCTTAATACTTTGTTTTTATTATAAAATATTTTAGCTATGTAATGAATGAATGAATAACTCCTCATTTCCCATTCCAGGTATTTGGTGAACTGGAAGCGATAACGGACAAGCTAGCCACGGACTGTCAACGCGGCTCGTACTCAAGCAAGAAAGCCAACAACTTAAGCATCAACATGAACAACATATCCCCGGCCTCTTCGCCCAACGCTACCCTCAACACGCACAACGGAAAGCCTGCTTCACCCACCGATACTGTCCAGAGTGAGTTGGGGTCATTTGGCTGTGGGTATCGGGAAAATAGGGATAATGGAAATTGAGATTTGATTTGGTTGTTACTGTCTGTATGACATTGAGCGTATAGTGAATTACATTTAGACGATCGAGGGATCGATATTCTTGTTGAGATAATAGGCTTTTTGTAGGTACTCTTATCAATAAAATGCTTGTCTTCTGTCGCAATAGTGTAGAGTCCTTAAAAATTCTGGTTGGTCCTATAGTTAGATTATTAAAAAAAACTGGATACGTATTTTTTCTTTTGTCACTTAACCAAAAATGACGACGATATAGTAAATTGAAATTTCGCGTGACATCACGCCGTCTTACACTTCTTACGTAAAAGTGTCGTCACAAGCCCCTTCTCCTGACTTTAATGTGCTATATCTTTGTCACTTTTTAATGATTTGAGTAAGAAAAAAATGCGTGTCCAATATTTCTTGGTAATCTAACTGACAAATAGACTTATTATATTTTTACCTAGGACAAAATTTGGAGAAAAGAAAATTGAAAGCCGTCAAAAAACGTATAGGTAACTCAAAATATAAAAAAAATAACCACAGACAAAAATAGAATAATACATAAATAGTTGCCAGCCAGTAAACTGATGCATTAAGAATTAAAAAAAAAGTAGTGAAAGTAACCTGTGGGGTGTCATTTTGTAATTTTCGGGGATTTTTGGGTGTTATGGTATTCTAAATGCAGACAGTACAACTGAAATGAAACAAAAGTTTTATTATTTCAAAATTTAGCAAACGAGATCAAAATTATTTTCATGTTTATAGCCTCAATACTGTGTTTTTGCTTTTGTGTTGTGTTCAAGTAAATAATTGGTTTGAAATGTTTTCGAGTGATTTAGCTTTCTAAAAATATTCTTACTGTGTAACATTTTTTGCTGTTGGCATTTGCGTATTCTAATCGATTGGGAAATGACTAAGTTACGTTTTCGAAGCAGACTTCTCTCAGAGTAATATTTAAGAAAGATACAAGTTTCTTTTTCTATCGTATATTTTTCAAAATTAGACTTAACTGGACAATATTGAAAATGTATGCTAATTTATAGTCATACTTCATGATAAAAGCTTCGTTGGTCACGTTCGTCATCTCCCTCCGCCGGCATTAACCCGAGCCCCGCATGTGTAGCGCCCCCCTCCCCCGCGCTCAACGGCGCGGCCCCGCCCCCCGCGCCCGCCGAGCCCCGCGCCGCGTCCCGCACGGAGTCCCGCAGCGAGTCCCGGGCCGAGTCCCGCGCCGAGTCCCGCGCCGAGTCCCGCGCCGAGCCCCGCGCCGAGCCCCGCGCGCCGGAGCCGGCTGCGCCCGCGCCGCCCACGCCGCCCGCCAAGCGGGAGGAGAAGGCTCCCGCGTCCCCCGCCACCGTCACCAACAACAACGTAGAAAAGGAAATAACCGACAAGAAGGTCGAGGAACTGTACGACATACCTGTTGGTGAGTATGGCGCCCTGGTACTTCTAGCCGCACCGCATCGGACGGACTGTGACAGCGATACAGCGGCACTGCTGTTTTCTTCGAACTTCGCACGGGTTATGGTGTCCTAGTACTTTTAATATTTAGGTGGTGAATCTTCGAGGTCTTCAAGTTTTGGTCCTGTTAATATCAGTCTCTCTACACCTGTTTCTTAAAACTTCGCACGGTTTATGGAGTCCTAGTACATTTATTCTGTAGGCGATGAATCTTCAAGATTGTAATCATGTTGGTGAGTATAGAAGGAAGAACATATCAGATAGATGGTACTAATTTTAATGTCGTGGTAGATAGACGCATGGCTACAGCTATTTTGAATAGCAACTCAAATCTAAACAATGCAAAATTTGATTTTTATGCAATCACTTTAACTTCTAATAAATAAATAAAAATGTGCAGTAAAACCCCCCACTGTATTTAAAAAAAAGAACAGTCACTATGCCACAGCATTATTCATTTAAAAGATCAATTTATCCATTAGCCACAGATAAATTATATTTAGTACAGCAACACTACCGACCATTTATTTGTTTAGCATATTGCAAACACCTGTACATACACTGTTTATGCCATGTACCAGTAGACAAATAGAAAGTCACAATTCTCTCAGGATCGCCAGTACCGCCGGAGAAGTCAAATAATAACACGGAGGAAAAGAGACAAGTAGATGTAGAACCAAAGGACGAGAAAGGGAAGGAGAATGACAGTGAGAACAAGAACGACGAGGTTTACGACATACCGATAGGTAAGTGATGGTCTGGGCAGAAAGTAAACGAAGATGTTGAATACAAAAAAATGGTTCTTTCGTTTATATTTTCAAAATAAGCTTGCAGATCTGGTGTACGGGGTGTAAAAAGATTCATCACTAGGCCGTCATTTGCGCATTTCGTTCAAGTAACTCTGTAACAAAATAATGACTGAAAAACAACTTAATTTTAGGAAAAAAACTTTAACTATAACATGCAAATAACAATGTGCTTATGGGTCCATGCAAAACGGTACAGGCCCTATTTAAAATTAAGTTATAAAGTCGAAAACTTGTTTTCATTAAAAAAGGCGTTATAGAAAGTGGAAAGTTTGACCTTCAAAAGGTTCCCAGGTGCAAAAAAATAATGAGGGAAGGAGTTAGTGACTCTCGGCTTCGTTAGCGTCTTTTTACACCCGTCATAAAGGCCTGTTCACACAATATCATTAACTGGCATATTTCAAACCAATATTCCACACGAAACAAATGTTAATACAAAAATATTATGTTACTGAAATGACATTGAAAACACTCATTTGAACAACATTGTAGATAATTGTGTTACTTTTAAGTGCTACATTTGCATGTTCATTGGTTGCCTTTATAAAATAAATTGTAAAATAAATGAAGTAATTCAAGATTTAAATTCATGGCTAGTGTGAATAGGTCTTCCCAGCACTTAGTAAATAACGCTCATCGGTGGGGGACCTAACATATCATGGCTTATATCGTAAGTTAAACAGTAACACAAACACATATTATCTTAATATATATAAATTACGTGTCACGTTGTTTGTCCGCTATAGACTCCCTAAACTACTGAACCAATTTTAATAAAATTTTGCACACAGTGTGTGTTTTGGTCAAACTTAAAAGATAGGACATTATATATTTCGATTATTGACCTCAATATTTTTTTAAATTGCAAATTAAATATGTTTCTATAATAAGCTCCATACATTTCTAACACATGGCAGTGTAACTTAACTTCTGAGGCGGTACGAAGTTCACCGGGACATCTAGTAATACTTATAAAATATAAGGAGTGAATGCGGAGGGTTATAAGTGTGGATGAGAACCAAATAAACGATGTGTGGATTGTGTGGAAGATGATATGGCTAGGAAGGAGGTGACATCATCATACTCCTGCCCTTATCCCAATTTATGTGGGGTCACCGCAGCATGTCTTCTTCTCCCATACATTTATATTTGCCGTCCTCACAATAGTCACCTCCTTTCTAGCCATATCGTATATTGAAAATATTGTGTCTTAATTTATATATCGTCGTTTTTTTTTGTTTAACTAGACATTATTTTGGTATGTATTATCCTAATGCTATATTGTATTTATATTCACTCTATAGGTTTACCGGATGATATGCGTATGTAAATATTTTATGATGTGTATGGCTTTTACTTTTAATTTGTGTGCCAACGATTTCGCTTTTTAGGTGTTTTACGCGTGTATTTTCTAACCATTAACACTGCTTTTTTGGTATTTTAAGTTGTATGTATGTATTAGTTATGTTTACCGTAGGAAAGCATCATGTTTTTTTTTTATACAAACCACGTCTTTACATACATAAACAACAACATAATATACAGAAAGCTTCAGTGGAAAACAAAATGAAGAAAAATATGTTTCTTGGTTGACTTATATTTTGTTCAGGCTTTGTATAAACTGTTAAACATAGGACACCTGAACACAAACTTGGAAGAAGGAGGTTTTATTTTACAGGTATACTTAAAATAGACCTTTACAATGTATTTTTGCGTAAGAAATAAATCTTATAACATCATCTAACTAAGTCCAGATCAAATACTCACCGTTTTCTAAAAGGCTGATAAATTTGATCAGTGAATCTTGTATTATCTGTTGTATGCGTAGTGACAGCCCGCGGAATTCAATTTTTTTTTATTTTTTGCAATTTGCAGGTCAGTGCGTGTTGATGAAAAAGTTATTCGCGACCGTAACAAACATAGGTACATATATATATTTATCGAAATATAAACATTAAAATATGGTGATTTACAAGCCTCTTAATTCGAATTGGGCTCAAATGTCATGATTTCACGAAATAGTCATCGCATGATTTTAAACTTCAAAAGACTTATTTATGATTTTAATTATTAATACTTAGTAAAATACGAATTTTATAACAGTCGCGAATAACTTTTTTAATAACTTACAATCTAATATTGAGCTGGAAATTGCAAAAAAAAACATTAAAATATTGAATTTCGCGCCACTACACATTAACCTTAAACACAAAAATAAATACCAACCATAGGTAAAATAGATAATACAGATTAAATAGAAGAATAAAAAACAATTGAGAATTACACCACAGACTTATCTGGCCCGGTTGCAGAGCGTCGCTACATTGACTGTCAGACTTAGTAAATTTTCATTCTGTCATCGTTAGGTCCATTTTTAGCCATCAGGTAAGACGTGACAGGTCAGACAAGTTGTTCCCACAGTAAACTCTTCAAAGTAACCCCCAAACAAGTCCCCTGGCCCCCCCTCACCGGCCGCTCACTCCGCAGGGGCCACGCTGGCCGGCCTGCCGCCGGGCACGCTGTACCGCGTGCGCGCCACGTACCGCTACACGCGCGAGGACTCCGACGAGCTCAGCTTCGACGTAGGCGAGATCATCCGCGTCGTTGAGTACGACGATCCAGATGAACAGGTAGTTAGTACCCATTTGATGACTCTTTTTTAAATTAAGAACGAGTTGGCAGACTGAAAAAACGGTACACCATGGTTGGATGACTTGGACGTCTTGCTTAGAACTAGAACACCCTGAACGCAATCGTACGCGTAGTAGCCTAGAAGTACGCGGCGTAATAGACTATGCCTAGCAGTGAGACAGTGCAGAACAACTTAAGCCTGTTTGACATGTGTGACTTAATTTTTTACAAATGACAGTCAGAAGTACATTTGGCAAAAAAGAATAGTATGCGGGATTTACGTAATATTTAGTTTTGTATTAATTTACTTATTAAAATAGCAAGCAAACATACCCCATCTAAAACATAACCATCTCTAATTGCAGGAGGAAGGCTGGCTGATGGGCATCAAAGAATCAACCAATGAAAAGGGAATGTTCCCCGCGAACTTCACGCGACCAATATGAAGTGCAGAGAGTCCCCCCTCCATGCCCCGTGAGACCCGACAGGCCCCCATGAGTGTTGTGACCTAACTCATAGTGTAGGTAACAACCGATTTTTACTACGAACTTTCTGCTACAGTATAATTTTGATTTAACAATCATTATTTTTTCGTTTACGATTCAAAAAATTATGTTATGTATAACTTAGTATTGTTGTTGAATGTTAATAGATTATACTATATTATTTATTATTTTTTTGTGTTGTATTTACAACGAATTATGATAAATCGTAACCATTTAACAGCATTTGTATATACAGTGTATGAGTAACTTTGTAACATCATTTAGTCACTGCTCGGTGTAGGGTTAATATTATTTAACTTATTGATTATTCCATGTCACATTTGCCGTAGGAAACACTGCTTTGAATGAAATCAGTTATTCTTTAAATGAGATTCTTACAAAACTTTCATAATAATTATTGCAGCGTGCGTAATTTGTTTTTATTTAAACCTTATGTGAAGGCTATAAGAGTCACGTGAAACTGGCGCGTGATTGAAGCAATAATGTACTTTGCGATATTCACCGTGTGTGGAATATGAGAACAAGCGTGTTTCCTACTCCTCGATTCTTCTTCAATATTTATGACAATAATCTTCCAACGATTATTCAATTGTATAATAATTAAAATCGAAATTGCTCATGTGTAACAAATTAATATTTTACATTATAAAGTGACCTTAAATTTTTATTAAATATTTTAAAATTATTGACGAACAATTCGAATAGGTATTTCATAATATCAAAATATGTATACAGTATTATTTATTATGAATCAGTTTTTATTCTTAATAATATCAATATTTCTGGTCCATGTTTCTTTCTTTTCTTCTTGTTTTGTGTTTACGAGTTTAAAAAATTAACGCTTTCCCAAAGCAAGCTAAAACAAAACAGCTGCTTTACAATTTCTATTAAATTATGAGATTTTACTATTAAGCCTTTGCAGCATTTATAAGCTGCTTTTATATCATCACTTCGCCTTCCAATCTCTTAAATATTACATTTCCGACGACGCATTTCATTTCAATGTTTGATTGCATTTTCAAAGCGATGTCTTACACATAATCATTACTATAAAAATATTAAGTTTTAATGTATATAAAATTGAATTTAGTTTCTTTTTTTGTTGAACCCATATTATCATATTGTTAATATACATAGGGACTAAATCAATCGAATATTATAGCTTTTGAATAAACAACTTTTTTCTGTTTAAGTAGGTTTATATTTTTTTGTTAAATTTAACTCTATTAGAATCAGATACTAACTATAAAATAGTGCTTATGAATAACATCAGAATGAAAGCTTTTCAACTGAAGATGTTTATGAATCAGAAACAAAGTTGATCGTTGCAACATATTTAACGATAAACGCTCAAATTTATAAAAAAAGTTAATGTCTCGAAAATTATAACATTCTAATGTGAATTACTTATTTATAAATATATTCAGGTTGAAAATAATATTGAAATTATAACAGACTTTATGTGCCCAGAACAAACATTGATATTAACGCCAGTGTCAAATGAGGTGCTTTGAAAGTGTAAATAATTTATATATTTTACATTTTAATCCCATATTTTTAGAATAAGACGGTTTGAATTGTGTTCCATTTTGAAAACCAACTTCCCAGAATGTTTCCTGTTGCCAACGTTATACATAATAGTTAGGCAACACTGACGATTAATATATTTTATCATTTAAACTTTTGTGAGAAAAGGGAACTCGTTAAGTCGTGCTCCTTGCGTGTGGAAATTATGAAAAATATGTACAAACCAGTTTTATTTAACAATGTTTATTATGGCGGGCCACTTTAACATACTCGTATTGCCAGCTATTTATAGCTGCTCAAAGAACGTAGCTCCGCCTTTTATCAATCATTAGAACAATCAAGTTTTTTACAAATTTTTGAACTTCCTTATCAGATTTTAATATCAATTTTAACGAACGACTGAAGTTTTTTGTAGGCAAGTGTTGAAATGTTGCGATTTGTGTAGGAGTACAATCCGACATGTTGAAAGTTGTGGCTTTATCGTCAGTGCCATGCAATGTCCATATGTAATGTTAATTTATAAGTTTGTTAGGACTTGTACAGTTTTTACAAGTGGAAAATAAAATATTTCGAAAAAAATGTGTTTTATTTTTACTTTGATCCCGAAAAAACCTGACTTCATAAGACGAGACACATGGTATGACAATTCATATACTTACACACAATACAAAACAGAAAATTGCGACTAATGCAAAGACTTTCAATAGTGTCGTGGAAGATCACCCAAAACTAATAACTTATATTACTTTCCCAACAGCTGGGTATTTTGGAATTATTAAAATATCATGTAGGTAATACTTAAACCAATAAAAACCGATTGAATATCAATCTATAGGGTATAGGTATCAACACATTTTTTTTCATTACAAAAATCCTTGTGTTCCAACCTGCTTACTTTTCTCTTTTACCGTGTGTACAAAATGGTTTCAGAAAACGTATGATGATTTCTGAATCCACTGAGCTTTTTGAATCATTTTGTACAAAGTTTTATGACGGAAAGAGGATACCACCTTCATTCCATACATGACGGTAAAGTTACGTCACTGTTAAGCCTCGCACATTTGGCGTTGATAAGTGAGTAAATACGATATTGTTCTAATGTATTTGTAATTTAAAAAAGTAAAACTTCCTTTAAGATATTTTACAAGATGCAGTGCGCCGAGTAAACGACGTGCGACCGTAATATATTTCACTATCTAACCTAGTCTACTAGGAATAATAAGGCCGTATATAACTCTCTCAAAATCTAAAGAAAGATCGAAAAAAATCGAGTGAAATCTCTTTAAACTAAACTGAAGACAAAAATATTTTTTTGGAACCAAACCTAATCTTACGTACTTAACAATTTCTGAACGAAAAGCAAACTGTCAGACGCGACACGTTTTACGCAAAACGTTGCTTGAGTTTTTCATGAAAATCAATAGCATGTTATTACAAACTGCAGAAAGGAACGTCATTGTATGATTGATTCATCATCTCAATTTTGGACTCTGTGAAAACTGCGGGAATTTTGTGTGAAAGAAAAACATGGTGTTTATTTCGAAATATGTGTTAATAATGTGCGGAAATATGAATAGAGTTTTCCGGTAGCCAACTAGCAATGTTGTTTGCGGACAAAGTAAGAAAACACGCAATAATAAGAACCGTACCTACGTAAAGTGGAATTATTGTCGTTTTCGGTGCACTTATTTCAAAATCTCTTTATTATTTGCAGGGACAAGTGCAATAAAAGCCTAGGAAATCTGTTAGGTAAGTAAACATTTAGAATGTATTCAAAAACTCGGGAAATCTCGTAAACACTGGCCACGGGCGGGTCTTTATTTTTATTTTTTTATTTTTTGTTGTTGTTTATGTTTACTTTTTTTATTAC
The DNA here is from genome assembly GCA_905147745.2 of Phlogophora meticulosa. Classification (NCBI taxonomy): domain Eukaryota; kingdom Metazoa; phylum Arthropoda; class Insecta; order Lepidoptera; family Noctuidae; genus Phlogophora; species Phlogophora meticulosa. The sequence continues at coordinate 1,462,812 of LR990523.1, forward strand.
TCACAGGGTATTCAGCCAATGATTTGCGAGTAAGCGAAATGGCAGAGAAGCAGTGTTCCATTTTTGTAAGTTCCTTTGTTTCTTTTCAAATCATGGGGTAAGTATGTAAGTAATTAATTTTCGAAATTGTAACACTAAAGTGATCTATCCATAAATTCTATCTATAAATAAAAAAAAGATCCTATCTATAAATTATATACCAAATAATTAAATTTAAAATACTTATCATAAATATCACTTAGCTTCGAGTCTAACTGGATGTAGGCGAATACCGGTCTCTTATGGTGGCAACTGCGACTGTCCTAGGACACTAGGTAATACAAAACCACTTAGTAGGACTGGTTTTCAGGGTTACCAGTTTCTGCTACTATCTGCAACAACTGTTAAACGTCACCAAATGATTGCCCTGACAAACGAGTTAATGTGCTTTCTGAGGCACAAATAGGTCTCGATAAGTAATGGACAGTCACCCATCCTCGGACCAATCTAAGCAAGGATTGCTAAAATTTCAATCAACTTCTCAAGATATCTCTTTAGTTTACATGAGTATAGAAAATCAAAACTAAGATCTACAACAATTAAATATGATAAAATATTTATATTGGTATGAGGAACAGGGAAGAATGGTTCTCATTCTCAAAGGTTCTCTGACTTGGCCGGTGTTGTATCTGGAATGGTTACTGTCAGGTTTCTTAATAATGCATGGAGTTTTGAGGTGGAGCAGTAAGTTGGATGCAGTTTGGTATAACTTTAAAGAGGCTTCTGGGCTAACTAGAGTTGCAGTACAGGAAAGCCATAAATGGGAAAAATCCTTGAGTAAAACTTTTCTACTTATTTCACTACCACATAAGCAATCTAAGCCAAGCTATTATATGTACTAGTGTGAGCAGTTATACCAACTCAAGACACTAGTTGAAGTGGCCCATTCAAACAAGTTGTTGGGTTTTAACGCCAAACTTTGTATCTGTGCTGTTGGTCTTTCATGTATTCAATGTGAAAGACTTAGTTTGCGTGAAGTTGCGTTTCTATGGATAGATCGGGCGCGGCTGCAGACTAAGACTTTGGGGAGAATTACAGTGAGGGGGGGGAGGCAGCTAAATACTTGACGAACAGAAATCACAAAAAAAACAAATGCAAGTATTCTATATTTTAGGTTTTTCAGTATCACGTGACGACGACGGATCACCATTGGGAAATATGTATATTATTTTCAAGTAATTTAGGAATATTGAGATTTGGAAACTATGTTGTCTTGATTTTGACCAAGTTGTTTCTTTTGGCGCCAAACAAATACATATTTCAAATAAATTTTAAATTAAAAAAATCGTAACAACTTGTTGCATGTTCTTATGTTGGTCAATCTTTCATAATTTTGGCTACTGTCATGAAGGTTAATATTTATTGCTGAATATAGTGTTGAAGAAACGTTTTAGTAATATGTATCACTGTTTATTATTTTATTACCGACGGTTTAAGCTGCACTCCTCTTTAAACTTTAACTACCTATGCCGAAAGCCACTCCTCCGTGCGCACAATTTCCTTAAAAAGGGATTGAAGTTTTCGCTTTCGTATTACATAGGGACCAGTAGCGAAACGTCGGTTTTCGTAAGTGGGAAGCTGACAAAATAAAACATAATCAGATGATTATGTTTTATTTTAAAAGCTAGGCAGATGCCTAGCCTTTTCCCAACTCTGTTGGGGTCGGCTTCCAGTCTCACCGGATGCAGCTGAATTCCAGTATTTTACATGGAGCGACTGCCTATCTGACCTCCACAACCCAGTTACCTGGCAACACGATACTCCTTGGTAAGATTGGTTGTCAGACTTTTAGGGTTTTGACTACCCCTCAAAGATCTACAAATGACAGCCGGGACCAACGGCTTAATGTGCTTTCCGAGGCACGGAGGAGTCTCGATATGTAGCGAACGGTCACCCATCCACATACTGACCTCGGCAAAGTATCGAAGTGGGAAGCTGACAAAAGAAAACATAATATTACTTAAAAATCGTATGAAATACTTAATCTTAGTTTTTGTTGTTAGAATGTTATGGTGATCAAATCTTTAGTGAGTCCATCTATATTATTTGGCATTAGTAGACACTAACCGACTGTGTGTTTTTTAACCCCCGACACAAAAACGACGCGGTGTTATAAGTTTCACGTGTCTGTTTGTGTGTCTATCTGAGGCATCGTAGCTCCCGAACGGATGCACCGATTTTGATTTTGATTATTTGTTTTGAAAAGTGAATTAGTTGGGTGTATTCTTAGCTTTGTTTGAAAATTGGTTCAGCCGTTCAAAAGTTATCCGTCATTTACTCTTTGCTGCTGGGTTTTTCGCAAGATAACGTGTCATAATTACGTATGTACGCACGTATTGTCGAATGAAGAGTGCCTACCACTAGGTACCTATTTGCAGTATAAAGAAATGAGATAAAAATTACATTTTAAATTCTCTAAAAAGCAAAAAATAAGCCTCGTAATCGCGTCGCGGAATCGCTAGGTAAATAAAATAAACTGCTGTAAACGTTGGCTGGTTTCTAAAGTCAATAGAGTTATTCCTCGTAAGCTTCAAAGGGAAGCCGGTAGGAATCGAGTTATATGGACGCTTCGCCACTGATAGAAAAAACACTAGGAAGTGGTGAAGGGTGGGCGTTTTGGGGGACTGTCTTATGTAAACGTCTTTGACGTTCAAAAAGTGCTGATTCTCAGCCTAATTTGAATAAATGAATTTTGATTTGATTTGATTTGATTTGATAGGGATATAGCTCTTTACCGTGATATAGTTATTGGAAAGCCGTCGATCGAGTAATGTAACTATCTTACTAGGCTAATCTAGTTTCTGACCAATACCGATGTGGCGCTCGCCGGCCGCTACCGCGCGGCACTGCTATCTTCGCTAGCTCGGCTCGCGCGTCAGTCACGGTTCTAACTTAGCCTACTCAGCCGGGGTGCTCTAAGTTATCACGACTGATTTCATAACGTTACTTCAATAAATAAAATTTGTTTTTTTACCTAAGAATAAAAAAATGACTAGTCTAGTACATGACATCAGCCTGTATCCCCCAAAGGTTGTGGCAGAGATAAACTTTTAGTACACTCACATTTTGCCAGGGCGGTGAGCCTACTGGAACTATATGCACTATATCGTGCTTGATATGGAGGAAAGTGGAAATCATGTATTGAATATTTTTCTAACTCCTCCGCTGTTCTTTTCTGACTAATTTCATAGCGGGATCCAAGGCAGTTATATCCTTTTTCCGGGACTCGGACTTCATTGTCTCGACGCTTTTCTGGTGGTCGCCACTTATGATTTTGGTTTTCAGGAGTTGCAGTGATTTGGGAACGGTGTGGTGAGCTTGTTCCAAAAATATATATTACCGGGCACTAGGACAAACAAAGAATTCGTCTACCAATATAGTTATACTACTAGATCGTGCTCGTATCATAGTTATATTCCTAGTAAGACAGTTATGAACCGCTTTTATATACATAACTATATTACGGAAGCTAATTCATATACTTAGTACTCATTAACTTCTTATTACTAATTGGCTGTCCCTGATTTAATGGTTGCATAGGAAATATCAGTCAAAAAATCTTTTATAGATAGCTCCCTAAGTAGTCCTTCCATCCTAACCCTTTCCCAACTAAGTTAATGTCGGCTTCCAGTCTATCTGTATTCAGCAGATTACCAATATTTTACATGGAGTGACTACCTGAACTCCATAACCTGGTTACTGGTTAACACGATACCCCTTCGGTCAGACTTTCTGGCTTCTGACAACCGGTAACGTCTGTTAAAGATGTACGAAAGACAGCCGGGGCCAACGGCGATGCGCGGAGGAGTCTCAGTGTGTAATGGGTGGTCACCTATCCAAGGACAGCCCTCAGCAAACATAGCTTAATGTTCGATCAACCCGTGCGGCTGTTATCATTAATGAGTTGCATGTCCACCAACGGTATCTCTAGTAAACAAAAATTGCTTACCTTCGATCACAGATGAGGGAAAGAGGTTTCTCTGTTCTGTGCCCTCGATTTTAGGCAGTTATAGCCATGGCTCAGATCTTGAGCACTGGATGCACTAGTGTTGGTAAATTCGCGCATAAGCACTTATTCTAACATTGAATACTGCGCAACTCAAAGTCAGGTCTCAAGTTCCGTGCCGAATGTATCAATTTTGAATGTAGGTACATATTACAAGGTTCAGGGGAGATCTCTTAACCGTCTCCTCAGGGATGTGTCCTAACAGGCGTTGCACAGGGGGGTCCCGGAGTGGTCTCTTAAGAGGTAACGGGGCCCCTTCCATGTGCTAATGGTGATCACCGCGGTGGTTTTAGGTAAGAATCCCACACTCCCTGGTCTTTTGCCCAAAAGTCCAGGCGCCTTTTGAAGGTTTCCCCCTGTTAACAAAAAAAAATGGTACTAACTACAAATGCTAAATGCAATCAAAAGAAAAATTGACAGGCACTTCGAAAGCTAATGGGGAAATCTTATAAAGAAAATAAACCATCGGCCGATAAAAATTGACCCCCAATGTGGTCACGGCCTAACCTGTCGCAAACGCTTAGAAAGCACTATGTTTACTTTACTAACGCTACCTTATTCTATTACCCGAGCCTCCCAGCCATATACCTACCTATGTACCTACCCTATGTAGTCCTCATACGTTATGTAATGCAAAGTGCACTAGACACCCAGTAACATGACGTAATATGACGTTAATTAGCAATTTCAGCGGCGACCCGTAAACCCTAGGTAAAGCCGGGCTGATGACCTGTCATTGTGTATTGTGTCAGAAATACGTGTGTCGTGAATCTCATAACCTGAATACAGATGAAGTAAATTTAGGCAAAGATACGACGATTTGCGTGAACGAGAAATTGAGAACAATGAGTAGGTATTCTGTAAAAATCTTTTATTCAGGCTATACTTTGAGTTGTGTGTTGTGAGCATGAGGTCACATGTGTTCGATTTCCGGTTTGGGAATTGTTATTTTTTTCATGGGGATTTTTTCAGTAACCACCCTGAGTCTGGATTGTGCCCTATGAGTGGCAAACGGCTCACCCACTATTATACCGGCCTATTATTACCTTTTATGTTCAGGGAATACAGTGGCTAATTGAAAAAGGCACGGGTTGATCAAAGGTTAAGCTACGCTTACTGAGGTCAGTCTGTGGATAGGTGACCGTTCATTACATATCGAGACTCCTCCGTGCCTCGGAAAACACGTTAAGCCGTTGGTCCCGGCTGTCATTTGTAGATCTTTGACAGTCGTTACGGGTAGTCAGAAGCACGAAAGTCCAAAACCAAATACTGGTATTCAGCTGCAACCGGTTAGGCTGGAAGCCGACTCCGACATAGTTGGGAAAAGACTTTGCTAATGATTTGGGGACAGGCGTGGTGCAATGTGGTAAAAACCCAGCTGAAAACAAATTGAGGAGGCTGTGGTGCAAATATTATGTATCATTTTCTAACCTTCACTGTGACGTCGGTTCCAATATACCTAATTATATCGGTAAACTCTGACCTTTACATCTCAAATATGGCGAACGAATATAGGGCAAAATTCAGAGTATCTAGGTTAGCTACTCAACCTAGTATTATTTGAGGAGCTTGGATTCGAAGCCTCTGACTGCCTAACATACCGAGGGCAAACTGACTGCCTCGTTGGTCTAGTGCTCGTCAACGCGACTGCTAAACATGAGATCCTGGGTTCGTTTCCCGAGCTGAGCAATGTGTTATTAAGATTTTTCATTAGAAATTTCTCAGTAGCAGCCCGGAGTCTGGATGTGGGCCTGGTTAATGGCAATAGGCTCACCCCCTATTACATGGGACTTAGAAACATAACTGGTGAAATAAGGGTGCACTGTAGGTACATATCTGTCCAACCTTTCGGGAAATTCAGGTGCTATATTATGTGTTGGATTCGAAAGATGCATTTGCTATAAATTTCGTATGGAGCATGCGCTTCAACTACGAAACGATTTCGTTTTTTCATACTTAGATGGGTACTATCACGAAGCAGTATACTTATTTAGCTAGGTAGAGGTAGGTACTATTTTTTTCCTGTCACACTGCAGGCCTTTATTCATACAGAGACTAGGCACTACAATTGATCACCCACCTCGCTTGCTCAAGGCGGGTTGGCGATTTCAAACTTTATTCATTATAAGTTCAGGTTGCCTCCCGATGGTTTCCGTCACTGATGTCAGTCATGCGTAAGATACACTTAGAAAGTACAAAGTATTACTGTATTTAAAAAAGTCATATTACATTTGCCTGGATTTGAACTCACAACCTCGTACCACTGGTCTATCCCAAAATAAAAAACTGAAATCATAAAAGAAAATTAAATTATTTGTCCTAAACCAGTTGCTCCGTGTAAATTCGTCGCTCAAAGTCCTAAATGTCAAGCAAAATATCAGCAGTATCTTACGAGTCTTTACGTTGTACACCCCTGTGTCAACCCTCTATCTGCGTACCAGGTGTGAAGAGACGTTACCATGCCTCGGTACGTTGCACTCTTCAAATTGCTCCTTTACGCCTAGCCGCAGACTAGACGTGCTGAATCCTATCATTGTGGTCTTTACTGTGGGGAGAGAGGTATTATAGGGTCTGTGAACTTTCAAATGTGGATTGTTCATTTTCTTTGTCCGACAATATTCCCCAGCTCACACTCTCCGACAGGACAGTATATTATTTTGCTGGAATTTAAATCTGTATGTTTTTAATCGTCCTTATTAATTAAAGTTACAATATAAAAAGTAAAAAAGGTGGACTTAATGCCTATTAGTAAAAGAGAGATGTACTCCTACCTACCTATAGTACACCCCCATTTCGCAATTAATGTTTAAACCCCGTGTAAGTAGTTGTGGGCGAGTCTCTTGCCATCAACTGGGCTCGAATATTGACTTCGGGCTGCTACCAAGTAAATAGTTATATATTGTGTTATGAATAAAAAGAGTACACCACCTGCATATATGTTACCATCTATCGTATATACTCTATCAAAACCATCCAAAGGTTGCTTTAATTACTTACACAAGTAGATACGAGTACATTGTAAGTACATAAACTCCCATGTTTCATAAATAAATTAAATTCATTCAACTGTGACGTAATTTGAATAAAATATCGTTCTTCCGGGTTCAAATGTGTCCACCAAGAACTTCTAATAAAAGAAATGTATTTATGTCGTAACTAAACTCAACATATTATTATGCTTATTATTTTGACGGCACGGTTGGCGCAGTGGCTGACGATCGACTGCTGCGCTGCGTGTCGTGGGTTCGATTCCGGCACGAAACAAATATTTGTATGTCCTACAGGCAATTGTTCCGGGTCTGGCTGTTTGTGTATGTGAGTTTTGAATGTTTGTAAGCCACGATACAGGAGAAATTCCTGGTGTGGGGCAACGTTATTTTAAAAAAGACAAATAAACAAACTTATGTAATCCATACTAAAATTCTAAAGCGAGCGAAAGAGCGAGTAATTATAGGATATATTTTATTTCCAAAACTACCCTTTAAAGGGGATGGAGGGGATATTAAAGTTAGCAAGAAAAAGTGCGATATTCACGCGGACGAAGTCGCTGGCGAAGTGCTAGTTAATTATACTGATGCACTTGATCATTAACTAAGACAAGCTATTTCTATAAAAACGTCCCACACTGGGAATTTGAACTATATCGTGGGTGCGTTTACAAACATTGAGACTCACATATACAAACGCCAGACCCGGAACAACTACCTGTAGGCCATAGAGATACATATTTGTTCCGTGCGAAAATCAAACTCAAGACACACAGCGCAGCAGTCAATCGCTCAGCTACTGCGCTAATCGTGCCGTCAAAGTATTCCTCATAAAATGGTAATTACTAAAATTACTCCTCTTCATTTTCAGTTTTCACACAAAATATCCATAAACGCTCTTGTTGTTCAAGTAAATAAAGACAGCTATATGGCTCGATAGAAAATTAAGCTACGCTTACCGAAGTAGGTCAGTAGATGCATGACCATCCATTTGGTACATACCGAAACCCCTCCGTCCCTCGGAAAGCACATCCCGGCTACCTTCGTAGGTCTTTGACAGTAGTTACGGGTAGTCAGAAGCCCAAAGGTCTGACAACCACTTACCAAAGTCTATCATGTTAGCCAGTAACTAGGTTATGGAGACAAACTATGTATTCGCTCCATGTAAAATACGGGCATATAGGTGCGTTCGGTTAGACAGGAAGCCGAACCTAACATAGTTAAGAAAAGGCTAGTCAGACGATGGCACTTAATATCCATAATTTTCTGCGCAAAGTGTTCCGAGGTTGCCTCACTGCCTCAATACTCGAGTTGTTGCACAATTTGGCAAAGTCGAGTATCGAGCAGAGATCTAGAATACATAAACATCTAAAACTCAGCCGAAACAACTCGGCTCAATTTGTGCAATATATGCTTTTATGACAAACAGTCCGTTTTTATTTTGAAGCATAAGTTGTGAATTCATTTTCAACTAAAATCCTTTGTTGTATGTTATATACATAATATACAGGGTGGGCAAATAACAGGTACATACACTTTATATCTATACACACTCTATACTAAAAAAAGCTAAGTATTTTTCTAAAACATAAAACATGGTATTTAGGGCCGGCAATTGAGTATTGAAATTAGACAAATCTCCACCTCTACCAGCATGGCAGATGAGACTCTTTTCATTGCGTTTTTCATGACATTTTCACTCATTTACGTTATTACGCTGACCGTGTCTCGGATAACTTGTTTTATTTGTTAAAGGTTCATTGGCCTGTTAGTATAGAGACACGTCCATTTAGATAGCCCCACAGAAAAAAGTCAGGAGCCGTACAATCCATGGATCTTGGGGGCCAATCAATGTCACCGTTTCTGGAAATTCATCGGCCCGGAAACGTTATTTTCAATGTTTACATAACACTACAGAAATCACGACGCCGTCCATGGTCTCGCTCTCTCTCATTTCTTGAGTTATTAACCTTATATGGAAACAAACCAAGGTCTCTCTTCAGAATTGTCCGTTGAGAATCTTAATTTCGAGTTTCTGAGAACCTTGCCGGTAGACAATGTGTTTTCATCGGCTACACTTTGACGAAAATTTTCAATATTCTGCACACTACGAGCCCTTCAGACAAGATGAGGAGCTGCTTTATCATTTGAGCAGCATGGCAGTGTAAAAACACTGCCAAGCTGCTAAATTTCACTTTAACTTTTTCCAATGTATGGTGTAGCCGCGAAGCTAAGTGATTTCCACCAAAAATTAACTGCAATTTTCTTTCGAGTTTCCACAATACATGTTTGGATTAAATATAATGTTTTAATAATTAAAACACGTTGTTCAGCCGTGAAACGCTGCATATCGAATTTGCCGTATCTACACACAATATTTATCATGAAACAACTGTCATAGTTGGCGACACCCGTTGTTAATAGTACCTATAACGTAATGCTGACACTTCACATCGCCATTCGTGTTCGCGTATTTGTCTTATTCGCCCAAATACGACGGTGTGAAGTGGCTCTATTCGTCTATATTTGCATATTCTCACGAACAAGACGAATACACGAACACCCGTATCCTCCTACTTTCGGTTTTCGGTTTTTTGCAACATACCAAAGGATTGCGAATATGTTCGTTTGGTTGTTCTTTTTGTGAATTGTGAACATCCAACAGCGTCTTCTTCTCCATGGTCGTTTAGCGACTTTGTTTTTATGTACGGATAACATGTCCTGGTGATTAGCACAATTATGGAAATAATAAGCCGCTGCTGCAGTCAATACGTCAATCTTTGCGTTCGATACTATAACAAAAATATTCGTAAGTAAATGTTCGGCATATTCGCTGTTCATGAACGATGTGTAGACGGTGTATTCCTGTTTATAGGACTTTAACGAATATAGAGAACATAGCCGAAAATAAACGCGAACACAGACTACCGATGTGAAGTGCCAGCATAAAATAACACGAAATAAAAACAAAATAGCATAACATAATCACTACTAGTCATATAATACCTTCTAGTCATATAGTCTATGTAAAAAATATTATGACAAGGAGGTGACTTCAGAGATGACGGCAAATACCGATGTGTCCTAGGTAAAAATATATGAAGTCTATTTAATCCGTCAGTAAGATTACCAAAAAATATTGGACACGTATTTTTTGCTTACTCAAATCAATAAAAAGTGACGATGACGATTTAGCACATCAAAGTTCAGAAGAAGGGGTTTGTGACGTCACAGTTACGTTAAAAGTGTAGCACGGCGTGACGTCACCCGCAATTTCAACGTACATAACATAATAAAAAATACGTGTCCAGTATTTTTGAGTAATCCAACTGTCGGACCAATCAGAATTTTTAAGGACACTACCCTATTGTATTTATGGAAGACATAGACATGTTGAGCCGACGCTGAATAAATAATTGGGATATGGAAGAAGGATGATGATGATGATGATATCTAGGTATCTATTATAGGCATATTAATATTCACACGAATTTAATTAAAGAGAGTACACGTACTGAAAATAGGTATAATTTAAAAAATTAAGCTTTTTGGTAACGTCATTAAACGACACAAAGAAGCACTCGCGCTACTTTACGTTTATGAGAAGAGCAAACAGTCAAATCGTAAACAAAACGTATAGTCAGTTATTGTGTCATATACATAACTTCATACGTCCAAGGTCAAGTAAATATTGATCCGTTTCATTATAGTGGCATGCAGGAAATGGAAAATGTATGTGGTAAAACTTTCAGAAGAATGAGATGTATGTACCTATTGTTATCCTTAGCTATTGTCTAAAGCGCTAAGATGAGAATTCTTTCTGAAGGCAAATATACCTACTTACCTACCTAATCATAGTTTAAATCATGGATCATTTTGATCAGCACAGTAAAATGTACTTTTTGTGCACTTATAAATTTCAAACCACCGGAAATGTATGCGTTTGAAGTTCAAACATTTTTCGAAATACGATTACTCAGTGACATCTACATAATAATGACAAAAGAAAACAAAATATTAACAACAACAAACACTCAATCAAAACAGTTTAACCGTAATAAGAAATAAAATAGTTTTCAATCTTGTTGGCGGGCGAGCATTTCCCTCGAGTTTTCCAATCAGTTTCAATTTGTAACTGCGAGAGGCAGAATGGACGATACGTCAGTCTTGGCTGAGCGAGCGTGAGGAAAACCCGCCGTTCCTGCCGACGCTTGCGCGCGCATTCCCGCGGTTTCCGTAATAAATAAACCGCGTAAAATTATTTATCGGGATTTTTCTCTCTCCTGTAATTTGAGAGCTGTTTCGTTTGATTGCGACGTGCTGTTTTGTTTTGAATTTTAGTGTTGTGAGAGTTCTTACTAAGTAAAAGTAAGTTACCTTTTGTTTTTATTGTACTAGATATTGGTTATTGAAACAATAAATTACGTGAGTAGTTATTAAACGGCTGCCTAAATCGAAAACATGCAATATATTATGTATAATCTTCATATAAGTACTTATATTAAATCAGCTTCTGTATGTTTGTGACTACTAAACTCGAAAAGTATTTGATGGATTGACTTGAAATTAATTCGCGTTTCATTTTAAAAGAATAATGTTTTTATATCATAACTCTTTGTTCCGAAGTTTCCACGAAATGGGTAATTCGTTTTGCGAGGAATAGGTAAAATAATTTGAAAAATAAACAAGAATTAAAAATGATTTCTCATGCTAAACACCGATAAGTGGCATTTCAATGCAACAGCAGCACAAATTAGGAAATATTACATTATATTAGTTGTTTTCTTGGTGAATCTATGTTCGATAAAATACTTTTATTAACTTCTCTAATGTACTACATAGACTGAGCCGGTTTTATTTTGCTCGGACCCCTAATTCTTTTTCTAAAATAAAAGCCAAAGTAAAATTCCCGTCAAAATTTCGGGGATTGCTTCAAAAAAACAGATCGACAGACAAGAAATATAAATAGTCTTTTTGGTATGACCAATGAACTTTCATATGCATTTTGAAAAAAGTTATTTTGACATTACAAACAGAATTTTATTTATTTGCATATATAAGTTTTGTTATAATAGCTTTTTTCCCATCTCTACTCCGCAATAGTCAAGTTTGTTAATTGGCTGGTCGGATTTTCGATGACGCAGCAAAAGCCACCCAACCATTCGATTTTCTTATTGGCACCGCAAAGTCAAATCCACGTTGTAGCTGGCTCAAACGAGATACACTGAGAATTTGCTCCGTATTCTACACCTGAGCACCCACAGTTCCGAATCCCGGACGTTTGTGGTCATCTCATATATATCTATGAGATTCCGTGCTACCGAAATCCGGCCAGGACTACTAGGAAACTAGGAACGTCCAATAGGGATGTTTCCTAGGTAAAAATATATTAAGTCTATTTAGTCCGTCAGTAAGATTACCAAAAAAATATTGGACACGTATTTCTTGCTTACTTAATTCAATAAAAAGTGACAATGATATAGCACATCAAAGTTCAGGAGAAGGGGCTTGTGACGTCACTGTTACATTAAAAGTGTACCACGGCGTGACGTCACGCTCAATTTCAACGCACTATCGTCTATCGTCGTCATTTTTGGTTTACGTGACAAAAGATAAAATACTTGTGTAGTATTTTTGAGTAATCCATCTTTCGGAACAATCAGACTTTTAAGGAAACTACCCTATTGTAATGTCTGATATAAGATGAATTACTCAAAAGTAAGTTATTGCTTCATTGTTTTATTGTTTAGGTAGTGATGTGATCATCTAGAACTATAATTTGTAGCATAACGGTACGCCTGTATTCCCCGTGGGGTAAGGAAGAGGTGTACCTGTAAAATACCCACGTAAAACGTTGTAAGTGCCATGTTATAGGGGGCGAGCCTATTGCAATTAATCGGGCACGAATCGCTCCGGAAAAAATCCAAATGGAAAAACCTGATAACAATTTGCTCAACTCGGGATTCGAACCCTTTACCTCATGCTAAGCAGTAATATTTGCAACTGCTAGACAAACGAGTTGTCAAAAGAGACATAGTCGTATGTTTTTATTTAGCCTGCTCTACTTAGGGTACCAATTTTATTATTTGTATGCAGGCTGTGGTCTGGAGGTCAGACACGGTTTTACAAAAGTATTTTATCAAAAAGGTCGATCGAGATTTTATCCATAAGAATTTTAAACATGTCGTATGACACTTTCTAATCTAATTTTAAATTACTCAGCAAATCGTTGATCAGCTGTCATACTTTTTTTTATTTGTTTATAAATACAGGAGCTTAACGGTTTCATTTGGTTTGTACCATTAAACCAAAATTTGTTTGTATTGGTACTCACATTCGCCTAAACACGTACTAACTACAACTTAACTACTAATGACAATGAAATAATATGCGACGCAGGACGTTGCGGGTTCGATTCCCGCCTTGGGACAAATGTTTGTACGATCTACAAAGATTTGTTCCGGGTGTTCTGGTTATTTGCTATGCATCATAAAAAATATCTATCTATGTACGTTATTGTATTAAGTATATCATTCATCTAGTACCCATAACATAAGCTCTGCTTAGCTTGGGGCTAGATGATGCTGTGTGGGTTGTCCAGCATTATTTAGATTTATTTATAATATGCGTAAAATAACATTACCTGGGGGCTAACTCGGAGTATTTCATTATTCGCTTTTATTTGATACTTGGTAGAATGTCTAGTTCCAGTCCAGTACCTAGCGTTGAAGCGTGAAAGTATTCCTTGGTGTGTTACACTTTTGCTTTCTCCATTCATGCTTAAGGAATTTATAATTTTTATTCAATGAGTTCAGTTTGCGCTGCAACGTTTAAGATTTTTATGGATTGTTCAATAGTACTCGGTCATTCTGAAATCAACCTAATCCACACCGATTAAAGCGTGAAAGTATTCATTGGTGTGTGACACTTTTCCTTTCTCCATTTTAGATTTATTTTTATTTTTTTGTGATTATTCAATAATATATACGTATATATATATATTTTTTTTTTTTTTTTTTGGAATTGGCATCTCGCAGTTTATCCTTTAGGGATATTTACTGCTCAACCGAACTTTCCTGTGGGGGGCTTAATTAAAATTAAGGCCTCCAGCCAGGCATAAAAACTTATAAGCTAAGCGACTATCGCTAAGGGCACCCCCTGCGGGGTACGAACCTCGGCTTAGGACGTCGCTGAAGAGGACAGCAAGGGACAGGCTGGATCTGATTGTTGAGTATATATATATATATATACATATATATATATATATATATATAAACAGGCCGGAATGGAACATCGACGCTCAACCTGATACCATGAGTCCGGTACATGATTCTGGACCCACAAATACTCGTCAGCTTTTTCCAAATTATTATTTATTTAACTACCGTTGTTGCGTCGCATTGTTGTTTCGTTTTAATTTATTTTTCTTACCTGTGCGTCCCGAATATAAGTTTTTTCTTTTCTTTCTTTTTTTTTCTTCCTTAAACTGTCAAAAAACATGAAAGATTTCTATTTAACCCGATGAGATTTTATATTGAATATTTGTGTGTTGTTTGTATAGTGAATATTTTATTTTTTATTAAAAATCTCATTGAGTTAAAAAGTTAAGATCAGTTTATTTACGTTGTCGAGCAGATGAGCTTACTAACACTAGAAGCGATGGATTGGAATTGCTTACTGACATTAGTAGCGATGGATTTCCTAGAATTTTCTTCCAAATCACTTGAATTGTGATAGAAAGTTTAATACGGCTGTGTGTCAAAGGAAGTATCAATAGAGGGAGGTCTTTGACCCTGCTGCAGAAAAATACAGGGTGATAAAAAACACTTACAGTCCAGTATTAAGTACCTACATTGTTATAGATATAGAAGGTGATATATATACCACTAAGTGGAGTCATAAACGCAAAGCTCTATGACTACATTCATTCCTTTGTCATGAATCTCATGTTTTATACCAACTATTTTTTACTATATTACTTACTAGCGGTTGCCAGCGGTAAAAAGTCAACATGAGACAATTAAAATACCCACGGGAATACTACACTTTATGTGTGTTAATCCAGGTTAAGTACCTATGTGGTACCGTCATAACAAATTTCATCCAAATCCGTCCACTCGTTTCAGCGTGAAGGAGTAATAAACATACAACAAAAACAGCAACACAATATTAGTACATATTATAATTATGAGTTAGGATTCACCTATGTAGGTACCATATTCACATTATACGAGTACCTTTGTGATTCCTAACTGGTATCACACTACTTTTTTTTTATTACTAATAAATAAATACATTGGGCTAACACACCAATCACCTAGTCCCACACTACGCATAGGTTGTACTCGTACTATGGTGACTAGTTAACGAATAGACATACCCGTTTTTTTTTTAGACAAGCCCGCCACACTATCCCCAAACCACTGCAACTACTGAAAACCAGAATCAACAGTGGTGACCACCAGGAAAGTGTCGAGACAATGAAGTCCGACGAGTCCCGGAGAAACGATTCAACTCTCTTGGATCCCGCAACGAAAAGAACAGCGGAGTTGGAAAATACATAATTTCCACTTCCCTCCCTCACAAGCAGGAGACAGAACTGGCTCCAGACATACTTATATACATATAGATATAAATATCCATGGCTCGGGAACAAATGCTGATGCTCATCACACAAACATTTGCGTCTTACGGGAATCTAACCCGCGACCCCTGGCGTCTTAGTTCGGAGCTCGAATCACTCCACCAAGGAGGCTAATAAGGTGGCTAGGGATAATGTACCTAATAAATATTTCAAAGTTGAATATTTCACTAATATTATGTTGTTGTTTTGTGTTGTATGTTTGTACACAACATTTTTGTTTACTATAATGGACATCTGACATTCATTAGTTATGCGCAAGCCTTATCATTTGACTGATAACTTGCAGGTCTTTGTCCACCAATCGGACGTTGTGTGTGTATTGCAGATTTTTGCAATATTATTTGTCATACATATTATTATGTTCTTTCTAAGTTTATCTTGAAATCATTAACATCGGTGAAGGAAAATACTGAGGAAACCTAGACTTATCGATACAATCAAATTAAATTTGACGACACGGTTGGCGCAGTGGTTGAGCCATCGGCTGCTGCGCCGCGTGTTGTGGGTTCGATCCCCGCACGGAACAAATATTTGTATGACCTACAGGTAGTTGTTCCGGGTCTGGCTGTTTGTGTTTGTGAGTTTAAATGTTTGTAAACGCACCCACGATACAGGACAAATTCCTAGTGTGGGGCAAAGTCTTAAAAAAAATATGTCTGATTGTAATGTTAAAATAGCAGCTTTTTACTGAATGCATATGAAAGTATACACACAGGATAGGGTGGAAGGGACGTCTAAGGACATATTTTAACCATGAGTTCAGTACATGTGTCCACACAGTGGTCTATATATACCTGTATACGGTGGTCATACCATAAAGAAACATTTACTTTTAATTTTCGTCTCTTTGTTTAGGCTTATCTCCGAAACCGCTGAACCGATTTTGTCCGGAATTTCACTGGCAGATAGCTAATGTTAAAAGGAGTAACTTAGGCTAGTAGGTACCTACTTTTATTTTAAGATAAATAAAAAATAGAATAAGATTCCGTGCAAAAAATATAAACTCTAGTATTGTTACGTTCCAGTCTATCGGATTATTTTGATTTTGATTGATTTGGGAACCAATTAAAATCAAAAGAACGGCTAGGCAAATGATAATGTTTTGTTAAATTCCACGCGGACAAAGTCGCGGTCACGGTAAGTAACGAAATAAAATCTGCAATCGCCAACCCGCATTTAGCAAGTGTAGTTATTTATGGTCTGTATGAAAGCAGGCCTTTGCCCTGCAGTGGGACAGTAGCAGGCTGATATTGTTATTTTTTAATTGCCATGTCGACGACGCAAGGTTGAACACAAAAGATAAATTTATTTATTCTCAGCATCCTTCAGGGGGTTAAATTGTCCAATCATGTGTGCAGCTTTTTCAGCGTATTGGACAATAAATTGCATGCGTTGTTAAACCAGCAGTTTTTTCTCGAATTTTCGTTGAGTTTTTGTATCAGTTTTTATATAAAAAAAAACAAAAAAGATACTTACTAAAGCTAATTTGAATAGAGTAGAGTAGGTTAGGTCGGCTTCCAATCCAAATGGATGCAGCTGAATACGAGTGTTTTTAATAGAGCGACTGACTGACACGGATATATTTCTCGGTACCTACTGCCATTCATACATACATAAACTCAAGCCTTTTTTCCCATGGGGTTAGGTAGAAACTATAGAAAGCCACCCGTTATGATCCTTACATGCTCATTTTGCATCGTTAACTTACGTTCATAAATCTAGTCATACGCGCACTCCGGTTGCAAGTACTTTGCACGTGACCTTCTTGATATAGGACTAAAATAAGAACAAACTATATGTTTTAATAAGAAAAAAGTTCCAGCCCATCTAACTGACATCAAAACAGGAGGAAGATCTTGAATCGTCGGAATGTTTTTATTACTAAACAGTGTTAATAAAATAATAAATAATGCTGGACAAGCCACACAGCATCATGTAGCCCCCTAAGCAGAGCTTGTGGTATGGGTACTAGATGACTGATATACTTAATACATGCATTACATAGATAGATATTTTTTATTATACATAGTAAATACCCAGAACACCCGGAACAATATAGAGCTTACAAACATTTGTCCCAGGGCGGGAATCGAACCCGCAACCTCCTGCGTCGCAGGCGACCCTTCGCCCGCAGCGCCACATCGGTCATCAAAAATCGTTGTTAATGTATGAAAACTTAAAATTATATAAACTTAATTAAACAAAGCTAATATAAATTTCCCTACAATGAGTCGGTATTCAAAAGGCTTTGATTACCATGGTATTTGCACATTTCATTGTTAATTTCAACTTTTGTCGTAAATTGGACTGTTGTGTGACAATTTTGAATTGTGTCAGTTGTTTCCCGCGAGAATTCAGCGTTTCATTTTGTTTCATGGGCTGTGGTCACCAACATTTTTATTTATTTTTTTATTTTTTACATAAATAAAGATATAAAGATCTTATGTAAGATGAATACAGCGCTATGTTATGCCAGGAGGCGTACAAATATGGTATGGTATACTGAAATAAAATGTCAAAGTGTCAGTCAAAGTTCAAAAGATCAGTAACTGAGTAGAAACTATGGGGATGTGTCCTAGGTAAAAAATATATATTAAGTCTAGTTAGTCCGTCAGTAAGATTACCAAAAAATATTGGACACGTATTTTTTGCTTACTCAAATCAATAAAAAGTGTCAAAGATATAGCACATCGAAGTTCAGGAGAAGGCGCTTGTGACGTCACTGTTACGTTAAAAGTGTAGCACGGCGTGACGTCACGCGCAATTTCAACGCACTATCATCGTCATTTTTGGTTTACGTGAAAAAAGAAAAAATACGTGTCCAGTATTTTTGAGTAATCTAACTTTCGGGACAATCAGATTTTTAAGAACACTACCCTATTGTCTAACAGGCAACCAAATATTGGTTTCCTAAATGTATAAATGGGCAATACTCTTATTTGTGGCGGTAAGTAATTATTAAATATTTTGATTGCCATACAATACATTCGCTCACAATATCTCATAGGAATATTATGGATGATTGTCGAATACAAAAACTTACTAATATTATAAATGCGTTAGTACCTAACTCTCTTTGTTTATTTGTTACCTTTTCACGACTAAACGGCTGATCGGAACGTAAGTACTAAATGGAATTTGGTATGGAGATAGTTTGAGACCCTTGAATGGAAATAGGATAGTTAATCGACATCGTCCGTATCCGCGATAACCAATATTCATGCGGACGCAGTTGCGGGCAAAAGGTAGTAGATAAATTATATTTATTGTGTATATTGGCTAGAAATTACACTTTCATAAGTTTGCTATATTTTTATATCTAATATATAAAATTCTCGTGTCACAATGTTCGTTCCCATACTCCTCCGAAACGGCTTGACCGATTCTTATGAAATTTTGTGTGCATATCGGGCAGGTCTGAGAATCGGCCAACATCTATTTTTCATACCCCTAAATGATAAGGGTGGTCCACCCCAAACATTTAATATGGCAAAACAACGTTTGCTGGGTCAGCTAGTTTCATATAAATATTAACTAGATGAGATCGGTGTTTCCTAGCCGATTACTCTGAGAAGAAAAACCGAAAGTAACTCAGAGGTCTTAGTCTCTGCTAAAGTCTAGAGATTAGCTTTGTCTGATCGATCATATAGGGACTAAGTATGTAGATTAGTATCTACCTTTTGAGGAAAGAACCATACTGGTTTGAGTAGACCTGTCTTATCAGTGCTCGCATGTAAGAAAAAAATACTTTGCCCCACACTAGGATTTCCTCCTGTATCGTGAGTCCGTTTACAAACATTTAAACTCACATACACAAACAACCAGACTCGGAACAAATACCTGTAGGCCATACAAATATTGGTTCCGTGCGGGAATCGAACCCGCGACAGGCAGCGCAGCAGGCAATCACTCAGCCACGTCGCCAACCGTCTATTAGTCTGCCTGTCCGTTTGTCAGTTACCGTGTAGCTCAACTCTAAACTTAAAGAGCTCAACGACTAGGGCACGAACGACACCAAAACACAGGCCATAATTAAAAATGGCGCTAATTTTTAAAGGATGCTGTACGAACATATATCTCAATTAGGTTTAGCAGGAAACAAATGTACGTGATTAGTTTGAAGTGATTTGAAGCGCGCTCAAATTAAAGAATTTACTCCACGAAGTAACAAAATACTTTTTCTGTTATGTGTTCTACATTATACTTGCTAAATCTTGGAAACAGTAGTAAATCAGAACATAACATCACGCCTATATTACTTGAAGGGTGAGGCAGAGGTGTACATATACCTAGTACCTACACCCCATTTCGCTAGTTGCTTGTATGTATTTTGGAAGTTTCACAAAATAGGGCGCGATCCTATTTCCATCAACTGGGCACAAATCTAGATCCCGGACTGCTGCTAAGAAAATCTAGATAAAGAAACTTATTAACACTGCGCAGTTATCTAAATATACTTATATTATAAGGAGCGGTACAGAGATATTCCAATGTATACCGCCGTTGCGGTCAAAAGGTTAAATTATAAAATGTGGCCATACATGAATATTACGAAAATGCTCAAAATGTTAAAATAACTCTGCTGACGCGTGGAATAGAAATCTTCAATTAAAATTAAAAACTAATTACTTACGTATTATGTTGGTACGTCCAAGCGTACGTGCCGTATTTTAGTATGCCAGAAGCATCTCACCAAAATTATATGACGCGTGACATTTTATGTATTTACGTTTTCGAAGTTATTTTATGTGGGTTTACCTTCAGGTACACAGTCTAAAAACTATGCGACATTCCCGTATATCGATATTATTTCTATTTGCTTTACATTCATCATCATCATCATCGTCAATACCGCCATCATCAACATCATCACCACCATCATCATCATTATCATCATCATCAACATCATCCTCCTGCCCTTATTTTTTTGTGTCCGTCAGTTAAAACATTAATAAATAATGGACACGGTTTTTTTCTTTTTTTTACGTTATCACAAAATAACGTTCATACATTGAGTTAAAATGCTGCATGACGTCAAGCCTATGTAGATTTTATACTCAGTTGTGGCGGAGCGATCCCACCAGACTCCTCCACAATTATCTAAGTCACTTTTATCAATATGATTAAGCACAAAATAGGTGTCTAATATTTTGTTATTATCTAACTAACTAGTAATAAGTAGGGATCGTAGCTGGTGGCGTCTTGTAGTTTCTACCTACCCCAAGGTAAAATGGCGTCAGTTTACGTATTTATGCCTGTATCTGACTGACGTGACGTACCTACCAAATATAATTACTTTTTGTTACCCAGGCGTCATCCCAATTTATTCGGGGTCGGCGCAGCATGTCTTCTTCTTCCATACATCTTTATTTGCCGTCTAGTCAATAGTCACCCCTTCTAAGCACATCATGTTTTACACTATTTTTACACGCTGTATTTTATCCTCTATTCTTGTTACCCTCCATAGCACTCCAAACTTTCATCACAACATGCTCCTCGTTCCTCCGCATCACATGTCCATACAATGACAACCAATTTCCACACAACTTCTCTTTTACCGGCGCCACTTTCAGTCTTTTTAATACATATTATGTACTAATTTCTTATTCCATCTATTCGCAAAACACCACCCCTCTTAGCATTACCTTACAGTACTGAAATAAATTGGATGTACCTACTTAGTAGATAAAGGTACTTATAATAGTATGAGTACCTTTATCTACTAACTAAGCTCAAGGCTCAAGTGTCTATCTATATACATAAGTATCCATCACAGGATGAGCCTTCCCCAATATCGGCACGAATATTATAATCGGGATAGTACACTATCAAGTATCAATCAAACAACACACAATATTTTATTCTACATGAAATGTCAGAAATATCATAAATCTTCCGAAACTCAGTTGTAAATGTTTTTAATTATTACACCATCATCAATACAAACAAATAAAATTGAAGTGTCCGTTTGTAATGGCAAAAGAATAGCTTTGTACTAAATGCAAATGAAAGTATTTTTTTTAATGAAAAACTTTATCTCACTGGGGGTAGTGATAGGGAATCGATAGAATAGAACTCACGACTTGATACGGTAGTTATACCTAAAAACCTATTTTTACAATGACAATATTCATACTCCAAAATTAAAAAATACAGCTTCTCAGACGTTCGCATAACCTCATCTGTGGCACAACTCAACAAAATGTGTAGAACAGCTGATTTATTTTTAGGGTTGTTTACATAGTGCTTTTACCCCCTGAAACATTGCATTTTAATTAAAAGTGGGTCTGCATATAAATGACAGCATAATAAAAACTCACTCATTCCTTGCTAAAAAAATCCAGATAGCAAAGCTACCCAGACTACTCCAGTATCGCTATGTTAATGCGGACCAGCTGCGATGTTTCCCTATTATTCGTTATCTAAGGCTTTTAAATCTTTCATGACCCATTTAACTGCTGGCGACAGCTTTAAGGCTCATTAGCAGCTGCTGCCAAGTAACAAGAAGCTCTGTTTGAGTGATTTCCTTGCAGTCTTATCAGTTTTAGTTTTTCTGAGATTATATTCATTTCAAACGTAATTATGTTCGAAGAGTATCTAACGAAGTTGTGGTTTTAAGTGTTCCTTACCGAAAGATTGTCAACTGCACCGTATTACTAATCCTCCGCTGTCCGTCTGTTTGACAGCGGGCTGTATTGCTTTAACAGTTATAAGTAAACAATTAGAAGTTTCACAGCGTACGGATTTCTGCTGTAAACAAGAAATAAAATTGAATTAAAGGCCCCAAAGGGTAACGTAAAATCTTGCACGATTGTACGTTACCCTTTGTGTGCGAGTCGAACTCGTACTTGGCTAGTTTTTAATTGATGTTTAATTTAGGTATATTGATTTGGGTGTGGAAACAAGCGTTCCTATGGTTTTTGAAAGGGACTCGTGCACAGAAATTTTGATCAATGTACGCCCAAATGTTGACTCCTCCCAACCCAACAAATGTAGAAATTGCTAGGTTTGTGTTTTTTAAGGTTGTCGGCTACTTAACCAAACTTAAACATTCTGCGGTGCCTTAAATAAATGAAGGCGCCTAGCCAGAGCATAAAAAATTATAAACTGATTGCAGCATGCCCAATTTCGACTCCATATTTATGAGATCGAAGCTTGACGTTTCGGCGAAATTTGCACGAGAAATGCTTTGTTCTGCTTGAAACTTGCCAAAGGCATACATAGGTATCGATGCATTCCTCCGAAATCCCTCTATTGTGACGTTCAGTTCGTTGAAGCTGTACATTATCCTTTGTAGAGTAGATAGACCTATCGTTTACACACAACAATGTGATGAAGCTTATGCAATCGTTTGTTTTGGTCAAACCTTCGAGATATCAGTCTCAATGGGCAATAACAGTACATATTAATTGTGCCAACGACTACTGTGTCGGAGCATTTTCCACCCTATGCGGTTTGCTCAATCGATTTTAGTCACCGATGGAAAAAAATAAAGAGACTACGTATACCTTTGTACAATACAGTTCAGAAACGAGTTTTTTAAATAATAGCTGCGCCTTGCTGTGTTACTCGTGGTTCAAAAGTCAACATGAGACACCATTGCCATCCCATGGGTTTACTTCAATACTTACTACAATACTTCAGTTCTTTTGGATACAAAGTAGCGTATGAGTTGATCCGGAAAATACATGACATTATGTTAAAATAATACCTATAAAATAAACACATAACATCACGCCTTTTATCCCCGAAGAGTAAGGCAGAGGTGTAGGTACCTATTGTACACCCACACCTCGGTTATCTTTAAATCCCATGTAAAGAGGGCGTTAGAAATAAACAATTAGGACCATAACGGGAAAACATCCGTGCTGGTTCTGGCACTTGAAAGTTATAAGTTACAGGTAAATAATGCTTAGTTTGGACCCACAACCTCGTGCACAAGAGGCGAGGCCTAAACCACTGGGCCATCATGACATGCACATGCACATGCATCCACACTGGGCAAGTACCAATGTGAGTTTTTCAATTCATATGTACTTTCTAAGTTTATCTTGGACATCACTGACATCGGTGAAGGAAAACATCGTGAGGAAACCTGGACTTGTATAATTAATGTAAGTCTGAAATCGCCAACCCGTCTTGAGCAAGCGTGGTGATTAATGCTCGTGCCTTCTCTGAATGAGAAGAAGCCTTTGCCCTGTAGTGGGACAGTAATAGGCTGGTACTTTACTTTAATGCTTAGTTACTCTGAACCCCACATCTAAATAAAACCTTAACTCGATTCCGATGTCCGCAAACTACCAAGAACCCTGAAGTGTATCAAAATGTCAAAGAAAGTCAAGATGTCTATTTTCCGATTTCCCCTCATACTTTTCAAGGCAACGGAGTGAGGTTACTGCATGAAATATGAAGTGAATTAATGTTACTGCCAAGAGCCTGCACGGTTGGGCTTGTGAGTGGTGGGTAGCAAGGTAAGGTACCTAATGTAAAATGCATGTGGTTTATTGTAACTGGTTTTAGAGGAATCAGAGGAGGGTGAGGAGTAGAAGATTAAATCGTTTAAGTGAGAGTGAAGTTTATTTCGCTGTAATGGTAAATTAAACTAATATTTTATTGTAGCTCTATTGTTAAGAACTTGCTATTTTTAATCGCTTTGTGAGAATTTTTCTTACTGAGATATTTTCATGGTAAGCGAGACAGATATTTTGTTGAACTCGACGAAATTGATCACTCAGAAAATGTACATGTAAACTCAGGCGTATTTCTCACGGGGGTAGGCAGAAACTGAAGAAGGCTACTAGCTACGACCCATACTACTTACTATACTTATTATATTACTTCTTCGTTTACATTTATACATAGGTACATCCGAATATATACTCACACTCGTTGCGAGTACGACGCACCTGACTTTTTTGAAGAACATCACCAATATGGCAGTGTATGTCCTTCTTGGGCGTCACCTCCCGGCGTATCCACTTACATACTGCCTTATAATACCTTTTGTTGGACACACAAAAATAGATGCTCTATTACAAACTTCTACAACGATTTTATTCAATCTTCTGGAAGTTAGGATTAAACCCTATAAAGAGGGATGATGGTTAACATTATTTTTTGTTCGTCAGACAGGTTATTACAAAATATTGGACACGTATTTCATTTACACGATACATTGAAAATTTGCAGTTGTAAAATCCACATAGATATTATACTTTTAATATACATAATCTCATTTTTTTTTAATTTCATTCTTGCATTATCGAACATTTACATAACATCATGCCTATATTCCCCGAAGAGTTAGGCAGAGGCGCACTTTTAGTAACACCCACATTTAGCCAGTTATATTTAAGTCCCATGTAATAGGGGGCGAGCCTATTGTCATCAGCGGGCACAATCTAGACTCCTGGCTGTTAATGAGAAAATTCCTATATTGGAAAAACTCAATAACATTTGGCCCGACTTGGGAGTCAAACCTGTACCTCGCGCTTATCAGTCTCGCTTAGGATCAGTAGACCAACGAGGCAGTCCTGGCATCATCCCTATTCTTGCCTTATTAAAAGTTTACTTTCGTTAAACATTCCAATTATGAATTGTTCCATGATATAAAAAACCCCGTTCATTATTACATGATTATACCAATGCCTATATCTACGTATTGAATGCATACACTTTGATACGGTCCAATACCGTTGTGTTTAGTACTTATATCAATAATGAGGTGGAATTTTTCGCACCTACTTATATCACGCAACTGATGATGATTGGGTAATTGGATTCACGTGTTCGCTTGTGCCTTCTTCCTGCTTCTAAGATCTTTGCATACTTTTTATTATTTCTTTAATTCTGAATTATAATCTACGGTTGCGGTATTTGTAAATATTTACACACTCTGTAGATATCTATTAACATACTTAAATGTATCAGCTGCATTGCTTAATTTGTGTGCTTAAATTGTACCCATTTTAGTAAGTTTACAAAAAAGTTTTTCTTCTTAAAATGAAAGGAAACAAAATATTAAATTGTATTTTAATAAAATTTTAAATGATATTTTAAAAGTGTGGATGGAGTTTTTCGCCCATTCTTCTCCATACATAACGATCTTTTGGAAGGGGCAACTTGAATGTTTATTTTTATTAGTATTTTTTAAATGTATAAGTATAACCACTAGTATAACGGTTTAATTAAATAATCCCAAAAAACAGAAGTGTTCAGCCACATTTCACCAGTTATTTTCAGGACCCATGTAATAGGGAGCGATCCTATTGCCATAAACCAGCCAAATATCAACTCCAGGCTTCTACTAAGGTAGTCCAGATGGATAAACCTAATCACACTTTGTCCGACCAGGAAATCGAATCCAGGAGCTCATGGTGAGCCGAAGGTCAACTACTAGACCAACGAGGTAGTCTAAATGTTCACATGTTTTTATCATCTACCCAACTGTAAAACAAAGACTTTGTAGAGAGGCCAGCACATCAAGCTACCTCAATCTGCCAAATTTCTTTGTTAGTTTTTCAACTTTATAACAAAAGAATAAGGTTCATGTTCAATTAGGAAAATTTTACAGTTTGGGATAGCTTGATGTGCTGGCATCTGTACCTACGTACCTACTCATGATCAAAGACCTTCTGAAGATCTCCATGTGCCTACGTCCTCTGGCACCTTTATAAAGGGTAGGTTTCCTACAAAATACACCTCGTTATAGTTTTAAGCTAACACGCTTCACAGCACCCCTAATTATGCTACACAGCCAACGTTATTATATTCCACCTATTACCATGCAATTTTCATTCTTACGACCGTAACGTAAGTGCGGTTATGGAGTACGGAAAACATAACAGTCGATTTACTGTTTCTTGATGCAGTTATTTCGCTGATAGCATGTTGTGGGTTCCCATTTCGTCAACCAAGCCTGGCTTTCGTAGTCTGTAAAAGCTATATTTTGCAGGTTTAGGTCGAATACTTAGTAATTAGCATAGATATAATAATTAATATAATACGTTCTCATAGTAAATGTACGGATGCAACCGGAATGCAAATGGTTGCATCCGTACATTTACTATCGTTAAGTATTAAGCTATCGTTAAGCATTTCTTCAAAACGAAGAAATCTTCGTTTTGAAGATAATAATAAATATTTAATAAATATTTAACGATAGCCGTGTTTGCGATCGTCTAATATTTCTTCATTACGTAATCTTGTTAAAAGTTTCCTAATCTCGTTAATTTTCTCGAAAGAAAATTATAAAGATTATGAAGGTGAAAACTTTTTAGATACATTTAGAAACATCTTGCTTACATCATAGACGTTGTTTATATTTTATTCACAAAGCAATTAGAAAGAAATTAGAAACCTATGCTATTAAGGGCGGGGTGCTATAATTTAGATCCACGTTTCACTCGCTCTTGCACCTTACATTTATTTGATTACTAAGCTTGTCTACATAAATTGAAAAAACTAGACCTTGGTGCAAAAAGTTTCGCTTGCTTCGCTCTGCTGAAGATGCACCCCCTGCAAAAAAGTGTGCCGACGCGAAGTGTACCCAATACCACGGTGATCAAAATAAGACCTGATATTACTATCAAACGTATCAACTTAGCAACGTTGACTAGGTACATATACAACTATCGTTCCTGAATATATCTACTGAACAATTGGAAAGAATCTTGGTACTCCGTTCAAAACAACGTATCTCCTCCTCACCCTGAGTTTAAATTCATCGGCAATGTTACAAGGGGTGAAAGTTCACATGAATATTAGCAAATAAAAATAAACGTAAAACAAATGTGTCACTTAACTCGACTTAGTAGTCGAGTTAAGTGACAAACACTTTTATAATAAAAAATAAAAGTGTTTCAAATTCGCTGTACAAGTACTTTCACCCCTTAACATTATTGCCTATGAATTAAATTTCACCTGTATATGATCATAGAATTATTAAATGAGTCGTAGATGATGTAATAATTACTGGTCCTACCAGATCACAAGCTGTGTCACTTTTCCGTAAGCGTTAACGCCAACGGAAAGACGAAATCGTATGGAGTAGACATCAGATTTAGAGATGTCATGTGGCCATCTCCATATGTAATGTCATTAATACTCGTATACATTTTGGCGTCTGGGGTTTTACGCTACAGAAATGTTTTTTGTGTAGGCCTGCTGCAAACAACATTGCTTGCCCAAAGAATTAGTATTGCCATCCAACGTGGCAATGCTGCCAGTCTTTTGGGCACGTTTCCAGATGACAGCGATGCGGAGGAATACTTTGACGCCTGAGTGTCCTTGTCGGCTTTTTTTTTTGTTTTTTGTTTTTTTTTTTGTTTTTGTAAATATGTATATACCTAGTTAGTTTTATAGTATAATTGTATATATGTGAATAAAAAATAACACTTTATTGTATGAAGTCTTATGTAAATACAGAATGTAATTACTTGATGCTTTATCCTATGCTAACAAAATAATAGCTACATGAATTATATACATTGCTTTTATTCCATGTAGGACATAAGATATGATTCTTGATCAGTATTTCATAGTAAAAGTGTATTTTAAATATAGTACCTGGACTGGAACCTATGTCCAGTTAGCCCCTATTACTGAATGTTCGTTGGCGTGGGTGACGATAAGCCTTTTGCCCGTCACTGACCTGAATCATCCGGGATGACCTTTAGCTGATGGACGCGGATAACTCGCTGGCACCGAGCCAGCTTTCGGGAGCAGCTTAGCGGCACCAAAGTTCATTATTTGTTTGTTTGTTTAACAAAACATAAACTGGTTGGAGTTTTTTAACCTCATCTGTGGGGGAAAGTTCTATAAATACTGGAGATAAATACTTTTTTAATAAGTTCGTTCAATTAAAATAAGTTACGATTTTTTGGCTTTCCTTTCATTTAATTTATCATGTTTCTCAAACAGGAATTTAAATCTATTGGCCTGGACCTTAACCCCTCAAAATGCGAAATCTATCTTTCTGACATAACCGACAGACAATTGACTCTACAGAAATTTCATACAATAGCTCCACAAATCAAACATTTAGAAAAAAGCTCACTACACCTCCTAGGTTCCCCAATTTTAGAAGACAGTTTTCCATCTTTCATTGACAATAAAGTTAAAAATTTCAACGATATTTCGGACAGACTTTCCAAAATTAACTTACATTCCGCTTTTACCCTTATTAGATACTGTTGTTTTGGTCCAAATTTTATGTATGTTCTACGCTCTTCCCCTTTATGGAAGCAGCCACATCTCTTGGAAAAAATTGATGAAACTATTCGCACTTCATTAACGTCCATTTTAAATGTGGCCTTGGACGACCGAGCGTGGACACAAGCCACACTACCTATCCGTTTTGGTGGCCTGGGCATCCGTAAAATTACAGTTATTACAGTTAGTATTAGCTTACCGGCGTTCCTCTCCTCTGTCCACAGCACCGAGAAGTTAACTAATGAAATTTTAGCCCCGTCCTTAGTTTTCTCTGAAGTGCCGTGCTTGACCGATGCGGTGAACGCCTGGAAAGTGGCTTGCCCGGATACAGATAGGCCCGTGAACCCATCTTCCCAGAGACAGTGGGATGAGCCGCTCTGCAGTTTGGTACGGAATAATCTTATTAATACGTCCACCAATACTGCTGAGCGTGCCCGCTTGCTGACTGTGGGTACGTGGGAGTCGGGCCTTTGGCTTCAGGCTTTACCGTCACCCAACATTGGCACCATGCTGGGTGACACTACCTTCCGGCTCGCTACATGTCTGCGTCTGGGCGCTCCTTGCGGAGCTCCACATCATTGTCAATGCGGTGAAGCAGTCGATTGCCTCGGACACCATGGCCTATCCTGCAGTAAAAGTGCAGGTCGCATAGCCCGACACGCCAGTATTAATGACATCATCCGTCGTGCTCTTGCCACCGCCGGGGTACCAGCTATTTTAGAACCCAGTGGCTTGGCACGCGACGATGGTAAGAGACCAGATGGAATGACCATAATACCTTGGAAGATGGGTAGGCCTTTGGTGTGGGATGCAACATGTGTCGACACCCTTGCGCCATCCCATCTTCCTAGTACGGTGGATTGTGCAGGTGCGGCTGCTGCAGGTGCAGAAAACCTCAAACGGCGAAAATACAACAACCTAACTGGAAGTTATATGTTTGAGCCGTTTGGGGTTGAAACACTAGGGCCATGGGGTCCGTGTGCCCATTTAGTTTATCGAGAAATCGCGAAACGTTTGGTCGACTCTTCACGTGACCAGAGGGCAGGCCTTTTTTTTGGCCAAAGAATCAGCATTGCCATTCAACGTGGCAATGCTGCCAGCCTTCTGGGCACTTTTCCCGTTGACAACGATGCGGATGAATTTTTTGATGCCCTATGATTATTTATTTTATTTCTTCATATATTAATAATTGTATAGTTTTAATGAAATAAAAAGTTTTCATGTTTGTTGGAAAGATTTGATCCTTATCATTGGCCCTATCGACTGTTGCCATAAAAATACAGGTTCGAATATATTTGAAGTCAGATTGATTCTTTTTTAGAAATAAAGGAATATTTCCTTTGAGTAAAATTTGCTATATCCAGTTTTTAGAATACTTTTTGTGTAGGTTAGGTTGAAAAATTCCAACCTTTATATACCAGACTGTTGCTTTCCCACGACAGGGCAAAGGCCTCTTTTCAAAGCCATTAAAATCACCACGCTTGCTCGAAGCGGATGGGGATTTCAGAGTTATATTAATTTTAGTCCAGATTTGCTCACGTTGTGTTCATTCACTGATGTCAGTAATGTCTAAGATAGATAACCTTAGAATGTTCTTGTGAATTGTATATGTCACGTTAGTACTTGCCTGGATTTGGTCCTCAGGCATGAAAGGTGAGGTCTTAACCACTCGGCCATCACGTCATTTTTATTGTTATTTTATTTCATTCGTTTGCATACTGTTCTGTCATATGAATAAGAACTTGATAAATAAGTAATTTAGAATTGTAATTAATTGATTCAAAAAGCCAAAAACTATGAAGTACATTAAAAAAACATGTACAAGGCATCGAAAAATTCATCCGCATCACTGTCAACGGGAAAAGTGCCTAAAAGGCTGGTAGCATTGCCACGTTGAATGGCCTGTTTTCATTGATTTGATTCTGGACGAAATGGAACAAAATATTTCTCTCCGCTTTCGGAATCCACAAAACTAAGACGGATCTTTTATGTTCTGCAAAAACTAACTTGGACAGACTAACACAAACAAAATTCTTGCTTAAAATATGAAAGGTAAATTTAGCAATCCATTTGTCCACGAGAACAAACAGCCCGACCTTTTTCCGTGCAAGCATCTAAATCTAACTCAGGGAAATGTATTTCGTTGGAAAAAACTCCCGAAACACGGAACAGAGCGAAGCCTTTGACACTTTTAATACACTCCGGGCGCCATTTCTCATCAGACAACTTGAAAGGCGAACGCCCTGAAGGTAAACATGGCCGTCTGCTTCACGGAAGGTTGACGACATAGTGTCGTATCGATCACACTTGTTGCTTTAGTTTGAGAGGATGAAGCGCCTAGACAAAACTGGTCATTGTAACTCCAGAAATATCATGGACATTTTTGGAGCATGGAAATGATATTTCCCTTAATGGACTACATCCGAATAGTTCTGTTATGTTATTTACAACTGTAAGTGTCCTGAGATTGCAATTTGGCTTCCAAAAATGTAAACAAATATGTGTTTCTTTGGAAAAAAAAATCCACCTGTATCGTGGGTGCGTTTACAAACATTTAAACTCACACACAGAAACAGCCAGACCCGGAACAACTGCCTGTAGGCCATACAAATATTAGTTCCGTGTGGGATCGAACCCACGACACGCAGCCGAGCAGTCAATCGCTCAACCACTGTGCCAACCGTGCTATCAAACTCGAAAGTAATATGACAAGTTAATAAATTATCCCACTTTGTACCGATACGCATGTTAATGAGTGTGTTTTTTAAATATTTATACTAATTTATTACGATAACCTTGACTTTACTTTACGTAAATCCGTGTTATTGTGGAACAATAGACTTTGACATAACACTGCAATTACTAATACATTTACATTTCTTCTATACATAAATAGAAGTAAGTACGAGTAACTAGAGGATAAAATTTTCAACGTCAAAATCACCTATTTCAATTAGGCATCAAAAAGACACTTTTTTAAGTTCACTTAAAAAAAAAACTTAAATGATTGAAGTTGCCCTTTCCCGTGCAACCTTAGACTGAATAGCGAATATGCTGAATACTCCATGTACAAAAAATCTATACATATCTATACTCATGAGTTTGAACAAATTTCACCCTGGTTCAACTAGACTAAAACAAAAACAATAGCTTTTTTTAAACATGTCCGACCAATTGTCATCATCATCTGCCTAGCCTTTTCCCAACTTAGTTGGTTGGCTTCCAGTCTAACTGGATGCAGCTGAATACCAGTATGTTACATGAAACAACTGCCTTTCTGACCTTCACACACCAGTTACAGGGTAACACAATACGAAGTCCAAAACCGAAAGTCTGACAATCAGTCTTAACTGATTGTCAGACTTTCGGTTTTCTGACTACCCATAACGGCAGTCAAAGATCTACGATAGGCACTTGGAACCAATTAATCAACTTGCTTTCCAAGGCTCGGAAGGATATCGGTAAGTAATGCATGGTCACACATCCACAAACCGACCGCGGTAGGCGTAACTTGTTCTTCAATCATCCCTTGTTTCTTTTTATTTAGCCACAAACAGTACCGAATGCATGGAACTTTTTGTATTCCCAGCTTGAGAGTTGTTCATATTCCTGAATGTGTTCTGTTGAAGTTTGTACAGACGATAACTGGACACCCTTTATATTCACTTTCCGGCCGTGGTGGCTTTCCGTTTCAATCCGGTTTCCGGTTCCAGACTACCTCCTCGATATACACACTTCTACAGTAGACACGTATATTGCGCTTGCCGCCTTTCATACAAGATAAGATTCATTGTTAGCCGTTGCCAATCTTTCTATTAAGACCGCCATTTTGCGAAGGAACAGACGCTCTTTGTCGAACAAAAGGTACAATGTGCTGCTGCAGTCGTTACAACTGCTTTCAATAGTTAAACTTCCCGTAAATTGTTGTATCAATCCGTATGTTATCGTCTGGAACACTATCACAAGTCATAAGCTCTGTGACGTCAGATGTAAATATAAAAGAGTCCAAATATAAAAATGATTGAATTATTTTATTTCTCCAAACATCACGAAATTCATGTGACGTGATTAATGGATGGCCTACAGAACGACAATACGCTCTTGTTCGTACCTCAAGATTAGATCAGCAAGCCTCAAGGCGTTAGAGAGCCATACTGCCGTAAACTATAAAATCTAGGGTAATATCGCCATTGTGGGTTAGTATCACGTACGTTGGCTTACACTACTGAGGTCGCTGCCAGCCTTGGATTAACAATTCGATAATTTGCATTTAACTTTGTCGAATGACCACTTACAGAATTTTTTCTGGTTAGCAGTACCGATTTAACTGATGCGGTGCTATTAACTGACAATTTCAATAATCTATCTCAATCCGCGATCTAAAGCTGTTGCTTCTGATTCGCCATCTCAAGGTTACAGATTGTAAACTCGGCCATTGATTGGTTACAAACGAAGATCTATCCCTAGATTGGGATTGAGATTCGTTACTGAAATTGGCAGTTAATCGTGTCCACAAAGTTCAAATTAGCTATTAATTGTTCAGGAGTTGTCGTTTTTAAAAGAAGATGTACTGACAAAAATTAAAAAGAGTATGCTCAGGTCGTTTAGTCACGTTGAAAGGATGAATGAAAGACGACTAAAAAAAGGTATTTATAAGGCAGATGTAAGCGAAACGCCAGAAGGGGACGCCCTAGGACATACACTGACCTTATTGGTGATGTTCTTCAAAAAGGTCCAGATGCGTAGTTCTCGCAACCGGTGTGCGTGTATGACCCGATAACCAACAGCGTGCGTGCGATCGTAGCAGGTGGCGTTGCTGCCTACCTCCTTGGAGAAAAAGGCGTGAGTTTATGTATGTAAGTTGTACGTTGTCGACACTTTTGCATGGCACATTCGCTTGGTAAGACCGACTTCTGGACTGAGGGTTTTCTTGATTGAATTTTATTTGTTGCTGTCACATTTATGTTAATGCAGAGGTAAATTGCTCGCCCACTATCGTGACGTTTCATTCTCTTCTTGGACAGGTCCTGAAGCCCTGACACAAGAACGACGGATTCATTAATTCATAAAATGGCTACATTAAGTCTAAGTATATTTTACATACATACCTATGTAATACTGATCACAACGAAAGTAAACATAAGTCATAATTACGAAAATACTTTTAGAATCTAAGTATCTGTCCTGCGTTTGCAGTTTTGTTTCCAAAAATGTAAACAAAATGTGTGTTTTTGGAAAATTAACTCTCATTTCCCACACATAAAATTCAGTTGGCACTGCAAAGTGTAGCAATTCTTATGACTTTAGCAACAGTTCTAGTAATTGTGAAATTGACTTATTACAGTACTCCGGTAAAGTTGGTATTTGCTTAAGTGAAAATAATATCAGTTGGAAACATGAATTTGATTATACAACGCAGGCAAGTAAATAAGTAACCCGAATTACATTGTTTGTGCGATCATTCCATTAGAATAAATGGATAGTTTATAAAATAACAATGCTGTTTATACTAACAATAGTCAATTGATGGTAATAGGAAGTACTTATTGAAGCAAAACAAGCAGTGCCATATGTTCAGTAATAACAACTTCTTATTCACATGATAATTTTTTCAGAGCCCAGTATTTACCTTCCCACGCTCCGTAGCGACGATTTACCATTTTTTCAATACGGAACCCTTAACTAATTTTGTATCTAATTGCACATTGATAAAATTTTCAAGAAAAGTATATTCTTTGTAACGCTAAACAATAGGGTATTAAATATACCAAACAAAAAAAATAAGGTAAAAATAAGGCTTAGGTATGAACAAAAAAAAAGAAAAGACGGTTATTTTTGCAGTCCATAAAATCAATACTGTGCATGCGTTAATATTTGTCACGACTGCGGCCCTTCACTGGTCACGACCAGTTTGGACTTGTAAAGAGTAGGTGTTGGACCACGGTCCAACACCTACAAGCAAGCTTTTACAAGCTTTTACTTGCCATGGTAGTTAGTTAGTATGTGTGGTCAAATCTTGCAACTGAATTTTAATCCAGTAACCCCCAACCGATAGAGCTGAAATTTAACCGTACACGTTTGGTTTAGATGACAATGCATGTCAAAGTCTAAAAAAGTCTTATTTTAATCCGATTTGCCGTACTAACCGCCGCGCACACGTACGCATTCTTAGTGTTTTGTCTTTACTAACATAGTATTAATACTATGTAAAATGATATGATGAGTGTTAACACTCATCATATCATTTTATTAGATTTTATACCTTTTTTTCTTATAGGCACGTCCTCTGTGGCAAATAAATACTTTTTCTTTCTTTCTTTACATACGTAGATGAAACAGTGCTATATTCACCACCCTACACAAGTCCTGTAACGGACTAAACACAGAAATCCTCTCCAACCTCCATGATAGATGTGGTGCAATTCGCTCGTGTGTGTGTCACTCGCACAATAGGCTCTGGGTATTGACTCCATACCCCTATAGCGGGTCCAAGTCTTGTATGGTGTTTGTACTCATACGGCCAGACGTACGTGCCGCATTGTTCGCGAGTCCAAATTGATTGCATAACGCATACTGATGCACTAATTATTTGTGTTACTGGTAATTTGGTATCTATTGTAGCGTGGCTAAACGCATTTTTTTTAATCTACGATTTGTAGTTGTAACGAATGTGCGTTGTTTTGTATCTTAGCTCAAACTTTACCTGCCTAACTAATGTTTAATACTGTTTTTAGTTTCTATAAACCCACTTCAGGCACCAGTCTCTCACAATGTTAGCTCCGTGTTCTTGCACTTGTCAAATATTAGCTGTAAGTACATAACTTGTCTAGAGAAAATAAACGTTTTATATTATACGAGTATATTTATTATAATTTTAAAATATCAGACATTATCAGGGTGCTATAAAAACCCTGGACGCAGCTTTAAAATTATCCACGAAACTGTAAAATACAGAGCATGTCCTGGGAAAACAGGACGGTTGGCAACTGTAATCTATTGTAGTGGTTTGAGGTCTAAATAGAGTATAAATGTTGGTAGGTATAGTTTATCTTTTTTTTTCTGGGACAAGCCCGCCACAGTATTCCCAAACCACTGCAACTCCTGAAAACCAGAATCAACAGTGATGACCACCAGAAAAGCGTCGAGACAATGAAGTCCGACGAGTCCGGGAGAAACGATTCAACTGTCTTGGATCCCGCAACTAAATTAATCAGAAAATAACGGCGGAAGAGTTAGAAAAATACATCATTTCCACAATACAGAGCATGTCCTGGGAAAACAGGACGGTTGGCAACTGTAATCTATTGTAGTGGTTTGAGGTCTAAATAGAGTATAAATGTAGGTAGGTATAGTTTACCTTGCATTATATTGTATATCAGACCGGTGTCCGAAACTCCACGTCGCGTGTTTTGTGTACAAGTGGGACAATACCTCATTCGGTCCACCCCAAGTCCTCAGGCTAGCAGCGATTTGATATTGCTTGCAATTTCTCGAAGAGTACGTGGGCTAGCTTTCGGTCGGCCAATTCACGGGAAGTTTTTTTTACACAATACCTCTGCTGATCCGAGGCCTTACTCTTGAAACTTATTTTTATTCCGATCTAAAACTAATTCCAATGTCAATTCAAAAAAAAAAGTAGTAGTCTGTAGGCGCAAGGTCTGGTGAGTAGGGCGGATGACGGAGAGCTTCCAACCCCAGTTCTTGCAACTTGGAGACCGTCTGCTGTGCAGTATGAGGTCGCGCGTTGTCGTGCAGGAGCAGCGGAGACGAGCGATTGACCAATGCTGGTTGGAGATGTGCCAGCTTCTCCATCATTGTGTTCAATTCTTCACAGTACACATCTGCAGTAATGCTCACCCCGTTTGGTAAGAAGCTGTGTTGAATCACACCGGCGCTAGACCACCAAACAGTGACCATCACTTTTCTTGGGGTAAGTTTTCGTTTAGGGCATTGTTTAGGTGCTGAACCAGGATCCAACCAACTTGCTGAGCGCTTGCGGTTATCAAACAGAATCCATTTTTCATCGCAGGTAACAATGCGGTTCAAAATTCCTTCATTTGTGTGTCTGTTGAGCAGTGCAAGGCACGTCTCGACGCGTACTTCGCGCTGGCGATCATTGAGTTCGTGGGGCACCCATTTGTCAAGCTTTTTTACCTTGCCAATTTGACGCAAATGGACCAATATTGTTTTGACGCTAACGTCGAAAGCTGCTGCTAATTCAGCCGTAGATTGTGTATCATCAGCTTCCACAATCGCCTTTAATTCGTCATTGTCGACCAAAGTCTTCGGACGACCGCGAGGTTCATTTTTCAGGTCGAAATTTCCAGAACGGAAGCGAGCAAACCAATAACAGGTAGTGCGTTGGTTTGTAGTGTTAGCTCCGTAAACGTCGTTGATGTTGCGTGCCGCTTGTGCCGCGTTGCTGCCACGACGGTACTCATATTCCATAATTACTCGAATTTTTAACGTATCCATGATGACGAAAAAGATTTAAATGCGATGAAAATGTAACACTAATCAATAAACAAATGACTACTTTTGGAAAAAAAAATCCATGTTTTTAAAATAAAATTAATTTGAAATTAGAATTCTTAGCCAAACAAAAAATATTTTGATTTGAAATGGCCAGTACTGCAGAACGGCAATTTCATAGGTAAAGACCTAATATTATTAATATTGTTATGATAATTAAATTCATAATTTTGACTGACATATTTTATCTTATTTTATTCTATTTTGTGATTTGTAATCGATACTAACATAACTTACTTTTCATTATTTGCATACCCATGTGACGGTTAAACATGGAGAACGTTAATACTTATATTAAAACCATCAATGAATATTTTTTTACCCATGTTTCATGATTTCTGATTTCTGAATTAATGACATTTTTTTAAAAAGCTACTTGATAAGCTAGTAAGTTATGCTATATTTTATGAAAAACTACGCTTCAAAAAGATGGATAGTATGTTAAACTGTGTACAAAATCCAGGTAGGTGAAGTGCTACTTAGTTCATGAATAAAATTGAGTACTTGTATGTAACTAACAATGTAATTAATACTTTGACGCCTGAGTGTCCTGGTCGGCTTTTTTTCTGTTTTCATAAATATGTATATAGTCAGTTTTATGGTATAATTGTATATATGTGAATATCTAATTTACAAAAATAAAATACTTAATACTAACAATGTAAACTAAATAAATGGCCATAAGCTTTGTTAGCTCGGAAAATGAATAGAATATTCATAGACAAGATTATCAAATACTCGAAACCCAGTCGAACCGTGTCTAAACTACTAAGCGAAGGTGATAAACAGGGTGATTTATAAGGATTTCGTGACTCCATTCAATGAAGTAGAGTGCGTTATTTACAGCTGCGTTCGGTGAGGCCAGAAATAGTCGAAATATCGTTGTCTAGACATAAGTGATTTTAACTAAGAATAGTGGATAATGAGGTCCTGGGTTCGATTCCCGGGTCGGGCAGGCTATTGGGTTTTTCCATGTGGAATCTCTCAGTGCCCAGAGTCTAAATTTGCCTGGACGGTGGCAATAGACTCGCCCCTATTATATGGAACTTACACATGATTGTCGAAATGTAGCTGTAGGTACTATTGATACACCTCTGTCTAACCCTTTGGTTGAAACAGGAGTGATGTTATGCTAGTGGCCTGGTGGACTGCTTGCCACGTTCTCTATACCTGCTTATGTTCACACAGTATAGGTTATTCGAATGGCTACCTGCAGCTTTAATTTTCACTTTATCCCATCACTTTCTCAGAAGGGAACAATCTAATTCCTCCTCCTCAATAGGTCCTTCATTGTTCGACTATTTCTTGGTCTTCTACCTTCTTTTTTTTTGGGACAAGCCCGCCACAATATTCCCAAAACTACTGGAACTCCTGAATGCCAGAATCAACGAGAATCAATCAATCAATCAGAAGCGACCACCAGAAAAGCGTCGAATTCATGAAGCCCGACGAGTTCCAAAGAAACTATTCATCTGTCATGCATCCCCCAACGAAATTAATGAGAAAAAAAATAGCAGAGGAGTTTGAAAAATATATAATTTCCACTTGCAGCCTTTTAAAACACAACTTTTCAAAACCTGTAGTATCGTGAATTTAATACTAACATAATCTCACGCTTGTGTCCGCCAAGGAGGCAGGCAGAGATTTGATTCGACCATTTATTCGTCTTTAGGTCATTTGTCTTCTATACCTAATACAGCCCCAACTTCTATTACACGTGTACCTATTATCTTTTAGTATACTTCTGCCAAAAGATAACTAGGCTAAGTAAAAATAATTGACCGGATACGAAACACCACGCTGCGCTCCAAAACGCAAATTGCTGACGTAGCCCATGAAGCTGCAAGACTAAAATGGGACAGGGCAGGCCATGTCTGCTATATGCCAAGACAGTTATAGGCCTGAATGTCGCAAGATTGGAACCCTGAGACAGCTAGACTGAGTTGTGGCAGACCAAGGAGAAGGTGACTAGTGAGAAGGCTTCCTCGCGAATAGGGTAGTGTCCTTAAACATTCTGATTGTTCCGAAAGTTGGATTACTCGAAAATACTGGACACGTATTTTTTCTTTTGTCACGTAAACCAAAAATGACGACGATATAGTGCGTTGAAATTGCGTGACGTCACGCCGTGCTACACTTTTAACGTAACAGTAACGCCATAAGTCCCTTCTTGAAGAACTTTGATGTGCTATATGATTGTCACTTTTTATTGATTTGAGTAAGCAAAAATTACGTGACCAATATTTTTTGGTAATCTTACAACATAATCTTAAATATACTTAATATATTTTTACCTAGGACACATCCCTATGGGCGAGAACAAGTAAATCATAGAAGACGTGGAAGGAATGGGCGAGGCCTTTGCCCAGGAGTGGGACAGCACAGGCTAACTACTCGTATAAAAAAATACTTCTGTCTACAACACATAACCATTTAGCATTCATATACACGATACTTAGGCACATAGAGGTGCTACAAATTGAAAGATACATTAACGTCAAGTATGAAGTTAACATGTTATAAATGACACCGTGATGTAACTATTGACAATTCGTTTAAATACGACAGTGAACTTGACTAGTACAATATTTGTTTT
Source organism: Phlogophora meticulosa (assembly GCA_905147745.2). Classification (NCBI taxonomy): domain Eukaryota; kingdom Metazoa; phylum Arthropoda; class Insecta; order Lepidoptera; family Noctuidae; genus Phlogophora; species Phlogophora meticulosa. The sequence goes on from LR990523.1 coordinate 1,502,828, forward strand.
GCCAAGGTTGTATCAGTTGCACATAAATTGCTGTGTAATTGTAATATTATTCTGGTTATGAAAGGTCTGGAGCATCATGAGTTCTCAATTGTCCTCATCATCTGCCTGGCTTCCACTTCCAGTAACAGCATCCGGTTAGACTGGAAGCCGATCCACCGTCATTGGGAAAACGCTAGGCAGATGATGAACCTTAGTTTTTGGTTTACCGTACATTTTTCTACAATGTACAATACAAATTTTGTCAAATTACATAATCACAGTCTACATAATAATATGTAATGAACAGATTACATGTAAACTAAAACTTATGTTATTGCAGTTAAGAACTGTTTCTCTTGTCATTAGAACATGATCCATAACATCGGATCGTAATATTTTGTAAAACGTGTGAAATTCAACCACAATTTAATCATCACACGGCTGTTTCCCACTGTACGAGTATGTCTTCTTTCAGGCACCGATTAATAATATCAGCCTTTAACTGTTCCACTGCAGGGCAAATGCCTTTTTGGGATTGTGTATCTTCTACAGAGAAGGCTTGCCTTTTTGCCTTGCCGATTTCAGACTCAGGTATATTCATGGTCAGTCCAGGTTTCCTGCACTGATGTCAGAAAGGTCTTAGGTAAACTTACATATGAGTTGAAAAAGCCACACTGGTTCTTAAACCTCGTGTATGAGAGGTGAGGACCATCTATTAGAACACCATAACAGTACTGGTTGTTAATAGGATATTAATACGGGTCTGAGATGTTTTCAGAGTCACTAATAAAACAGCTAGTACCTGTCTGCCTTGTATTTTTGTAAAACTTTTGAACTCACTAAGTAAACATATGCATAGGAATTTTAATGTAGAAAACACTGTCTCGAAGTCAAAGATAAAGCAGAAGAACTCCTTCCATATGTGTTGATTTATTGTTTTCATTGTACTTATCCTTATGTATGATCATTTAAAGCTACATACAAATGTGTGTTAGTTACATATTGGACTAAGAAATAACAAGCACAATGAGTGCATAGTACTCATACTTCATACACAAAGTAGGCACCTATAAGTACATAAAAAGAGCCTTGAAAATTAATGCAAAAACCACCATAATTGATTTACATAGGTATATAAACTCACGCCACTTTTTCCCACGTGAGTAGCCAAGTTTATTCGAAATAAGAATAACATTTGATATTGTTTTAGAAAAATACCAATGGTTTGCTTTTTTACCCAATGTATACGGAAGAGACGTCGTGGGCCGTCGCACAACCCGGTACCATGAGTTCAATACACTATTCTGGACCTCCCAGCCCTAAAACGTACCTATTTAACCTGCAGATTAAACCAAATACTAAAATGCCATGATTTTGTTACGCTTGATAAGATACAAACAGAATTATCTATGTGCAGGTATAACCTTTCATAACGTCTGCCATAAAACACGTCCTTCCACCCATACCTCTTTCGTGTCCCACTCACTAACCATTGGCGATGGTCAATACCTATACAGCTGCCATCGTGACAAGAATGCAAAATATGTCAGACCTGATCAAAACACTACGCATCAACAATGGAAGAGCTTTAAAAACAAATTGTACAAGAGTATTGGATTCGAAAACATTGCCTTTTGAAACGAGATTTGTATCACACGAGAATTGAATTGCAATCTATTCGGAATATCGTATAAATTATAATTTTAAATCAGCTTGCAGAATGGAACGGTTTCAAGGATCGGATGAGCCAGAAATGGTGTGAGTCCTATTCAAGGTACTTACATAAACTTTAGATGTAATTGTGTATTGCCACACAACCATTTTTATTCAGAATTCTGTAGGCCAATCGGGATACATCCATGTGTGTACATATACGAGTATTACAGCGGCACCGTTCGATCTTCAAAGCTGAGCAACGCTTGCCGAGGTCAGCAAGTGTCCGGCTGTCATTTAAATATATTGTACTGTGGTTAAGGGGAAACCCGAAAGTCTGGCTACCAGTGTTTTCAATTTGTAGGTACCGTTAGTAAGACTGAAAGCCGATATCAACATAGTTGGGAAAAGGCTAGGCTGATGATGATGATTATGCTAATAACATTATCTGATGCCTGATAGGTAGATGTATAGTCTCAATATTAAATCGATTTGTAGGTCTACTTATTTAACTACGCAATCTCCCATTTTACCTCCAATTAAGCGATAGAATATGCAAATACCACACCACGGACTACCAGCATTTCTTTTCTTCTTCTCTATCAAGTCTATCTAAAGGTTGTCTGTAAGAGATCACTTTTACCGATAAGGCCGCCGATTGTTAAGTCCCCTGGCCACGACGCACTCAGCATTGAGCACCTGCAGCACGCCGGGCCGCACTTGGCGAGAGTGCTTGCAATGTTCTTCTCGCTGTGTGTTTGCCACTCCTACCTACCTGTGGACTTTATGAGGACAGTAGTAGTGCCGGTGGTAAAAAATAAAACAGGCGATATGACAGACAAAAATAACTACAGGCCTATATCGCTGGCAACTGTAGTGGCGAAGGTTTTTGACGGTGTGCTTAACACACAGTTAAATAGACACGTACTCGTAACTCTTCATGACAACCAGTTTGGTTTTCGACCCAAACTGTCCACAGAGAGTGCAATACTGTGTTTAAAGCACACCGTTAAATACTATACGAATAGGAAGACCCCAGTATACGCGTGCTTCCTCGATTTATCCAAAGCTTTTGACCTCGTTTCGTACGACATCATCTGGAGGAAGCTGGAGAGCACGGACTTACCGTCGGAGCTCATCAGCTTGCTCCGGTACTGGTACAGGCACCAGGTCAATAGTGTCCGATGGGCGGGGGCGATGTCGGACCCTTACATAAGTGAATGTGGCGTAAGGCAGGGCGGTTTGACCTCTCCTACATTGTTCAATTTATATATAAATGAACTGATCGTTTCGCTCAGCAGTCAACATGTAGGATGCTATATAGACGGAGTTTGTGTTAACAATATGAGTTATGCGGACGACATGGTGCTGCTGAGCGCGTCGATTTGTGGGCTGAGGAGACTATTCCGTACGTGTACGGAATACGCGCATGGACATGGGTTAAAATATAATGGGAAGAAAAGCCAATACATGGTTTTTCAGGCCATCGGTATGTCGAGCCCTATGAACGTTCCAGATGTTATTCTTGATGGAGTTCCAATAGACCGAGTGGACCAATTTAAATACCTAGGGCATCTACTTACCGAGGACCTTAAAGACCATGCTGATATGGACCGGGAACGGAGGGCGCTGTCAGTGCGAGCCAACATGATAGCCCGCAGGTTTTCGCGTTGTACTGGGGATGTGAAGGTCACGCTTTTTAGAGCGTACTGCACATCCCTATACACGTGTGCCTTATGGGTTGACTACACTGAAAGGGCGTACAGTGCCCTCCGAGTCCAGTACAACAACGCGTTCCGGGCGGTGTTGGGGCTGCCCCGTTTCTGTAGCGCATCGGGGATGTTCGCGATGGCACGCACTGATTGTTTTCATGCTTCCTCGCGCAAGCGGTGTGCGTCTCTGGTGCGGCGGGTGCGGGCCAGCCCCAATGCCATCTTGGCGATGATCGCCAACAGGCTGGACTGCCCTTATATCCGGCATTGCTGTGGCAGGCATGTTGCTCCTCCAATGCCAATTAGAAAATTATAATTATTATAATTTTCTAATTGGCAATCGGAATCGAATCAAATTGTAATTATGTATTGTGAATTTAATTTAATTGTATGTAACATTGTGTATGTAAGTTTGATGTCTATTTTTGTGATGTTTTATTTGACTTGATTATAATTTTGTGTACATATGGATAATGTCTGAAATAAAATTATTATTATTATTATTGTTACATCTTATGTAGGTCTTAAAATCATAAGTGGTACTTTTGTATGTTGTACAATGAAGAGCATAGTTCTAGTTATGTGGAATAATAACAGGCACATATAAATTGTAACTTAAATAATGAATGAGTAGACACGCTATTAAAGATGCTAGTATGCATAGTTAATGAGATGTTTGCTTTCTCATATGGACACGTTAGTGACTAAGATTTGCTTAGAAGAAACATCTTTTAAGCGTTACAGGATAAACGGCTTTGTATGATCCAAAGGAGCGTACAATGTCATGAGGTGATGACCGATCTGAAGGAATACGGAAGTTAAAAGACGTCGATCATTCTATGAAGCGGCCGTTGATAGGACTCAGAAGGACATGTAGATGACCCTACACGTCCATATGATTTTCATTTACCTACCTATCGGGACGTGGTGGAAAAAGCATGGATAATTGTCCAGTAAAACACTGAGTTTGCCTCGCATCGTACCGTATGATGAGAGCATCGAAAGAGCCTTTATAGAATCTCACGAGTACAAACATTCAGAACCGGAACAGCTGTGTCTTAGGTATTCATTGTCTACCTAGCCATTACCTATGTTGAAGTCGGTGATATTTCACATGGAGCGACTGCCTTCACATCCCAGTTACATGATTACCGATACCCTTTGGTAAAACTGGTTGTCAGACTTTCGTTCTTCTGACTACTCAGAACGACTGTCAAAGATCTACGAATGATAGTTGGTACCAACAGTTTATCGTACTTTCCGAGGCGTTGAAGGGTCTCGATATGTAATGCAAGGTTAGCCATCCACTGACCTACCTCAGCAAGTGTAACTTAACCTTCGATCGACTCATGTGGCTCTTATTATAAAGCCACTCCGGGCCCCTCACATTATAAAATCGAATTATCAGAAGCCAATCTCTTAGCCCCACGAAAATGCTTAGTAGGACACCCCAAAACCTGGAGCTGAACTATGATTTGTGATCAATCCTTCATTGTTCCTTTGTAAAAAACGGTAAGTGCTATTCGTCCTGCATAGCTCCATCTTTCTCACACACTGGAACAGCGATGGCTTTAATAATTCATAGAACGAAATCAGCACCTTTTACGTTTACCTACTGATTAAATCTGAGATGTGTAAGACACAGCAAATTCTACAGCAACACTGTCGATGTCTTTTTCAAAAAGTTATTTGAGTCTATTGCTGAGTAATTTCCTCTTTTCCCAGGATGGAGGTTGGAGTACAACTGGTGGGTATAATCCTGCGCCTGCTCAACTTTCTGCTGGCGCCGCTCTTCTGGTTCCGCGCAAGAGACAACCGTCGACTGCCGCCGGCGACCGACCCTGTCCTGCGCAAGAGTGCCGTGGAGCTAACTGCTGCTATAAGGAATGGTGAAGTAAGTGGTTACCAAAAGAATACAAACACAACACCCATCGCCATCTACCACGTTAAAAAAATCGTGACTCCAGGCTGGTACTGAAAAAATCTCAATAGAAACACTCAGTAGCACTTTGCCCAACTTAGGGATCGAAACTAGGTTTAAGTGTCATACTTGACTTCCTATCCAGGAGACCAGTACAGTAGGCCACATGTTAGTGGTAACATTCCAGTACAAGCTGGACTCGCATCTTATTGATACTCCGTATTACGCTTGGCGAGCTCAAGGTCAAAGTGATACTACGGACATGCGGTGTGACTGTACTCTTCAATGACAGAATTCTATCAGATCATAGTATATTGTTACTTGTTAAAACCTATTCACTCAATTCCAAGCCCTCTTTTTGTAGTGTTGCATTGACATACTTATCACATCCTGACAAACGCCCATAAAATGGCAACACTGCAACTGACTGCAGTTCTGCTTAATTGCATTCGCAATTGTCAATTATCAGTTGTCTGACACAGTTGTGCAGTGTGGACGGTTAACGAGGCGTGATGTCACTGGGTCCACCCTCTATAATTACAGAGTTGGGACATCATTACTTGGATTTCCACTAAAGCACTTCCTCAATAGTGGCTTTCGTATTTGTATCCTGTGTTACAAGAGTCGCCTTCTTTGAAGTTTAGCTGAGCTCGCCTCTAGGGTACATAGGACGTATAACTGGCGAAATAATAATTACAGCAGCAGGGACCTAGAAAAAACCCTATTCTGTAAGCGTTGACCCAAACGGAAAGATCAAATTGTATGGAGTTGAGTTTGTAGCATCTGGCGTTTTACGCTACAAAAAACTTTTTTTTCTAGGCCGAAGGCCTCGTCTTACATAGAGAAGGCACGAGCATTAATCACCGCGCTTGCTCAAGACGGGTTGGCGATTTCAGACTTATATTCGATTATAAGTCTAGGTTTCCTCACTATGTTTTCCTTCACTGATGTCAGTGACGTGCTGTTGACGTAGTGACGTAGTGAATTCATATGTACTCTGTGTGTACATATGAATTTAAAAGTTCTTGAACACTGGGGCATCACGACATCCAAATTGGCGAAAGATAGAGAGATTATACATAATACTCGTATACCTACATAGATACACTCCAACAGACTCCTTGTGCGGAAAACAGACGTAATGCTACGTAACGCAAAAAAATGACCCAATTAATACGAACGTAAAATATTATGCTTCAATTTAAACAAACTTGCAGTTATTTGTATTCGAATTCCGCTTGTTATGATACACTGATGACTGAACGATATCGGTAGTTTGGTAGCTATTTATTTTCCAGTTAAATGATTTTTATTCGATTCGCTGTCAGTAAAACTGTAACCACTGAACCGAATGTTGGGGTAACTTGAAATAAATATTGTTATTGAATGAAATAAATGTTAATAGGTGGTCCTGTATTCCCGTAGCTTTTGTAAGAGGATTGTGTATCAAGCAACACGTTGTTATAATGCACTTTTGCTAAAGTTGTACTATTATGCATGAAACTACTGCATAGTATGCATTCAGATTGAATTGCTTGCAAACTTAAGTGACAGTGGGCAGGACACATTGTTAGCAGAACGCATGGCCGATGGCGCCGGCATTCTCTGGAGTGGCAACCGCGTAACGTTGGTAGGTCTCCCACAACGTGGACCGATGACCTGGTGAGGGCAACACTTGGGGAAATCCTATGACCCTATGTCCAGCAGTGTATGTCTTTCAGATGCCAACCCGATAAGCTCTACGATGAACTAGACTTAGGGACCTCCACCACGAATGTATATCTTCTATTCAAGAAAAGCTTGCCACTTTCTATATTTGGGTTTATGACACAAAGATACAAACAGCATCTACATCTACAACTACGAAGGAATAAGACATGTTCCTATCATCAATATTGATGGGCAAGCGAGATGGGCATACATAATATGTCTGTGTCATAGGCAGGCGCGACCTTTTTCTGTAGCCGTTATTTGTGCCGCTGAAGACACAAAACAAAATCATGTCGTCAGCAAAGCAATTTCAAAGGTCAGGGTCTAGTAAATGACAATACTCAAGTTGATATTATACGTAAGGCGAAAACGCCAAGTTAGAACGTCAAATCCTGATTTCCTTTGTTTTTTTTTAATATGTAGCTTGTATTATAATAAAAAAGTTATAACATATATGAATTTACTGAATACATGTAATCTAATCATTCAAAATATTAATAATCTAAGTTAGAATTGGCTTCAAATGCCATCATTTCATAAAGTAGTCAATTTGTCAGGTAATTTAAACTTGATTGTTGAATTGATGATTTTACATACCTGTTATAGTTCGAATAGCTTCTTTTATTACCATACAACATAATACTGAGCTACAAATTGCAAAAAAAAAACTCTTTTCCTTATATAATTTTTAAAATGGGATGTTTTTTTCGTGATATAATAAATTTATTTATCATTTAATTTAATTTAACGATGATCGAATAGGACCATAAAAAATATTTGTAAATTTTACAACTGCAATTAAAGTAAAACTTAAATAAATAAATTAATAATATTATTATAATTAAAAATGTTTGATTATGACATAATTTTCTTAAATGCATTTTATTTTCATTGTTAAAAAATAATTTGAATTCAGAAAAATTATACAATTATACATAAAAACACAAAGTTCTACAAAATACATCAAAAGACGTAGCTATTCATTTGACGTTGATATACAGCGGTCTCCGTAACACCTGATTTGACTACAGATTTTATGCCTTGAACTGTACACGACCAATACAAGGGCTTGTCCTGTAATGCAATACCACTTATTTAGTTGGCTTTCCTGCTGTTCTGTTACTATTTAATTCAACAGTAGTAATATTTGGGGGACTCGTGTTATTAATGAATGTTCCGAATGAATGTTGTTCCGAGTCTGGCTGTTCGTGTATGTGACTTTAAATGTTTGTAAACGCACCCACGACACAGGAGAAATTCCTAGTGTGGGGAAACGTTTTTTAAAAAAGAAAAAAAAAAAGAAAAAAAATGTTGTAATTAACTGCCTTTTCATCTAGTGGTCTAAAGCCCTAATGCTAAACACGAGGTACTAGGTTTGATTCCCGGGTCGGGCAAAGTGTTTATTTGGTTTTCCCTTCAGGAATTTCTCAGTAATAGCCCGGAGTCTAGATTAGTGCCCGGTTAGTGCAATAGGCTCGCCCTCTATAACATGGGACTTATACTTAACTGGCGAAATGTGGGTGTACCATAGGTAGCCTCTTCCTAACCCTTCGAGGATTACAGACTTGCTGTTATGTTATTAATCCTATTGTACTAATAAAATATAAAGTTAAAAAGGACTTAAAAAGAAACTTTCTCACGTCATGCTCTTATAAGTTATACATCCAACAAATTATCTTTGTTTCCTCCAGATAACCAGCGAAGAGCTAGTAACGATCTTCATAAACCGCATCAAGGAAGTGAACCCGTATCTCAACGCTGTGGTAGAGGAGCGGTACCGCGCCGCCACAGACGATGCCAAGAGCGTTGACAGACAGATTGAAGAGGCTAAGAAGAATGGGTCGTTTGAAGAGCTGGTGAAGGATAAACCTCTTCTCGGTGTGCCCTTTACTGTAAAGGAGAGCTGCTCGCTTGCTGGTGAGTTTTTTATGGTTTTGTAAGAGCAGCCATTTTGCTGACCAATCAGACTTTATTTAACATGTAGAGTAATAAAGATACAGTGGCACTTTTCCTGGAGCGCCAGATTCTTCCGCAAGTTTCGTACCTCATAGTAAAATATCAATTTCAGGATGACCGACAGCGAAAAGCGAATGTCTATTTTGCGTTAGTGTTTTGTGTTTGTGTGGACATAATTTTATTTCAAAATTTTCCAAACAGGCTTATCAAACTCAGTGGGATGCCTAGAGAATGCAGGTCGTCGCGCCAGCACGGACGGTGGCGTGGTGAGCCTGGTGAAGCAGGCGGGTGGCATCCCGCTGCTGGTGTCCAACACCCCGGAGCTCTGCCTCGGCTGGGAGACCACCAACCTGCTGCGGGGGACCACCAACAACCCATACTGCTTGAATAGGACACCCGGAGGATCGTCCGGTGGTGAGGTGAGACAGATTTTCAAATGGCATCCAGTACTTTTAGCCCTGGTGATTGCGAAGTGCGGCAACCCAGGGCGATTCATTTCCTAGGTACCGTCTACCCGCCACTTCTGCGTGTTTTAACATAAAATATATCCTATGACGTTCGCCAATATTGTAACTCTATATCAGTGCAAGAATGTTCGCAATCGGATCAGTACTTCCAGCAGTGGCGTGCACAGAGATTTCAGACATAGGTATGCACAAAAAAACTTACCTGTTTCATCATGTTTTTTAATTTTTTTATTATAGTTATTTATCATTTAGAGGGTGTGTATGGTATGTATGGACATATTATTATATATTGCGTATGCAGTGCTTACTTGCATGTACGGAGTGCACGCCACTGACTTCCAGAGATTGCCTCTTACCTACTAACAAAAATATGTGACACCAACATTTAAGTGCACCAAAACCTACTCCGGGTAAGTCTATTCTGGCCGGCTCATCGTATTCAAATATGGGCTGAAACTTATTGAAGAGTCCAATAATTAACATATCTTTTACGTTAAAATGGCCTGTTATTGGGCAAGCCCATATCCAGTAGTGGGCTAATAATATGATGTTGACGATGTATATCGCACTGCTAGATCAAAACGATGACAACTCAAAATTCAAGAATATTCAATAAAAAGTATTGATTCCCGGTCCAGGTAAAATACACTTACCTACATTCTACAACATGTTTATGACGTGATTTAAAAGTTATGAACTGTTTCATAACTTAACTGACAAAAAAAATTAGAAATACTTGGTTTTTCATCAGAGCATTGAAAATCTTTATTTTTTTACTTGTCTCAGTTTTGATCAAGTGTGCGATATTTCAAAAGTAAATAAGAAGTATCGACATGCAATGACGTTCAAAGACACGTCCATTGACAATTTACACCTCCAACTCCTTAATAATCCTAACTACTATTTTGTCTGTCATATCTATTAAGGTAGTACTACCTATTTATACATCACTATTATTGTATGGATGACGCAACACTTCCATTATAAACGTTATGCCGACTCTAAAGCCATGTTGGCAGAATTTCGTTCATAAAACTGTACCTGTGTTTGTTTTGGGCCCATCATTTAAATTTTAAACACAACGAGGTTCTGACGGATCAGCTTAATAATGATGACCAGCTAATACTAATTGGCGAATTGGTAGGCATCGAAATTTATGCTAGGTTGGTTTTTTACCCTACTAAAAGTGAAGGTTGAAAGTTTTTGTTAGTATTTTTAGTGTCCATAAAAATTCTGATTGGTCCGAAAGTTGGATTACTCAGAAAAACTGGACACATATTTTTTCTTTTGTCACGGTAACCAAAAATGACGACGATATAGTGCGTTGAAATTGCGTGTGACGTCACGCCGTGCTACACTTTTAACGTGACAGTAACGTCACAAGCCCCATCTCCTGAACTTTGATGTGCTATATCATCGTCACTTTTTATTGATTTGAGAAAGCAAAAAATACGTGTCCAATATTTTTCGGTAATCTTACTGACGGACTACATAGACTTAATATATTTTTACCTAGGACACATCCCTATCTGTTTAGTCAAGAGTATTTGGTCAATAGAATAATCTTCATAGAACGTTAAGGTGGTTTCGTCACGTTGAGGTGATGAATGAAAGGCGATTGGCAAAAAAATAAGGCAGATGTAAGCGGAAACGCCGGGAGGCGACGTCCTAGAAGGACACACACTGACCTTATTGGTGATGTTCTTCAGAAAGTCTGGTGCGTCCTAATTGCAACCGTCGTGCATGTATGAACGTAAAAAAAGACCGTAGCAGTTGGTGTTCTGTAGTTTCTGCTTACCCCCATGGGAAAAAGGCGGGTTTATGTATGTTTGTATAAAAAGCATACGAATAATAATTTAAACAGCTATGGTACATATGATGTAACACTGGGCGGTCTTACCTACCGCTAAAAGCGATCAACATTTGGATGGAAATTCAAATTTCGCTACGTGTTCAATACATTGTAGTATTGAAATAGTTATCAGGAACCGCAAAAAACATGTGTTAACCGTAATATAACAATAATTCAAAATTCATAAAGTCAATCATCATCAATACAACATTCTAAGTTCAAATTGCCCGATTGATTGACTATTTCATGAAATTATGACATTTATCACGTTTTATTACTAGTTATTGCCGACTTCGTCTGCACATGCAGACGAAGTCGCGGATCAAAAACTATCCTATGTCCTTCCCCAGGATTCAGGCGGGTTCCTAATATGGGGTCCTTGCAAAATTTCATTATGATCTGATCAGCCGCTTAGTAGTGAAAAGGTAACAAACAGAGTAACTTTCGCACTTATTATTTAGTATTTATACTTTGATTAGTATATAGTTGTTACAGTCGCGAATAACTTTTTAACCCACTTCAAAAAAGGAGGAAGGAGTTTCTATGTTCCACTGTAGGTACCTACATATTTTATTTATGTATGATCACCGATTTCTCTGCCAACTGTTGACCGATTCCGTTTTTTTTCATTCTTTACTAATTGTATTGTTAGACGGGCCGATTTCCGCAACTCCACGACGTAGCGCGTATTTTGCGTAATTCTTTACTAATTATTCAGCTTCATTTTCGCTATCTACCATGATGCTTTCGCTTCAATTATTAAAATATTCAGAATCGTTGAATTAAAATTTCGAATTGCTATCAGAAATAGGCAAAAATAACAACCGCTGTTTTGAAATCGTTGCATTGTCGACAGCCATGATTCTAACAATGACAATGTATCATGTTTCACAGAAAAATGAACAACACGATATCACACTTATATTATATTTATAAATGCAAATGTTTGTAGGTATGTGTATATGATTGTTATTCCTATACACTTAAACGGCTGAACGGATTTTGATGAAATTTGAAGCTTTTTTCCCGAAACTGTGAAGTATTCATGTGTGATGGCAACGGCACCTCATGTTGACTTTTTAACTTCGGGTAACACCGCGGGGCGCAGTTAGTATACAAATATATGTAACGCACTCAATGGTGCGCAAGAGTGTGCAAAAACCGAAGCTAGTACACCACACAGCCCTTTTCAATGTCACACATTTGCGAACACACTCGCTAAGTGGTAACTCCTATGTTTGTTAGTTGCGCAAGAGTACGTCGTGTACAATGACTCAATATTTGTTGATTTTACGACTTTGTAGAGCGTCATTGTCGCCTCTTGATGTTGCCTTTTGTAATTGTGATGGCCTAAATCAAATATAGCGGCGGTAAAGCGGCACAACTCAAAATATCACGATTTATTAGATCCGTATAATCGCCAAGAATCTCGCTGGGGGGCTCGTGGCTAAGTACTAACAGCCGCACGTGTCATAGTCAAATAATTCACTTCAATTAGACCATTAAAAATACACTTTCGAACGTCAACTTTCAAATTTTAAACAAAATTTTGGATGGGCAAAAAACTCCACTTTTTTTTTGTTCAGGGTGTCCGGCTATCGACAGTGCAAACTTAGACTGAATAGCGGATATGTAGGTATGCTGAACACTTGTACCTACTCATGAGTATAGTACATGAGTAAATGATTCTAGTTGCCCTTCCAATAGGTATAGGTAGTTTCGTGTGGAGAAGAAGAAACTCCACACTTACTAGACATACATACCTAGAGTAAAAATCACTTTTCCAAAATAGGTACAAACTATTACAATTGAGCAATGCAGCAGATAGAAAAAGTATAGTGTTGAAACGAGTAGATAGTTAGATACATGGTGCTCACATAATTACAAATATTGCCACCAGAGATTATTACCAGAGGTCGGAATTAGGTAGAGTTATTTATGTACTTACACTGATTTCAAACAGCGAAAGAATAAAGTGGGTATGCCTCAAATCCCGGGATATAATTATAAAGACCAGAAAAATCCCTAGATTTATTAAATAACAAAGTTACTTTTACACTATTTAAACCATCCGACATCGGATGTCCGAATGTCTTATCTGTCTCTGAGGTTTTTAATATTATTTATTTATAATATTGTTGGCCACACGGGATTGTATTATAAATCCCGGGAAGATCCATATTAACATCAACATTTCGATGCAAGTACATCAATAACTCTACCTAATTCCGACCTCTGATTATTACACATAAAGAGATGTAATAATAATAAAAAGTCAATTGTTGCCAATAAGCCTGACATAGTAGTGATAGACCGATTAGCGCGCCGCGCAATGATAGTGGATGTCACCATCCCACATGACGAGAACCTCGTGAAAGCCGAGAAAGAAAAACAGATTAAATGTCTTGACTTAGCACATGCTGTTGTCGACATGTGGAATGTGGACTCGGCTGTCATTGTGCCGATCGTCGTAACGGCCAATGGCCTACTGGCTAAAAGCCTCGATGACCATCAGTCGAGGCAGTACTCCTCGATACGGCTCGCATTGTGAGGAGGTTCCTGTCTCTGCAACCCTAACCGCCGGTAGCTTGGACCCTGCTCCTGCCATCGGTGGACTACTACTTTTTATATTTTTAAATGTTTTTGTATTTTTTATATTGAAATATTTAAAAATGTAATTTATATGTATATACAACGAATAAAAGTCAATACAATAGTTGATCGAAGACTAAGCTACGCTTGGCAAAGTCGTTCTGAAGATAGGTCAGATAGGTGACTATCCGTCACATACCCCTCATATCTCGGAAAGCGTGTTAAGCAGTTGGCCCTGGACATCTTGTGGCAGCCGTCACGGATAGACAGAAGCCGAAAAGTCTTAGCATTTGCCTTCCTATGGGGTCAACCTATTGTGTTGCGTAGTAACTGGGCTGTAGAGGTCAGATAGGCAGTCGATCCTTGTAAACATCTGATACCCAGCTACATCCTGCTAGTTGCCGACCCCAACTTAGTTGGGAGAAGGCTGCGGTAGAAGGTTTCTTTTAAAAAATCTAAGAGATGTGTTCTCTTATATATTTCCATCTGAAGCCTGAGTGTGCTTTTTAGAGTCTTGCGAGCCATTTAGGTATAGGGTGACATTCCAATCTGTTTGAACATAACATCACGCCTGTATTCCCCGAAGGGTTTGGCAGAATTATACCTATAGTAACACCCACATTTTGCCAGTTATGTTTCATTCCCAAATAATAGAGGACAAGCCTATTGTCATCCACCGGGCAAAATTCCAGACTTCGGGCCGCTAATGAAAAATATCCTATTGGAAAAACTCAACAATAATTTGTCTGACCTGGGAATCGAATTCTATCGATTGGGACCACTAGATCAACGAGGCAGTCCCCTAGTTTGGTATACATGATGTTTTTTTTTAATCGTCTGCTGCTACCCACCCACGACGCAGGCAGCTCTGCTGGCGTGCGGCGCGTCGCCCTTCAGCGTGGCGTCGGACATCGCGGGCTCCATCCGCCTGCCCGCCGCCTTCTGCGGGGTGTTCGGCCACAAGCCGACGCCAGGTGAGCTTTATTATTTATTAGTTGACCTGACAGACTTCGTGCTGTCAATGGCACGAACTGTCAAACGCACGAAGTTAAATAGTTTTCAGATATTATCCCATTTTCTGCGCAATTGTAGAGTCTGTGTTTTTCTTTCCGTAAAACCCCGTACATGGTATTAGTTTTTTTTTTTTTAAACATGATTGAAATCCGCAAAGTCCTTCTCAAGTTATGGCCAAGGGAAACAGGGAGTCCTTTTTACATGGTAGGGCTAAAAGCGAAGGAGTACAATGAAAAGAGTTTTCTTTCAGCGTTTTGACCAGGATCCAGAAACTGAAAATCTTTTTTTTTTTGCTAAAATTATCATTTCCATTCATTGTTGATGTATCCATTTCCTATTATATTTCTAACAGATCTATATTATTCTGGTGCTCAGACATTTGTAATAATAGAAATAGAAAAGAGAATAATATATTCTAATGATAATCTTATAAATAATAACTAGATAGTTGGATACATTCAGAACACGCAAACTCTACGTGTTCTATTATAATTATATACTTTTAAATAGTTATCTGTTGGATAAAATTTCTTATTAAACGCTTCCAGGTGTAATCTCAATCGAAGGCCACATCCCGACGCTGAGCGATGAAGACTTCCCGAAGTTCCTGACCGTGGGTCCCATGACCCGGCGCGCTGAAGATCTGACGCTACTCATGAACATCATGGCTGGAAAGGACAATAAGCTGAACTTGGACGAACCTGTCGATATGAAGAGTGTTAAGGTACAGTTGAATGCTTTTGTTTGCCATCAATCAGGCTGTCCGTTACGGAAATCGGAAAGGTCTTAGTATCATCAGCGGTTGCACTCGTCACAGACTACGGAACCGACTAGTGGCGAACTTTTACCAAAATGGAGCATAACTTTTATTTGAGTCGTAGTACATATATATTACCTCAATCTTGTATACATATACCACATCACTCACACTACTGTAAGCTCATCACTATTGTACCTCTTTACTAGTCTTTACACAGGGTTATTGCGTTTTCGCACTCATGTTGGTAAACCTTTTCATCTCATTACTTCAGGTCCTCTACATGTTCGAAGCAACGGACTCTGTAGCTCTGCTGAGGGTTGAAAACTGTATGAGCGATGCTGTTCGTAACGCTGTAAAGTACTTGGAAAAGGATTGTGGTTGTACTGTTAGTGAGGTAAGGAAACAAATACTAAGGTCATTTAAAGTGTAATTATATTTAATTACCTTTCAAACTCATTTTCCTAGTTGCAATTATCTGCTAGCTTGAGCCTTCATTTACAAGTCCAAATAAAAGTTAGTAACATACTTCATAATTTCAGAAAAATCATAATTTGGAATAATTCAAAATGATTTTTGTATTTTTGACTTCATTCAAATCAAAATGCCTACCTTTATTTTTATTTACGTAAGCATAACTGTCTAACAGTATCATCATTAGTCATTTTTTAATTACAGGAAAAGTTCAAAGATTTAGAAGACTCAGTTGAAATATCGGTGTCTGTTTTTTTTTCGATGAAGGACATTCCAAATCTGTTGCAAGATCCCGCCAATCCGAAAGTAAGTGCCGCGAAACGGAACGCTTCCATTTTTATATAATGTTGCCAAAAATATATATAAAGAGTTTTCCCATAGTTTGGGGTAAAGATGTTTTGAACATTGAGAATTGACAAATATACTTTCTAGACGTTTATTAAACATAAAAAATTGCAAATTATAAAATAATAATGCGCTATTAAATAATTTCCATTTTAATAGAAGACTGGTAATATACTTTTGGCGGCTGGGCATATGCCATCGTATATTTTAATCTAAAAGAATGTTATCACACTAAGTAAAAAAATATTGTGATAGTAATCACAATAATTATTTTTTTTGGCCAGAAATTGATGTCTTTTTTTTGTTTTCTTTTCAGCGCGATAAGAGCTTGATTGTGGAGTTAATAAAATACATGTTTGGTGGCGGATCACGATCTCTGCAAGGACTGAGTTTCTCTCTAATTAACAGAAGCCACCTGTTCATACCGGATTCACGGCGAGGTTATTACAATGGAAAAGCGAATCAACTACGTGAACACATGCAGGTAAATATGATTGATGACAAGATTATGCCAAAACTTAAAAAATATAGCTGTCAAAATATAAAAGGCCCGTATTGACATTTGTTCGGTACTCGATACTCACGATAAATCGATTCGAGTTTGTATGAGTATTTTTGTTTTGATTGCTCATGTTATGTATTGTAAAGTGCATAGGATTAAAGTTCCCATTAGAAAATTTAACTGGAACTTTAATATTGTAGGTATTTTGAAATGTTTCGTACCACGAAAGGTAAAAAAAAAAGTAAAAGTGATTGAATCTCCACTCAACCATTTTCTTCGAATGATCACCAAAAGAAACCAGTGTAGACAATTAAAAAAAAAATACGACTTTGAGCGCCAAGCTCTTTCTTCTCAGTAATGCTCGCTACACAATATTTAATTACTATTAAAGTCGAATGAAGCTGGTGAAATTCCAACACTTGTATTTAAAAAAATTACATAATTTATTTATATTAATCTCATATTATATAACGCGCCAAGAAAATGTACCTATTATGTATATTTTAAACCATTTTATGTAATAAATTATTATTTTCTTGTTTCTTTCAGTTTCGTTCCAAGTTACATTCTAGGGTCCTTGACAAATGTCAAAACGGGCCTTTTACATTTTGACTACTATAGATTAACCAAAGATAATTAAACACTTCTTTCACGCTTTAAAAACAAAAACTTATCAACCTATTTATTATGATTTCCAGAAAGTCCTCGGCGACAACGGCGTATTCATCTACCCAGTGTTCATCAGCCAGGCTCACCATCACAACCAGGTGTTCCTGAAGGCGTCGGGTGTCATGTACACGATGGCCTTCAACATCCTTGGCATGCCAGCCACTACGGTGCCCATGGGCATGTATAAAGGACTGCCAGTTGGCGTACAGGTCGGGCAACGTTGCTTTTATATGTTATTTATTCAGCTTCTGCAGAAAGATTGATAAAACACTCTTTATATTCATGAGTGAACCGAAAGTAGTACCACTATTTCTAACGTCTCTACAATAATCTGTCTAAATTCCAGACACTTAACCGGAATAAATACGACCTCAGATACTATTGAGATAACCTGTGACAGTTGAAAAGTATTAGATTACTTCAAATTCTCATAATGATACATAACGCAATCTCTTAAAAATAAATATTTTTACTATAACGGGGTTTTTTCTAATATTTTGCTTATTATAATTTCAGGTAATAGCAGCGCCAAATCAAGACAGATTATGCTTAGCTGTGGCCAAACAACTAGAAGCTGGCTTCGGTGGCTGGAATCCTCCCCAATAATACTATACCTAAGTTAATATACCAAATACGTTAATAAGTTAATCAAACCACATGTATGGCGTGGTTTATCTTTTATACCAGAAAAATAATATAGGATATATATATAGAAAATTTCATATTACCTTATTCTATCTATTTTGTATGTAAATGTATGTGATAGTAAACTCTATAAAATTGGTCATATAAATAATCGGGTACTTGACTATTTTTGAAATTGTTATACATACCTTCCTAAAGGATTTTTAATTTTGTAAAACCTTTTGAAATTTAATATTTTCTATATTTTTCCCGTTTAACGGAATGTGACCCTATGTGTACGGAGTAGTAAGGAGTGTTGTCTTTACGAATATTTTTTTTTTCTACACGTCAGGGTATTTTTATTGCTATTTTTTAATAAATAAAATAGTCGAGCACCCAATGTCATTAGATTTGAATAGATCTTTCTTCCTGTGTGTAATTTTATTTGGGGAAGTTATTATTACCTTGCGTGTAGTTGTTTTAATAAATCTATTTGTAATATATTTCTGGATTTCAACTGAACAGTATTTTAATGTTTTATTTATTGAGATCGCATAAACTTTTCGAATTATTGTTAAATCTAAAAAAATCTAGCAATGTAATATAATTACATTATAATTTATTTGAAGAAATATTGTACAGTTTGTATGTAGGTATGCTGATGTTATTGTTAGCCTACGTATATACCAGGAAACACGTGGTAGATAATGGATGTTTTATTACAATTATATTTTGGGATGGGTGCTTAAAATTATTTCACAATCAATTTGCATTCCAAAATTAAATTAAATTATCGTTTCATAATTTATTGTTATACATGTAATACTTAATTGTGAACGAAATGTTACTTGCATTATGTAATTAATATTTGTAGATTTATAAGTTGTCTACTGTTCACACTCCCATAATTATTGTAATTGGCTATAGTGAAACAAATAAATGAAGTGGTGCGAGGCACATTGTTTTATTTCTTTTGTTGTCTCCTTTATTCAGTTAGACCTAAACACAATACTCGCAGAGTTATATTAAATACAAAAAAATAACATTTTCCAAATATAGTCTACCGTAGGAATATGGTCCAATCGGTTGAAGAGGGCAGAAAAGTGGTTTTGACTAGCCAAGAGTGAAGACTCACGGAGGAAAGTGCTGCCAAATTATTGACATATAGTAGACGTACCTTTTGTCAATAATTTGGCAACACTGTCAGTTATGCATATATTCTTGTGTTTTTTAAGAAATTGTCAATGTGGCAAAATTTATTTCTTAGCTGGCTCAAATAAATCTTTACATCCCATCAATAGACGAATAGTTACTTCACGTACTGTTTGAAGTAACTTTTATAATACTAGTTAAGTCACCTTGTCTTAAAGGTTGACTTCTCGTTCTTTTTTAATCCACTATTGGAGGTATTAAATAGTTAACATTGTTGAGTCATCAAAACAATGAAGAAATCAATAGAACGAAACTTAATTCAGTTAATACTACCCTTTCTCGTTAAAATATGATTATTTTAACCTTGAATAAAAAAAATGCACACATTTTTTTTTTGTACGTAATCTAACGGTAACTATCAAGTTACCGTTAGATTACGTACAAAAAAAAAATGTGTGCATTTTTTTTATAAACACTACTTTTTATTCCATCAGGAATAAAAAGTCATACACAATATCATAATTTAATTAGACTCAAATCCAATGTATCAGAATAAATTAAAAAATCCATTTCCCTTATTTTCAGACTAATAGGTTATAATTCATTTAGTTAGTAAGTGTCATGCAACCTACTAGGTTGATTCAAGGTTAATTATAGTTCGTATTAGTCATCTCGTTACCACCGTCAACAAAAGCATTATTATTTATTGATTTATGTAGTGATTTACGCGTTAAAGTTTCCTATAAAAAGAACAGTGACACGATAAGATCATATTATTACGCAATATTTTGAAAAGTGATCGTTGGAATAATTTAGACTTTAGTGGTAAATTAAAAATATTTATGGCAACACTAAATAACGACGTTCTTTCGCGGTGCGTGCGACATGACGCGCCGGTGAATTTTATTATAATTTTGACGTAATTCTTCAGTGCATATCTCGAAAATAAGGTGAACTACTACAAATAGCGTTACATAAACAGTGTTCTAGTGAGTGCATGTGTAAATAACCTGTAATATTGTGTTTGCAGACTTCACAATGGCCGATCAAGTCGACTCAATGTCAGATGCGGAGCTGCGAACGAAACTAGCAGAGCATGGGTTCCCTATAATGCCTATTACGGCGTCCACAAGGAAGTTGTTGGTGAAAAAGTTGAAATTAGTATTAGATAACAAAAGTAAACCTAGAACTAACGTCGATAATAAAGCCGATACAAGGCGGTCGCTTGCACGCTATTCGAGCGGCGAGGAGTCCGATTTGGACACAACTACTAATGCTAAAGAGAAACGTGGCCGCCGGGCGACGACCGGCGGGGCGATGTTGCCGCCTGCAGCAAACAAAACACGTCGCCCGCCTCCTAAAAAAGGTTCTCCCGCTAAACGGGACTCCGACAAAGGATCTGAGTCTGATGAAGAAAAGCCCGGTTTGAGGACACGTGAAGAAGTGGAAACAGTGACCACTCGTACTATTAAACGAACGTACGCTGGAAATGACCCGGACGACTACGAGACTGGTTCTGACAGCGATGTCGACGTCGACAAGAAGACCTCCAGTCCTTTCCGAAGCAATTCCCGGTCGAGCGACTATATCTCGAGCACCTTACCCTCCGTCGATGTCAACATTAGCCCCCCAAAGACGTCGGTGTTTTCTCGGGCATCTATAATACCCACTAACTACTCATCTACATATTCACCCAACATGACTTCCTCTGATAATCTCAATTCAATACGTTCACGGTTGGGATTGACGTCTTCACTGGCAGACCGTCCATCTATTATACCGTCGTCGAACTATAGCTCAAACTATACAACAAGTACTTACCAGCCGTCTACTTCTACTATTGATGAGGTAGAATCTCCATATTTAAGTAACTTCACTAGGCGTCTATCTGCACTCAAATCAGATCCAAAACCCACATCTTACCTTGACCGGGACACAAACAACGGAAGTACAGTGATACCACGTAGATCCTATATCACTGGAGTGAACCGGTCTGAAGTAGTGGACTACAAATCTTCAACTGACAAGAAGTTTTTAAAGAACAACCTTGTGTCCCTTGCTCTGGTTGTGTTAGTTGCTCTTTTTTTTTTTTTCTTATTTTTTATGTATATAGTTAAGAAAAATGATATCACGTCAGTAGCAGATGACCAAAACAGTGTCATACCAATCTGTCAATTGAACATACCTGGCAACAGACCCGGGATCAACTGCGTACCTAAAGAACAAGTCAGCTATGCTAAAGATCTTCTCAAAGTCATACATCCTGAGTTGACAAGTAGGATAGCATCATACAAATGTGGCCAGCCAGGAACTCAGCCGTACCTCACTGAACGAGAAATTATTGACATTGCCAGTGCCAAGGCACAGGCTACAGACGTCAGCGAATGTCGCACAGATCTGAACAACTTACAAGTTCTTCTGATTAACAATCCTCGTTGGGGACTGAATGTTGTTCAGCTCAAAAGCCTCTACACTAAGGATGCAGATTACTCTACTATTAGCTCCACAGACTTCATTGTCCAACAAAGAACTAAGGGCACTGTTGCTATCACCCTGACGGATCCATCAACACCACTTTTTTGCTTATTTATCAATACTTTATACTCTGCTGGGTCCAGTCTTATTATTGTTGCCCTCCTCACTTTACTAGGCTTAGGCCTCCAAAGAGCTTACAAATATTATATGATGTATCAGAAGAGGAAAAGTGAAGAGATCTACTCTATGGTGGAACAAATTATTGATGTGATATCTCAAGAGACTGAGGATAGTGGAGAACCATACATATCTGTGGACCATGTAAGAGATACGCTCATTTCGCCACAAAACAGAGAGAAGATGGCGTCAGTCTGGGATGCAGCTGTGAAGTTCATACAGAAAAATGAGAGCAGAGTGCGCATGGAGGTACAGTCTGTAGACGGAGAGGACTGCCGTGTCTGGAGGTGGATATCCTCCCACAGCAGTCCCAAGCGTAGTGCTTCATGGCAAGGCCAGGCTTTTGAAACCCAGGAAGGTTCCGTCAACAACTTAGTGGTCTCCCCGACACCCTGCCTCAAAATACGTTACATGTTCGACAAAAACGACGACAACTCTTTATTGAGGGTGAAGATTCAGGATGCTATTTTGGAAAAATGTGACACACCTTGCAACATCCTGCACATCGATATCGACAGGACGTCGTGCTGCGTGTACGTGAAGTGCGCGTCTCCGCAGGACGCGGGCGTGGTGTACCGCAGCCTGCACGGCTGGTGGTACGAGGGCCGCCTCATCACCGTGAAGTACCTGCGCCTGGAGCGCTACATGCAGCGGTTCCCGAACTCTCCGTCCGGCGGCTCCTTCCTGACGCCCGCGCGCCACGCTCGGCGCGGCGCTTGGGGAGACGACTAGGCAGTGCGGCGGCTCTTCAGGAATGTTATACTTGTGTGTTACAGAAGTTTCTGAACTTTACCTGTACGCTTCATTTATTTATTGCGAGTAACTTTCAGGGATTGTTGTCTGCTCAAGTCGATTTTCGTTTCATTTATTTCTGGTCCAGAAACTAATGGATTGATTTGATAGTGACATAGGGTGGCTGTAATTGTAAAGATTGCATTCAAATTGACTCCCAAACTAATCAGCCTTCATTTTCTTACATTTTTTCATAATAAATGTACTGCATAATAATTATTGTTCATTTGTATTTTGTTTTCATTAACCTCATCTTAGATTGGTAAAACATTGGTAACACGAAAAGATATTCTATAAAATAGAGTCATGTAACATTTGGTTTGTAAGTCTTGCCTGAATACGTCAATGATTGTAATAATATATTGTACCTGTGTTATATTTTATTATTATAAAAAGTATATCCCACAAATGGGCTGTGCCCCATTAAATGTACTAAGCTTAAAATCCTTGTACTTGTCAATTAAATTTTTTACGACTTGTAGTCACTGATCTGATTATTTTCCTTATAGTAAGGTGCTGGTCTTGAGCCTTAGAGTGGAAGGAACAATGTTTTCAATAGTATAAGCACGTGAAATTTAATCTGCTCATTTTAAATGTTGTAAATATTTTGACATCACAAATGTAATTTCTACTGTTTGATTTAAGTAACAAAGTTGCAAGGGCTTATAGTTGTTACTGAATTTATTGATGTTTTGGAACAAATTGTTTAAAAATGGTAGTCATAAGTAGGACATAAGTTTCATAGGATATATCCGACGCATACACACATTTGATTTATTTTTCTTTTAACGTGTAAGTGTCTGATGTGGCAAGCGACCGCACAACGTGAGGAGACCTAGGTGTGTTTTAATTTCGTATAAAATTGACATTTCGTTCTTAAGTACTATTTCTACTAACTTCACTGTTCTTAATATCTAGTTATTTTTATGGATTGATTTTCATTTTTTAATAAATTGATAAGTATATTATTTGTTTTCTTTAATTCTCCCAACATCAAAACTCTGTGAAGACAAGCACGGAGTTGACTCTTGAACCCCAACAAAACACCATTTTCCTCAACCCAAAAGGAAACTAAAATACTAAAATTAAACATTTAATAAAAGTATAATTTAGTTAAATCCATCACATTTATACAATAGTCGTATGGGTAACATTAAAATTGTAGGGTCTGTGTGAGTGCCTGGTAGCAGCGCCACCTGTCGGGCAGGTAGAACGGCTCGAACACGTGCGGGAAGGGAGCGTCCCAGCCCGTCACCCGCGACACCGGCGCCTCCAGGTGCAGGAAGCATTCCTCCTGCAAGCACACTATGTGTATGAACATAATCATCCCCCTGATGGATCTACGTCTTGTACCATCGCCACAACAACCTGTGTTTCACCAATGCTCGTGGTATTCCTCGAAAAGAAAAACCGGCAAAGAGCGAGTTGGAGGGCTCCATACCTGGGTAGGAAAAATATTTAACCATTTTCCGCTCAGTTGCTGTTTTACTTTCGACCGTTGATTAAATTTGATTGTAAAGAGTTTGCTGAATAGTAAAAACTGCTAATTAGAGATATCTTTTCTTTTCCCTGTAATATTTACACAAATCTCAATATATTAGATTTTGAACAAGAGGCAAGCATTATTTTTAATTATTCCCAATATCAAATCGATAGCAATAGTAATTCTGGACTTCACCTGTTGTGACAGACCGACAGGTACCTTTTTTTTTTACGTGGGAAACCTTCAAAAGGCGCCTGCACTTTTGGGGAAAAGACCAGGGAGTGTGGGATTCTTGTGTCACTAAAACCACTCCGGTGATCACCATCAGCACATGAAAGGGGCCCCGTTACCTCTTAAGAGACCACTCAGGGACCCCCTCTGTGCAACGCCTGTTACGGCACATCCCTGAGGAGACGGATAAGATGTCTCCCCTGAACCTCGCTGTGCACGGCGACACGTGATCACTATGCCACCGTCTTCCCTAAAGACCGACAGGTACCTAGACGAAGTTGCACGATATGGGTTATATTTTTTATCAATTTGGTAGGGAACCCTAAAAAGTTATCAAATGTGTCCATTTGGTTAAAAGGCAGTAATCTGCGATCGACAAACCGCTATAATGTGATCACCAGAGAGATATATTTTCCCAAATCTTCTAGTAAATTAACAATGCAATGTCTACCGGTAGAGGTCCAGAAATTTATTTCAAAATGATAGTTACCTGAATAGTAGCTGCCAGTTCAGCGCCAAATCCGGACGTCAGAGGTGCTTCGTGAGCAATCAGGCAGCGACCGGTTTTTTTGACGGACTGAAATAAAACATTGATATTCTATTGTAAGTATTTGACTTATCCCATTTTTTTCTGATCTAATTTGTCTGGACAACATTTGTATGAAAAATAAGTGCACAAATGTCGTAAATTTGGATGGTATTTTCGTATGAAAACTGCAAAACAGGGACGGGTCGTTAGTATACAGTAAATTTGTTTTGTATTTGTATGTATAATAGAAACATGACTTAATTAGTAAGGCAAGCACTGAATCTGTCGGGTACACGCGGGTTCTGCGCAGTAAACTATGCTTGCGCGATGTAGCATTTATGTGACGACAGGTTTAATTCTTAGTTCGTATATGGCTGCATAGAATTCACCACTTACGAAGTATGGCCAACAAGCATAGCCGGTCTATGGAACTGCGTCAATGACTGCGAACTGTAATGATACCATATCATGAATTTAATCAACTATCTCCTCACATTACAAACAGTATCCTCATCCCAGGGCAGTATGGACTGCAGGTCGATGACGTCACACTTGACTCCCAGCTTCTCCTCAGCCATCTGCGCCACTTCTAGTAACACGTGGATCTGTGTGCCCCAGCCTATTAATGTTGCTGCGTCACCTAAGAAAATTACGAAAAATTGTATTTATGAATTCGATTATCCTGCGTCATCTAATATCTTTAAACGAGCAATTCTTGTTCTTACATATCGCACTGCTAGATTAAAACTGAGACAACTCAAAATACGAGATTATTTAGTTACAACTCCAAAATACTAATTTATCAATAGAAAGTACTGATTCCTAGCCCCATTTAATATGCAGTGACATTCTACAACATGTTAATGACCTACTGTAAAATTACGTTTCAACTTGTCTTAAAAAATCTAGAAAAATGGGTATTTTTCATCTGAGTACTGAAAAAAACAGTTTTTGGAGTTGTGTGAGTTTTGATCTAGGTGTGCGATATATATATAATCTGAATCTCGGAAACGGCTCCTACGATTTTCATGAAATTTAGTATGCAGGGGCATTTGGGGGCGATAAATAGATCTAGCTAAGTTTCATTTTTAGGTAACGTCGTTTTATCCGAGCAAAGTTCTGTCATCCAGTTACTAATATTATTAATAGTGCCGACTAACCCGTTCACCTAGAAATCGCAAGCGGTACCGAGATCTAAGATCGTGGATAAGCAGAATATTATTGGGTTTTTTTCCATCTCGAATTTCTCAGGGTGTCAGATGTCAGGCGTGATGTTCTGGTATTTGTTACAACTAGCTGTTGACGCTGGGGATCATAGCTAACCTTTGCATCCATGACGCTCCAGATAGAAAACCCCATGAAGCCATGCTACCAAACCCACCTTCTCTCAGCACCTGCGCCTTCCCGAGCGGCAAGGTATAGTCTCCCACGGGCACCTCCTCGCTGGCCGAGCGGTACAGGATCTTGGGCTCCAGGAACAGGCAAGGGTCTCGCTCCCTGATGCACGAGAGAAGTAGGCCTTTGGCTGTGATCGGGCCGCGGGGTACTACAACCTGGAGAATAGTATTATAGTACATTTTTATAAAGTTTGAAGTGTGTGAAGTTCCTCGAGGCAGCACTGCGAAAGGTTATGGTGATTTTAATTATTATATTTCTAAAAAAAATTGTTTGTAACCGTAAACAATTTTTAAATAAAATACAAAAAAAATATAATAGTGTAGGTACTCATTGTTTGTAACCCTATCTATTAATAAATAAATAATATAACCTAATGAACTGCAAATTGAAAAAAGGCTCGAAATTTGAATTTCGCGAAAATTGTATCTACTCGTATGAATATGAGACGATTTTTCATTCGAGGCATTTGTCTAAAAATAGAGACGAAACGCCTTTTTTTTGTTTTGTAGGTAGATAAGTTGAACAGTCAAAGTCTACTGCTGGAGCAAGAGCTACATGACCACATCCTCCCAGCACTGCTTAGTAAGAGACTCACCCTTAGTCCAGGGACATGAGCGAAGAAAGCTTCCGGGCTCTGCGAGTGGTACAGGCCGCCGTGGCCCACCGCGCTGCACGGCGTGCGGATGGTGAGCGCACCGCACTCGAACTGACCGCCCGAGCGGTAGCGGGCCTTCGCTGCTTCGTTTACTATCTGGAAAGTACACAACTCATTGATGAAAAAATAAAAAAAACTATTCATTATTCATTATTTATACTAATATTACAAGGAGGTAAAATTTGATTGTAAGTTTGTAAGTAGGGGGCAATCTCCGGAATTAATGATCCAATCCTAAAAATATTTTCACGGTTAGAAAGCTAGATTATTCTTCTGTGAAGTGATGGGGCAGTGAACGAATTTTCGAAAAGAATGAATAATAAAAATAGTTATAGTTTTATTCGTCGTTTTAAACGTTTAAACGTTTCGTATTGAACGTCTTTTTAATCATAGTATTTTAACATTATTATATCCTTATAATGCGTCAAAATACTGCTTAAATATTAACTGTACAAGAAAAATAGGGTCAAATTTATGTTCAGTATATGGAATTTTCAAAAAGGTGAAAATGGTCAATACTCATTGTTTAAATATAATCCCATAAACGTACTTATGTACCATTGACATGAAGAATAAGAATTGCCGTACAACCTGCTTTTGAGGGATCCGTTACTCAAACAAAAGCAAGAAACGTAATAGATTTCTCTCGAAAACAAATTATTATTGATACTTCATAGGATTGTTTATTCTATTACTTAATATGTCAAACAAAAGCGATGTTGACCATTCTACCAATGTATGAGATAGAGTCGTTTTGTTTTCATTCACACGATTTCTCCTTTACTTTCGTTTATTATAGAATTAAGGATCTTATCAATCATGCTTTTCTCTTATTGTGTTACAAACAAAGTTGTTTACAAATACGAGACTATGACGTCAGAGTGTAGCACAACAACACATGCAGCACATGTTGTTCACATGTTACAAAGTACCCAGAAGATGTTTTCGTCAACAGTTACAGTCATACTCAAGAAATAGTAGGATAATATGTTATCTGTAAGATCCTGTATTTTACTTGTATGAAGCTGTTGTTCCTGCCTATCCACATGAGACAGTGGCATGAATTTACATTTGCATAATGGCATACAGAATTTAGAATCAGCCATATAATGGTGCCGATTTTTTATTTAAAAACTTAATTTGGGCTATTTCCATGCTTTTCTCTCTTATAAAATAATAAAGGGATGGACATGTGTATTAGAACTGCCAATTTTTAGTTGAACTAAAAGGTTTCATACAAACACAGTTCTCTATCACTGTCAGGCTCTGTCCCCTTCTTGAGCCGTATGTCAGTAGTAGTAGTATAAACTACAAAAGGAGAATTGACATCTCTTACTGACTCTTTAGACGTAGAACAGCTTAATAATGAAAGATCAGTTCAACTTTAGACAGCCAGTCTCTCTACCATCTTGCTGATGCTGACCGGCAATTACTTTTCTTTTTCTGTGCTAATGGCTGAGATAAATGGGAAGGTTCATGGCAAAATAATAACAGCTCCAAGGGGTCGATAAAGTTTAAGCGTCCCTTGCCAAGGTGGGTGACCGTCCATTACAAACTGAGACCCGCCATACCTCGGAAAGTATGTTACGCAGATCGTCCCGGTTGCCATTCTTAGATCTTTTATAGTCGTTATGGGCAGTTTGAAGCCCGAAAGTCTGTCAACAGAATGGATAGACTAATAATGATGATTGGTGAGAATTAAGGTCTCTAACCTGATCAAAAGCAGGAAATATGTAGTCAGCAAACTGTATCTCAGCTATGGCGGTGGCGCCGGCCGTGGCCAGCCCGATGCCGAAACCGGCAATGCCTTGCTCACAAAGTGGAGTGTTGAACACGCGGTCCTTGCCGTATTTCTCCTGGAAAATACATAAAATTGTTATATTAAAACATAAGCGAAGGATTGACCACATTCAAAGTCCATAGAATATTTTAATCTTTCCTAATAGTGCTGAGAATAGGGATGTTTCCTAGGTAAAAATATATTAAGTCTATTTAGTCCGTCAGTAAGATTACCAAAAAATATTGGACACGTATTTTTTGCTTACTTAATTCAATAAATAGTGACAATGATATAGCACATCAAAGTTCAGGAGAAGGGCTTTTGACGTCACGCCGTGCTACACTTTTCGTTAAAAGTGTAGCACGGCGTGACGCGATATTTCAACGCACTATATCGTCGTCATTTTTGGTTTACGTGACAAAAGAAAAAATACGTGTCCAGTATTTTTGAGTAATCCAACTTTCGGACTAAACAGAATTTTTAAGGACCCAATTGTGACCTTGTTGATGTCTTGTCCCAATAGTTATCTAGTAACATTTGTGAATGTATTCTAATAAAACTAAAGTTGTAAGACCTTTATACCTAACAATATGGACACCTGTGGTCAACAATAAATAAATAAATGAACAATACTACTTTTTTATGTTTACTGACTATTCTTCAAAGAAAAATAGCTAAATATTCATTATTTAATATTAAACAATTGATTTTAAAGACACCTTATAGATGTTCAATAACAGTACTTAAGTATATACCTGTAAGCCTAGTGCACATCGGAACACTCCTCCGAAAGCCACATCTTCACCAAAAAGTACAGCTGTTGGGTCAGTCTTGAGAGTCAGGTCCATCGCATTATTGATGGCCTGCATCATGTTCATCTTGGTGGTCTCTCCTGAAAGATTTTATGCAACATTTCAAGTAGATATATTATAAATAGCATTGTTAGTAAGGGAGCTACAGAAGGACGGCTTGATCTTCAAGGTTGCACTGCTTTGCTTGCAGAGTTTGGTTTGTAAAAGGAAAGCATGTTGAGCCACTATTTCCATTTTTTGACTGATATTTCCTATGTATGGTTAGCACTAAGAGGCATCCTGTCATAGATATATCCATGCACATTGTCTTAGTAAGTAGTACCAATTAGCATGCATAATTATTGTACTTTAATACCCTAAAAAAGTTTCTGAACTATGTCAATAAACGTTAACCCAGAATATAAGAATAGCCAAAAACCATTTAAGACGACCTAACATGGATAAGAATGCTGCCGTCCTTTAACTAAAGGGCTGAGAAGACCAAAAGGTGTTTAACAAGAAAAAAAAACTTGCAAATCAATGTTTCTTAAAAACTATAATCCATTAAGGAAGTATACAGAATTCTTTGTGTTCAGAAACTGTTTAATAAGCAAAGAAATGTAGGTTAGTCGCTTTCAAGTTATTTAACTATCACAAATTCAGTTACCAAACAGCCTACAATGAATTTTATTTCTGGAACCATTAATAGTTAAAAAATGTTTATAAGACAAGACAACTAGAAAGATAGAGAATTTTGAATTCTATTACTTTCTATTGACAAGTAAAAATTATCTACATGAGGGTTAACAACCAATGTCTAAAGGCATAACCATATTACATACAGCTATGCTACTGAAGTATGGTTAATTTTATAGCATTAAGTATATTGATTTTTATTGGGTTATTAAATAATATCTTAGGTACTGATACTGATTGCAATCACTGCTATCTTTTATGGCTTTATCTTGGTGCTAAGCAATGGTTATGAATACACTTACCTGTAGAATGCGTACTTTTGTATTTGATAATCACACTTAGAAGTAAAAGGACTAGGAAACATACACCTTTTGATGCCAATTTTCTTTCTGAGTGTTTGTTTAACAAGTTTTGCAAATCTATTGGTTAGTGATGCTTTTTGTATCATCATATTGCTTGCAATTATAAAGTATAATACCTTACCTTCCACGGGATTTTCATTGTCAGGATAGTAAATAAAGTGAGACGAAAGTCTCTTAGAACAATCATTCACATTTTTAACTAATTTCACAAACAAACCGCTCTTTTTCGTCACTAAACTAGCCATTTTAACGTTTAAATGGCGACGTGCGTAGTACCCCCAGTTGAAACGATTAATAAATTAGGTAATACATCTTATCTACAATTGTAATTAGTTGTGGTTGGATTTAAAAACGTTGATAAGAGGTCGAATGACGAAACGCGAAACATTCTTGTTTTCATTATAACTTGACGTTGGTGATCGATGATAACGTTTTTGTTACGCGTATTTCTTTCCATTTTAAACCTTGTATGTTGTAGATAAGGAATTAATCAAGTGAAATAAAGATTTTAATTTTAATATCGAAAACAGGACTAAATGTTTTGACAGTTATTGTCGTTGTCAGTGTCACTGTCAAGCACACATAATAAGCTGTCAGGTTTGTAAAAAATGGACGCGTTCGTATTGCTACACAGATTCTTATTTTTTCAAGTATATTTTTATGGATTTCGTTGGAATTTGATAAACTCCGTCGTTATCGCTCATGACTTCACCATAGTTAAATGAGCTGAAAAATCACAAATCTAATTATGATTAAAGGATTTAAGCGATTCGTCATCCACTTGGCGTAAATGCGAGTCGTGGTTATTGTTAAATTCAAAGTACGTAAAGTAAAGTTACAATTTTGTAAATGGGTTTACAGGTAACATTTACTTTGTGATTAACTATTGCTGCATCCACCAGCTGTTGCAATCTGAGCAGTTTTGTACCAGATTTCAGCAGGTAAACAGAACACTGATGTAATCGTTTTTTTATTTAGATCTATAAACAATTTCCGTAATTAAACTACTTAGCAGTTTTTCACTGTATTTGCGTCTATGCTATTAAAGAAATAACGCGTTGCGATATTTAATTAAAACTCTAAACCCGTTTCTACGCGTTCATAAAATATTACTAGCAATAAAATTAAAATATTTCAGATGCAATTGTCTTGCGTATTGCGTGAATATTTATCTTATTTTGTTTAACTTTTAACGCAATTATTGATTGCTCGAAAAGATTCAATTTTAGATTCCATTTATTGTGAAAACATTTTGTTTTACTTTTTATGTGGTTCGTAAGGCAAGTAGGGACCCACTGCTAATTAATATTGTTTTTAATTTAAAGCCATTTTCGATTACACTCCGTTTATAGGTTTGTTTACTTTTGATTTAATGAGCTTTTTACTTTATGTTACGAAGCTTGAGAACTGACTTTTCTTTTTACAATATTGTTGGTTTGATTAACAATGACCCTAAATGTAGCTTATTACGAGCATAGTCAGTATTTTTTGTTAAATTAAGTAATGTACCTTTTTATGAAGTTTACGATTACTGCAGATAATTTCTCAATAGCATCGCAGAGAAAGACCATTATCGTTTTCTGCAATGAAATGAACAGTTCGGCACCTGTCAGTAAAGCGTAATAAACATATTATCACAGGGCTAAACTTACAGTGCTGACAGTTGAATTGGGAAACAACACCTCTTTCTTTGTGATTAAAAAACGGTTAAGATGAAATTGCCTCAATTGCCTCATTGCCTGAGTGGACGTCAGTGCAGCTGCTGAGCATGAGGTCCTGAGTGTTATTAGGTTTTTCCATCTGAAATTTATCAGTGGATAACAGCCCAGAGTCTGGGTTTATGGCCTGTTGACGGCAATAGGCACGACCCGTATATATCTCCCGGAATGTAGGACAATCTGGCAAAATGTGAATGTAAACCTCTGTCAAACCCTTCGATAAATACAGGCGCGGTATTATGTTATTCCGATAAAGATCATAATTATTATTATAAGACCATCGTTATTAGTGATACAATTATTATTCTATCAGAACGAAAGAGATAAAGAAATGGATGAACTTTCGGATTGAGATTGGTACGGCTCCACTGTTGCTCTCTTGTGTGTCAAGCTTACTTATTTAAGCCCCACAAAGGGTCTGATTTCAGCTATCTGGAAGTAAGTGATCTATAACGATATCAACACCGTAAATATTGATTTATAAGAAACCTACACAATTTATCGTGTTATATATGCCATGGCAACTTAGCAAAACCTGTTATTTAATACCTGCATTTTTGTAAAACAATGCGTTTTCCTCAACAACTCTTATCATCACAAACAACATTCTTAACATTTCCATCTAGCGAATTTATTTCTAGGGCAACACATACCTACTTAGGCGCCGGGGAATTCTGTTATCTTGCAGTATTGATATTAGAGAGACCTAACCTGCAGCTACGGGCGGAGATAAGCTTTGAGGATCAATCATCATCATCATTTGTCCTGTCGTTTTGTTCTTTTATTAGCCCGTATTTTGCTGCAGGACATAATACTGCTGTTATCTCCTTCCACTTACCGGTTTCTGTCCTTTTGGCCTTTGTAGTTCGCCATCATCATCGTCATCATCATCACTTGTGGAAGGCCTCCAATGCTTTTCTAGTACGGTCGCCACTCCAAAAACTTTCGGCCCGTTGGCCATCCGCTGGTGATCTTTTCTGCCCTTATCCCAAGTTAATTGGGGTCACCATAGCATGATTTGTTTCATAACTCTAACTTCCTCATCAATAATAGGCCTACAAAAAAAAACAAGATCTAAACTTAAAACCATGCTCCATTTTTGAATTCCTATTCAGTTATGGCATCAGGCTTATCTAGCCTGTAACAAGTAAAGAGGGCTGTACTACTTATGAAAGTAAAAAAGTTAAAAGATAATTTAATTGAAGCATTGCAATAACCGTTGCAGGATTCCAGATATCAATAACCCGAGTCCATTAACTTTTACAGTACGGAATGGTTATAACCAAGGCCATCGAGAGACAACTTAATTTATAACACATTTATTATATAACAGAAAAAATAAAGCGTTCGCTTATAAATAAAGCTAACAAAGACTAAACTAGTTCAAGAATAACCGACATGCCTTTCACACAAACAAACGTATGTGTAGAATTAAGTAAACGCACACATGTACAACACTTGCCACAGAGTAAACGATACCAGTTTGACAAGTCCAGTTATTTTTAGAACTCGGTGTTCTGGAGTTTTTGAAGTGGTGCGAGTTTTTTCTGGATTCTGTGCTGGGTTAGGATCGTTATTTTTATGGACTGTTAATATGCGCCGGAAGTTATTATCCAAGATGTCTTGGCGGCTAGGAAAGAATACTATTGAAATTATGGCAAATCGGTTAAGGGCAGGAGGATGATTGTGTTGTTGATAGAAACTTGACTTTAGACTTCAACAATTCAAATTTTATTTTGTACTTGAAGCGAGGCCAGGGCCCTAAGAACAATGATTGAAAGCGATTTTCCCCAATGTAATTCAACGGCGATCAGCAAAACTGCAGTGCTATTCTAAATCTATCTCCCCTAGGAAATATTGGTAAAGCGAAGGCGACGTGAGCTGTTATCCCAAAGGGATCGACATTTAGTTATATGCCTGAGCCTGTGCTGAATAAATATTTTTTCTTTCTTTATATATGTATATAGATATATATATATGTAAATTTTTCGAAATTACCCGGGTTATTTTCATTATATCGAGCTGTGTCCCTTAAGTCATTTCAACAACAAATCGTCATCAGACACTTTTTTTTAATCTAATATTCTGCTGTATCTGCCTCATGCATATACCTACAGATGAACTAACTCTTTTCTTTATAGATTTACGTTTCACAACTCACGTCCATAGTGTATAGTCAATGTCATAGGATAGAGTGAAAAAAATCTACTTCGTTTAATCTTCAACATGGACGTTTTGTCTTACGGGATCATGCCTGTAAACCCCGAAGACTTAGCCAGAGATGTATCTATACCCACATTTCATGAATATGGTTAATGTTTAAATCCGTAATAGGGGTCGAGCCTATTGCCATAAAACGATTGCCTAGATTCCAGCTTGTGTCTGATAAATTCCAGCTGGTAAAACTCAATAAGACTACCCGATCAGCAATTGAAACCAGGACCACATGCTCAGTAGTAGTGCTTGCGACCACTACACCTACGAGTCAAAATTAGAATCAAATCAAAAGCCATCTCGGCACAATATTGATTATTCAACTAACTTCAAGTTTGTACAAACATAGAAAGTGCCTTTGTTTACTTACAGAGATATCTATGCATATACATACATAATTAAAATAGACGTGTCTATTTGTTCAAAACAACAGCTTTTAACTGAAAGATTAAGAAAGTATTTACGGTATTTACAACAAAAAAGTTTTTTGTGTGTGTGTCTGTCCGTTTGTTTCGGCTTATCACTGAAACGGTGGGACCGGTTTTGAAAGGAATTTCACTGCCAGATAAATAAATAAATAAATAAATATTGCTGGACAATCCACACAGCATCATCTAGCCCCAAGGTAAGCAGAGCTTGTGTTATGGGTACTAGATGACTGATATACTTAATACAATACATTACATATATAGATATTTTTATTATACATAGGAAATACCCAGAACACCCGGAACAACTATTTGTAGATCGTACAAACATTTGTCCCAAGGCGGGAATCGAACCCGCAACCTCTTGCGTCGCAGGCGGACCTTCGCCCGCCGCGCCACATCGGTCGTCAAGATATCTGATTTATCTGAATAAATTGGTTTCCACGCAAACAACTTAAAACCGATGACATTCCACTCGGACGAAGTCGCAGGTAATAGCCAGTAAGGTATATGCGACGTCAGATCTCATTGTCACCACTGTTCTCAGCTGCTCTGCACAAAACAGCCGCATACATACTACACTGTGTACATAGGTGTCACTTTTACTTTCGATCACGAGAGCCGCACGGACGATGACTCCGGCGCAGCCGACACACACGTATTTGTACACTAAGCTGCGCATTCGTCACGCCTCATACTAAGGCCATCTTAATAAAACGCTCTCATTTAAGTGCTGTTGAGAGATCTCATTAAAGATTGGACGTGGCTTGAAACGTTGGACATGAATTTAGGATGTAACATAACATCACGCCTGTATTACCTGAAGGGTAAGACAGAGGTGCACGTATGGGATTTGATTTTGAGATGTCAAATGGATTAAATTCAGATGAAAATAATATTAGATATAGTTTTATCATTACAAACAAACAAACCAATATTTCGTCTTTAAATTAGTTTAGTAGTATAAAGTAATTACGCATATAATACAGCTAATAAAGAAATGTTACACAGCCTACCTGCGCCATAAGTCAAGTAAACCGCTTGCTTAATACTGAAGACTCATTACCAACAAATAATGACCGAGCTACACCTGTCGTGGGCCGGTTACATACCTACTGCGACTTTTAGCAACGAATCAAACTAGCGGTTTTCAATCGCGCGACTTCATCTCGACCCTAGCTATGAACTTGCGTTTGTATCGATACACGCGCGAGTTAATCGCTACAGTGTCGTCTTGAATCGTTACAAACACTTATGCATAGCTACAGTAGCAAGTTTTATTGACACAACGCGTGTGTATTGTTATAGTCGCGCGTATGCATCGATACAAACGCTAATGCATCGTTAAAAATCGGTTCAATCGTACATATCGCGATGTGGCTGTCGACGAACAACTTCAAAATGATGTAATCTGTATCGCGATCGATGCTGTATCGCGATTTCATCTATGCTTATAGTAACGCAAGTAACCAGAGTGAGTGTGTAGGTAGGAAGGTAGACGATTGGCGTCTTTATCGCTGCTGTTTCGCGACTGCATCGCTACAGAATCGCTCCAAGAAAGTCGCAGTACGTAAGAGGTCTTACATCCACAGGTTATAGTTATGCCAGACCTTTGATCCCATATGTTTTTATTGCACCTGTGTTGTATGTTAATATAGTATTTATTACTAATCGAGTTATGGTATTTATTGCTTTGTTGCAGTTAAGAAAGAGGTTCCAAGGTGGCTCGATGACATTTTAAATTTAATGGAAAGTTCTTTATTAGCTTGGCAAAAGATAAATAAGACAGGAGAGGTGTCAAGTGTGAGTAGGACGGATAAATAGAATAGAATAGAATATATTTTTTTTATTTCAGACCGGAGTCCATAGGGTTAGTAACAATTTTACTTAAGTTCCAGTGTTAGTAGGTTACAGACATGAAAATATACAATTAAAATTCAGCATGGAGCCGCATCCACCTCCGCAACATCGGGGAGTCCCACCGATCTGCGAATACGCTAAGAATACTGTTAATGCTGCCGCGAACACGAGTCATCAGGGATGCACATCTATTTCTAATAATGGCTGCAAAACCAAAAGTTAAAGAAGGAATTGAGTTGATAAGTTCATTTTCATGACTTATGAGACAGTTTGAATATTCAATATATTATAGAAACCAGTTTGCCTCGGTGGTTTAGTGGGTGCAAGCGCTACAGCTGAGCTTAAGGTCCTGGGTTCGATGCCCAGGTTGGGCAGAGCATTACTAGTTTTACAACATATATGTACATACTCTTAGTGCAAATAAATAACTATTCTATTCATGTGCCCAACCCAGTTCTTAAAAATGGCAATAGGTGGTCGATATGTGGAATGTGCCGATAGTCGTTATGGCCAATGGCATAACAGCTGGTGCAGCGTGGTCCACTAACCTGAGGATGCTCTTGTTGGGCGGTTGGGGTTTGATCCAGAAAGCATTACTCTTGGTCATGGCGCGTATAATCAGGAGGTTCCTCTCTCAAAGACCCTGACCACCAGTAGCTTCTACCCTATACTTTATGCTGGTGGGCTACTGTTGTGTAAATGTTTCTTTTCATGTATTTATATTCAAATATTTAAAAATAAAATTTGTAAAAATAATAAAGGAATTAATAATGTCGAACATGTTCTCGGTCGGGTTAGTAGAAAACTTAATAGTAATGATCTCTTATATAAGACCCATAAGACTCACGTCACAGCCCCGGTCGGCCTGCGGGCAGATGGACACACGGCTTCCAATCTCTATGATATTAACATAAACTGGTTTTAGACGGTCAGTTTTTTATCGTTAATTAAATAGTGAATTAGTAGAAGGGCCCATTTACTTTTATTCAAGGCTGCAAGAGCAGATGCTAGTGAAATTCCAGCCAGAAGCAAAAAAGAAAAATCGATTTATTTTACACAGCAACACGAGGTAATTAAATAATAAATAATGCTGGACAATCCACACAGC
The DNA here is from genome assembly GCA_905147745.2 of Phlogophora meticulosa. Taxonomy (NCBI): domain Eukaryota; kingdom Metazoa; phylum Arthropoda; class Insecta; order Lepidoptera; family Noctuidae; genus Phlogophora; species Phlogophora meticulosa. The sequence goes on from LR990523.1 coordinate 1,540,904, forward strand.
ATTATCTAGCCCCAAGCTAGCAGAGCTTGTGTTATGAGTACTAGATGACTGAAATACTTAATACAATACATTACATACATAGATATTTTTTATTATACATAGGAAATACCCAGAACACCCGGAACAAATATTTGTAGATCGTACGACATGTGTTTTTAGGTTAGTTTATCTGGAATTTATCAGTAGCAACCCAGATTCCAGGAGCGTCCCCGGTTGTTGGGAATTCATTACAGAACATGAGACTTAAATATGACTTTACGAAATGTCGGTTACATGTTTACACAATTAGGTGCATGGCTGCCTACTCCATCGGGTAATACAGGCATGATGACATGTTGAGAATCTTTTGTTCGAAATACGAACAAGAAATGATCTCAAGTTATCGATTCGTATCAATAACGGTTGTAGCCGAGTATAAAAGAGTTCAACGCGTCCGGGCTACGAATTTAATTTACTACAAAATGCTACGCGCCGTACACTTTGAAGTAAATGGGGTATACGAAGCTACATAACTATTCTTTTCTTTCTTTAAAAAACGTTACCTCACACTAGGAATTTCTCCCGTATCGTGAGTGCGTTTACAAACATTGAAACTCACATACACAAACAGCCAGACCCGGAACAACTACCTGTAGGCCATACAAATATTTGTTCCGTGTGGGAATCGAACCCACGACCCGGGATCGATTGCTGGACCCCATGCTCAGCAGTAGGGATTGCAATGTAATGGTTGTTTGGGGATCAACGACACTCGTTTCGTACTGCGCCCTCAACGTTTCAACTGTGTGGAACAAAACCGTACGTGCGCATGCGCAGTTAGACACCCGCACTGGACGTACGTACAGACGTAGCATACGCGCGTTCCATATAAAGCAAGTTGCTGGCGCGTTTTCTAACTTAAAAAGCAGCTCTATTAGTTGCGTACGTAAAGCGTTAAAGCGCGTCGACAGCGCACAAAACGTCAGTATATCTTAATAAGATAGGCCTTTAGGCATATGTAAATGCTATGGGCTTATATGTAAGAATTACTTTATAATTCCATGGCTAATGGCTAGTTATGATTTATGATTTTATGTGCAAATCTTGACCTCTTTCATGAATAAATCCAGTTTCCTAGCAGGTTACCGAGGACTCATCAACAAAAGGAAGTGATTCATTGCGACCAGGAAATAGGATGATAAATCTGTCCAGAGATATTTATTATTTTGATCTTTAAACCTTGCACCTTAGTGTTGAGAAGATAGGGATTATGTTATTTAAATGAAGAGTGGTAGTTGTTCCACTACAGGGAAAAAGGCTTTTAATACAGACTAGCTTATTTTTTTAAGCTTAGACATGTTCCTTCTGACAGTATTAATGAAATCATGTCAAAGTATCAACTGCGAAATGAATTTCAAAGAGACATCGAAACGACCTGGAACAACTACCTGTAGGCCATACAAATATTTGTTCCGTGTGGGGATCAAACCCGCGGCACGCAGCGCTCCAGCCAATCGCTCGGCCACTGCGCCAACCGTGCCGTCAAATCAAAACGAAGACGTTGTATAATTACCGATAGACCCGCAGAAGGTTATTACGAAGCCAGATTGCTTGATTTGATTGATATCCTGGTCTAACCGATAGCCGATTTGTAACACACCAAAGTTTTCGATTTGTATCAAGTCCAGGTGTTGGAGGTTACATATCATTATGACCTTATCACACATTCACTTCTGCTTGCAAAGGTTAAAATAAATCTTTCTAAACCATCATTATGATGTAAGTCTTGTCTCCTAGCTGAAGTAATTCTGACATTCTGACATTAAACCGCAAAAGTCACGTGCAAATGCGTGACCGCAAATCATTTGCGAATATCATTTTTAGGGTACCGCATCGAAAGGCGGAAATGGAGCTGTATTGGAGAAAAAGACACGCTTCGCCAACGCCAGATAAACTGGGATAAAGGCAGGAGGATGATTTTGATGATAATGTACCCAAAGGGGCCCTATTACTAAGTTTCCGCTGCCCGTCTGTATGTCACCGGGCTGTATCTCATGAATCGTAGTACGTTAAGGGTTGTAATTTTAACAGAGTGAGTATTGTCGCTATAAAAATAAAATAAAATTTGAAATCAAAGGGTCATGCAAGAAAATTGGTTTGTTCGGCGTTTTGTGTTCGATTTTAACAATTGCTGTATCTCTAATTTTGTACAATGGCACGGAACCCATCGTAGATGAGTCCGACTTGCACTTGGCCGGTTTTTGTTTGGTTTGGTCAATTTGTATCGAAAACACGAGTATTATGGAATGGAATATAGTATAGCCGTGGTGCTGTTCCCAATTTTTAGGGTTCCGTACCAAAAGGGATAAAAAGGAACCCTTATGATGGGACTTAGCCTGACTATCACAGCATTTTATTTTAAGAACTACGAATACTATCGACTCGTCATTTGAAATACTTATAAATAATGCCTGTTTAATTAAAAACTAAACGACAGAAATGAAGAATGTGTCGTTTCCATTGAAATATTAGCCAAAATGGGGGACTAAAAGTACATTACTATTCATAATCAGGAGCAGAATTACCCCCGTTTGCAGTCAATATAAAATAAGATTACATGAAATAAATCTAATTTCGACACGTTTGGCGCAGTGGCTTTGGCGATTACCAGCTGCGCTGCGTGTTGTGTGTTCGATTCCCGTACGGAACAAATATTTGTATGACCTATAGATATTGTTCCGGGGTGGCTGTTTGTGTATGTCATTTTAATGTTTGTAAACGCACCAACGATACTGGACAAGTTCCTAGTGTCCCCAGGATAAAGTTTTTTAAAAGAAAGAAAGAAAGATGAAAGTTTACGTAAAAATTACAGTAAAATTAAAACGATGTCTCTAGCTAGCACGGTTTTTTATTAATCTGCAAAATACTCATTTGAAAACTACATAATCCAACTTGGAAATGAAATCACATAAATTAATTAGAATCCATTCGCGGGAAGTTGGAGATGCGAGAAAAAGAAAAAAACAATGTTAATGAACATCGTAGAATATGCATTCGTATTTTTTTTTTAATTTAATTATTTTACTGGTTGGTCTTATTAAGAGACCAGAGATTGAAGTAAAAAACTACATGGAACGTCAAATAATATAAATCTTTATTAACTTAAACTTATTTCAATAAAGATTTTTATTTTTGTTATTTACTAGCGGCGCCCAGGGGCGCGCGTACTGTCAAACGCGCGAATTTCAAATAGTCGTTAAGTTGTCCAATTTTCTGCGCGATTGTCTTAATTTTTCCTTCTGCAAGGACCTTCTACAAAATATTAGAAAAAGCTTCTTCCCATGCCCAGAAGGCACGAGTATTAATCACCACGCTTGCCCAAGGCAGGTTGGCAATTTCAGACTTATATTAATTAAGACCAGGGTTCACGATGTTTTCCTTCACCAATGTCAGTGATGTCTAAGTTCAATTTAGAAAGTACACATGAATTTAAAAAGTACATTGGTATTTGCCTCGATTTAAACCCACAACCTCGAACACGAGAGGTGAGGCAGGCTTCTGTAGCACATTTATTGAAAAAAAAAACAATGACAACAGGAATTAGGCGCGGGGGGGGGGGGGGTGCAGAATCATCTACTGAACTCATGTTATCAGGTTGTCCGTCAATGTTCTTCTATAAGTGTGTTTGTCACTGAACTCTTCAAAAACAGCTGGACCGAATTTTATGAAGTGTTTTGTGTGTGTTGAAGGGAGTCCGTGGATCTTTTAGATTTACAATTGGACCCAGTAGGTGGCGCTATTCAGGCAGGACAATGTCTGTCGAGTCCGTTAGTGTCATATGAAACTGTTTTATTTGCATATGAGAAATTGGAATAGGTTATGTTTTTTTTTATTGAGCTAGAATTTTCAAATTTATTTCTTCAACAACTATTCATACATGAAAAAAAAAAAAAAAGAATCACTGGCATCGAAAAGTTCATCCTTTTATCATCATTATAATTTAAGTTGAATGTTGCTTGATGATTTATGCTAACTGAATGGCAGTTATTACTATAAGTTCAATTGATTAGTACTTAATACAAAAACTTTATTCATAAACGAATTTTATTCATAAACCAGCAATTTAATTATTTAAACAATTTATATTTTCACGAAATCTTTAGGCTTAAGAACCTCTTTGCTATTTGTTTTTAGTATTTATAAACAAATCGGACCTCATTACTTATTACATGCTGGCTGTCTGTTGCTTACGATTGACCTTTATGTAACATTACGGTGTTAAACTAATCTTGACATGCTTGTCATGGCGCGCACTGATCTGCAAGACTTATGCAGATTTAATGTTCGCTTTGAGCTATTCATTTAAATAAAGATTCCTTACTTAGTTTTAACTTTTAGTAAGTAGTCATTTTTTTTCGTTTTAAAGGACAATGCTCAGCCGTCATGCATTGTCATCCTGAACACACAAATAACGACAAACACGTAAAATACTTTCTACATTCAATTATGACAACATTCAACTAAACTGAAAGTAACAGATAAAAAATAAAAGTTGCCCCACGCTAGGAATTTCACCTGTTTCGTGGGTGTGTTTTACGAACATCAACTGCATCAACAGCCAGACCCGGAACAACTACCTGTAGGCCATACAAACATTTGTTCCGTGCGGGAATCAAACCCACTACACGCGGCCATTGCGTCAACCGTGCCGTTATTTATAATTTGTTATTTGTGGTCGCTCAGTGGTCAGTTCGAACGTTTAAACTTTTTGCACACCTTCTCCATATAAACTTTAGTTATGGCAAATCCTGCTTAATACTTAGATTTCTAATTTTCAGATCGTTTTATAAGACTTAATGCATTGACGCGCATAAGGATTTATCTGCAAATTATATTTGACGCAAGTTTTGGTAATCTCAACGTCTCATTAACAATCTATAAGATCACAAAATCGTAAAAAAATGCAATAACACAAACAAAATGACATCCGTCACAGGCATTGTTCGTCACCATGGTCACCGGCATCAACTGTCAAGCTAGTGTTACTGGCCGGTACTAACGAGTCCCAGCGTTTTCGAGCTCGTTAGCGTAATATGCACCTGTGTGCCAAGCACGAATGCTCGAACGTCAATTCGAACGATTTTTAAATTGAAATTAGAACTGCAGAATTTAAGTTTAAATTTATAAGGCAAGAACACGTCTTATATGAATTATCATCCATTATCCATAGATATTAATTTATTTATTTTGGTTAACCTACAATAGTTTACACTTTACCTATTCGAGCTATACATTTCTAAGTGTAACAATAAATTAAAGGTTAGCACCTCATGTACCAATTATGGTTATGCATCATCATCATCTGCCTAGCCTTTTCCCAACTATGTGGGGTCTAACCGGATGCAGCTGAATACCAGTATTTTACATCTTGCGACTGCCTATCTGACCTCCACAACCCAGTTACTGGGCAACACGATACCCCTTGGTAAGGCTGGTTGTCAGACTTTCGGGTTTCTGACTACCCGTAACGACTGTCAAAGATCTACAAATGACAGCCGGGACCAACGGCTTAACGTGCTTTACGAGGCACGGAGGAGTCTCGATATGTTACTAACGGTCACCCATCCACAGACTGACCTCGGCAAGAGGAGCTTAACCTTGATCAACCCGTGCCGCTGTTTTTATTTAGCCACGAGCTCCTCACCAGTTATGGTTATGCATTATATTAAAACTGAATAAAATAATTAAAAGTATATACAACATGTCCCAAAATTCAACGATAAGCCGGCACCAGAGGATGGACCTACTAATGACTACTCGAGAAAAAAAAAGAAAAAAAAAAATCCTCTACTTTTTTTTAAATTACTTAAAAAAATGGAAATTCTTCGAAAATGTATACCCCTTATGACACTTTTAACTACCATGACCACAATTTTTCAAATATTTCAGTTTTTTTGTTTGTATCGGCAACCTAAGTAGTACTTCTATTCACCATAATCTTTGAAAATTACAGAATTTTCGTAGTTTTATACAAAAAAAACAACCAAAAAAAATTATTTCCCTAAAATTTTGAAAGATTTTAACGTTCAGTACACTTTAACTCATCGTAGCGTAAAAAAAAAATATGGAAACTACTATGGCAAGTTTTTTAAAAAATTAGCGCAACTAACCTAGATTTTAAAATGGTATAATACTTTAGGAAAACTAGCCACAAAAAAAAAAATGACACTTTTTCTAATCGAGAACCAAATTTCATAAGTTGTTGTTAATAGTAATCACTTCTACTATGTGCCCAAAATAGATTTTTGTTGTTGGAAAATGTTGAATGAATGAAACAAATGGTGTCAATAAATGTAAATTTATTGCATTATTAATAATATTATAATAAATGTTCGAACTGTTTACCACCGGCATTAATACAGGCACGACATCGCCTTAAAAAAGATCGTTTTATTCGTCGTGCATATCTTCTACTATTGATATGATCCGCAGCCTGAGTGATTTTTTGGCGAAGGTCGTTCAGTGTTGCAATGGGTTTCGAGTAGACTCTGTCTTTGAGACAACCCCAATAGAAGAAGTCCAGGGGGTTTAGATCGGGTGAACGGGGTGGCCATAAAATAGGACCAAGTCGCCCTATCCAACGCCCTGGATACTCTTGATTTAAGTATTCTCGCACAGGACAGGCATAGTGAGCTGGGCAACCATCATTTTGAAACCATATGTTTTGTGGATCACTAATGGGCATGTCTTCTAATAATACTGGCAAGTCATTTTGTAAAAAGTTCAAATAACTATTGCCATCCAAGTTTCCTTGTAATTCAAAAGGCCCAATCACTTTTCCGTTTAATATGCCCGTCCATAGGTTAACCTTGAATTGATATTGGGATTTGTCTTGTCTCATCAGGTGCGGATTTTCATTGCTCCAGCTATGTAGGTTGTGAAGATTTAAATAGCCATCTCTCTTGCAGGTTGATTCATCCGACCATAGAATATTATCCAAGAATTGGGGATCTTCTCTGTGCTTTTGCAGCATCACACGGCAAAATGCGAATCGTAGTGGATAGTCCCGCGGCAATAACGTCTGCACACGCCTGTAGTGATATGGGTTAAGTCTGTGACGTTTTAGGATTCGATGTGCAGTACTTTTTGGGATTCCCGTAGCTATTTCTATGGCACGTACCGAGGTAGTTGAATCATTTTCAATTTCATTGAGAACTTCTTCGTCGCGTTCCGATCTAGGTCTTCCAGCATTTCTCCTATCAGATGGTAAACGCTCTCTAACGTATAATCGCTCTCTATCTATCTCTCTCTAACGTATACTACCTAATGTCCCTTCCAAATTCTAAGAATTTGCGAAAGAAATCTATTTTGGGCACATAGTAGAAGTGATTACTATTAACAACAACTTATGAAATTGGTTCTTGATTAGAAAAAGTGTCATTATTTTTTTTTTGTGGCTAGTTTTACTAAAGTATTATACCATTTTAAAATCTAGGTTAGTTGCGCTAATTTTTTAAAAAACTTGCCATAGTAGTGTCCATATTTTTTTTTTACACTACGATGAGTTAAAGTGTACTGAACGTTAAAATCTTTCAAAATTTTAGGGAAATAATTTTTATTGGTTGTTTTTTTGTATAAAACTACGAAAATTCTGTAATTTTCAAAGATTATGGTGAATAGAAGTACTACTTAGGTTGCCGATACAAACAAAAAAACTGAAATATTTGAAAAATTGTGGTCATGGTAGTTAAAAGTGTCATAAGGGGTATACATTTTCGAAGAATTTCCATTTTTTTAAGTAATTTAAAAAAAAAGTAGAGGTATTTTTTTTTTCTTTTTTTTTCTCGAGTAGTCATTAGTAGGTCCATCCTCTGGTGCCGGCTTATCGTTGAATTTTGGGACATGTTGTATGTAGGAATTGTTAAACGTGTATAAATCGAAAAAAAAGAAACATTAAAAAATTAAAAAAAAACTTAAATAAATGATATATTCGAAACGAGTATGTTCTTTTTTGAAATTATTCGAATACACATAACGTAACCTTAAGCATTTTGTTCTACGCGCACTGCTTATAACAAAAACATGAAAATACCCATACAAAAACTCTGTATATACCACGCTTTAAATTGTTGATGAGATTTTGAAGTGTCTTTTCGATAATAATAAACGATATGAGCATCATAAAATAAATTAATACATTACGAACAGGTTGCATACTTCTTAGTAGGACGTCTTCGGCAATATATTTTTTCATTTCGCAGTCTACCTTGACGGATCCCCTTAACCCCAGGTGATTAACTTTGATCGCCATTACAACATCATCAAACACCATATTCATTACTGGTGATCATCGGTGATTGCGAACAAAAATATATGAATGAAATAACCTTGGGCGTAATTGTAGGTAGCCTTTATGTGATTTTTATGCATGGCAACACCGAAATTGCTGTGATTGTATGCAATACTGTAATTTAAATAGTTAAATATCCAATATTGAAACAATTTTAACTTGTTGCTTGATGAATATAACATAGAAATAATATTATGTTGCAAGTCAATTCCTATTCAAATTGAAACTCCAGGCTGCTACCAATATAGTCAAAATTAAAAAAAAACCGGACAAGTGCGAGTCTGACTCGCGCACCGAGCGTTCCGTACAAACGCTAATTCAAGTTCAACTACTTAATCATTTACATAACGAAAAAAATTTTCTATTTGGTAAAACCACAAATCTCCAAGGCACCGTAGACCCACGTATTTGATATTAATTTTAACCTGAAACGTCTAGGCGTTTTGGAGAAAAAGGGTCTTGACAGACAGACAGACGGACACTATTTTTTTATTTTGATCCTGGTCTGGCTGTTCGTGTATGTGACTCTAAATGTTTGTGAACGCGGCCACAAAACAGGAGAGGTTCCTAGTGTGGGTAAAAGTGTAATAAAAAAAAAAAACAAGATATTTAATAGAGATAAGGCTAAGTGTGGGTTACGCCAACATAGGACCTTAACCCAGGCTTAGCCTCCTAGCAACAACAAAACCAACCGTTAAATGTATTCGGTGCGTACGACTCGCTCCCCGGGTATTTGCATATTGCTTTATCATGTACCTCCCTTAAACAAGGTTTTGCAATAACTGCCCCATACCACAGAATCACGACGACAGAAGGACTAGTAATTTATCTCCATAGCCTTTTCTCAACTATGCTAGGGTCGGCTTCCAGTCTATAGCTGGTGGTTGTGGAAGGATCGTACGTTCCCGCGACCCCCGGCGTAGGTGTGAGACGGAACACCGGGGTGGTTTTTAGTCAGTATGAGTTTGACAGACCCCTTCGTCCCCCCAGGGCGGAGGACATACATGAGGATTTTCCAACCCGAATAAAAAAAAAAAAGGCTTCCAGTCTGCCTGGATCCAGATGAATACCAGTATTTTACAAGGAGCGACTGCCTGGATTGTATGCACTGAACTATTAGAAACTATTGCTTATATGAAAGTAAGCACGGTAGTTTTCCTGAAAAAACATTTATTTTTTATTTTTGTCTATCTGGTTGTTTGGACTAATCTCTGAAACCGCTGAACCAATTTAGACGGAACTTGCACTGGCAGATAGCTAATGTCATAAGGAGTTATTAATAAATCAAATTAATTAATTAATTATATTTAAAAAATATTTTTTTGTATTTGAGACGTTTTGTATTTTTTTCCGAACCTCCTCTCCCCTTTTGGAGCCTTACGTGATTAATGGATGATCTCTTATTAGACAAATGTGTTGCTGAGGAGTAGGTACGTTACTCCTTCTTCCCAGCAAACACAGTAGGAAGTGGTGAAGGGCAGGTGTTTTGCAGGACTGTCTTATGTAATTTTTGACGTTCAAAAAGTGCTGATTCTCAGCCTAATTTTAATTAAGGAATTTTAATCATTTATTTAGCATACACAATTTACAGAATTACTTAATCTAATTACAATTTAAAACTAACTACATTCATATCTCATTGTTTGTATTGCAAAAACTAAATATAAAAATACTAAATAAAAACCCGACCAACATCACTCAGGCGTCAAAGTATTTTCCAAAGTAAATTTATTTAATAAATGAATTTTTATAAACGATTTATTTAAAAAAAATATTTTAATAAATTATTTTTAAAATGAGTAGAACCAGTTCTTCATTAGTAGCAATAATAGGACTCACGGAAAATCCTTAGCCATCTATTTGCATCCTTTAGTACGTTACATTGCAATAAAAGTAAAGTACTAGCCTATTACTGTCCCACTGCAGGGCAAAGGCCTCTTCTCATACAGAGAAGGCATGAGCATTAATCACCACGCTTAATCAAGACGGGTTGGCGATTTCAGACTTATATTAATTATATAAGTCCAGGTTTCCTCACGATGTTTTTTCCTTCACCGATGTCAGTGATGTCCAAGATAAACTTAGAAAGTACATATGAATTGAAAAACTCACATTGGTACTTGCCCAGGTTTGAACCCACAACCTCGTGCACAAGACGCGAGGCCTAAACCACACGGCCATCATGACATTTTTTTGAAGTTGATCTTCTCTTTCCTTCTATCCTGTAACGGCACCCATTATACGACGCATTAATATCAGTGTCAAACGAAAATAGTGAAGCGAAAAATTGCGAAAATTGCTAACACGAGATTGGGAAATTGGTGTTTGCGGAAAACTGGAGCTCACCCACTATTATTTGGCACTACGTCATCGTGTGTAGGTGTTTAGGTGTACGCCTACGATTATTGTTTGGTCGTATGAAGTGAATAGAGTGCCAATGTGACAGTATTTACTACAGTTTTTTTAGCTTATATTTAGAATAAAAGAGGTTTCCTGAGAAGTATCGTAGCGAGATTGTGGGTGTTCTGTAGGTTCACCTCTGTACCCTTCGAGGAACACAGGCGTGATGTTATAACGGTCCATAACTTCTCCGTCCTTTAAATTAACTAGGTAGGTACTTTTCATAAGCAGAGCGCAGGTAAAAAGAAAAAACCTACACACATGAACCGTATAGGTTCATACGACATTTTAGAGATTTAAGGAAAAGCCTTTTCTCTGCATAGGAAAACTAAGCGTATCTGAACATCATGACACCCGTTTTTCTTTTCACCTGGACTCTAACTAGATCATTTTTTATCGAAACCACAGAACTCTACCTGCTACGATCCTAAGAAACTCCTTGTGCTTCGTGTACGTTCATACTGTGAGCCTGGCACGAATGATTGACGTAATCGTAACGTCATTTCGAACGTTTTTAAATTTGAAAATAGTCGTTTCGAATAGAATAATAATTTATTTTTAAGATTTATGACAGCGATGCGGAGGAGTACCTTGACGCCTGAGTGATCTTGGTCAGGTTTTTATTCAGTATTCCACCCCTTTTATTTTATTTTGCATATTATATGTATTTAGTTAGTTTTGTATTGTAATAAGATTAAGTAACTCTATAAATATTGTTTAATAAAAGATTGTAAATTAAAAAAAAAATGTTCGAGTCTTTATTAATAAATACCGGTATGGTGTTATTTGTGTGTGCCTAATAAATTTGAACCTAAATGCTACAGGACAGTTGTGAATGGACGTTTTCTCAAGTATTCCAGCTAGGCTCACTGTTCAAATATGCCCGTCGTCTCAAATATGACCTAACCTTTCTGACGAAGATATGTGTGTATTATTGATGTCCCTGACCTTCGAGTCAGTCCTGCTCACTCCACAACAAAATATGATCCATACTGAACAGCGGAATATTCCCTCCTCCACAATGTTACAGTATACATGTCGGCAGAACTTAATACTACTATAAACTTTTATGTTACCCTGCTAGGTTAATGTTCTTCCTAAAACATAGCTTGTGTAGATAAGAAAGGTTTAAGTAGGTGATATTTTTTTGTTTTGGAAGTTAAAACATGTGATATTGGTGATGTGGGTCTCCAACTTACAGTCTTCAAACCAGACCTTGGTGGATTAAAGCCAGAGATAGGAAATAAGAAGGAACATGTACCTGCGAAGCAATTTCATTTCCTAATCCCCCTCTAATCTCAATGCCATCCTTCCTCTTCCTAATTTAATTTCCTTTTTAACCGACTTCAAAAAGTTGGAGGATCTCAATTCGTAAGATTTTTTTTTATGTATGAACACCAATTACGCTAAGATTTTTTTATAAAATGCACGGTCTCTGTTGAAAGTAAGGAGTTTTTCTTTTTTTATTTATTTTTTTCTTAGCTACGCGCATACATATTCAGAAATCTCGAATACGCACACTTATTTATTTTTGAACAAACTAAAGCAAATTTAAGTTAAAAAGCACATTACACCATTCATGAATATGCAAACGGACACCATACAAATAACCCATAAATTGTTAGTCGTTTAGATACATACATAAATTAAACTTATGTAATATATTTTCATTACCATACCACCGAATACTTTTTCTATTATAAATGTTAAAATGCAAAAATATCCGATCTCCATTACAAACAATGAAAAAAAAAACATTTATTCAAAATTAAAATTGTAAAATAGAAATATAAAAAATCTTAGACCAATACTAAACCCTACCTACCTATGAATTGTTAATTATTTTTAAAATTTCATTTTATTTAATTACATTTTGCTGTGCCCCACAGGGCCCATGATTGTGCCTTGCTTCAAAGCATTGGTTAAGATAATGTAAACATCTTGGAATACAAATAAATGATATGAATATGTACCTATAGTAACATTCCAAAGTATGTGAATGTATGAAATAAAACGAAATTGTACATAGTTATTTCTGTATACATTTATACACAACAGTTATCTTTGATCTCATAACTGCACTAAATATAGGCAGTGAATGATAATAGTAAAATGTTCGCCCTCATCCAGGCACCGTGTTACAAAGCCTGAATGAACAGCTTTTTGCGTGGGACGCGCGTTCAGTAATAACAGAGAAAAGGCGTCAAAAAAATGAAGCAAACCATTTTGATGGTAAAGCAATTTATCGTTAGCGAAATCATTAAAATAACTTTGAATAATGGAGTTTTCTTGTACAGTCAACAAAAAGAGATAAGCGAGCAGGCAGCGAAATTGGAGTCCCTTTTAAAATCATGTTGTGTGTGTACTCAAATCTTTGTCATTGTCGGTGTTTCTTCTCGAGTTTAACTTTGAATCATTGTTGAGTAGTGTTTCTTCAGTAATTTGGTTTTCGGACGGGATAATAATGAAGTATGCCTAAGTAGGTCAAAGACAAGAACACAACATAACATAACATTACGCCTATATTCCCCGAAGAGTTGGGCAGAGGTGCACCTATAGTTATACCCAACTGGGGCGACCAACCGCCTGGCGATTTCCCGATAAACTAAGTGAGCACTCGGACCCCATGGCCTTATAGTAGCTCAACCCCAAACATCACAAACATATTATTTCCAGAAGGGTATTGCGTCATTTTAACAGATGCCCAAGCACAGCCCGCCGTATAAGGAAAACAAATAGAAGTGGAAATTACTATTTAAAATATCTATCTTTAACAAAGTTCCTCCAATGATGTAAAATATCTAGGAAGAATAATAACGCAACTGTTCCTGTATACTCCTAACACCCTGTTAACAAATAACAAGGGTAACAATAGCCTGTAGATACCCGCCTACGTAAATGCCCCGTACCTAATACAAATTGGAACTGGTCTTAATAAAAGTGATAAGGTCACCCAATATTGTTTGGTAATAATTCCATCTTTAGTGAACTGTGGCCTTTGTGCCTTAGCAGCTTTGTTCTATTGGGGATTTTGGCTAGACAGTTAGTTAGTGGCCCAAATTCCCAAGGGCTTCACGCTTTTATGCCATCATTATTGAATTACACGTAATTAGAGCAAGAATATATTGGACAGGAGTCATCCAGACGAGCGAAATATGGAACGACTGCTCATTATCAGTCCTCTGAATATTCATGCGTCGTTTACCGTCGCGACGTAACGCAAATTGTTCGTGAAGTTTTCACAAAATACCCACTCGGAAACATGGTTTTTGTCAGATTCCCAAAACATGTTATTTACTACCCACATCTATGTAAGCATTGACGTCTTCCAACGCCAGCAAAGTGGTGTAATCCAAAAAGAATTGATGCAAAACTAATGAGCATACAAATTGCCTCTGAAACTTTTTCCCACTTCTCCCTCGCAAACTACGTGTGAGGACGAACGTATACAGTCTGACATATATACGTCGCGCACCACACTCTTTGACCTTTCCTAAGAGGCTTGCATTTAACAAACATGGAATGCATGTGAGATTCGATTCTCTCAGTCCCAAGGACCGCTCCCGAAATCGTGACATCGATTAGACGCGAACGGCGCACAGTAATCGAGTAACACGATTACGAAACTATAAAATATTATGGAGTTAAGTTACGTTACGTAGGTATTTCGAGTTGCGAATTGCCGTTCGCCGAGCGCCGTGCCGACCGCCGACCGCCGACCGCCGCGCGCCGTGCCGACCGCCGCGCGCTGCTCCGCCAGTGCCGTGACAACCGCCGCGAGAATCACTCGCACGCTGTGCTGCGCGCTCTCGTCCGCGACTCGACTCGTGCTACCCTGTGTACCTGTGCCTTGTGTTATACCCCTAAAAGTACGTAAACAAAACACACTAACTTACCTGTGAAAGTGCGGTCCGGATTTATTTTGGAGCGGCATCTAAGGCGTGCGTATTGCTTGTTTGTTGCGAGTGATAGAATCTGTTGCATTCTGCAGGTGCTTGCTTGTTCTTTATTAATTGAAAAGTGATTGTAAAGCGGTCACGGCCGAGGCACACATGTCCGGCCCAGTTTTCACGATCGTTGCCTCTGTCTTGAACGAATTCCATGGCTTGGTTGCTTTTCTTTGTTTACCGCCGGGAGATGTTGTTGGTGCGTCTTGCACTTGTTGATTCGTGGCGATCTGCGGCGTTGCCGATTTATTCTGTTTCGGCACCCGACGAATTGTTTCCCCATACAATTTTGGCACCAAAAACTATAGCGACGCGTTTAATGGTTCCGATGCCAGAAGATTGTTACCAAAACATAAGTCTTATTGCTGTGAAATGAGATCGATTCAATTCAATTTCTCATAATATATGGCGTTTGAAAATATTGGAGCTCTCTCTTACTGATTTACCGGTAAAAATATAACATACTTCGTGAAATCGGGGCTTTGTAATATTTCCCGTACTACCTACCTCTAAGACCACTTCATAAAAAATGCCCTATAATAATACGAAAAGGTTTTCGGAAAATGTTAAGCACCATGATGGAGGAGACAAGAATGAATTAAAGCAAAATATAGTTGATGAAGGAGATCCAGTATAAAATCTAGGACAATATTCCTTTAGGACAGGCAGACTAAACAGTAATGAAAATGTTCATAAAGTATTTTACAAGTCCATGATGGGACTAACGTTTACAACAAAAACGTTGGTGTGACAAAAACGGAATGTATTAGAAAACCGGCTGCGTATTTCCTTTACCCTTATAAAAACAGACGCGGTAAAAGAAAATTGACGCTTAAAATTGTTCGCTCTGTTTTTGCTTCTTTTTCCATTGAACTTGAACTTAAATTTCATCTCAAAAACTGGCTTTATTTATTCGTTGGTTAATTATCGTACCTTTAGATCTTTCGGCGGATTTCTGGAACTTTACAGAACGTGCAAATGATGCGGACTTTACTCGTCGTGAAGGCGATTTTCCGATGGCACCTTGTGCCTACTTAAGAAAATTGTTTCAGCTGCGTCTCAGTAATCTGTGACTTACAGATACCTTATTTGGGCCAGTTTTGTTATAGTCTTATCTACTCTTTGTTTCATTTAGATCATTTAAATTTAAAATACCTATAAATTATTTATTTATATTTGACATCTGACCGTAAAAACCGCTATGAATTTATTATTGTGACATGCAGGTATATGTATATTTTTTGAAATTCTCGTGATTGCTGATTTAACTTTTGTTCCTTAAATGTCCGATGTATTTTTCTTGCATGTAACCACATTTATACGTCACTTAGATTATATGGCGCCCTATGTCCTTATCAATAAGAACGGTAATTAGTTTCTCTTCTGACGTTACATAGTTTTAATATTTTGATTTGCTTTGAACTTCCGACTCTCATTTTAAAATGTTGGAATCACCATTAACTTGGAAATTATTCAAATTACTTTAATTCTGTCTATTTAAAAGAAATATCGATCACATTTATGATTACGATAGACCAGAGTGGAACAAATGAATCGAATCGAAAGCGAACGATTTACAACGACGGAACGATTATACTATGCAAAATATTTAATATAACTCTGATAGTGAAATGTATGGAAGTTTTAATAAAATTATTTGAATAGGATAACATAATAACCATGGAAAATGATATATAATGAGTTGCTATGTTGATTAGTGAAGACGACGTACTGGATGCATTTTATATTGGGAGTACGTATAATATTATTGCTGATCTTTGTGTTTTGTGGCATTTGGATTTATTTTGTACACTTAATTGGATTCGGTACCTTAATATGAAAATATAGTGTGACAGCAAATATGAAACCTAAATAATACACCACGATGGAGGAGACAGAAAAAAAAACCATCACCTGTGTTGGGACTATGTTATTAAGACGAAAAACAAATATCGATATCATGTCGCAGCAAAAATAATTTGTTCCTCTTTACTAGGTAGACGCAAGATGAGAAACAGGGTAATTATTTCATCAACCGACGGAACAGGATAACAAGATGAAATTAGAAAGAGAAGGTGATGAAAAATCAACAGATTAAGTGAAGAACTACGATGAAATGGGATTAAAAAATGAGTGGACTTGGAGCATGAAAAAGCGGAAAAGCATTGAAAAATATTGTACTTTTGAATTTATAACACCCGCAAGGATAAGCTGAGATGGGTCGGGCTTTAAAGAAGGTTGTATCCGGTAAAGGTCACTTCAATTCACATATCTAGGAATTCAGAAACGATGAATACATATCGCACATATAATTTTCATAAGAGCAACCTAAAAGGAAATGTAAATCCACTTAAATTAAATAAATGGCGATGAAATTGATAATCCTTTGTTAAAATAGGAAAGTTTTTAATTCAGATAGGAAGACACATGATAACAGTAGAAAACTAGTTAGGTGATTTGTGGAGAAAATTTATCAAAAAACAAACATCCTCCAGCTGAATTTCACGGAAGCTAATCTCGATGTAGATTATACGCAGTAAATATTAATATGCATAATTGTGTGCGTAAACACAGTCTGTCCTTTTATCTTCATAGTCCTATGGGACGCGAATACGACACGAACGGGTAGAGGTCAGGTCCATCGTCTTTACGTGCTTTTCGAGGCATGGGTATCCCAAACTCTAGGTTCCAACTGATAAACTCCTAATGGAAAAACGCAATACCACCTTTCCCGACCTGGAAATTGAACCAGCAGGCTCAGCACTTGAGACCAGGAGACCAAACGAAGAAGTTAAAATTACACGTGTACATCAATGACGCCATGCCATTACCTGAACAACCGCACAATTTATCTCCATATGTCATACCAGCTATAGATTATGTATAATCCTGTTACTAAAACGTGACCAAGCTAATCTTCTTTGTAGAGAGGTTTCTGTGTTGCCAGCTCATTACAATACTGTAGTTTACCTATATTCCAATGTGGATGTTGAAGCCGTAATTCTTGATGGGAACTAGATATTAATAAGCGTTATAATGTCTAATGATCTGTGTGTGTGACGCCTGTGACCGAGAAGGTGTGTGGAAATCGGTTGTCATGGTACGGGCATGTGATGCGAAGGAATGAGGACCATGTTGTGAGGAAAGTTTTGAGTATGAATGTGCAGGGTTACATGAGTAGAGGAAGACCAAAGAAAAGATGGATGGATTGTGTGAAAGATGATGTGGCAAGAAAAGAAGTGACCCTTGAGATGACGGCAAATAGAGATGCATGGAAGAAGAAAACATGCTGCGCCGACCCCAAATAAATTGGGATAAGGGCAGGAGGATGATGATGAATGTCTAATGATCTATCAGCACTGCTATTGAACGTGGCAATGTTGCCAGCCTTTTGGGCACTCTTCCCGTTGACAGTAATGCGGATGAATTTTTCCTGACATTTTTTTTAATGTACATAATACTTTTATGATCTATCTAGTTCTCTTTAAATGAGTGTCTATTGAGATCGGTGAACACATTCCTCTTTTCAAACTAAACCAATTTTTGAAACATTTTATCTACGAGTATTCCATTTTCTGGATTCTTTTGTTCAGTGTTAGTAACAATATCTTGCCAAGGACATCCATTGCATCCAAGTTGGGTTCAAACTACTTTCAATTTTGATACTTGGGCTAGTGTACATATATCTAAGATTTTCAAACTTAACATTTACAGAGCCACAGGTAAACACTGTTTATAATAATGATAGTGTAACACCGGATGTAAGATAATGTGCTGTCTACTTGTTCGTAGTATTGAAATAACTCGCTATCACACATTAGAATCAGTAGTAATTATTTGATTCAACTCAGTTGCTTACGCGTTGATGATAGACATCCATGATGATGAGATGGTCTTGTTTTTATTAAGATGCGGAAAGATATTAGTTAAAACGCCTGCTTCTTATATTAGTGATGAATCGTCCTATTATACATATGTATAGGAATAGTAAATAATATATAGTTCCTACTATAGGTACTGTTCGTGATTAGTGAAAGACTTTTTATTTCATACATAGATTTTTTTTCTTTTGACTGCATGTTTAGTGGTTGCAAGTATGAGTTCCTGGGTTCGATTTCCGGGTCGGGCAAAAAGTTATTGAGTTTTTCTGTCGGGATTTTTCAGTAACAGCCCGGAGTCTGGATTTGTGTCCGGTTGATGTACATGGATGGACTAAAACGTAACTGGTGAAATGTGGGTGTACTATAGGTCCATCGCTACCTAATCCCCTGGAAAACTCAGGCGTGATATTATGATAAATGCATTTTATTTTCTATGAATAGTTCGATTAGATACAAGTGTCTTTTATGTATATACGAGTAAAAATGCTATAATTGAGAAAGAAAATTAAGTATAAACAACATTCTAAAGGCTTATTATGGATGACAACATAACACTCACGCCTGTAATCCCCGTAGGGTTAGGTAGAGGCGTGACTATTGTACATTTTGCCAGTTATGGACATTAAAAGTAAATATAAATCGTTTTTGGAATAAAAACTCTTATGAGTATAGGTTACAGCGATTAGTTTTATGAAATTAAACGATGCAATAACTGTGTCATCGGAACCAAAGCTACTGTATAATGCAGAAGGATAGTTAACCCACAGATAAGTCGACTTGTATCCTGTATATCACTGGGGGTTCGTAGTTCATAAATCTTTAATGACTCCTAACTTCTGTTCTCAAGTAGATCCAGACTAAGCTGGATCATGTGTTATGCATGTTTTGATATTCACGAGTTTTGAAGTCTCTCGACTATAAAACCCAGTCGCCGTTCTCATCAGATTTATCTAACTTTAAAGGTTAGGAGCGTGGGCTGGAGTTACGATTCGCAGAATTCATTGCGGAGCCGATGTAGTCCTTTGATCGATACTGCGAGAATAGCTGAATTTTTCCTTGATTCTCGTTTTGTGTTTTTAGAGTGCTAGAGTAACTAGTTTTAAACGTTACTGACTTTGTAAGGTACAGTAAGTTTAAATCTTATTCTTTTGATCTCCATGGGGGCAGACTTAGGCTGATGTTTAGAACAAAAAAAAAGTTGTGACGGCCGAATCCAAAGCCTTGCTACCGCTGTTATCCAGTAGGCTAACAAAACCCCCATCGCATCTTTAATACACACAACCTTGGAGGTCCAATTGTGTCCTCCTTTTTCGTCTTTTTATAAGGCATCAGCTGACCTATTGCTAACCTTTTCTGAGCCGGATACAGCTATGTAAACTAGTGACACTCCTTGACAAGTTGCCAGTGCGATCATCATCGTGAGATAATTATCAACATAGTGTGAGCCTACTATGTTATTATGCTTAGCCATCTCGTCTGTTTTGGTAATAAATGTTCATTGAACGGCGGCCATTGGTAGGCTAGGACCGGTGCTGATTTTTCCTACTGGCCGGAAAGAAATGCAATGTGTAAGTGTGAATAGGTAACCTACTTTTTTCTAGCGGTGTTACTGGTTGGTTTTATTTGATTTTCGAACGTTTCTTATGCTATTAAATAGTTTGAATCCTGTCGTCATCAATCTTTTCGTTCTTTTGTTTCTTTCTTTCTTAGTGCAGGTTCCTCACGATGTTTAACTTTACCGATGTCTAAGATAAACTTAGAAAGTACATGTGAATTGAAAAACTCACATTAGTACTTTGCCAGAATTTGAACCCTCGTGCATGATAGGCGAAGGTTTAACCAATGGGCCGTTAGTAAATTTGCAGGGTTAGAAGATAGGTCCGTCATAAAAAAAGTCTAAACGTCATTGGCTGCTTGGTTTTGTTCTATAATCAGTTATGTGGTGAATTCTCTGTATTCGCTATGGACGTGAAAATTTCCCGTTGAGGAAAAGTCAGCTGTCACACCATACTAATGCAAGGGTTTGACAGTTCATATAAATATTCGCTGGGAGATTTTTAAAGA
This sequence comes from Phlogophora meticulosa, assembly GCA_905147745.2. NCBI lineage: Eukaryota > Metazoa > Arthropoda > Insecta > Lepidoptera > Noctuidae > Phlogophora > Phlogophora meticulosa. The sequence goes on from LR990523.1 coordinate 1,561,525, forward strand.
ATAGTCCTGCTGATCAGCCAGTAAGCACTTAATAATCACATAATAACACACAAAAAATAAAGTATGAATGTGGAGGGTTACAAGAGAAGAGGGAGAACAAAGAAAAGAGGGATGTATTGTGTGAAAGATGATATGGCTTGAAAGGAAGTGACTTTTGAGATGACGGCGAATAGAGATATATGGAAGAAGAAGACATGCTGCGCCGACCCTAAATATATTGGGATAAGGACAGTAGCATGCGGATGAGTCCAGCATGCCTGAGAACAGTTGCACGAACAATACATTGTAACCGTCATCTATAATTAATTAATGTTACTTTTACTATCGCAGTAATATTCCTTCGTTGGCTTTATATAACTCTTACGCATTAACTTTTATGATTAGATAAAAATGTTGTTGTCATTTAAAATAAAAGGAAGGAAAAAAGCAATTTCAGTGATTACCGAAGATTAGGTTGAGTTTGATTGTATGAGAATTAAGAGTTCTCTTTTCCTGATTTCATATCCCAATTTGTCACTTCGAACATTACCAATTTCTAATCTTCGTAACCAAAAATTTCATCATAATTCCCGACCTTAAATATCGCTTAAGAAATACACTGCACCATCATGAGAAATTATTTTTGTTAGGTTTTTTTTTCGTATAATATGCACATTCAAATTTGCTATTTTATTGGAAATTATAATGGGATTTGAATATGATGATTTGATGAATGACACAATACTAGCATAGTTTTAACATCTTTATAACCTCACGTATATATGGACATCCTAAAGTTGAATTACACGAATACAACAAAAAAAAATTATTGTACACGTGTATGGCCCTCTGTGGCAAATAATCATATTGTTCTTTATTTCTTCTTTCTTTAAGTCTGATAGACGTCATCTTCCACATTTCATTCTTATCGTTATTTATCCTTGACCCTGACCACTGTGAGGTCTCTAAAGGGTCCAAAATTTACAACGTCCCTCTCCTTATCACGTCCAAACGAGTTTTATCATCAGGTTTAAAACCTTCTACTGTTATCGGCTTTATTTATTGCTTGTGAGAGCCTGGTTTAGCTTGACCACGACTTTAATGGGCGGCTATCACGCTCTTATAAGAAGGGTGTCAGTAGAGAACAGAGTTGATAAGAAAAAAAGTATGTTGGATTCTGCAGCATCTGTATGGGATGGCTGAGCTATGAAAATTATTAAAAGAACTAAAAAAAAATTTAGAGCTAACATATGCCTTTTCTTCCTTAACTAAGGGAAAAGGGAAAGGTAATCTCTGTACCTCATTTCCGTCTCAATTTTACCCTTATCTTTATGCCTGAAATTAATTTTAACAACATACATCTAGTAGGAATAAGAAATAAAGTATTAAAATAAAATATATTTTTATTTTTATTATTTATCCATTTATTTCAGGCATCAAGGCCCATATAAACATATTCAATACTACATAACTATACAATACTAATAATAAAATAAATATAAAAATAGCAAAACTACATAGATATCTGTCATAGTACGTATTGTCCATGAAACATATTCAGGCATATTATGTACATTTCTATGCAGAATCAGCACAGCGGGCAAAGAATGTCATATACTCGTATTATGCAGAATGCGTGACATCCAATCTATCTACGTCGCTTCGGTATTAAATATCTTCGTGTTATCTTGGGTTTACCTGTCGACACTATTAGGGTAACACCCGGCTTCGGTTGCATTGCACAAATGTTATGGAATAGATCATAAGCAATATAAGTAAATTCTTAGTGTGTGGTCTTTGGTATTTTTAGCCCCCGATGCAAAAAGAGGGGGGGTGTTATAAGTTAAACGTGTGTATCTACGTGTGTGACTGTGTATGTTTCTGTGTGTGTGTCCTGTGTGTATGTGTGTGAATGTCTGTGTCTGTGGCATTGTAGCTCCTAAAGGAATAGACCGATTTTGATACGGTAAATTGCTAGTGCGAACGCAGAGATAGTTAGGGCACAGAAAATATAAGACCACGGTGCCAGGATAGTAATACTATGTTGGCTCTTAACATACTCATCATCATAACCGCTCAGCCTTGGGTTCAGCTAGTATTTCAAATTGGTCTTGGCTCAATTTTTTTTTTTTTTTTAAACGTTGCCCCACAATAGGAATTTCTACTGGGTCGTGGATGCGTTTACAAACATTTAAAGTCACATACACGGACAGCCAGACCCGGAACATCTACCTGGGGGCCACACAAATATTTGTTCCGTGCGGGAATCGAACCCGCGACACGCACCGCAGCAGTCGATCGCTCAGCCACTGCGCCAACCGCATCATCAAAACAATCGATTGTCGATTATCATGAAAATGATGGGGCGAGTAATACTTGAGTATCATACTTTAGAAGCAGTCACAGAAACCGTTGCACAATGAAGCATTGTAAGATTTGAAAAGATTAATAGTTAGACTTTACCCTACTCTCTCGAAGAAAAGCATTTAAGATAGAGCAGCTACATATTCTTGCTTCATGTAAATTCTGTTGCCAATATCCTTCCATTAATCCCTTAGTTTCCTTCTCCACGGCACCTGACACAATTTCCTCCACAATTGAAATACCTCTGGAAGGTATTAGATGTGACCTTCCACTGTTCCACGGCGATTAAAATAGTCGTTCTAATGTTATTTAGTTTATTAAGTATGAGTTTTTCTACAATGGCCATTATAATTGCGAATTTGTTTCGCGTATTATATTGAATTGAAAGCGGTTAGCGAGGCTGCTGTTCCACAAAGTTGTATATCTTTGTTAAGGCATATAATTGATACTAAAAACATATTTCCGCAAAATGGCTGTCTTGGAAGTGTCGGAATATAGATAAATTAATCAAATTAGCTTTTAAATAATAAATAATATCATTATATAAATTCTGGTGCATGAGGTTGTGGTTTCAAACCTGGGCAAGTACCAATGTGACTTTTTCAATTCATATGTACTTTCTAAGTTTATCTTGGACATCACTGACATCGGTGAAAGAAAAAACATCGTGAGGAAACCTGGACTTATATAATTAATATAAGTCTGAAATCGCCAACCCGTCTTGAGCAAGCGTGATGATTAATGCTCATGCCTTCTCTGTATGAGAAGAGGCCTTTGCCCTGCAGTGGGACAGTAATAGGCTGGTACTTATTAATATTGTAAATCGGTTTGAGAGCAACCTCGTAGGTGTTTCTTCTCAGAGAAGTCAGGCGACTTCTCTGAGAAGAAACACCGGAACAAACTCAGAGGTTACATTTATATCGATGGCGTTACGAGAACAACTGTGTGCCGACCATCTCACGACACAGGAGAAATTCCTAGTGTTCGCCATCGTTTCTATAAAAAAAAATGACTATTCAGTTTGGTTTTCAGACTTTTCGTATATTTTAATTGTGAATATAATTATATAAGTATGAAATAAAGAAAGAAAAAAAAAGGCCGTAGTCTCTTTTGAAGTCCATCATATTGACCGTGTTTGAGTTGGTATTTTGAGGAAATATCCACACATATTTAAAATATTAAAATGAAACATTCTTTATAGAAAGTTTTTATGTTTGACACATTAATATAATGATAACTAGAAACAATATTGAAAGAAATGAAAAGACCCTTGAATATGTTTCACTGGCTGTTTAGTCAAAGTGAGCTGGTGCATAGACAACAGAGTCAAGACACACAGTGTGAAATGTGATATGATGACATGGTTAGAAAGAAGGTGACTACTAGCTATATGACGACGGCAAATGGAGATGTATGGAAGATGAAGACACGCTGCGTCGATCAAATCCAATGGATGATGATGAGGATGATGAGTGTACTGATAGCTTGAGGAATTTTTGTGATGAAACAACGATCTGGTTAAAAGGGGATGCATTATACGATAAAAAAAAACTCACTAATAACTGTATGTAGACCACGCAAATACTTATTACATCCGAGATTCAAACAAGAACCGGCAGCGCAAAATCCAATCTCACAGCCTCTACTCAAGGATAAAAAAACCTGTTAGTTCTCTATAAAATAGGATGTTAAGATAAAAATTATCTTGATACGCATTAGTCAATGATTGTATTAACAGAATAATGTCGATAATAGTCAGAGCGGGACCAATCGGGAATGCCAAGGTCGCATATTTTATCCACCAGTTAGAGCAGATTAGAACAATATTAAGTATACGTTGTTGGTTTACAAAGAATATTAAATACATTACTGTTTTTAATTCATTGCTAGTTTATGACTTGCGAATATGACGGCATGGTTGGCGCAGTGGCTGAGCGATTGGCTGCCGCGCTGCGTGTCGCGGGTTCGATTCCCGCATGGAACAAATATTGGTATGGACTACGGGTAATAACAGCTGCTCGGGTTAATCGAGGGTAAGTTGCGCCGGCTGAGGTCAGTCGGTGGATCGGTGATCATCCATTATAATTAAATATTGAAACCACTAAGCCGTTGGTCCTAGCTGTCATTTGTAAATCTTTCAGATTCCTTAGTCAGAAGAATAAGAATATTTAGCGAAACCTTCAGTTCCCTTTTTAAGAATATTCCGCGCACGGAGTAGTGTGAGCTTTGGCATAGTTGAAGATTATATGTAGAGAATAAATAAGTAAATAATGAGTGACAATCCACACAGCATCATCCCAAGCTAAGCAGAGCTTGTGTTATGTGTACTAAATGACTAATATACTTAATACAATACATTACATAGATAGATATTTTTTTATATATATTTATTTTAATACATTAGGAGTGCAGACAGGAAAAATAGACGTATTACGACCACTGAGCTACGACAAGTTAGTATAAAAGCGACTTTTACTGCTAGCCCGATACATCTAGAGCCACGAATGTTTCTCCAGTACATTTGTACCCGTAGAGGAAACAGAATGTAAAGATATGAAGTGGAATATAACGCTCATAACAAACGATAAGAAAATAATTAGACTAATCAAATAATTTATAACGAGTTTGAGTAAAACAGTAGGGGAAGAGCTAATATTGATTAAATGGCGGTAGAAAAACATCCGTGAAGTTTTTGTGTCATAAGGAAGACCTTTAAAACCATATGCACATGCACAATATACATAAAAAGCAATCTATATATATATAAGTATAAAAATTAATCCCTATTTCCCTTGGTCACGCCATCACGCGTTGGACCAATTTCACTTATTCTTTTTTGCTGTGTTTGTTACTGTCAGGGAGAGGTTCTTATGAAAGAAAAAATTAAGAAAATTTTGCGGAAAATTAGAAAATTTTAAGAAAATTTCACGATTATATTCACTACGCGAATTTATTGAATGTGAATTTTAATGGCGGGTAACACCCCCGGGCGCAGCTAGTAGCAATAATAAAAATAATAATAGCAACCCGATACTGTGCCACTGCAGGGCAAAGGCCTCTTGTCATACAGAGAAGGCATGAGCATTAATCACCACGCTAGCTCAAGACGGGTTGGCGATTTCAGACTTATATATTAATTATAAGTCCAAGTTTCCTTATTTGTTTCTTAGATTTGCTTAAACACTATGCTTTGTACCGGAATACCTACTCACTGTCTACCTAGACAGTTGAAATTTTCACGGAGTGTGAATTTCTATTGCCGATATAAGAAAGAATAGTAGAAATGAGGCCCCAGTTACGTGTCTTTTTTCGGAATTTTTTGCTCGAATTAAACAATCGCTGTATCGTCGAAACTTGTACGATGGTACGGAGCCCTTCGTGTTCGAGTCCGATTCGCACTAAGCTGGTCCTTTTTTAATGTTCCGTGTTGAAATTAAGTTTATACTTGAACGTTCTTGTTCACATGAGACAAGATGTTCTCAGAGATTAATTGTAGACAATTATCTAATTGAGATATTAATGTTATGATATAAAGTGAGACAACTGACAAATTATAAACAGTCGCTTAAACACGTAATATTCCAAAGTGCCCAGAAGACGCTAGTAAGAGATTCTCATTAACATCAGAAAATACACACAAAATAATGTGTTGTTATTTCTTAATTATAAATTAGTACTCGAAATAAATAAATAATGCTGGACAATCCACACATCATCATCTAGCCCCAAGCTAAGCTAAGCTTGTGTTATAGGTACTAGATGACTGATATACTTAATACAATACATTATATAGATTGTTATTTTTTATTATACTCGTACATAGCAAAAAAGCCCAGAACACCCGGAACAATTTTTTGTAGATCGTACAAACATTTGTCCCAAGGGGGGAATTGAACCCGCAACCTCCTGCGTCGCAGGCGGACCTTCGCCTTGTTCGCCTTCGCCCATAGAATCCTTCGTGGCATGGCCCTTTTTTAGACCTTCAGTTCCGCAAAAATCTGTTACCTTTTCAAATCCAAAGAACACATAATCGCGCCAAGCAAAGTCGCATGGCAGTACAGTTACACATTCCATAAGGATCACCGACCTTACAAGCAAGTCAGGAAACTCGGGATAAAAAGAGAAATGAAGTAATTTCATTGTAACAATATTACAGGGGAACTGTTGTAATTATATCAAAATAATTAATTGTACCATGTGCCTGTTCACCTGGCTGAATGCATGTTAACTATTGTCACCTAATAGATATGTCAATATATGGAATAAATATTTTTAGTCTGTGCCAAGCACTCCCGCCGTTTTAATAGGTTATGCGTCCAGCGCAAAGTTTTTGTGAAAATAAATAAGTTTTTGTGTTAAGAAATGGCAGCAAGTTATATCGTTAATGTTCCTAAACTCAAGGGGCGCGAAAACTACGATGAGTGGGCGTTCGCTGTCCAAAATTTCTTGATTTTGGAAGGCGTCGATATCAACAAGCAAGACGGTTCAAATGGCGGCGCAACGGCTAGCGTTGAAGAGCAGAAGGCAAAAGCGAAATTAGTTATGACTATCGACCCAAGCTTGTACGTGCATATAAAGTGCGAATCTACAGTGCATGGAATGTGGAAGAAACTTAAATCGCTTTTCGATGACTCAGGATTTACGCGCAGGATTAGTTTGTTGCGGAATTTGATATCGATCCGTCTGGAAAGTTGTGAATCGATGACAGTATACGTTACTCAGATTATCGATACAGCACATAAATTGAGAGGAACAGGCTTCGAAATAAATGATGAATGGATCGGATCATTATTGTTGGCGGGCCTTCCTGAAAAGTTTTCGCCGATGTTGTTGGCCATAGAACATTCGGGAATCGTCATCACCGCTGACGTCATCAAAACGAAGCTTATGGACATGAGTGATAATGTTGGCAGCAATGAATCAGAGAGTGCATTTTTGACATCAAAGGGTTGGAAAAAGAAAAAGCCAATAAAACATGGCAACACTGGTGAAGCGTCAACTCAACCTGTCAAAGTCATTAAATGTTTCAAATGTAAACAAACCGGCCATTTTAAAAATCAGTGTCCACAAACGAAGGAAAAAACAGTAAATGCGTTTAGTGCAGTATTTTTAAATGGCAGTTTCGGCAGAACGGAATGGTACATTGATTCTGGAGCCAGCAATCACATGATTATCAGCCAGGATAACATAATAAACGAGTCACAAAACTTGAAAACGAAGGAGATTATAGTTGCAAATAAAACAACTATGCCTGTACTGTGTTCAGGAGATACACATATTACGACTGTTGTTGACAATGTATATCACGATATTGTTGTTAAAGACGTGCTATGCGTTCCTGATCTTACGACGAACTTATTGTCCGTCAGTCAGCTGATGAGTAATGGTAACAAGGTGAATTTCAAAGACGAATATTGTTACATTAGAAATCGGCAGGATGAGCTGATTGGTGTAGGTGAGTTGGTGAATGGAGTCTACAAGTTAATCATCAAGTCAGATGTTCTGTTAGCAGCTGCTGCAGCGACCACTGATGTAATTTGGCACAGAAGATTCGGCCACATCAATAGTAAGGATTTGGATAGTATGAGGAATGGGGCAGTAGAAGGCTTGATGTACAACAACAAAGCTACGGTCAGCAAGCTTAATTGTACAGTTTGCTGCGAAGGCAAACAATCTAGATTGCCTTTTCCACATTCCAGTCACAGAAGTGAAAAAGTCCTCGATTTAATCCATGCTGATGTGTGCGGCCCGATGGAGAATGTATCAATTGGTATGTCCAGATATTTTTTGCTATTTGTGGATGACTATAGCAGAATGTCATTTGTTTATTTTTTAAAGAACAAAAGTGAAGTTATTAATTGCTTTAAGGAGTTTAAACTCATGGTGGAAAAGCAAATGAGTACCAGTATTAAAGCACTTAGAACAGATAATGGCACAGAATTTTGTTCAAATGACATGAAATTGTTTCTAAAACAATGTGGAATAATACACCAAAGAACAAATCCCTATAACCCGGAACAGAATGGTATGTGTGAAAGATTTAATCGCACCGTAGTAGAAAAAGCCAGGTGTCTACTATTTGATGCTAAGTTTGAAAAAAAGTTTTGGGCAGAGGCAGTGCACACAGCTGTATATTTGAAAAATATGTCTATGGCTTCAGGATTACACCAAAGGACTCCATATGAACTGTGGACAGGGCGTAAGCCAGATGTGAGCCATATAAGGATTTTTGGTAGTATTGTGATGTGTCATATCCCAAAAGAAAAACGTTGCAAATGGGATAAAAAGGCAGAAAAACTTATCCTAATAGGGTATACTGACCATGTAAAGGGTTACCGACTATATAACCCGGTAACAAAGAAAATAATAACAAGCAGGGATGTTACCATCATAGAGCCCAAGGATGACTCAGAAATGATGATAATAACTGAACAACAGCAACAACAAGCGTCATCATCAGATCAAACGGATCATACTGACTCGGATAATGATAGCACCTATGTAGAAGAGGTAGACACTACCCAAACCTCTTCAGATGAGTTTTATGATAGTATACCTGTAAAGGAGGTGAAAGATATTGCTGAGTCAGTTCAACCAGAAAAAGTGGTTAGACTTAGAAAGAAGCCAGATAGGTATGGCTTCAGCAATATGTGCGTTGATCTAAATGATGATTTATTTGGAGACCAGATAACATATGAAGAGGCTTTGAATGGGTCAGAATCACATGAATGGTGTAAAGCTATGGATGAAGAACTAAAATCATTCAAAGAAAATGAAGCATGGGAAGTGGTGGAAAGACCAGCTCAAGCTACAGTGGTTAAGTGCAAGTGGGTGTTCAAAAAGAAAATAGACAATTGTGAAAAAGTGGAAAAAGTGAGATATCGTGCGCGTTTGGTTGCGAAAGGTTTTTCACAAAAAGCGGGTATAGATTACAAAGAGACTTTTTCACCAGTGCTCCGCTATTCAACTCTAAGACTCTTATTTGCTTTAAGTGTTAAGTATAACCTAGACATGACTCATCTAGATGTAACCACAGCATTTCTAAATGGATACTTGCATGAAACTGTTTATAAGAGCTTACCCAATTATTTTGTGTGTCCTGATAGAGAAAATAAAGTTTTAAAGCTAAAGAGGGCCATTTATGGCTTGAAACAGTCAGCTAGAGAATGGTATAAGCGAGTAGATGACTGTTTGCAAGGTCTAGGATATAAAAAGTCAATGTATGAACCTTGTTTATTTGTTAAACAAGATGAATTGTATAAAACATTTATTGCTTTGTTTGTAGATGATTTTTTTATATTTTCTAATTGTAAAGATGAAACAGAATGTCTTAAAACAGAATTAAAATCTAAGTTTAAAATTAAAGATTTAGGAGAAATAAGACATTGTTTAGGTATGCGGGTTAGAAAAGATAAAAATGTAATTAGTTTAGACCAGGAAAAGTTTGTGGATCATTTGTTGAATAAATTCCACATGAAAGATTGTAACCCAGTTAGCACACCTATTGAGGTAAATTTAAAGCTTGCAAAGGAAGATGTATGCTCAACTGAGTATCCTTACCAACAGTTGATAGGTAGTTTGCTATATTTATCTATACTTACCCGTCCAGATATATGTTATGCAGTTAATTACCTCAGCCAATTCAATAACTGTTTTAGTAAGACTCATTGGAAACATGCAAAGCATATTTTAAAGTATTTAAAAAGAACAAAACATTTTGGTTTAAAATATGTAAAAGATGATTTAGATTTGACTGGATATGCAGATGCTGACTGGGCATCAGATAGCACAGATAGAAAATCTTATACTGGTTTTATGTTTAAAATGTCAGGTAGCGTAGTTTCATATGAATGTAAGAAACAGTCTGTAATAGCATTGTCTAGCACTGAAGCAGAATATGTAGCTATTTGTGAGGCTAGCAAAGAAGGTATTTACTTAAGGAATATGTTGTTAGAATTGAATTGTAGAAATAATATACCTGTATTGATGTACAATGATAATCAAAGTGCACAGAAACTTACAAAGAATTCTGTATTGCATAAGAGAAGCAAGCATATAGATGTGAAATTTCATTTTGTTAGAACTGCTGTTGAAAATAAGTTTGTAATAATAAACTATTTGAATACAACTGATATGCCTGCTGATATATTGACGAAAGGTTTGAGTTGTCAAAAGCATTACAAATTTTTAAAGGAATTTGGCGTCACAGAATTGTAGATTCTCTGTTTGTTAAAAGTGTGACGTCGTACTCCATACATTGTTTTTTTCTCTTTTCATAGATTACTTTAAAGAAAGTGTAATATGTACCTTATGTTGATATGGGAGTATGTTGTAATTATATCAAAATAATTAATTGTACCATGTGCCTGTTCACCTGGCTGAATGCATGTTAACTATTGTCACCTAATAGATATGTCAATATATGGAATAAATATTTTTAGTCTGTGCCAAGCACTCCCGCCGTTTTAATAGGAACGACTGATGAATGAAAGCGTTCAAACACAGTCATTCGTTCCTTCATTCACAAGCATTGTGGGAAATGCGAAATTGCTTTATTTAGTGTAGAGTGATGGCTTGTTTGACATGCGACTGGGACACGCCTTTCAGATTCTTCCGGTGTCAATTTGCTCGAGTTTTTTTTCCACGGCGGTTTTGTTTGTTTTGCTGTAGTTTAGTTTTATTTCTGACTAGCTTTGGCCGCGGCTTCACTTGGGTCAGGAAGTTGGGGGTTAGAAAGAGACAAAAAGTAGCCTATGTCACTCTCCATCCCTTCAACTGTCTCCACTTAAAAAATCACGTCAATTTTTCGCTCCGTTATGCCGTGAAAGACGGACAAACAGACACACACACTTTCCCATTTATGATATTATATAGTATGGAAGTATGGATTTGTGAATCGGTTTTAGTTTGGATTCCTTTATGTTAGGCTTGTGGAAAAGTATTAGTGTATCGATATACATGTAAATTAAATTCAAATGCCGCATGATCATCACTAACACAATATGTATGTTTGTTTTTGTGGTTTTATCAATTATCGGTATAACGTTGGTGTGAAAGATTTGTTTTTGAAAATCTACAGGAAAAGTTAAGACATTCCCCCAAAATGCCCACACTTCACCATTTACTAGTGTTTTTAACAGAATGAAGAAGTGGCGCAATTAACTACCTAGCAACACGTCTTTATGATATCTTTGTATGAAAATCTCAACCATAATTCGTCATTAGGTCTAGTAAGTTAGGATGTTTTATTGTTTTCCCTTAATATGTATAAATAATTACTTAATAATATGTATAAGTAATTAAGTTGTTTTTTTTTGCAGAATTTACCTGTACCTGTGTATGTTTATTATTATTAACTAAGCTAAACAGAAGATTTTGTGTCCCATTGTATGTCATGAATACAAAGCCAATGAATTTAGGAATTGATAGACTAACGAGAAAAGTCTCTTAAGCCAGACATAAGGATAAAATTGTGAAATAAAAGATTTTAACAAAACCTCTTCATGCTCAGATGGATGTTAAACACGACCCTTTTAAGTCCTTATTGATTCAACAGACGACCTATGAAAAAGCTTTCCACAAAAATGCGTCACAAGACTCGTCGAGTCCTTGTCTGACCCAATACTTCTGAACCTAAAGCTGTGTGTCTCCTTGTCTAGATAAAAGTGTGATAACAAAAGTGTGTTATGCTGCTAGTGCGTGTATATCGTTTGAGGAGCGTAGGTGCCAAGTGCCAATATGGCTGATAAGCTTTAGTTAAATCAATACTTGTGGTAGACGTTGCCACTTATTAAAGTTTACATAGATCTACACATAAGGGCTGTGTTATAGATTATAATTACATTTCTGATTGATAGAGGCCGCTGGGAAAGGTTTGAATCCCAAGGTGCCCAAGGTCGACTTTTTTATCACGATGATTCTGGCAGAGGATATGGTGCTGTTCTCCATGTAGTGATCTTCATCTGCTCTTTTGTGAACAGACTGGAAGCTGGCCATTTGCCCAACCCAGGAATTGCACCCGTAATCCCCTCTCATAATAATATACAGCGTGGAAGGGAAATCGACCTTCAAACTGATACCATGAGTTTAGTACATGATTGTGGACCCCCAAACGCTGAAAATCACCATTTCTAATCAACCCTATGAGATTTTGAATTAAAAAGTAGGTACTCGTAGTTCTCGTCTTTAATTCAAAATCTTATCGTTTTAGGTAATAATCAGTACCGTTTTTATAAGAGGTAAGAAAAACATCGAAAAAGACCTTGAAAATAGGAAAATCTGACGAAAAAATTTCAACGCTGGCGGGGCCAAAATCATGCACTGAGCTCATGATGTTTGAGCGTCGCTGTCCCTTTCACCTAGTATATGTCCTAAATGACTCGTGGGATTATTAACACTTTCTTTTTCTAGAATCAGCTCTAACCCATAAATACTCCACACATATAGAATGACAGTTTGTCACCAATATGAGTGTGGCAGTAGTACAGGATGTTGGCGTAGGTGTCAGTATCTTATCTCCTACGTATTGGAACACCTATTGAATATTTCGTGACGAATACGTGGGTGGTTGGTACTGTTTATGTAAATAGATTGTTGGTGGTAATATTTCGCTTGTAGTGCTAAACTAAAGCCTTATGTAACGTCTTTTTCATTTGACTTCAAGTTTTACGACCAATTCCACCATGGAACTGAAAGCGATCAGCACATCTAAACCGCATTCAAGAGGTGTCAGTGACATCATGTGGAATATTGACACAGTTCTTGAACGCGGTATAGATCTGTAATTTCTTAAAGTCCAGAGATAATCTTGGTCAGATAGATCATATGAGGACCGGCGATTAGTGTCTGAGAAAGTCTTTTGAGGAAAAGACTACGCAGATTTGAGTAGACCTGTCTATTTAATGTGTACGTTTGTCAGTGATTGTATAACTCGAAATGTAAAATGATTTATCATTTAGTATAAACATTAATGGTCCCTTTCTATTGTTGAAGACCAAACAAAGGAGACAGTTAAGTGAGTTAGTAAACGGCTCTTAAGGCAGGTATATACGAGCTCAGTGACTGGACCAAGTGACTCAGTTTTTGGACCCAATCACTGGGTTTGTATAACGCTATTCATTTAACGAGCTAATTTGCTGTTTGCTTGTTGCTACTGGATCTGACTTGCAAGAGCGTGGGCATTGCTGGACTGGCTTCAAACTAGTGTATACACAAGCCCAGTTGCAAGTCGGTGCTGGAATGACTTACTGTATTGTCTGTAAAAAATGGGCTAGTATAAACCTGCCTTTAGACTGTTCGATATCATGTACACATGAGGAGCAAACTACAATATTGTAAGACTCTGTAGGTACGCTAAGTTGATTTCTTTCGGAATGTACTATCTCTTTGGTCGGTCCCTCATGTCTGAGGTCCGTGGTTAGCGTTAGGGTTACATCTGGTACGAATGATATACTTTTATCGGTTTCTGTCCAGCGCGTCTTTTACAACCGTGTAGGCTTTGGATGACGAGGCTTTAATTGTCTGTCTGTGACAGAACAGGTCTGTTGGAGAACAACCGCGCGATATTTTGCCGCTTTTGCAGAATGTACAGTCTCGTCTTTATAACAAAGAACGAAGTAACACTTACGTACCGGATTATTTTAAAATTAAAGTTCATAAATTGAATACGGTCGGTGTAGAAAATTACTAATTATCGTATTTGGACTCACGCTGCGTACGGCTAATCGATTGGGACACGCATGTTATCGCCCCGGTAATTCCTTGATAACTGTATTTTAGTTAATTTTTGATCTTGAGAACAGTTTCTATGATGGAAGAACTTATTTTTACGGAGGGGCAAAGTGGGGGGATTAAACTAAAGTAAATTGTTTTTTTAATCTTTTCTGAGTGGCTTGTGGCTTAATAGTAATAGCCACATGGGTTTTTTTACCTTTTCTGAGTGGCTTAATAACAGTCACATGGGTCGATCGAACATTACGCTATGCTGGCTGGTCGATCCTTGGATGTTGACAATCCACTCCTACCAAGACCCTTCCGTGCTGCGGAAGCAGTTGGTAGAAACTGTCATCAACAATCTGGCAACTCAGTAACACGATTCCCGTACGTCGGTATCGTCTTACTGAGACTGGGTTTGTGGAGGTCAGATAGGCAGTCGCTCCATGTAAAATACTCGTACTCAGCAGCATCTGGTTGGAGTAGGAGCTGACCCCAACATAAGCCGGGGAAAGGCTAGGCAGAGGATGAAATTATTCTTTTTGTTTATGGAGTCTATCTTAACCTTTAAGAACCAACTCCAGAGTGCCGAATGCAAGAATGCAACTCTTGAACTTTGCCTTTGATACTTTGGGAGACTCCCAGAGGAAGCAAAGTACTTTTTAGTAACTGCTTGATAGGTTAACTAAATAATACACCGACTACATTTATTGTTCAACCAATGTTTTAAAAATAATTAATAATTTGCGTGACCCGATGGCTGGCTCATTCTTAGCCCAATGAATTAGTATTGCCATCCAACGTGGCAATACTGCCAGTCTTTTGGCCACGTTTCCAGATAACAGCGATGCGAAGCAGTACTTAGACGCCTGATTGTCTTGGTCGGCTTTTTATTTTATTCTATTTTGTATACCTATATACAAAATACGGCACGGTTGGCACAGTGGCTATTGACTGCTACACCGCGTGTCGTGGGTTTGATCCCCGCACGGAACATACATTTGTATGGCCTAAAGGCAGTTGTTCCGGGACTGGCTGTTTGTAACTATAGATCTTTGTAAATGCATCCACGATACTAGAAGAAACTCTCAGTGTGGGGCAACGTTTTAAAAAAAAGAAAGAAACAAAGAAAAAGAATCAAATATATATAGTTAGTTATATGTCATAATTGTAATAATAATTAACGATTTGATTCGATTACGTCACTGTAATCCTGAAGTAACCCAGTTCAACATGCATAATAATTAAATCAGCATCGGTGTCCGGCCACGTGATTAGTTCCGCGCACATATTACTAATTGCACTTGTTAGTTAGTAAACATTGGTTCAATAAACACTCTGATGATACTGACAATTTGTGATGTACAGACAGAATTTCGCAATTCCATTCAATTATCATTTTGTAAGTTTATTTTTGCCTCTTGCTAATAAAAATCGATATTTTGTCGGCTCTTCACGTGACCTTTGTTTTTGGCCAAAAATAAAAGAATGAATAGCAATGCTGGCAGTCTTCTGGGCACTTTTTCCGTGGACAATTTTTCGGTTCTTTTTTTGTTTTCATTAATATATGTATAATCATCATGTACCAAGCCTTTTCCCAACTATGTTGGGGTTGGTTTCCAGTCTAACCGGATGCAGCTAAATACCAGTATTTTACATTGAGCGACTGTCTATCTGACCTCCACAACCCAGTTATTGGGCAACACGATGACCCTTGGTAAGACTTCTGACTGACTGAATCACTGGCCGACTGTCAAAGATCTATAAGTGACAACCGGTACCAGCGGCTTAACGTAGTTTCCGAGGCACGGAGGAGTCTCGATATGCAATGAACGGATACCCATCTACGGACTGACCTCGGCAAGCGTAGACCTTCCATTCTCGTGAAGGCCTCAAAAGGCCATCACCTGCATGTTCCCCATATGATCGTCTGTCTGGACTAAAAGGAGAATGTGACCTTTAAGTTAGTTTCGTTGTTCATTCTCTCCTACCTCATCTATTCCTAGACCTTATATGAATAGCAAACATCACACCTCTAGTCCGTGATAGGTCAGGCAGATGTGTACGTACAGTACATCCACATTTTTTTCCATTTGTAATTTTTTCTTGAATTTTTACACTTGACACTTATATCTAAACTAATACTATAGAGAGGAAAGATTTGTTTGCGTGTATGTTTATATATTTGTATGTTTGTTTGTAATGGACACACTCAAAAACTCCGTAACCGATTAAAAAAAATCCTTTCAATAGAGACCTATATTGTCAGCGAGTGATATAGGCTATATTTTATGTTTAAAACGACGCTTTAGAGGGGTTAATGTACAAGGAGTGCTAGTATACTTAGAATTTACAGTATTTAGGACCCCCACTAGGAACTTTCATGGCCTACAAATCTAAATTTTATCGGGCCTAAATTAAATTACAAACGTAATTCCCAATGTTCACATTTCTAGGAAATACCTACACTAATTATGATAGCTGTAATTAACAGAAAAAATACACGTCAACTGGGAATTTTTTGGTTCCGAGAAACTATTTAAAAGTTAGACTTTGAGCGATGGAAATGGTTAATTGTTTAGGTATCTAAATGTACTGACTACCTCGTTTCTCTGTGTGTTTATTAGTAGCATGCGTTGCTGCTGAGCATAAGGTTCTAGGTTCGTTTCCTAGGTCGGCCAAAATCATTTTTCCAATATTGAATTTCTCAGTAGCAACCCGAAGTCTGGATTCATGCCCAGTGGGTGGTTATAAGCTCGCCGCCTATTAAAAGGGTGTTTGAATAACTGTTGAAGTGTGGGTGTACAGTGTGTACACCTCTGCCTAGCCCTTCGGGGCATAAATGAGTTATGTTAATAAATGGAGTATGTAAGTTATAAACCATAACAAGTACCTACTCCTATTTTTTTCAAGTACCTGCTCCTAACTCTCCCCTCCCTCATTGAGTAGGTGTCTTCATAAGTGCGGTGTGTGTATGTATGTGTGTGTGTGTATATGTGTGCGTGTGTGTGAGAGAGAGTGAGAGAGAGTGTGTGTATGTGTGTGTGTGTGTGAGAGAGAGAGAGAGAGAGAGTGAGTGCTTCATTAAAGAGTGCGTATGTTAGTAGGTAAGTATTAATAATTTAGGAAACTCTGAATCAAATTTTATTTATTTCCTCATAATACAAAGGTTGAAGATTGAAGCTATGCGGTTATACTATCGCATTGTTAGTCATGATTTATTATTCCGCATCATAATAACGTTATGTATACGTCAGATCTTGTTGCAAGAAGTCAATGCTACTTTAGCGTCTTCAGTAGCCAATGATAAGCCGACTGGTCGCAAGGGGATGCAGGTTGATGTATACAAAGCCGGTCCTATGACACCTGTAACACTGCCGGTACCGGTTTCCATAATTGAACAAGCAAGACGAGCCGGAGGCGTAGCATAGAGTGCGTTCCTCCGGAGATGTCGGCAGTTGATTAAAATAGATAGAAGATAGAATACTCTTAATATTGTTCACCATATAGACTTAATAATGATACCTTTTAGGAGGTAAATGGAGTGTTACAATTAGCTGTCTTATGGATGGGCTTGATACAGAAGAAAAACAAAATACCGGACTTAGAATGTCCATGTAAGATATCTCATCATCTTTTGTTTATTTTCCAATCTATTTATATACACATAGTAACTGGTATACTATTTACTATTAAAACACATGTAATTAATACATAAAAACCATAGTACCAGTACCAGTACCAGCCTATTACTGTCCCACTGCAGGACAAAGGCCTCTTCTCATACAGAGAAGGCACGAGCATTAATCACCACGCTCGCTCAAGACGGGTTGGCGTTTCAGACTTGTATTAATTATATAAGTCCAGGTTTCCTCACTATGTTTTCCTTCACCGATGTCAGTGATGTCCAAGATAAACTTAGAAAGTACATATGAATTGAAAAACTCACATTGGTACTTGCCCAGGTTTGAACCCACAACCTCGTGCACAAGAGGCGAGGTCTAAACCACTAGGTCATCATGACATTTTTTGCATAAAAACCATATCAGAAATTTATTTATCAAGCAAAAGCAAGGAACTGTTGTAGGAGAGTATTAGTGATCCTTGATTATATTTTTGAAAGAAGGTACGATTAAGATGGTTTACCAACAGTGAACGCCTGTCAGTTGTTTTTTGATGTTGTTGTAAGTTCAAGAACGATATAGGAAGACCACTTTATGGGTACAATACATATTTGGTAGCTAATAATGCTCGTTTCTTCTCTGTAATAGAAGAAGCAGTCTTGAGGTAGGCTGGAGCAGATTAGATAAGCAATTAGACGCTGGTCAGAAGGCAGTTTTCCGTGAGCTATGATATAGCTTGTTTGCAACTACGCCTTACAGCCGTTATAAAAGCCACACTGACACACAAATCAAAACAACAGAAGGCCGCATAAACAAAAACCGCAACATTTACTACGAGTATTACTAAAGGGTGAACAAGTAGCGCGAAGGGCCAGCACAAGTACCTGGAGTTAGATAAATGCGCGCACCAATCAGCTGTCGCCTAACTTTCACTACGCTGAGCTGACGCAACGCTCGGACACACCGACGCCACAATACAGGGGAGTGAAAAGGACCATTTAGAAAAAAAAAAATCTGCTTATTAATGTCCCACTACTGGGCAAATACCTCTTCTAATACAGAGAAGGCGTGAGCATTGATCGAATCAAAATATTATTGGTTGAAATACTTAAAATAATAATCCAAAAAATCAGCCTGTTACAGGGCAAAGCCTGTGGCCTTTGTATGGCCGTGGTATGCTCATGCCTTATTACTATGAGATGTGTCTCATAGTAATGACGCATGAGCATACCACGGCACTCGCTCAA
This sequence comes from Phlogophora meticulosa, assembly GCA_905147745.2. Classification (NCBI taxonomy): domain Eukaryota; kingdom Metazoa; phylum Arthropoda; class Insecta; order Lepidoptera; family Noctuidae; genus Phlogophora; species Phlogophora meticulosa. The sequence continues at coordinate 1,580,450 of LR990523.1, forward strand.
GGCGGGTTGGTGTTTTAAACTTATATTTATTATAATTCCAATTTTCTTTACGGTGTTTTCCATTACCGATGTCAGTGATGTCTAAGATAAACTCCTAAAATAAGGCTGAATTCTCCAAAACTCCCGATACTTCAAAAAAAGGTAGTCTTTTTTTTAAAGTATCAGTTTTGGAGAATTCATACGTAGATCACAAACCTTGTACAAACCATTGCCTCTTTTGCAGACGTTAAGCAATCACCCTCAAGTAGAGGGTGATCGAAGGTAGGAAACATCTATGAGGATAGCCTGGCTAATTTAATACATCTGAGCATATCCTTTATAAGGACTTGCTCTGCTCATTGATTTAAGATGACCACAATCGCAAATGGCGCAATCTTCTGAGGCATATTTTTCTTTGAAAAAAACCTGACGTTATTAACATCGCTTGATAACTTTTACAGCCAGTATTATATTACAGTTTCGTTACTATTTTGCTATTTTACGCCTAATGTAGAAATAAATGAACCTTCTATCTCCTTTTCCTTATGTTCGGACACACTCGGCGTTGATCGGGTTTTATTTAGGGACGCACGACTTTGTTTATGAAATTATTTAAAGTTTCAATTGGAGCTGAATTTAGTTATATGCATTTGGAACCAGACTATTAAAGGCCGCCGAGACTGGTTGAGATCTTTCGTACCTATGTACGTCTTATTTGATAACTCTACTTTCTTGCATCTCTTTCTTTATTTACTCAACTGTTTTTTAGTTAGTTAAGGACTAAGTAAGTAGCTATGGACTTATCCTGTTTGTCGTCGAGCGTCTTATCTTTGTCTTGCGATGCTGCTTTTCATGATTATTTTTTTCAAACCTGGACATTACAAAGAAAAAATATCACAAATTGTGAATCATAGGTGATTCAATAAAAGCCGCATAACGCAAATTTATTTTTCAAGCCTATTGGTAGTAATGTTGAGAATTTAAGCGTTACACGCGTCACCATCCACGCAGTGTTATCCACGTACCTACACATAATAATAATAATAATAATAAAATCATTTATTTCTCACCACAATATTTAAACATAACATGAAGATATTGTTTAGTAATTATAATAAAATATACAATATTGTGGGAGACTGGTGCCTAAGCTAGGCTAATAACCTGTGTTATAGGACACCAGGTCCCCACTCCGAGTAACAATGTCAGGACGTACTAGAGCAATACAATTAGTTGCAGCAAGTAGTGTTGTGGGAGGTAAGTAAAAAGAGGGTGTGTATGATATGTGTGTGATAGTGTATGTATGCTTGTGTGTATATGGTGTTAGATAAGTGGACGCGTAAATGGTATTTAATAGGGAATAGATTATGTATATAGAAGGTATACTAAGACATTGAAGGACTACGAGTTAACTATAAGGACACATTCGGTGCTATCGTAAGACAACTCCTGCAGCCAATTCGTAAGCTTGGTTATCAATTTACTTCTGTTGAGAGGATATATATCGAGAAGGCAATGGATTTTATTATATATTCTAGCACTGAGGACGCCGAACTGCCGGCTCCGGAATGAAGTACGACATTGAGTTAATGTACAAACTGAATGGCCTTTGCGTTTCCTTAAAATTTTGTTGTCCAGAGGAAGCAAAGAATGACGGCGTAATACGGCACGCAGAATGTACAATTGGCGCACCGTTAGGACCTTTGACTCGGAGTAGAGCAGGGCAGTTGGGTAATCTCTGCGTTTGAACTGCATAACTTTTAAGACTGCTCTTTGAGCTCGCTCAACCCTAATCAGGTGGGTTTTACTGGTTCCTCCCCATGCAGAAATGCAGTAGGTAAGAACAGAGACACACAGGCTCTGGTATACAAGGAATAGAGTTTCTCGATCAGCTGAGTGTCTGAGTTCTTTGAAAATATATATTAATTTCCTAATACGCGAGCAGAGTGTTTCTATATGGGGGCGCCAGCTAAGGTGCTCATCAATGTGGACTCCGAGGTATTTGGTACTTGGAACCAGTGATAGGGTTAAGCAGGTGCAAGTATTGGGGCTGTGTTTCAAATAGTTCAGGCAAGTATGGGCTTTGACCATACTAGAACCCGCGGGAGGTGTGGACGTGTGAGGGAGAGTAAAGCGAACAACCTTGGTTTTCTCAATATTGAGGGTTAACAAATTCGCCGAGAGCCATGCCATCACTCGTTGAAGCGACCGCTCCGCTCTTAGCTTACAGTTGTCCCAGTTATTATCATATATGATTAGTGCCGTATCATCTGCATAAGTGAATATATCGCAGTTAGGTATTGATAGGCGGCACAGATCATTTATGTAGAGTAAGAAAAGGGTAGGACCCAAAATACTACCCTGTGGCACACCAAAACTGATGCTCCCCTCATCACTATACAATGAGTCGATTTTGACACACTGTGAACGATTTGTCAGATAGTCTGAGAATATCCTGAGTGCCACTCCGCGGATTCCGACGCCTTCCATTTTTGAAATGAGTATAGGTATAGAAACTGAGTCAAACGCTTTTGATAAGTCAAGAAAGACACCGAAACATTTAAACTCCTCATCCAACTTACCAACCACCGCACTCGTAAGGTCCAGAACCGCATCTTCAGTAGAGATTCCCCGTCTAAAACCGTATTGATTATTTGCTAGAAGTTTATATTTCACGAGATATGTGGTAAGACACTTGTTAAGTACTTTTTCTAGTACTTTAGACAGGGAACTCAAAACTGAAATTGGCCTATAGTTGGTGACGTTGGATCTGTCTCCACTCTTGAATATTGGGTGAACAACAGCTTTCTTGAATGCACTTGGAAAAGTACCCGACTCAATAGCGCGGTTACAGACGTGCGTTATGGGAACTGCTAGGACTGAGCTGGACAGCTTGAGAACACTGGCAGGGATATTGTCATAGCCAGTGGCGCTGTCACTACGTAGGCTGTCAATCACACATTTTACCTGCTCTTCGTCAACCGGCATAATGACAAGAGAATTTCGCGGCGGGGGTTGTGATGAGCATTCAAGGTAGGGGGATCCAGAGGGCGATTTAATTTTTGAAGCTAGATCTTCACCCACACCAACAAAAAATCTATTAACTTTGTTAATAGATATTTCGGTGTCTGGTGAGCTTTGTAGAAGCGCACTTGGTGACTGCGGAAGAGAGCTTTGGTTCGTTATACCCTTAATAGCTTTCCATGTGGCCTTGGAGTTATTTTTAGCTTTAAGTAATTCATTTTTGTCATGTGCTCTTTTTAGTTTTTTTAGAAGACCATTGAGAAAATTTCGGTATCGGGTATAAGTAATTTTATGAATATCGTTATCGGGGGATGATTTAGATTTTTTGTGAAGCCTGTCTCGGTTTCTGATGCAGCGAACTAAACCTGGGGTCATCCACGGCTTCAGCATTCTGCATTTACTAGGGACTCGAACGGTATAGCTATGTTTTGTAATAACACCTTGAATGGTAGATATAAGTAGATCTGCAGCCAGATTACAGTTTTGTTCATTTAGCACATGACTAAAGTCAGTGCTTTTTAGTGCTTCTTTGATGTCTTTAAAGTTATAGCGGAGCACGTTAGATGAATGTTTTGCTGCTGATTTTTTCATCTTTCCTAAACAAAGAATGACTGGTAAGTGGTCGGTGATATGACTTTCAAGGACTATTACTGTGGCAGGGCCTTTAAATTTTAAAAGTACATGATCTAGGCAATTGCCTGATCTTGTGGGGAGCACATGAGCAGGCAAAAGACCTAAGGAGGCACACAGGGTGAGATAATTACTTGAATGGCGATCGTGATTGTCTGGTTTAATATCGATGTTCATATCGCCAATCAGAGCAATATTTTTATAGCGTTTTAATGATTTTACTACATTATCAAGGCTTTGGTAAAAATTTTCAAGGTCGCAAAACGACGGGGAGCGATAAACGCAAATTATTGCTGTGTCACCTATTGCACAAGTGAGGCAATTTGAGTCACAGAATGACGGTTCAAGGTACGTGCAATTTAAAAAGGTCTTAGTGTAAATAACCACGCCATCGTTCTGCGTCTTGTTGTCAGTCGTTGCGGAAAAAGAGTAGCCTTGCAGATAAGGAAGGGGCCCAGAAACTCTTAGCCAACACTCGGTTAATATGATAACGTCAAAATCAATTTTAGTGGCTGTTAGCATCGTGATAAATTGGTCAAAGTTCTTTCTAAGACTTCTAATATTAATATGAATCATTTTTAAATTATTATTTGGTTGCTTAATAAAGTCTAAACATCGTTCGGGGGGGCAAAGATGAGAACAGGCTATGGAGAGATCGTCTATATCATTGGATAATGTATTGCTTATATTAGCCATTTATTAGATGAATGAGATCGAGCAAATGATTTTTTTGTTTTTGTCTGTGCTTGGATAAGTTTCGATAACGAATTATAAGCGAAGGAGAGGGACAAATTATTATAATTGTATAAGTAGTCCTAGTAAAAGGGTGTAGAAGATATTTCAGCTTGCTAACGTGAGAGAATGTGTGGGTGTGAGGAAGTGGCGTGTTTACATTGTAAAAAGAGTGTGTGGGCAGTAAAAGGTAATTAACAGTAATACAAAAACAACAGGCTAATACAGTGGAAAAAGTAAGGCATGCATAAAGAAACGGTTTAAAATAAAATAGGCATAGTCATTGCTTTCCCAATAACATAGCAAGACATTTCTCTGATTTGATATGGAGTGGTTTGTCAGCTGGGTCCTTACGCAGAAGAATTCTTCCGTTTGAGTACCAACTAGAGTAGTTGTGGGTTTTTGCAAACTGGCGAGTCTCATAAAGTAGCTTTTTGACGGTTGGGGGTAAGTGATCGTCAATGTAGACAGGTTTCCTTTCGCCTGCGATGCCAATAGTCTGTGTGTTTAACTTATCTGGTACGGGGCGCTCTTTGTTGAAAGTTCGAGCTTTAGCTAGGAGATCATTTCTTGTGCTGACGCAGCAAAATTCAGCAACTATTGGTCTACATAAGCCTGGTTTTCCAGGTATGCGGTATATGTCACGAAAAGCGGAGGCCGGGATGTCCATGCCAAGAGCGTTCCCCACAGTATTTAGAATGGAAATAAGGTCTTCTGCCTTTTCATCTACTTTAATTGGAATATTGCGTAGCTCGACAGTTGCCTGACGCGACTGGAAGTGCAGGTCTTGTATTTGCTTTTGTAATTGGCATATAAGTTCCGAGTTCTCACTTTTTTCTTTTTCCAATTTTGAAACCTTGTTGATGACGTCATCATGTTGCTTATTTATAAAGTTCATGCTGCGCTCAATCTCGGAATTTGTCGTCTGATTAGAGAGGCACTGTTTTTTAAGCTCAGAAACATCACTGACTAGTTTCGATAATATGGCGTCTTGATCTGCTTTCCAAGATGTTAACAACTGATCGTGTTCAGTCTTCCATTTTGTCAGCATGTCAATAAGCTCAGCTCTGAAGTCGTTTAAGGCTGGCCTAAGATCAGTGTCCATTTCTTTATTCGGAGAGCAGTCGATGCGTTGGCGCTTGTATCGTACGGTAACATTGTTTCCGTCTGAGTTTTGGGAAGTAGAGGCAGACGTTAAGTCTGATTCAGACAGTGATTGACCTAGCATCAAAGGCGAATTTTGTGTTTGAGGCGGAGTTCGATGCATTTTCCAGCAGACTTTTTTCCAATTAAGTGAATAAGGAATATAGTTAGAGAAAATATACTTCTTATTTGAGCCGAAATATTGTGCAATTTACGTATTGCGGACTGCAACGGCTTCGTAAAATAATAATTTAAAGTTTATAAAAAACAAAAAGTGGCCGGGCCGGTCGTATTCGAACCCAAGTCACCCACTTCATAGGAGAGCGCTATACCGCTGCGCCACACACCCGTTGTACAATCGGTTCAAATTAATGAGTCATTTACTACGTAAAACTTTGGTAATTAACGTAGCTTCGACGACTCCTTTGTGTTGTTGTTGAGGTCAAAGTCTAAAACGGTAGCCACATTTAAACTTTTTAGTTCGTTGTGATTTTAAAACTGGTCACAGACAAGGTTGCAGTTGTCATTTCACTGAGATTTTTCACACAATCGACACTTATATGTTATGGATGATCACTGTATAGTTTTATAGTTATTTGTGCACTTTATTCACGGTTATCGAATTTAAAAACACAGAGGCGATCGAGAGTACGTGTGCTCGCGTTGGCGTCACGGAGGGGGGGGGAACAAGACATATTTCTTCAGAATTGAACAGATTCATCTGTTCGTACAGACGCCAGCACATCAAGCTACGCCAAACTTTCAAATTTTCACAATTGAACATGAAAATCTTTTGTGATGAAGTTGATAAACTATCAAAGAAATTTGACACATTGGGGTAGCTTGATGTGCTGACCTCTGTACAATCGGCCACACGTCGGTAGTAACACAAGACGGCAGTTTTAGTAGAAGCTGTCTTACGTTTATGTTAATCTCGATTATAGATTTTGAGTACAACACTGTTGTTATTATTTGTCAATGCCTCTCATTAGGTGGATGACGATGTGTCATCGTTCACTTCACCCAAGTTTTCACGGTTTTTACTGGCTCTGTTATCACGTGCGGTTAACTGTACATATTCCTGGGAAATACCGTCATCAGTATGCGACTGTGGCAATTGCAGTCTTTCGCATGAGCGTCTAATAGCGTCGTGGATGTGCCTCGACTTCTCACTAATACACGCTTGATCGACTCTGTGACATGTCGCAAATATAATCGCTTGAACGATTCGCTGATAAGGTAATGTGGTACAATTATTGCTCAAGCGAATTCTGATAGATCTCGATATTCTTCTTTGTTGTTAGAGTTTGTTGTTCGTTGCTACTAGTTGGTAGTTTGATTATGTGTTTGTTTGGTGTGAGCTTTACTTGCTACTTTCGATAACATAGAGGAAACAACCAAATGGATGGATGGATTGTGATAGGTCCATATTAATACTACATAGGTCCAAAGTGTCGTTAGATGTACAAATCGTACTTTACGATTTACGATTACTATCACATTTCGGCAATTTCAGTCCCATGGAATGGGGGGCAAGCATATGGTCATCATCTGGACAACTATCCAGATTCCGGGCTGCTACTAAGAAATTATAGACGGAAAAATTTAGTCACAATTTGCTCAACCCGGGAAGACTAAATAACTCAGACACTAAATAGAACACCCCTCTCGGCATCCTCAAATACAGGAGAAATTGCTTGTGTGGGGCAACGTATTTAAATAAGGAAAGAAAAAAAAAAAACACAAACAAGTTGCAAGAACTCATAATGTTATGATAGTTTTTTTGTTAAGTTAGTAACCATCAGAACAAATAAAATAGTGACGAATCACGATAACAATTTTAGTTTCACCTAATCTCAATCAAGAATTCAAGGAAAAATTGCATTCATTCACAAATCAGACGAATTTGACTGATAAGATAGCAGTGAACACAATCAAACTAATTGTTAATGTGTATACTATCACACTTGACACTTATGTTCCAAATGTGAAAGTAAAACTGTCCGTCTGTCTATTATCTCATTACGACTAAACATTAAATAAATAAATAAATAATGCTGGACAATCCACACAGCATCATCTAGCCCCATGCTAAGCAGAGCTTGTGTTATGGGTACTAGATGACTGATATACTTAATACAATACATTACATAGATAGATATTTTTATTATACAAAGGAAATACCCAGAACACCCGGAACAAATATTTGTACATCGTACAAACATTTGTCCCAAGGCGGGAATCGAACCCGCAACCTCTTGCGTCGCAGGCGGACCTTCGCCCGCCGCGCAACATCGGTCGTCAAACATTAAACCTTTCTTTTTAAAATATTGCCTGAAATCCTAATGATTGAATCTTATCCCTTGGATGATGAACTGACATCAGTACTGGATAAGTTTCAGTTAAAGATTTTTTGTAATCGGGTGATGAGTTTCGGAGATTACCACATTCAAATTTAACTCTTTAGAATATTTGTATAGATATGGCTAATAACTATGAGTCTTAGCAAGGGGTATCGTGTTGCTCAGTAACTGGGATGTGGAGGTGAGATAGGCAATCGCTCCATCCAGCTGCATCCAGTCAGACTGGAAGTCGAGCCCAACATGAAAAGGCTAAGCAAATGATGACGTGATAGCTAATGCAATGTTCGAAGCAGTTGTAAAGAAATTAGTCTTTGTCGTAGTTAACAAACAGTCTTGAGCCAACTTTAGGGAAAGATAGCCAAGCCAAGAACTAAGTCAGATACCACATGACGTCATGATTTATTTTAATATCGTTGCTATTAAGGAAACATTTTAATACAAATAAAGCTTCAAATTGATAGTTATTAACTCAACCATCGAGTTAAACAAAAGAATCTAACATAGCTCAATAATTGCTTACTCTATTTTAAAATGTCAATCAATACTGGCCTACATATTTACAATTATGCCGTCTAAATTAGCAATTTTCAACTCTTTGCCTTTGTAATCAAAGGTTGCATTAACTGCACAAATAGTGTTGCCGTTCTACAAATCAGCATTCATAATAAATAAAATAGTTATATACAAAAGTGAGTGTACCAAGGCTGACTAGTGTTCACGTTACTATCGTATGGTCGAATTTTTACCAACGAACCAATATACACCTTGTTCTAATACTTGTAAGGTTCAAATACCTTTTGTATGTCGCCCTATAGGTTTTTGTCTACTACGATAGTTCGTTGCCATTTACGGAGCTAGCTTTCCTTGCTAGTCTTTGTATTTGATTTATTACTACAAAACTTTGCTTCAAATATTTTTTCTGAACTAATATTATGGATTAGGAGTAACCGGGTGTGCTAAGTTTTTATTTACAATAATAATAATTGGTGCTTTTTGGTTTTAGTTTATATTGCCTTTGACCATTTGGTATTATGGCCTAATTAGCTTTGGGCTTTAGATAATGATTTACGATAAATATTCATTGTTCCACTATTTACACTAACATGTGAAAAAGCATGTAAGTGTTAGTGCTTATTTACAGTATATGTAAAAATTAAAAAGAAACAATCGCAGGTTATCAAAAACTTTGATACGCATCGCTATCAACGGGAAAATTACGATTGAATCAAAGTAAGGAGTTATTTGAACTTCATTATGAAACCTGAACCGTGAACAGAATAGAAGAGAGAGAGACAGAGGGAGGAATCTACTAAATATTTCCTATCACAGTAATACTGCTCAGCTCTATAATCAGCTAAAGGAAACGGGTAATTCTCTTGGTTGTTAGCGATCACAAGCAAAATGTCACTCATCATCATTTGATAAAGATCAAAGCTTGCAATTCAGAGAGACAAACACCAGTAAGTAAACACTTGCTAAAACTAACTCCTATAGTAGAATTCTCTTGTCTGTTATCCAACAATAACGTACAAGTTGTAGAGGATTGTACAAACAATTGGATTAAGAACGAAGACTAGTCGGAAAGGTATGCTACCCGTCAGTGTAATGTTTCTAGAAAACAGATGTGAAAGTGGAAAAAATACTTCGTTTGATTGAAACTGTTACTTCGTTTGTCTTCTCAGAGCCCATACATATGATTTCGTAATAACTTCATCATTATTAATGGCATTGTAGAAAATCAATCCGCGAATTCCAATTATAAAAAGAGTTGGAATATTTAATTATAGATAGAAACGTATAATTTTTTTAATCTTTTATCATTATCTGGCCTTTGATCGTGGAATTTATGAGGGTTAAAGAGGTTGTCAAAGGAAAGGCCGTTCTAAGTATTTCAATAATAGACGTCTATTATACTTTTGTGTAAAGTTTTGGAAGGTGAGTTCTGCTAATATTACGTGAGACGTGCAAGACTGAGACTGTGAGAAACGAAAGTAAAAAAAAAAAAAAAAAAAAAAAATTGCAATTACATACATTGTTGACACACATGAGATCACCTTTTAAGCAAAAAGATGCTTGTGTCAAGTGGTTGGAGTGAGCTCAAAACCATTAAACCATATTTATTAGGTATGAAACGAAAGACAATAGTGTTGAAGTTAGTATAGATATGTTTTTGCTATAGGTACTGGCTTTCAGTGTAGCTAACGGATGAGAATAATGGGTAATGTACCAGGAGCAACATTGTATTGTGCTATAATCATTTCTAATAGTTCCGAGAACGTCAGCTGGTTTAAAAACACCTTCTGGTTTTACGTAGCAGTGATCAAATGATATGTCATCTTTAGCTAGCCTGTTATTACCAGTCAATAACAATAACGATGTGATTACTTGCCAGTCATCTTTACTTGGAATGGGTACGTTTTTTTTTCTTACACGAGTCGTGTGTGGACTATGATATATATTCATTTGGGAGTGCAACAAAGTGTAATGACAAAAATCTTCTTTTCCATAAGAATTGTCTTGCTTACCACACATATGTCCATACACAAACTCACGCCTTTTTTCCATGGGGATAGTCTTCCAGTCGAATACCAGTATTTTACATGGAGCGACTGCCTTCTGACCTCCACAACCCAGTCACTGGGCAACACGATACCCCTTGGCAAACCTTGCTATTAGACATTCGGGCTTCTGACTATCAAAGATCTACAAATGACAGCTAGGATCAACAGCTTAGCGTGTTTTCCGAGGCACAGAGGAGTCTCTATGTGTTATGAACGGTCACCCATCCATAGACTGACCTCGGCAAGCATAGCTTAATCTTCAATTAACCCGTGCGGCTGTTTTTATTGAGCCACGTTGAGCTCCTCATTTGATTTCTGGTGCTAGTGAGGGATTGTCATAATTTTTGGTGGCAAAAAGAACCGTGACAGTATATTACGTCAGATGGATGGTTTGAGGTACGAACTCAATTACAAAACTGTAACATCCCACTGCCCAAAACAACGCGTTAGCATATTTAATGAACTTTGATTATTCGAACGCACTGTTAAAGTAATTACGTCTGCATTTCAATTCATGTGTCATATTTATCGCTAGCATGCACTAAACCGCGGCGCGTGGCGGAATTGTTGATGTTGTGCTCTATATTCCGTGGTTGTTGCTTCGGATTCAGTTTATTAGTACCATCTAAATATAGCTTCATTAGTAATTATTTGATTGCATGTTGTATTTTGATGCCTACTGCATTGTATACATACTCTTTGGAACGAAAGAAAAAATGCACGTACGCATGACGTAATTTTTGAAACATAAACTTAAAAAAAGAAGGAAATTCTGAAGTGATCGTTTTGGTAAATATTTTTCTTGAATTATGTTAAGAAGTTATGAAGACAAGATAATCTAGAAGTAGGACACAGAAAATAAAACATGTAGCCAGTTGCAGGTCGTGAATGTGGCAAGCAGGATACAGCACTCAGCATGATGCTGTGCTATGGGGGCCCACAGCATAACGCTGGTTTTCAGTGTTCACCTAACTATACGTATTAGGAATTCGAAGACCATTTGTTTGAACCATTTTTTACGATTGAATATGTTGTTGACCCAGGCGTCGTACTTTTCATTGTTATCTTTTAATTTAATTTAAAATATCATGTTAATATTGATGGCGATTGTCGATCTGAAGATACTTAGTAGATTTAGTTTGAATGTTATCAAAAAAACTGAAACATGTTAATTGTTGATACCGGAAAACATATTTTAGTTAATACTAGCTTCTGACCGTGACTTTATCTACTTAGAAGTCTCATAAAGAATATATTGTGGCACTCGGCAATAGTCGGCAATTGTTTTTCTATTTTTTAAATCGGGAGAGTACTATCGAATATTACCCTACATCCAAACTTATAAACTTTACCTCTTTACTAGAATATATAATCATAGTGGATCGAGATAAATAATCGGTATCAGGAAACCAACAAAACGGATCTATGAATGAGAAAATATAAAGAATACTAAGTTTTCAAAGTTCAAGTTCACTATTTTTTCTACCAAAACCACCAGTCTCGTTCTCACTTTTGACTAACCCTTTAATTCTTTAATTAGTAGAATGTTTTTACTATGTTAGAACTTATTTACCATAATATTAGTTTAATATCAGTAAATTTCAGCCTGTTTCGAATCTAACAGCTGCCATGGATTTTCAAGTTTCTTTTTTCTTCTTTAATTTAATCTTCCTTATGCCATTTTACTTAGGGTCGTCGCAGCTTGTCTTCTTCTTCCGTGCATCTCTATTTGCCGCCATCACAATACTCTTTTCTAGTACTAGCTTTCACACAATACACCCATCGTTTCTTTAGTCTTCCTCCACTCTTGCAACCCTCCACATTCAAACTCAAAACTTTTCTCACAGCACGATCCTCATTCCTCCGCATCACATGCCTAAACCATGACAACCGATTCCACACAACTTCTCAGTCACCGGCATCACTTTTCAACAATGATTGCATAGTACAAAATCTCTTTGAAATTTCTCCACAAAATCTAATCACGCAATAATGTTATCGTACGCTTTCGATCCATGGCATAACACTTTCGTCCATGACAGTACTTATCGTGTTTTTTAAATGGACGCTGGTGCTGATTAAATGCGCAGATGTGTCCGCGGAGCGTGACTTGTGACGAATGGGCACGTGTGCTCACATGTACCGCGTGCTTCCGGTCAGCTAGTGTGGGTTACTGGTGTTCAAGGAATGGTTTAGTAGGTGAGGGGTCTGTTGGTTGATAGCTGGAGGGAGAAGCAGGATGGTTGGAAAGCTTTGTAGATAAATAGCACTTCGCCCGACGCTTTTCCGCGTGGCTTTCGTTCTTTTCCCTTAGCACCTTAACATCCCCTCCACCCCCTGAAAATTAAATTAAATAAAGCATAAGTTACTTGCTGATAATATAACTTAAATACGGGCGAAAGTTTTTTTTTTGGTTAAGTAGTTTTGGATTCAGTACAAAAATACATCATCATCTGCCTAGTCTTTTTCAAACTATGTTAGGGTCGGCTTCCAGTCTAACCGGATACAGCTCAATACCAGTATTTTACATGGAGCTACTGCCTATCTAACCTCCACAACCCAGTTACTAGGCAACACGATACCCCTTGGTAAGACTGGTTGTCCGACTTTCGAGCTTCTGACTACCCGTAACGATTGTCAAAGATCAAAAATATACAAACAACCAAATGTTTCCTCTTAATATTAGTTTCAGTATAGATCATTTACTGTGAAAACCTCATGTCCTGTGGTTATGGAATGGTTTATTAAGTGAAGGGTCTTTTGGGTGAGCTAGAGGGTCGCTCCATCCAGCTCAACCAAAGCTCAACATATCATAGTTTTAAAAAGTAGTTTAGTAAAGGGTCGTTATCCAGAAGTGTCTCTGTAGAGTGCAAACTTCAGTCATCATAATTCATTGGCAGTACATACTAGCAATCTTGTACGTCGTGAGTAGTGACCTTTTACGGGTGTTTGCGCGTTGATAACGCCTTGAAACGGTACCAAGTTCACAACGTTTCATTTTGATCACACTATGAATTTGTAACTGAAAATGAAGATACTAATTAAGATGATAACGATTTCTCTTTCGCCATTTTTTTACCGATTGTCAATATCAAAAGTCATTTGCAGCCTTTATAACATCATTTTATTTTATTTATTATCTTAACAAAAAAAACAATGGGATTTCCTTTCCATTACCTTATCTGGAAATAAGGAAATTGGCTACTTTGGTTATAAATTGTGAAATAGGTTTTCGATCAGCCTCGGTCGGCTGATAGAGAAATTGCACCCATTAGTGCTCTAAGATCAAACATACCTATTCCATATTTAAATGCTAGTTTTCCACTTGACATTATTTTCACTTAAACAAATATCAACCTTATGTCATGTAAATATTATGTAGATTTGAGAATTACAAGTACTTATAAAAAAGTTATGACAATGACTAGAACTTTAGGTGTGTTGAAGTTATTTATTTTAAAACGTAATCTTGTTTATATTTTTGGAAACTATATTGCGGACGCAGTATACTTTGATATTTATCCATGTATTTTTATGACTTTCCTTAACACTTTAGGTATTTGAAACGTCATTGTAGAAGGCCTGAAAACTGCACACAACAAACACACGTACACCCGGAACTTTTGAAAGAAATCTGACCAATTTATGCTTTCATCACCCTAAGTGCAGTACACAATTTTATCATTCTTCTCTTTATAATCCCATAAAAGACGCCATAACTGTAGACACTTCAATTTGCCATGTTAGTGCCAACTTTGACATCAAACCCGGAACTTTGCGTGTGCGTTAACGACTGAGGCACTGGAGCTTAGTAAGGATAATAATTTTCCACGCCTATTCGAGTTTTCACAGTCGACCTGATGGCTATCAGGCACAGTGTAGTGACGTAACTACAGTAGGATAACTCCAACTGACATTTCTGTACATTTTGTCTTCCCTTCGTAATTAAACTGTATTTCAGTATTTCATGCTGCTATTCGATCTTTTAACTTAATTCCGACTCAAGGGAGTTAAAATGCCCCAAATTAAGTGTCATCGATGCAACGAACCGCCATTGGAGGACGCCATAAGATACGCACCCCATGGGAAATCATGGCGGTGTCTATTTTTAGAAAAGATACGGTTTTTATAGTAATTCGTGTAGTATTTCGTGAATAAATCTTACGCCTTTTATCTAATTGGTTACACGAAACGTACTATTTTGGGACCTGAAAAGAAATATTACCATATTTTTATGAAATGTGGTCGTTGAAACGCTAAAGAGGATACAATAAATATTTTTTATTTTTTTATTTAACACGGATCTTTTTTTTTTTTTTTAAATAAAACGTTGCCCCGCACTAGGAATTTCTCCTGTATCGTGGGTGCGTTTACAAACATTTAAACTCACATACACAAACAGCCAGACCCGGAACAACTACCTGTAGGCCATACAAATATTTGTTCCGTGCGGGGATCGAACCCACAACACGCGGCGCAGCAGCCGATGGCTCAACCACCGCGCCAACCGTGTCGTCAATCTTGCTTCAGTCATAGGTATAAAATAGTAGGAAATAATGAACAGTTTGAAACAGATAATAAACCTCCATTATTAGAACTCAACAAACTGTTTTATTAAAGGTTCAAATAGTAACATAACATCACGCCTGTATTCCGCGCAGGGTTGGATAGATCAGCACCTATCGTAACATCGACCTTTCGCCAATTATGTTTTTAGTCCCCTGTAATTGGGGGCGAGCCTATTGCCATCAACCCGGCACGAGTACGGGCTCCGGGCAGTTACCGAAAATTTGTAATGGAAAAAATCAATAACATTTGCCTGACCTGGGAATCTGACCCAGGACCCCACGTTCAGCAGTCGCGCTTGCTACCATTAAACCACGTGGCAGTTTTCATAGTACTTATAATTATTCTTTTGATTCTTCTAAAAACCCTCGCAGGGAACACAATATGGACAGAATTCTTCCCTAAGAAATTATTTCTGTAAACTCAAGATCTTTATAGGCTTTAAATCTACTCAAGTTCTTGAAAAATTAACTTCTCCGATGTCCTTATCTAATATTGACCTACTGTATTTTCATGGTACCCTGGGTCACATCAAATCCACATTATGTCGCCGTAATAATCCCATATGGCTGTGTTCAGTGTCTGTAAAATAATAGCCTGCCATTGGACCCTTACATATCTTTACATTTCCCAAGGTATCTGGATAATTTGATGCTTCGCGACCTTGCAAATGACTATTTAATAAGGAAAAAAGAAGTAATTGGATTCCGTCACAATAAGAACCTTGAAATTCGGCCTAGTTTATTATTTTTAAGCCCCTTTTTACCGGAGAATATGAACAGCTTTTGACGTAAATTCCTTTGGAAGAATACAATTTGTTCGAAATTAGTTTCTTTTTTTGGACTTTATTGATCGAGTTCACAAAGACAACTATCATTCAAACCTCCTTTGGATTTAGTCTTGGGAGTTTCGACTCCAAGTTGAATAATTATCTGCTCAATTTTAACCGTTCTTTCCATTAAATAAAATAAACATTTATTGCTGCTTTTGACTTTCTTAGAATAACTAAATGTGTAGAAATTAGGTTTCTTTAAACAAAATATATATTTGTAACTATTGAGCTACGTTATTTACATTTAAATTAACCATCGACACACGATGGTTTGTAACAGCTTGTCCGTGGACAAATGCCTCCACTAAATATTCGAATTAGTCCTGTCTTTGACCTTTTGCCTTCTGACCAGCACGCGTAGCATAACCACCATAGCAACGGATTTTGCCGACGGAAGAATAGACAAAATGACGGATTGTTGAAAGATTTCTAACGTCCAGAGCATAGCAATGTTAAAACTGAAAAGAAGAAAGTTTTCAATTCTCTACATTCTTCGGGGCGCTCCGAACTCGGGACGAAGAGATGTCATGTTGGAACAAAAGAACGTCTAGTCTTGGTAGAATAGATATAGACTTGGTCATGGTACGCGTGCAGCTGTTCTCTTGAAGTCAGTCTCAGTAATGACTGATACTTAAAATACCATAAGAAACCAGTTTGACCCAACATCATCATAAACCCTTGAAATTGGTCATCTCCACTAAATACTTCCAAACAGGTGGCATAATAAACTTAAGCAAAATTTATGACTCGATAAGTAGAATGTGTTCAATAAACTCAGACTGTGAAATTTCGAGCGTTGTCCAGCTGTGGGGTAGTGGGAGAAGGTCGCAGTGGGGTAAAGGCACTCTTGAAAATGAGGTGTTAAAGCTTTATGCGACCACCGGGAGTTCGAGGCTTGTGGCCCGTGTTACTAGATTTACTAGTTGAAAGTTTATTTATGTTTTGATAAATATCTTGGTTTTTAAATTGTGGTTGTTATTTTCATTTCGTGTTACACGAATAGATTATTTCAGTTAAAAGAAGTCCACTCCTGGACATAAGTACTCCTACCACATTCATCCACGGAAATGAATGTATTATAAATTATAAATAAATAATAATGCTGGACAATCCACACAAAATTATCTAGCCCTAACTAAGCAGAGCTTGTGTTGACTGATATACTTACAATACATTAATAAATGAGGATGTAATAAGAAGTCTCAAATTGGCATCGAGAAGTTGTGTAGAAATCGGTTGTCACTGTATTATGTGATCCGGACGAATGAAAGATGGGTCGTGAGGAAAGTTTGAAGTAGGAATGTGTATGGTTATTAGAGGAAGACTAAAGAAACGATGGATGGATTGTGTGAAAGATGATATGTATAGAAAGAAGGTGAGTATTAAGATTATGACAAATAGACACGCATGGAAGAAGAAGACGTGTTGTCCAGCATGCAATTAATTTGACGACACGGTTGGCGCAGTGGTTGAGCCATCGGCTGCTGCCCGCGTGTTGTGGGTTCGATCCCCGCACGGAACAAATATTTGTATGACCTACAGGTTCCGGGTCTGGCTGTTTGTGTATGTGAGTTTAAATGTTTGTAAACGCACCCACGATACAGGAGAAATTCCTAGTGTGGGGCAACGTTTTTATAAAAAAAAAAAAAATTGGTTTAGAGCTGATGATGATGATTGTGATATTTTAATTAATCATTCTTTACATTTTAGAATATCTTCTTCAAGAATCATATTTGCCTTTTGCCACAATTCATTGCTTTTTAAATCTTTTGCTGTACTCAGCATGCCTTCCTCATCTTTATGTGGCTAGCTAGTTTTAGTAGATATAGCTAGCTATCTATAACGAAAGTTATTACAACAATGCCACACATTGTTATTTTTACTGTTATGAAACTACTTAGGTATTTTAAGTAGGTGAGTCTAAGCTTTCGTCATGTTTTTGAATTTAGCGTCGTTCATCATCTTTTTCTTCCAATTCATCAATCTTTGCCTTATGGTCATTAACTATTGCAAATGGGACAAAATTGGCAATTTGTCAACCTCTTAGGCTGTATTATTGCAAAACTTTGCATTGCAAAAAAGGAACGTTTTGTTTTAGTAAATTGTTTTGAGTTTTCTGAATATTTATTGTCTCGATGCTAATGTAAAGAAGATAAAAACGTACATATTTTTAACGGAATTGTATTCACGAGCCTAGTTTCAAATTCTAACGCAGAGTCTGAGTTTGCGGTTAAACTTAACTCGACCTTATTTCAAGGCTCTTAAAGTGCACATTTCTTGGTATATCTGCAATGACAATAGCATTTCGGAGCATTCTTTTTTTTTGTCTATCTCTCTCTCTCCTTCTGACTTTATATATTGTTTGTCCAATCTTTATCTGTATCAGAACCTACACTATGTACTGTAGTAAAGGGAGAGAGGTTTCTCTAATGTTAATTTCAGCCGTCTATATAAAGGCAGCCACGAGTAAATTTCGCAAGTATTTACGCACGCGCGATATTATTTCCTTATACTCCTTAATAAATTTAGTAGAGACAGAACACGTTTCGCTTTAGGATTTGTTCACAACTGTGTACTATTTTAATAGTATATTGATTTATGGATAAATTGCGTAGCTTAAGCGTTTGGTGATTAAGGGTTTTCGAAGACAGCTTTAGAAGCGTTCCCCGCCTTTTCTTTACTGAGTTTTTAATCTGTTCTATTAAGATATTTACGTCTACTATGTTGTTCTGTTTTATCTTGTCCGTTATTAAGGTTTACTTTCTGCCATATTTCTTGCTCAGCCTTTGGCTGTTCTGCAGCAAACACCATAAAACCAGGAGCTATTGCGTGTCGTCTAATTAAACAAAAAGTAAAACAAAAATTAGTATGCTCTAACCACGCTTTATACTTTCCTGACCTATTTTCTCTCTTCTCACCACTATTACGATTATATGTGCATTTGTTTGATAACGAAATATTATTTCTATCTGTGTTATATTTACTTGATTTATCATTTTCTACTGCTTCACCAATATAGCCGTCTCTTACACAAAGTTTACTCATCACCCTGCCCTTATCCCAATCTATTTGGGATCGGTGCAGCATGTCTTCTTCTTCTATACATCTCTATTCATTGCCGATATCTCAATAGTCACCTCCATTTCTAGCCAAATTATCTTTCTTACAATCCATCCATAGTTTCGTTTATTTTCCTGTACTCACAAAACCCTCCACATTCGAACGTCCGTCCATATAATACAATATTATTGTTTCACCAATATAAGCTATCTCTTTCACGAACTTAACCAATACAACTTGTTTGAGTTCACCTCAAGTTCTGTCACTTGTGTTCCTAGCCCTACAAGTACGTACAAGTGTACCAACCGTAATATCTGGGCTAGTTGTACGGCCTCGTGGGATATCGGACACCGATCGATATGTTTCGTAACTTTCGGCACTGCCTGCTGCGTATCAAGTTCTTAATTAAAGGTTTTAAATTAGATATGTATTGCTTTGAATGCTGGCGCTGATTGGTTCGGAATGAATGAATGTAAGTTATGTTTGAGCTCGCCTTTTTTTTGGCCTTCTGAACACTTTTCCCGTTGACAGTGATGAGGAGGAATTTTTCGATGCCCTATGATTATTTATTTTTAGTAGAGTTGTATCGTTTTAAAGAAATAAAAATTCTATTTAAGTTTGTTTACATGGAGTTGAAGCTGTCTATCATGGAAATTACGATGGTTGGTTTATACGAGTAGTCTTACCCAACATTGTTTGTGGTTTTATTGTTAAGATAGATTTTTTCGGTTATTTATATATTAAGTGTATATGTACAAAATGAGATGACGGCAAATAGAGATGTATGGAAGAAGAAAACATGCTGCGTTGACCCCAAATAAATTGGGATAAGGGCAGGAGGATGATGATGTATATGTACAAAATACCCTCACATTTCAGATTCAATGCGGAACTCTACCACAGTTGAAATTTAAATAGTTATTTTTTTTATACCATTATAAATTCTGTAGGTAGCTTAAACTAAATTCTTAATCCTAAACTAATTTACAAGGAGCTCCTTGTAAATTTACTCAATATGGCGTCGTCATCAGCAATGAGGTTGAGAGTGTGGAGGGCGGTCGTCAGCCCTCAGTACTGTCAGCAACCGCGGCTGACGACTACGACCCACGTACCCGACTGGCACGAGTAGCGATATATCAGCACTGTGTATCTTCCCTCTAATTATCCCTAAGATGAAGGTTACAAGTGTGAGTTGCTTCCTGGCCCTCAGTTCATTATATCCGAACATACCTTAGATAAATAGCGTTGGATACTATGAAGGATAAAATGGATATGGCGATATTGTTCAGGCCATAACAAATAGGCTTCTATAACTTCCTCATAATTGCTTTGTCCTTATTTTCTATTTTCCTCTCTTACCGTCTTTATCGCCTTATCTTGCTGCCTAGTAATTTTTTTCCTTCTTTTTTGAAAAACGTTGCCCCACACTAGAAATTTCGCCTGTATGGTGGGTGCGTTTACAAACATTCAAACCGACACACACAAACAGCCAGACCCGGAACAACTACCTGTAGGCAAAACAAATATTTGTTTCGTGTGGAAATCGAACCCACGACACGCAGCGCAGCAGTCAATCGGTCAGCCACTGCGGAAACTACACTATTTCTGACTAGCCATATACACTAACGTATCACTTTGACATACAGATGTCATTAGTGTGTTATCTATTCGGAATTCAATTCTGCTTTTAATGGCCGCAAGGTCGTAAAGACGATTGTAAAATTGTGGCGGTTGAGTGACTCTCGTAAGATTATCTGGACACTAAAACCCATTCAGTTGTGATGTTTTATGTCAATCGTTTAAAGATGTATTTACGTGAAATGTACTGAAACGAGATGAAGAAGGAAATGTGTATATAGGACAACCGTGAGGTAGACAGAGTAAGCAATAGAACAGAAAACTCTAGAAAATTAATAACAATACCAACCTATTACTGTCACACTGTAGGGCAAATGCGTCTTCCCATACAGAGAATATGATGTATAAAGATGATTGATATAAAATTATTATTTTTTACATATGTTGTATAGCTTCAAGTTTCCTTTCGATGTTTTTTTTACTGATGTTAGTGATGTCCAAAATGCACTTGTACATATATGTACATTGAAAAAGTCACATGATAAATTTTAATAAACACGATACAGAGCTAAATGTAACCACAGCATACTCTCCAAAATAAATTGCCCCGTCTGCTATTAAAATACATTTCTTGTAACTGCCTGCGAATTTCCTCGAATTGCTCCAACGAGGCGACGGTTACACTTAAGCTGATAACGGACTGGCGAAACAGGCTGCATTCACAGTGACGCAACACACGCATCGAACAGAAGCCGACACCAAAGAGTAATGAAGAAATGGAGTAACAAGTTCTGCCTCTAGTTACCTTTTTCCCGTATTCTTTATTTGCACGTACGAGTATTTTAACGGAAAACAAAAGAAATAAATAAATAATGCTGGACAATCCACACAGCATCATCTAGCCCCAAACTAAGCATAGCTTGTGTTATGGGTACTAGATGACTGATATACTTAATACAATACATTAAATAGATCGATATTTTTTATTATACATAGCAAATACCCAGAACACCCGGAACAAATCTTTGTAGATCGTACAAATATTTGTCCCAAGGCGGGAATCGTACCCGCAACCTCCTGCGTCGCAAGCGGACCTTCGCCCGCTGCGCCACATAGGTCGTCAAATAAATTACAAGTCGTTTATTGAAAAAAATATTATTATTTTTTGTACATACTTCATTAAGTGGTTCAGAATGTCCTAATTTTTACTTGAAATGTTAGTAAGATTATGTGTGTATAGCAGCATAGGTAATCCATATTCGTTTTCATACATTTCGAAAACTTGCGTTGAACCACTCATACAGTTAAAGGACAAAGGTTTTCGCTTAGGTAATCTTCAGCTTTCCGAACATCCACGAACGTCGTGCCACAAATTCTAAGGTATCCACTCGCGCATTGTCTTAGTCTTTGAAGTCGAGTGTGAAGCTTTCCTTCTGTTGGGTTACCATACTCCGGTCACAGATCGTCATATGTTACCCTTATTTTGTTCCTATGGTAACTAACAATTAGTTAATGTTTCCATGGTTGTAACAGCTCTTTATTCGATCTTATAATCGCACTAATTGCGATCACTCCATGTTTTCCTTACTCCGTGGCATCGTTACAGCAGCTATCGAATTGACTAACACGTCTACTGTCTAGTATGTTATCTGCCTTAGTCTAAACTGGTATGCGGAATGTAGACAGAATGAAAGGCATGCACTCAATCATATGCAAATCTGCACGGACGTGTAAATTGAACCTAACTATTTGAGAAATAATTGAATCAGTGACGAATGGATTAAAATACTCCTTCCTAGGTATACAGATTTTAATTGCGTTTGATTCTTTTTCAAAGCTGTTTAAACGATTGTTGGATAAAATATTTTTTCGTTTTTTAGTAGTTTTGTCTCCGCTTTCAATCTAGCATAAGTAAATTGGATAGAGAGGTTAGCTCTGAATTTTTTAGAAGTTAATCTTTTCAAATTTAATTTCTTGCTTCTTACGTGCCTTTTGGGATTTGGCACTGTTTAAGATCACATTGTGTTAAGAGATGGCAGACAATGATTAGATGAAAAATGGTTGGCAAGATCATTCCATATAAGATACTTATGTAATAGTGGATAGCTAACATAGTGAAGAATGACGATGATTCATCTTCATCTCTCCGTGGATTAATTTTAGAATGTTGTAGATAGAACATTAAGTCTACATTTATTACACAAAGGCTTTATAGTTTTCTTAGGTTCCTCTTTATTTATTGATGCCTCAGAATCTCTATGTATTATTTAACTACGCCATTAACTTTTTCCATATTTCATACATCTGCCATACATACATCTCAGCTGCCTTTCAAACATATTACTCTTTAAAATCATTAAAACCCACAAAATAGATACAAGTCCAAAATCTAGTGCTTCATTATAAAACCTGGCTCTAATATCCAAAAACTGTTCCTTCATCTTCAAGAGAAAATTAAGAAGTAAAGTTCAAATACATTTAGTCCAGAATACGTCTAGGTAGGTGAAATCTGCGAATGTAAGTCTCAGGGGCTGCTGGTATCCTTAATAAAGTTACATATAAGCAGCATAGTATGAATGTCGGATGAATGGACGGCGTGCCTCGAATGTTGGGCCAGCGCCAAGCAGACTATCAGCCCAACCTTGACTTTGAATGCAGTTCATTAAATTATTAATTGGCCGTTTCTCTGACTCAATATTTCAGAGAGAAGATGTTTAAGAAGATAGATTAAGCTAAATAAATAATGCTGGACAATCCACACAGCATCATCTAGCCCTAAGCTAAGCAGAGGTTGTGTTATGGGTACTAGATAACTGATATACTTAATACAATACATCACATAGATAGATATTTATTATACATAGCAAATACCTAGAACACCCGCAACAAATTTTGTAGATCATACAAACATTTGTCCCAAGACGGGAATCGAACTCGCAACCTAATGCGTCACAGGCGGACCTTCGCCCGCCGCGCCACATCGGTCATCACGCACTAGTTAAACACATAACTTCATGCCTATATTCCGCGCAAGGATTATGCAGAGGTGTATTTTGAGTCGGATGAGTTCTTAAGTTCGATTTAGTACGAAAGTATTGTTGAGATATTTCATCTAGAATTACTCGGTATCTGCTCCGGTATCTAGATTTCTGTCTACTCTAGGACATGTAAGACCTCTGCTGAGCCCCTTGGTAAATACTGGCGTGATGTTATGGTGAAATGTTCCCTGTGAATGCTCCATTGCTCAAATGTCCCAATAAATGTTTCCGTTCAAGTATTTGCTGAAAGTACGGAAGCCGAAAAGCTACCAAAACAATTGCCTCTGTATGCAACAGGTGGCATCCTGCCAAACTGAATGCGTCTTACTTTCATCCCATCTCTAAAACAAATCCTAATTGGACACCATAAAGTCTAAGTTCCAATTGTAGAAGCGAAGGCTTATGTTACGTTATATGATGTCAGGTAAGAGAGCTAGTGTTGACAAAATGACAACGAACTCATTTTGGCTAGTAGCCAAGTGTTAAAAGATAAAATAGTAATTTTAGTTATATCAAGCGAAACAAATTGTTTGTACGATGTCGTAACTAGGATGTAAGAACTGTGTCATATCATTACGTTAAACTCACTTTTATCAAGGAGTGTTAAGGATGTATTAATTTTTTTTAAGGAAAAAAAATAGGCTCGCCCCCTTTTGGGTACATGGGACTTCAACATAACTGGCAAAATGTGGGTGTACCCATAGCTACACCTCTGCGAACCTTTCTAGGAAAACAGTCGTTGTGTTTTGTAAATATTTATGATTTTAACAGACTGAGAATTTAAAATATGAAATTAAGTCATCTCTTCTTTATGGTGTCTAACTATCTCGGCGCCTCACTATAATTCATAAGAAATCAATATAAGATGAGAACGATAGAAAATTTAAAGAAGTTGGACTGCCGACCGTCGAACTGTCGAACTTACCAAACGCGACGCATCGCGTGTCGTGGGTTCGATTCCCGCACGGAACATAATTTGTATGGCCTACAGTTAGTGGCCGACTCTAAATGTTTGTAACACAGGAGAAATTCCTAGTGTGGGGCAACATTTTTTTTTAAGAGAACAAAAAAGAAAAAGCTAACCAAAGCCCACTGAATAGCCAATCAACGGCCCATAAAATAAAGCAAAAACATTGTTGCAATAGACACGAGGAGAAGAAACAAGTAAACATCCATAACTTTTCATTTTCACGGATCGCTCGTCTCAGGGCACGGTGGGGCCGGCTGGGGTTTTTTCAATCAATACGGATTTTTCATTACGTCTGTTAGATTTTACACGTCGCAGGATATATTGAGGAACAGATGCTATTTTACACGGCCCCTTTTGTGTGATTATTTGTTTGTGTCTGATGGATGGACTTCATAGACAAGGAGAAAATATGTATATGGTGTTAGTTCGTGATGTACAATGTAGATAAGTTTATACAATTGTATAAACTTATGAATTTTACACCAAGTATGTTATACATCATGCATGTTTGAACATATATTTACGTATACTAATAAGAGGTTATTTTCAATGCTTATTATTAAGAGGTAAAATTTCTTTGTAAGTTTGTATGTAGGAAGTTTGTGTGTTGATCTCTGGAACTAATGATCGAATTCTAAAAAACTTTTCATAGTTAGAAAGCTACATTATTCTTGAGTGCTAGAGGCTATTATTATTTTCAAAACTACGCTTTCACGGGGATGGAGGGGATGTTAATATTCGAAACCAACGCGGACGAAGTCGCGGGCGACGAGCTAGTAATACATAAAAAATAAGTGTGAAAATTACAATGTGACATAATACTTATTATCATGCAAAACAACGAATTGTTACACAAGTGTTATTATTCAGTACAAGAATTCTTAGATGATAAGTTTTATTAAATTCTTTTAAAATGTAAATTTGCATGCCAATTAAGGTAGAATGTACAAGGAACCATAAAACTTTGTAACACCTAATAATATGTAGGTACCTACATTCATTGCAAATAAATAAATCTTTTCTATTCTATGACATTTTAGGAGAGAGGATCATTTGTTTCATTGATGAGATATCAGTATTGTTACGGAAACCTAAAAACCTTGTTCGAATTTACCCGCACTGCACTTTCATAGCCACAGGCAAATCGGTAAAGCTATCAAAGCTTTACGACCTCACAAAGTGCTTTCCCCAAGAACGTGGCACATCTAGCCTTTAAAAACATAACCCATACAAATGAAAACATTCCACCGATCTTTCCAATAACTCAGGGTTCACAACCACACCAATGAGAAAGCCATAATGCAACAAGTTGTAACCCTAGCTGCCAATACAGAGAGGGGCAGAAGTATTACTTATGTAAACGATCTTGTAAGAAACACCATCATTATCTATCATCTGCCTAGCCTTTTCCCAACTATGTTAGGATCGCCTTCCAGTCTAACCGGATGCTACTGAATATCAGTATTATACATGGAGCGACTGCCTATCTGACCTTCACAACCTCGTTACTGGGTAAAGCTATAACCATTGGTAAGACTGGTTGTTACACTTTCGGCCTTCCTTCTATCCGTAATGATTGTCTAAGATCTACAAATGACAGCCAGGCCTTATTTATTTATTTATTTTATTTTATTCCTTAGCCACAACGTGAGAGAATGATTTAAGCGATTAAAATTTGTTTAACAACACAAATGACTATCACATATGTCAGTCTCATTAGTGATCATTCTGTATGCTTCATCATCTGTGTCAACGTCAGCTGAGTGCCTGCACTTTCAAATTTCTGTTTTAGACAGTTGTCTTATGTGTTTCTTATTTCGGGCTCGTGAGAGACTGACATAAGCGATCGTCATTTGTTGAACAAAACAAATGACTATCACTTATGTCAGTCTGTATAATAGTAGTGATTCTGTATCCTTCACCGTCCGTGTCAGCTCAGCGTCTGCATATTCGTTCAAATGGACCTTCTGCCCATACATTTTTCTATTAATGGTGTGAGCTGGTGTGACCCACTTTTTGTGTCAAGGTTGGCCCCCGGAGCAACAAGTAGGAGCCTACTTCCCCTCCCGGTGAAAGTGTTCGTGATAATCAAACATGGCTGTATAACTTTTATTAGGTTAGAACAATAAGTTTATTGGCAAAGGGAAGATTGCTAAGGAATATTATTTGGGCAAAATTGATTGGGTTTTGGGCTTAAGTTTTATGCCGTGGGTACGAGGTGCTTTTGTGTCGCAAATATTGTCTTAATATTTGCAGTTACAAATGGATGTATCGGTAAATGCGATGATAAGAGCTTGCTATACTTTACTTAAAGAAAAATAGAGACAATTAATTGTGCAGAACATTGGGAAATTTCAGAAAACATTTTGAGTTCTCGCGTACATTGACAAGCAACGTCTGTAAGATCATCTAAGTTTTAATAAAAACTCACAGTTCCTACTAGTTTGATTTTAATTGTTTTGTTATTAATTGCGGTTTCTTTATGAAACGTCTATTTGTCATGCAAATAATTGACTAAGTATTTTTTTTATTCGAAGTTGTTACTCATACATTAGTCATTTATAATATTTACATTTTTTTTATGTTTAAGTAATGTAATATTGTATATACAGTACGGTAAGTAATAACTTAAATTACGGAAGTATTATCTGTAGAGGCCAGCACACCGAGCTACCCCAATCTGTCAAATTTCTTTGATATTTTGAAAACTATCAAAGAAACTACGACACTAAAAAACGAAGACACTAAAAAAACCATAATAATCGTAAAAGCTTACCAAAATTATTTACACTTTTCTCGTTGACAGCGATGAGAATGAATTTTTTGGTACCCTATGATTCTTTTTGACATGTTCAGACGCCAGCACATTAAGCTATCCCACTTTGTCAAATTTTCCCATTTGAACATAAACCTTGTACTAATGTAAAAATCCACTTTTTCGGGTACCAAAAAAATCATTCTCATCGCTGTCAACGAGAAAAGTGTTAATAATTTTGGTAAGTTTTTACGATTATTATGGTTTTTTTAGTGTACTAGTTGAGCCCCGCGGTTTCACCTGCATCAGTCTAAGCGTGATTTTAAATAACCTATAAAAGTTCCTCAAGAAAAAATATATTTGTATTTGATAGCCCATATCAAATCAGAATATATTTTTTTAACAGTTACAGAGATTAGCGCGTAAAAAACAAACAAACTCATTAGCTTCATTATATTTGCATTATATTTTCAAAGTGTTATCCGTTTTCAATATCTATAATAGCTTATAATCTTGCGTGGTTATTACATAAATGTTACGAAAATCGACGCTGAATACGTTTAAGGTAACGCTAAATTATCAACCTTTCTAATTTCCGTCCGTTCTTATTATAACCATCCCCACGTCGAACATGATGTTACGTAAAATGTGTTAGCATAATAATAAAATGAATTCATTCACCAATAAACTCGTTACTATCAAAATCCGGTGAAGAATATGCTTAATTAATGCGTATGACTTAATAAGCGATAAAATGATAGCAACTTAAAAAAAAAAACGGTTTTAAAATACCAGCAGCTCTTATAAAGAAGACACGAGCAATAATAGCTGAGCTTAATTTTGGTTCAAATCTTCCTTTAAATATGCAACGGAAGGGGTTCGACATCACGAACCCCTGAATGATTAATTATTGGAGACCTTAGATTATTTTCTGAATATATTCCGGTCACTATTACTGTAGAATTCTTTTTCGTCACTAAGCCATCGTAATGTCATAAGCATCATTATCATCTTCCTGCCCTTATGCTTATTTATCTATACTGACCTTATAGATGATGTTCTTCAGAAAGGTCAGGAGTGTGATCCTCGAATCCGGCGTGCATATATGACCAGATTTACGACCAATGCAAAGGGAGTATGTAAGGATTGTAGTAGCAGTGTCACTCAAGTTTTCAAAGGCAGAGTTTTTTAGGAATAGCTGGTGGCGTTCTGTAGTTAAAGGAATGAAAGAAGAAATAAATAAAGAACTACATTAATTTGGGTAACGTACTAAAATGAAAACGAAACAAACAAAAAATAAAAAAAACGACCTGTGCGCGGCCAAAAAGGCTCCTATCTCAGTTTAACCTGCGATATTTAAACAAAGAATCATAATATTAAAGTATCAACTTCTGGAAAAAGACGTGGGTATACGTAGATATACATACATTTGGGGAAAAGAAAGAAACGATTATTTCAAACGTAACCACAAAATCACCCAGCTTCAGTACAATATCGTAGAATATTTCGGTTCGCCCCAAATAGGAGTGTGCCGATGACCCGCACACCGCGAGGTCACTTGTTGCGACTAAGAGCGAAAGTAGCTCTGCTTGTCTGATGGTTAGTAGTGGTCCATTGAAACCGAAAGTCCCACAAAAGACTTGTTTGGCTGTTTTTTCGTCGATTCAATAGTATTTATGTTAATAGTTTGTTTTTGTTGGGAGATGTAGGTTAATCCATCGGGTTATAGATCGATGGATTGTGTGAAAGATGAGTATGGCTAGGAAGGAGAAGACATGCTGCGCTAACCCCAAATCAATTGGGATAAAGGCAGGAGGATGATGCAGTTTAATCTGTTGCTCTGTTCGTACCAACTAATACTGGGAATCAAGTTGTAGATATTGGTATTCAGGTGAGAGTAAGGATTGGCGAAACACTTCCTGAGGCGTAAGATTAAATAAGATTGGGATTTATTATGAAATGAGCTCCATGAAATCAAGGATACAGGCGTCTATCCTGTACTGGGATGTTACAGGATTCATAGGCAGGAATAGAAGTATTGAGCTGAGACATTCTTATTTCTTTCTACCAAGTAGGACCGTTATTATTATTTTTTCAATTTTGTAGGCTTAATTTGTATGCTTATGTTTAGTTATCTATGTGTTTTTTTTTGGTATATTAGATTATGCTATCGGACACATGTCAAACAATTTAACTTAATGATTGTTAACTATTTGTAACTTAATACGTAAGTTACTCTTAATTGAAACAATTATTTGGTAAAAGGATATAATAAATTATAATCTCAACATTACAAAGGAGCAACGACTGTATCAAACAAAGGTCTGTGGAAGACTAACTAATCATCCTAATATAAAAATGGTCGCCACACTGCTCTCGTTGTTTTCCCATGCTGAATCTTGAGCCTATCCAGGATGTTTACGTCTGGGCTCAGGATACAGCAACGCCAGCACTTCGTGTCGCCGTGGGTCACCATGCCGCTCCGGTGATGTCACCTTTAACTTTGTAAAGGGAGCTCAGCGATCGCCAACACGGCCGTCCTACCAGGTGCCTGTCCCACCAGGTACCCCACGAGTCCAGATAAAGTGCTGAAACACATATTATTAATCATCTATTAGTAAACCAGTTGCTTATTCATTGATTGTGTCTTCTATGTCCTGTAACAACTGTATAACTGTCATCGTTCATTACACATTATTTCATCAATATTCGAGGGTAGGCTTCAACAATAATAAAACATGTTCACTTCACACTCTATTAAGAAATCTGGTTTGACCACTCGCGCTTAAAGAGTCCATGACTTCACTTAAGCATCCAAAGTTTGTCCCAGAACCACTTGCACTCAAAGGGTATTTAGCCTCACTTAAGTGTACCAAGTTCATCCCAGAACCACTTGCACTTAAAGAGCCCATGGCTTCACTTAAGTGTCCAAGTTCGTCCTAGGACCTCTTGCACTCAAAGGGCCTTTCCTCACTTGAGCGTTCTTAGTTCGTTCCTTATTTAATTTAACCACTCGGCCTTTGTTCTTGATGTGTAATTAACGATTTCACAATCATCATCTGCCTAGCCTTATCCCAACTACGTTTGGGTCAGCTTCCAGTCTAACCAGATGCAGCTGAATACCAGTGTTTTACATCGAGCGACTGCTTATCTGACCTCCACAACCCAGTTACTGTGCAACACGATACCCCTTTGTTAAACTGGTTATCCAACTTTCGGTTTTCTGACTACCCGTAACGCCTGTCAAACATCTACAACCGGGATCAGCGGCTTAACGTGCCTTCCGAGGCACGGAGGAGTCGCGATATGTTACAAACGATCACCCATCCACAGACTGACCTCGGCAAGCGCAGCTTAACCTTCGATCAACCCGTGCGGCTGTTTCTATTTAGCCACGAGATCCTCCAACGATTTCACAATATGTGTATATATTTACTTTATGCATTTTATCATGTCTCGCACATACGCCCAAGATAAATGTCAAAGTATTTTAGCCTTATTGCCATCATATAGAAAGTATTTTATATTTTCTTAAGCATTTTATCTTGACTCGCACATAAGCCCAAGACGCCTGAAGTATTTTACCATTTTATATTTCTTAAGCATTTTATATGTTAATTACTCAGCATTTAATTGTCTTCTAACTTATCAGACATTATGTGTTACTGGGAAGTTTTTTGTACCCATTCTTTTTTCCAAACACTTCAATAAGAGTTGATTCGCAGCCTAGTTCGGATAAATGTTTTTTATCTGTGTAGCAATTTGAAAGAAGTCAAGTTCTATAAATATTTTCCATATCCTTATTCTTTTTGGATGTAGAAGATAGTAGTGTTACAGTTTACACAATGGCGCCAGTATGCCTCTTATTATAAAGGTTACCATAGAGCTTAATATAAAGACCTCCATGGAAGAACACTTCACTTCAGATTTAAATGTCAACACTCACAATTGTCTATGACATGCGTCAGTTGGTGTTGTTTACTTTGTCTCTCCTTGTTTTATTGCGCATACACATAAGTAATAATAGGCCGTGTTCAATATTCACTATAGATATATTCTTTGTCATGTAACATGTTATTATTTGAAATATACATAGATGCTGTATGCTCGATATGTTGACTCAGGAAGTGTTTTATCATAGCATTTTATCGAGGTCTGTTACATTCTTTTGCATATCTTTTAATGTAATCAGAGGGAAAAGAGAGAGAGAGAAAGGGAAAGGAAGAAAAGAGAGAGAGAGATAAGTCGGGTGCAGAATATTAACTATGCTAACTGTACTACGTCATCATTAATATAAATTTACTAAATGTAAATTTATCGTCTTTCATACTCCTTTTCAGTATGTAAGGAAAGTAGTAGGTGGCGTTCTTTAGTTTACCCTATAGGAAAAAAGCGTGAATTTATGTAGGTATGCAATACATTTCTTACCCTAAAATCTGCTAAAGAGTATTCTATTGTATATTTAATCTTCTGCTGTTTGTGCAAAATGTATGTGGTTTAACATTGTATAAGTTTAATCGAATGACACCATAATGACATCATAATGTACACACCTTGTACCATGATGAAAAATGTATTTTCTTCAGGGGTGCTAAGATTACTACATACACGAAGTATATGACTGGACAGGATGGATTATATTCTGCCCTGTGATCACAGCTTAACCTGATTCAACCTTCGCGATATTTTACCTCATTTCTTTGATGTTTTTTTTCGTTCTGTCCCTTTGATCTTGGATCCGATTATCCTTATAGCCTTCGATAAAATAAACTCGGTAGTTTTCTACACTTCCACTCCCAGCCTTGTGTTGTGTGAGTGACTTTAGTGATATGTTATATTAGTTCAAATATGGACTTTTAGGAAGATCTTATGAACTGTTATGTTTCCTGTAGTTTTCAGGAATCCGTAAGGAGTTCAATATAGGGTTGGATTGAGCAAGATATTCTCTATCTTTCGGTATCGGTGATAAAGTTCTATTTTATTCGTAGGCACAGCTACAGACTGAGAAAAAAGTGTTCTTCGGCCCCGATAACGGTTTTCCTTTCAGACATAACTGGCATTTTTACGCCAAATAAACTTTGAACTTTAGCGGCTTTTTACCGAATGACGGCTGTATAGCAGTGTCCTTTTCTATACTAACAAAGGTTATTTACCTGCTGAAAGGACTTTCGGACCCCTCATCAAAAATCGATATTTATGGCGTGTTTAGCGATACCATGATGGGGTGTTACGCATATGTTGTTTTACAGAATTTGACTTAGCTCTTTCGTTTGTATTCTTTAGAAGCTTCATCTTATCCTATGTATTTCCACGTTCTCTGCATTAATTCCTAATTCCACAATGGATTGGACGTTTCCGTTTAGCTACGAAGAATTTGCAAAGGAATTGACTGCGAATTGGTCCCAATTTGTCTTTGGGTCATCTTCGTTTTATTTGAGTTGGCGTATTGGCTGATTTGGCAAATGTTTGCCAAATGTGGGTGTGGTATGTTGTTATAGGTGCTGTTTATTTTCCGTCTGTTTTTTTTTTGTAGAATTTAAAGTCTAGTCTCGACATGTTCTTTTAACAGGTTATTGATATTCTTAATGAGGAATAATAAAGTTCTTAAACCATATATTTAATGCGTGTAGATTGTGTTATAACATTAGACAGGCGTGTTTTTTTGTAGAAGAGGCTACGCTTACGCTTGCTAATTCAATTAATATTCAAGATTTACACAACTTATACAATTGGTTATCAAACTTATTATTTCCTTTTTTCCACAGGGCCCTATCAGTGATCCAGTCTCCCGTACCAGCATGTAGTAGTCAGTGAACAATAAAATCACAAATTTTCACTCGCGTTCTAACTAAATCCAAGATGGCTGACGTTCTCGAAATCGAGTCCGTGGACGATGATCTAGGTTACGATTACGAAACAACAAAAATCCCCGATATCATTGCCACAGACGAAATGATGGAATCTGGGTACCAGGAGGGGTCGGAACAAAGCTACGGGGACCGTAGGGATTCCAAGGAGGGCTTCGGGGGCGAAGGTGACTCAGACAGTGGTGTGGATGGGGTGAGCAGTGGCTGCAGTGTCGCCGATGACTGTCCCGTGGTGTCCATCAACGATGTGGTGGCGTACTACGATGACATTCGTCCGAGGAGGCGGCATGTACCGCAGCTCAGCTTCTACAACGTCGACATCGAGCGTCTGGCCATGGATGCTCTTGTTCAGGTGAGTTTAGCAACTAATACAGTTTATTTCTGGACAATACGAATGATCTAAACAAGATTGTTCGCTAAAGATCCTGTGGATCTAAAGGCTGTGTGGACGTCAAAACATATTATTGTTTAAGTACCCGGAAATGTTACGTGTCAGGCGGAAGCGAGCAGAACCCATTACATTTCAGAAGGCCGGACGTTGTTTTTGCCAATTTATCTAGGGACATAGGTACCCCAATTGTCTTACCGTGGCTATTTGAATCGCCTTTAGGTTTAATGGAGGATTCTAGATTAATATGCACTTAGGCAGGTATACTTCTATTCTTTAAATACCAGATATAAAAGATAAAAATCAAGAAAATATGACAGGAGTTATTTCGTTTATTTACAGAGGCCAGCTCATCAAGCTACCCCAATGTGTAAAATTTCTTTGATGGTTTTTCAACTTTATAGCAATTGAATTAAGGTTCATGTTCAATTGGAAAAATCTGACAGTTCGGGGTCAGCTGTCTGTACATATTTATTTTACTTTTATAATTTACATTATAAAAGATGAGAAAGTGAAAGATGATATGGTTAGAAAGGAGGTGACTATTTACATGGAGAGAGCAAATGGAGAGGTATGGAAGAAGAAGATATGCCCTTTATAATTAGAACGCAAGAGGATGATGATGATGATGAATTTCTTTTACATATTAAAAACTTGACATATTTTCTTGATATATAAACAAAAAAGATACGGAATTAGTCGGGCGTGTACCAGGAAAGCATAGATGGTAAGCGATCCCAATGCTCACTTTAATATGCAAAGCATTTGCTCTCTCAATTAGAGCGAAGCTATTTCCGTACGATCTCTTGACAATGACGGAATAAGAAATACGGAACAATAAGACAACTGGTATTACAATATGGAAAGGAGTTGTACTGCTACACACATATAGAATACATCTACATATTATATGTGAGTGGTAGCACAAAGTTACTATTAGTTATAATTGCAAAAATTAGGGATGATGTCTGGTTATTATTTTAAAATTATAGTAGGTGGTAGTCAATGGCGTGTCCATTGAAGACCCAGTTATGTTTTTGTAACGGGGGCGAGCCTTTTGCCATCAAACGGACAGATCCAGACACTGTGCTGGTAATGATCAATAATAATGATAATGTCAATCCAAGATGAAAAAAATATCAAAAAACTTTGCCCGACTCACAAATCGAACCCAGGACCTGGAGCAGGGGCTCAGCAGTATCCCATATGACCACCTGGCCAACGAGGCAGTACCTACTGCAAGTCTTGCACAATATTATTTAAGAACTTCTTCTTTCTCGATATAACTCATATCTCTTTGAGGTAACCAACCCCAGTTTTTATCTAAAAAGGAATACTTAAAACCATGTAAGATAAAATAAACATGAAAATCATATTAACGATGTTACTAAGGAATTTAATTAGCATTGCAAAGAATATGGTTGCATATCTATTTTTAAATACGGCCTCGGCAAATTACGATATTGCATTTTTTTAAATAATAATCTATCTATAGTGAAACGACCGTCTCTCCTTTAATTATGTGTTGAGAAATTTTTAATCTTAATAATCCAATGAGTTATTATCTTTTAATTCTATAAATTAATTATCACTTCGCTCGCGACTCCGTCCGTGTGGTTCGAGAGAGATTTCATACTTTTACTTTCGACATTGAACATCCCCTACATCCCTTTTAAAACGTGGCCTGAAAATAATACCAGCCTATAGCATTCTGGAATAACGTAGCTTTCTAACAGTGAAAACATTTTTAGAATTGGATAATCAGTTGCGGCGATTACCCCCTGCATACAAACTTACAAACAAATTTTACCTCTTAATATATGTATAGTAGTATAGTAGAATCTCTTACCTCCGTACCTCTTAAAATTAATAGATAGGGGATCGCAGCTAAATCATAATAGCCGTTCTGGTCGATCGGAGGTTTACCTATCCTTGCCATGGTCATTCCTCCCCATTTTTGACAGTCATTACTGGTATTCAGAAGCTCGAAAGTGTGACAACCAGTCTTAGGAAGAGGTATCGTGTCAGGCATTCGCTCCGTGTAAAATATTAGCACTCGAAGATGACCCGTAAGTAGTTGGGAAAGGGCTAAGCAGATGGAAATGGAATTGTAGAAATTAATATAAATTTTGGTACATATGCCCTGCCCAATTCAATTTAAGTTGGCCATCCCTTGAGCCGAAAATAATCTTTTATTTTGTGTAGATGTAATAATCATTGTCTATTTTATGTAATTTAAACAATATATGTGTCTCAAAAGATGCAATCAAAATCCTTTTAAACTTCTTTCAACAGTACACAGTGCCGTGAATATAACATGAAACAGTTATATAAGACTCACTTTGTTACAAAACATATGTTTAACTCAGTCGGATCGGTACCTTTCTCTTAATGTTGTGTGCTGTGTAGAGATGGATTATATTAGTATTACGTAACATTGTTAGCTTTTGTTGCCGCTACATTTTGCGCCATTAGATTGGTTCAATTGAATTTGATTGAGGAAAAAGTTGGTTTAAATATTCACTGGTTGACAAAGGATCTGACATATCACCATGACGCTCAGTTCATGCGCTGTGTGATCAGCTATCTCCTTTTTTATCTGTTCTTTAGAGGTCGCTTTTATTACTCGTAGTTCTGTTGATCTACCAGCATCACATATTCAAGCCTTCCTCAGTCATCCATTGTAGGTATTACCGTATTCATTAAATATTTTTCTTAATTCAAAAAATAAATCCGTCGTTGGTCTAGTGGTAGCAAGCGCTACTGTTGAGCATGACGTCCTGGGTTTGATTCCTGGATTAGACAATGTTTTGTTTGGCTTTTTTCAAATGGAATGGATCAGCAACAGCCCGGAGTCATGTAGATAACAATAGGCTCTTTATTACATGGGATTTAAACATAACAGGCGAAATAAGGGTGTACTATCAATAGGTACCTACATCTCTTCTCATCCCTTCGGGTAATGCAGGCGATATGTTACGTTTAATTTTTTTTACTAAATTTTTTATCCAATCGAAGCAATGCGTCACCTACTACGGCACCTTTGTAGATTAAGCGGTACCATTCAAGTTTATAACTTTTGTTATTATGGTTTTTAGATTGAAACTCAACAGATACTTTTATGATCACAGACATCACAATTGTCTATGCTTGTGCCTGTGATAGTAGATACCTATAACGTCATCATTTTTACATTCTAATGTTGTAGCGTCATTTTAGCAGTGAAAGTGACTTCTAAGTTGGTTCATCTAATATCGAGTTATGCGCCAGAAAATATGTATTGTGTCTGAGTTACTAAACACCTGTCTAGTTCCGGACATGTCCGGACCAGTCTTACCGAATGCATCTGAATACTGTAAAGGTCGTATACAATAGCAGACCTTATTGGATACAGGCTGGTTTAACATAAGTTCTCTCTGGTTTTTAACAGTGAAGCAATATTCGAATTGTTCAAAATTAGAGTAGAACCTTTTTCACGAGCAGAAGGATCCTTTATTGTTAAGCAATTGTATTAAGTTGTCATTTTAACTAACGCAATTTAATCAGTGAAGCCCTATTTATTATAACA
Source organism: Phlogophora meticulosa (assembly GCA_905147745.2). Classification (NCBI taxonomy): domain Eukaryota; kingdom Metazoa; phylum Arthropoda; class Insecta; order Lepidoptera; family Noctuidae; genus Phlogophora; species Phlogophora meticulosa. The sequence continues at coordinate 1,617,504 of LR990523.1, forward strand.
GTGATCTAAGCCGGGCTAGATGTCAAGATTCTACAATACCATTGTTTTTATATATACGAACTGCCTAACTGACCTCCACGAGCCAGTTACTAGGTAACTCGGTAAGGCTGGCTTTCAGGCTGGTCGGCTGTTCGGCTTTCTGACTACTAGTAACGTGTGTCAAAGATCTACAAATGACAGCCAGGACCAACGCCTTCACGTTCTTCCCGAGGCACCGAGGGGTCTTGATATGTAATAGATGGTCACTCAGCCACGGACTGACCTCGGCAAGCGTACCCGTGTGGCTGGTATTATTAAGCGTCGAACCCCTCATAATGTGAGTAGGGTATTTTTTTTCGATTTGTAGAATTCGTCATAATAATGTTGTCTTGATAAAAATCAGCTTTACGTAGGTTTAGAAAAAAAAAACATTATTTTACGTAGAAACTTGACATATCACTTGGTAAATATTACATATTAACGTACCATTCGTCGGCCTTAATTTTTATGTCATGTGTCATAGAGTGACAGGTTAATAACATAACATCACGCCTGTATTACCCTAAGGATTAAGCAGAGTTACCTCCACATTACAAACACTTTTACAGATACAGTCGTGAGTCCTGCGTTATCCCATTTTTATATCTTTGTAGTTCTAGTAATTCGTCTCTATGAACCCTTAATACTTTACCGAATGTAGTTACCAAAACTATACATTATTTTACACACTGTTCCTGTAGTATGCCCTACCAAGATACAGTTTTGTTTAAGCCCTGGCACAAATCCAGCTTCCGAACTGCTACCGAGAAATTCCAACTGCAGAAATCCAATAATACTTCCCGACTCAGGAATCTAATCCAGGACCTTTGACGACACGGTTGGCGCAGTGGCTGAGCGATTGGCTGCTGCGCTGCGTGTCGCTGGTGCGATCCCCGCACGGAACAAATATTTGTATGGCCTGCAGGTAGTTGTTCCGGGTCTGGCTGTTTGTGTATGTGACTTTAAATGTTTGTAAACGCACCCACGATACAGGAGGAATTCCTAGTGTGGGGCAACGTTTTTTTTTAAAAAAAAACATAGAAACTAAAAAAACTTATGCTCCACACATTCCACAACCTTTCTAGTCACCATTCAAAATCAAAATCAAAATCGTTTAGTAAGATATAGAAAACTTACTCGAGACTACAGATTACATCCTGCATCCTCGAGATGTAGATTTTCTGGTTTTACATCGAGCGTCTGCTCTTGGTACTGTCAAACCAGTTTTTTGTAATATGATGTCACGAAGCTACAGGTGAATGTTGGTTCACTTTTGTTATTACGTTAGTAACATAATATTATTAATGCATAAGTTTCAAGTGTCCGGTTTTTTAAATCATACTGTAGCTGGTATTTTTGTAGATTTTTTTTTTTGGTACTAGGCAACAAGGCTTAACCCACTTGTAATCGTCCCTTTTTGGTATATTGGCCTAGCTCTGTTCTGTCTCCTGCTTGATATGAAGGGAAGTGGAATTTTTGTTTTTTGTTTCCAATTCCTACGCTGTTCTTTTCTGATTGATTTCGTTGCGGGATCCAAGGCAGTTGAATCTGCTTCATTGATTCGATGGTTTCCTAGTGATCGTCACTGTTGATTCTGGTTGTCAGGAGTTACAGTGGTTTGGGAATAGTGTGGCGAGCTTGGAGGTGGTGTTTTGTATCCTTTTTCATTGCCTGTCAGTTGCAACTGATATGTAACGTCAAGTTATAGTACCCAGTACCATAGACACAGGTTAGGGAGAAGAGTACCTAATCTATAGTACAACCACATTTTGCCAGTTATTTTTAATTCAGTCGTAGTAGTCAGCGAGCATATTGCCATCAACCAAACTTTCTGATGGAAAAACCCAATAAAACTTTGCCCGTCCTGGGAACCCAACCCAGGACCTTATACTCTGCATTACAACGTTTGTGAAACTAAATCGGTCGAGCCATTTTGATGTCTGTAAGACCTGCGTATACGCACGGAAATTGGTTTATATTTAGAACTGCGCCTCACGGTGTTACCTGCGGTTAAAATGCACAATATTCATTAAACGCGCGTATTATGCGTTTAAAGTTAAAGTAGTCGTTAGGTTTTCGGATTTTGCTTATTTTCTACGCAATTGTGTTCCAACCTTCTACAAATTATTAGAAAATTTAACAAAAAAAGATGAATGTAATCGGTCAAGTCTTTCTCAAGTTATGGCGTGACCAAGGGAAACAGGGATTCATTTTTATATATTTACTAGCTTCCCCCCGGCGTTGCCCGCAGCACGTGAAGCTAATTTTTTTTCATAAGAACCTTCCCCTTACAATAACAAACAAAACAAAAAAAAGAATTAGCGAAATTGGTCCAGCCGTTCTCGAGTTTTGAGCTTAGCAACACATTTAGACATTCATAATAATCCTAACTAATATTATAAATGCGAAAGTAAGATATTTGTTACCTTTTCACGCCTAAACCACAGAACGGATTTCGATAAAATTTGGCAGAGGTATAGATTGCACCCCGGGGAAGGATATAGGCTACTTTTTTATCAACAATCTAGTTTTTATATAAAAAGATAAAAAGATAGATTTAGTCGTTACCTTTTAATACCGACTTCAATACTAATGCTAACTCACGGGACAGTCATAGAAACTAAACTATCAGACATTCAACCAATGGCGTTTGCTAAGATGTAGCATCGAACTAGGGCATACAGTTACATCATCGGCTTTCATCATCGCGGTAAGTGGTTTAGCTTTGGAGAATAGGAACTGATCGTGGATAATGTAATTAGTTGTAGGCTGTGGTAATCTGAATACAACTTCTATTATATTGAATGTTAATGGGAAGACCATGCAACAAATATTCTTTATCCGAAACTGGCTTTTGGAAGTTGCAGCTAGAATATTTTTATTATTTCGTTTCACTTGTAAATTTGGCGTTCAGAAGTGCCTTTTTTATTCATTTGAGCCAATAGACATTCACAGCTGGACAAAGGCCTGATTGTTCCTGCGCTGACCTCATCCATCGTCTTCCTGTGATGTTCACCTCATTGAGGTGCCTTTCGGTACGCGGTCGCTCCAGAATCTTTCGGCCCCATAATAATGTACCCTGCACACTGCCTGTTAAGTTTGGAAATTCTTTGGGCTTTGCATTTTTATTATATCTCTCAGGGATACTTAATGCGTATAACCCTTTCCATTGCCCTTTGGGTGTCTTTCAGTTTTCTGATGAGGCCCACTGTGAGGTAAACATACATATTTGATCGGAAATACTAGCTAGTTCTTTTTAGTACAATGCATAAACTTGTATATTAGGTAATGTTATAAAGTATCCCTTACGAAAATACTCGGTTATCAGGATTTCAAAGGACTAGTTACGGACACGGCGCTAAGCAATTTTGAAACAATTGACGAAATTTAAAAATATAATTTGCATATAGAATTCACTTGTTGTTAAGCAACTTACTGAGACGTTACAACGGAGAATGTATCTTATGCAACGGCGGGCAATCGCGATGCATCATACGGCCGAGTGTACAACGATGTTTGCCGAATATCCACGAAAGATTATAAAAGCAAAAAGTCTCATTCCAATATCGGTGTATAGGCTACAAGAACCACAAAAACAGACAGTCTACCTAAATGTGCTTAAAATCGTCATAAAATATTTAGATACAATTTTGCCAATTGAAATTAAATGTTTTTATAATACTTTAAAAAATTTATTAAATTATATAACATTGAAATTCTGCTATCTTAACATTCCTAGTCAATTGTTTTACTAACAACTGACTGTTACAATGTCCGTGCGATAAAAAAATCGGTATTGTACATCTCGCATTGTTCCTTTACACCCGAATCAATTCTGAATTTATTCGCATTTTATTTAAATTCAATTTCTTCAGTTGCTATGGTCGCTAATTCCACGCTAATAGCAAATCGATAAACTCGTCGTTTTTATTGCAAAAAACTATGCGGGTGTAATCGAGGCAATCTCTCTTTAATTTATTCGATGTAGTCGGCCACCGACTTTCGACATTCACTGTGTACACCCGGCCTTAAAGTCTTCTTCTTTATAACAATCTCTTGGCTACTCGTCTTTTTCTATTTCGTAATTCGAATGGTTGCTGTTTATGTTATCGTTTCTGTATCAATTTGTTACAATATCGATTTTGAAGTTGTACCTGTATATAGTAGTTAAAGGTCGCGGTTACGTCAAATGAAAGGTGTTTGGATTGAAAAGTTGTTTAAAGTTCAGTTATTGACAAACTTTTGGAATAGGCAATGAGACGATGAACAAAGTCTTCGGTATTATTATGTTTTAAATGTAATTATTGAGGTCTATCTAGTATCATCATTATCTGCCTAGCCTTTTTTCAAATATGCATCGAAACTTTTATGATTAAATTTTCGCGGCTAAGTAATAACAGATTAAAGGTTAAGCTACGCTTTCCGAGGTCGGTCTATGGGTGGGTGACCATTACAGAAGTCCTGAAACCCCTCCATGACTTGGAATGCTTTTTGTCTCATCTATCATTCGTAGATCTTGACAGTCCAAAAAAGCCCAAAAATCGTTCTGGTAACGCAGAACGATTTTTGGGCTTTTTTTTGCCTGACAACTAGTTTTATTAAGAAGTATTGTGATGCCCAGTAACTGGACGGTTGTGGACGTCAGATAGGCAGCCGCTCCTAGTAAAATACTGGTGTTTAGCTGCATCCGGTGAGACTTGAAGCTGTCATCGACGTGGTTGGGAAGGGCTAGGCTAGATGATGATGAATACGATGACTGATGTTTCATAAAAGGAATCCTAAATATTTGAATATCGTCCTAATAGTTTCTGGCTTCATTGAATATTACTATTTCCATTCGTGAATGAGCACAACTAGACCCGTAGTAAGATATCTAACGGCTTAGATTAATTTAATTTTCCTGAAAGCTCGTCCTGAATATTTCTTTTGAATACCGTCAAAATATTGGACCGCCTTCAGACTACACTCACAAGAGTGAATACAGAAATACCACTAACTGAAAACGAGTATAGAATACAAATGGGCAGATTCTAAATATAGTTAGTTCCTAGTACCAGAGGATTAAGGATACGGCCACAGGGAAGTGTCGGTGTAATGGTTCATGTTTAAAACACCAAGATTTTAATTTTCTTGTAACGTAGCCATTCTTACTACTCGGATTCTACTAGTACTTGGCTACTAGTACCTACTTGGCTGTTACTAGTACTTGGCTACTAGTACTTAACGATTACCGATACTGGGTTATTACTACTTTTTGGCTACAGGTACTTAGCTACTAGTAATTGGCTACCAGTACTTAACGATTACTGATACTTGGTTATAACGAGTACTTGGTTATTACTACTTTTTGGCTACAGGTACTTGGCTATTACTAGTACTTGGCTATTAGTTCTTGGCTGTTGGTATTGTGCTTAATTTCTACCGCTAGAACAGGCTATGTCTAGTTAAGGAAATAATTGTGTGGAAAAAGGGAGATGGTGCCCTTTTGCCCTGTCCTTGGAAAGTATATTGCTGATATTAGATGAGACTGCTGGAATGGAAACGATGTATTTATTCATGTATTTTGCGAGAAAGCAAGTACTCTGCTATGTGCTGATCGAATTTAAAATTAACAATACTCGCTTCCAACATAATTGTAAATTATTTTTCAAAACCAAATTCCAAATTCAACCAAATTTCAAAACCAATGGTATGAGATTGTTGTATTTTTATCGTTTTAATGTAAGTTTCTTTAACTTCAAGCGTTCGTACTATGGTCTTGTGTACAAGTTAGTCACTGATATCTGTAAACGTACATTTCAGCCTTTAGCGTGATATTGATTGTACCAAGAAGCCCTTCTGGAACTTATTTATTCAGTGTCTAACTCGAGAACATGAAGACCTCTTGTCTAACAATCCTTTTGTGTCCGACCTATAAATAGTACATTGTTCAGTATTTCGGGACAATAGAGTTGCTTGTACTTAGTAAGACTAGTGGCTCCCGTATTATTTAGATGTTCTATCAAAAATAATATGTTGTTTTGTTGTAAGTAGGTTCTTTTTTAAGTAATGTCTATGTATGAATATTTGTACACCTATCATTGTTACTTGCGTAGACATCCTGGGGTAAATATTCCCAAGTTTGAATTAGGGATGTCGTTGTATCGATATCGCTTTTAATATATTGCAAAAAAAGTCGTAATTTTTTGGACAAACTTAGTGGGTGGTGTAATTTTATATGGATCTGAACGCTAGGACTTTCAAATCAAACGATTTTTTTCGATAGATGTAAAAATATCCTTTTTGACACGTTCTCGTCTTGATGTTTATTATTTAGTATCGATAATGTCGAATGAAAAATATGGATAAGTCGATTCATTGTTATTTTGTTGGCAAGCCTGTTTTGAATTATGGTTTAAGTGAGTTTACTTACGTTAACATTCTTGTATTACAACAACATAGGTTTGTTAATACGTTATCGGGCTCAATACCAAACATAAGCTATTGTTTGTGAGCAAACACATTGTTGTCATGGCAACCGTTAGTAAGTACAATCAAAGTCTCTCTCTACTTCCCTCTTGGTCACTACCTCCGTCCGACGCGAGATAATATGACGACATTGTTTTGATGTGCTGCTCTTATTGGCCTAAATGGTCTCACTGAAACATCTGTTCCACAGAAAGACTCTTTTATGACCTATCAGTATTAAGTTGTCTTATGAACAGACATGTAACCAACCGGGATAGACTGGTCCAAACATAAGATGACATCACGCCTGTATTCCCCGATGGGCTAGGCAGGGGTGTACACATTTTGCTAGTTACGTTTAAGGCGCAAAATAATGCGATGATAACATTTATTTGCCTGTGTAAGTTGGCCCGGTTGAACAGACAACGTTTCAAGCCTAACGTGGGCAGGAAACAGCAACGCAAATGATTAACTATTGCCTTTTCCTTTATACAAAGAAGCCACACTTCGTGTACAACTGATAAAGATAGAGATAATAGGACTTAAATAAAAACAAGACTTCTTGTTTATAATTTTAAATACGGCGTAGTTTTTTACTCAGGTAAATACGGTCTATTGTCATATTTTTTGTTTGTAAGACGTACCTACTACTCAAGTTGAATGAGTATCGATCTTGAAGTATGAATGATACAAGCTATAGAGTTTCGTTTAGTTGATTCCATTAAGGTTCATATCGTTTGTGAACATATAAACTACGCCAACGTTTTTTATACTTGTGCTGGTTACGAAATTAGCACACGCATCACCTGATGCTAAACTGCGGTAATATCAGCTAATACATTTATAATGTCTCATGATGATCGCATTTACCTAAGACGCAGCCAGTGTGTCAAAGACAAGGTTGGCCTCTGCCTCAACCGTAAGCGATCTTATGTAGAAGGTACCTACGGTAGGTAGGGGACCTGGTGACCTGCATTACAGGTGTTACTACCTACCACAGGCACCAGCGATCCACAACCAAAAATAGTTGCCTACTGCTTGTGTGTAAATATTGTTTGTATTTTTTGGCTTGTGATGAGAAACTAACACTTTTTATTATTATTTATTATTATTAGTAAGTTGATGAAGTTACCTTCAGAGTTCCTAGAAGAAATACTTTGTGTAGACCACGTTAAAAATAAACATACATACCCCAATGTTTTTTGTTCTACGAGCACTAAGTATTTGGACATCAATTTATACTTACCTACCTACCAGCCTGTTACAGTCCCACTGCAGGGCAAAGGCCTCTTCTCATACAGAAAAGGCACGAGCATTAATCACCACGCTTGCTCAAGACGGGTTGGCGATTTCAGACTTATATTAATTATAAGTCCAGGTTTCCTCACGATGTTTTCCTTCACCGATGTCAGTGATTTCCAAGATACACTTAAAAAGTACATATGAATTGAAAAAGTCACATTGGTACTTGCCCAGGTTAGAACCCATAACCTTGTGCACAAGAGGCGAGGCCTAAACCACTGGGCTATCATGACATTTTACAAAACATGGCAATTAATACTTAAAAAACGTAAACGAAGCAAAAGGAGTATGTAAGGATCGCGGCAGGTGGCGTTCTGTAGTTTCTGCCTTCCCTCATGGGGAAAAGGCGTGGGTTTATGTAACAAATGCGAGAATTTAATAAATTTACGCTTATTTCTTATAATCCATAGGCCGGTAGGCCTAGCGGCCTCCAAGTTTTCTAGGAACTATTTTGCCGCGCCACCTCGCTTGTTATAATATATTTTTCATAATTTTTAAAGCTAACACATGGTCTTATATATACTTCACCGTTCTCATGAATCAGTTGTACCCATCATTCATGTATGTAACAACGATCGTCATTTGGTTTTTAACAATGTTTTTATACCATATTGTTCATTATGCTGGTTTGTGAAGGTGACAATTCGAATTACAGTTTTTGTCATTGGTTGGCAATGAAAGAACGATATGTTGATGTCATATTTAGTTATCTACAGCATCCGAGGTAACAGATCAACGATATACTGTTTTAGGCTAAATTCTGATTCGATTAGTTTTTTTTTGTCTATAAAAACAGGAAGAAGGTGCGTGTATGACCAGATGTATGAACGTAAACGAAGCAAAAGGAGTATGTATGGTTCGTAGCAGGTGGCGTTCTGTAATTGCTGTCTATCCCCATGGAAAAGATGAGTGAGTTTATGGATGTATGTATGGAGGTGGCTATTGAGATGACGGCAAATAGAGATGTATGGAAGAAGAAGCCATGCTGCGCCAACCTCAATTAAATTGGGATATAGGCAGGAGGATGATGAGTTGATGAGCATATAAGGGTTATTGAATATGCTATTCAAAGCTTGGCTGGTATTACAGCCATTTTTTGCCTGTAATTGTAATTATACTGCCTGTAAATTATACTGGTATCTCAGAAGCGGTAATTGCATCCTCTCATTACGTAAATTAGGTAATTCTAGTACCTTTCCCAGTTAAAACATCTGTTTATGTACTCATTTAAATTGTAAATGTCGAACGGATCCGTGTAAAGACGAAATGTAAACGACGTGCCAGTAATCTGAACATGCGCATACACATCCAAGCTTGTGTGCCTTTAAATAATTTAATGAAACATGTTACTGGGTTCTGACATTCGGAGATACCTTCTGATACTTGAAAGGTAATATTCCAAATGTTAACGAGAATGGATAGGCAGAGTTGCCGATCAAAAGTTTGTCCACAACTCAGTTACTGGGTAACACGATACTCCTTGGTATGGCTGGTTTTCAGACGTACGGGCTGCCCGTAGATACTATCGAAGATATACAAATGACAGTCTGGACTAACGGGGTTACCATGCTTTTCTTTCCCTTGGTATGTAATGGACCGACCTCAGAAAACGTAGCTTAACCTTCGGCTGTCCCGCGTGGCTATTGATTTTTAGCCACGAGCCCCTCAAGTTCCTGTTCCATTGGTTAACAATTCCCGTAAGGCTACTATCACAGTCAGAAAACCTGTTTTTTTTTTATAGAGAACTCGTCTTCGGATTGGCGACAGGTCCTCGTTCTCATTTCATATAAGTACACGAAATGTAAACAAGGATCTAATACCGAGCAAATTCGCACGGAGAGGCTTAATTCCCGCGTTCAATGTTCCCAAGGTCTTATGCCCGTTTTCACGAACACTAGAAAACCTCATAATGAAATCCTAAATATTATTGCGTTGTTCAATTTTTAACTGTCGACGCTGAGCCTAACGTCGAAAATCCAACAGCGAACTGTCGCCTAATGTTCATGAAAACGGGTCTTAGTGTATTTAGCGTTTGATAAACGAGAACTAGTGACCCGTTTTCTTTAACCCCGAAGAAATATGGCTACGTCATCAGGGAAAGTTCACCAACAAATATATTTCTTGCAAACAATTAGTCGTAGAAATCGAATCTTACGCAAGGTCGTGTGTTAGAACACTGATGCCTATACTTAATTACTGCTACTCGGTCACAACTTACTAAGTGCTACGTTATCTTGATAGATGTCAAGCGACAAGCCCGCCCATACAAAAAACAACTGTGTGCTCTGCGCCATATGGAAGTTTTTATATTGAGTGTAAAACGTAAGATAAGTTAGATGTTGTAACACAAACATTGTGGACAGTGAAGCCCTATTGTAAATGAATCTATGTACGTAAAAATCGATATTGCGTTGGCGGATGCTCGCTCAAGGGCGAAACGTATTAAGTACTCTTCAATCGAGCGGTTTGCATGCCCTATCAGTCGCTTACTTGCGTAGGTTTCCTATCAGTTCGGATTACATTGCTGGTCAAGTTAGGCCTGTCGAGCGTATTCGTCAAATTGGTCCAAGAAAAGCGGTAGTGAATGGACAGTTATGATTATTGATTTTTCGTCCTGTCGCTGTGTTTGGTGTTTTTATTTCAGGGTATCTTAGTGACTATCGTAGGTTATTTTCGGTGAAGTTGATTAATGTTTTTGCCCTCAAAAGAAAACAAATTAAAGTTATTATTTCACTTCTGATGATTGTTTTGTTACTGCTCACGCAAACACAGAAAAGTTACAATTGTAACGAATCAATCAGCTAACATTAAAACTCCAATTCTACCGCTGCCGCGCTGTCTTGATCATAAACACTGTGTCTTCTTTCTAACTTATCATCTGTTTGGCCCTCTCCCAACTATATTGCGGTTGGCTTCCAGTGTAACCGGATGCAGCATGGGGTGAGACTCACCCCATGCTTGTGCAGGTCAGATAGACACTCACCGGGTGAGTTACTGGGCATCACAATACCCCTCGGTAAAACTGGTTGTCGGACTTTCGGGCTTGAATGACAGCTGGGACCAAAAGCTTAGAATACTTTCTGAGGCACGGAGAAGTCTCGATATGTAATGAACGGTCACCCATTCTCAGACTGACCTCAGAAAGCATAGTTAAACCTTCTATATGCAACGAGCTCCTCCGAAATATTTTTTCTACTTCTTTTACAATATTGGGTAACTCGGAGTGAGTCTGTGTTCTCCCTTCGCAGGACGAGGGACTCTCTTTTCCACAAAATTTATCTCCTGCTAATGCGGGCCAGTCGTTTCACTAGGAGTCGAGCCTGGAAATCTTTACCAAAGTAATGTCCTGGGTTCGATTCCCGGTTTGTGTAAAATGTTATAGTGATTTTCCATCTGAGATTTCTGAGAAGCAGCTCGGAGCCCTGAACATAACTGGGAAAATGTGGGTGTACCATGCACCCATACCTATACGTTTGGAAAATACAGGTATGATGTCATGTTTGATAAACTATCGCTCCCAAAGCGGGGACCCGTTATCAGCCTCACTTATCAAGGTCCTCATGAACTCAAAATAATCACCAAAACAGCTAATTCAATGAAAACCCACAAGCACCATGGACCTTGAGGCAACACCAGGCGGATCCCGGCGTGATTACGATATGTAGTCAGCCACCTCTCACGTGGGGCAGTCCCTAATAGGATTACGTTTTGTTTTTGTTCGGTCATTATAGGGGCGATGTACTGCGCAGTTCTTTGTAGAAATAAAATTGGGGCTATCATAGCTATCATTTTTGGTCATGAGGGATGTTGATGTCAGGATCAGGCATGCGGTCTCTGGTCGCCCAGTCCATTTACAAGAGTAGAGGAAGAACAAAAAACGATGGATAGATTGTGTGAAAGATGATAAAAAATCTAAACATACTAGCTATGTATTTGATTAATAATAATAATTCAACATTCAAAAGGCTGTAAGGAAAGTCCTCTAAAGTTTTATGGGGAATGTTATACAAAACGGAGCACGTTGCTGGACTGATTGATCTATAAGACGATTGATAAGTCCTTTTGCTGAATGTTGGCACGGGACAGAATGCGTATAACAAATATCCTTGGGGCTTCGCCGTGGTCGAGTAACAATACAAACCTGACGTTCTATCATTGCGTATAATCCCGTCTAACAATACAGTATGACAAGGACAAAAGTCAAACGCTCGTCACACCGACCTCTGCCAGTAGAAGAATAATACGACATAATGCTGTCATTATGAACAATTTATATAATAATCAACTTATTTGGTAGTGGTCTGAATAGCAAGAGATTTCGGTCAATAAGGTCGTTTTTAGAGTGAAATATGTAAGTCCTATGCAGCTGCTGAACAGTAGGGTTTATTTGGGGGTGGCGCAGCATGTCTTCCTCTTCCATACATTTCTAAGTATTTCGCTGTCATCTAGCTATGTCATCTTTCACACAATCCATCTTTCTTTTCTTTGGTCTCCCTCTACTCTTGTAACACAGAAATACGCAGGGTACAGATCCAGACTGCGGGCTGCTATTGAGAAATTCCAGATGGAAAACCCAATATAAAAAAAAAAATACATTCTATATTGATAAGTTTCGGAAGCTCTTGCTTTCTCAATTCAAAAACCACACATGCCCATATTGGTTCTAAAATAAAATCGTATTAACGGTTCAGAGATATAAAACCTTTGCCAACAAATACACCACACGATTATTTCGCAAAGAGCCTTCCAATTACCAGCCACGTTGCGGTCCACGATAACTATGACCATTTCAAAGCTCTTTTGTGACACAAAACAGCCAGCCCTTTATTATATTTTATTGAAAAATAAAACCGAACTTTGATCAGGGTACCTTTACTGGAAATTAGACCCTGTTCTTTTGGCTGTAAGATTGGGTTTTCGTAGGAGGGTGTAAGGGATTTAACGCTTAATAAAATTAGGAATAGACATGTGCAGTAATAAAGTGTGAGGTAAAGATAGTGTGAATCACGACGTCTGTATTATATCGGACAATTCGTGATCGCGCCGCTTTGATGAGGAATATTGTGCGCGTTCAGTGTGAGAGTGAAAACATAGGGGGCGGCAAAATCGCTTGGTCCTAAGCGACTTAAGAATATATGCATACTCAATAACTAGGCGTTATCAAAGCAGTCTCATATATCTTTGCATGTCGGTTATCATTAATAAAGACACTTAAAAGTAACTGGTAATATTCTGGTTCGTCAACAGAAAGAATTAATATCAATTTATCTAACGGGTTATTTTCCCTGGAGTTATCAATTATATTGTACTGCCAATGCGTCGTCGTAGTCTTGCTATAGAAGCCTGTTTTTCGTATGATCTGTGGCTACTCAGTAGTCGAAATTGTGTACTGTAACTGTTTTAGCTTTCTGAACTTCTCCACCCTTTTACTTACAAAGGGATCCAAAGTTTTAGCTTCGCATATTCAAATAATAATATTAGCCTGTTACTGTCTCACTGGAGGGCGAGAATAGCACGAAACTTACCACACTTGGTCAAGATGGGTTTGCGATTTCTGAGTAAGATCTATACTTCTATACTAATATTATAAAATGGTTAAATTTGTTTGTAAGTTTGTATGTAGGGGGTAATCTCCGGAACTCATAATTAAATTCTCACATTGTTTTCACTGTTAGAAAGCTGCATTATTCCTGAGTGCTATACGCTGTTTTTATTTTCAAAACTACGCTTTGAAGGGGGTAGAGGGGATGTTACAGTTCGAAAGGAAAATTACGAAATCCACGCGGGTGAAGTCGCGGAGTTCATTATAAAGTCGATTCCCAACAATGTTTCCTTCACCGATGTCGAAGATAAACATAGAAATTACATATCAATTGACGAAGTGACATCGGTACTTTCCCGAATTTACCACGTTCTCATACATGATAAGACATTGGCCCCTGGACCATTACGACAAAAACAAAAAGAAAACAATATTTCCAGCTTTCCTCGTCCTTTAAAACTGGAAAGGATGAACGTATTCTCCAATGGGAGACCGCCATAAATCTTAGGAAATATAAATTCTTCTAACACGCTACCTTTTATAATACGAGAGTATTGGTGTATAGCGGGTTCACGGCCGAAGTAATTCAACCAAACTGTCGGGGAATACAATATCCAAAACGGATTATGACAAGTGGCCGGAAAAACGGACCGTTGTATACAGAGTGTTAGGTGAAACGATGGACGTTCTTTAAGGAGACTACTACTACTACTTACTATTGCTACTACCTACTACTTACTATTACTGCTACCTACTACTTACTATTACTACTACCTACTACTACCAGTTATTGCACTACTACCTACTACACTACTATTACTTCTATTACTTACTACCACTACTTACTACTATTTCGATTACTACGTACCACAACCAACATTTATTGCTCCAACCACCTACTACACTACTACTGTAGGTACTTATTTAAATGAACAACTTTTTCTATGGCACTAGCCCTGAAAAATCGAAAGAAAATGAGTCTGTTATTTTTTTGTCAAGTTGTGCGAACATATTTAGAGTAGCAGATTTTTTTGTTTCCCATTTTATGAAACGACCCATATGCACATTCATCTTAAGGATCCTTGAAGTATGTCCATCGTTCTATCACGTATAGGAAGGAGTTGGAAGTAAAAGGTGTGAGTTGTTAAAAGGGGGACACGTTTTTTTTGACGACCTATGTGGCGCAGCGGGCGAAGGTCCGCCTGCGACGCAGGAGGTTGCGGGTTCGATTCCCGCCCTGGGACAAATGTTTGTACGATCTACAAGGATTTGTTCCGGGTGTTCTGGGTATTTGCTATGTATAATAAAAATATCTATCCATGTAATGTATTGTATTAAGTATATCAGTCATCTAGTACCCATAACACAAGCTCTGCTTAGCTTGGGGCTAGATGATGCTGTGTGGATTGTCCAGCATAATTTATTTATTTATTTATTTTTAATCGCTCCCTTTAGTACCGAACTATTGACAAACAAAGCCACTTCGCGTTCACGATCCTTTCCCGTATATTCCAACCAGCAGACACAGTCGCGCTCCTTCGTGACACGTCTCATTTGTGTAATGGCTACACTATTTGGTAAGAGATTGTGATAAACGCCTTAATTTATAAATGAAGGTATTACATGGTCTCGGGTACACAAAGAAACAAACACGCAAGGCGATTCTGTGGATTGTTGGAGGAATAATCTCTTATTTTGAAAAGAAAAAGTTGAGATAATTTGGCTGTATTTTTTTTTCAATCTCCCTTATAACTATCATTACGAGTTTCATTACCTTATATGATAGTGTGGTATCTTATAATGTACAGACGCACATCAAGCTATCCCAAACTGTCAAGTTATCCCAATGGAGCATGAACTTTAGTATTCTGAATAAGGTCCCCTATCTGTCAAATTCTTTGATAGATATGAATATCTATCAAAGAATTTGACAGATAGGGGCTAACTTCATGTGCTAGCCTCTGTATGTATACATAAATATGAAAGTAATTGAACATTTGCTTTGTATCAGCCTTTTTAACATTAACTTTGTTAAAAATATAAGGAACTAAGATGGTTCATAATGTGTTCGAAATATTGGTCGATGATTTGACCATTAAATTTGTCAGAAGCCTAAGAGATAAATGGCAAGATACTGACAAAATTGGCGTTAATACGAGTATACCTTTATATAATGTAGAATCTGGACTACGAAACCAGGATAGATCATTGTTATAAATAATAGTTAATTGCGTTTATTAGCAGGAGAACTTCATACAATTATTTAACAATCAGAAATCCTTCTCCCTTGACAAATTACCTATTCTATACTTTGCACGTAATATTAACCAAACTAAAGTCCTACCAGCCTGTATATAATGAGGTCTGCTATTGTATACAACCTTAAGAAAATGAAAAAAGTTGCAGATGACGTTATAAAAACAAAAAAAGAATCTCCGTTCGATATTTAAAGTTACAGTAAAAAACGAACAAAACGAAGCCAAATAAGCTGAACAATTAATACCAAAAACTGACGTCATTGATCACTACCTACCTCAATGCAAATCGAATTGATACAAAAATATAACAGAGTATATACGTAACTGAATAGTGTGCCAATGTGCTTGGCGTTTGTCCAGATCTCCCAATCTCTGCCGGGTTGCGAAGTAGGTACAGGTAGGTAGGTACTAGCAATTGATACGCTAGAGAAAGGTACGCCGAAGAAATTGTAGCAATCGTTCGTTGCTTGTTAAATTATGTTGTGTAGTTAGGTACCAAGTCTTGGACTTCCTTAGGTAAGTTACTCAATTAAAAGTAGGTACTGGTTATGGGATTTTATCACATAAAAACAGCTGATCTAAGTATAAAAATAAATAAAATTTGGGGATAAGTACAACAGCTTTTCACTAGGTTGTTAGCCTGTATCTCAGGAGACAATGCTGTCTCCTGAGATACAGGCTAACAACCTAGTTCGGGAGGCAGTGCGCTTATGTAACTGTGTACTTACTTTGTTTTCAATAAAGCGTTATTATTATTAATTATATACTTTCATATACATTTACCGAAAAGCTGTTGTACTTATCCCCAAATTTTATTTATTTTTATACTTAGATCAGCTGTTTTTACATTTTACATACTTACGGTAGTTACACCAAAACACGATATTTTCTTGTCTGTTTGTTTGTTTGGGCTCATCTCTGAAACGGCTTAACTAATTTTGACGGGGTTAGCCAGATTTATTAAATAGATATCTAATGTTATAAGGAGTAACTTAGCTTACTTTTTTTTACGAAAAAAAAGTAAGCTACTTTAAATTCGGGTTCCGCGCTTAAAATGAAAATCCTTGGTTTGTTATTTCCCACGCGGACAAAGTCCCAGGTAAATCAAGTAATATTATAAAAAGGATTTCTTTTTTAGTTTGTAGGTTAATTTGCAATGAATATACTCACTTAACCGATTTAAAAATCTCCCATAGAGAAATCAGCAAGTAACAAAGGCTTTTTTATTCTCAAAACTACGCTTTACAAGGGGTCCACCCCTTGTAAAGCGTAGTTTGTCAAAGTTTGCAGGCAAAAAATCGAAATCCACGCGGACGAGCTCGCGGGTGAAATGCTAGTACTAGATATTTTTCATAAAGAACGCCTTTTTGCGTCCGTAAACAGCTGTGCAAACTTATCCTTGAGGTACAAGGACTCCCACAATTAGATTGACGTAGAACAGCCCTCTGGGAAATAGTAGTAGTAACAACCACATGGTCCGTGAATGGACTACTAACCTCAGTAAGTTTTTAATAAGATTAGCTCAGAAGGAACCTTGTTGCTGTTGGCTTCTTTTTGGTCTCGTTCGTCACTTCTCTCTTTCACTTCTGCTTCTTCTCTTTCTTCTTCATCGTCATCATCATCATCTTAGGGGAAAAGACGTCTGCAGCTGGCTCCCACGACCATCACCGGTCCATCTTGTAACCTCACTACAAGATAAATTGAGGACAAGGCCGATCTTCTTAAGCTGTCTTTCGGCACGCTGGAGTGCTGACTCCAGACCCAACTCCTTTTGCAACTTAACTACTATTAAGACCGTCCTTTGTGTCATGTGTCTCCTTCATGTATGCATTATCAATATCAACGTGACAATAAATAATACGTATATGCAAACCAGCTAGTCCAAAAATAGTGCGATTTAAATATATGAACAAAGCCTTGACATTTGGCTAACGACGCCAATCCGATCGCGGATATTTTGAAGTGTTATAATTTTTTTATTATCATCCGATACGATTGTATGTTTCCTTAAAAGACAAACGAAGTGTCCGTTACAGAAGTTTTTATCGATACCTATGGAATGTAGGAATTTTAATTTTGGCGATATCTCTGTCTCTCTCTGTCTCATTCACACACAGATCGCCAGTCAAATACAATTAAACCTTGGTACCAAACCTTAGTATCGTGTTGGTATCGTTTGAAAGGAATCTGAAAATATTTCTATTTCTATTTTTAGTTAAGTAGTCTGGCTAGTACGCCCCCTCTATCATACCCCTCATCCCCTAGGTGTCTGTAGCAAAATTTTAATTTAAATAGGGTCTCCAGAAATTGAGCTTTATTATACAGAAAAATTATAGCCGTTTGGGACAGTGTAAAACAGCCTAATAAATATATACCTAAAATAGGTGCCTATTTACGAAGACTTTTTGCCCAATCCAATACCTATTAATATTCTTCTTCTTTTTCAAGGCCAAAGCTTGACTGGCTGAAGAGAAAGGGATTCGTAGGGCGAATTAATATATTTCAACACAAAATAACTGATTTTCAGGAATGATTTAGCACTGTTCCTTTCTTATTACCTTTCGCTCCTAACATACCAATGCAAAGGTAAAAGGCAAATGCCTCCTCAGTATCCAATCAGTATCCAATTTTCAATGGAGTAATATCGCAAAAATTGTTTACATTTTCACCTGAAATATTCCCGCCCTCAATAACATAACATCACGCCTGCATTATCCGAAGGGTTGGGCAGAACATTTTACCAGTTATGTTTTGGAATCTCATGTAATAGGGGGTGAGCCTATTGCCACCAGCCGGGCACACATCCAGACTCCGGGAGTCTGGTCGGTTGGTAGAATGAAATTTGTCAGTGGAAGCCCGCTTCTACTAAGAAATTCCTAATAAAAAATCCCAATAATGCTCTCAATCTACAAACAAAAATATAAATATACTACCTACGCGCATTGGCCTTCATACTTATGAAACACATATCTATAGGTACATAATGTAAACATAAGGGTAGGTATGTAACTCATTATCATCAGCCTAGCGTTTCCAACTATGTTGGGGTCGGCTTCCAGTCTAACTGGACGCATCTGAATACCAGTATCTACATGGAACGACAGCCTATCTGATCTCCACAACCAAGTTAAGTAACACGATACTCCTTGCTAAGATTGGTTGTCAGACTTTCGGGCTTCTGACTTAAGGGTAGTTACCGTAAAGTCAAAGATCTGCATATGACTCCCAGTTGCTTATCGTGCTATGCGAGGTACGAAGGAATCTCGATATGAAATGAACGATCACCCATCCACAGACAATCCTTAGCAAGCGTAACTTAATTTCGATCGTCCCGTGCGGCTGTTTTTATTTAGCCACGAGCTCCTCACATAAGAGTATGTAAGTATTATACGTAATACTCTTACAGTTTTCCGGGTCATCAAACCTTCATAAAAAATAAAAGTGTATGCAACAAGTTGTGAGCCTTAGGACCAATACCTGATCGTAAGGTTTTCTTACTTGTTTTTTACGCTCAGAATAACTTATTGAGTAATGCCAGTAATATGCGGTTTGTACATTGAGCGGTTATGGAGGACGTCCAGTGGTGGGATTGATCGGTCGTTTGTCTTTCGAGTGGGCTAAACAGGACCAATGAAGGGGAAGAAGTTAGCTCTTCATGCATGAGAAGCAAGGCCTTAAACTAGATCACGTTGTTCAGCCCGAACAGCGTCACCTGCCGGGTCAAATTGTAAACGTAATCCATCCAGGAATCCACTCAAACACAATTTTTTTATTAAGATCGGTCCAGCGATTGCCGAGTTCTTCCAGTCGGATCGGTCCAGAGAAACTTCCAGTCGGATCAGAAAAAATATTTTTCCATTAGATAGCCCTATTATTGAGGAAGTTTATAGGCTATTCAACATCACGCTACGCCCCTTAGGAGCGGTTGAAATCGCAGGACACAATTAGTCCTTCAATATAGTCGACCTATCTCTGTGTCATGTTCAGGCTTGTCGATATCTTGTTCAGCTTTTAGTAATATATTAGTAAAATTAAGTTATTTGGACTACATCTAATTTATTATTCATAAAAGCGCTTTTATGATCCTAGTGCTGCTGTCAATACGAGCCTAGCCTTTTCCCAACTGTGTTGGGGTCGTCTTCCAGTCTAGCAGGACGCAGGTGAAGACCAGTTAACAAGAAGCACCCGCATTTCTGACCCTAGTTACCGGATAACACGACACCCCTGTTAACACTGGTAAGACTGTCAGACTTACAGGCTTCTGACCTAGTTCTATTATCGACAACATGAGTAATTTGTTGCAAGTTCTACTCAAATGTTATCTGATGATAAAGTATCTTATCTTGCAAAGGCTGCGACATAAGCACCTGTAATTTTTCTAGACTATTTGGATCATTATACCTGTAACCTGTTGAGACTAAAATATAATGATGAAATAATAATTGTTTATGTGAATCAAAAATCTAAATCAAATCAAAATTCATTTATTCAAATTAGGCTGATAATCATCACTTTTTGAACGTCAAAACGTTTACAAAAGTTTAAAAACCTTAAGTTTAATTAAATAAATATGTTTTAAGAACACTTTTACACGCCATGAAGTGGAAAAAATAAACTACGTTAAGTTGGTTTCCCTTCCTGACTACTATGAGAAGGAACACCGAAACAAACTCAGTGGTCACAGTCTCTTTTAAAGTCCAACCATTATCTTGGTCAGATCATGTGAGGACAGAGTAGTGTCTGAGATGGTATTTTGAGGAATTAAGCACACTGGAAGTCGATACCAACATAGTTATGAAAATGAGAAGAAGGCTAAAGGTACAAAATATTTCATGCAACCTGGTCCACTGGATACACTGAAATTGCCAACATTCAGAGTTCAAGTATTCAATTCTTCTTATCTGTTTGAAAAGCGCTTTTGCTTTGCAGCGAGATAATTTTGTCAACAGTCATATCAGGTGGTCTATTATTTAGAAATCACCTCGCAAAAAGTTAGGTGAAGTGACCTTTCAGTACCTAGCATTAGTATGGAATGACAGCGCCCTTCACTTCACCTATGTTTTCACGGACAGAGTAGTAGAACAGACTGGAATCTTTCCACTATTAGCCCATTTTAGTTTATCTTTTCATTGTAAAGCTTAAATACTGTGATGGTATCTGATTTGTTCTTTTATTATTCTGCAAGTGCTGTACACTTCTATAAGCGACGAATTCACTGTCGCTAAAACTGTTCGTGATTTCTTTATATGTATGTTTTATTTTAAGTCGTTGAAGTGCATTAAAAATAAATAACTAAATAAAAATTCAATTGTTCAATCATAGATACAAAGTGGTGGCATAGAATATAAAGCCGTGCATGCATGTTGCACTTAATGAAGGACGCTCTTGCCAATCATCGTAATGACAGTGCGGTGATCGTGGACCGGATGTGACGTCAGAAGGACGCCACTTGTTCTGGTGTAATTTATGGATGATGATGTACAGAATAGAAGATTATATGATTTGTTCGTTTTTGTGTGAAAGGGAGAGAAGAATTTGCGGATTTTCAGCGGTATCAATAACATTGGATTTGACCCAAACGCTCAGCAGTTATGGCTTGGAACTTGGAACCATGTCGCAGTCTCGTGTCGCGTTTTTTGGAACCGGCAGTAAGCCTAAGTGTGTAGTAGGTACACAAAAAAATCTTCTCAATTAGTATTTTTTTCGGAAGTAATTAGTATTTTTGTGGGAAGTGTGGTGATGAGAAGCCTTGAAATGTCGGATCGGCCTTGAATTGACGGCACGGTCGGCGCAGTGGCTGAGCGATTGGGTGTTGCGCTGTGTGTCGCGAATTCGATTCCCGTACGGAATAAATATTTGTATGGACAGGTAGTTGTTCCGGGTCTGGCTGTTTGTGTATGTGAATTTGAATGTTTGTAAACGCACCCACGAAAAAAACGTCCTGAATTGATTGAGCGCTTACTTGAAGTAATTTTATGCTCTTGTGCTTGAATATCATCTTGAATTAACTGTACGTAGGGTCAAGGATTTAGCACGATCCTCGTTAAAGTGCCGCAGACGCGTAGACGCAGATAGGCAAGCAAAAAACTCCACTTAATACAGTTACCACAAAACATCGGAATAAAAACGTCACTGACCTTAAAGTTATATATTCAAACATATACACATATAAACAGGAAAATGATTAATTAAGTCGTTTCTTGTGTTATGTTATACTGGTCTGTTTTCACTTTTTGTTTGTGTCCTGTTATTTTATTAGTAGTCATCGTTTCTTTTGCGAGGTAAGAATGTCGATGGTGGCAAAAGTAATGGATTTTTTTCAACTGTTTTTGGTTATATCCTTCAAATATATAATTATAATTGATGTATCGTTATATTGTGTATAAGCCTAGTGGGTACTCATTGTTTTTAACTTATCTGAACACTTTATAGATTTAGGTTAGATTATTAGAGTAACTATTAATCAAAATCAAAATTCATTTATTCAAATTAGGCTGAGAATCAGCACTTTTTGAACGCCGAAAACGTTTACATAAGACAGCCCCCCAAAATGCCCACCCTTCACCACTTCCTAGTGTATTTGCTAATATATGAAGAAATAAAATAAAATAAATAATCACAGGGTATCGGAAAATTCATCCGCATCGCTGTCAACGGGAAAAGTGCCCAGAAGGCTGGCAGCATTGCCACGTTGAATGGCAATGCTGATTCTTTGGCCAAAAAAAAGGCCAGCCCTCTGGTCACGTGAAGAGTCGACCAAACGCTTCGCAATTACTCGAAAAACTAAATGGGCACACGGCCCTAGTGTTTCAACCCCAATTATTAGCATTAGATTTTGTTATATTATGCCTATGTTATACAAATAAATCATTTGAATTTGAATTATATATAAACCTTAAAGACTTTTAAAGCGATTTGTTTCGTTAAGAGAAAAAAAAGTCTTTTTGATACGGATTCGAAACTTGCAATTAAACTACGTATATTTTACACAAGTCATTTTGGCAAGTGTCACTTAAAAGTTTTGCATGACACATAGCAAAATTATTGCAAATAGACTGTGTGGTGTCATTACCATACGATATCTTTCCAACATAAATACGGTAGTGTCCTTAAAAATTCTGTTTGGCCCGCAAGTTGGATTACTCAAAAATACTGGACACGTATTTTTTCTTTTGTCACGTAAACCAAAAATGACGACGATATAGTGCGTTGAAATTTCGCGTGACGTCACGCCGTGCTAAAATTTTCACGTAAAAGTGACGTCACTAACCCTTTCTCCTGAACTTTGATGTGCTATATATTTGTCACTTTTTATTGATTTGAGCTTCGATCAATAATAGTACTATTGATCGAAGGATTTGAGTAAGCAAAAAATACGTGTCCAATATTTTTTGGTTATCTAACTGACGGACCAAATAGACTATTAGAGATATTTTTATCGAGGACAAATCTTTATTATAGATAGCAAACCGATCATATAACAGTTATGGCAACATTACATTCAACTCTTCAAAATTCTTTTCCCACATCTTGATATTGCATTCATGAGTTCAATATGATTTCAATATAGTTGATAATATTTGAATGCGGCTTGAGAATGCAGGGATCACTTCTGTATCACGCTTTCCGTCTGAAAAATGTGAAGGATTTTCATATCGGAAAGATATTTCTGTAAGAATTTATTTAAATGGATTTCTATTTATGTGACGCCTTAACATTGATTTTATACTATTATCCCTTTTATACTTTATCCGTTGTGTGTAGGCGTTTTCTTCATAAAATGATCTGTCGAGTATAGTGATGATAAGAAGTGCAATTTTTTTATTAAAAAGGTGGTTTATGCTATATTCGAATTTACCATTGGAAGATATTATTTTGAGTAAATAACTAATACATATTTCCAAACCGAAAAGAAGAGAAGAACTCTGAAAACTTCTTCGTGACTTTATTTTTGTTATAATGTATTGTTTCTTACTCTTAACTGTTCACTATAATGACTTCTAGATATATTTATTTTATTTATTTTTTGAAATGTATTGTTACAGCAAATCAACATTGTGCTTTGTAGTGCCCTGACGAACTACCTCAATCCGTCAATATTCTTTGATAGTTTAACAACTTTATTGCAAAGTAAATAAAATAAATAAAATACAGGTACAGGTTGTTCCGGGTCTGGCTGTTCATGTATGTGACTTTAAATGTTTTGTAAACGCACCCACGACACAGGAGAATTTCCTAGTGTGGGCAACGTTTTAGAAAAAAAAGACGATCATCAATATGAACGATTTAAGATTTTGAAATTATGTAAATGGCAAGCACAATCAGTATCGCCCATAAGTACGAATATGAATAAAGTCTTAAAAAAAACGAGCATTCTTAATTTGAAAATCGTTCGATTTGACGTTACACGAACGTCACTGTGCGTGACATGCACCCGGACACACATCTGTTCGTGAAGGTGCAGCATTACCCAAGCGGTTACAAACGGTCCCCGACACTTGTGAGCGATGGCGCTCTCCGCCGCGTTACTAAAGTGGGTTCCATAAACTGCACTCCTTCATACAAGTTATGTGTTCTTGTCTGAAGACAGACGTTATGGACCTGGGAGATGAATGGGTGCTTCTCGCTGTGTGGCTAGATTAAGTTTATTAAGTATCGGGGTATATTTGTGGCTGTAGGGCATGTTAATCATGCTTGCTGGTGCAAATAATATAATAGTTCTACAGTTCGTGCCATTATTAGATAATAAGAAACGCACCAATCTGTATAATATAATGAAGCTAACGTGTTTTTTTGAGCGCGCTTATCTCTGGACAGGAATCGGATTTCAAAAAATATTTTTAACTGACTTCAAAAACAGAGGAGGTTCTCAATTCGCCTGTATGTATGTTACGCGAGCATTCCGCCAATTATAAATTGATTTTGGTGATTCCTTTTTTGGTTTGGTAGGTCATACTTTAAAGCATTAAAATTATTCAACCGAAATTCTTGAGGAAAATCACTACTACGGGACGATCCTAATGATCGAGTGAAACCGCGTGGCAAAGCTACTATTTTATACAGAAAACATTTAATAAGATCGCTACAAAAATGGTTCATCTTTAAACCTAAAGATCGTTGGAAAATGAATACAACACGCGTTTGAGCCGTCAAAAATGCACAAGCAAAATAAGTGTGTTTAAGTAAGTCTAGACATAACAGTCTCTACCAAGTCTGTAGACAAAACAGACACACACGTGTAGTATTCATAACAAAAAGATAATCTTCGATGATTCCTACAATCCGATAATTACCTCAGCGATTAACAACACAAGGAAACAACAGACGACAACAATATTAACATAAGCATTAAGCACATGACGGAAATTTAGTTCGGCAAGTTGATACCAATCTTGACAGCGCTCGATATCGAAAGTAAATAGTAGATATAACGAGTGGCAACACCGCCGCACGAAATGTACGTCCACTCTGAGTTATTGTTAAGCTGCGCTGGATAGGGCTGGCTGGTTAGAAGTTTAGACAACTTAAACTTCATTGTTTTTGACATAAAAACATAAAATAACATCGTCATCGTAGTCCCCGAAGGCTTAAGCAGAGGAATACCTGCAATACACTAACATATCGCCAGTTATGCTAAAGTCCCATGTAATAGGGGGCTAGCCAGTAACCACCAACCGGGCACAAATCCAAACACTGCTATTAAGAAATTTTAGATAGTACACCCTAGGTACAGGATTTGATCCAAGGGCATCATCCTCGGTAGTACCGCTACCGACTTCTTGACCCGCGAGGCAGTTGATATAGAAATTGTTGCAAAGGGTAAATCATTTCAGCCAAAAGAGGTACACTGGTGGACATAAGCCTCCCAATGATTTCCACAACGATCGATCCTGGGTTGCCGTCATCCATGGACTTCTTGCATATTCTCGTAACCGTTGGTCCACCTTATCTACCAGAAGACGCAGTGCGGCTTCTAGTACGCGGTTACCACACGCGAACTCTTTTGCCCCAACAGTTATCGGTTCTATCATCAATGCGTTCCGCCATCTCCCACTTACGTTTAGCAATTCTTCGTACGATTTCGGTTACTTTGGTTCTCTTAATTTCTGACTCAATCCCGTAGAGAAAAGCTAAATACGAGCCCAAAACTACCCTCTGTGTAGTTTTATTAAATCTACCATTTTTTAACTTGCCCATTCGTCCCTATTTTGCCCAAAACAACCGGTCCTCTGATTAAACATTTGCGTGTGAAAGTAATTCGATACTCGTGTGTAATTGAATTGTTAAAAACGTATTGAAAAACCAACGCAATTACGATGAGAGCGTACAAAAAACACAGGTTGGTTTTACAATGATATTACCCTGATGGAGTTTTTTTGTTTGTTTGTAATAACTTTTTGTACTGCAGCCTACGCAGCCAAAAGGTCGATTACAATTGTGGTCTGCTGAAAATACATTGTCTGTGGGACGTATAAATAGACATTCGGGTCAACGAATTGATTCGACATGTTGTTATTATCTGTTATCATTTTAATTAATATGTTATCTATGTAGGGTAGTAGGCTTTTCGCTGAAAAATATGCTTCGCTTCGCTTCATATATGGAATGTTCCATAAGTATCTGTATAGGTTTCATAATTTTTAGATTATTATGTTTTCATACAAACACTTATCGGAATTAAGTTAAAATAGGACCAATATTTCGTATGTAAATGTCGTGATGGCTTAGTGATCAAGGGCCCCGCCTCTTATGAATGAGGTTATGGGTTGAAATCCGGCACGTAGCAATGTGACTTTTCCATTCATATGTTCTTTCATGACTATCTTAGACATAAGTGACAATTTCATAAACGTGCTATCAAAAAATAAAAAAGTTTTTTGACAATCGGTGAAGGAAGACATCGTGAGGACACCAGGACTTATAATAATATCAGCCTTGAACAAGTGTGCTCGCGCCTTCTCTATTTGGCAAGCTATGGCCTGCAGTGGGACAGTAATAGGCTGGTTGCAGATTGCGGATCTTTATGAGTAGGTACTGAGAGATGCAGTATGGGAGGGTGAAGATCGCAGTAAGCCGATGGATGAGGCAGCGCAGGACTGATCTTTGTGGAAATCTTAGGGACAGGTAAAGACCTGTCCCTAAGATTTCCAAAAGACCTCCACTGCTGAACAAAGGTTCAGCAGTGGAGGTCTTTTATCTGAAATCATGATGATGAGTGGGGATCTTCTACCTTCTACATTTCCTACATTAACAGTTTGCCAAAGTCTCGGAACTTATCAAGATTAATTTATCTTCAGCAACCTTATCAAAGTGTAGTATTGCATTTTAGAATTTCGGAAGCGTTTGCATTTCCTTTGTGGACCGTCAGACCGCGACACGATTCAGTTAATGTCCAGCTAGCTGAGCAGCTGCTTTGCTTTATAAATACGGCTTTATGATACGAGTATAGACGGAAAATATAATTTAGCAAGAGTTTAAGGTTTTTTCTGACTGAGTGACTTGCAATTTTTTTTTTGCCACGACGTGTTTCCTCCGTTCTTTTATTTACTTACTAGCATAATAATACATGATGTATCCATTTTTTTTAAAGCCCGTGTTGTCCGAGTGTCTTGCAAAAAGCCTTCCGTTCTTCTTTCACGTCTCTTAGTCCAGAGTCGGCAAAGACTACTCTTTGCTTATTAACAACTAGCTAAGCCCGTGACTTCGTTTGTGTTGATTTTGTAAAACAATAATTGGTTGCTTAGAGAAAATATCCCACCTTTAAAACAGGAGGATCCTCCGATCTGGCTTGGTGATCTTACCTAATATTGGATGTTTCCATTTACCAATAAAATTCACTTTCGATGCCACAAAAGCTACGTCAAGCTTTGTCCAGTGAGCTTAATATATTATTTAAATAAATCTCTCCAAAATCTGATTATCTAGACAAGTATTAAGGCAAGCCAGTGCAACCCTACACTGGTGTTAGCTAAGCCGATCGCCTTTCACGGAACTGCGCACAAGGCCGCGCGTCGCGTGCGCGTGCGCCGCTCTCCCCGCGCCTGCGCGGCACGTTGACACTTTACTGTTGTTGTTTGGCTTTTTGTTTGTTAGCGTCTAAAATGTATGTTTTATTGGGACGTTATTTCATCATCTGCCTAGCCATTTAACAACCAACTATGTTAAGGTCGGCTTCCCGTCTAGCCGGATGCAGCTGAGTAAGTACTAGTATTGTACACGAGGCAACTGCCTATTTATCTGACCGCCACAACCCAATAACTGGGTAAAACGATACATCTTGGTAAGGCTGGTTATCAGGCCTTCAGATGTTCGACTAAGTTTCCTTTCTACATCGTACACAGATAATTTCAAACAAATTCAGTTTTAATCTACACTAATATTTAAAAAAGTTAGTTCGTTTCGTTTCTTTTTTGTTTAATTGTCGATTTTGTTTTCAAGCAGTCTTGGTTATTTTCTAGCCTAAATTGTACTATATGTAATATTATAAAACTTGGATTATGTAAGTGCTGAGCACACCTGTAAGTGACAAATTCACTAGATTTTAAGCTCAATTGTAACAGGACCCCAAAAAATGTATTAGTGAATAAATCGTTGGAGTGCCGTAATTAAATAAATAAAAGGTAAAGTTTGTGAGTTGGATATAGGAGGTAATAATCCAAAGTTCTTATGCGATTTCAAAAAATCTTTCACTGATAGAAAGCTACACTATTCCTGAGTGCCATAGCATATTTTTACGGAAGAAGTCACGGACAGAAGCTGGTTTATAAGTAAAGTAGAAAATGACTGTTTCCACCAGTTCAAGTTTTAACATCTACAGCGTTTTCAGCTATCCCGATCTCTCAAGTTTCTTTGATATTCAACTTCATTACTAAATGATAAGGTTCATGTTCAATTGGTAAAATTTGACAGTTTAGTATAGCTTGATCTAGCGTCTGTACAGAGATAGTCACAATATACTCTTTGCTTCTAAGAACAATTGAACTTTGAACTGAGGTTCGCGCAGGATATGGAAAATTATATTTATCTCAAATTTATTCTGTTCCCCTTAACATAGGGATGATATGGGGATTGATAAGTGAACTACCACCTCTTAGATATAAACATCATTATCATCATCATCATCCTCTTGCCCTTATCCCAATTTCATTTGGGGTCGGCGAACCATATCTTCTTCTTCCATGCATCTCTATTTCCCGTCATCTCAGAAGTCACCTCCTTCTTAGCCATATCAACTTTCACACAATCCAACCATCGTTTCCTGGGTCTTATATATAAACGTTTGCCTATTATCTACTCACGCGATAACAGCAGAATACATAGAAAAAAAAACAAAACAATTATTTCAACTACAGCTCAAACCGCAGTCATCCGACCACGCATCATATCAAACAACCCATAAACAAGTATATTTACAGACATAAGTACACACGTACATATTTTAAAATAATTTCCATTTAAACAATTTTTCAGTTGGTACGGTCGACCGCTCATCTGTAGACTCTTGAACTACGAAAACAGCACTTACTTTTAAATAAATAAATGGTAATAAATTTATTCAAATTAGGCTTAGAATCAGCAGTTTTTAAAGGTCAAAAATTACAAAAGACTGTCGAGATAAGGGCAGGGGGATGATGACTGTCCGCCTAAACGAACGCCCTTCACCACTGCTCTCTGATTTTGCTGGAAAGAAGAAGCTTAGTTTTAAGAAATAAAGTCGCTGACGATGTCATACTGTTACCGCATTGTAACCACCAATAGTTGGTATATCGCCCATACACTTGACATGATGTGAGAAATGTAAAAAAATATCCTATTAAATTTATCTCAATACCTTATTAAATCCAAACATAACATGACGCCTGTATTCCTCGCAGGGTAGGGCAGATATTTACCGTCAGTACACCCACATTTTATCAGGACGAGACAGGCCGTATGCAATTTGTTTAGCATTTTGCTGAACTGGACCTACTCGTATTTTGCGCATTTGCGAGGCTTACAATTACGATATTTTCTATTTATTGTATTCTGGGCCTACTTCTGTAAGTACTAAATAAATGCTTTTTCTTTCTTCACTCTGTGCACTTACCATGTGCGCGCAGTTGACGGTACAAGTGCGCAAGCGACGGGGGGCTATTATCGTGTTCACAACCGTGACATTGTCAAGGTCGACCGTCGATGCGACACTCGATATATTTCGTGTAATCGACGATTGTTAATGTAATTGGAGCCGACCTGACGGATGCGGTCCGTGATTGCTACTTTCACGAGTGTGTGGTTTGATTTTTTTGTCGGTTTTTTTTATTGACAGTGTAGGTTATTTTTGGTGTCATGATAGTTAACTTTTGGATATGATTGTAGAGGGGTATAAGAGTAGAGGGAGACCTAGGAGATATATATGGAAAATAGAAAAGTATAGAAGAAGAAGACATGCTGCACCGACCCCCAATAAATTGGGATAAGGGCAAGAGGATGATGATGATAGTTAACTTTTGGAGGGTTGCCGGAGGATTTTGGAAGTAAAACGAGTCTCACTCAGATGGTAGTTTATCTAAAACAACTTTTTATATCAGCAGTCTTACACTAAATTACTTATAGCTATTTATTCTTACCCTATGTCTGTCAACGCTTAATTGGAGACTCCTTAAAACTCGTAGAAAGACATGAGATTGTAACAGCCTTATCGCTTATGGATAACCATAAGCGATAAGACTGTTTTGACCTTATGGTACAAGTGGGCCCTTTTAACATAAACGAAATATTGCAAACACAAGGGGTCCATCAGCGTAACTTGATTTGTGTTCGTCCATTGATAGTCTTAAGTATAGTTTCAATTGTAAACTTGATCTAACAAGCTGTTGAAGGATAGTTAATGAATATTTTCAACTATGTGATGAGCTTACAAAGCGTGACCTGTTTCATTACGTAGATACGACATCTATAAATAAAAAATTGCTAGTCACTCTGATTTGCATAACTGAAATAATGATCAATATCTCGTTACTAGTTTTTACTTTGTTGGTAACTTAGTTATTTGTTTGGCACTCTCAACTGCTACGTTTAACCCTTCTTTGCATGGTGATGGAAATTTCAATCATAACTTTCATATTATTTATTTATATTTGGATTTTTTAAATTATTTTTCCTTTAATCTAGAGCATGAATTACATCACCCTGATTTATTTCACAAAAATAGAAAAAATCATGCAAAGAAGGGTTAAGCATAGGTTTATACATCTTACAAAAAGACAAAGACGGTACCTTCTTTGTTTTTTTACCCAACTGCTCCAATAGGTAATGAGGAGGTAATGTATGTTATGTATATCATTTTTTTGGTACGCCTTGTAGCTTAATCGGCTTGATGTTTTCTAACAAGTGAGGTATTTCATCATTGATGTCGGATTCATCTTGACATAAAAAGATGGCGTCCGCTTTAAATGTACTGAATGCTTTTACGTATATGCAGAAAAAATAAAAAAATCCAACCGTAAGATGATTTAAAACTAAAAAAAGATCACATTGCAGCTGGTAGCAGATATTTACTTCAAGCTCAGAAACGTATTTTGTATTTTTTTTAATTTCTTGCTTAGCTGTTGTCTTTTTTAGATAACTTACAAAAAATGTCTTAAATTCTAATATTTTAATATGAAATATCTCTACTAAGTCGATAGTTATTTGTTTTTACAGCACCCATTGACCTAATACTGACAGTAATAAACTTTAACAATAAACTAATTTGTTCATAATTGGCTGATTGAACCGTAACATACAACCTTCAAATAATCACTTACGATTAACTTTTCGTGTGTTTAAGTGTTAGGATTCACTGGAAATTGTATTCCATAAGTGTTATGATTTTAGAAATAATTGTAGTGATTATTGTGATTGATTTAGAGATCAAATTATATTTGTTCAGATTACACTATTGTGTTTAGTTTGGATCAAATATTATATCGCACAACAATATCGCTCAGCATACATTTTTATATAGAGATAGAATAGAATAGAATATCTATTATTGTACACTATGCAAACTAACAAAATGAGTTTGAGAGCTATCTAAGGTGTTACAACGCTATGCTATAAATAATTGAATTATTAACAAATTATGCAATACCTACGTTATAATCTATAGCCCAGTCTGGACTGCTCTTCTGTGATTAACGCACACAATGCTGTCAAACATTCGAACACTCGCTAAAAACGCAGGCGTTACTAAAAAACTACGTAAATTGTAAAGTAAACGTTATTATTATGTTCGTTCAGAACACAATAGTTAGTACAAATAATGGTGTACAAATAGCGTTCGCTATAATCGTGACTCGCTAATACTTATGTTTGTCGACTGATTGTCATAATTGGACCTCTTCTATTGACGTTGTATTGTGTTTCGGGAAAAAGATATTGTGAGTTGGATTTGGGAAGAAAGAATTGGTATTAAAAGGGGAAAAACGTTAGTCCAATATTAATATTTCAATACTTGTTTGTTGCCAGTGTATTTTTTCTTTGACTACCAAGAATCAATGTGCCAAGCCTTTTTTTAACTATGTCAAGTTCAGCTTACAGACGACTGGCTATCTGACCTTCATAACCCAGTTACTGGATAATATACCCCTTGGTAAGACTGGTTATCAAACTTTCAGGCTTAAGACTGTCCGAATTGACTGTCAAAGTTTTCCAAATAACAGCTAGGACCACCTAACATGCTATCCGAGGGATGGAGGGGGTTAGATATAAAATGGACCTATCCACGGACCAATTTGAGCAGGTATAAGGCTAAGCCCCTTATCGATCTTATTTAACCACGAGCCCCTCTTTATTTCACTACCATAATTAGTTTAGTCGGGTAAATTAATTAATTGTAATATATTGGTATAAAGGCTGCAAATCACAGAATAACAGCGCTGCGGTATTTTTTATTTGCCTCAATTCTACAGCTTATGCTGAGATGGGAGCCTTTTTGGCCTCGCACAGGTCCTTTTTATTTTTTTCAATACTTTACATATGTAGATAGATATTTTTTATTATACATAGCAAATACCCGGAACACCCGGAGCAAATCTTTGTAGCTCGTACAAACATTTGTCCCTAGGCGGGAATCGAACCCGCAACCTCCTGCGTCGCAGGCGGTCTGCAATTAGTTCTGTCAACCTACTGCATCGAATTAAAAGTCGTACTTTACACGAGTAAAATCAAAGACTTAACAGACTAATAAGTAAAAACGCAACACGGTTTAAAAAAGTAGCTTTGTTTGAAGTAAACCGCTTTATCTGCATTGTTAACTGTGTCTACATTAAAAAAAAAACAAATCAGTCAATTTATAGATAAGCGATGGTTTGACAACTTGTCTAACACCACTATCAGCTTTTAACTATGTTTGCGTGTTATAATTTATAATCAAACATGATTGTGTTTCAGCTTAGTCATTGTTAAAATGTTTTTGCGTCGTTTCCGCGACAATTTTTTACATACCTACATACATATTATACTCATACCTTCTTCCCTTGAGGGTAGGCAAAAAATACAGTACGACATCTGCATCGACCATACATGCTCCTTTTGTTTCTTTTACGTTCTCTCTGGTCGTACACACAATCCTGACCTTTTTGAAGAACATCACTAATGAGGTCAGTAAATGTCCCTTTAGGGCGTCCCCTCCCTGTATTTTCAATTACATCTGCCTTATAAATACCTTAGTCGCCTCTCAATTTCACCAAACATCAGTACTCTTTTCAATTTTTCGAAGTAATAGAATACTTGTTTGTTTTTTAAGTAAAAACCTCTTTAACCGCATTGAGTGATTTTTGGCAGGGGTAAAAGTTATGGGTTCGCGTCACCGACATGCCAATGTGACGTTTTGCGCCAGACTGACAGCTATTCCATTGTCGGAAGTCCCCATTACAGCCTCAATAATATAATATATACCACCAGCCTGTTACTGTCCCACTGCAGGGCAAAGGCTTCTTCTCATACAGATAAGGCACAAGCAATAATCACAACGCTTGCTCAAGACGGTTTGGCGATTTCAGACTTATATTAATTATAATTCCAGGTTTCCTCACGATGTTTTCCTTCAACGATGTCAGTGATGTCCAAGATAGACTTAGAAAGTACATATGAATTGAAAAAGTCACATTGGTACTTGCCCAGGCTTGAACCCATTACCTCGTGCACAAGAGGCGAGGCCTAAACCACTGGGCCATCATGTCGTCCATGACAGACTACTTTTATTTTATTTTGTTGGTCCCAGTCGCCATTTCTTGAATGTTCGTTAAGGAGGGTTTATTCTAAATCTAACCTCTATTACCTATGGAACATCATGTTGAAGGTTCTATATAATGACGAGCGCGAGGTTGTCATATCAAATGTCAGTACCAGTGTGTGACCTCTGTTAATAAACTAACCAAGCAACTAGTCAAGTCCCCCGCAGCTCACCGGACGCGACCAACTTGCCCCACAATTAGAAACCGCTTAACTGTCCCAACAACAATTATCCCAATCTTGGCAGTTTCTTACAAGTTGTCCTACGCCGCCGGTAGATGGCGCCACGATCAATAGAACCTGTTGCGAAGGGTGTGGGAATGATCCACTGACCTCAAACAAGACCTCCCCAATGCAAAAACAACTTTAAGCAACATTTGTTAAAGAACAAATTCCATTGGGTTTTACTCTAAGAATATGTCAAACAAATGACATGTAATTTTCTGCTGTATTCCGATGAGAATAGAGTTGGTTTTCTATTGGAGGATTGTTATCTTAATGTGAATAAATAGGAGACGTCTGGAAAGAAAATTGTTCTGATATGGCGGCCAGGACATTTGGAGTCCCGTGGGGCTGGAACCTCCGTCTTGTTTGTTAGAGCTTTTGTGTCTCAATTAGGAGTTAATAAAATTCAGAGTGGCTCTATGTTTCCTACTTTATTTTTATAATTTGAACGTTACACTGTAACTGTAACAAAGTGGAAAATTCTTGAAGGAAATAACCATATATTGAAGGTATTTATTTAGTAAGGCATGATTTTTGGACCTCAAAATGACACTGTTGTGAACTTTAAAGCCACACTATTGCTTCTATTGATATGATAAATAGATCTATACAGAGTCATTAAAATTGTGAAAATGGATAAATATCTCCAAATGAATGTCTCCAAGAAAAATGCTCAAAATGATTCCTACGGAACCTCAACTTCACATCGCGTCTCGGTGGATTTTGAGCTGGTTCACTTATTTTGTTTTTATTCTGTGTTCGCAAGTTCGCACACAAGTGGCGTTCGCAGCTTTGTCACTGGCCAGTGTTTATTTTAAAAGAGTATTCGTTTATTGAAATACTATCTGTGCCTGCGTCTTTGTCCATGTGGAATTTAATAAAACTTCATGGGCTTACTAAAATAAAAGTAGACTTAGCCTTACTCCGACCTAGCACCTACTCCTAACTCATACGCTATCTGCTAGTAAAGTCCCGTCAAAATCGGTCCAGTCGTTTCGGAGATTACTTCAAACAGACGGACAAAAAAGAAGTTTTTTGTATAACTACTCTATATTGATCATTTGAAATTACAAACAGACACTTCATTTTTATATTTGTATGGATGTAGATATTTAGTAGTGCTCAGTGGGATATAGTGACAAAAATTGAAAAGTAGGAAGAGTCGGTATGGATGGCCTGGTTACATTGAGAGGACGAATGATAAGTATTTATTAGGCAGATGTAAGTGGAAACATCGAGAGGGGGGTTAGTAGTGTTGTTCAGAAAGATCTTGTCTCGGCGTGAGTGCATGATCAGACTGATGTATGACCATAAAGGAAGCGAATCGAGTGTACAAGGATCATATCTATTAGATCCAGGCCGTCCCTTTGCTGTCCTGTCCCAGCAACGTCCTAAGCCTAGGCTCGTACCCTTCAGGGGGTACCCTTAGCGATTGGTCGCTTAGCTTTTAAGTTTTTTACGCACTGGCTGGAGGCCTTAATTTCTAATCTATGGGAAAATTCGGTTAAGTAGTAGGCATCCCTGAAGGATAAACTGCAAGATGCGCATTAAAAAAAAAACAAAGTGTGCAAGGATCGCTGCAGGTGGCCTTCTGTTGTGTCTACCTACCCCCATAGGAAAAGGCCGTGAGTTTATGTAGGTATGTTTAGGTAGTGTTTAGTGACGTCAACATTTATTCGAAATTCGAATGAATTTGTAATCTGTGACGTTCGATGTTTTTCTAGAAGGCCAATTTAACATTAGGTCATTTAGTTTCAGACAGAATTTTTACTTAAGTGTTATAAGATAATAATTCCATTGTTGTTTTTGTTTTGTTTTCTTGGAAAAACTGAAGTTTGAATTCAAGGTTACAAAGTTAAGAGAGAAGTGTAAGGTCGAAGGGTCAATCTTCTGAGAAACGTCTGCTGGTTTTCCAAGAAAAACTACAAGCGGATATTTTTATTTTCTCAGCATTTCCTTGAGCAATACGATAGTATTGACGGTTCCTAATTGGTGGAGATACTACGCCATCAAAAGGATACGATTTAACTTACGATACGAGGAACTTATTTGTATCTAGTTGTAAACTACACTCGCGAGCA
The DNA here is from genome assembly GCA_905147745.2 of Phlogophora meticulosa. Taxonomy (NCBI): domain Eukaryota; kingdom Metazoa; phylum Arthropoda; class Insecta; order Lepidoptera; family Noctuidae; genus Phlogophora; species Phlogophora meticulosa. The sequence continues at coordinate 1,653,635 of LR990523.1, forward strand.
ATATAATGGAATTACTTCATCGCGCGTTGCTGAAAACATTTTTTTAAAATGATTATGTCATTTTATTTGAAAGATAATTTTGTATGGTTTTCTAATGATATAAAAAAACTCTAAAGTAGTTTAATTTAATATCTTAATTTAGGGAATTAGGTATTGCAATAAGTTGAAGTTGTTGACGTCTCAATTAATAGGAAGTAAGATAAAAAGATACAATTTTTATTTAAATTTTAAATAAAAAATGTATTGTATGTATGTTTTTATCTGTGGGGTTTTTGGCTAATTCGTTTGCTCGCGAGTGTAGTTGTAGATGTGAAAGCGTGTGTAGTCGTGGTAATATGATTTCATTATTAAGTTACAAATTGATTCAGCATAGTATTATTACGTGGATGACTGTCACACCGAAGCGTAATTGGATGTGGAGTCAGTCGTTTTGGTCTGGGATCATAGAAAAATAGGTGTGTTAATACAATATAACTAGGTACTAAGTATAGGAACGGAATATCAAATTAGAGGATCGAGACAAAGACCTGGGTATTAACTACTACCATTTTAAGCTAGACGTTGTCCTGCCCGAACAGCGCCTCCTACCAATTCCAATTTAAATTGTAAATATAAATTATTTTGAGGACCCACTCAAAAACACATTAAAAAACATTAAAATCTGTTCAGTCTTTTACAGTTTTTGCGAGACTAACTAAGAGTAATTGATTATTATTATACCTATATACTCGTAGACTAGCAACCACCCACAACTTCGTTTGCGTATATATCTTAATAAACTAATATGTTTTTTAATAGCCTTTTTTGTGTGAAAGAGTAACAAAAATCCATCGATACACTATCACAATTTGAATGAATGAATTGACTGAAACATATAAATGAATTATTGGCTAGACGCATTGAAGTCATCAAAATTATTAACTTATTTCACGGCTTATTTTATCCGTTACTAGTTAAGTGTAACTGACCACAATATACTCATACTAGGGAGGATAACAAACACAATATTGACCCTCCAGTTACCTATTTTCTTGAACAACTTTTTTACACATTGATTTGCAACTTGTAGAATATTTAATCAGCATGGAATTACACATGTTTCAAACTGGCCGAGGTCGGTCTGTGGATGGGTTCTGTGACCATCCATTACATATCAAAACTCCCGAAAGCGCGTTGAGTCATTGGTTCCGGCTGTCATTGTAGTATACATCTTTGACAGTCCTAACGGATAGTCAGAAGCCCGAAAGTCTGACAACTACTACCAAAAGGTAGGAATCTGGTATATCTACTTATGTTTATATTGTATTGTATCCTTGACTCTGCGCTATTTTGTGTAATCAATATGTATTATAAAGGTCAGATAAGCAGTCACTCAATGCAATATACTAACATTCAGCTGAATACGGTTAGACTGAAAGTAAACCCCAGCATACTTAGGAAACTACGAGGATAAAGAGAAAACTTTTTTTTTTGCAAAAATGAAGGTTAACGTAATAATTGACAGGAAAGTCATTGAAATTAGGAACGCTGAACATTGTGTTGTCTTATTGTCTAACGTTTTAGGAAATCTGAGCATTGTTAGTTTTTGAATTAAAAGACCTGAATTGTGACTAATTGAGCTTCACACCTTGTTTTGTAGGTTGAGCTTAAATTGACCAACTATTTGTTTTATTTAGCTGAATGTTAAAACTCGTCATGACTAGCGATTTTTTAAGAACAAAACGCCCATAAAAACGAAGCGACCATAGATATATAGATAGGCACATAGATTTATTTATTTGTGGAAACATAACTTAGCATGCAGGTTGTCAGTGATGAAAATTTTTTCAGTCATATTTGGCGTTTACGGCGTATAATTAAAGCAATATGCTAAAAGCTCAGTGACTATTTTGTAATAAAAAAGAATCTTCACCCATAAACGATACTGAAGTATTCAAACAAAGAATTCCTTTTTTAACGAACTGCCATATAGATACATAGAATTGTAATCATTTATAACATTCTAATCGCATAATGTTAACTATATTATACAGCTATTTGGTCTCTACCTTATTTAGATTCTATTAGTAATTATGTCATCGGCTAAGATGTAATATTTGTTTTCCACTTCGTCATTTTAGTTAATTTTTTACTTCTATTCGGATTAAGGTTGTTATTATTTTTTTGCCTATTCTTTACAATTTACCTTACTTTTCCCCGGTTTTAACCAATTTCAAAAATGGCGGAAGTTTGTATTTATTAACTTAAATTAAGTAAGTAGTTTTTGTCCACTTTGTCTAAGTTGCTCTTGACATAGTGTGAAGTGATTTATGAATTAGTGTAGGGTACTATAGCTAAAAAGTTTCTGGGGTTCTTTATGGCGTGTAACTTGTAGTCGCGATTTTTTTTGTAGAAAGGTAAAATAAGTAAAATCCCTCTCTCACAAAAAATCTATGCTTGGACAGTCTACGTCTAGCAAAAATTCTAAAAAGAACATTACGCTTCGGTGTGACGACGTCTCTAATACCTAATACAACTTTGTCGCAAGCTAATCTAAAGTATTTTACATTTTGATTCATGTATATTTTCAAGTATCATTAGTATTCTATATACATGCAGTAAATCACACACAAAGTGTCGTGTCCGTATCGCTGACGTATCGTTAGCAAGGTCGTTAGATTTGCATATAATAGTCTTTTTTCACACCTTCGTGATTGATAGTCGTAATTTCAGGTATTGATAGTTGATAGTTACAAATTGCGTGATAAGGATTGAAGTTGAATAAAAGTGACTATCTACGGCAAAATATGTAGAATGAAGATACGTGTAGTATATCATGTATATGCTGCGTTGAGGCAGATAGAGACTCAGTTTTTTTTTGTGTAGTCAAGAAATTTTTATTTAATCTTTTCTCAATTTTGTGGCTACGGTGTGAGAGGAGGTCTCGGTAGGAATTTGTAATACGAAATGTTTATGACATTTGAAGTTTAGAACAAGTTATAACACAGAAAATTTAAAGTTTATGGTTGTAAGTTACCTACTAATATTTTTTGTAGGTATGGACATTTTGTAACGTTGCAAACATGAGTTACCAATGTTTAACCCTTGTGGTTTTCGAAGCAGTTAAGTTTTATTAGGAAGGGTATACGAAATACTTAGAAGGAACTTTAATGTTACATATAATCCTAATTGCTTTTCGAATAACTCCAAAAACTGGTAAAAAATCCTGGCATCGTTAAGATCCTTTTTTTCTCCAAATTGTTATGATTTGTGAAGATGTTCCATTTACTTCAGGATACATTAATAAGGGGCCATCAGTAAATTACGTCACACCCTGGGCCGTCTTTGTCACGTTTGTGTGATCCGCACTTTCCTGTTATGACGTCACATTTGGCAATTTTAAATTTAGAAGCTATTCAATCAAATCACTCTTTTTATACTGTAAGTATTTTTATTTTTGTCTTTTCCCAAAATAAAAAAGATCAATTTTTAGTTATTTTTCTTAGAGCTATTAAGATTATTAATACTTCAGATTTAAATATGTCGCAAGCTGAAGCACTAAGCTTATCACTCGTCCTTCACCTTGTCACACGATGTTACACTCCGTTGACGCTCCTTCTCTCTTAACGTGTGACGTAATATATGGATGGTCCCTAATTATAGCTAGATAAAAGGGAGGTTATATAAGTTCGCACGGATATTATTCCAATTGATTACCTACTTGATGCCATCTTAATCACAAATCCCCATAATCTTTATTAATGTCATCGAAAAATATTACAGATGTAAATACACACCCACGTTTTGCGTCCACGCAACTAATTGGTAAACAATTATGACTCTTGGAGTGTTAGAAATAGAGTGTTATGTGGAGTTTAGTAGTGCTAAGAATTGTGTTTGTATAAGGATACCTGTTGCGTAAAATGTGAAGGTCCAAAACGGCCGCTCTCCGTTTCAAAGTTATACAAAAGGGCGTTGGTTTATTAGTATTTTACGGGCCTGTATATCTGCTGGAACCCATTAGAAATACCTAACCTTCTAAGGTAAAGGTTCTGATGGTGACGCACGATATTGTTCCATAAAGGTTGGATAATTAAAGTTTATAGTTGTTTAACTAGAATTTGCAATGGAGATCTGTAACTGGAGGATTAAGTTTCAGACTTTGATAGTGAGAATTTTAATTGAGTTACACTGGGAGATAAGACTCGAGCATGTCAGCTTAGTATATTTACAAGCGAGTACTTACATACCCACATATAACATAACGATCACGCCTGTATTACCCGAAGAGTTAGGCAGAGTGTACAGGAAACCACATTTCGCCATTTATGTTAGGTCTTATGTAATAGGGGGCAACCCTTATGCCCTAAACCTAGCACAAATCTGGAATCCGGGCTGCTACTAAAAATCTGCACACAGTAAAACTTTGCCCAACTTTGGACTTGGTGACCAAGATCATTAAACAATATTTAGGTAAAAATATTTACTGATAAAACATACAGATATGGATAAATGAATAAATCATAAATTAAAATAACACACCAATGAATATAACAAACAGGGTACTGTTTATAAAATATCAATAATTTTCAAACGCCCATAACATTAACAAAAATAAATAATTAGCCCGGTTATACCATTCTAAATGACCTATGACTAAACGCCCGTTTAATTTTAACATCGATTAACATGTGTTAATCTTCTATCTGTACATACATATTAAGGTGTGTCAGGCACTTCATTATTCAAATACTTTTAACCTTAGTTTATTAATAATTAAGTGTGGGCGATTGGTCGAAATAAGCGTACAAATGATTTAATTTGTTAAACAAGTGACATTTGGCGTGGAATACAAACACAGCTGCCTAATATGCTAATCTAGGATTTGTCATTTAGATCGTATTTATTAAGTATAATTTTGATTATCACCTAGGAGTGGCGTGATGTGTATCCTTGATTTGCTTCTAAAGTTCGACAACTGGTTAAAGAAATCTGTCCTTAGCTAACATAATTTGTTTTGACTGTGAGGATCTACTCAGCAAAGTGACTGGTCAATGAGGCTTGACTAGGCAATTAGCTTGTTCTAATATTTTTGACATGTTAGCTGAACTGCGGATTCGTTAACACCGGCTCACGGCTGTCAAAGATGTGAGGTAATCAAACGGAAACGAGAGTTTACCTTGGCTACTGTGTCACTCATCCAGTTTTGTGGGGCATTGTCTAAGACTCGAGCTTTCACCATCCATACTAATATTATAAATGGGAAAGTGAGTGTCTGTTTGTTCATCTTTCACGGCAAAACTACTGAACGGATTTCGATAAAATTTGGTAGAGAGATAGATACCATCCCGAGGTAAGACATAGGCTACTTTTTATCAGCAAACCACGCGGGCAAAGCCGCGGGTGGAAGCTAGTTTTATATATACGAATATGAATTTTGTCTGTCAGTTTGACTTAATGTGACCCACCCAAATATTCTTTCTTTGGTATTGTTCTTTATAATTACTGACAAATGCTTACTCTGACTGAACAGGTCCACTCATATCTATGTGGTTCTTTACTAGAACTGCACGGTCCTCATATAATCTGGCCAAGATAATGTATAGACTTTGAATGAGGCTGTGATCTCGGAGTTTACTTCGGTGCTTCTTCTCAGAGTGCTCGGTTAGGGGACGACGTAATTAAAAAAAAAGAATTTTTGACGTGTTTTTTAAAACCTATTTACAGAAATAAATATAATGTCATAATTTTATCATAGAGAGACTTAACATAACAAAGAAATACCGAGGGCCAGTTAACAAAAAAATACAAAATTTCAGTTTTCTATTTAAAGGGCCTGTGGCTCTTTTAAAAGGGTGTGTGAAGGTACGCTTGCCGAGGTCAGACCATGCAAACATATCCTCCGTGCCTCGGAAAGTTAAGCCGTTGGTCCCGGCTGTCATTTGTATTGATCTTTGACAGTTGTTACAAATAGTCAGAATCTCGAAAGTCAGACAGCCAGTTTTAACACGGGGTATCGTGTAACTGTCTTGTGAAGCTTAGATAGGCAGTCACTCCATTTAAAAGCACTGGTGTTCAGATGCATCGCGTTAGATTGGAAGCCGACCCCAGCATAGTTGGGAAAGGCTAGGTAATTTATTTGTATTTCCCGTCTAGCCAATATCTGTTACTTATTTAGCTGGAGAAATGATGAAATTAGCGATAAATAATAACCGGCTCAGATGCTCCCAATCTCTTGTATTCTACGCATGCGCGACTTGGTTTTCATAAAGTTAACTAATTAACGTAAACCACCGAATCTTTGCATTGACTTTTAAGTGGATTCAAGTATTCATTGAACAGTTTCAAGTTATTGGAGCAGAAATTGTAAGGGAGGGTAAGATGTCCGAAGGATGCCTAAAATAGACGGCTGTTTTTGTTTCACTAAGTAGGTTTGTATTAAGGAACTTTCTGTTCGGAACCAGGAACTGTCAGTTACATCGATAAATGTTCAAGTTTATGTTGTGTCAAAACGTGGGTGTAATACATTCTGCTGATTTCTAAAATAATAATAATAATACCAGCCTGTTACTTTCCCACTGTAGGGCAAAGGCCTCTTCTCATATTGAGAAGGCACGAGCATTAATCACCACGCTTGGGCAAGTACCAATGTGAGTTTTTCAATTGATATGTACTTTCTAAGTTTATCTTGGACATCACTGACATCGGTGATGGAAACATCGTGAGGAAACCTGGACTTATATAATTAATATAAGTCTGAAATCGGCCACCCGTCTTGAGCAAGCGTGGTGATTAATGCTCATGCCTTCTCTGTATGAGAAGAGGCCTTTGCCCTGCAGTGGGACAGTAATAGGCTGGTAGATTTTTTATTAAAAAATCTCTCAATCTTTAAACACAAGGTTATCATCTAGGATTTCCTAAAAACGTAGATTACCTAGAACAACAAAAAACCCCAACCTTGTCGAGCCTATTAACTGCGTACCTTGTTAGCCACAATCGCCTTTTGATTACTCAAACGGTAATGACATAATATGATAGAAAATAACAATTGTATTTGGCTGGAAATACTTGGTAACTGAGTACAGACTAAATAACAGGTACGAGTATACAGTATACCTGTTATTTAGACTTATCATGAAGACCGCACTATATTTAAATGCTATTGAAGGGACTATCGATGTTCTAGGAAGGCGTGGCCGATATTTATTATTAACTGTTATTTTTAGGATTTTCCTCCACGTGTTGGTTGAGAAAGGAAGCTAGTGTTCACCATCTTATTCTGAGTTATAGTAATGTTGGGGTTGCTACTGAATACTTAATTCCAGAAAACCCAGTAATAATAAGTTATACTTTTTCCGTAATTAGGTTTTTACAAGGATGTAAATATTTGGTGTGACCTGGGAATCAAAGCCAGGATTATGCTCAGCAGTGGAGGTATACCTATAGTACATATAAGTGCCCCTCTGCCTATCGGGAATACATGCGTAGTATTGTGTTATGTCGAAATGCTACACTGACAATATTCCTCTCTATAAAAATAAAATAAATCTATCTCTTATTCTAACATTTGCTGAAATATCTTCCACTTCAGCGGAATCCACTTCAAATCTAAAAGCAACTGTAGAAGTGTCACGGATATCTAAATCCTATATTTGAAATATTTCAGTCTCCCTCGACCCGCTGAAGTGAAAGCACGAAATGAAATATCATATAGTTCTCTGCGAAGATATTGAAAGAGTCTGCCGAGCAAAGTACGTGGTTGGATATTTACGTGACTCTTCGAAAGCTGTCAATTGTCCGGCGCAAGACAGTTTAGCATGCAGTTTTAGGGTTTCGTACCAAAATGGTAAAAAATGAACCGTTATGGTGAGATTTCGTCTGTCTGACTGACACAGCAGCTTTTTTCCCAAACCACACTACCATGCATATATATATATATGCATGTAAGTGTTACTTATTTATTTGGTTCATTATACGTGAAATAATTGAAGAAAAATTATTGCTTTCATTGCAACAGGGGCTGAAATGGAGGGGTTGAAGGAAAACTTAGACGAGGGAGGTTAATTTTGTTGGAGAAGTTTCGACTAAAAATAAAAATATCCATAAAATACCATACCTTATTCTCAAAGTGTACGAAGATAGATTAAGAAATCTAAAAAATAAATTTAGTTCAAGAAGGTTTAAGCAAATATAAATTACATAATTATGCACCTATCAACAATAGCCCTTCATTTTTTTTTGTGGTCACAAATGGTTTTTTTTTTCCAACAAAGGTATGAAACCCTCGGTGGACGAGTCTGACTCGCTCATTGCCTGTAATAATCAACGGAAAGCTGGCCTTTTAAAGATTAGGGAGTATTTATAGCCAAATAATAAATAACCTATCCAAAACATTTCTGGTACGGTATTATACTTTTTAAGACGAAGCTGAATAGTGTAATAATATATCCCTTCAGTGAATCTCTAAGCATCGTAATATTGTCATCTTTATCACCAAGCAAACATTTAACGATACCTAAATCAATATCATTCAAGAATCATAATTTGTTCACATAATTCGCAAGATTTATTACAAATTATCACAACTTGTGTCAAGTTGTGCATATTGCTAATTATTCAAAGGCTAGTGACAAGTATAATTTACATGTATTCATAAATCTAGACGTAGAAAATAATTGCGAGGACTTGGACCGGCTAGTTTTGTAAGATAACTTGCAATCAGTTTGTTTAAGTACTAATAGCCGTATGGAAATTGCAAAACTTGTTAAGACACATTGCCTATGTTTTAATATAATACGTGCATAATTTTCTGCAATGGAATTTGCTGTTACTAGTAATATGACATGTTAATAAACATGACATCACGTCGGTAATCCTAGAAGGGTTAGGCAGAGGTGTAACTATAGTACACCCACATTTCGCCTGTTATATTCAAAGGCGATAAGGAGCGAGCCTATTGCCATCAATCGGGCAGGATATCTAGGCTTCGGGCTGCTAGTGATAAACTCCAGATGAGAACATGTAATAACACTTTGCTCGACCTGGGATATAACCCAGGACCTCACGCTCAGCAGTCGCGCTTGGGACCACTTGACCAACGACACACCCACGTATGCGGAAACTTTCATGTTTTATTGATATTGAAGGTACTAACTAGATATTCTAGGAAGGAGTGGAAGGAGTTGATATAAATATGGAAAAAATCAGTATCGCTTATTGTTATTCTGAAATATAAGCTACAATGTTGTTAAGTTTAATCAAAATCCGTGCAGTATATTTGGGCGAAACAGTAACAACTATTCCTCACAAACTGTCACATTTCCAATAAAATGGGGGGTTTACACGGGTCGATTTTCACCGTACGGCTAATCGCTAAACAAATCGCCTTACAAAGCCGCATCGCCACCCCATTTACACAGTTGATTTTAGTTGACGCAAATTGCAAGCGACAGACCATTTACACGGTTGATTTTAGTCACCAGCCGCTTATGACCGGTTGCTGCGCGGCTAAAAGTCGGATGCTATGCATAATATTGTTTCTCCTTCTCTATCAAGCCCATCCAAAGGTTGTCTGTAAGATCGCTTTTAGCAATAAGGCTGCCCATTGTAATACCCTATGTAGCTCTTAAAGTTTTGTAAGTTTTCATGGTGTATAATATAGAGTATTCTAGTCTAGTCGCTTTTTTTTTAAACATTGCCCCGCACTAGGAATTTCTAATGTATCGTAGGTGACTAACATTTAAACTCACGTACGCAAGCAGCCAGACCCGGATCGATAACCAGTAAGCCATACCAATATTTGTTGGCCATCGTGTCGCGGGTTCGATTCAACAATCAAGTTTGAATCAAACCTGCAATACGTAGCGCAGCAGCCAATCGCTCAGCCACTGCGCAATCCGTGATGTCAAATTGACATATAGTTAACTGTGCGGCTTTTGTCACCCGTGTAAACGCCGCATTAGTAAAATTATTTGTATAGCAGTGAACTCCATTAGTCCTAAAACGTACACAAATATGTAACGGACCGTCAAAACATATTAAACACATGCGTGCACGCATGCCAAAATATTGTAATACTAACCTTTGAAGTTGCGTTACAGTACTTAACACACATACTTACCTAGTATAATTATGTGTATGTACATATGTATGATTTGTGGCACAAATTTTACTATGTTGCTGATATTTGTAATATCGTTAAACTCAAACACGACTAAACTTGGTACACTATAAAGTGGGCCTTTAATTCCTTTTCAACATTGCATTAAATCACGCTTGCATTCCTCAAAGGGATGGACAGCAGTCTACCTACAATACTCCAGTCCAATATAATAAGGGGCGAGCCTATTGCCATGAACCGGGGACTTATCCAAACTCCAGGCTTCTACAAAGAAAACCCGGATGGACAAAACGTGATAGCACTTTGCTCGACCCGGGTATCGAGCCTAAGACCACATGCTCAGCAACCACTCGTCTTCTAATATTTATTATACTTACAGAAAAGGAACCGACAATTTCAGACTATAAGGTCCAGATTTTTAACAATATTTTCACTTACCATAAGTCTTGAGGTGACTCATACTATGCCATTAATATAGAGTATATTCATACATCTTTTCTTTGGTTCAAATTCAAACGAAGCTTATTACGAACCCGTTTTGCTTGACATTAGTTAAATTACATATATTACTGGGAAGCGACACTCCTTGACAGAATTTCCCGCTGTTTGCAAAACACGAGTCTTCAATTTAAAGTAAATAGGTTACTCCTCCGTCAAATATAAAGCTTACGTAGAACAATATTTCCCCAGTTCCCAGTACTTTATTCCATAAATAAAGGTTATGTCAGTTCAGTTACCACACGCGCGTTATAAATACTATTTATTCTCGAACATGTCATGTGCCTGTTTCTGCATTTTACGCTTCATCTGTTACGATCTTACGCACGCTGCATTCCACCCACGCACTTTACTTGCTAGCACAGACACTCCTACTACCTTGTACTTGAGTTGAAATTCCCTCAACTTGAATGCAACAGTAAGATTGTACGACAGAAGATCAAGTACCCAACACCTTTGGGCTCACCTGTTCATGTAGTCTCTATTTGCGTGTAGGTCATGTTATGTTGGACGTATATGACTCATAATGCATTGTTATGGTAGGACGCATGCAACGAAGTCTTACATAATGAGGGCTCAATGAAGGGGGGTGTAGGGGGGACTTCTAACAAGTTTACCGAAGACCTTGGCCGGGTCACGTGGTCGTAGATGACACGCGGGTTTTTTTATGTCCACCGTTATTATTACGATGTACTTGACAATAGATTTTAGTGTTTAGAAGCGATGTTTGTTAAATGACAGGTTGTTAGTATTGCGCTTGCGCAGTTTAGAGTTAGTGACACAAAATGGTGGCTGCGTTTAGTTGACATTGGCCTCGATTTGTTGGGTGCCGACTGCCGATGTCGGCTGAGTTGAAGATGCAATGTATTTTTTGCAAGTTAAACTAGGAATTAGAAGAAGAAAATAAGTTTCTTTGCATAATTAAGTAAAACTTCCCAACAGATTTTCCAACTCCTCTGCTGTTCTTTTCTCCAAGACAGTTGATCCGTTTCTCTGGGACTCATCGAGCTGCATTGACTCCAAGCTTTTCTGGTGGTTGCCACTGTTGATTCTGATTTTCAGGAGTTGCAGTAGCGGGCTTGTTCGAAAAAGCCATTGAGGCTTCACTTAACTTGTAGTATACTTTATACCCCGAAGAATTTACTAGTTTCTGGTGCTACAAATGATTCGATACCAACCAATCATCACCCTCCTAGCCTTTTCCAAACGAGAACTGTTTGAGTTTGCCATCGTGGTGAAAGGATTTCTCAGCTAGACCAACTGCTAGATCCAGGGTGCACCAGGCTATGGAAACTGCGGTGTAATCTCGGTTCACTCTGCTTGGGGAGGTTACTTAGAAATTGTCGTGTGACGGAACATTGAGCTCCCTAAAATAGGGTTGAGCTATACGATGACAGATGCATGCATGTCATCAGGTCAGCTCAAAGCTCCAATGGAGTACAATACCAATTTTAAAATTTTTGTTTATCTGTTTGGGGTAATCTCTGAAAGGGCTGGACTGATTTTGACGGGATTTCACTGGCAGATAGCTGATGTGATAAGGAGTAAGCTTACTTCTATTTTAGAAAAAGAATTATGGTTCTGCGCAATAAATGAAAACCCAGGATTAGTTAAAGTCGCGGGCAAAGCTAGTCGATATTATAAGTATTTAGTTACTTTCAAAGTAAGATGTAGAAATATCCCTAAACACACGTTACCTCTTGCGCCTAGCCAGTTCACCTTCGTGCTGGGTGCATCTTAAAGTGCATTCATAACTGACAGCCGATGTTCGCGTCAAGGCTGACATCTGAGGAATGCGGAGAGATCGTTAAGTGGCGCAACACTGTTTTGCAAATCCTCCTTTTGCTGAACCTAGGTGTAATATTATCTTCGATGGTTTTTTTGACGTGGAAACGTGAGCGAAGGAAAGGAATATGTAAGGATCGTAGCGGGTGGCGTTCTGCCTACCCATATGGGGAAAAGCCGTGAGTTTATGTATGTATGTACGAGTAGGTAACATAACATGGGGTGGAAATATAGGGTAAACATAGGTGGGTAATTCAGAGGAGGAGGAGATCGTGGCTTAATAAAAACAGCTTATTAAACGGGCTGATCGAAGGTTAAGCTAAGCTTGCCGAGGTCAGTCTGTGGATGGGTGACCGTTCGTAACATATCGAGAATCCTCCGTGCCTCGGACGACGCTAAACTGTTGGTCCCGGCTGTCATTTGTAGGTCTTTGACAGTCGTTACGGGTATTCAGAAGCCCGAAAGTCTGACACCAGTCTTCCCAGGGGTATCGTGTTGCCCAGTAACTGGGTTATGGAGGTCAGACAGGCAGCAACAGCATGTAAAATACTGGTATTCAGCTGCATCCGGTTAGACTGGAAGCCTCAATATAGAAGGGTAAAGGGTAGGCAGATGATGAGGTGGGAAATTCAGAGGAACGAACTGAAAACGATAAGGTGACACATTGATAACAGCCCTAGGCCTTTTCCAAACTACACCAATGTAAGTTGAACCAAGTGCTGTTTGTATGACACATGGAACATTAAGTATAGGTATGCTATGACCCAGTCAGCCAGCCGGATGCATCGCAAGACATAACACGCAACATATCGTTACACAAAAGCCTTTAATGAGACTACCATCTATCTTAATCTAACGTGTTTACTTACCACTATAATGGTCGCATGTCACATACAGCATGACTTTTATAAATTGGCAACCTTTGAAGGGGTGAAATTAGTCATTCGCCAATAGGGTTTAAGTTTAAGTTGGATTACTCAAATTTTTGTCACGTCAACCAAATATGACGACGAAATTGTGCGTTGAAATTACGCGTGGCTTGCGACGTCACTTTAAACGTAAAAGTGACGTCACAAGCCCCTTCTCCTGAATTTTGATGTGCTATATCATTGTCATTTTTTATTGATTTCAAAAAAGAATACGTGTCCAAATTTTTTTGGTAATCTTACTGACGGACTAAATACACTTCATATATTTACCTAGGACACATCCCTATTGGCAGTTATGGTAAAGCCTAAGGTAATAAGAGGCGAGGCATTGCCGTCAACTGGGCACAAATTCAGAGTACGGACTGCTGCTGAACGTATGGAAAAATCCAACAGCTCTTTGCCCGACTCAGATGTCGAACCCAGGACCGCATGCTCAGTAGTAGCGCTTGCCACCACTATAACAGGAGGCCGAATATGACCTGATATTTGAATATAAATGTTATAAACGGAAGTGTATTCTTTTATACACATATTAAATAAAATAAAACAATGTATAAAAAAACCTTACAGTAAATTATTTAATTTTTTTTCTTAGTAACACAGTAAAAGTTGAACGATCTGACAAATACTTTCACCAAAAAAAATGGCCAACAAATTAAAACTCACCCTGTGTATAACACCACTCTTTCATCACAGCCGTCTTTTATAAATTGCGAATAATCATTATGTACTAGTCATCTATCATGCTAGTACCTAATGCCTTTGTGATAGGCTAACCAGATGTTTGATGCATTGTCTTTGTAAACGACTGATCATTTACACACTAGCGATTTACCCCCGTCTACGTCTGCGTAGATTTCAGGTTTTCTTACCAAACTTAAACACTACATACTCTTCAACCCTATAGATGCTCATTTACTGAAAAAAAGGTAAAATGTTTATTTATTTATTTTTACTTTAAGCACACAAATGTACCTACAGAGGCGGATTGAATGGCATAAGAATTTTCTACCAGTCAACCTTTGGATGATGCAGAGACAAACGGTGGTAGGTGCAATTTCTAAAATAAAGGTGCAAATTCTAAAATATTTATTTAATTTATAAATAATAAGGAATAATACATTTAATGAAAGAAATATAGAAAAAACATTAATTCATCACAGGCCCAGGCACACAACGACACAATGCTTAACATAGAAAAAATAAAAAGGAACAAAATAGAAGAAAATAATGAAACAGAAGTTATAAAACAGACAAAAACATATTATTAAGTATGGCTGCGCTAAAAGGGTCCAGTTCAGCAAAAATGCCTGACAACTAAGCATTGTAAACTATAAATTCTCACAAAATGTATAATAATATACGTATGTCGTTCCTCACTGTTCAAGCAGTCTTCTACAGATTTTATTCAAATTGGTTCAGTAGTTTAGCCGTAATAACGTTACAGACATACAGATATAGTTTTATATTTTTGCTTGTATATGTAGGTAATATGGATTGCGAATCAGTGCGTTCATTTCTCAAAGAGGTGTCATAACACTTGTAACCAGTCGTTGTGGACATATAAATGGCGTCGCTTGTCACTAGTAAGTAATTTATGAGTTTAGTCAATGTGGTTTTTTGCCTCGTTGTTAGTGGTCGCTGAGTATGAGGTCCTGTTTTCGATTCCCAATCCCTTGAGTCTGGACCTATTCCCGCTTGATGACAATAGGCTCGCCCTTTATTACATGGGACGTAAACATAATTGGTGAAATGTGGCTGAACTGTAGGTACGTACAGTGTACACCTCTACCTAAGCCTTCAAAGAATACAAGCGTGTTGTTTTGTTACGCGTTTTTTAACCTGACCTGTATCTAAACTATTTGGTGCGGACATGATAGATGTGTAACTAGTAACTATAAATATATTGCTAGAGGATTTTCCAGATATTGTAATTTGATTTTATGCATGTTTTAGGAAGCGATGCCAGTAAAACAATTTGATGGCTTTGACCTAACGCTGTCAGAAAGTTATAATTGTGTTCATTACATAGTAGATACCTATAAAACAAAGTCCTCCGCCGCGTCTGTACGCGATAAACTCAAAAACTACTGAACGGATTTTCATGCAGATTTCACCAATAGAAAGAGTGAGAAACGAGATAGGTTTCTGTATATAATTTGTCACGGGCGAAGACAAGACGGATTGCTAGTCTTGGATAAATCTATACTATATCTATATAAATAAATAAAAAATAAAAAAAACCGCAAATAGCAGAATGGCTATTAAAACATCGTAAAAAATCAGAGGCGGTACGAAGTTCGGCGGGTTAGATAGTTTGTAATAACCAGACATAGTATATATAACTGACAATCGGACGACCGATGTGGCGCGGCGGGAGAAGGTCCGCCTGCGACGCAAGAGGTTGCGGGTTCGATTCCCGCCTTGGGACAAATGTTTGTACGATCCACAAATATTTGTTCCGGGTGTTCTGGGTATTTTCTATATATATAATAAAAAAATATCTATCTATGTAATGTACTGTATTAAGTATATCAGTCATCTAGTACCCATAACACAAGCTCTGCTTAGCTTGGGGCTAGATGATGCTGTGTGGATTGTCCAGCAATATTTATATTTTATTTATATTAATCGGAGGCTAAAATATGCGCCGCAGTCGGGTGAAAAGAATATGGTTTGGTTATGTTGAGCGGAAGAATGAAAGGCAAATAACAAAAGGCAGATGTAGAGGAGACACCCCTAGAAAAACATACCTTGCTGGTGATTTTATTCAAAAAGTTCAGGTTCGTAGAACTCGTTACGCGTCTATGTTTGACCAAAGGTCAAAGATCACAACCCAATTACTGGGCGACACGATACCCCTTGGTAAGACTAGTTGTCAGACTTTCTGGGCTCTGACTACCCGTAACACTGCCATAGATCTACAAATGACAGCCGGGCTTAACGTGCTTTTCACAGCACGGAGAAGTCTGGATATGTAATGAACGGTCACCCATCCACAGACTGACTTCGGCAAGCGTAGGTTAGCCTTCGATCGGCCCGTGCGGCTGTTTTTATATAGGCCTGCCTACCGCAATGGGCAAAAGGCGTGAGTTTATGTATGTGTGTAGAATAAAAGATTGTTCGAAAATTCAATTAAAGCAAGCCATAAAATCGGCGACTAATCAAAATGAGAGCAAACAAGTGCGAAATTGAACGAACATTTAAAACGCAATGATTCACAACAGTCTGATTTATAGTGTTTCTAGTTCCATACTGATTGGATCTTTTTTGTGCGACTTTTTCCAGTTTCACTACTAAATGTTAGTTATTGTGGGGCATCCGTCATTTGATGTCTCGATGCGATATTTCTTTGGAGCTATAAATATTCCTAGATAAATTTTAATTTGTTTATTTTTAAAACGTGCTATTCACGACGCGATTGGAATTAACAATGTGTATGTTTTGTGTAGAATTGTGGTTCTTTTTGGAGTTGTGTTACACGCTTTCCGTTTAAGTGTGGTTTTATGGATATTATGTAAAATCCGAATCTGTGTGGTTCGTCCTTCAACAGACCATTTCCGATACTAATGGGCATGGCCCTTACATGATCTGACCAATGATAATATCTGGAATTCAAAGAAACCTCTAAGTGGTTTCGGTGTATCTTCTCAAAGTAGTCATGACCGACCTTGTTAAAAAACACATAATACTTGTTGACGTGTTAAATACATATATTTTTTCATCACTTATCATTTATTTGTTATAGGAAACAACTTGTCTAGTTTTATAAATTAAAAAAAGATAAAAGATAATTTATTTGTCAAACATACGTTTACATAAAATGATGTTCTGTGAGAGACAGTATGCAAGGGTGTCTACTGTTCCATGTTAGTAAGTAGAGAATAGTTGTTTTTGATTGTATTGTCTGCATTGTATAGTTTTTGTTTTGTTTCTATGTTAATTAATGTAATTGGTGCTATGCCGTGTTAATTAGCTATAAATAAATAAATAAACTGACTAATCAGAAATGCAAGGTGTTACATTATTAATATTTTGTGAGCGTCCATGTTTTGCCAATAATGGCGTACAAATTGTGCAGGTATTAAAATTTCATTTAATTGCATTTACTTAGTCATTTTAAATTACATTACAAAATACACAAGAAATAAATAATAATTGATGTCAAGATATATTATAGTATCAGTATATTATATTCAAAAATAAATTAAATTATGTCCAGTATATTCATTATTATGCGGTCAAATAGTATAATGCCATTCATCGTGGCAATGCTGCCAGCCTTCTGGGCACTTTTCCCGTTGACAACGATGCGGATGAATTTTTTGATGCACTATGATTATTTATTTTATTTCTTCATATATTAATAATTGTATAATTTTAATGAAATAAAAAACTATTTTAATTTTCTTTTATTGTTTGGCGTGTCAAATCATTTTTTTTTAAACCAATTTACAGAAACAAATATCATTTACTTACCTACAATTAAGCTTGTATTCTTAGAACCCAAAACTATTTGCCACGTGACATTCAGAGAAACAAGACGCGTGCTCGATATCTACCCTTATGCAATAAGGGGTGGTATCGGGTGAAAGTTTTCAATTATCGAGTCGAACCGTCCATGCTCGATTAATTAAGAAACGCAAAGGTTCCAAGAAAACCTACCCAAGGAGGTTAGGTAAAGTTAACTAAGGAGGTTCACCCAGTAATGAAGTATTTTTCTTTAATTTACAAGGAAATTTCTGAACAGTAATTGGTTGGTAAATGTTTGTCTTTTGTTTTTTCTATATTGTATATCGAAGCATACAAGTACTTGGTGTAGGTATTATAGAAAATCGAAGTAAAAGTTCGAAGGGTATTTTTAGTGAAATAATGAATGGAAAACATGTATAGGGCTTCCTAATCCGCCATCTTTGAATTAGTTTGTACGAGTTTGAATTGAACATGTTTGAGACATTTTTCAATTAGTTTTTTTTTATTGAATAAATATTAATTATTACTATTTGGTACTACTCAGATCAAGTAAAGACCGGAGTAGTACCAAAGATGTACGCGCTGTTATGGGTATCAACAATTTTATACTCTGTGTACTGAATGTGTCATATGTTACAGTAAAAGCTGGAAATACGGTAAATGACGATGAATGATGATGGTACGATTTACCAATATTCGTGGTTTTACAGAAACAGATATGAAATTTATTATCACCATAAATCTTCACCATTTGGCGCAGTGTGGTGGAACTATGTGCTCCTACTGTTAAAAAAATACAACTAAACTTGTAAAAACTTGTCTAAAATTGACTTTAAAACCATTAAAGCATCCCATTGTTAGACGTTGACAATAAGGCCAAACTTGACTATTGAAATATTATCCAGTTAAGTCCCTACCTACCAAATGGGATTTTTAAAATATTCAAGTAAGCTGGCCGAATCTGCAAAAAATCACTTTGAAAACTTAATGGAAATGAGCGGCGAAGTATCAGTGTACACTGCCAGCTCACTTCATCGCTCATTTCACCCGAATGTTCACGGTGAGATTTTTTACTGAATAGCGCTGCCGGTCATAAAACACCTCATTCACGCGCAAGCGCAAAGCGTAACGCGTAAGTAGCGCGGTGCGGCGCCAGCGCAGCCCGTCCTTTGTGAGTGCCACGCGCCGCCGACCGCACATCGACGTATTAGGCTTTTAGACAGACTGCCCTTTACGAGACAGGTCTGGCAAGAAAAATAGCTTTTAAACGACTAGTATGGTAGGCCGCATGTCAGTGATAACAAAACTAGTACCTATACTTCGTTAGGCCAGCTCAAGGGCAAAGTGTAACCATCGAAGTGCGGTCGAGTGTACATACTTCATCATCTGCCACTAACCGAATGCAGCTGAATACCAGTATTTTATATGCAGCAAATTCCTATCTGCCCCCCACAACCCATTTACTGGGCAACATGATACTCCTTGTTAAGACTGGTTGTCAGACTTTCGGGCTACCCGTAACAACTGTCAAAAATTTACAAAAGACAGCCGGGAGCAACGTGCTTCTCGAAGCACGAGGAGTCTTGATATGTTATTAACGGTCACCCATCTACAGACTGAATTCTGCATCCGTAGCTTAACCTTCAATCGACCCGTGCGGCTGTTTTCCTAAGCCACGTGCCTAAGAACAATAATGTACGTACTTGGTATGGTTGTTTCCCAAGAAAATAGTTTTTCTCGTTTTTATCACAATTTGAAGTTAACTTGCAGCGAAGTGCTTTTAAATTGAAAAACCAATGGCCACCTTCATCCTCCTGCCCTTATCCCAATTTTATTTGGGGTCGGCGCAGCATGTTTTCTTCTTCCATACATCTCTATTTGCCGTCATCTCATGGGTCACCTCTTTTCTTGCCATATCCTCTTTCACACAATCCATCCATCTTTTCTTTGGTCTTCCTCTACTCATGTAACCCTGCACATTCATACTCAAAACTTTCCTCACAACATGGTCCTCATTCCTTCGCATCACATGCCCATACCATGACAACCGATTTCCACACAACTTCTCGGTCACAGGCGCAACTTTAAGACTTCCTCTTACATACTCATTTCTTATTCTATCCATTCGCGTAACACCACACATCCCCCTCAGCATTCTCATCTCAGCTGCATGTAACTGCCTTTCATTCATGCCTTTTGCGGCCCAACATTCTGATCCATACAAGACAGCAGGTCTGACCATTGTTTTGTAAATCTTCCCCTTAAGTTTAAGGGGAATATGGGGGTCACAGGTTGTTCCCGTTACCTGCCGCCATTTCATCCACCCTATGTTAATTCGGTGCTTGACAGCCCGATCTATTTCTCCGTCACTTTGCACGAGTGAACCGAGATACCGAAAGTCGGAACAGACCGGGAGAAGCACGCTGTTAAGCGACATTGCTTCAGGACTGGAGAGACCGCCGAAATCGCAGAACATATATTCAGTTTTGGTTCTGCTGATTTTCAAGCCCACACTCTCCAGCCTCTGTTGCCATTTCTCCAGTCTGCTCTTGATCTCAGGTCCATCTTCACCGACAAGAACAATGTCGTCGGCAAATAACATGCACCAGGGTGCCTCTTCCTGTATGTCCGACGTCAGAGCGTCCATTATCAACAAGAAGAGGTAAGGGCTTAATGCCGACCCTTGGTGCAGTCCTACAGCCACACTGAACTTGTCGGTGTTGCCAGCAGCCGATCGGACATACGTCCTAGACCGGCTGTACATTGCACGAATTAACTCCACATACTTCCCAGGCACACCTTTCTCTTTCACGGCCCACCACAACACCTCCCGGGGCACCCTATCATACGCTTTCTCCAGATCAATGAACACCATGTGCAAGTTTTTATGTGCACGTCTGTATTTCTCACACAGCTGGCGGAGTGCAAAGGTGGCGTCCATTGTTCCTCGACCTGGCATAAACCCAAATTGACTTGGGGTAATTTCACTCTCCTCTCGCAATCTTTTCTCTATCACCTTCTCCCATACTTTCATACTATGTGACAGGAGCTTTATCCCTCGATAGTTGTTGCAGTCCTGTACGTCCCCTTTATTTTTGAAGATGGGCACTAGTGAACTATTGCACCACTCTTGTGGGATCACTTCCTCATGCAACAACTTATTGAAGAATAAAGTCAGCCACATACATCCATCTTCTTTTAATACCTTCCATACTTCTGCTGGTATATCATCTGGGCCCATAGCTTTTCCATTTTTCATACTTCTAACTGCATTCCTAACTTCATCCATGCTAATTTCTCTCACCAAACCCATATTTACCTGTGTCTCTTGAAGCATACCATTCCATTCATTCTCCTCGTTCATTAACCTATCAAAGTAGACCTATCAAAGGCCACCTTATTACTATGAATTAATGCAAAAAACATACTAAGCTTTTTCTCGCAATAGTTTTCCGACGATAATTTAAACAACAAACCGTCTCAAAGAAACTTCTTAGAATAATACGCGGACTAATCAAATAATAGTCCTGTAAGGCCGCGGCTGCACTGCTCAAGCAACTGAGACGCGACGGCGATTTTGTGAAAACAAGCTAATGGAAAAATAAGTCGGTGTCTGCACTAACCCCAGCAAAAACACTAGGAAGTAGTGAAGGGTGGGCGTTTTGGGGGACTGTCTTATGTAATTTTTGATGATCAAAAAGTGCTGACTACCCTAATCGGAATAAATGAATTTTGATTTAGCACTGCAGAAGCGACAAGTGAAATTGATTTGTCCGTATACGGCCGACTTTAATAACGTATCTCAATACTAATCTAGAGGTCGATCTTTATTGTAACCAATCAATAGCCGAGTTTGTAATCTTGAAAGGGCTAATAAGAAGCAAAAATTGAGAAAAAGTCGCGATAGCGTCCTAGTCACCTTAGCAGTACAGTCGCAGCCTAAGAGAGCAGCGGCATGGCTGAAGCCTGAAGGTGCCAGTTTCAATCCGGCAACTCGGTTTATAAGTTAAAGAAGAAAGTGAATTAGTTCTGTCTATAGAAGCAATTTCCTGTTATTTGTGGCGTTTTTACTGCAAATATCTCTATTCCATTTGTTTTTATATTTCATTTTTAGTTCAATTTTTTTTCTTGGTAAAGTTGGTGGTGGTTGATGTATTGTTTATTAGGATTCTTGATTATTTTTCTTCTCTTTTTCAATACAAAATGATTGTGCATATTTGTCATGCTCAAGATAGGGTTGAACTGTTTTTCCAGCTATCATAGCTCGCACTCATGGATGCAAAATAAAATACGTTATTGATTGTTGATTTTGTGGCACATTTGAATTTGTTTAGACTCTAGATCTATCACAGTAAATCTATGACTTTTCAGGCTTTGCAATCGGGGAAGAACCGTTACGCTTATACCCCTCTGATTTCACAGTTCTTTAATTCCACGTAACCATTAACAATACCCATAGATAATCCACATTTCCTATTTCAAATCTGCATGAATCATTGCCAGCTACAAAAAATAAACTTATCAACTTGACAGAAAAACTCTAGATCGATTCTGTAAATACTGCACAGTCATTGTTTTGATTATGAATTCAGATTATGTTTTATTGGTTATTTTTTGTTTATCAAGGTCGGACAAGGACGTATGGTAATTGGGCATACTCTCAATGGGTCATAACATCCGCGTTTGTATGAAAGCCTGTTAGTTACGACAGTTTAAGTCCGCGTGTGACAAAAAATGGCTTGTCTTGCCTATCATTCGGTGACTAGTTTTGTCGCTTAAGCTTAGTTTAGATATAAATAAAACAAGATGGAGATTAAGGTCCAATTTCACCGAGTATACTAAACGCGATCGGCACAGCTAAACCACGTATAAGTACGTTAACATTCATATGGAATATTTATTGATTTATTTAAACGTCGTAGTCGTGTACAAGTGTGCATACCCCATTGGACTTTATGCTATAATGCATTATCTACCAGTCAACCGGGTTTAAATTGTGATCATTAATCATACCACCCTGTCTCACTCCTGGGCACAGGCGTCTTCTCATATAGAGAACGTACGATTATTGATAGGCACGTTTGCTCATAATGCTCAAGGCGGATTGGCGATTCCAGGTTAATTAAATATCCAGATTTCCTCACGGCTTTTTCCTTCTAAATGTCTCTGATAAACTTTAAAGGAATGTATGAATTGATAAAGTAACATTGGTACTTGCCCGGATTTGAACCCACAACAACGTGATTGTGGTGGTGTCGTTTTCGTGCGCGAGCGAGAGAGGCGAGGCCATCACGGCATAAAAAAAATATTATTATACCCATAATATACAATATTGACACTGAGAGCTCTTAAACGCAGTTTAGATTAGCAGATCTCGTTTAGATTTATCGGTGAAATTCGCCCTGAGACGAATCAGTCTCGAGATTAAGTAATCGGTCGTTTACGCAATTTAAGGCTTTTAAGTGTTGTCAATCAAGGGCTGAGGCAGTAGATGTGACCTGTTCTACTATTAAATCTTATACTTTCGGTTTTTTGAACTTTTAAATTGACACGCTTCCGCTGAGCACGAGGTCTCGGGTTTGTTTCCCGAGTAGGACAAATTATTATTGGGATTTTACATCTGGAATTTCTCAGGCTCGTCCCCTATTACATAGAACTTAAACATAACTACTGAAATGTGGGTGTACTACAGGCCCTTCAGGAAATACAGGCATTATGTTTTATGTTATGTAAATCAACAGTGTGACGACACGGTTGGCGCAGTGGCTGAGCGAACGACTGCTGCGCCACGTGTCGTGGGTCCGATTCCCGCACGGAACAAATATTTGTATGGCCTACAGGTAGTTGTTTCGGGTCTGGCTGTTCGTGTATGTGATTTTAAATGTTTGTAAACGCACCCACGACACAGGAGAAATTCCTAGTGTGGGGCAATTGTAATTCTGAGTTCTGAAACATCTGCTTCATAAGGCCGTAGAAAAAACAAGCACTTATTTTAACTTCAGAATGTTAAGACATGTAAGACCTGCAATGGAACAGGTGTATATGACAGCTACTCGCAATAGTTGTTCGTTGGTCTTCACAAAGAAACGTGTGGTCACAGAAATGCTTTCTAAAGGTCAGTGTAGATACTTTGTCTACACAACAGGTGTAATAACAGCTGCTTTGACCTTTGTTTATATTATTTGTTTTAGTGTAGAATACAGCTGTGTTTAAAGTTTAGTTCGAATATTTTGTGGAATAGCGGTTACACCCAATCTCTTTGTTACTTAATCTCTTTTTAAATATAGGGTTTTTGAAAGTCAAGTACAGAAGAATATTACGACAGGAATAACGGCAGGTTTCATCAGTCTGCTGTTTCCCTTCTAGAAAGAAAAATGCTTTGTTCCACAGAAATAAAACACACTTATAAAAAAACCACAACAGTACGTATTTTTCTTTCTTGTCTATATTTGTACAGAAAATATACTTACGAGAATAGGTCTAAAAGAATATTTAGCAAGGTAGTATGGAAATGCGTAGGTGTTTTGAGTACGTAACATACTTGGAAGACACAGTTGGCGCACTGGCTGCGTGATTGGCTGCTGCGCTGTGTGTCGCGGGTTCTTTTACTCGGTACAAGCTTTTGAATGGCGTGCAGGTAGTTGTTCCCTGTCGGGCTATTTATGTACGCATCCACGATACAGGAGAAATTACTAGTGTGGGGCAACGTTTTTATTAAAACCGAAACATCAATAAATATATACTAAGGAGAAATATTTCTGTCTGAATACGCCAATTCGGATATTAGCGATAATAATATTTTTGGATTTCCCACGACAAGCCTCAGAAGATGACTTTTTCCTTGTAATAGGAACGTCGTAAAACTAAGTAATACAAAAACAAAAATAAAAAATTACTAGCTATATGTACAAGTCTCTGGATGCTCTTTCCGAGTCCAGTTTTGTCCCACAAAAACATAAGCCTTTAAGGAACTTACACTTACGCCTCGCAATAAGGAATAAAAGCCGCTACTTAACCAGTATCTGATTCGTACGTAATGTTCACAGGCTTTTAGGCAAATGGAGGCGTATGATCGTTAGTTGACGGGGTGGTGGACCTATGCTCGTTTTATTACTCAGGGTAATAGCTTTCGTATCTAGGTCGTGTTACATCTGTTTGTTTTGATGGCTGTCTTGTAACTCCTCCGCTGTTCTTTTCTGATTCATTTCGCTGCGGCATCCAAGAATGTTGACTGTTTTTTCCGGGACTCGTCTGGCTTCATTGTCTCAACGCTTTTATGGTGGTCGCCACTGTTGGTTCTGGTTTTCAGGTGTTGTAATGGTTTGAGAATGGTGTGGCGGGCTTGTCCGAAAAAAAATAGATAAAAAAACTGTCTTGTATTCAAATTAAATACCAGATTTTGCTCGCAATTCAAACAAATTCTAAACGTAAACTTATAGTTTAGAATTTGTACTCTGCTTGTAATAATAATTCAATTATGATTTGAAACATACGTGGCACCATCTTTTTTCGTAAGAACGTTGTTGTTGTTTTTCTTTTGAACGGTATTTCTTTTCGAATTGAAGGGTACCCTATATCCGTTTTTGTACACCTGACAACGTATATGAAAAATTTTAGGATGACCGGTTCAGTGGTCGAGGCGCAAAGGCAACAAACAAACTTACTTTCGCATTTGTGATATTAAGTTAGGATAGTTGTTGTAGTACAACTAGAAAAAAGTCGATGACAAATGATTCATTTTCCAATCAGTACCGGTAAAACTAGGTTACTTTGAGAACTGAGGCGACTTTGATAATCGTTCAGAAATGAAACATTTCCTCCAATTCACCCGTAAAAGGGAACGCACCCGATATTTATTCGTCTATTCGAAATTCAAGTCGTTAGGCTATATTTTTCCGATGCGTTAGATATTACAGTTAGTTCTAAGTAGACGAAAAACATTGTAAAATATACCCTGAATTTTGGTCGAAAACGCATTCTAGATAGGGGTGACTTTGAACGGCAATGAAATAATTAGATGTTATCAAAGCAGCCTCATTTTCAATATCAATTTAATTGATAAGTTGAATTTCTTTTTCCATGGAACTATTAATATTGTTTTATTAAAATATCGTTATTTATTTATTATTTTTTCCGATATTTATATTTAACAACTTTAAAAGATACATGGGATTTCATTTCAAAATTAATCAATCTAACCTCGTTTTACGGTATGGAACTAGTAACACTATAAATCAGACTGTTTTGAATCATTGCGTTTTAAATGTTCGTTCAATTTTGCACTTGTGTACTCTCATTTTGATTAGTCGCCGATTTTATGGCTTGCTTTAATTGAATTCTCTATGAATCTGTTATTCTAACATACATACGTAAACTCACACCTTTTTCTTATGACGGTCGGCAGAAACTACAGCTACTACTAACTTCACCCGCTACGATCCATACAAACTCTTTTTGGAACGTTCATACATCGTCATACACGCACGCTGGTTGCTAGTAACTGCACCTTACCTTTCTAAAGAACATCACCAATGAGGGCACCAATCTGCCTAATAAATACATTTTGTTAGTCGCCTTTCATCCAAAGGAGATCACTCATTTAGTAGGGCGACTCGGGCTAAAAAAAAAAAGTTGGCGGCCAGGAATGAAATACATTTTATTTGAAAGGTTACAGGAGTAGAAAGAAAATTGTATGGTGACAACGTTATAATTAATTTAGGGACAAAGATATAGAACGGTCTTTAAAAAATAAAATCGGGTTTGTTCGAACACTTTAACTCGAGAACGGCTGGACCGATTTTCATGGTTTTTGGTATTCATAAAATAACAAAATGGAAAGAACATAATGCAACGGGCGGCCTTATTGCTTGGCAGTAATTTCTACCAGGCAACTTTTGGGTTAGGAAAAACAGCTAAAAAAATATACATTTTGAATTCGATCCCTATTTTTTATATTTTATGATTACAACACTGCTATCTACTAACCAACTAGATATATATAATAGGCGTTGTACGGATTATAATAAAACAAAGAAAAGGGTACAAAAGTATCAATTTATTGTTTTTTTTATACAGTGATCTTACATATTATGCTCATTATCTTGAACGATAACATAATCTAAAAAACCTGCCGGTGTTTGTAAGGGCTCATCTAGATGTCTAGCCAAGCCGAGAAACCAAATAATTAAACTGAAAATAAACTGAACGGACTGAGACGACTCGCGCGCGCGTGTCTATTGTGTTACAAGTAAACGGCACAGAGCACGGGGGAAGTGAGGGACGCGCGGAGCGTGCAAGATTAGAACAGGTTTTTACCTGAACGCGCAAAACGTATTACTTGTACCAAATATAATTCCTAATAATTATTAATCCTATTAATCTTCGAACCCAAATTGTTCTCGTCTTTGGTGCCATAGTAAAACATAATGTATTCTATACATATTTTTAAAATATGTAAGAATTATCGAGGGCCACCCAAAAAAAAAAATTAGCCCAGAATGGGTGATCTCCTTTCTAGTAGTTCCGGCTTATAAATGACTCTAGCACTTCGGCTATCAATGCTAAAAAATTAGGTAAATTTGAGGTAATTTTGACAGATTTCGACGGAGATTTAAAAAATATTAGTTTAAAAAAACTAAAAATCACGCTTTTATACAAAATCCAACTTCCTTCCTTCTTAATCCAATTTAATAAATTTGGATTAAGAAAAGTGTTAATAAGAAACAAATGTATTTTAATGGAAAAAAACGTGGGGTGCATAGTGTTAATATTGAAGAATACACGCCGTTACATAGAGCCCACTGTGAATGACAGTAACCATGGAAAAATAGAAAATGTTTATAACTATTATTTTGATTACAAAATCTTATTATTTGAAAACCACTCCATGTTATTATATTTATTTTACTAGCACATCACCATTTTCCCTTCGAACTTTCACATCCCTCCACCCTCTTGAAAGCGTAGTTTTGTAAATACAATATAGCTTATGTTACTCGTTAATAATGTAGCTTTGTGTAGATGAAATAATTTTGAAAATCGGTTAAGTAATTTTTGAGTTTATCCACACCAAGCAGACAATCAAATATTTCTTCTGCATTCAAATATAAGTTTCAGATAAATTCCAGCTCCCACCCGGGCTGACCTTTAGCCACAGTTTGGTAGTTTCAGTTCAATCTGATTTTAAAGAAAGTATCGTCCATTTAAAATGTCATGATGGCCCAGTGGTTTAGGCCTCGCCTCTTGTGCACGAGGTTGTGGGTTCAAACCTGGGCAAGTACCAATGTGAGTTTTTCAATTCATACGTACTTTCTAAGTTTATCTTGGACATCACTGATATCGGTGAAGGACAACATCGTGAGGAAACCTGGACTTATAATTAATAAGTCTGAAATCGCCAATCCGTCTTGAGCAATCGTGGTGATTAATGCTCGTGCCTTCTCTGTATGAGAAGAGGCCTTTGCCCTGCAGTGGGACAGTAATAGGCTGGTACTACTACTATTATTGTCCATTTTCTCTTCTTTTTATCGTGGGTTACAGATAAACTCCTTACATTTCAGAGAAGCATTGAGATAGGTTTATGGGCTTCAATGAACCTTTCCATTCATGGTATAAATATAAGAAAATGTTTTGTATTTTTAAACTGTTTGGCATAGATGCATTTTTGAAAGACGTTTTATTACGCGCTGTTTAAGCAGTTTTCATACTGAAACATTTACTACCTATTTACGGAACCATAGGTATATTACCATAAACACAACCAACCATAACCATATATATAGACTTTTAATTAAATGAACCTAACCCGAAACCACTGACACTATACTCTTTTCAAATCCTCGTTTCCAATTGATGTTATTTCTACTTAAAATAAAATCAAGTTAAAGTTAATTTATTTGGTTTTAGAATGACTAAGTGATAAAAAAATTGATGTTGTGTCACAAACTGAACTTTATGTGTAGGCGTTTCAGTTATGTTTTATTTATATGTTTGGAAACTAATTTGCGAACACAGATTAACTAGTGCTATTATTAAATAATTATCGTCAGAGAGGTGTTAGTTCGGCTAACCGCTTGTCAAATAATACTGTGGTTACAATGTAATAGTATACGACAGTGTAATAGTGTCTCATGTTCAAATATCTAAGGGTACCTAAGTGATAAACATTTTAAGTTGTTTAAAAAAAAATATTTGGGGTTTTCATTACGAAATTATGTAGGGTACTGTTTACTCCTCTAAATATCATTATGGTTTTTGGCTTTTCATAATTACTTATGTATGTTTTCTTATTTACAGGTATGTTTGGTGTTTTTACAAAATAAGGGGCGTACAGACTTGGGATATTGGTAAGTCAAATATAGTTATATAATACAGGTTGGAAGAGACATCTTTGCACAATTTTTTTCTTTTTTTTTTTCTTTTAAAAATTTGTGATTTGTGATTCACTTGCACTGAAGACCGACAGAAAATCATTTGGTAGCTGTTGTTAGCTGACGCAGAACTTCGAACTTCACGAACAAAACCACGTTGAGAAGTTAGTTCTCCGTTCTATCATCCTTGCCGTGACATTTTACTTTGAAGGCTTTTCTCGAAACAACTTTGTAACCTATTGTTGCAAATCGGTTCATGCGACGGTAAATTTCTTGGCGCATAGTGTTGCCAGCTTCAACTGTTCGCTAAATACATGGCGTAGAAGGGTATTTTCTCTGTCTGTTGGTACTGTAATGTTTGCAAAGGAGATTCGATTTTGCAATAACTTTTTTGTTTTTCATTATTCGCGATAGTTTGTTGTTTGAAAGAAAATAGTCTGTATTTTCTTAGTTGTTCCGGCTCTGGTTGTTTGTGGTTGAGAAATTCTTAGTGTGGGGTAACGTTTAAAAAAAAAGGTTCCTACAGTATCAATGAGAAGGCGCTCATGGCTACATAAAAATAGCCGCATGAGTTGATTCAAGGTAAAGACACGCTTGCCGAGGTCAGTTTGTGGATGGGTGACCGTTCGTAACAT
Organism: Phlogophora meticulosa; assembly: GCA_905147745.2. Lineage (NCBI taxonomy): Eukaryota > Metazoa > Arthropoda > Insecta > Lepidoptera > Noctuidae > Phlogophora > Phlogophora meticulosa. The sequence goes on from LR990523.1 coordinate 1,683,423, forward strand.
ATCGAGACTCCTCCGGGCCTCGGAAAGCACGTTAAGCTGTTGGTCTCGGCGGTCATATATGTACATCTTTGGAAGACGTTACGGGTAATCAGGAGCCCGAAAGTCTGACAACCAGTATTACCAAGGGGTATCGTGTTGCCCAGTATCTGGTATATAGGTCAGACAGGCAGTCGCACTATGTTAATTACGATTTTTTCTAACTCCTCCGCTGCTCTTTTCTGTTAAATTTCGTTGCGGAATCTAAGACAGTAGAATGGTTTCTCCAGGACTCGTCGGGCTTCATTGGTCGACGCTTTTCTGGTGGTCGCCACTGTTGATTTTGGTTTTCAGGAAATGCAGTGGTTTAGAAATAGTGTGGCGGCCTGGTCCCAAAAAATAAATGTGTCACATCATATAAAATACTGGTATTCAGCTGCATCCGGTTAGACTGGAATCCCACCTCAGCATAGTTGTGAAAAGGCTCGGCAGATGATGAATATCAATGTTACTGTATTGTTTAAACATTGAAAATACCTACTTTTAGAACTAGACGTCTCCAACAAGACAACACATACGATCCTGAAGTTTTCAGTTAACAATAACATGAAAATTAATTGTACAAATTCACGAGAACACACTCGATGAGTCTACGAGTACGTTCCTATATAACAATAAACGTAAACCGTAACGTCTGTTGTTATTGTATTTATTAAAAGTTGGAGGAAACATTAACATCGTTACCTGTGCCCCTATTATTTGGTTTACGTGTATTTATTTTAAATATATAATTATTATACATTTTCTGATTGTTATTTTGGTTGAGAATGGCTTTTTTTAATTAGTTTTCGGCTTTTGAAATTTTTGTGGACTCAGTTTTATTGACATGTCAGAAGTGGAAATGACAGGAGGGGATCCTAAAAGGACATACACTGACTTTATTGGTGATGTTCTTCACAAAGTTCAGGTACGTTGTAATCGCGACCGGCGCGGCGTGTGTGTGTGACTAGACGTATGAACGTAAACGAAGCAAAAGGATTATGTAAGGATCGTAGCAGGTGGCGGTTGGTAGTTTCTACCTACCCCCTTGTGAAATAGTCGTGAGATTATATATGTATGTATGTATGTCAAAAGTACGGTGAAAGTGTTGTTAACTAATTGTTATTTTTTTTACATTTATTAACCTTAAGTTTGTTTTTATGTTATTACTGGCTTTTGCACGCGACGTCATTCGCGTGAGTGTCGGTTATCGCGTATGCTGATGAAGTTAAGAATTAAAAACTATTTTACGTCCTTCCCTAGGACATAATCTATCTCCTTGCCAAATTTCATAAGGATTCGATCAGCAGTTTAGTCGTGAAAAGGTAACAAACAAACAAACAGAGTTACTTTCGCATTTATAAACTTATCAAGGATATTCAAATATGTATAGACTTGTATTTAATATTGTAAATAGCTGACCTGACAGACGTCGTCCTGTCAATGGCGCGGTCTGTCAAACGCGCCAAGTTAAAACAGTCGTTAAATTTTCTGAATTTTTCCATATTTCTGGGCAAATTTCTTAAAATTTCTTTCCGTAAGAACCTTCTCCTTACAATAACAAACACAACAAAAAATGAATTAGCGAAATTGGTCCAGCCGTTCTCGCGTGATGCTGTGACCAAGGGAAATTGGGATTCATTTTTATATATTGATGTTCAACCGTTACAATTAAAGTAAAATAAATAAATAACAATTTTAATAACTGTAAGCCTGTAAAATAAACACGCAACGAAATTCTGCGTCCCTGTAAAACAATAAAACTACTTACGGATGTAAAAGAAAGCACAATCCCAAAATAACACCCGGCGTCCTTGTTCCATAAAAGTCTTCAAGCATCTTGGCTGTACAAGGCGAAACAGTGCCTTGTCACTGCGAAAATTGCTTTCACATTACCCTAAGCTGTTGAATTCGCTAAACCGTTGGCGCCAATCACAAGCGCCCACGCGCCCAGCTCACGAGACGCGTCACAAAAACCCGACCCTTATTTTTGTGTCTGAATTTTCTTTGTGTTATATTCTGTGAGTTTTCATTGAGCGATAGTAAAAATAATGGTGTTAGAGATTTAAATGGTTCATTATTTTTTGCTTCTCTGAAACTCTATCTTAGGGCTGACCGTTTTGCTGTGTCATATTTCGTTTTACTCACAATTTTTCTTTTAGTAAATATATATTCCAGTTTTACGAACTTCAGAACAGTTAATGATAATAATACCAGCCTGTTACTGTCCCACTGCAGAGCTAGCCCACCTTCTTATAAAGAGAAGAGACGAGCATTAATCACCACGCTTGCTCAAGGCGGGTTGGCGATTTCGGGCTCATATTAATTACTATCTATGCCCCGTGGTTTTACCCTCTTCTTAGGGTCATAGCGTGCTGTAAAATATACCTATAAGCTTTCTGCCCTCGGTGTCCTCACGATGTATTTCCTTCATCGATGTTAGAAAACTAAAACACTTACTTTACCTGAGCATAATATCGTCTGCCTAGCCCTTTATGTTGGGACCGGCTTCTAGCTTGACTGGATGCAGCTGAAGCCAGCATTTAACATAGAGCAATTATCTATTTGGCTTCCACAACCCAGTAACTCGGCAATACGATACCCCTTGGTAAGACTGGTTGTTAGACTTTCGGGCTCTGACTACCCGTAACGACTGCCGTCTACACATTACAGCTGAGATCAAAATGGTTTAGTGCTTTCCGAGGCACGGCGGAGGAGTCTCGATATGCAATGAACGATCACCCATCCACAGACTGACCTCGGCAACCTTCAATGACGACGAGCTTCTTACATATGTAGGTATATTGCTAGGGGTGAAAAGATGAAATGTCGCTAAGTGCCGTAAATACCATTTTTCCTGTGTCGTTGAGGGTTGTCACCTGATACCTTCGCGTACACGTTGTGAGTGGAACTCCCCAGTGAGCAGGAAAGGGAAGTATCGACATTCGACATGTTTTAGTTCTGTTAGTGCACGCTCGGCTAGTATTCGGAATGTTTGAATTTCTCGTTCGATTCGGAATTTTCGAGCAGTTGATTCTGGTTAGCGTTCACTTACGCACAATATTCCGATTATGGTTTTTGTTTTACGAATGCACAGTCTACGTCAAAAGATTTTATGTTTTTTGGTAATTATAAAATAATGTCAACCTTTTTACTGCACCACTGTAAGACAAAGGCCACTTGGAATAGAAAAGTATAGAATAGGTACTCTTAATAATTGTACATCATAAGGATTTACGTGGGGTGTTACAATGGGCGGCTTTTTCGCTAAAAGCGATCTCTTACACCTTCCACACCCACTTCCACCACTTCTCATACAGAGAAGGCAGAAGTGTTGATCACCACGCTTGTTCAAGATGGATTGGCGATTTAAGACATAATAATATATCAATTATAAGTCCAAGTTGCCTCACGAAGTTTTCCTTCACCGATGTTCGTATAAAATTATAAATCGAAAGTCACATTGGTACTTTCTCGGATTTGAACCTACATTTCTAAGTGATCAGTTTCTCAGAGAATTATATCACAATACTCATCAAAGTTCTTCGGGATCCGAATTTTGATTAAGTATTTCAAACTTTGGAAATATTTTTAACATTTTTCTTAACAGAGTCATTAGTTCATTACGTACTTAAACTTCAAAGTATATTGATTTAATTATTTTCGTTTCAATTATAATTGATGGATGACAGCTGTCTTTTGAACCATCGGCATTTTTTTAGGTCTTGGGTTAGATTCCTGGTTCAGGCAAAGTGTTTTCGGGTTTTTTCACCTTTCTCAGTACCACCGATTCCACCGATTTCTCAGTAGCAACGCGGAGTCTGGGTTAGTGACCCGTTGATGGCAATAGGCTCGCACCCTAAAACATGGGATTGAACTTACCTGGTGAAATTTGAGGTACTGTACACATCTGTCTGACCCTTCGGAGAAAACAGTACGTAATGTTAACGTTACGTAATGTAAATTGTAACGTAATGTAATGTTATACTTCTTATTTTTTTCCAAAATGTTTCGCTCACGTTCTTAGACCTAATAATGTCCTTATTTCTAAACAAACGACCTCTCTTTCTTGTTCCTCTGGTAGGAAAGGGACAGCTAGCGTCTATAAAGCTGAAGATTAGTATGGTGAGTGATGAAGTCTCCTAACAGCGTCCAAGCCATTAATTACAATGTTCTCTGTTAGTCGAATCACGTACTGCCAGCTGACAAATGGCCATAAGGACAGCGGTTGAAATGTAATTATTTGGATACGAATGTGGGGCAGTAAAATATGAGGTGGTGCAGCGAATTAGTAGCGAATACTGGATGGAGCTTTGTTTATCAGATACGTTCCAGTCTCGATAATTTTATCCATGCTGTGTCCTGCGGTTTCACCTGCTCCTGAGTATCGTAGATTGATGTTCAAAAGCTTTTACTCTTCATCAAGTATTGGGCTATCGAATGCAAAAATAATTTTTCAAATATTCAGTTTCAGGCGTAGAATTAATTAAAGAAAAAGAATTATTGGTACTCAGCTTCAACGCTAGGCATATTATGAGATGATGATGAGTGAGACAGTAAGACTATTATAGAACTACTAATTATACCACAATTACTTACTTCCAAAACTAAAATCAAATAGGGTACTGGAAAACACAATAACAACTAGTTTAATCATTGCCAAAATTAAACGGAGCAACCGTCAACTTTGTTTGAGCGTGGTTTATACGTCATCAGACCCTATTCGAGTATCAAAACTATTTAGTCACAATGAACGTGGTAGGTACATTACTTGTGACGTCAGTGGAACAGTCCTGTGTATCACTCGGGAAAATTCCAATACAAGAAGAAATTACGTCAGAAGAGTCGTTTATAGGATAATCGTTTCTGATTGGCTTTCTCAGGCAGAGCCTGTCGTCTGTGAATGACGTAGTAGTTTATCTGTCCCTTTTATTTCAGGAAATCTATTAAATTATGGAGTTTTATGATTATTCTGTTCAGTGAACAGATTCGTCTTGAATGTATGACATGTTTAGTCCTTTTCTTTTTAACCTCCGACGCCAACAGATGGGTGGTACGCTTTAAACGTGCGTCTGTTTGTGGCATCGTAGCTCACAAACAAATGAACAGAATTTAGTTCAGTTTTGTTTTTGTTTGAAAGCCTTAGTGAAAAAACTTAGTGGCCCCACGGGACTCAGTCCAAAGAATGTCACGCTCGACCGTGGGTTTGTTTAGTGACATGAGGTTGACATTTAACAAAAAACTGAAATCTTGGCTTCAGATATGTACTGAAGACTGGCATAACACCATCAATAAGTATAGGTAGAAGGTCATGATTGTAGGGCATAATACCACTATTGTGACAAGACTCTAAAGGCTCAATGGCGGCACGGCACGTCAAAGAATTTTTGTAAGTGCATATGATTTGAGATCTTATTTTATGATGCTTAGCGTTTACATTTCGGTATGCCACGGCAAGCCAGAACGTGCTGAAGCGAGCCGAAGGATTCCAAAGCAGGCAGTGACGTATCAATAAAATGTGAGGGAAAAAAAAATCTTAAAAAAACTTAACTAGCCTGAACTTCGTTAGGAATAAACAAGAGAAGGATGCTAACTTTAAGCTGACTCTTGACTGTATCGTCGGTCTTGTGTGCGCAATCACTACTGCTGTGCTGGGTTCAATTCACTGGTCGGATTGAACTATTGGGTTTTACCATCAGGTATTTGGCAATGACAATAGGCTCGCCCCCTATTACACGAACACGATTTCAACATAACTGGTGAAATGTGGGTGTACTATAAGCACAACTTGACGACCGATGTGGCGCGGCGGGCGAAAGTCCGCCTGCGACGCAAGAGGTTGCGGGTTCGATTCCTGCCTTGGGACAAATGTTTGTACGATCTACAAATATTTGTTCCGCGTTTTCTGGGTATTTGCTATATATAATAAAAATATCTATCTATGTAATGTATTGTATTAAGTATATCAGTCATCTAGTACCCATAACACAAGCTCTGCTTAGCTTGGGGCTAGATGATGCTGTGTGGATTGTCCAGCAATATTAATTTATTTATATTTAACTCTGCCCAACGCTTTGAGGAATATGGGCGTGATGTTAAATCACCCTCTTTTCATTTAGCTTTTTGTATTCTTTAGTTTAGACTCCTTCTTTGAAATGAAGGATTTTTCTTGTTATTCTTCTTTTACTTTAGTACTATCATTCAATAACCTAAATACAATTAATAATGTAATTATTGGAAGGGCGGAATGTCCAAAAACAAGCATTTATTTTGCTTAAAAGGATATTTCAAAAAGGAAAAATGTAACTAATTGTAAGTTATTGAAATAAACAATTTTAATCCCAGGCAGCAAGCAAGGCTACCTCGCTTTTAGGCAAGCATAAAAAAGAGACAATATGGTTGACGTCATTGTCTGCTGTCAAAAAATAAGCTGTTCATGTATGTCTTATGCTTTGCTTCTAAAGAAGCGTGATTAATAGTCGCGGTGTCACGTCGGCAACAAGTAGGGGTGTTTCTATTTCACAGAAAAAATGCCTTTGCTTCGTCTGGCGACGTTTCTGTAGCACCACCTATAATGTTTCAGTACCCTCGATTTAGTCTTGATGGAGCAATTTTATGTTTCATTGGAGTTTTCATGAATTGAATTAGGTTTTTAGAAATGTAATCTAAGACATTTTTTCATGTTACTGTGCCTTATCTTCTTAGCGTGTAGATGGAAATCTATGTGAAGTGGGCTCAGAACTTAATTATGAATTTCGCGTCATCTACTGATGCGTCCATCAAATCCGGCAGCATCCAGGTATCAGGGGACGCAGGACACCTTATCACGTGTCCCATGGTTTCAGGAACAGCACAACACTTGCACTCCTGGCTTGGTTACTCGTATCTGTTGATCTCCGCCTAAAAAAAATCTTTCGTTTAATGTAGGTTTCATGAAGATATCCCTCAAAATTAACAAAGCAAAAACTTGGCGTTTCGGCTGTAGGAGTAAAACTACACTATCGCTAAGTGCTACAGTTAATTTTTCATTCCAAAAAAATCCACGGTTTCTGTGAGACAGGTTACGGGAAATAACAATTTAGTTGTAAAGACTGAGTTTCAAAAAAATACTACACTATATACGTATATGCCTAACCTAATATATAAAATTCTCGTGTCGCTATGTTTATTACCAAACTCCTCCGAAACGGCTGCACCGATTTGCATGAAATTTTGTGTACATATCGAGTAGATCTGAGAATTGGCCAACATCTATTTTTCATACCCCTAAGTGATAAGGGTGGTCCCAAATTTTTTTTTTTTTTTTGGCTTAATGTGGCATAACTACATTTGCCGGGTCAGCTAGATACAATATACAACTAACTAATTATACTAAAACTTCATCTCATGTCTGAAAATAGACTTTTAGTCCATAATGTCCCATATACCTAAGTACCAGGTCAACATGAAAATAGAAAGTCAATATAATACACGTGTAAACTGGATATATTGAGACTAATTTTGGCAAGCAATTTGTTCGTTCTTTCACTTCGCTGGGCAAAAGACCACATGTGTGTAAGACGTTGAATGTGGGCGTTGTGATGCTTATCAACAGTAAGATGTCTCGGAACGATACTAGATTAAGCATGTTTATAAATAAATATGGTTTTACACGATTCGATTGCCTTGTTGGTAGGTACAGTGGTCGAAAACTCGGCCGCAAATCACGAGTTCCTGGATTTTTTCATCTGCATTTTCTCTGTAGCAGCCTGGTGGATGGCTCGTCACCTATAAATAAATTATAATAAATAATGCTGGACAATCCACACAGCATCATCTAGCCCCAAGCTAAGCAGAGCTTGTGTTATGGGTACTAGATGACTGATATACTTAATACAATACATTACATAGATAGATATTTTTTATTATACATAGCAAATACCCAGAACACCCGAAACAAATATTTGTAGATCGTACAAAGATTTGTCCCAGGACGGGAATCGAACCCGCAACCTCCTGCGTCGCAGGCGGACCATCGCCCGCCGCGCCACATCGGTCGTCAAACAAGTATTACATATGACTTAAACATTACTGGCGAAATATGGAGGTACTATTGGTACATCCCTGCTTAACCCTTCAGCGACTACAGGCGTCAAGTTATGTTTGTATTGTTTCACTCAGACCAACTCCTAAGTCATGTCCCAGAAAACTTTTTAATGAGTGTTTTAATTTCTCATCGTTGGGAAGCTCTGGGTTTTGGGTATCCTCGTTATTTTAAAAATATTAGCATTATTATTTTGACTTACCCTCTTTCCGCTAATGGTCCCAAGTGGTGATGACGAATGGATGTTCTTAATGGGATGAGCCGGAACTTCCTCTCGTTGTTCCTTTTCTTTTTCAAACAGATACCGAGGGGGATGTTTGGTGCTACGTGGCTGGATAGAACAAGGAAGGAATATGTTGTAGGAAGTCTGAAAGAGCGCCTGTGACCAATAAGTTGTGTGGAAATAGTTGTCACGGTATGGGCATGTGATGGGGAGGAATGAGGAACGTGTCGTTATAGTGCAGGGTAACAAGAGTGAAGGAAGATATGTGAAAGATGATATGGCTGGAAAGGAGGGCAATATTGAGGTGAGGGCAAATAAAGATGTATGGAAAAAGATATGTTGCACCTACCTCAAATAAATTGGATCATTACTATACCTAATATATAAAATTCTCGTGTCGCAATGTTTGTTTACCAAACTCCTCCGAAACGGCTGGACCGATTTGTATGAAATTTGTCTGAGAATCCGCCATCATCTATTTTTCAAACCACTAAATGATAAGGGTGGTCCACCCCAAACATTTTATATGACAAAATTATTATTTATTTATTTAATACTTTAAGCACACAAATGTACAGAGGCGGACTTAATGCCATAGGCATTTTCTACCAGTCAACCTTTGGGTGATGCAGAGACAAACAGTGGCAGGTGCAATTTCTTAAAAGAAAAGTGAAAAGAAATATATATATTATTATAAACTATAAATATAATACCTACATAGAATATATACACAAATAAACATATACACAAACACATACGACCTATTTGACGACCTATGTGGCGCGGCGGGCGAAGGTCCGCTTGCGACGCAGGAGGTTGCGGGTTCGATTCCCGCCTTGGGACAAATGTTTGTACCATCTACAAAGATTTGTTCCGGGTGTTCTGGGTATTTTCTACATAGAAAATAATAAATAATAAATTATACATATAATAAAAAAATATCTATCTATGTAATGTATTGTATTAAGTATATCAGTCATCTAGCACCCATAACACAAGCTCTGCTTAACTTGGGGCTAGATGATGCTGTGTGGATTGTCCAGCATTATTTTTTTTTATTTTTTTTTTATACATAAACAATAAGAACAGTTAATGGGAAAACATTAGCGCTGTGATGAAACCACTGCCAACTTCTTACGAACAACAACTATACAAATAAATAAAATTGAAGTATCTGTTTGTAATGTCAAAAGATCAGCTTTTTATACTAAAAGCATAAGAAAGTTAATACCACCATCTTTTTTTTGTCTGTCTGTCTGTTTCTTTGAGGTGATCTCCGAAACCGATTTAGACGGGACATTCACAGGCATATGTTTTAGAGTACTTAACTTAGGCTTATTTTAGAAAAGAAATTAGGACAAAAACATCTAAAACCCATGGAATATTGTCAAATTCAACGTGGACGAAGGCGCGGGTACAGCTTAACGTAGCAGGAAACCACTAAAGAGATCTATGAATGAGCAGTCCGCTCCTCTTTCGTGTTACCAACATAATACAATATTCATGTTGTGGGCGTCTACCAATCAACACTTGCCAACAACGTCTAATCAGGTTCAAAGAAGTGCGGTAATCATGTTATTTTCTCACCTTTTGATTCGCAAGTTATTTTCATCTTGGATAAGAAGGCTCTTTAAATTGGACTCTGAAGGCCGTGTCTGTAATCGACTTATAAATGTTACGTTTATTTGACGTTTTAATGACGACCTATGTGGCGCAGCGAGCGATGGTCCACCTGCGACGCAGGAGGTTGCGGGTTCGATTCCCGCCTTGGGACAAATGTTTGTACGATCTACAAAGGTTAGTTCCGGGTGTTCTGGGTATTTGCTATGTATAATAAAAAATATCTATCTATGTAATGTATTGTATTAAGTATATCAGTCATCTAGTACCCATAATTCGACGACACGGTTGGCGCAGTGGTTGAGCCATCGGCTGCTGCGCCGCGTGTTGTGGGTTCGATCCCCGCACGGAACAAATATTTGTATGACCTACAGGTAGTTGTTCCGGGTCTGGCTGTGTGTGTATGTGAGTTTAAATGTTTGTAAACGCACCCACAATACAGGAGAAATTCCTAGTGTGGGGCAACGTTTTTTTTAATAAAAAAAATAAAAAAAAATAACACAAGCTCTGCTTAGCTTGGGGCTAGATGATGCTGTGTGGATTGTCCAGCATTATTTATTTATTTATTATTTATTTACTATCGTTTTTCTTATAAAAATGTTGCCCCGCACTAGGAATTTCTCGTGTAGTGGGTGCGTTTACAAACATTCAAACTCACATACACAAACAGCCAGACCCGGAACAAATATCTATAGGCAATACAAATATTTGTTCCATGTATTTAGGTCTGGTCTAAAAGAGGAATTGTATAACCAGAACTTCAGGATACAAAAAGAAGCGATGGATGGATTGTGTTAAAGATGATATAGTGTTTGATACTCGTATATATGATGTACTGCCTCGTTGGTCTTGTGGTTGCAAGTGTTACTGCTAAGCATGAGGTCCTGGGTTTAATTCAGAAGGCCAATGATATCGGGTTTTTTTCCGTTTAGATTTTCTTAGAAGCAGCACGGAGCCTGGACATACGCGCGGTTGATGGCAATAGGCTCGCTCCCAATAACATAGCACTTCAAAATAACTAGCGAAATGTGGGTGTACTACAAACCTCTGCCTAATTAAGTCCCATGAAATAAGAGGCGAGTCTATTGCCAATTTTGTTTTTATCATCATCATCTGCCGAGCCTTTTCCCAACTAAGTTGGGGTCGGCTTCCAGTCTCACCAGATGCAGCTGAATACCAGTATTTTTCATGGAGCTACTGCCTATCTGACCTCCGCAACCTAGTTTACTGGGCAATCCGATACCGCTTGGTAAGACTTGCAGGTTCCTGACCACCCGTAACGACTGTCAAAGATTTAAAAATAACAGGCGGGACTAACGGATTAACGCGCTATCCGAGGCACGGAGGAGTCTCGATATGATACGAACGGTCACCAATCGACAGACTGACCTCGGCAAGCGTAGCTAAACCTTCGATAAACCCACCCGGCTGTTTTCATTTAGCCACGTGCTCCTATTTTATTTATATCAAATCACAAAAACTAGGAGTAGCTTTACGGGTCCTTTGAAAAGGCACGTTTACACGGCTCGTGTCAAACCCAGCCCTTATCAACACGCGTTCACGCTAACCTATAAACGACACTGTCCCGTAACTGAACACTATCGCCGGCTATCACTTTACATGAAGTGAAATCATATCTACTCATAGTTCGTGTACGCAGAAAGCGTACACATACGGGTTTTTTGTTTGTTGTACATATTATTATGACGTTCGTGTTGTATCGTGGGAGGTGGAATTGTGCTTTTGATGTGTTTAAATAGAATATTCCTGATATAGAATAGAATAGTCTTTATTGTACTTACACCATGAAAATTTACAAATAATGAGTTTAAGAGCTATGTAGGGTGTTAGAATGGGCAGCTTTATTGCTAAAAGCGATCTTTTACAGACATTCTTTGGATGGACTTGATAGAGAAAGACATATGTTGGTTGTTCGTGGTTTACTATGTAACTATAGGAATACAATTCATACATAACTTATAAATATAAATTTGAATAATAGCAGCAATATAAATAAAAGCAATAGCAAATTTTCCCATTTACATACTGGGTTGAATTGGGTGATTGGAGTGGGTTTCGTACTTTTCCCTACAAAATTTAATTTAATTTATTATATAATTTTTTTTTTTATATTTATATACACTAGGAATTTCTCCTGTATCGTGGGTGCGTTTACAAACATTTAAACTCACATACACAAACAGCCAGACTCGGAACAACTACCTGTAGGTCATACAAATATTTGTTCCGTGTGGGGATCGAACCCACAACACGCGGCGCAGCAGCCGATGGCTCAACCACCGCGCCAATCGTGTCGTCATAATAAGAGGGGCAGTTCTCTTATTTTTAAATCTCAGTCTAAATCTGTTAAAATTATTAGTGATGTATTTTTATCACAATGTAGGTCTTTTTTTTCAAATGTATTGATGTCGCTTTCTATATTTTTGGAAAGCCTAGTGGATGATTCAAAACTAAACTTGACAAAATTTTTGATACTTTTTCGATGTACGACATATGGATTGCGGTTTCGAATCATCAAAAGATATGATCTTTTGCAATTCGCTAAAAATATCGATGTAACGAATAAAAAACAACTGATACATCGATTCTTTTTAGTACTTAAACGTACTAAGGTACGTTTAAGTACGTTTAACTTACTACTTAAGTTAAGGTTTTACCCACCCAGTGAAGCACTGTTCTGATTGAATACGTACCAATAATAAAACGCACATAAACCCCACAATGTAAACACACATAAAAAGGTTAATAACATCAATTCTCACAAGGAAAAGGGAAATAAAAACAATTACAGCTGTAAGCACAGAAATACGTCCGACTAAGTAAAAGTAAGTAAGGCCATAAAGTAACAATACGGTAATGTGACAAAGGGAACCATTACGTCACCACTATATGGAAACTGAGAACTGGGAACTGGGAAGAGGTTCCGTACGTTCATTTATTTTTATTTATCGTTTTGTATTTTTTTTTGTTAATGTCACAAAATGAAACCCTAGACTACATTTAAACACAAATCACAATAATGTTCCCAGTTTTCAGTTCCCATATGGAACTGAGAACTGGGAACTGGGAAGAGGTTCCGTACGTTCATTTATTTTTATTTATCTTTTTGTATTTTGTTGTTAATGACACAAAATGGAACCCTTGGCTACAATTAAACACAAATCACAATGATTTGTGTTTAATTGTAGCCAAGGGTGTATCTTTCTTTTTGAAGAAAAACTTCACCTTTTTTTTCCGCGTGATTTAAGTATTTTTTTACCCCGAAGGATTAGTTTTTTTTTTTTTTTTTTTTTTTTTTTTTTTTTTTTTTTTTTTTTTTTTTTTTTTAGGTAGGGCCACTCGCAGTTCAGCACTATAAGGCTGTTTACTGCTTAACCGGTCGATCCTGTGGTGACCTTACAAGAAGGCCCCCAGCCAGGGCTAACTAAAAGTTACATTTAAACGACCGCTCGCTAAGGGCGCCCCCTGTGGGGCTCGAACCTCGGCTTAGGGCGTCGTTGAATTCTTAACAAAAACAAAGGCTGGGTCTCGTTATTATTATGTCGGGGGGTTTTTATACTACTGACTCAGCTACGCGGGCTGGCCTTGTAGAATCTAAAGATTGAATTTACATTTAACTAACTAGGGCGTCGCGCGTCGCGGGCCTCGTCGGCGAGGCCGGAATGTGGGTCGGTTTGTTCTTGTGTATTTTCTAAGAGTGCTAGTTTCCCTACTGCTCTCCTGGATGACGGTTGTTTCGTCGTCTGGCTCGACTAGGGTATGCCTTGGGCGGCGAATCTTACCAATTCTGGTAGGGAAGTATTGGGAGGCCGAGACGACAAGTGGGTTTGGGTGTCGCTCGGCTGATTCGAAAAAGCGCCCAGTAAGACGCTTCATGAATTGCTTGATGGTGGGGATTTTTAAATCTACGTGGAGTCTAACATTCCTAACGAACCATGGGGCTCCCGTGGCTCGACGGAGAAAACGGTTCTGTAAAACCTGCATCCTATGGATATAGGAAGGCCTTGCATGTGCGAATATGGCACACGCGTAGGTCATAATAGGCCTGATGCACGTGGTGTAGAGCCGCATCTTGCACCGAAGTGACAATTTGCTGCGTGCATTGATCATGGGATGTAACCTCCCTAGAGCGAATGCGGCGCGCGAGCGCACCGTCATTATGTGCGTTCGGAAGGTAAGGTGTCGGTCAAGGATGACCCCCAGGTACTTAGCTTGCACCCCCCAGGGGATCGGCTTGTCATACATGGTGATCGGGGGAGGAGGGGATGGGTCTTTACCCTTCCTGGAGTATAAAACCGCCTGGCTCTTGTCGGGGTTCACTTCAATTCTCCATTTCCTGAACCAGACGCTTAGGGCGTTGGCGGAGGATTGGAGGGCCTTAGCTATGGCTGGACACTTTAAGCCAGAGTAGTAGATGGCCGTGTCGTCAGCGAATAGGGCAATGTTTGCCTTAACTACTGAGGGGAGATCGCTGGTGTACAGCGTGAATAGTAACGGGGAGAGAACTGAGCCTTGCGGGACTCCTGCGCGGATGGGACGAGGCGTAGAGTACGCCCCTTCTATGCGATACCTAAAGGTTCGGTTCGACAAATAGTCCCGTAGTATGAGTACGAGACGTTCTGGCACACCGAGCTGGTACAGCTTGTATACCAGCCCGTTGTGCCAGACTTTGTCAAACGCTTTCGCGATGTCGAAGTAGAGGACTCCTGTCATCAAGCCGCGTTGGAAGCGGCCGCTGATGTGCTCGACGATTCGGTGCACCTGTTGTGGACACGAATGCTGGGTTCGAAAACCAAACTGTTCCATCGGAATTAAGCTCTTTGTTTCGACGTAGTCCTTGAGCCGCTTAAGAATAAGCTTTTCGTAGACTTTGCCGAGAACATTGAGGAGACTGATTGGGCGATAGCTGTCTGGGGAGGTCTTAGGCTTGCCCGGTTTGGGGATACCGATGACGGTAGCTTCTTTCCACTTCTGAGGGAAGATATTATTGGTTAACGCGCTATTGAAGATAGCGGTCATTAGGATGACTAACGGGGCGGGGAAGAGTTTGAATACTCTATTGGTGAGCCCGTCAGAGCCAGGGGCTTTGCGAGCTTTGAGGCCGTCGATTATATCCTGCACCTCGTCTGGAGTGACTGGGGGCAGGGGATTTTCGGGGTCCTCTGAAGGAGGGAGAGAGGTCCTTTGCTCCACTTCAGCGTCTACCCTGGCTATAAAAGCTGGGTCTGCTGGCTGTGAACTGGGGGAGCATTGGGCCTCGAGACTGTCTGCAAGGCATTCTGCCTTTTCCTCGTCGTCAAAGGCTATGCTCTGATCGAGGCGAATGAGAGGAGGCATCGTGGTTACATCGGAGGCGCGCAACTTCCTCTGTAGTTCCCAAAATGCCTGGTGGTTGGGCTCGAGATCCCCAAGCATCTTGTCCCAGCGATTGCAACGTAGCTCTTTCATACTATTACTTACTTTACGCTGTAAGTAACGCATGTGAACTTTGTTGCTCTCGCAGGGAAAAGCGCTATAGGCACGGACGGCCGCGTTCTTCTCGCTCACGAGTGCACACACGTCGTCCGGGAGCTTCCAGCGACGATCACTCGTCGCCGGTATCTCCCTTGAACTTTCGTCCAGGACGGCTTGTACGTGGCCCGTGAGCAAGTCGATCGCAGCCTCCGTTTCCACAATGGTCTCTATCTTGTCGGGGATTTGGTCCAAGTGGTGGGACGTGATGGATTGCAGCTTATCGCTTACAATCCCCCAGTCCGTGATCACCTTTGGAGGGGGGGGTTGGCTAGGGTCATGGAGGCCTGTTCGAGAGATGAGCTCCATGATTACCGGTCGGTGGTCAGAGTCGAGTTCGTCAAGCGCCTCTATAGATTGCAACCTTAGGTTAACATTCTTAAGAAGCGCGATGTCAAGTACGTCGGGGCGGTGGTCCACAATATGTGGGTAATGGGTCGGATGCATCGGAGCGATGACATCGAATTTTAGTTTATCACTAAGGTCGAACAGGGCTCTACCCCTGGGGTTAGTCAAGTGACTGTTCCAGGAGGGGTGTTTGGCGTTCAGATCACCCGCCAGTATGACGGAGTCACTTAAGCCGAACAGGACCGATAGGTCCTTTGAGATAGCCGCGTTGTTCTCCGAGCTTAGGGCTGGTGGGAGATACGCGGAAATAATGGTTATGGGCTGATGGCCCGTGAGGCCAAGCCTGCAAATGGACACTTCCAGGTGGGTTAGGGTGGGTGGGTCCATTGGGATACAGTGGAGGGCGTTTTTGTAATAAATAAGGGTACCACCCTTATGGCATCTTGACCTGTCGTTGCGGACCAACCGGTAGTTCGCAATTTTCGGGTCACGGTGATGGGGCTTTAGGAATGACTCTTGGATGAGTAATATATCTATTTGATGGTCGCCAAGGAATTTGGCGATCTCATCGCGTTGGCCCTGGATGCCATTTGCATTGAAAAAACCCACTTTGGGGGATCGGGGACGGGTTCTGCCTACAGTATGGAGCATTACGGCTTCTGAAGTTTAAGGGCAGCGGAAGTGATATCCTCATATTTTTTATATATGAGGGAGATGCGTCCCAGGTCGCCGTTGCTGGCGACTAGTTCATGGGCCATTTGAATGGCCCTGGGGGAGTATAAGGCCACGTAGGCCTGAATAACCTCAATATGGTTAAACCCCGTCAGGTTTGGGATCGGGGGAGGTGGGTTTCTAGCCCCCTCGACAGGTGTTGGTTGAGGGGGGAGAGGGAGGGGTTGTGGGGGCGCGGGGTTAGCCGGCGCTGCTGGAGGGGCAGGAGCCGCAAGCACCAGCGGCTTCAGCCAGGCATTAGGCCTTTGGGGGCTTAAGCGGGATGGAAGATCCCTTGATAGAGAGGGGCATTCCCTCTTCTGTCTCTCATTGGCCCGCGCTTTCAGCTTTGGAGCTGAAGATTTGGGGGCCTTAGGACAGCCCCTGTAGTTGGCGGGGTGTCCGGACTGGCCACACAGCACACAGCTGGGTGGCTCAGTCGCGCGAGACCGGTCTGGTGGTCGGTCGCAGTCTTTGGTGCCATGGTCTCCCAGGCACTTGACACAGCGGGCTTTCCCGAAGCAGTGGCTTTGGGAGTGGCCATATAATTGGCATTTGTGGCACTGCCCTATAGTGCCACTTTTGTGGGGCTTCTCCAGCTGAATGCCGGATAGCCCACAGATCGTTTTAACCCCGAAGATGGGGTGATGACCCTCGACTGGGTCACATATGGCCAGCACCATGTCGTAGGGCCGAAGGATTAGACATACCTACGTGTATAAGTATGTATTATCAACAATATAACGACGACGACGACGATACGACAGATACATTTACTTTTTACTTTGGCTACCAGAATTCATTAACATGTTTTCGTAATTAGTTTTGGCTTCCGTGTTGATCTTAGTTTGATATATGATCTTAGAATAATATAGAAAAATTGATTTTTGATCTTTCTAGAATCGATCGGCCACAGTAATTCACCAATCTGAATCGCTACCACTATCTCCATCAATACTGGGGTGCATTTATTTTAAATGCACCAAACTCTAACTATTAAAATTTATCTTGTACATCACTTATATGGCAAGGTTATATATGTAAATAATTCTGAAATCGCTATTCCAGCTTGAGTAAGCGCGGTGATCAAGGCTCGAGACTTCTTTGTGTGAGTAGAGTTTGTGTAAGAATAATCGGCTGGAATTATTATCTTCTTTTTTACTCGTAGTAGCTTATGCACTACATTTTAAATATTTGAAATGGAGAACTGGGTCTAGATAGAGGAACCTCCCAATAATGCGAGCCGTGTCCAAAACTAGACTTAAGATCGTGATCCAGCTGCCTCACAACAGTCTTCTCAGGGGTTATTCGAGACTCTTGGCTACATAGGCCATGAGCTGTCACAAATAGAGTCCACATATTATTATTATTATTAAAATGTCACCGTCTCTCCCTGAAATCATGCCTAAGTGTAGTTCGCGACAGTCTTAGAGTAAGTTTAACCCGTTTTGTAGTAAACATTGCAAGTTTATTGCCTCAAGTTTTAGCTGACTCTCTTCTCAAGTTACCACCACAGTTTAAAGTACACAAACTGGTTTAGTTTCATGCCAGCAGAAGGTTATTTTGAAATGATTTATGATATTTTTAGATGATATTATATTTTGAAACATTTAACTCTGGAGCACTAGATGAAATGTAGGTATTAACTAAAATTATGTTAAATTAAGATACGTCACTTCATAGTCTTTTGTTTTAATTATTATTCTTTTAGGGACCTTTACAGGTAAAAAAAGAACTTCATTTGTTTGTCGTGTGCACAATTTCTTTTTTTTTTCTGTTCGTTTGAAAATATTTTACGGTTTTCCATATTCATTGCGGAACCCTACACAGCGCAACGCTGGAGTGATAAATAATAAAAGCGTCTGTTATGAATGCATACTGTAGTTCGCACTATCACGCTGCTGACCATGGGAACTGTACAGTAACTTGTAGTAAATGTAACACCGCGGGGCGGAGCTATTATTAAATAAATAATACCAGCCTGTTACTGTCCCACTGCAAGGCAAAGGTTTCTTGCCATACAGAGAAGGCATGAGCATAAACCATATCCCACGTAAATTCGCAGTTTCTCATTAGAAGGATCATAGAAGAAAAACCTTGCATGGGGAAAAAGGGTGCTGTAAAGAATCCAACCCACACCTTTAATTTGCATACCGACGAGATTCGCGTAGCTCTAAAATACCCAAGCATTTGAAATAATGTTTTGCGCATCCCTTTAAGCCTTAACAACCAAATTCATTTAGGGCCATTTTAAACCTCGCCCTAATTCTTATTATTCAAATCTCACTTAATTCAGAATAAACTAGCAGTGAAATTCAATTTGAATTGCTGAAAAATTACGTTTATTTGTTTTTATTCTGTATCATTATGAGGCAAATGACGTCGGCCATTTTAAAATTAAAAAAAAATCTCAGTGTTGCGGAGGTCAATTAGGCAGTTGCTCCATGTATAAATAATAATAAATAATGCTGGACAATCCACACAGCATCATCTAGCCCCAAGCTAAGCAGAGCTTGTGTTATGGGTAGTAGATGACTGATATATTTAATACAATATATTACATAGATAGATATTTTTTATTAAACATATCAAATACCCAGAACACCCGGAACGAATCTTTCTTGATCGTACAAACATTTGTCCCAAGGCGGGATCGAACGCGCAACCTCCTGCGTCGCAGGCGGACCTTCACATCGGTCGTCTGAATGTATGATACTGGTATTCAGCTTTATCCAGTTAGACTGCAAGTCACATTATAAAAAGACCTCTAAGTCTTATATCAAGGAGTATCGTATTAGTATATCGATGGGGGAGGGTGGGGGGTCATGTTAACAGTAAAATAAGTTCTCTATCTGTCTAATATTTTGAACACCTATTTTTGATTTCATTTTTCAAACGTTTTAAGTGGGAAGTTAATAATTTACCAGAAAAATAATGTATTTAGACGGTTTGTCTATGGGATCATGGGACATGACCCAAAGACCGCCACTACCACGTGGACAAATCTACGGGTAACAGCTCGTATTACCATACATACATAAAATTGATCGGAGTGACGAATTCTGGGCCAACGTCAACTTTATAATAGGTCTTTACCTATGAAATTGCCGTTTTGTATGAAAAAATTTAAATGAATTTTTTTCATGTATTTTTTATTTGTATTAATCGAAGTAATCACCCATGCAATCAATGCATCTTTGCCAACGCAGTGGCAGTTTATTGATGCCCTTCTTAAAGAAATCAGCTGGACGGGAGGCAACAAATTCTTCAAAGGCATTTTGTACTGCCTCTCGGGTATTGAATTTTTTTCCCGCCAAGAAGTTATCCAAATTCTGGAAAAAGTAGTAGTCTGTAGGCGCAAGGTCTGGTGAGTAGGGCGGATGACGGAGAGCTTCCAACCCCAGTTCTTGCAACTTGGAGACCGTCTGCTGTGCAGTATGAGGTCGCGCGTTGTCGTGCAGGAGCATCGGAGACGAGCGATTGACCAATGCTGGTTGGAGATGTGCCAGCTTCTCCATCATTGTGTTCAATTCTTCACAGTACACATCTGCAGTAATGCTCACCCCGTTTGGTAAGAAGCTGTGTTGAATCACACCGGCGCTAGACCACCAAACAGTGACCATCACTTTTCTTGGGGTAAGTTTTCGTTTAGGGCATTGTTTAGGTGCTGAACCAGGATCCAACCAACTTGCTGAGCGCTTGCGGTTATCAAACAGAATCCATTTTTCATCGCAGGTAACAATGCGGTTCAAAATTCCTTCATTTGTGTGTCTGTTGAGCAGTGCAAGGCACGTCTCGACGCGTACTTCGCGCTGGCGATCATTGAGTTCGTGGGGCACCCATTTGTCAAGCTTTTTTACCTTGCCAATTTGACGCAAATGGACCAATATTGTTTTGACGCTAACGTCGAAAGCTGCTGCTAATTCAGCCGTAGATTGTGTATCATCAGCTTCCACAATCGCCTTTAATTCGTCATTGTCGACCAAAGTCTTCGGACGACCGCGAGGTTCATTTTTCAGGTCGAAATTTCCAGAACGGAAGCGAGCAAAACAACGGTCGTTGATGTTGCGTGCCGCTTGTGCCGCGTTGCTGCCACGACGGTACTCATATTCCATAATTACTCGAATTTTTAACGTATCCATGATGACGAAAAAGATTTAAATGCGATGAAAATGTAACACTAATCAATAAACAAATGACTACTTTTGGAAAAAAAAAATCCATGTTTTTAAAATAAAATTAATTTGAAATTAGAATTCTTAGCCAAACAAAAAATATTTTGATTTGAAATGGCCAGTACTGCAGAACGGCAATTTCATAGGTAAAGACCTAATATTACGCAGTGTTGTGGAAATAAATGGGAAAATCAACATAATTGGAAAGTGGGATCCAATCATTGGTGGCGGGGAAAAAGTAAATTGTACGAAGCTTTACGTAGCTGTACGAGCACCTACCTATCGCGTGGTGCTAGTGCTTTTTGCGAGAATATATTTACGGGTTTCTTTGTACATATGTTATTTGGGCAGGTTGAAAGTTTTGAAAAGCTTAACACTATGAAAAAATGAAAAATGTTTTTTTTTGCTTTACAAGTAAACTTAACAACTAGTGATTGGAGCCTCCTTTTAAGCAAAAAAGCCTGTGTTAGGGGACTCCAAAACTATGAAGCTCACAGAACACACTATGAAGATGGTTTTTTAATTTTATATAATAATGCATGCAAATAATACCTAATTGAATTTAGTTTAATTTAATCTAATTTATAATTTATAATTAAGAAACATGTTGCGGTGCCCTAGCAGGGTTCATGTACGAAACATATATTTATAACAAGACCTTGTAAACGACATGAATACAATAAATAAATAAAGCTATGACAGATTCAAAGCGGCAGAATGCGTTTTTTGACATTAAAAAAAATGTTGTTTTACTTCCAATTCGTTTCTGACAGTTCTTTTTATAAAACATAAAGTGCTGAAAATATCCAATAGCGCAGAAGCTATTAGAGGAAATAAAAGCGTAACTCAGAAACATCGTTACCTTTTAAATTTCAGCTATCCACTCTTATGCACACTTATTTTTCGTTCATTCCTCTGTTTGATAGTTGTATGGGATTTGCAAGCCCTATTCTTCTTTTTAATTAAACTGCACCATTGATTAATGGCATATTTACAATATAGTATAACTTTTTTCCAAATTTTATCGATATAATGCTATTAGTCTCCGAGTTAAAATGGTTACGTAACATCCAGACAGACGGGTGTAAGGGTTTCATTTTTGCCATTCTTCTACGCAACCCCAAAAAGATTAAAGACACCATAAAACCTGTCTTTCTATTAAGAAAGATAACAACCTGACGTGACCCATTTCTTTTCAGTTTTAAGTCCCTAGTTAAATATTTAATTCAGTTAGGTCCCTGGGAGCAGCGAGACAGTCGAGTGGACGAGTAGAGTGGTCGAGTGGTGAGTGTTCGAGTGTTTACTACCCGTTTGGAGAGTACTCACTATGAGACTAGTACTGGAATGTCTGAGGGCAGGATTACTGCCCTTGACTTTGTTTGTTGGTGTTGATAGAATTAATTGAAAATTAGAAATATTGATGGCTGTGTTTTGTTTAACGCACTATGTATACAGGGTGGAAGAGATACCGAGGAACAACTTATACTGGTGCGTTCAGTTTTTTACTCAAAACATAACAACATCATCATTTCTATGTAAACCAATGAGATTGTTAGTTAGGTGGACGTCATGATTTTTTTGGCATTTTAAATTGATTGGTCCAGGATCATGTACTGAACTCATGGTATCGGATTGAGGGTCGATGGCTTTCCACCTTGTATGGGAGTGTTGCATTACTACTCATATACTCTGAGATAAGTTATGTTTAAGTCCTACGAAAGAAAGGGCGAGCCTATTGCTTCCAAACGGGCACAAATCTAGACTCACGAGCTACTACTGAACAATTCCACATATCTATAATATATATATATATATTATAATACCTATAAACGAGCAATTCTTGTATATATGTATTTTTATAATCTGAATCTCGGAAACGGCTCCAACAATTTTCATGAAATTTAGATTGCATGGGGTTTCGGGGGCGATAAATCGATCTAGCTAGGTTTCATTTTTAAGAAACCTCTCAAGCTCGTTCATCCAGGTACTATAAATACTTAAACAAAAAAATAAAACTGGCATGTCAGACCACAGCTGCCCCAAAAGGTTTATTTCAGCGGTAATGCCAGAAAGCCAGGTCCTGTCTGACGCTGGTTTCCATATGCACCCATAGGGATGATGTCATCCAACATGCTAATAAATAACCCACTTACAGAACTTGCAACCACAATCGCTGTAACAAAGTTTGGGTTCCGTACCAAATCTGTTGCGTCATTTTGTAATCCCCTGTGTGATCAAACTATGTGCTTGTGTTGGTAGTTTATATACCTACTAGCACTTCGCCCGCGAGTACGTCTGTGTAGATTTTGAATTATTCGCACGCAAAATTCACTTTAATAGGCAAATATTTTGATACTTCGGGTAAGATTAATTTTTGAGGTAATTTATTATTTTAATATACATTAATTTCCAATTGATGTTTTAAAAACATAGCTGGTGACATTTGGGTGTAATGTAGGTACACCTCTGCCTTTAAACTTAAACAAATATTAACTTTATGCAAGTGTGAATTAAGTCAATTTGGCTATGACTATTGAAAACGTCAAAAGAATTGTTAGTTATAGAGCAAACTGAACTTATATATAGGATGTTTTGATATTTTACAAAAAAAATATACATATTTGTTTTTATTTTTGGGAGTTAAATTGCAAATGCAGGATTAGTAATAATGACAGAGTATCTTAGAATCTTTTGCTAGTTGAGTTAAAGGACAAAAGATAAAAAATTGTCACGTTAAGAAGAAAATTGCTTGTCGCCCTGTGTTCAGCTAGAGTCCTTCAACACACCTTACACATGAAACCCACTGAAAGGTACGAACGTTGCGATATCCTTGTTTTCTTTTCATTTCATTTTTATTTGTTTTCTCCAATTCCCAGTTCAATCTGGACTTCAGCTTTATTACAACGGGTTTTATTTATTTTGAAATATGAAATGAACATTTTCAGTATAATGTTGGATGTGGCAATTGGCCGTTTGAAGGTTATGCTACGCTTTGTCAAGGTCGGTTCGTGGATGGGTGACCATCCATCACACATCGAGGCCTCTTCGTGCTTCGGTAAACACGTTAAGCGTTCTGTTCAGGCTGTCATTTGTTAATCTTTGACAGTTGTCGTAGTCAAAAGCCGGAAAGTCTGACAATCAGTCTTACGAAAGCGTATCAGGTAATAGAGAGAATATTGTTGGGACAAGCATCTATGTTTTATTAATTTTCATTCATTCTTACTAATAATTGCTCAATAACAATGGTCTTAAATATATTGGAGACCAGATTTGCACAATTCACAACCATATTTTTAATTTAAATTGTGTGTTCGCGTAGTTTTCATATTGCTAAATCAGACAGCTGTGTAAATAATCAAAATTATTTGCGATTTCTGCACACTACAAAAAGTACGTAGTGTGTTTTGTACCACAGATTTTTTTGCTTTGATGGAGACTTGTCAAGTGAAATGAACCACTTAACTATAATTATCTTCAAAATGGCTGAACAGATTTTCATGAAACACAGCTAAGAACCATACCGATAAAACCAGCCTTCTAATAATATAAATAAGTATTAAATCTGTGCATCCGTTTAGGAGCTACGATGCCACAGACGAACGCATAGAATTCTGCACTAAAGGGGATCCTTAAATGAAAGGTTTTCTTTAAAGTGAGCAGTTTTTAAGAAATTATTGGAAATATACAAGTAAATATTGCTGGACAAATATTGCTGGACAATCCACACAGCATCATCTAGCCCCAAACTAAGCAGAGCTTGTGTTATGGGTACTAGATGACTGATATACTTAATACAATACATTACATAGATAGATATTTTTATTATACATAGCAAATACCCAGAACACCCGGAACAAATATTTGTAGATCGTACAAACATTTGTCCCAAGGCGGGAATCGAACCCGCAACCTCTTGCGTCGCAAGCGGACCATCGCCCGCCGCGCCACATCGGTCGTCAAGTACATCACACATTAACATAAAAATGCAAACAATACTCACAATATGTAAATCAGTAGATAATCACGACGGTTTATTACGACCCAAACATTTGTGCAAACGTTTGCACAGAACTGCGCATGTTGGTTATTCAAGGTGAACTTTTTTTTTCAATAGTAAGCGTAAAATATAAATTGTAAATAATGGCTAGTACTTGTTAAAAGAAAAAATATATATGTTAGTTCTATTTTGCTGTCACGTTGTTCACTGAAGTGTTGAACTAAGACCGACTTGTTATCAATTTGTCTAGAACGAAATCAGTCGCAACCTTTGTGCCTAGCACAGATGCTTGACGTAAAAGTTACGTCAAATCGAATGCTTTTAAAATTCAAAATACAATTCATCATCTGCCTAGCCTTTTCCCAACTATGTCGGGGTCAGCTTCCATCTCACCAGTCCGATGCTGCTGAAAACCAGTAATCTACATTCTGTGACTGCTTATCTGACCTCCACAACCCAGTTACTGGGCCACACGATGCCCTTTGTTTGTCAGACTTTTGGGCTTTTGACTATCCGTAACAACTGTCAAAGATCTACAAATGACAGCTGGGACCAACGGCTTAACGTGCTTTCTGAGGCACGGAGGAGTCTGGATATGTAACGAACGGTCACCCATCTACAGACTGACTTCAGCAAGCGTAGCTTAACTTTCTACCAACTCGTACGTCTGTTTTACTTAGCCACGAGCTCCACAAAAATCCAAATTTAAAATTCAATTATCCTGCAAAAGAATTAAATTTATGAAGCAAGCCCAATTAGTATCATCCGTAGAAAAATTAGAATGAAGTCTTAAAAATACATAAATATTATATTTGAAACGAGTATTTTTAATTTTTAATAGCATGTTAGTATAAAGAAAAATCCAATTACACTTTTCTTGAAGTAAGATTGAATGCAGAAATACAAGGCTAAAAGCTGTCCGTCGACGGTATACAAGGCTTACGGAAAATTCACTTTCAAACGCATCCCTGAACAATCGAACCGTTTAAGAACCTTTTGTTAGCAGGAAAGAAAATTAAATATTTTTAATATGGACTTAGAAGATTCTTGGAAATACTTTTATTGCTTCCACAACTTTACTTAGATGGTAGGTTTTACAAAGTTATGATCATTGTGGACTCTGTCGGGCACTGCAATAGAAGGAGAGAGGAATCAAATCTAGAAACTCGTAATAATCTACACCACCATCATTGTCATCCTCCTGCCCTTGTCCTAATTTATTTGGGGTCGGCGCAGCATTTCTTCTGCCCTACATCTCTATTTGCCGTCATTCTAGCCATATCATCTTTGACACACTCCATCCATCAATTCTTTGGTCTTCCTCTACTCCCTCCATATACTTTCCTTACAACATCATCGTCATTCCACCAAAAATATCAGTATTACAATACATTTTAGTTTTATTTTGTATACATAGAGATCAAATTTATCTTCCTACTTTAACTGTACTCTTTTTATGCTATAGACGTTTTCTACTGTCGACATAATACACTTTCTTGCTGCTTTCGACACTAAGTTTAATAAAAAATATAAACATTGTACGCGAATGAATCCTCTTCGTCGGTACAAAGTTTGTGTAATGCGGCCCGGTCATCAATCATCGTTTATTTATTTTTGTGCAAGTTTAGCATGTTCATTAATCATTGTAAATGATTGCTACTTGCTAGCTTGTTTTTAAATATTTTTTGCATAATCTCATAAAAGGTACATTTGTATCTGTTCAAGATAGTATCTTCACTTTGTTGAAAGCTTAAATGACTTAAAATATAAAGTGAGTAATGTAAATAAATATAGAATAATATTTGCTCAGTTTATTTAACCAAATGTTTCTTATTCCTCTACAAATTGATACCTATACGCAGTTTTGATTACTTTAATAAAATTAACCAAAAGAGAATGTAAGAGAAGCAAAAAGTGTAAAGATCGCACAGGTGGATTTCTGTTATTTCTGTCTACCCCTATCGGAGAAGGCGTAAGATTATGTATGTGGTGGGTGTGGTAACTGTCAAACCGCGATAGAAACACAGTGCCACGCACCAAAACACGAATCGCCGACATCTCTCAGAAAGCAGCCAAGCTTAAACGGGTCTAGGCCGGACATGTTTACCGCATGTCAAACGAGTCATGGGCTATATCTACCACAATGTGGGTTCCAGAAGCATCCGGTGACATGGTGGTAGACTCAGGCAAAGATAGCAGGACAAGTTTGATGCTTACAGACAGGACTAGTCCACACTTTCTCAAGATTTATTAGATTAAAGTTAAAAGCACCCCTGCAGTGTGACAATAGGCTAAAAACATAATTAATAATTAATTAAATAAATAATTTAGCCAGCTTTATGTCTGGCTAATACCAATAAATGTGTGTGAATCTAAGCGCTCATTAGTCACGGAAATGAATGAATTCAAACACCTTGTATAAATAATTCCAAAGCGCACATCAATCATTAGAAGCGTGGGTGATAAGTGATAAGCCGCGAAATTGATTGGTTTTTATCGCTGGGTTGCTGCGATGACGCCATATCACTTGAACCAATGACGTGCTGTCTGTAGCAATGACGTCACTAATTGTAGCGCGTACGAAGAATAACTAGGCTGGGGTTATGAAAATAAGATAATTGGTGATGCGTGGGTAGTAAATTTGGTGACGGAAAGGGAAAGAGCTATGGTTACCACTCACAAAGAGATGTAAGATTGAAAACACAAGATATTTGTGAGACAAGTGGTGTGGACCGATGGTTCAATCATTCATCGATGCTTGATAAAGTCAGTACATATTTATTGACTTTAAATTTGTTGTTACAATTTTTTTCATGGTTTCGTTTTCACCTTTAATTGATAAATTTGACCTCGTTTGATTTTGTTTCCGCTAATATTTGAACCACATATATTTCAAAAAAGCATTTGAATACAGAGAAAGTCTCATCCTCCTGCCCTTATCCCAATTTATTTGGGGTCGGCGCAGCATGTTTTCTTCTTCCATATATCTCTATTTGCCGTCATCTCATGGGTCACCTCTTTTCTTGCCATATCATATTTCACACAATCCATCCATCTTTTCTTTGGTCTTCCTCTACTCATGTAACCCTGCACATCCATACTCAAAACTTTCCTCACAACATGGTCCTCATTCCTTCGCATCACATGCCCATACCATGACAACCGATTTCCACACAACTTCTCGGTCACAGGCGCCACTTTCAGACTTCCTCTTATATACTTGAATACAGAGAAAGTAAAAATAATAATTTGATCATATGAATTTGGTGGTAACGGTAAACGTTCCCATTGTTATAATTTTGGAAACTCATAATGTCTCAAACATGAAAGCTTAAGGAAGCCCCAGGAGGAAAAAAACACACATTCAAATAAAATTCCACATTGGAATGCCACAAGGTTTTATTCTAGGACAATTTATTTTCTCGGCCAACAACCGACTCTGTTACTTTGGCTTTAGACACGGAAAAATCCAGTTATCAACAGCAAATTGAGATCAATGCCCCATGATCACAGTGCTGGGCGTTATCTCGTTCATCCCTACTGGATGTGTCACGTTGCAAATGGCGACCGGCGCCACGACGTCGCACCCCTGATTATAGGCAACGCTGAAACAACGACAATTAACTACGCTCCGTATTTATATACTATGGTGTTTGTTATTTACTGGAGATAGTATATAATGGGTTTATATGGAGTAAATAATGGTGGGTTGGGTAACTAAGATATCGCAGAAAAGAGCTTCTCAAATGTCAATGCGAAGAATATGAAAACATTTTCTTAGTATCGATGTGATTCCTATAAATTTTCCAAAAGGTAGATTAAAGATTTCAGAAGCTAACAGACACTGTTACTGTGATACTGTTACGCATTTCACTTGGGATGCTGCCTCACAGCTCTGGGTTAAGAGCTTACAACTTTGAATGATAGGGCTGCCCTGATTAGAATATTTACTCGTAAATTTATTTAGCGTACATCTGAATATGAGCGCGACCAAAAAAGTCTACGACCTAGACAAATGACACGTTCTATATTTGAAACGATTCGAAAGTCGCTTGAGTATTTGAATCCAGCCAGTACTAATATTCTTCCAGACTGTATACTAAAAAGTTTTTATTGAAATGCGAATGTCACATTTTTATAAGGATCAAAAAGTACCTAGATGGGTAAACACAGGATAAAAAGAGTGACGTTTTATTTAAAACATGTTGTTCTAACAATTAGAAGTCCATTGTAAAAATATAACCGGACTATTGAGCCGGACACTAACCACCGGTACCGTACCATGTTGAAAAAAAAGCAATTTCCAAGAACTAAATTTCTATGCTTCTTGTTGTGCCCCGTTAGTTTTTAATTTCATTTGATGTTTATTACTTGATGCTAATGTTGCTGTAGCGGCAATAGAAAAACACCATCTATGGAAATTTCAACTGTCTTTCTATCACGGTTCATGAGGTAAATACATACAGACGGACGGACAGCGAAGGCTAAGTAATTAATAAATTCGTTAGTCACATGTTTCCAGCCTCAGATCCGTGATTATTGTCTTACATAAGTATTGGGAAATGGCCACGAGTTCCAAAACTTCCAGTTTCATTTTTTATATACTTTCGAACTAATCAATGCTGTCAAGTATTGCGACTTTTACCAATTTTGTTTGAGTAAGAGCTTTTGAAGGAGCTTACGAATATTATGTTGATTAAAATATCCGAGCTACGTCGTCGCTTGGTAACTTTATAGAATAAAGTTCTAGTTTCTAGTATGATCAGGGTAGCAGGATCTGGGTCGTCGCAGAATTAACGTGTTTTCATTAATCTAATGACGCTAATGTAAACTTATCACTAAAACTATGACGAGGGTCGAAATATTATAATTATCTATGGTTCAAAGGAAGGAACTGAAAGCGATTAGGGTAAACACTGCGAATTGGCACAATGGGGTAGAATTTATTAAAACACACAACAACAACATAAGTACACAACATAAATGTTATTTTCATTTATTTTTTCTACTATATAACATAAACACACGTCTCTAGTCCTCGCAGGGTTATGCAAGAAGTTATGTAATGAGGGGTGTGCCTTTTGCCATCAACTGGGTAAAAATCCATTCTCCAGACTCTACTGAGAAATTCTCTCAATCCCAGGTGACCTTAGACCTAGACCAACGAGGCAGTTTTAATAGAGATAGTTATTTAACCCAATTATTTTCGAAATTCATGAATGAATTCATATGTTCAGTCTCACACACCCTAAGTAAAGAAATCTAGGTCATGCCAGAATTAGCACTATATGGCTATTACTACTACATAATTTGAAGAACATAACGACAGACTCACGTTTTCTGAAAACAAAAATCAGTATTAATTAATGGTTGATTAAATCACCCTGCGTATAGAGGATGTCGACATCTGTTTCGTCTTTTCCAAACTACATATGTTGGGGTCGGCTTCCAGTCTAACCGTATGCAGCTGAATACCAGTATTTTACATGGAGTGACTTTCTGTCAAGCCTACGTATACAAGGTGTATCAGACATAAATTGTGAATAAAGAGGAAAATGGATGCTCTTTTCTCGACAGTCAATAGAATAGAAAATAGAATACTATTACGATAGACGTTGTACTAGATACTGGAGTTTGTTATTTAGGATTTAACTTGGACAGAGGGCTCACTTGGAGCCCATTACAAAAAAAGAGTAAAAAATCGGCCTTCAATTTGGGAACCTGTACTAACTAATACAAGTTCCGAAATTTCAAGTAGATTTCTGCCCAACTTATGGTAATAAGCTCGCCTCCTATTACACGTGGCTTAACCATACCTGGGGAAATATGGTGTGGTATAGGTACAACTGCCTAACTCCTCGAGGAGAATAGGTATTTTCATTGTAGTACATCACAAAAATATAGTTAGAAAAATAAGCAACCCAGTGAGTAAGCCGCGATTTGATTGGTCCACAGACTGCCAAAAAAGAACAGAATTTGTATTCTTCTATTTAAGCATATTTACTCCAGTTCTTTGTAAATCTTGTCTAAACGCACCCTTATAGTTCTACAGGGTGTATAGAATAAGCTATCTACGCAGAATATGCTTTCTACGTACACAGGGTGGTATAATCGAAGGGTGTCGGGGTGTGAATTTAAGGTCGAGTGGGTGTAATTGGTGGCCGTAGCGTCGCCGGCGCCGAAATGTTGTCGCCGTGTGTAATAGCCGAAGAATAAATTATTTTCTACTTAATTCAGCTTTAGATCACGACCTCTGCTGTTCACTGATAAATTGATGCCTCTGAGATGTAATTGTTTCATCTTGGATGGCACTTGACAGATTGTTTTTTCGGCTCGTTTAGAAAAGAGATGTGGCGTCGTTCTGGGTGAGCAACAGGCGTATATTTTGGCGATAGAATACAATTGAATGGCTTATTATTTGCACTGAAAGCAGGCATGACACACATGTTGGTTGGTTCATGATGATCCTTAAACAAACTACCTTAGGTTAGGCATGCAAAACATTTATAGGTTATCTAGAAACATGTACAAAAAAGTTCCGTTAATTTCTCAAATAAAGTTCACGAAATCAGTTTAATAATTTAAAAAATTAAGTCAGTATTTGTAAGTAGTGTAGAGGGATTTGCTCTGGTTGTGTTTTTATTATCAAAATATGATCTACAATATATGTTAATTAGGCATTTGTCTAAGAACAATAGTTCTGGATCCGGAAGCTGGCCAGGATCGCAGATAAAAACGTGTGAATCTTAACTTGTCGATGCTCTGAAATGTGTTTCATTTTTAGAGAAGTTTTGATTTGTTCCCAGTACATTGTCATTGATAATAATGATGAGAGTTTCTTTGAATAACACTTAAGTTCACGACATTTATGAAATTACATATTTCACTAATTTGAGCTGTGTTGATGATTTTAATGATTATACTTCAATACATACGTACTATTTAAGGTATATTTAAGGATATGATATCGACATTGTAGTTTGTACGATTGAGTACTACTTCCTAGAACAACCTCAATGAGAATTATATTACTGCTTGGTAGGAAGTACTTGTCCTTATATCAACAGTCCTGATAATATTTTTATTGGTTCATGATAATCACGACGTGGTATTTAGCCAATTAAATTATTGGGTATCACTTAACCGATGGCCTTTATGTTGTTTGAAACTCACTGGATTTTGAACTATTAATTGTGTCAAACATAACATAACATCACGCCTGTATTCCCCAAAGGGATGGGCAGAGGTGTACCTGATATTCAGACTCCATGCTGCGACAGAGAAATTCCTTATGAAAAATCCCACTAACACATTGCTTTTCTTTACTAATTGTGTTTTAAAACTATAATACAAATGGAAAAAGAAAACAGATTCAGAAATATCTGTAAATGGGTACATGATATAATATATTGGGTTTATTTACAAATGTATGTATACCCTCCCCCTGTACCCTTCACTAAATTTGCTTTTTGTTTTTATACTTCTGTTTTATTTCTTATTTTCAGGTATGTTTACTGTTAATAATACAAAACATCAAGGGCGCATAGACTTGGGATATAGGTAGGTGAAAATAAAATGAATACATTTATCTACGTAAAGCGATCCATTAAGAATAGTTATCGGTAGTTTAATAATTGGCATAGTTAAAGTTTGTGTAGAGAAGGACTTCATTAAAGCAAAAGAATGCAAAAATACAAAAATACAAAGAATGGTCGAATTTTGACAGTACTTAGTACTGTAGTTTGTTGGTCTTTAAAAGTCGTTACTAGTGTCAAACTCCCAAAAGTCTGACAACCAGTATCACCAACGGGTATCGTGTTACCCAGTAACTGGGTTGTGAAAGTCAAGTAGGCAGTCGTTCAATGTACAATTCTGGTATTCATTCAGCTGCATCCAGTGAGAAAACGAAAAGGCTAGGTAGATATGGTAACAGTAACACGTTTTCCGCATAAAATAACATCATCACACTTAAACCATATTCATCCAGTAACCCTAAGAGCAAAAACCCACTAAGAGCCAATGGCCCATTTTTATTGACACCACTCACCCACTAAGATTTACCCCACCACGAGCGACCGATCACTAGTCAATAAAAAGATACATTAATACCTCCATTAAACGTAGATCAGCGGACGCCAGGCGTTAATAAAAATTAAGTGGTTTCCTGGAAAAGTGTACCAACATGTTTTTTTATATATACGTACTTACTGCCTTAATGTAATTGTTTACGTTGCTGCTCCATACAACACCAAAATAATACGACATGAAAAGAAAGAATCATGAGATACTGGGTTCGATCCTCAGATCGAGAAAAGAGTTATTGGGTTTTCCATCTGGGATTTTTAATAGCAGCCCGGAGAATGAATTTATGCCTGGCTGATGAAAATAGGCTCGCCCCCCATCACATGGGACTTACACATAACTGGTGAAACGTGGGTGCACTATAAGTACACCGCTGCCGACCACTTAGAAGAATGCAGGCGTGATGTTATAAATAAATAAATAAATAATGCTGGACAATCCACACAGCATCATCTAGCCCCAAGCTAAGCAGAGCTTGTGTTATGGGTACTAGATGACTATACTTAATACAATACATTACATATATAGATACATTTTATTATACATAGGAAATACCCAGAACACCCGGAACAAATATTTGTAGATCGTACAAACATTTGTCCCAAGGCGGGAATCGAACCCGCAACCTCTTGCGTCGCAGGCGGACCTTCGCCCGCCGCGCCACATCGGTCGTCGTTATGTTCAATATAAAACGAGATTTTCTCTACAATTATTCAGGAACACATTATCTTGTATGGAACGGTGTCGAAACACGTCTCTAATGGAGTGTTAGACTGTTACCAGCCCACATTCTAGTAACAAGATTAATGGCTTTATCCGATATTTTTTACGAATAATGGCGGCGGTTTGTTTGATGGCAACGTAAAGTAAAAGAAATATGTCAGAAGGTCGTATACTCGTACAAGTTCTTTAGACTAAATATGTACGTACGATTGTCGCTTGTTTTAGGATACTGATGCACTATGGAAAGTTGTTAGCTTGAATAATACCAGCCTGTTACTGTCCCACTGCAGGGCAAAGGCTCTTCTCATACAGAGAAGGCACGAAATTAATCACCACACTTGCTCAAGATGGGTTGGCGGCTTTGGACTTATATTAGTTATAAGTCCAGGTTTCCTCACGATGTTTTAAAATAAATGAAATAAAATTTAGCTCCTCTTTACATAGCACATATTAGACATCTTTCTACAATCGTCAACGACCGAAACGATTGACAGAAATTATTCGTTTTAAGTTAAAGTACCTATATAGCCTTTGCTCGGATAAAACGACGTTTTCTAAAAATGAAACCTAGCTAAATCGATTTATCGCCCCGGAAACCCCCTGCATGCTAAATTTCATGAAAATCGTTATAGCCGTTTCCGAGATTCAGATTATAATATATATATATTTATAATAATTGCTTGTTTAAAGGTATTAGGTAGATATTTGTAGTCAGATGTGATGCAACCGGGTTTTAACTTTGGAGATAACGTTGACGGTAGTTTTTGTTCATTTTCACTTAAGTCACCGATCACTCCCTTATCAGTCAAAATTTACCAGAATCACCAAACAGTTAAGGTAAGTCATTTTAATGATCACAATAAAAACTTTTCTTCTCATTATTAAGTTCGTCCGTTTTCGTAATACCTTCTTGGTTAAAAGACTCGCGCTTAACCATTTTTATTATCCCGTCTCATTACATAAAACAGCATTGCTGTTAATTACTAAGTAATCATTACGTATGTACAAGTATTAACGATTTAAAAAGTAATTGATATTCTATAGGTCGGTCGACCAGTCCAAACGGTACGGGATTTTATAGCTTTGTTGCAGTTTAATTAGTGCTATTGAATTTATTAAAAAAGTTATCGTTAGTAAGAGAAAAAGTGTTCTATTAGTTAGTATACATTTTGCTGCTGATTTACAATACCACTTCTAATTAATACCTTGTATGTGATGTGTAATAATAATTATAAATTTATAGTAGTCTAGACTATAATCACAGTAGATAATATTTATCTACTGTGCTATAATAGTATAATGACGT
This sequence comes from Phlogophora meticulosa, assembly GCA_905147745.2. Lineage (NCBI taxonomy): Eukaryota > Metazoa > Arthropoda > Insecta > Lepidoptera > Noctuidae > Phlogophora > Phlogophora meticulosa. The sequence goes on from LR990523.1 coordinate 1,718,238, forward strand.
AAAATTTGTTTATAAGTTTAAATGTAAGGGGTAATCTCCGGAACTAATGATCCAATTCGAAAAACTTTTACACTGTCAGATAGCTGCATTATTCTTGAGTGCTATAGGCTATTATTATTTTTAAAACTACGTTTTTAAGGGGGTGGAGGGGATATTAAAGTTCGAAGGGAAAAGTACGAAATCCGCGCGGACGAAGTCGCGGGCGAAGTGCTAGTAATTCTTTAAAAAATAAGGAAAAGTAATAAATAGCACATTTCAAATGTAAACTTATGGATGCGTAAAATAAAATATTTCATTACTATTAATTATTATTTTAGTAGGCTTTTTTACAATGACAAACAATACAGATAACAAATAAACAACCAAAAAGTACTGGCTGCTAATTCTAGTGCAGTCCTCCTAGCCTTTTTTATTTTCAACGATAAAAAAGTACTGTGATTTAATTATAATATTATTATTATTTCGTAAGGCTACATTGGAATGAAAATAAAGGACCAATCTTGTTGGAAAGTTACAGTAAAAAAAAACAAAGGTTCCAATTCTACTTACTTCAAGAAAACCTCTTACATAAAGTTTAAAGATTGAAAGGCATTTATTTGCAACACATAACATCTATTACACTTAATTTATTCCACCACAAACATGAATCGTGGAGACTACCATATTCCACTTCCAACATTATTTTATATTATGTGCTTGTCAATGCAAATGGCTTAGTACGCCAGTTATCGGATGACCAGCTGTGAGGTCAATAGCCTGGGATTAACTTATCTCATACACCTAAGACCTGTTCTGGAGTTGTTTTGTGTCAGTACAAGGATGAGTTCAGTAGTTTCAGTTCGTGTAGACTAGGTTAATCAGACGGGAGAGTGGTGACACAAGTTACTTTAAGTATGTAAAAAAAGTACCAGCCTATTACTGTGCCACTGCAGGGCACAGGCCTCTTCTCATACAGAGAAGGCATGAGCGTCAATCACTACGCTTGTTCAAGACGGGTTAGCGATTGCAGACTTATATTAATTACATAAGTCCAGGTTTCCTCACGATGTTTTCCTTCACCGATGTCAGTGATGTCCAAGATAAACTTAGAAAGACTTTCAAGTATGTGGTGACTGATAAAGTCCACAACAAAACTACCTTTAAGATGTTGTTTACGCCGGAATCATGTCAAATTACTGAATTATATTAACTTTATAATAGGGAATATTAGAAGTTAGAATTTAAATAGAAAAACAATTAATATTTGACCTGATTATAGCTCAAGGTACCCGTTTTTCTAGTTACCATTAACTTGAGCTAAAAATATTTTTTGCACCGTTATCAATATGAAACCTTCAACAAACTATACATAAAAACACTAATAATATCAAGTAAGAACATCATTGGAACTGGATCTTTAACTGATACCTATAAACAGGAAAATATGGCATGATCCAAAATTACGGCTTTTTCACGGGCGTGTCATCCACACTACCTTAACGCCTGCTACATTGAAATATCGGAATCTAAAATAAAAAATATGTCATACTTATAACCATTATTTGAGATTGTAGCACAAAAAATGTAACACTTACTACCATATTATCGACGGCGACGGGTAAAATGGATGTGATACATCATATTTTATTATCATAGAGTAGTCTAGGAACTATCATTTCCTACAATTTCCATAAACGCACCAATTTCAATGAAAGTAACAATTTCATCTCCAAGATTGCAGACCTAAAACTTGAAACTCAACCAAATCTTTCCTTTAACGACAACAATCAATAACATATGACAGTTACCTTCTCTCAATTCACACAGCATAATACTTCTATAGATTACCCACAATATCAATAAAGGCATATCTCCATTACATCTGGAACATTTATAGCATCGCTTGCTGTGTAACGACTTCCTGAGGTGATCTCGTTCGCGCGACGCGATCATATCACTTTGTGGAATTCCAAATAGTTATTGGTACAGGAAGAACTAATATCAAGGTCTGTTGGAAGGTCGTATTTGTTTGAGTGCTGTTGCAAATTAAATGTTTAGTTTTTAAATATCACCATTCACCACTAAATAATGAAGATGATTTCGAACGAGTTTTTTTTTCAAATTCGTGTAATTTTTTTCTTTATTGCATTATTAGTATCGTTAAATATGTACTTAAACTATATTATGTTAACTGTGTGGGTATCCTCAATAAAATTTTGTATCTTAAGAAGACCTCACATTAATGTATTAATTCCGGCCACACGATTTACCGTAAGGAAATGCAGATAGAGTCCAGTATGGGGCGTATGGTGCCAATAGAACTTGATACGCGAAAAAAAAACATTCTACTCATATTAACCCGTTTCAGCTTTCAAAAAGAGAAAAAGAAAACTTGCAAACGATTGTCGCTAAACCCGCCGTTGTATTGTTTCCCTGCATGGTTCAAAATCATCTAACTAACCTTGGAATTAAACCCAGGTTAGCTGCGCTTGCAACAACTCTACCCTAGTGATGTATTTGTCGATATTTTACTATTTTATCGAATCCCGTTTGACTTATTTGTTTCAACTTCAAAACTACATACACGAATTCCAGGCTTTGTTCATTCACGCGAATTCGTACAGTCGGTCGCGCGTCTATGGTAATACTTTTACCTTGAGCTGGCCTAACGTAGTACGGAGTTTGAATAGAGCATGGGGCCAGCTTATAATGGTTCTGGTGTCATTGACATGCGGGCTTCTGTACAAGCATGAAAACTGGGACAACATTCCTGTCCTAGTACATGGCTATGAAGAATATTTAGGATTGCTTTTTTCCCTACCTGTGTGCTGGATTTTTTGAGCTAGCTTTTAGTAGTAGGGTAAGGTATTTTTGAATTATATGTCGCGTACGCGTAGGTGCTACAAAATGTACACCCTTTAAATATTTAGGTGATTCAATTGTAACAGAAAATAAATGCATGCGAAAAGAGAAAGAAAAACTATAATTTTCCACAGAGGACATACATATTGGGCATATTGTAAGAAAACAAAGGAAGAATTTTTGAAATCAGTCCAGCCGTCTTTGAGTAATCGCATAACAAATAGACAAAAAAAAACGAAACCTCATTAGGTTTTGTTTTTTTTTTTTCGAATTTAGAACCTCCGTCTTTTAATAATGATCGTGTTAGTAAATATTTTGCTCGAATTCTGTTAGTAAAAACAATATACAAACTAAAGGTATGACATAGAAAATTATCGGCAGTATGCATGTCGTGACTGTGGCAAGACCACTCAGCAAGATGCTGTGCTATGGGGGCTCACAGCAAAGCGCTGGTTTTCAGCGGTCACCTAACTAGTAGTTAAATAATTGCGGATTGTCATAGGTTAAACAACGGTTAAAATGAGACTACAGTGTATGAATAACAAAATTAAGCAGGGTTAGTGTTATAAGCTTACAAATGATTAAAGTAGGTAGTTTTAATTAGTTTAAAGTCGCAACTGTAATTATATATTTTGATTTACAACCACCATTATCATGTAGCAGGATTTATTATCTGGCAATATTAATAAGGAAACACTAAACGCTAATGTGGTGTGTTTCCTGTTTAATTACAACAGTGTCGCAGTTCATGAGTCAGGCAACGCTGAGATTGAGTTGTGAAGGTCATGAGGTGGGAGTGTGTGAGAGAATGGTGGCCAGAAGGTCGATTCTGTGAAAATCTCCCCGTGAAATGAGCGGTAGTGTCTTACTTAAGCTGGGTTACACGGATAGAAAACTAATAATATTTAGAACAGGCTCAGTCACACAATCACACAAAATTAAACATCGAAAACAACAACAAGCAAAATGGAATTAATAAGAAATAAAAATATTATGTGCCTAACGGCTGCGCCAACTGAGTCAAATTCAGCAAAAATGACAGACAAATAGTATCTGACGCTGGTGTTAACCAGCTTGGTGGTTCTTACCGAGGGTCCATAAGAATTTTACCACCGCAAAAAAGGGATTAGACGATCTAAAAAAGATCCTTTAGGCAATGTCAAACGGCTCATTCCTTACGCGAATCTTTATTGCAAGCTAATATAAACAAGCCATAACATAACTCCATCAATAAAACATTCCATTCCGTTTATTTTATGGCCGTATTAAACATAATCTTGTGCGTATCTCTGTATTTATACCGAATTACTTGGTACCAAGCAATAATATACAAATCGGTGTCAAATTGCCATATCTCATGCGAACATGGGTCCCAGACCAATTACAATTTGAGATCTAGTTGGGGCAAATGCCACCACAGGACTAACTGTCGTTTAAGTTAATCATGGGAACATACTGATCGGGTGCCAAAGAAATAACTATTCTTGTTTAAACTGTTATTTTAAGTGGGTTTTGCCCGGTTGGTGTGAATAGGCTCGTTCCCTGTTACATGTGACGAAAACATAACTGACGATATGTGCATGCTCTATAGGTGCACCTCTGTACAACCCTTCGGGGAAAACAGGCGTGATGTTATTTAAAGCGGGTCATTTTACCACGTAACAAAGTTTTGTTTGTGATTATTGTTTGTTATTATCATATCTATCGAAGTTTCAATTAAACAGCAGCTCCAATACAGTTCTGGCGATGATTGCTGGCAGAATTGATTGCCCTTATATCGGACATTGCTGTAGCAGACATGTTACTAACTATGTCCGATAGTGTAAATGTATTTGCTTATGTGTGTGTGTTCTGTTTTGTGATTGTTGTATGGGTGCTATTAGTTGCCTGAAATAAATGCTTTTTATTTATTTATTTTATTATTAGCTACTACAAACTGACACACAACTCTCATCAGAAGTTTATTTAAAACCAATGCATATTCAAATCTACTTATCCAAACCTTAAATTTCAATTAACAGATTCAATTCAAATTTATCCATGAATTTACTTTAAAACTTACCCGTTGTTAATTTGTCTTCGTTTGCAGTCCAAAACTCCGATTAAAGGCGTTATGTATTAATCTTAGTTTAAACAGTATGGTGCCGTCGACCCTCCAAGATGTTATGAAGGGCGAATGGTTCTAGATAGAGTTAAATTGGCATAATATTAAGAGTGGAATCGTCCTATGATTAATAGGAGGGTGTTTCGAAGATTAGGTTAAGCGCCTCGGGAGTAGTATTTGTCCAGCTGTTGAGCACACTATCAATCTAATAAATAATTTAAGGAGCTGCTAGAATGTATTAGCGCATTATTAGATAGATAGATTTATTTGTTGAAACATGAGTTACATTACATAGCATGCAGGTTGACAGTGGTAAAGTTTGTTCAGTCATGTTTGGCCTTTACGGCGTACAAATATTACATTACATTGTTTTGCTTACGTATACAATTAATCTTTTAAAAGTCAATCATCGAAATTTCTTGAATTGAATAACATGTCAAGTAGCATAATAATTGGATAAAAATTTAATAATGTCAATAATAAAATATCAAATCACTCATATCAATGTCAAATAATAAAATAATTGAGAGAGAATGTAGTTTTTTTACTGCTTCGTTGGTCTATTGGCTGCAAGTGCTACTTGCTGCATGTGGTCCCGGTCGGGAAAGTGATATTGGGTTTTTCCATCTGGAATTTCACAGAAGCAGCCCGTAGTCTGGATTTGTGCCCAGTTGATGGCTATAGGCTTGACTCCTATTACCTGGAACTTAAACACGACTGTCGAAATGTGGGTGTTTTATAGGTACGCCTTTGCTTCGGAGCTTCGGAGAATGGCGTGGTGTAACATTTATATGTATGTAGTTTTAGTATCTGAATTATTTCTTTCTTTCCATCGGTATTATTTCACACGACTTCGATATGGATATTTGTAAACATTTATACTCAATATATTATGTTTTAACGCCATTTAAAGACAATTTTGAACTTCGTCTTGAATTTCGTCACGAAAACACCTGGTTTTGCTGTGTAAATGCGTGGTTGATTTCTTGACAACATATTTTACTACTACAAACTACATATTTCTGGCACTTTAAGGTATGAATCCGTGAATGGATGTAATATAATAAATAATTATGTAATGGATGGTTCCATTACATAATTATTTAGACTCCAACGTGCTTCGGAAAACACACTGTAATCCGTCGGCCCCGGCTGTCATTTGTATCAATAGATATCGAATTATCTGGTAACTGGGTTTAGTGGAGGGCCAGACAGGCAATCACTCTAAAATACTGGTACTCAGTTGCATCCGGTAAGAATAAAAACCGACCCCAATATGGTTAAAAAGGACTATGATATAGACTATGTAGCAGACACTATGATACTTCTGTTTTTAAGATTTTGAATACCTTTCAAGCAGAAAGCGCTACACAAAAATAAAATAGTGAAAAATCCTCACACGTTCACATTTTTATAGCTGGCAACACGAAATCCTAGAAAATGTTAGAAAACGTGCGTTACGTACTTGAATCTAGAACAAGTATTTCTAGTTTCTTAACTAGAACAATATTAGTTCTAGAGATATGAAATTATACGTTGCGACCTACATAGTAGGTAGGTACCGGTGGTATGGTAATATGGCTATTATAGGCTATGTTATCAAATGTGCATTAAGTATAAAATTCCTATGTCGTAATTGTGTTAAAATGTATAAAAGCCGGTGTCGGATTGCGTCGGTAAATTATATGATTGAGGCTTTGAATTTTCATATTAAGTGTCTGTACGTCTGGTAAGTAAAGTGTTGGAAATAAATTTTAATCGGCCTCTGGTACCCACTAGGAATCTGCAGTTTTGAAATTTTATACGATCGAAGCAAAAGGATTATGAAAGGATCGTAGCAGGTGGCGTTATGTAGTTTCTACCTACCTACATGGGAAAAATGCGTGAGTTTATGTGTATATAAGTAAACGATTTTGTTTTGGGTAGCAGTCGATTTAGAACCATTTTTATTTTAGAAAATAATATGGCAGATTTACAATTGCAATTCATCGTGAAAATATTTCATATTTTTAGAGTGTTACTCTACGTTTCAATTGTATTACTGAGGGAAATTGGTTTAGCCGCGGTGAAACAACCATTAATTATTTATTTCACGATGAATAAGTCTGGAATCGCCAACACCGCCTTGAGCAAGCGTGGTGATTAATGCTCGCGCCTTAACTGTATGAAAAGTGACCTTTGCTCTGTAGAGGGACAGCAACAGGCTGGTATTGTAATCCTAAACATGTCTAAAGTGTATTCGACCATAGACTGGCTTACAGAAATAACTTTATCAATAAAACAGTTTTCAGTCAAGTTAGTGGCATTCCGTTCAACTACCATTCTCTCGTTCCAACCGCTATATTGTCTAAGTTTCTAAGTTGAAACGGACGAATGAATGTCTTGGGATCTGATGAAACTACCTTCAAAATGCTTGTCTCATAAAACAGACATTTCTGACGTTCTGAGGCCTTATTCATAGTTTTTCAACTTAGTGGATAGCGTTAACGTAAACTTCTATTTTTATTGAACCTGAATAAGCGCCGCCTAGTGACAATAAAAGGAATCACAATTGTTCCATTCAAAATTGACGTGAGTAATCGTAACGTTAACCGTACAAAAACTCGCCCTCTGTAGCCCCAGTTAAGGTACAGTAAAATTAGATCGCAAAATAGGGATCGTTCGTCCTCGTCCTCAAGACAAATTCCTCATTACTGAGGGTCGGGAGTCCCCTGACGAGAAGTTATTTTTCTTTTGGCAATGTTTTGAGTTTAAATGTGGAGGGTTCTATGAGAAAAAGAAGACCAAAGAAATTATTGATGTATTGTGTGGAAGAAGATATGGCTAGAAAGGAGGCGAGTACAGAGATGGCGGCAAATAAAAATGTATGGAAGAAAAAGACATGCTGCGCTGACCCCAAATAAATTGGGATAAGGGCAGGAGGATGATGAATGTATTGCTATCTGTACTTATCTTTGGCATTGTGAAGCGCAGCATGGAGTTTTGTAACTAGAGACGAGCTAATTTGGTCCGACCATCTCATCACAACAAATCAGACGCTTGCCAGCATTTTTTTGGTTATGCCCCTATTTTCGTGCGATTCTAGACGTACTTTGTTGACCCATTTTCGCACACAAACCTCGAATATACAACCGATTTCCACGCATTATTGGTAAGGTCTACAATCAATACGAAAAAAAATCATGAGTGTTGACACGACCGATCAATGAAATACGATCATCCTATAAAAAAACAGATTAAGTACCTTGAAATTCCATTCGGTATAATTGCTTAACAAAGAAAAAATTACAAGCCTAACCGGAACAACAATACGCGCACGCGAATTTAAGTAAACAATTCGCATTGCGAAACTAGCACCCACGAATTAATATTTTAATTTTTAACGCAAGGGATGTAAAAAAGATATGTGCTATGTAAATTTTTGTGCGCGATTGTACTTGTGCGTTCTAGTTGCAACATATGCGTGCGTGGACCTTTGAAAACACGTTCAGTGTCTAGTTTTATGGTTGCCTAGCAACAACAATTTTGTCTAGGTCCACTTTTAATCTAGACGAGTGAGCCGTCGTCTAGATTAAGAGCGGGCCTAAAGCAAAATCCTAAACTGTAATAATATTTAGGTGTTCATCGAAAACAGGCATAAGTAGATCAGTAGGCTAGCACGAGGAATTCCTTCGTCTGCGACTGATAGGAATTTGATCTGTGGGGACCGAGAGCAATTAACTAGCCTTGATTGGTAGAGCGATATGTCCATCTATGGACTTGGTAGATGTGCGAAAGAGGAGCAGTACAAAGTTTGTTTTTATGAGTTAGTACACTGTAATTATAAGGTGTTCGTGGCTAAGTAGTAATGGCCGCACGGGCCTATCTTTAAGGTTAAGTGACGCTTATCGCTTGGTCGGTGCGAGGATGGATAACCATTTAGCACTTATCAAGACCCCGCCGTCGGAGAGCACGGTTTCTCTTTTCTCTTTTTTAAAAAAACCTTGCCCCACACTAGCAATTTCTCCTGTATCGTGGGTGCGTTTACAAACATTTAAACTCACATACACACACAGCCAGACAACTACCTATAGGCCATACAAATATTTGTTCCGTGCAGGAATCGAACCCACGACACGCAGTGCAGCAGCCGATCGTTCAGTCACTTCGCCAACCTGCCGTCAGGTTTAGCTGCCGGACCAGCAGTCAATCGCTCTTACTAAGGGGTATCGTTGCCCAGTATGTGGGTTGTGGAGGCCAGACATGCAGTCATCATTTCATGCAAAAAACGTCCACTACTGGACATACAGCTTCTTCATCAGCTTCTGCGATCTTCACCAGATCGTTGGTTAAACTTGTGTAGGGCATTCGCGCTCGCCACACTAGCACCTCAGACAGATAGTCGCTCCATGTAAAAGACTGGTATTCAGCCTTCGATTAGTCTCGAAGCCGCCTCCAAAACCGTTGGAAAAAGGCTGGACAGATGATAATCCAATGAAAACTATCAGTGGTCAACCCACATCACATTCCACCACCGCTCACAGCCCGCGTTTTCCTCCGCCACATATAAAGCTAGCATGAGATCCTGGCTTCGATTCCTGGGTTAAGTAATGTGTTATTGGGATTTTTCATTACAAATTTCTCAGTAGAAACCCGTTGTCTGGATGGGTGTCCGGTTGATGTCAATTATTATTATTATTAAAAACATAACTGGTGAAATTTGGGTGTAGGTACTGTGGGTAATCCTCTGCCTCACCCTTCAGGGTAATATAAATAAATAAATAATGCTGGACAATCCACACAGCATCATCTAGCCCCAAGCTAAGCAGAGCTTGTGTGATCAGTACTAGATTATTGATATACTTAATACGATACATTACACAGATAGATATTTTTTATTACACATAACATATATAGCCGTGATGTTATGATTATAAAAAGCTAGAACTAACTATCTCACTAATCACGATATCGAGATATCGGTAACTATGGTATCGTATTATCGCGAGAGGTTCGCGCCACCGGCTCGCCTTGGTCCGGACCACTTTCATTTGCAGTTAGTATGTTGTAAAGTAATTTAGAGTGTATAACGTTTTTCAAGGTTTTCTGTGTATGACAATAATAGAGAATCGGGTTGGTGTGTTTTTTGTATGGGATGGTTTTTATCGTTTGGTATGTTTATCGTTTAATTGATCTTTTCCGATCATTTAGGCATAGGACAAGTCATGAATTGTGCTAGGTAATTGAACAAGCGTTGTTACATGGAGCGACTGCCTATCTGACCTCCACAACCCAGTTATTGGCCAACACGATACCCCTTGGTAAGACTGGTTGTCAGACTTTCAGGCTTCTACTACCCGTAAAATTTACAAATATCTACAAATGACAGCCGGGTACAACGGCTTAACATGCTTTCCGAGACACGGAGGAGTCTTGATATGTTACGAACGGTCACCCATCCACAGACTGACCAATCTGTACGGCTGTTTTAATTTAGCCACAAGCTCCAACAATATTTATATGATGTTCGTTATTATTTTGAGGAGATTTAATTTATATTATTTGAGGTTCTATAAGATACATGCCATTATTACACGCTGTCATTATTCTGTTGCTGAAGATTATATATTAACGATAGCAGGAAAATACAAGATGACCCATTCTATAATGAAGATCACACGGTAATGCTTAAGATGGGGCAATGGATAATTAAAATGTATTATTAATCAACTTCATATATTGCAAAGTAATGCTGTAACTTGTCGTTAAAACTAAACGCTAATAAAACTAACAATACACCTTACTGGATAATAAAACGTAATGAATCGTAACGTTGTGTACACGTTGTACAGAGGCCAGTTCATCAAGCTACCCTAATCTGTCAGATTTATTTTATAGTTTTTCAACTTTATTACAAAAGAATAAGCTTCATGTTTGATTGGGGAATTTTGACAGTTTGGGATAGCTTAATGTGCTGGCGTCTGTACCTTAAACGCATAAATATGATGCTTAGTGATTGCCATGAGCATTGTTTAAGCAAATGCACAGGTGTCCACCGAAACGCACTGCCAGTTATTGACTATCATCTAAAAGCTATTTTATACAATGTTTATTTTCTGCTGTACCTAAGCGTACACCTAATAATAACAAAACAAAAAAAACTAGATTCTTGCTGTCCCACTGCAGGGACAAGAGATCTCCTCATTAAGAGAAGGCACGAGCATTAATAACCACACTTGATCAAGGCTGGTTGGCGAATTCAGACTTGTTACAATTACACGTCCAGGCTTCCTCACGTTTTTTTCCTCTACCAATATCAGCGATGTCTGAGAAAGACTTAGAAAGTACATATGAATTATCTTCTTAGCGTGTCAATGGCAATCTATGCAGAGTCGGTTCAAAAATCAGCTATGAGCTTGGCATCATCGGAAGCTCCATCAAATCTAGCAGAGTGCAGGTCTTAGAGCACGCAGGACGGGTAATCAGGTGTCCCATAGTTTGTGGAGTAGAATCACACTTGCTCACTATCGGTGTCTATTAGTATCCACCTGAGCAAGATACACAGAAGTAACATATGATATTGGTACTGTCGTGGAAATGTTTTTAAAGTTGCCCCACACTAGGATTTACTCCTGTATCGTCGGTGCGTTTACAACCATTCAAATTCACATCCACAATCAACCAGACCCGGAACCACTATCTGTAGGCCATACAAATAAGTTGTTCCGTGCGGGAATCCAGCCAATCGCTCAGCCACTGCGCACACCGAGCCGTCAATTGAATTAAAAAACTTTCATTGATACTGGCGTCGATTTGAAATTGCAAAAGAGGTGAGGTTTTAAAAACAAAAGTTAGTAGATAAATTCCAATTAATAAAATTTAGTATGTTCGGAGTTAGAACATCGCCGTCTCTTCTGTCGGTCATAGGAATTGTGCGCGTTGTAATGTGTACACACCCTTACAATCATCACTCTTGTGCAACGGTGAATGTAAGGCACTAATGTTGAGCAAAATTATCTAATTACTGAACAATGTTTAATAGCGAACACTGAACATTTATGTCGGCTGCGTTTTGAAATACTATTAGTTTCGCAGTATGTTGGGTAATTAATACATACTAATTAACAGCTTAGAATAGATAGTTGTAGGTACTTAAATCAATTCTTAGTCTACAAAAAATATTATTTGTGCATATTGCCATCAATCGTGTAGGAATTCAGACTCCGGTATTTTAGATGGAAAAACCAAATAACACTGGTTGACCTGGGTATCGAACCCAGGTCCTCATGCTCAGCAGTAGCGTTTGCAACCACTACACCTACCACAACCACACCTGTACCGTGGGTGCGTTTTTTGTTAAAAAGAAAAAAATAGGCGAATCCTCTATTATGTAAAACATGGTTCTAATGTAGATATTCACTCTTTAAAAGTGTCAAGCAGATCGCTGCCAACCCGGATTTCACTTAGATCCTGTTTAGCATGATTCACAGTAAATCTAATTAATTAATAATTAATCAACACGCACGGCCTTCACTAACGCTAACTAACTTCATCTTCTTTTTTTATCCTCTGCTTATGTAAATCAAAACTATTTGACGATAACTCTAATTAAAAACTAGAGCGAATCATAGATAATTTGTTTGCGTCATGACTGGCTGCAAATAATCATAAATCGAACGCAAATTGTCATGAAAAAAAAAAACGCGTTAAAACAAAAGATATGTAGTTATCGAATCAATCGGTAATTATAATGTCATTAATCTGGTAGACAGTAATTGTTTTCGATTTATTTCTTTGCGAGATGAGTGATGGGTTTCATTGTGGTGGTTATCTGTGGTTTTAATCGCGGTTTTTTGTCGAGTGTCAATTGTAATTTCATTCAGTTATATTACATGTAGGGCTGTGGTTTTAGGTACAGGCGACGCGAGCGCGTGTTTGATTTCACCAAAAGTAGGATTGCAGTTAGATTAAGCGTTAATAACACGACGTGACGTGGTGATTTCAGCCACTGCTGTACGTAGGCTTCCCCTAAAGAATTCCTCAAGGATTGGTCCTGCGTTGCCTGAACTTCACCAGATTGTCGTTTACCTTGTAGGATGTGTTAGTTTAACATACATTTTCACTAGCCTGTACCGTGGACGACACACAAAGTATCACGAACTACCTTTTAGCAATTCTTTAAATTTTCTACTTTGTTCAAATCCTGCCACGCTAGCCCCGTTGATGAATACGTCGCTTATAACTCCGCTCCGGTAATGACACAAGACGCAGTCTTAGATATAGTCGTGTAGTTGATAGATGATGGATGACAGGATGTCAGCTGTCAATCATCATGCAAAGAGTTTTGTTTCGCCATTGAGTAGTGTTATCATTTATTTTTTTGCACAGAAAATTATAAACATAGATTGGCGCAGTGGTTGGGCCATCGGCTGCTGCGCCGCGTGTTGTGGGTTCGATCCTTGCACGGAACAAATATTTGTATGACCTACAGGTAGTTGTTCCGGGTCTGGCTGTTTGTGTATGTGAGTTTAAATGTTTGTAAACGCACCCACGATACAGGAGAAATTCCTAGTTTGGGGCAACGTTAATTGGGTATACAACCTCGATTTCGTCGTTGATGTTGTGGTCTATACTGCTGAGGATGAAGTCCTAGGTTTGATTCCCGAATTCTAGATTTTTGCCCGGTTGGTGACAATAGGCTCGCTCCCTGTAAGCCTCTGCTTAGGCAAAGTCTGTAATTGCTGAAGGGCTTACCCTTCACCGTTTACCGTTTAGCCAAAAAATGCGTGATTTTATGTATGTATAAACCTTAGCAGAAAGGACGATTTATTCGACTATGTTCCAACAATGCAGAAATAATAATACCTAGATTGATGATGAATTGACAAATCCAATGTACCAATAATATCAATGCTATGCTGATATCTAAGTTGAATTTTTCGACAAGCATCGCCACCCTGAACTGCTCACATAAACACGCCATGCTGTAATGCACTCGCGGTCATAAAGGCACAAACATCAAATTTGTCAACCTATTGGAGCATACAATCGATTGGTCGAACCGGGCTTTAAATCTCCGTTTCTGTTACTCTTTGCTCAAAAAAAGAAACAAAACATATGAGCAATATTTCCGACGGCTCGCAATCAATTGAGCTGAAAATCGGCTTCTGAAAAAATCCACCGTGATTTGACATGTGATAGATTGTACTGTAGGGCTGGTGAGTTTGTCAGTCTGAAATATTAATAAAATAAATCAGTCAGTAAATGATAACTTACTTAATGAAAATAGTAAAATAAATTGTCTGTCGTTCCATCTCGAGTGAGGACTGTGTTACAGTTGCAAAATAGATTTAGATAGGTTTTCCCTTCCCGCCACGTCGCGGCACAGACTCAGGTTAATAGGACAAGACAATGCTAGCTTCCTTGACCTATTTACTTGAATATAAAGTTACAGTTTATGTTGTGGCTGACCCTAGAGTGGATGGATAAAGTCTAAGTCGTATGTAGACTGTGTGAGCGTACCTGCATGCCCCTTATTACATGAGATGTAAACAAAAGAAAATCATTTTTCCGTCGCTCTTTACTAAAAAAAGCACGTAAATCTTGCACTCGAGGAAAAGCATCTCCTCTGTTCTAGTCTTCCTTTAACGCTGGGGGATCCAGAATCCTGTACTGAACTCATGTTATTAGGTTTTGCTTCGATATACAACCCTCTTATGCTTGTTTTATAATCGTAAGTATTTATTTAAACACCATAGCATGATGGCAAATGGACTAACCGATAGAAATGTTGTATGTATTTACGGCTTTTTTTTATAAAACGAAGGAATAATAGGGCAATAAAAGTGCCCAAGAAGGTGGCCAAAATTTTAATTGGCCTGTTTCATCTTTTTCCAACTGCACTGGGATTTTTCGATTGTTTCCAGAACCCTAAATAAGTTGGTGCTTTAACCACAGTGCCAACCCTAACACCATGGTCTCAGCATTTGGGTGTTGTGTCTCAACGGTATCCGATACGAATTTATATTCGTCATTTACAGGGTCTCCGGACGAAGGGATCTGTTTTCACTTTTATAGGGTTTTCCCAAAACTGATACTTGTGCATTTGACTAAGAAATAGGTAAATTATGATAATTTTGTATCTTTTTTGAAAATAACGAAGCTTTTGAATAAAAAGGATAATGGTTTAGATCTGGAACTATACTTAGTTTCCAGACGCTGGGCTAATACTGAGTAATTCCAGACGGAATAAACCCAACAACGCTTTGCCCGGCCCGGGAATCAAACTCAGCGCTTGCAACCACTCGACTAATCGGTACTTGATTATTTACAAGATTAATTTTTACTGTGTTTTTTTTTATGAAATTGTATAAGTTTAGGACTAGATACAAGAAGTATATAAAATTACACATACATAGGTACAACGGTATTTAACTATACGCCTTACACTATTATAATTAATTAATTCTCAATCTCATTGCTGATGACGTTGACATATTCTGTTGCGCATTGGGTAAATTTGACAGAATACCTTTAGAATTTGTTATGGTGCAAGCAGTGGAAATAATTATTTTTAAGTGTGCTACAATATCGCATTAAGTTAAGCCTGTAAGGATATTTGTATTTTTGGTATAAATCATCATCATTATCTGCCTAGCCTTTTTCCCTACTAGGTTGGGGTCGGCTTCCAGTCTAACCGTATAGTCTAACAGTATTTTAAATGGAGCGACAGCCTATCTGACCTCTGCAATCCAGTAACTGGGCAACACGTTACCTCTTGGTAAGACTCGTTGTCGGACTTTCGGACTTCTGACTACCCGTAACGACTGTCAAAGATCTACAAATGACAGCCGGGACCAACGGCTTAACGTGCTTTCCGAGGCACGGAGGAGTCCTCGATATGTTATGAACGGTCACCCATCCGCAGACTGACCTCGGCAAGCGTAGCTTAACCTTCGATCAACCCGTGCGGCTGTTTGGTGTTTGGTTAGTTCGCTGTAAATAAATAAATAAATTAATAATAATCCTCACCTTTGGTTCGGTAAACTCACACTAGTGTTTTAACATACCCTTAAATGTTACAGTTTCATAAACTACTATAACTAATATATTATCGGCACAAAGTGATTTACAGTATTATTTGTAAAACATTTACCTATGGAACTTTTATGGCCTGTTGTACATAAAGAAAAATAACGTGGGAAAATGATTAATATGCTGTAACGTGTATGTTTTATCTTTGTACACGTTTTATTATGAACTTTATGGTTTTTTGTTATTTATATTACTACTAGCGGACCGAACAGACGTCGTCCTGCCCGTACAGCGCCACCTACCGGGTCCAATTGTGAATCTAAACCATTCTCGAATCTCCACGAACACACACAAAAAATTTCATCAAAATTGGTCCAGTCGTTTAGGAGGAGTTCAGTCACATACACACGCACACAAGAAATATATATATTAAGATTTAAATTACCCTCCGTTGGTACAATGTATTAAAATAACAATATTATAACATTGATTTGGCCCCCGACGTTGTCGACATGTGGGATGTGAATACAACAGTCATTATGCCGATAGTCGCGACGGCCAATGGCACAGTAGCCAAGAGCCTCGATCAACACCTAAAGCGGCTCTCGTTGGGCAGTTGGATCAAGGGTTTGATCCCGAAAGCAGTACACTTGGACACGGCGCGCATAGTTAGGAGGTACCTCTCTTAAGAGCCCTGACCATCGGTAGATTGGACCATGTTCCCGTTGCTGGTGAGCTATAATTTTTTATGTTTTTTAAATGTTTTTTTTATATATTTGAATAAATTGAATATATCTGAAACTGAAAAAGTTACTTACAGAATAACAAAATTAAGTATCTACCTACATTAAATATACCTATAGGTACTCGTACCTACTTGGCATATGATACGGAGGAATGAGGAACATGATGTGAGGATAGATTTAAGAATCAAAGTGGACGTTTAAAAGTGTAAAGGAAAACTAAAGAAACGATTGATAAGTTTTGTGAGAGATGACTATAAAGGCGGTGACTATTGAGATGGCGGCAATAGAGATGCATGGTTTAACCAGAATAACACGTTGCACCGCCCCCAAATAAAATGGGATAAGGGCAAGAGGGTTGATTACAATGATTATTCTTGGACGATACGGGGATCGAATACATTTGACGGCCGATGTGGCGCGGCGGGCGAAGGTCCGCCTGCGACGCAAGAGGTTTCGGGTTCGATTCCCGCCTTGGGACAAATGTTTGTACGATCTACAAATATTTGTTCCGGGTGTTCTGGGTATTTGCGATGTATAATAAAAAATATCTATCCATGTAATGTATTGCATATCAGTCATCTAGTATCCATAACACAAGCTCTGCTTAGCTTGGGGCTAGATGATGCTGTGTGGATTGTCCAGCATTATTTATTTAATACAGGACCCAGTACTAGGCTCCCCCACTACAGACTACTAGACCAAAGCCATGTTCTGAAAACCGAACAAACAGAAAATAATAAAGTATAATCACTTAACGTGACTTACTTTCCAAGTTACAACATTATTTCAATACCGTGTCACTCAAACCTACCTCGTACTGGTATTATTAAACCATTATCAGTGACAACCGGTCTTATATCCTACTGATAACGCCGTCATTATCACCTCAAAATAAGGTTGATGTTTCAATAGAATTGACAAGTGAGGCAATGAAACGTTAGTTTTAATTGTAGGGTTGGACGCTTATTACAAAATGGCTGACTAATTTTATGAATTAATATGGCTGACTTCCTCGTTGGTTTAGTGGTTGTAAGCACTACTGCTAAGTATGAGGTCATGGGTTTGATTTCTAGGTCGGATAAAGTGTCATTGGGTTTTTCCGTCTGGAATTTTTCAGTAGCAGCCGAGTCTGGATTTATGCCCGGTTGATGGCAATAGGCCTGCTTCCAATTACATGGTACTAAAACATAACTAGTGAAATAAGGGTGTACTATAAGCACACCCCTGCGTAACTCTTTGGAGAATACAGCCGTGATGTTTAGTCTAAAATTGCCTGGTACTCGTGTCTTCTCTCTATGAGAAGAAGTCTTGGCCTTGCAGTGGGACAGTAACAGGCTGGTTATATTAGTATTTTAGTTAGAATTATGTTTTTAAATGGTCGAATAGCAAAAACTAATTTGTAGTATGTCGCACAAAGTTCGTTAACTTGTTTAACTGTAAAATGGAATATGTAAAGTTACAGCGTCTTACGTCTACATAGTTTTCAGTGTGTTCAGGCATTACGTGAAAACTGAAACTGGAATTTAAACATGGTTAGATTCAGAGACCGTACACACAAGATAGGGGCGAGTTTCTGAAGGTGACTTCAATTCTGTTCAGTCTTTATGGCTCGGCATCAATCGATTTTATTGCTATTCAGGAGGTGGCGGGTTCGATTCCCGCCTAGGGGTAAATGTTTTTTTGATCTACAAAGATTTGCTCCTGGTGTTCTGGGTATTTGCTATGTATAATAAAAAAAATATCTATTCATGTTATGTATTGTATTAAGTATATCAGTCATCTAGTGTCCATAACACAAACTCTGCTTAGCTTGGGGCGAGATGATGCTGTGTGGATTGACCAGCATTATTTATTATTTTAAGAAAATTTATAAAGCCTTTTAATAAAGCCGCCACTGCGAAATTCCGGATGGAAAAACCCAATGACACTGCCCGAACCGGGAATCGAACCTAGGACCTCATGCCCAGCAGAAGCGCTTCACATTAAATATAGGCTATTTGATGTTAGAATCTACGTTTTAGCGAAGGGCGCACCTTCCCTACCTTGTAACGATGTAAAAATAAATATCACACTATTCTAAATTCAAAATATCTTACATAATATCAGATATCACTTACAAATTTAAATCAACAGCAATAATAAAGTCTAAATTGTGAAGTTAAGCCGAGGACACACGGCATACATAATTCAGTGGAACATTCATTAACTACCATTAGGGACGTGTAAACCCCGCTTTGTTTCAGTCTGCGCTAATATGGGGCTTAGGGCGCCTACACCGCTGCGACTATGCGACATGTTCCCGGGTTTAGTTGCGCGTTAAGTGTGAAATAGGAGTTGGCCGTTGTGGTAACATTTTGGACCTTAACACATTAACTTGCACGCCTTAAACACAATAGAAAAAACTATTGTTATCACTTGAGATTTAACTCGTAATCTGGCAGTTGACGTATTAAAGTCAGTTCATACTACTCCGTATTCATTTATTTTGTCTTTATTTACAAGCTTACCAAAATATGGTTTTACAAGTAATCAAACCTTAAACATATAAACTTTATTATTTACCTATATACTAACAATTATTCGTTTGACACCGATATTAAGTTAGTTTTGCGTTTTCACTAAATAAATCTGTCCATTGTATAAAGCATTTAGCAAATATTACACGTAGGTAAGTGTAGCGCAACAATATCGCTCGGAATACATTTTATGTTTACTGAGCATGGGGTCCTGAGCTCGATTCAAAGGTCGGGCAAAGTGATATTGGGTTTTATCAACTGGGATTTTTCAGTAGCAGCTTGAAGTCTGGATTTGTGCCGGGTTTGTGGCAATACGCCCTTTTACATGGGACTTAAACATAACTGGTAAAATATGCTCTGCCTAACCCTTCAGAACCCAATAACGCTTGCACGATCCGATAATCGAAACCCAGGACTTCATTATTATTATATGGACGTCATCAAAAATCGCAGCAACACATTTTAAGTCGTGAAGTCGCCACAAAATATGTAGCCGTAATGACGTCAGATCCCCGCGGGCCCTGTGTTCCGTTTCGTTGTTCCAAACCATTTGCATTTCACGCTCGCTCCACGAATTGAATCATAATAGTAATAAAGGGAAATCCCTCGCGGAAAGATGGATTCCAGCTGGATTTGTTTTATGCTGAAACAACATTTCAAAGCTCAAGATTGCTTTGTAAATGCTGATGTTGGCGTGTAGAACTAGAAGGCATTATTTCAATTGAAAACTTGTGGGCAAATCTTGCAAGGTTGAATATTCCAGAACTATATATAGGCTCGCTAAGTACAGTAAAAGATGCTTAACTATAAGTGTACGAATTTATAACAAACTATTTGGTAATCTGAAAATGTTAAACTCTGGATATACTTTTAAGAATAAATTGTATGAGTGGTTGAATAACAATAACTTTTATAGTATAAAACAGTTCCTAGAACGAAAATAGCATTGTTGTAGTATAATAATAATTTTGTTAAGGAAATTGTTATTACAAATATTTGCATGCCATGTTTAATCTTGGCCAAACATGTCTGCTCTGTTTTTTTCCTACTGTAAGACCTACTTATACCATTATTTACGCAAATAAGTATATTATTATAATTAGGAAAGAAAAAAAAATAGTAAAACAAATGAAAAAACGATCTAATTGTACCTGACACCTAAGCTAGGCGTTGTGCCTGCATCTTGGGGGTCAGATACAGATACTAGCTGGTTTTTGTTTTATTGTAATTTTAAATAAGATAATACAAAATGTGCAAGCGTGGTGATTAATGCTCGTGCTTTATCTGTTTGAGAAGAAGCCTTTTCCCTGCAGTGAGACAGTAAAAAGCTGGTTACTGTAAAATGTACACTAAAAATGCATACAGCGACCTAATTTGCACTAAATATGTACCTAAATAACACTAAATATGCACTTAATATGAACCGAATGACCAAGTAAACACTAACAAGGAGAAAGATGCATTTACAGGTGTGCTAACTCTTGTGCATCAAACGCAATCTAGGCTACCGTTATATCAGAAGCGTACAGCAACATAATCTTTGCCTCCTAGTCTTTTTCTGCCCACACTTCATACACGCGCTATTACATTGAAATCTGTAATTAATTACACGCACAAGTTTTTGTAACAAGTTCATCAATCATCATCATCCTCTTGCCCTTATCCCAATTTCATTTGGGGTCGGCGCAGCATGTCTTCTTCTTCCATACATCTCTATTTCCCGTCATCTCAGAAGTCACCTCCTTCTTAGCCATATCAACCTTCACACAATCCATCCATCGTTTCCTGGGTCTCCCTCTACTCTTGTAACCCTCTACATTCATACTCAAAACTTTCCTCACAACATGATCCTCATTCCTTCGCATCACGTGTCCATACCATGATAGCCGATTTCCACACAACTTCTCTGTCACAGGCGCCACTTTTAACAAGTTCATCAATAACTGGGGCAATGCAAGAGATGCGTACACGCAAATTGTTATCGCAGCGTGAAGTCAGCGAGAGGTAGTCGTTGCCAATAAAGAAATACGCGGACAGAAGCTTCAAGCGCACTTATTGAAATGGAAATATCGCCGATGCATCAAAATCAAACTGAAATAGTATAAATTTGTCAGTGGCGACATCTATAACGCGACATACGAACTAGACTGACATATTCTAGATCGCGATATCAAAGTTATCCGCACGATTAACATAATTTTATCGAAAACCGTCAAGAGCCGTCGAGCAGTAGCCCATCAGACACAACACCTGGTCTGAAGATCCTCCAGTTTCGTAGATGATGAGAAACTCTACATCCTGTTCCTCATGCCACTAAATGAAAATATTTCGTTCAGCCATGTTTTTTATTATTTATGTCTTTTTGGTAAACGCAACGAAATTATTGGAAACATAATTGGCGAGACTTGTCTTGTCTTGTATTGTCTCTAGGTTTCTATAAATCTCTGCCTTATTAGTGGTCATACAATCTGAACCTTTTGCAGCTATATCTTGTACGACGCTCTCTTCTGCGAAGTTTTTCAATCAAGTGCTTAGTGATGGGCAACTGATATCGATAATATTGACTACCATGCTCAATACGAATAATATATTAAGTAACGTTTTTTAAGTGATAACTTTTTAATAAGTGCTTCCCGTAATAAGTGGTTCCGTACCCGAATGATAGAAAAGGAACCCTAATGTTCTTTGCTTGTCTGCTGTTGTTGTAAACAAAGAAAGAGAAAATTTAACTTTAAAAAATAAAAAAAAGTATTATGAATATTTTTCCTACCAAGTTGGATTTCGTGTGCAAGTCTGTCATTGCTGGTTTCTATGCATCAGTATTACTGTGTGCCTGTTTAACACTGCTGGTATATGAGGTATTCAAGTAACACATCGTCAAATCCATTGATATTGTAGCTACAAGCAGCAAAAGAAGCTTTCCATTAGAAACTTAGTCTATCTTTCCCCTAACTTATATATTATTAAAAACATGTCTCCATTTCTCTACGTTCGCAGTAAAGGTTAATTACTTAACTTGAACTTAGTTCTTTCTAGAACTAAATAAGTATTATCTTTTTTTTTACACTGTTCTTTATATAATTTCACGCTGTGTTGTGTAAACTGCATTAAGATAAAGACCGCTTGGTGCTCGCCTTTACGAGGAAAAATAATGCAAAGATAAAGAGAACATTTCTACTCATTATCTACCGGAGTTAGGTAACGAACTGTTACAGCTAACTATCTAATTTGGTTAAAGTAAGGCTGTTAACTAAAATCTACTTTAAAATCTCATGTCAAATTATAACACCACACTAGGAATTTCTCCTGTGTCGTGGGTTCTCTTACAAACATTCAAACACAAACAGCCAGACCCGAAACAATTACCTGTAAGCCATACAAATATTTGATCCGTGCGGGAATCGAACCCACGACAAGCGGCGCAGCAGTCAATCACTCAGCCACTGCGCCAACAGTGCTGTCCAATTCACTATAAATTACTTATTTGGGCTTAAGAGCAGATTAAATCAGAAATCGTCAGGCTTTCGGTAACTAGGGGTAAGTTGTATTAATATTTTGATAGTAGTTATTTTTATATACGTATATATACCTATTTGTATACTGTGCGTGTCGTAATTAAATGTTTTTTGTACTATCTTTTCGTGCAAAAAGGTAAGAAAAAAAAACTTAAACAGGCATCATGCTTTGCATGCTGACTTTGGAAGGTAAAAATGTAAAGTTTGAAAAATATTCTCGGTCTCATCAAATACAAACGGGGTGCGAAATTCTTATTTATACACCCTATCACATACGCCGTGTACCCTTCTCGCACCCTTCGTTAAGAGTGGGCCTTAAGCAAAATTGCCAATCGTTCCAATTATTTTACTTGAAATTGGTATTTGTCAGACAGGGGTGATAACAAGTAGTAACTAGATAAAAAATAAATATCATAGAGCTCGTTCAGGTCTACTTTTCCACGTAAAATGCTATTGACTAATAGGACATTTTTTTCTATTAAATTTTTAAGAAAATAAATTAAATAAAAATAATAATACCAGCCTGTAGCTGTCCCACTGCAGGGCGAAGGCCACTTCTCATACAGAGAAGGCACAAGCATTAATCACAACGCTTTCTCAAGACGGGTTGGGGATTTCAGACTTATATCAATTATAAGTCCAGGATTCCTCACGATGTTTTCCTTCACCGATGTCAGTGATGTCCAAGACAAACTTAGAAAGTACATAAATGAATTGAAAAAGTCACATTGGTACTTGCCCAGTTCGAACCCATAACCTCGTGCACAAGAGGCGAGGCCTAAACCACTGGGCCATCATGACCTTTCACCACCGGAGACCAATCAAAGAAAAATCTTATAACAGCACAAAACAACACAGAAGCAAAACTATTCTGAAAGAAGTAAACCCGACCTAACCTTTATTTTTTTTTGATTCGGGGTGGAAAATCCTCTTGGATTTCCTCCGTCCTGGGGGGCGAAGGGGTCTGTCAGACTCTTACTGACTAAAAACCACCCCGTTGTTCCGTCTCACACCTACGCCGGGGGTCGCGGGAACGTACGATCCTTCCGCAACCCCCAGCTAAACCTAACCTAACCTCGTGCACAAGAGGCGAGGCCTAAGCTACTGGGCCATCATGACCTATACCACCGGAGACCAATCAAAGAAAAATCTTATTGCAGCACAAAACAACACAGAAGCAAAACTATTCTCAAAGAACTAAACCCCACGTGTAACGAAACGTGCTTAACTCTCAGATTAATAATATCAGAGGCGTGTAAAGAGAAAACATGTTTCCTAATTATATTCGCGCAGTCACTAGTCAGTCTCATAATTGCATTTTGCGTATTACCTACCGAGTACTTAATTTAATTATTTATACTCAGATGAAAGAGCTGATCAACTTAAGTAAGCTGAATTAAGTAACATAGTGAACTTAGTTGAAATATTGGATTAAATCTCTGGGATCCTTTGGTATGAGGACTTGTGATTTGTGATGCGTTAAGAACTGTAATTAGTCTTGCCTTTCGGATTATGCAGGGTGTAAAGAGAACAGGCAATAAATTATCTGAAGCTGTGTGCTTAGGTGGCAAAAACATTTTAGAGAAGACTTTCTTGAGAGAATATTTTTGGCTTTTGTTGGTTGATAGGATACATCAAAGTCAATTTTGTTTTAAGAATATTTTATAATAGTATGATCCCTGCAATCAATTCTATTTTAATTAATATATTTTATAAAACTGTCTTGTTGATGTAGTTGCTTGCAAACGCTTCTGCTGAGCTTGTGGTCCTGGGTTCGATTTCCGGGCTTGGCAAAGTGTTATTGGGTTTTTTTTATCTTGAATTCATTGAACACATCCCGGAGATTTGATATTATGCAAACCGTTTTGATATTATGCTCTTATAAAGTTACAAAGTTTTATAAGTAGGTACGTTTTAGTGTTTCTTTGGTTATTACCATTTTATTCTAAAATTATCTTTTAATTGGACATCCGTAGTAAGAGAAGTAGATACCGACATTTAACGCATACCTTTACGATTCCTTAATGAAGCCGTTATATATTGGGAGTGTTTCCATTTTCAGACATATTTATCGACCACACCAACATAACTATGTGGAATTTGACAGGATACAGTCATTACTAAAAAATTTCGGGTCAACCTAGCTCTGAATACCTTAAAATAATGAAATAAACCTTATTTCGAACTTCCGAATGCAATTAAAATTAAAATTACAATAAATTATCATTCGGTAATTGGATATCTCAACCTTTCTTGTAGACAAAACCTTTTTAGGAACGTCAAATGCTTACTCATTACGATACATAATTACCGTATGTACATACACGTGCCCCAACCTGTTTTACTCGCTATTCGTGTTTATATACGGTTTAATTTCTTTTGTGAGATTATTGCGTTTGAAAACGCCTCAAACGCAATAATCTCACAAAAGAAATTAAACCGTAGTAAAAAGTCTATAAATAAAAAAATACGGATCTTCATGCCAGCTTTGTTAGTCTAAGATAGTTCTGGTTCAGTCTCCTGGTGACATGGACCTTACACTTTTTCATTCGATGGTTTTCTATCCATTTCTCGGAACATCTTCAAATTTCATGATAAATCGTGACTTTTTCCAAATAATTTATAAATCTTTAGGAAAAAGTTGAAATCGAATTGGTGACAATGAGTGTAGTCTTCGACTTTTATTATAAAGGTGGAGATAGGGACCAATTAACCGAACAATGGTCGTTCTTTCTCTGCTTATTTTTAAACGTGGTGTTTTCAATAAAAAAAAAAACATCTGGCTGATTTCAATACTATAAATTATACCCATATAACCTCCTTTCAAAGATAAGCATATTTTATTTTACTCCACTGAGCTCGGTAACACCGCTGCTAGAGACGGCATTGGCAAAACTGTACATAAGAACCAAGCTTGTCAGTGATTGTCCACAGAACTGACGGCCCGTGACATATTTAAGTATGCCTGTGACAGCTGAAACTTGCGCTCAGCACAAATAGCGCGGACACGAACATAATAATTAGTACTGGAGTGTCTAGATGCTTCTGGTGCAGGGATTCTGTGGTCTGTGTTTACTTAGCTGTAATAATATTACAAAGTTCGTCTCACGTCAAAGACAGCTAATAATCTTGAGTTCTGTTTAGTGGTTTAAACTAAAACATAGTGCATCCAACTTTAACTGTTATGGTCTAAGTTTTAGAAATGTAATCATTATTGCATAGTATGCATTTTTAAGTACTGTGAGAATTTTAACCTTCTTGGTTTTTTATAATTATACGGTATACCAAGGGGTATCATGATGAACAAGATGAAGGGGTGACATGATGGCCCAGTGGCTTAGGCCTCGCCTCTTGTGCACGAGGTTGTGGGTTCAAACCTGGGCAAGTACCAATGTGAGTTTTTAAATTTATATGTACTTTCTAAGTTTATCTTGGACATCACTGACATCGGTGAAGGAAAACATCCTGAAGAAACCTGGACTTATATATTTAATATAAGTCTGAAATCGCCAACCCGTCTTGAGCCAGCGTGGTGATTAATGCTCGTGCCTTCTCCGTATGAGAAGAGGCCTTTGCCCTGCAGTGGGACAGTAATAGGTTGATACTTACAAGGGGTAACGTGTTGCCCAGTCAATTAGTTGTGGAGGTCAGATATGCAGTCGGTCCATGTATAATACTGGTATTCAGCTGCATCCGGTTAGACTGCAAGCTGACCCCAACATGGGTAAAAGACAGGCAGATGTTGAGGATTTAAACACTAATCTTTATTTTAGAAGAGAGTAGACAAGGTTTTAATAGGCTAGGTGGGTCTAGGATTAAATCCTATAAATAATATGAAAACTTCTTTTAGTTCTAATCCGGTACCTCTAGATTCAGTCGGGTTCTAATAGTGCCTACCCTTTGCCTTGAGTTATTCATCAAAGTTTTGTGAAAAAAATGTTCATTCAAGAACTGTATTCGATGAAAGTTTGTTAAGTGCTACCTAATCTAAATTTTTTGTACTAGATTTTTCTCTAAAACTGAAACAAATCTTTCCTAAAATACAATGTTGTTTCTTCTTAAATAAAATACTACACCTCCTGTTCATTTTCTACCTAAGAGTGAGGGGACCTACTGTTATTTTCTTCTTTAAAAAGATGGCGAAAATCTTGTTGATGCCAACACAAATTACAACCAAATGTAATTAATTATCGATAAAACGATTTTCCATCGACTAATATCCCCTCACTACGCTCCGGGAGGTTATTACCGCCCGCATATCCGGTCAACGAACTCTATAAGTTGGCGCCATTTAACCAACATTTGTGCCAAATAAGTTCAGCCAATCTATAAACAAAACAGCTTCACGTTAACCTGAGCCTATTGGCCCAAATATTGGGTATTGGATTCGAAGTATCGCGAGTCCGCCCACATGCTCAATTTACCTACATTGCACGCACACTGCGAGAATAAAAGCCAGCTTAAGAAAATCCCCGAAGGTTCGATGAACTTCCCTCATCTTAGTAATATTTTGTACTGTAGTGAGAAGCAGGGTAGGTCAGCGTAATTTCGCTGGATATTGATTGGAATAATATTGCAACTTGTTTTTGTTTATTGCGATGATAAAGTTGCAACTTTGTTTTGAAACAGGTTTCTGTTTGTATATTGGTATGTCTTAATGCAGGTAATTCATGTGACTATATTACCACATACATATAACTGACGTCGTTTTGATCATTCTAAGTTCATCTCTGTGAAGTATGGTGGTGTTGGAGCACTGGAACTAGTAGTAGACAAGTCGTAGAACTTAGTTTCAGGGTAAAAAAAATGCGGGACGTACAGTAAATCGGGGTGAATCGAAAAGCCAGGGTGAATAGAAAAAAAACTTTGAAGGGCATTTTCGCGTTAGTAAGACATTGTTTATTACTATAAGGACTCTTATTTTTTTAAGAAATTGAAATGGTTAATTTCAACACCTTGTAAGTAATTAATAATGATGAATCAACGATTAAATCTCATTTAAAGTTTTGTTTCTATTCACCCTGGCTTTTCGATTCACCCCGTTTTACGGTACTCAATTTATGGATGAAATGTAGACCAACGAGGCAGTCTAATTAGTTTATTTATTCCGCATAGCAATTTGGTAGTATTATACCATAATGGTATAAACGAAACTATATAGGTACATATTATAAATAGGAATAGGAATTTTCTCAACAGCAGCCCGGAGTTTGGATTTATGCCCGGATGATGGCAATAGGCTTGCCCCCTATAACTAGGGACTTAAACATAACTGGGGGAACACAGGCGTGGTGTAAAGTAGATTAAATACGTAGGTACCTATTATTAAAGCTGACTTAAAGCCTACTGTTGTCAAAGATCCACAAATGACGACCTATGTGGCGCAGTAGGCGAAGGTCCACTTGCGACGCAGGAGGTTGCGGGTTCGATTCCCGCCTTGGGACAAATGTTTATACGATCTACAAATATTTGTTCCGGGTGTTCTGGGTATTAGCTATGTATAATAAAAAATATCTATCTATGTAATGTATTGTATTAAGTATATCAGTCATCTAGTACCCATAACACAAGCTCTGCTTAGCTTGGGGCTAGATGATGCTGTGTGGATTGTCCAGCATTATTTATTTATTTATTTTATTTTAATGAGAGGCCAATGGCTTATCGTGCATTCCGGAGCAAGGAGGTTTCTCGATATTTTAATAGATATATTCGCCCATCCAATCCAACTACAGATCACAATGGAAATCTTCCACCTGAAATATTCGTTATCTATCACATTCTCCTACGAACGACAGTTTTCTCAGCTGCCAGCATCACGTGAACCTCAATACCACTCGGCACCCCGCAGCGATCCGACCCCGTCGACGGACACGTTTCAGAGCTGTTTCGTATCTCGTGTAGCGTGCCCTTTCTATTTTATACGTAGACAACTGTTACGTGGATATTTTGTGGTTTATTTATAGAACGGGGTTTACAACAGGTTGGATTATATTTTATCTGTTGTCACGGTATGGGCATGTGATGCGGAGCAGGCGCTTTCGTACTTTGGAGAGGGACACAGCTGAGGGAGAGGGTGAGTGATAGGTAATGATGATGAGATGTTTGAAGTAGGGACTTAATCATTAAAAAAAAGGAAATAAGTTTTCAGGTGAAGATTTTGGGGGATATGAGTGCTACCGTAACGACCGTCAAAGATCTGCGAATGACGGCGGTGACCAACGGTATAGGGCGCTTTCCAAACCACGGAGGAGTCTGGGAATGTAATGATTGGTCACCCATCCACAGACTAATCTCGGCAAGCATTACTTTACCTCTAAAATCGACCTGTATAGCTGTTATTACTAAGCCGCAAGCACCTCTAAAACTCTTTAAAATAGAAACGCTCGCATGATTTGGCAAAGCTCGTCAAGCACGAATATTGGTAAAAAACGAATCGTTTCAAACGTCGAGCAATGAAAAAAGATAGAAAAAGTCGTCACAGACAAGGGAATGAGTTTTTAATAGCCATCCGCTCTGTGGACATAACTAGATTATATACGTGATAGTTGATCTGAAAGCTTTAGTTATTAAACGATTGAAAATGGCTGACTACACAATATGTATTTAAAAAATAGGTTTTGATATACCTATTTGAAGAACATCCCGCCTATATTCCCTGAAGGGAAATGCAGAGATGTGCCTATATTGCACCTAAATCTCGCTTGGTATGTCCAAGTCCCATTCCATGTCATGGTGTGTGTGTATATGTCCCATGAACTCCAATGTGTTTGACGGCACGGTTGGCGCAGTGGCTGAGCGATTGGCTGTTGCGTTCCGTGTTGCGAGTTCGATTTCCATACGGGACAAATATTTGTTCATGGCAATAGGCTCACCCCCCATTACATGGGTTTTGGAACATAACTGGTGTAATGTGGGTATATTATAGGTACACCTCTGCCTAACCCTTTTGGGATTACACGCGCGATGTTATGTTATCATTAAACAGATATTTTCTCAAAGTTGCATTTGTTATTTTACGACAAAATCGTTTTAGAATTTTTTTCGTGACTGTACATAGGTACCTACCCAAGTTTGCCATTTCAAATAGCAAGAGTCATCAGCTGTACAAAATAATCTATAGCAACCACATTGTGACTGATATTTTACAAAACCATGCATATGTATGGCATACATATGTAACTTGGCAGGACCCAGAAGGTTGTATCGTTGCCATGCAGTATGCAATGCTAATCCTTCTTTCGAAACACATCGCCACATAAATTTCGCTTAGAGAACAATCTAGGGCTTACTGTGGCGCCTGTTTTGATAGGCACTAAATAAGCTAAAGTAAATACATATCTTTCTATTTCAGAATAACAGGTAAAACAAGAAAGTGCTAGGTACAGTAAAATACTAGGGCCATGGGGTCCGAGTTCCATCCATCTAGTTTTTCGGGACATCATTATATTATATGGTAAAAGTGATGTTTAAAAACCTATTTACAGAAATAAATATCAATTCATTGCATCTTTTTTTTTCACGTGACGTGGCCGGAATTTTTTCGTCTACAGAATCAGCATTGCCATTCAACGTTGCATTGCAGCATGCAGTGCAGTGCAGCTGCAGCTTTTATCTAGGCTCTTTTCCATTTAAAGGAGGTCCGGGAGAGTTTTTAGATGCTTCATAATTCCTTATTTCTCTTTTAATACCATGTACATGTTGCTAGTTCAAAAATATTTCGAGAGTTGTATTAATTATTTTGATGATTGATAAATAATTATCAAAGTAAATAACAATTATAATAAAAAAGTAGTTCTAGTTCAATCGAAAAAGATACGGAAGAAATCTTAATCTATCAAAACTGGTTTACATGTTAAACTGTGTGTGATTTTAGGCGCCATATTAGACGGTATTAGTTAGACCTGTCTTAAGACTTGTCTAAACTTATTTGACAGCTCTAATTTGCTTATATAAAGTTTATTTATGTATAAGAGCTGAGCTAATGAGATGTTAATGGGTCTGGTTATTTCTGAATTAATTTAGGGCACGTGTATTACTGATGTGATACTTTTATCAAAATAACAAAACAGTGTTGAATTATTATGTTGAGTGAGTAATGACTTTTGAATGCGTGACGTCATTCGATACAGTTTTTCTCTAAGATGCTTTGGCTCTTTCTTCAAAATAATTGCCCTGCATTGTAAGACTCATAGACGTCTTAATTTTTGGACCTTAATACAGACGTATTAAGGTCGTCTGACCTCGGATTTTGTATCCGTATTTCTTCTCTAGGAGCACTCAGCCATGAAATGCCAGCGATACCTAGTTTTTCCATATTATCGACCAAAACATTGTCATGTAAAAGTTTCTTCCTATAGAAATATTTATAATTTAACTAGCTATTGTCCACGGCTTCGTTCACGTTACTGCAGATTTTGTCAATCCCTCGGGGACAGTACATTTTTTCTGGAAAAACGTTTGCATAAGTCCATTTCTGTAGCCCCGTCAACGTGTATACAACATTACATAATGTTAAAATATTGTTAAATGGAAAAAATTGTAAAAAACTGATGTTATACATACTAAGTATGTATAACATCTTTTTCATTAACATAGGGTTGCATTTAAATATCCTCAACGAATGTTATAATTAATGAATATCTTATAATTTAATTTAATTATGCAATTTATAATCTTAATAAATTTAAAATTAATAACAATTTTTACGTTCTTAATTATTATACTATTATTAATGTCTAATTTTAATTTAATTGTAATTTATCCTTCTAACTTATGTTGCTGTGCCCTTACAGGGTGCATAATTGTACTTTAGCTTTAAGCCTATTGTAACCCCTTTATTTACATAATGGTATGCAAATAAATCAATAAATAAAAACGCCGGTAGTATTTTAATGTACAGGTCTTCGAGGAAATGCTAAAATTCATGAGCTCGAGCGCATCAATCCAGCAATCTTAAATCTTGTTTGACCTTAAAAGAGCACAAAATATAAGTGGGTTAAACATTAAAGAACCATAAGTTCATCCATGCTTTATTTGAAGCCAAATTCATTAACAGAACACACAAATTATAAAAATTAATACTTCAGAATACCATAATTATGTATGTATAAAATAAAAGTAGAAATGTCAAAGATTAACATAACTTATAGTAGTCAACGAACACAAAATGATATCTTCATAAAATATATGTCAGTTCATGTCCGTTCATTATCTCTCTGCGTAACACGGTAAAGATTATAAACTATCGAATTATTATACGTATTTTTGTAAATGAAAGGTTTAGTTCACAATTTATCGATTTGTCATAAACTTAGGTTGTTTACTGTTGCTGTGCCATAAACCGAAATACTTTTCGCATTTTGTTACCTCAATTTCCCCTGTTCAATGTTCAACACACGTTTCGCCCGGTTCACGATAACATTGTAATGCGGGCGCCGAAAACGTTTCTATACAAATGTCCACTTAACATAACAAACACTTCAATTTTTGATCGATACTGAGGTATTTGGAAAGGCTTAGTGCCTGATGGAGACTGATGCTCCTGTGTGTGGTGTGAAACCATCACAGCATCTCGATCAGACAGATGTGTTGCTGGGGAGTTGGTAGCGCCACTTCTTCTTCTCAGCAAACACTCTAGGAAGTGGTGGAGCCGCCACACCTACTCGTTTTTTTTTTAATGGCCATCTCGCAGCTTATCCTTTAGGGATATCTACTGCTAAACCGAACTTTAACACCTACTCGTTTTGGGAGGATATCTTATGTAATATTTCTAACTCCTGTTCTCGCTGTTCTTTTCTGATTCATTTCGTTGCGGGATCCAAGACGGCTGAATCATTTCTCCGGGACTCGTCGGGATTCATTGTCTCGACGTTTTTCTGGTGGTCACCTTTGTTGATTCTGGTTTCCAGGAGTTGTAGCGGTATGGGAATAGTGGGGCGGGCAAGTCCCAAATTATGTAATGTTACACGTTCAAAAAATGCTGATTCTTAGCGGAATTTTAATAAATGAATTTAGATATCGATATATTTTTAAAAGATAATATTAGTTAAGTGTAGCTTTTTCTTGCACATTACTTCGCCCCCGTTTACTTTACTCTGTAACCGTCTTACTTTGTAACCGTTAAGGTATGAAAGCCTAATAAAACAAACAAACTCACATTCGCACTTGTAATATTACTTAGGGAGTTAGGATTTACTAAGTAAACATAATTTATCATTCAATGCCTATATCTATTAATGAAGTAATAAATAATCATTGAATCATCATCTGCCTAGCCTTTTCCCAACTATGTTGGGGTCAGCTTCCAGTCTAACCGGATGCATCTGAATACTAGTATTTTACATAGAGCTAAGTTCTGGGTAGTACGATAACTAAATAACGTCATCATAACATCACTCCTACAGTATTCCTTAAAGGATTAGGCAGAGGTGTAGGCGCCCTTAGAACATCCATATTTCACCAATCATGTTTAAGTCCCATGTAATAGGACGCTCCCTATAGCCCATGGCTATCACGCGGGTAGAAATTCCAGATGGAAAAACCCAATAAAAATTTGGTCGACCTGGGTATCTAACCCAAGATATGCTTGACATGCTTCGTAGTAGCCTTTGCGACCGCTACGACAAAGAGGCAGCCTTTAAATAAATATACATCGAATAATAACATCCCAACAAATAAATAACACGAGTAAAACATTTAAATTTCCGCTCACTCTCATACGCCTCTATTTTCCACGAACTGTACAGACGCCAGCACACCAAACTATCCCAATCTGTGAAATTTTACCAATTGAACATGAACCTTAAACATTTTGGAATAAAGTCGATAGTCAATAAAACAAATTTGACCCATTGGGTTAGCTTGATGTGCTGGCCTTTGTACATACAATATACTTTTCCAAGCACAACCCAGTAAATAAATACTCCAGGTGTAATTAATTGTTCAATATAAATTGAGTACAAACTGAATTGTTGCGTAAATCGTGCGTGTTTCGTAGACCGCGGTGTTGCTAGCGGTGATTATAATCCATTTTGTTACTGTATTGGTAACGGTTCAATGACCTACGATTAACTATTTTCGGCGGGATTGGCTAGAGTTATGTCCATAACATAATATATCATCATGCTTGTTTTTGTCGTAGGATTAGAAATAGTACTACCAGTAAAGGTCGTATACAATTGCATTTTTTTTATTCAGGCTGGTAGAACGACACGGTTGGCGCAGTGGCTGAGTGATCGACTGCTGCGTCGCGTGTCGTGGGTTCGATTCCCGCACGGAACAAATATTTGTATGGCCTACAGGTAATTGTTCCGGGTCTGGCTGTTTGAGTATGTGACTTTAAATGTTTGTAAACGCACCCACGACACAGGAGAAATTCCTAGTGTGGGGCAAAGTTTTTATAAAAAGAAAAAGAAAGAAAAAGAACATTAGTGCCCTCTGGTTTCAAACAGTCAAACAATATTCGAATTGCTTTGTCAAGGGCAGATTCTGCATTGTGAAGTAATTGTATAAGGTTTTCCTCTTAATATACGAAATTCAAATAGCGGAGCCCTATTATTTACAACAGTGATATAACCCGGACCCGTAGAAGTCCAAATTCTATAGTACCCATAGCACACCCACATGTCACCAGTTATATTTTAGTACCATTTCCATCAACCGGGCATAAGTCTAGACTCCTGGCTGCTACTGAAAAATTTCAAATGGAAAATCCCAATAACACTACGCTCGACGGCACAGCGGCAACACTATATTTGTGAGTAAAAGAGTGATGATACAAATGTGAATAGATAAAGCGGGAGATGAAGGCGTTAGAAAAGATGATGATGTACAAATGTACATGGAGATAGAAAAGGAAAGTGAATGATATCGTGATGGTACACTGGGTAGAAATAAAGAAAGAAACAAAGTAAGGAAAACATTTATTAGGGACACGCAAAGGAAATATAAGTATCAAAAACTAAAACTAATCAAATAAAAAAAGGTCCTGTGCGAGACCAAAAAGGCTCGTATCTCAGTATAAGCTGCGATATTTAAACAAAGAATAGAAACTGCAGCGCTGCCAATAGGGCCCGTTGTGATGCCACGGATATACCTACAGACATACACATAATAAAAATTCAAGAAAAAAAAATACTACAATCATACTAAAACTGTGTAAAACATGTAATGAGTGGTTTAGGCCTCGCCTCTTGTGCACGAGGTTGTGGATTCAAACCTGGGCAGAATGAGAGTTTTTCAATTCATATGTACTTTCTAAGTTTATCTTGGACATCACTGACATCGGTGAAGGAAAACATCGTGAGGAAACCTGGACTTATATAATTAATATAAGTCTGAAATCGCCAACCCGTCTTGAGCAATCGTGGTGATTAATGCTCGTGACTTCTCTGTATGAGAGGCATTTGCCCTGCAGTGGGACAGTAATAGGCTGGTACTTTACTACTTTTACTAAAAACTAAAATACTATTAGGTCGACCACGACCTATGATCCAGCATCAAAAGTATATTCCACAGACTATTGTATTGACTGTGGTCTATGGCAAATGAACAGACGCGGGCGCAATCAGAGAGTTCGCAAATGTAGAAAATGTATTACACCGGTCCTAAGTAACATGAGACAAGGGCTTGAAGAAGATCATGGAAGTGTTTATTTATTAAGCTTCATAGTTACACAGGGTGGAAGGGACATGGATCCACCACCTAATACCATGGGTTCAGTACATAATTATGAATTCTACCGTTGAAATTTTTCGTCGACTTCTCCCAATTTCGCGGTCTTGTTGCCAACTTTGTCGCAGTTTATGTCCTCGAGCGTTATACTGTGTTGCGAGCTCGAACCGTTAATTTGATTTTTGATTGGATTTAAGAGCCTCGGTCAAATATCAAGTCTGAGTGACATGAGTTAGGATAGGCAAGGTACACACGTTGACGCACTAAAGACTAATTGAAGAGCATGGAGGAGACTTTTGCCCAGTAGGCTGACACTAATCTGCATGGTCCTTATATTATCGATCTGACCAAGACAATGTCTGGACTTCAAATTAAAAGAGACTGTGTTCTTTGAGTTTGTTTCTATATTTCTTCTCAGAGAAGACACATTGGAAACATCTACCTAATCTAATTCTAATTTTTGAAGTGAAACTTCTTTATCGACGTATGGAAGAAATCTTATAGCAATGTTAAAAAAAATCGTCATACTTTCCGACGCCATCTTGAAAAAAATCGTCACATTTTCTGTCTATTTCTCTTATTTAATAAAAAATAATAGAAAATAAGAGGGAAATTGAGGAGCGACTTATAAAAAAAAAATGAAAACAAGTGATATAATAAATTGACTTATTGAAATTAATTTAAATTAACAGTGAACGTGAGAGATTACAACTAATATATCATGAAAAAGTTTTACTTCTTGAGTGTACTTGAATACACACACACGTTTTTAAATTTATTTAATGACTCATAAAAGTTGTTAATAAAACCTTTTTACAGAAATATCATTAAATGATGGGAAACGCGGCTTCGGCAATCACTTCAATCGAAGTTTTCTATTCTGTTACCAACTATCGGAATATCGATTCACCTAAGCGTTATAGTTGGTTCATTTATGTGTCATAAATGATCACGAATGCTTAGATAATAAAAGTCATTGTACTAATATCCCACGTTACATCATTCGAAACGGTCATGTCGTTTTATCGAATGTTGCAATGTTTCATTTCCCTACGTTCTTGTTGCATAGACTTAATATACCTCTCAGTCTCTGTTTTGTTTCAAATACATAATATTAATGTTATTATTAATTTGTTACAGGTAATAATCACTGTGTTGCGTCGGCCCCACTGCTTGACATTTGAGAAATGTCAAAAGCGTATAAAATGAGGTAAATTGTATTTGATTATAGTATTTTATTATCCTATCTAGTATCTATTATATACGGAATTAGAGATGAGCAATAAATATTGTGTTTGCCTTAGTCTGTGACTTCAAATGTAATAAACGAAAATTGCCAATCGTACACACGGCTATACAATGAGATATATGTGATATGATGTTCTATAGGATTTCCATACAGTGAGAGGTCAGCTTATACTGGAAAATTATAGCTTAGCAGCACATCAAGCTATCTGAATGTGTCAAATTTCTTTTCAAAAATATCAACTGGGAAAATCTGACAGTTTTGGGGCACCGTGATAATAATATGCTGGCGTCTGTACGTATAAAATTTATACTGTAACTACTTAAACATGATCCTTTCGAGGGCCTTAGGTCTGTTAAACTGTCAATCCCTGGCCTAAAGGATGACAGCAGCTCACTTCACCTACATTTTTAAGTTGAGATTTTTCAGAATATAACTGCAGACAAGGCAAATACATCAAAGAATAATATTTAAAGGATAGGAAAACCTCTAATTTGAATGCAGTCTTTTTATTTATATTTAATGTCTATTCATTAGAATAGATAGATATTAATAAAAAATACTTAAAAAAACTTACCTTACAGTCATTATCTTACTATACAACTGTTTTACATCCGTGACATCTCACAACTTCCAGGTCCATTTAAAAACCAGCGTCAGACACTAGATGTCTGGCATTTTTGCTGAACTGGACCCATTCGGCGCAGCCTTTATTATTATTTTCTCATTGTTTTCTATAGTCAGTTTTCGATGTCATTGTGTGTTATTTTTTTTATAAATAACAGAGGGATTTATTCATCCAGTTTAAGAAATTATTTCACTTACTACAATCTTATTCAGAGGAAAAATACATCTTTTCCCACATGATACGGGAACTAAAACAATATGTTTGTCTCAAATACGTGCTCTAAACTAACTCTAAATCAGTGAAGATGCAATGTCTCAATAAATCAATAAATGGTGCTGTCGAACTCTTAACTGCTTGCGAGTATCATAAACAACGAATGTTTCTTAGTTAAACTCGGTAATTTTACATAGATATAGTAGCCATAACTCGCGGCAAAAGGTTACTTACCCAGTAAAATGAGTTAGGTTGATTTATAATTAGTTTATAAGTATTAGCTGGAAGCCATATTTATCATATTTTGTGCAGTTTATTTTAAGTTATTCTAACCTAAAAGACAGGTGTGTTGCTGGGGAGTTTGTTGCGCCAGGTTTTTTCCAGGTAAAACACTAGTTACTTGTGAACGGCGGACGATTTAGAAGGACTGACATGTGTAATTTTTGACATTAAATAGTGTTGATTTCCAGTTTATTAGGATAAATGAGTTTTGTTTATTTAAAATAAGCGTAATGTCACGCCTGTAATCCCCGAAGAGTTAGGCAGAGGCGTATCTATAGTAAACCCACATTTCGCCAGTTATTTTTAAGTCTCTTGTAACTCGAGGCGAGCCTATTGCCATTAACAAGGCACAAATCCAGACTCCGGGCTGGACTGAGAAATTCCAGATGGAAAAACACAATAATACTTTGCCTGACCCGAGAATCAAACCCAGGACTTCGTGCTCAGCAGACCACTAGACCGACCACTAGAGCAACGAGGCAGTAAAGTCGAGGGTTTGATTATTTAACAAAATAAAAATAATAAGCATTTTGTAACTTGAAAATATGGTGGCTCTTTCAGTCCATAGGCACGCATATGCCAATGTTTTTTCCCGTGAGTGTCGTGATAATCAATTAATATTGTTGATATTAACAGGCTGATCTCCACATACATAAACTCAGTCCTTTTTCCCGTGGGGGTAGGCAGAAACTACAGAATGCCACCAGCCACGATCCTTACATACTCCTTTAGCCTCGTTTACGTACACACAATGAAGGTTTTGAAGAATATCACCAATAAGGTGTATGTTCTCCACCAGTGTATGTCCTCCTAGCGTCCCCTCCCAGCGTTTCTCTAAAGACTAAACGCCGCTGACGAAAACGTCAACCCAAGGACAAATAATTCCCAACAAAAATTGTTTTAAATCATACCCAATACATTTACATAGAAACTGATCCTTCAGGTGAATACCCAGAACAAAGCCATTCGTCTAAATAATCACTGTCACTAATACCCCAGTTTAAGGTCCCCTTGGAGGCAATAAACATGTACGAATGATCGTAATCTCGGCGAATGTTCTATTACGGCGCTGTCAAATGACAGGTCCGAGCTCTGACGTCCAGTGGACCTCTGGACACGGTGCAGAGAACTGCAGAAGGCTCGCAAACACGTGCTGTAACGACTAAATATACAAATAATTGTATTATATTTAGAAATTACTTTTTCTCGGCATTTCTGCCGAGAAAAAATTTTGCTTTCCGTATTCTTTATTTGTACATATTCATGTACAAATAAGGAATACGGAAAGCAAAATTACAAATAACAAAAAACAGATCGCCTTTTATTTTTTGAATTAACATCGGCGGACAGATTACAGTTCCACGTACTTATGTATGATAGATAAATAGTTTCAATCAACCAGTTTGTAGCTGCCCTGGACGCCTATTTCAGGCTCTCAGGCCAGGTTTATTTTAACTTGATGGTAAGGAGTATAATTTGGCACAGTTCGCCCAGTTGCTGAGCGATTGGCTGCTGCGCTGCGTGTCACGGGTTCGATTCCCGCATGGACCAAATATTTAAATGGTAAACAGGTAGTTGTTCCGGGTCTGGGCTGTTTGTTTATGTGAATTTAAATGTTTGTAAACGCACACACGATACGGGATAAATAAATCCACGTCTCTGTACGTAATGTGCTTAATAGTTGACGTAATTTTACCGATGATTTGTCTCTTCCGTGTTGTGTTCTAGCAATTCGTTTGAAGTGTCCCTTCTGTGTCCCCATTGTAATGTCCACGTCCGCGACATGTCACGTCCACGTCCTGATTTCCCCCCGGTTCTGAATTCTGAATCCAATGCCGTAATGTTTCTAACTTGTTCCAACGTGTTGATTGTTCGTTTAGTGGTTATTCTATTGTTTTTTCCTTAAAGGTGATTAGATTTATTTATGTTGGTTATGGAGTATTATATAGTAGGTACTTATCTTTAATCATTCAGGGAAAAGTTTAAATTTTCATGACTTCACTTAGATATATCCCATTATCTTAGTGTGTATTGGATATTTTGCGAAGTAATTAACAAAATTAAATTTAAATTTCAGGGTGTTTGGGGATGAGTCAAAATTTAGTTATAAGATTTGACACACACATTCTTACTCATATGGCAAGATAAACAATAGCTTGTGAAAACAGTGAAAGCACTTGCCTCTCCAATTTTAGAAGGACACCTGTTTTTATTACACATCGCGAACTTGTCGATACACGTTCAACTTTAATTCAAACAAAAATACCACATTTCGATTTATTTCATAGCCTTCTCTTATTTGTAAATCAACAACTATGAAATAGAAACCCACCGCACCTAATAATTAAATTTAACAAATCATTCATTGTTCCACTCCCCAACACTCGAGTTAAGGAAGCTTACAACAGAGCGTTTTATAATCGCTGTTGTGAGATGTTCTGGAATCCGAAGGTCGGACGTTAGCAACAGACGAGACGCTCTCTTAAAATCGCAGGCAAGGCCGGATGTAAATGCCTAGCTTTGTAGCCTCGTCGATTGCACTGAACGATTGCCTTTCTTTAGCAAGATCGCGTACATAGCATGCGATGCTGGAGATAATTTATAGTACAGCTTCGAGTTCCTCATTTGGTATTAAATTGAAATTCATTAGATTAACGTTAAATTATATGGTTGGATTGTACAATGGAAATGTTAGTTGGATATAAATTGTGGAAATGCCAATGTTCACTGCGTGTGGTCGAAGTCGACAGGTCTTGAGACTATCACGAAGGTGACCAAGGGTTAAGGCATATAACTGGTCAGCACCTACTTGTATGCTGATAATATCAGAATATCAATCGTTATGTCCTCCTGCGTAATGAAATAAATACCTGCGTGAAAGTTATGTTTAATCAATTAAGCATCTTGCTTCGTCTTCACTTATTTGCTAAATGTGAATGCGAATATTTCTCTGTTTGACATTCTATCTCCGGAAACAGTAATGGAATAGTTAAAAATGTATGGGACTAACAGAGGCTACCTAAATGGTTATGTAAATGCTGTTAAATGTCATTGTAGAAACACAAAAGGCTTATAAAGCAATTTCTACTCGTCTCAGGCATCTGGTAACCTATTGATCTGCTGACCTAACTAGATCGCAATATCAAAGTTATCCGCGCGATTAACATAATATAGGAATATACAAAATTCCGGCTAACCAGACACAACACTTGTCTGGTGGGAGGATCCTCCTTTTTCAATAATGGATATACTTTTTGTTTGATTTTCATAAATCATGACAAAATGTAGTTTACATATCTTCAAAATCGCGCAGACAGGAGTCAAAATACATCTTTCACTACCAGACAATCTTAAAAAACAGTGGGTGCGAAGTTTTTCTTCAATTTGCAATGGTTTCTTAAACCAAAGATTCGTCACATTAAGACGTTTTGGCGTACTGAGAGGACCGTGACAGTCCACAATGTAATGACAATGAATGTACTTACAATGAGTTTAGTTGGAACTGATGACTTTCTAAGTCACAAGCCACAGGTTGTGAAACGAAGTTCCGAGATTTCATATTATTTGGTCATAGGTGGTATTGAATCGAAGGATTAAATGGTTCAAAATTAAGATATTATCTTGGAAATTGTGGCTAAATAAGTGGCTGATTGATGGATAAGCTACAATTGCCGAATATATACCAAGATCCTCTCGTGTCTCAGAAAACCTGGTAAGCCGTTGGTCCTGCCTGTCATTTGTAGATATTTGACCATCATTACGGGTACTCAGAAGCCTGAAAGTCAGACAACTAGTCTTACCAAGAGTTATCTTCATCATCATCATCATCAGGCTATACTAGTCCACTGCTGGACATAGCCCTCTCCTAATGAGCGCCATAGCGCCCTGTCTTCAGCTTGCCGCATCCAGCATCTGCCTGCAGTCTTTCGCAGATCGTCATCCCACCTGGTCAGAGGGCGTCCTACACTACGTTTGCCGAGTCGCGGTCTCCACTCAAGAACACGTTTACCCCAGCGGTTGTCGGTTCTTCGCGAAGAGTTATCTTATTACCCAGTTATTGGGTTGTGGCGGTTGTATAGGCAGTCTCTCCATGTAAATACTGGTATCCAGCTGCAGCCGGTTTGACTGGAAGCCGACGCTAAAAAAGTTTATTATAAAGATGCTCGACAGAAACTTTGCATCTTCATCTGAGACAGGGATTGGTTGAGCATGAAGATTTCATAATTGATGAAAAGT
Source organism: Phlogophora meticulosa (assembly GCA_905147745.2). Taxonomy (NCBI): domain Eukaryota; kingdom Metazoa; phylum Arthropoda; class Insecta; order Lepidoptera; family Noctuidae; genus Phlogophora; species Phlogophora meticulosa. The sequence continues at coordinate 1,760,250 of LR990523.1, forward strand.
AATTTAAATTCAATCAAAATATGAAATAAATGAAAAAAAACTGCTTGAAGTGCCCCAGTCAATATCAACGTCGTCGTACACCATCCTTGCCAAGATCTACTTTTTTTTCTGGGGCAAGCTCGCTGTTCCCAACCACTGCAACTTTTAAAAATCAGAATCATGTATGGCGATCACCTGAAAAGCCTGAAGTCAATGAAGTTCGGCAAGTCCCAGGGAAAAGATTCAACTGTCTTGGAACCCGCAACGAAATTAATAAAAAAAGAACAGCGGAGGAGTGAGAAAAACATAATTTCCTAATTCGTCCATATTGAGCAGGAGACAGAACAGAGCTAAGCCAAGTTTTAATGTATCGTACCGTTTATGCTTATTGGTCATCAGCTACTGTTGTAAAACTTCACGAAGAGTTACGTATATAGCTTTATAACGATAGGAATTAATTCAGACGCCAGTAAATTTAAACGTCCACGATAGAACCTTAACCTGATATAAATCAATTCATATTTACCGCCATCTAATAATGAAGAAATAGGCAGGTTTAATAAATACTAACTTGCAATACTCACGATAGGCCAGCCGTCACTCTGACTTGATATAGCGGCGTAACATGCCACATAACTATTTGCCACGCTGACTGACCCTAGTGTAAATGTCTTTACGTACCCAGGGTACATAGGAGGTGAACGTAGAAGATTTGTATGTCTGATTGAGATGGTATGGCTATAAAACAATTGTATCTAAGTTGAACTTTTCATTTGTTTTGTTTGTTCGTTCCTGTGTGAGGCCTTTCGACATTGCCGGGTCGGTAAAAGTTGGTATAAGTGTAAGAAATTAAGAGGAAGAGGGAGCCCAAAAGTGGGCCACGCTGGATGAGTCGCGAGTGCCATGCATGGCAGTTCTGGCGTGGTAAGCTTTAGGCATTTTCTTCACTAAATACGAAATATAGATTTGAGAGATGCGGTAAAATGGCAAGAGCCCTATTACCTATTTATAACTGAAAATGCGACGTATGGTGTGAATAAACCTCATAATAGTCACATTTATACGATAGTTGCTGTTCAATAAACCAGAAAATGTATGAAGTAAAACAGCATAATGTTCCTTATTACTTCCTACGTCATTATTTCACGAAGTATGTGAAAGTTATGTTTAATCAATTAAGTATCTTGCTTCATCTACACTTATTCGTTAAAAATTGTGGCCAACGGGTAAGGATATAGATGTACACCAACATTACGCTAGCTATGTTTAACTAAGCTGTTTGAGCCCACAGACCACGGACACAGCTCGGCGGTTTACAGATGTTATCAACACACTCCATACAAACTAATCATGTCACTGAGTGTTACAGATTACCCACAGGAATTGACAGCCCGTGATAATCCTAACTTGAGCGGACACGAATATTATTAGTAATTAGGTATCTCGTCTGCGCGGAGGACCGATTGATGGAATCTGTGAATGATGTTATGGCAAGGAACGAGGTGACGATTGAGATGACGGTCAATAGAGATGTATGGAAGAAGAAGACATGCTGCGCCGATCCCAAACAGATTGCGATTAGGGACGGAGGATGATGATGATGATGTTGACTCTAGTCGGCGTGTGATTTGTGCTTTGTGGTTTGCGTCGCTTCTACTTTACTACAATGACAGATCAAACTCAAATGACTTGACCTATCAATTAGATCTGGCTTCAAACATTCTTCTAGATACCATGTTTAACGCTGACCTCTTTACTTATTCTACATAAACCTCATCTATAAATTCTAATAGACCTTTCCCACAATGCTATTTCTTTTATCACTTCAATCTGGTTGCCTCTCCGTAAAATATTACACGTACTGTGGAAATACCAGTCCGAATCCATTGTGAAGCCTTAAATATCAGGAGGCATGCAAAAATTGTTAGTTGTGCAACTGAGCCGGGTTGGTATGCGCAGGTATAGAGCAGGATTTTGCTCAGAAGTAGCATTTGAACCGATACCAGTTGTGCTCCGCGTTTTCTCCCGTCTGCTAAGACTCGTAGCATGATGTCGAATGGCTAGAACCTTTGTCGAGAATTGAGCTATCAAACGCAATAAGGATATTTTCTAATCTAACTGGTAGTTTCAAAGATTAGCAGCGTTCAAACAAAAATCAAACTCTTCAGATATTAAATTAAGTACAGATAGACGTCTGCATTAAGTTATTCTAGTTTGGTCCCCGAATCGTATCCAAGTCTAGTTGTGATCCGTCAGTGCACCAGATTTGTATCATCGGTGAAGGGTGGGCGTTTTGGGAGACTGTCTTTTGTAAATGTTTTGGCGTTCAAAAAGTGCTGATTCTCAGCCTTATTTGAATAAATGAATTTTGATGTTTGATTTTGCTAGCATTGCCATAAGGAGCAGTCTTGTGTTTTATATCTAGGACCCTTGTGTGTCCGGCATGAGGATATATTGTAACACCATTTCTGCCATTGCAGCTTTCTTATCGCCTTATCCTTATTCCTCTTCACGTTACTAAATGTAACTCATCAACTATTGTCCCTATATTGCAAGATTCCATGCATTCTTTGCTATGTGGTTCTTCTGCAATATATCTACGATACTAGCGCCATTGTGGTTGCAGCGGTGATTTATTGACATTTCGGTTCAGTCGGCGAGACGGCGTAATTACGGGCACGATTGAATACGATCAGTCTATTGGCGGTAGAGCACAAATATCAGAGCATTTAGCGCAGTGGAGTTTTTAGGCTGCGAAGGGAGATATACATAGGTAGGTACTGTTTGGTACGTTTTTGAGTTTGTGAAGATTGCGGCTCAAAGCGATATTTTTGGGAATAGCATCTCGCATGTCAACCTAGAAGGTTCTTCTATGTCTATCTAAATGCGATACCGAGCGTTTAAAAAGCCTTATACCCATACAGATATTATTAAAAATCCTTCAAAGGCGCTCATGCAGAACTAGCAGCCAATTTTTCGAACAAAAATATCATCCAGAAAATGCGCGTAAACGCGCTAACTGCTGTGATTGGTTCAATGAATTTGTCAGCAGCCAATCACATCACTTGACTTGCTTTAAATTTGCGACGCGTCGATGATTTCGTTCCAGATTCTGGGTGCTAGTCTGCATGAACGCCTTTGCAGGCTCCATGATCATGTACTAATCAGTTTATAATTTGATAAACTTAATTGCCTTCTTTGCTGGAGGTGTGGAAGTCAGATAGGCAGTTGCTTTATGTATAATACTGGCATTCAGTTGCATCTGGTTTGATAGAAACCGACCCTTACATAGTTTAGAAAAGGCTAAGCTGATGATGATGATAAATCAAGTTTCCCATTATTGACACCAGCACGCGTAGCATGACCAATTCTACATGTCATCTATTCTATCAAGAATAGACAACTTTCTTTCTTTTCAACTTGAAATCTCTTCTACCCAAGCACGGTACACAAGCCTCGTAGACTGTAGAGAATAGAAAACTTTCTCAACTTCAGTTTTAACATCGCCATGCTTAGGACGGTCGAAATCTTTCAACAATCTGTCATGTTGTCTATTCTTCCGTCGACAAGATCCGTTTCTATGGTGGTCAGACCTTACTCTGTTTCAGTACAAATTGACGTTTAAAAAATTGCACAAAAACTGCAGAACCACTTATTTCACTATGCGTCCCTAATTGCCTAGATACTAAATACGTTTTGATATCAGGCATCGTAAAAGTTAACTAGTCGTTGAACACAACTAGGTTATAGCAATAGACGAGAGAATTTTATTATGATGATGTTGTATTACATCACTTCTTATTCTGCTTCGAATTGACTGTTCACTCGAGCCATGTTGCCTTTCATTGCTTTCTGAAGGACGTAACTGTCCCACTGCAGGGCAAAGGCCGCTTATCATACAGATAAGGTACGAGCGTTAATCACCACGCTTGATCAAGGCGGGTTGGGGGCTGTTAAGGTCTCGCTAAACAAAGTGAACATAATCATCCGCATAGTCTTTTGAAAACTATGTTGGCCAGACTTTCGGTCTTCCGTCTACCACATGCCAACTTCTAAGGGGACAAATACAATAAGATGACCAAAAGAGCTGTTTCCGCAGCCACCTCACGTTTCGGCCCGTATAACCTTAGTTGGTTGTAGGGAGTGCCCCTACCCGTAACAACTATCAAAGATCTGCAATTGACAGCCGAGATCAACGGCTTAACGTGCTTTTTGAGGCACGGAGGGGTCTCGGTGTAATGGACGGTCACCCACCCACAAACCAACCTGAGGAAGCTTTGTCTAATCTGAAAGATCAACCCATGCGGCTGCAATGACTGAAATAAAAATTAATTTACCATAAATTCAATAAAAACCTCTAAAGTTGCCATTACACAGAAACTCTCTTTTACCTTATAATTGAAATTGTACATAATTCTACATTATCATTACCGTCAAGGACAACCTGACGTTATCAATTAGCAATCTTTTACTTATCATCAACGTTTCTGAGAAAATTTGAAAGGAAAACATTACCATTTTCCTTTAAGTTAACAAGATGCTAATTTAACTGAGATGAATCAACACTATGACAATAAAACAAAAGTAAGTGAAGCCTTTGTTAGTAAATTGTTCAAGGTTAAATTATTGTAAAGGTAAAATTCTAATGGACTAATCGGATTAATTGTGTATCAAGTATTTATTTTTTCCATCTGGCTTTTCTTAGTGACAGCCCAGAGTCTGTATTTGTGGCCGGGTGATGGCAATAGGCTTAGTCACTATTACATGGGATTTTAACATAAGTAGTGACATGTGGGTGCAATATAGGCATACCTTTGCGTTACTTTTTGGGAAATTCATGCGTGTTGTTAAGTTATGTTTATACATGACAAGACCAATGTATAAAATCTCAGTTGTATTAGTCACTAAATGATACGATTCGAGGGTCCTCATAAGGCGAAAACATAAATAGAATGATGTAAATTCCTTGATAGAAAACCATGTACTTTCAATGCGTTTCTTATTTATATTTAAAATTCTAATGAATTGTTGTATAAAAATAAGATTGTATTCATAATGATGGTTCATGCTCCAATCAAAGCTAATTATTTTTTCAAATTCATTTCGCTATTACGTTTTAAGCACTTACTGCGTTCTTAATCTTAGAAAAATGTCATCTTCTGTCGTATGTTACGGGATCTAAAAGCATATTTGTATCGCAAAAAAAATGGAGGGTGTATAAGGGTATGAGAAATTATTCGGTCTTTAAACACGCACTCTTTAAATTCGTATCATAAGTATGCAGTAAGTATTTCTTACAATTTTGGACCTCGAAAATCTTCGTCTATATTGTTACAGCCTCAGCCGGTTAAGGATTCTGAAACACCCATTATTGGTTAAAATCGAAAGTATTATATTAAGTTTAAAAATAAAGATTTGATTATTTGCCATAGATCAAATCAAAAAAGTTCTTAACTGATAAAAAAAAAAAACACATAGAAAGCTACATTATCAGCGAGTGCCATAAGCTTTATTTTATTGGATAGATGGAGGGGGATGGCAAAGTTCGAAGGGAAAAGTACGAAATCCGTGCAGACGAAGTCAGGGCAAAGTGCTAGTATGTAAATATCACATTTTCCCACTAACCAATTCTAAGTATCGACTGTGATTCGATTAAATACTAACTTGCCAATTATGCAGTGCAGTGAAGAAATCTTAATATTGCCAGGTCAAAATTACAATGCAATTGATGTGATGGGCCATTGATTGCCTTGTATGGCAAAGAACAGGATACTATTGAGCCTTAGGATCAGATCACGACTCAACTGTTATTGCTTTTCCGATTATCATATATTAATTCAATGGTTTTTCAAAGAACCTCTTGACTTTCGTGCCATCAGCAACTATCGTGGCATTTAATGAAACATTTATGAGTTTGAAATACTCGCAAATTGATTACTTAGATGATATTTTTCTGTATTTACAGAAAGTATCTAATATTCGTGTCCAACCAAAAAACAAGATTAGGCTTTAGTTTTATTTTCGGCAGAAAACGAAGCCGAAAACAAAAATGATTTTATACAGCGGATATTAAAACAAATATCCGCTCTACTCTTAAATAATGTTTGTTTTTTTTTACTCCTAGGCAGAGAAAGAGCAAATATAGGCTTTAATAGAAGTAAAACACGATAATTCCATCAGAGGTTACAACAATCGTATTAAAAAAATGCAAATTGTTTGAAGTAGGAAGCCGAAAATATGGCAGAATCTTAATTTTTTGGCCGAAAATGGCCGAAAACGAAGCTTCGGTTGGTCTTTTACTTAACATGTAGATAAACCCATTGTATGCAGCACTCAAGTAACAAAAAGTTTATAATATGTACATTTTACTCGTAATACAATGAGAAAAACTATGCATTACGTACAATTGAATTCAGCGATAAGGTGTGAGACTATGAAATAAAATGAACAATAAGTAATTGCTTTATTTTGTGGAAGTAATAGTTTAGTTTTGTTATGCATGTTAATAATATACACCTCAAACGCATGTTAAATTCCAATAAAGGGTTGTAAATTTAGAATTGATACATTTATTTTGATTTATTTATTCAATTCTTTACTTTACTTTTTCAATTCTTATATTTTGTTTTCGTATGGCCAATGATTCTATCTCACCAACAAAACGCCCTAAATCCAAGGAAATCCAAATATTAGGAATTTAATTAATTTATTCATTTCTGTGTTATTTAAATAATAAATGATTTGATTGGATTCTTTAAAAATAATAAATAAATAATAATAAATTTATCCCGGATTTCACAATAATCCAATCACATCCAATCAAGTCGTCTTATTCCTGAGTAGAAACGCACTTACGTCATATAAATCTCCTTTAATCGCTGCTATAGTAATACGTTGCGTCCGCGCATAATAAGACGAGTCGCGCTTTATTGAGTCTACCGCGATAGATCGCGTGAGCGGAATAGAGCGGTAGGGTCGCTACTATAGGCTTGTTAGAATCTAGATTATGGGTCTAGATAGACACGAAGTTTTCTGAATGAAACGAATAAAACGTACTCGATAGGGTGTATTTGAAAGATTGTATCTTATGCCGTCAATTATGGGAATAGCTGATGAAATAAGCTGTTTCTTGGCGATATGTGATCGTATTATAATTACGCTTCTGCCTAATCTTTTAGGACTCGAATTCGAGATTTTATGTTAAGTTATTTTAAAATGACTGACTGAAATAATTAAAATATGTACCTCCGATGAAACTTTATTTAAAATTACGATGGGCATGCTAGAAACAAGTAGTACATACTGTGGTACAGCCCTAAGATTTGCGCGGCTCTTTGTCTAATGTTTACGGCTTTAAGGAAACGCCTGCGCAGAATATTTTTAGATGAATTGAGATTACGAAAGCGGTCCTCTTCTCTGATGAAATTGTATTAGTTTAGTTAGCTAAAAGATTTAACATTGTACGCTATGGAGCGAATGCCAATCTGAGCTCCACAACCCAGTTATTCGGTAACACGACTCCACTTGGTAAGAGTGCTTGACAGATTTTCAGGCTGCTGATAATTTTCCGTGTAAATGAACTAAAGCCAAAAAGGACCTAAAATTGAACCCTGTGGTACACCGAATTTACAATCTAAGTTGTGGTTTTGTTAGGCTGGTTTTCAGCTGGGATTACTTCAAGCTACCATTTATGTTGCTTCTATCCACTGTCGCGTCGTACTCACGTCCATAAATAGAACGTATTTACTACTAAAAGATTAAAAGGTCGTATGCGCTAATCTATGAAATGCTTAATACTGGTCGATAAGGCATTAACAGTCACAGAATTCAATAAAATCAACTTTGTATGTACATAGTCATATATTCCAACAACCAAAGTATACTTCTAGTAGGAACTCGCACGTCTTGACACTTATCCTAATTGGTAACCAATCGACGCCTGGATATAGCACGTAGAAACCAATTACATGCGGCTAAATGACCCGGCGACTTATCCTCACAAATATCGTATGTCCTAACCAGTCAAGGGTCAAATGTTTATTCCGTCTATATAGAAAGTTGCTCAGAATTGATTTGAATATTAGTATCCTAAATGGGCTTTATTTGGTTGTATCTGTTTGGACGAGCCACGAATCAAGTGTGTTGTATATTAAACGTTTTGTAATTGTTCAATCTTTAATTGATTAATGAGTTAATTGATTGGTTTATGTCTAGGTGAGCAATTGAAATCGGTTGTAAAATATTTGATGTGTGCTGTTTGGGTTTTAGAATGATGGGATTACAAAATGATTGTTGATTAAAATTAACAGTTCGCTTACTATTGGGAAAGGGCTTACTTGCATTTAGGGTTTGTTATGAACTTTTTCTTTTATCTCCTTGATGCAGCGCTAATGCTGCGCATGAGGTCCTGAGCTCGATTCCCAAGTCGGGCAAAGTGAGATTAGGTGTTTTCATTATGTGGTACCCGATTGGTGGCAAAAAGGCAAAATGTGGGTGTATTATAGGGATACTTCTGCCTAACTCTTCGGGTAATACAGGCGTTATGTTGTGTATTCCTTGTAAGTTTTGATAACAATGTTTTTAGTAGGTCAGAAAAACGATGATACGTAATTGGTGGTGAAGTGGTGAAGGGTGGGCGTTTTGGGGGACTGTCTTATGTAAACGTTTTTGACGTTCAAAAAGTGCTGATTCTCAGCCTAATTTGAATAAATGAATTTTGATTTGATTTGATTTATCTTTAGAAATAGTTACTTTCACTGTGCAATAAAGTTTCAGTATTTACTTGAATGAGAAAGAGATAAGAGAGCATGAAAATAACAATAAATCAAACAAAAGTATCATACGCAAGCACGTAGACTCATCGGAACACGTGATTGGACGTACAATTCCAAGACAATATAATAGTTGATAATTACGTTTTTTTTGCAACAATTGTAACGGTCGTCACTGTTTTATTGCCTGTGACATGCAACGCTGTGCATTTGCGTACACGCCTATGGTCGTTCAGAAGCCAGTTATGTAAAAAATCGAGGAATGTCTAATATGGAAATGGTGGAAGATAAAATGTTGAATTACTTATAAGAAGACGGCGTATTTTTAACAATGAAGATCCGCACGAATCCAGTTACAAGGATATTTGTGTATTTGATGATATAGGAAAACCTGGTTTATAATGAAACGCAGTTATTCATGAAACTCTAACTGCATTGAAGATAAACAATATGTGCTGAATTGTTAAAAGTAGCTAATAAAACACAAATTGCATCATGTATTTTTATACAAATAACGAAATAGAAACTCTAGTAATAAACTAATAGAGTCTCAAATTAAAATTTTGCTAGTAGCCAAAAATATACTTATGCAAGAGATATCAGAGTAAATTCTAAAGAAGAGAACGCAGTATGAAACTCAATATACATATTAGGATGTTCAAATTAATTGGATATTGTAATTACACGAAGAAAACACTAGGATGAGGTAGAATAATAATTAGGCATGTAAATGTAGGTTTAGTGTTAACAGAGGTGTTGGTACGTCAGTCTTGATAACCTTCGCTTTCGCATCCTGCCGAACCGTCGATAAAATAATATAGCAATTAGCATTATTGAAGGAGTAATTAGGGAACGATCAGCGAGTACTACACGAGCTGGTAGATTAGTATATTAATTAGATGGTGCAGATAGTTTAGTGGAATTGAAAGTTTCGTGTATTAGTTGTTTGATGTTATTAACCCTCAAAATACTTTTGTAGAAATTGCTCTTTAGACATCATATTTAATGTATTTAAGACAAAAGATATTCACTGCTGGACATAGCTCTCCCACAATTGTCGGATTCATAGATTCATGTATTTCATCAAAACATCTGGATTAAAAAAAAACTGACTAAATTGGCCAAAACCCCATCGTTCCTACCAGTACCAAAGTCAGTTGCCCGTGACACACTCATACATTTGTGCGCGCTCCATCTTGCGCACTGGAATCTTGACCAGGCACGGTAGATCCCACGACTAATATAATACGCCCCTAGACTCCGTGTTAAATGTATTTCTAAATACAAGTTTCAAGAAAAAACATGACAAGCAATTACTCATGGAAAATTGTTTTTTCTGTGCATTAACAATTGAGTAATGGGTCACGTTTTATGCAGTAAATAAGGTTCTAGAATAAAATGATGAGTACTCCTGTCGTAATGTCTTGTTGATTATGAGTTACTGGCGTTACATTAAAAATATCAAGTAATTATAATACTGTGATGACGACGTCCCCTGCCTTAGCTACTGCCAGTAAGCTTGCCGTGTCCGTAATCTTAGTAAGTACAGTCATCAGTAAAAATAAGTTCGTCATCTTAAGGTCTATTGTTGATTGCTCCGTGCATGATACAATGTGTTTTCCTGCTTTACCGACTCAGTATTTTCATAATGTCAATGTCAGAGAGTCTCACTGCAGAGAAAAGGCCTCTTCTTATACAGAGAAGGCGAGCATTGATCACCACGCTTGCTCAAAGCAGAATAGCAGCTTGGCTATTTCAGACTTATATTCATAAGTTAATAATAAATAAATAAGTTCAGGTTTGCTCATGGTGTTTTCCTTCACTTATGTCAGTACCTATTATCTAAGATAAATTTATAAAATATTACTGCCCGGATTATAACACGATATTTGCGAGTACTACCCACCACACCTTTTTGAAGTATATTATCATCCATCCTGAATTTAACTCTGCAGGCATTTCGGCAATGGAATAAATGATCCTTTTACGTCCCTATCATACATCTAAGATGGTTTTAATCGATTTCATATCACGTCCGCCGTCTGTGGCAAAAGGATTAGATCTTAGCTTTGAAGTTTATGATTATACCGCCATTTTGGAATCGAGGAAATGATTTCGGGTTTTCATGGGTAAAGCGATTTTGATTAAAACATCTAAGTAGGTAAGGTATATTCTTACCTTTATTTCAGCATACATTTGCATCAACGATCATACATTTTCAAATTTATTTATTTAATGACAATAATAATTGTTTGATGATAGAATACAAACAGACACTTATTGTCAGTTTTTTTTTTATATTTGGAAGTAACTCTGTCAGTATGTTTGTTACATTTTCACACGTGACGTTTGAATTGGGGGTCCGCGCAATAAATAAGAGCGATTTTTTTTTTTAAATTCCATGCGAATGAGTTCTGAATTTCACAACCAGACTATACTAATATAATAAAGCAGCTATAACTAATACAAATGATATGATGATATAAAATGGAGACTGCTGTATCTTGAACAATAAATAGAATAATGGTATCTTTACCTGAAATCGAGAATCATGTCTTCAAGACTACTAGCACCTACACACTTCAAATTAACGACGAGATTATTTGAACTCCAGTATTTAACAATCTGAGTATGTACCTAAGAAACTGTAAGAGAGACTGAATAACACTCGAATGTAAGTGTTTGTCAACGATAACTATAATAATCGAACCATTGATAGTGAAGTAGTAGTAGAAAAGTGTGAAGTATGAAAAGCAAGTGAGTAGCAAGAAGTTGGTGTTAATGGAATTTATCGAAGTATCGAGGGAATGATGGTATTTTTTTGTATTTAATATTATTTTCTGGAAAATACAACTAAGCAGAGCTTGTGCTATGAGTACTAGATGACTAATATACTGAATACAATAGATTACATACATAGATATTTTTTATTATACATAACAAATACCCAGAACACCCGGAATATTTTTTTGTAGATCGTACAAATATGTGTCCCAAGGCAGGAATAGAACCCGTACCCTCCTGCATCACAGGCGGACCTTAGCCCTCCGCACCACATCGGTCGTCAAACTCGTCGTATTTGCATTACAGAGAACATGCTCTCAACTATAACGTCGGTTTCCCGTCTAACCGGATGCAGCGGTTAGACTTTCGGGCTTCTGTCTACTCGTAACGACTGTCAGAGATCTATGACTGCCTCATAAAAGTGACACAACTACTACTTAATGTGCTTTCTAAAGGCACAAACTCGATATGAAATAACAAAATAGGAGAAGTCACTGGTTACTGTAACAAAGGACAGAACCTAGCTCAGGAAACAGAGCTTCATTTTGTAAAAGTAACGTTTTGACTGACTGCCTCATTGGTCTAGTGGTCGCAAACGCAAACGTCGACTACTAAACCTCTGCCCAAGCCTTCGTGGAATCAAAATCAAAAATTCATTTATTCAAATTAGGCTGAGAATCAGCACTTTTTGAACGTCAAAAATGACATAAGACAGTCCCCCAAAACGCCCACCCTTCACCACTTCCTAGTGATTTTGCTGGGAAGTAGAAGTGGCGTAACAAACTCCCCAGCAAAAGACTAGAAGAATACGGGCGTGGTGTTATGTATTTATTTTTCTTTTTCTATTTATTTAGTTACAAGGCTCCTCTAACATACGAACTATACTGCTTATAAATCAAAACACAAGCGCCAAACACCCAAGTTATGGAATAATCTAACGCAGGGAGTGGGCGGCACGCAAATTAGCAAATGTAATCACTTAATTTTCTATTCATCACCGTGTAACCACTAACTACGTCCCGTCGAACGGTTAACAAACCGTTTCCGTGTATTCGTGATTACGAGTTATGGCGGTGGGTGGCAAAACTGCTAAATGTTCGCAGAATTTAGGGAAATTAGACCATTGAGGACCGTTGGCATGGTAACGACAGATTTAACAGCTTTATTGCGCATTGAAGGGTAAAAGATAGTGGGGGTGTTTTAGTGTCCTCAACTTACTCAGACAGAAGATTAGTTAGAGCCAGGATTAGTTACGCCTCGTATGATGACAGCATAATAAATCGACTAATGAAGGTTGAGTGAAGAAATGAGTACCATGCTTTATTTAAGTGAACACTGAAAACCAGCGCTGCGCTGTGGCACCCCAAGGCACTGCATCACGCCGATTGATATCCCTTGCCACAGTCATGATATTCAACTACCGACAATTTTCCGCGATATACTTTAAGTTTGAGTTTTGTCTTCACTTCAATTTAATCAAAATATTTACTAACAATATGCCGTGTGTGTGAACTTAGCAGATAAAATTCCAGCTGAGCAAAAAAAAATTAAAAATTATCTTCTGGAAAACCTTATACTTTTAAGAAATATAAATATAGTAGTTCTAGCGATTTCACCTCAAAAAATGGAGTGAAAATATGATTATGTTCCATTCAAGATTTTTTCCGAATCCTCGCTTCAAATAAACATCTTTCTTTCTTTATTATCACCGCTACTTTCTGCTTAAATGTGACATTAAAGAATATTCAATACTTCGGAAAACCAGTTTATCTATACGAGTACGTCTGCTTAGATGTGTTCCACAACAATGTCGTGAATAGCATATCAATACCAGTCTGTACATAAAGCCATTTTGTACCAAAGGATAAGTGGAATAAGTATGTTTGCTAAATCGATTTGTTTTCAGTTACGACACCTGCGCCGTTCAAACTATTATTTCACTTCTGTCTGTTTGTTCTAGTTGTTTTAGCGCCTATACCAGGCTTAGTTTGGCAATATAATTGTTACAACATAACGACACGCTTGTATACCCTAAGAATAAGAGCAGGAGTGTTTTAGTACATCGAATTTATGAGACATTTTTGAGACTTTTGCCATTTACTACGCTTGAACAAATCCTAAGAATGTATGGTTGTATTGAGAGTTCTTTGATGGAATAATCTATATCACTTTCTGACCCGTGGATCAAACCCCAAGCTCACCAGTCGCAACAACTTGAACGAGGAAATGAGCCTTAATGTTAAATGCAATAAATTTACGATAGTATAATACAAATGAATAACATTAGATTTAGAATTTACGCAGTTTTTTTTTAGTTAACGCCTCTGTCGGATATAAGCTTCCTCCATCAGTTTCTAGGTGGTCCTTGTCTTCGTTTTCTTTGTCTAATCTTCCCCAGATTTCTTTTAATATTATTTTACATTACCCTAACAAAATTAGACAAAACACAATCAACTTACAGTTATTAAGAGTGCTTACAAAGACAGAAAAAAATCTCACTTGCATACCCTTGCACACCCCCGATTTCCTTTTAGTTCCCACAACATAATAACTTCCCTGATTAAAAACTCAATAAGTGCTGAAAATGTTACGACATGATGAATCCAATAATAGAATTCCTTCAAATGCCCAATCTGAGCTCTTAGTTATGTGTTAATAGAATTCAACACCTCACTTTTATTTTGGTGCAGTGGCTGACGAATTGGCTGCGTGTCGCGGGTTTCATTTCCAAGAAATATTTGTATGGCTTACTGGTAGTTGTTCCGAATCTGGTTGCTTGTGTATTTGTGAGCTTAAATGTTTATAAACACACCGACGACACAGGAGAAAAGAGAAGAGAGAGATAGAGGGTTAAAATATGCACAGATTTTTTTTTTACTTTTCATTTTTGTCTTATTAGGCCCCTCGAAAGTATGATGTAGTTATTCGTACAAACGCAATTTTATACAGTGAATGATGTTGTCGACGTCATGTAAAATCAAATTAACAATTGGCATTTTTTATTTATGCCCACTCTTAAGAATGCACGTCGTCTGGGTGTTGAAACGTAAGTTTTTGCGTCGATACAATGCGCCTATTAATGCAGTTGGCTCATTATTGCTGTTACTTACTGGTGCGTAAACCACTTGCTTGTGATTATGTTGATTTTTCAACGTTCATCCACGCTTAGGGTACGGTCATTGTGATAGGCAATTCAGAACGAAATCTTAGTTATTTTTTTTTGAGAGTGGACACCTCGCAAGTCGCAGTTTAACCGTGACGTTGTCTACTACAATCTAGTCTGACGACCTATGTGGCGCAGCGGGCGTAGGTCCGCCTGCGACGCAGGAGGTTGCGGGTTCAATTCCTGCCTTGGGACAAATGTTTGTATGATCTACAAAGATTTGTTCCGGGTGTTCTGGGTATTTGCTATGGATAGCAAAAAATATCTATGTATGTAATGTATTGTATTAAGTATATCAGTCATCATGGTCATAACACAAGCTGTGCTTAGCTTGGGGCTAGATGATGCTGTGTGGAATGTCCAGCATTATTTGTTTATTTAGTTACTGCTCAACCGGACTTTCATGGGCTTAAGTCCCCACTTAGTACATTAAGGCATCCAGCCACGGAATCTTAGACTGTTCACACCATCTTTTTGAACAGGGTGGAATAGACATCGACGCAAAAATTATGGTATTAATTAATGGTATTAATTTTTGCGTCGATATCTACATGTACATGATTTTGGACCCCCTAGCGTTGAAATTAGTATGTTTTTCCTCATGTTTTTTTATTTATACTGTAGCAAATGTAATAACCTAAACGGCTGGACCAATTTAAATGATTTTTTTGTGTGTACTTGAGTGGGTCCCTGGATGGTTTAGATCAACAATTGGACCCGGTAGATGTCGGGTTCGGGCAGGACAACGTTGGGTCCGCTTAGTATTCTTATATTATCCTGGATTTCTATGTCCTACCAATTAGCAAGTAAAATAAAACTTTGGTTTCATCTCAGTAAGACCATAATACGGCAGACAGTTTTGTGGCGTTGCCTTTCACTGAAATATTACAGAATAATAATGATCTATTTTCTCTTTCCAGCATTTCTTTGAAAGGCTGTATGTGTGTATGTGATGAAACTCAAACCAAAATTAGCCGTTTCAGTTTGCACGCAAAACTTGAGACTAAATCTCCAATAGAAATACACAAACAATATTGTACATACAAAGTTGTTTGTGAATTTCACCATTATGAACTAACCTTTGCCTAGTAATTTCAGCGCACCAATTAGGCGCCTGTATGATGGAATTAGCAAATGATTTTGATTATAGATACATAGTTCCCGGCAAGGATATAAAGTAATTATTAGCTTGAAAACATCACGCCTGCGATCCCCGAAGGGTTAGGCAGAGGCGTGCTACATTTCGCCAGTTATGTTTAAGTCCCATGTTATAGAGGTCAAACCTATTGCCATACACCAATCTGCCAGGTTGTCCCCTTGTTTCCTAGACAGAAATTCTAATTTTAATCCTAAAAGCATGGAAAATGTATTCAAATAAGACGAAACATCGTGATAATTTACTACAGAAGAAATTTGATTGCTTTATGTTATTGCCTTATAAATCTACAATTTATTATTCTTTATTATTTATTAAAAACAAAGTATACAAAAATTCTAAAAAAGTATGCCCCACAAAACAGTTTTTACGAATTGTCTGTGGTAACAAAACAAACAGTCTTAAAAGTATTGATATACTAAATTAAAAATGAAAAAAACAAATAAAATAAACTAAAACTACATAAAAAACCACTCATTCGTCCTCCCTTATCCACATGTAAACCTACTATTTAAATTCTATACACGAGGCTTATCTAGGTATACGTATTACATGTAAAATCAAATTTGACGACTGGTAATTTTGGTAGATACCTCGCTTTTAGTGCCGCGGACGCCATAGCGATAAGGATAATAACACAGCATAAGGAGTTCCCATGGCATTCCACGAGTGTGTTTAGTCTACAATGAAGTGTTGACAGACATAAGTAAAGCTTTGATAATCGTAAGTGAACAAGTGTTAGAATTATGTAATACTAGCACTTTGACCGCGAATACGTTCGCGTGGATTTCATACTTTTCCCTTCGAATTTTAACAACCCCTCCACCCCTTTCAGACGTAGTTTTGTAAATAAAATATAGCTTATGTTACTCAAGGATAATGTAGCATTTTAATGGTGAAAGAATTTTAAAAATCGGACCAAGAATTTTTTAGTTTATTCGTTACATACGTTATATTTTAAAGAGGAAATATAATTACGTAAGTAATTATATTTCCTCTTTAAAATATTAGTGGAGATTTAGTCTACATTAAACAACTATCAAAGTAAGATTCTTTTTTTGTTTTCGTCCAGCAACGATACCGAAACTAAGTAAGGTATTTGCTAAGCATAAAGAATATCAGAAAAAAAACATTTAAATTTGAATAAATCCGACGACAAATTTCTACTCTGTGTGGTCCAGAATCATGTATTGAACTCATGGTATCAGTTTGTACGTCGATGTCCCATCCACCAGTATCAGCCTATTACTGTCCCACTGCAGGGCAAAGGCCTCTTCTCATACAGAGAAGGCACGAGCATTAATCACCACGCTTGCTCAAGACGGGTTGGCGATTTCAGACTTATATTAATTATATAAGTCCAGGTTTCCTCACGATGTTTTCCTTCACCGCTGTCAATGATGTCCAAGATAAACTTAAAAAGTACATATGAATTGAAAAACTCACATTGGTACTTGCCCAGGTTTGAACCCACAACCTCGAGTCCCATCCACACTGTATATTAATTATTAGTCCACTTTACCTCTCACATTTTCTTAAGATAAACTTATAAAGTACAAATCCTCAGTACAAAAACTCATATTATAAATGCTAAACCACTGAACGGATTTCTATAAAATTTGGCAGAGAGATAGATTGCACCCCGGGGAAGGACATAGGCTACTTTTTATTAACAAACCACGCGGCCGAAGCCCCGTGCGGAAGCTAGTGAATTATAAAGGTAACATCGATACTTGCCCCGATTTGAACCCACCTCATGCATTAGATGCGAGTCCAAAACCATCACGACTTGCTGCTGTACACTTTTATGGTAATACCACGAATTCAATCAACAAGCGACTTGAGAGCACTTCTGGTCAAACGTCACTTACTCGAAGGCACTCAGATCCTAAGCCCCTACTGAGTGGGTTTATCGCATTTCCGATAAATTGGTACTTTCCTGATTGACGTCATCATTGCTTATGATGGTGATATGCGTGGGTCATGGTAAGCTATCATGCTAGCGTATTTAAAGTGGCTTCTGATGTAAAGGCTAAACTAGAATTGGGCTGGATACGTATGCCGCATGTCAGACGAACAGTGGGCCAAACCAATAACCCAGTGGGTTTTTTTTACATCGCAAGCAAGGTTGCTGCAGGCCCAGATATAGATGACAAGATGAGCTGGATTTCTTCCTTGAAGACTGGTGGTCCCAAATAATTATAGAAAGAAGGAATTTGGAGAAAGTAGGGAGGTCTTTGCCCAGCAGTGGGACAATAAAAGTCTGGTATTATTTTTGTTGTTTACTATTGAAATTAAAAAATATATAATTTATAAGTTTATACCTATAATAAATAAAGGTGATAATAATGCCGTAATTGAGTAGGTCTATTTTCGCCACCGCATGGTATATCCGCCAGTGAACGAGTACCTGCTAACTAATAAAATATAAACTTCGAAGAAAAGGTTTTTTTTTCAAGTTCTAAGAATATCATTGTTTGTACATCTACTTATTTCATTTGAACATGATCTTCAGTTCAGACTAACTGGTAATATTGTGTTGAGTGTCGGGAAAACCTGTTTGTTTTTGTTTTTGTATTTCTCGCAATGATCATTATTATTTAATGTGGTTTTAAATAGTGGGTAAATCTATGTAACGAGGAAAGTAATACAATGATTGTTATGCAAATATTATGTTTTATTTTATTAAAGAGGATGAACAAACAGCTATATTAGGTGATTTTACAAACAGAAAAAACATAAGTAAAAGTGATAATTTCCAGACTCCGGGCTAATGGTGAGAAATTCCTAACCAAAACACCTAATAACACTTTTTCGTACCTGTTTTTATTTTATTTTTTTCGTGTGGGAAAATCATCTTATGACATCCCCCGCTCTTGGGCGGGGCGGGAGATAGTGTCAGACTTTTACTGACTAAAAACCCACTCCTGTTCCTTCGTTGCCTTTCGTACCAGGGCCAAGTCTTCCTTTCAGAATCAGACCCTTGGCCCCAGTAGGCTTCGACCCTGCTGGGCCCCTACAGTTGCTACCCAGAAAAAGTGTTACTTATTTATTTAATAGATCCTGGAAGACTTATAGCTTAAAAAAAAGGTAAATATAGTCGACTGGAAGCCAATTACAAGTCCTCACGTGTAGAAATAGACTGAATATTCTAAAGTGAGCACACAACAAAGTGGCTATTTGAAACAATAGTGGCTTAACAACCTCCTAGCTGACGTCACACTAGTCATAAAGGATTAGGTGTTCCCTCAATTCCTTCAGGACCCCATCATCCGATCCAAATTCGGTGAAATCAACGCCACATCGAGAGCACCCTTTCAACAAAAAAGATTTTACAGAATCAGTTCTCAATTAACGGAGATAATTGGTGGACACACAAAAGAAAACTACAAACAGTCAAACTTGGAACCTCCTTTTTTTTGAAGTCGGTTAAAAAACAAAAGCAAGACAAAATACCCCAGCCAACCGAACACAGTAAGTAAAATAACTCTTACCTGTCTTTACCCACGCAATTTGACTTAATAAAACATAGTTTATTCGTATCACGTAGTCAGTTCATGCAGAACAGAAGCTAACTTACATCAGATCGTTTCAAAGGAACCCGCTAGACGCTAGATGCTATCACTAAATGTGTGGGTTTATCATTTATGTTCTAAAGTTGCTGCCTTAATAAATGCATGCAGGTCATATTCTGTAACTCTGGATTTTTTCAAAATTTCATTTCATTTTTTTTCGCGGATGCTACTAAGCTGCATTATAGTATTTTACATAGACCATCCAGTTACTGGGTAGCACGTTCCTCTTGGTAAGACTGGTTTTCAAATATTCGGGCTTGTACTTACCCGAAACGACTGTGAAATATCAACGAATGACCGATGAGCCGTGACCAACGGCTTACCGTGTCTCCCAAAGCACGGAGTGGTCCTCAGTGTGGAAAGAATGGTCCCCCATTCACGGACAGAGCTCGGCAAGCGTCTGACCTTACCCTTAAGAGCGACTCGAGGATAAGTTAGCCACGAGACACTCATCGTCGTTACCTACAAACTGTACTATTTTACCGCTTACCTGCTTAATATCACCTACTGTCACCTTGAAACAAGCCCTTAACACGTTGAACGCCAAATGACCGACGAACAGTACATTTTCTATTGTGTCTCGTTGTTTGGCAGTTAAGGTGTTAATAATTAAGAAACCGTATGAAATCCGTTGGAGTTTACCCTTCTTCTGAGTTTCTCTACCTTTCTTAATACAATACCTACACAAAAGTTTAACTTCCTTACAATAATTTAGACATTATTATTCACTAACAAAATAAAATCTTTACTTCCAACGATACGCTTTATTATCTTTACCGAAATGAACCTTCATTTTTACAACAGAATCCGTAGAGCGATATTACCCGTACGTTGTAATAAAGAAACACATATACTGTACATGACTGTCGACATGATTGCTAGCGATATTACCCGCGGGCGAAGAAACACGATAATGTACCGAAAAAGGTCACGTTCAAATCAGGATATTACTACGTAAGACCGTATTGGGAACAATTTTAAACTTCCTCGAATTGTTTCTTTAAAGATTATTTCTGGTTACAATAAACCTGTAACAATTGGCTGTAATAATGTCGTGGTGGTCCAGTGGTTAGAGCGTCGCCTTCGTGCACGAGGTTGTTGATTCAAATCCAGGCGAATACCAATGTGCCTTTTTCCATTTCATATGTACTTTCCAAGTTAGACTGACATAGGTGAAGGAAAACATCGTGAGTAAACCTGGATTTATCTGATATAAATCTGAAATCGCCAACCCGCACTGAGTAAGCGTGGCGATGAACGCTCTTGCCTTCTCTGTACGAGAAGTGGTATAGTATGGCAAATGGGACAATGGCAACAGGTTGGTATTATTATTAATTGCCTATAAGTAATACCACGAACATAGATTTCTTTTTAACCAGGTCTGTCACAATGCTGGGTAAAGGTTACCTCCATGCTGATGCTATTAGCCTAAATAAGAAACTTCTTTCCTAAATAATCCTAATCTCGTCACTCACTGAGTTCTTAGTTTTTTTTTTCATACATCAACCTCCGGCACGCGTAAAGCTTATGTATTTTTAAAATTCTCATCAAAACCAAACTCAGTACTACCTTAATAAAGAGTGCTCGAAACGTTTACGTCTTACGTGGTTCGTCACCCCCCCCCCCCTTATCTACCCCCCTTCTACATTTGCATCCCTTTGAGTCTGTCACTTAACGTAAGACCTTTATTTAAAGTGAAATAAGTAACGCCTCTGTGAACCCGTGCCTTTAACATGGATTAGGTGAAACAAGTTCGCGACGGCAATAGACGCCGTCGTGACGCACATACCCGTCGGGTATTTGTGTCGAGCGCGTGTAAAGGCGGGCCTACACTGTGTGGTGTGGTGTGACGTATAAAGAAGATGTGATGTCACACTTGTGATGTATGTTATGAAGTGGAATAGAATAGAACAGAATACTCATTATTGAACAACATAAAAATTAAAAAATAGCATCATGTTAGCATTACTGGTCATCATTAGCTTATTAAAAATCATTGTTCATTCCCTGTAAATTATAAATCCACATTCGTGTGGTTTTTGTCTCGTTATTTTAATTGATTTAACATGTTAAGTGACAGACTACGAGTTAACTCGGCATAACAATAGTTTTCATGATAATGTACTCGTATTAACATGTATCATGAACATGCAGCAATATAAGATGGCCCTAAGTTGTGTAAATATTTCTGAAAGGATTTACAGTTCATAAACAAAAGGAATAGTGTATCATTATCTGGTTGAAAACTTCTCTCAAAGATAAAAGCCATGCGAAAATAAAAAAAGTGTGAATAAAATACAAATTTTGTAGATTGGATACGCGTCACGTCACACCACACATATGTGCACCAGCCCTAACCATGAGGCAGAAGTTGTCTTTGTTTGAGTTTTGTATGCAGTACGCCTAAGCGGCGTTGTTGGCAACTTTACGGCGCTCCGCGGTTGCGGAGCATTTTTTTACTTTTAAGGTTTATGATTGGTTTTTCGTTTATAAATAAGTGGCTTATGGTTGTGTACTGTTTACTACGACACACACGAGTTTTTACCAGCAGTGGATTTTAGTAAGGGGTATTATGGTAAAGGGGGGCTAGTGGCTACATACTAACAGCTGCACGGGTCGATCACATGCAGGCGTGATGTTTCAGAGCTTTGGGCTTCCAACCGTTACCCGTAACGGCTGTCAAAGATCTACAAATGACAACAGGGATCAACGGCTTCACGTGCTTTCAGAGGCACGGATAGGTGTCGGTATGTAATGGATGGACACCCACCCACAGACCAACCTCATCAAGCGTTGCCTAATCTCAAAGATCAACCCATGCGGCTGCTATGACTGAAATAAAAAAAATACTTACCATTAAACAGCTCGATGGTCACCCATCCACAGACTGACCTTGACAAGCGTAAGTTAACCTTCGATCGATCCGTGCTGCTGTTTTTATTTAGCCACGAGCTACTGTAGTATAGTAGTCGTAGTATATTAAAAATATATGTATGAAAAAACATATTATAAAAGTAAATCAATAAACTGTATCATGCCCATAAGTTTCTCTTGCCCACTCTCAGCAAATTTTGCGTCAAAACATATTTTTCTATAACAATGAAGGTAAACTCTCGAGTTTCAACAACACAACGAGGCCGTAGCTTGCTTCACAAACTTTCAGTTCTTTAATAACTTCCACATTATCGAATTAAATCTCCAAAAACAAGAAGAATCACAATAAATGTAGCTATCATTTTTTTTTTAATAAATTGGACATCTTATAACCCAATTCAAAAATAGAACGAAACGACCTTTTTAAACGTTCAGGGCTGTCGCACTTTTTGTTGTACCATTATTTTTTAATTAAATTAAATGCAGAACTACTTTTTATTTTATTAACAAACATGTATACACTGCTGGGTTACGTTGTCTGATAAAAGGTCCTTTAATAATACCGGTAATTTAGGTGCTCAGAAAATGTAATTGAATAAGATAAACTTAAATTTCATACATCTAAGAAATTTCATGCTATTTGATTAAGAAAATAATTATCAGTTTTATTGGAACTCACCGTTTTATTACCTACTCGTAAAGCACTAGTATTAATCACCACGCTTGCTCAAGGTGGGTTGGCGATTTCAGAATAAGTCATAAACAAGTTATATGTCCAAGTTTCCTCACAAAGATTTCCTTCAGCGATGTCAGTGATATCAACAAAATAACTGTGTTTTTTTTTTTTTTTTTTTAATAAAACGTTGCCCCACACTAGGAATTTCTCCTGTGTCGTGGGTGCGTTTACCTGTCGGCCAAACAAATATTTGTTCCGTGCGGGAATCGAACCCACGACACGCAGCGCAGCAGTCAATCGCTCAGCCACTGCGCCAACCGTGCCGTCATATTGGAAAACTTAGAAGTGGCAACCCTGTGCGTGGTTCTACTTTTATAACAGAGTGTTCGGTAGAGATAGTGGATACGAGCCGTTGTACAGTTTCATAGCACATTGAACAATTTTATCATCGTGGTTAGTTCCACGTGGGTTCTCCTTCCGGCCTTGTAGAAAAATATGTGCCATCCACTCTGGGTTAAGAAACGTGACTACTAAAGTCAGTACAAGGAGAAAACATCGTTTTAAATCAATTATTATCTAGTAGATCAATATTGCTCGAACTCATCATCATCATCATCCTCCTGCCCTTATCCCAATTTATTTGGGGTCGGCGCATCATGTCTTCTTCTTCCATACTTTGCTGTTTGCCGTCATCTCAAAAGTCATCACCTTCTTAACCATATATTATCATATTTCACACAATTCATTCATCGTTTCTTTGGTCTCTCTCAAGTCTTGTAACCCTCTACATTCATACTCAAAACTTTCCAGAAAACATGATCCTCATTCTTTCACATCACATTGGTAGGTTCTCAGCAGGTTAATATTGCCCAATTTCTAGACTAAAGATGACTAGAAAAGATGTCCCCAATAGTTGAAAACCTATCTGTCTCTTTTTCTATATCACCTTTCTTCGTCCTTAAGTCCTTTTAAAAATCGCTTCTTATATCCAAAATTGTAAAAAAACCGTCATTATGAGAAAGGTTTCATTCAAATAAATCTCTGTCTGTTACTTTTTCACGAATAAACAGCTGATCGGAAATTGTGTATGAAGGTAGTTTGAGTACCTAAAAAGGACTTAGGTTACTTTTTAACCCGCGATATCGTCTGCATCCGTGATAGCCGACATTTACTCGGACGATGTCACGGGAAAAAGCAAGTATCGGATAATCTGAAACATAAAAAATCCTTTTGGTAAAGATACAATGTTTTAAAATTGCCCGATCTGAATACAGGCACAAAGGTACATACCAAACGTCGGCCATCTTGAAATTACAGCCAATCGGAGGCATATGTACGAATTCTGAATTGAAACCAATCGGCCGGAATCCCCGGGTACCCATGGGAGATATCTAATATCAGGATCAAATGATATTTATGATACAACGCGATACTTGATTTATGTTTCACGGATATCTTTACACGAAATTATAATTCAGATTTTTATTTACAATTTCGATTCGTAATGAGAAAAGGTTTTTTTGGTGGATACGGGTCATTAAATCGGAATGTATTATGTTAGTCTCATTTGATGTTTTAGGCTTAGATTATTGTTGTCAGGGTCGAGGTCCTCGGGCGAAATAATGTGATCTACTGATTTTGTATCGGTTGCTAAGCTATGGGAAATACGATCAAATAATGCACTACTATATAAAAAATATATAAAAATATAGCATAACATCGCTTCAGTATTACCCAAAGAGGTAGGCAGATGTATAGAATAGTAAATGAACATTTTGCGTCTTTACTTAAGTTCCTACTTTACTTTAAGTAATTAAGAAGTAATAGGGAGCTAGCCTATTACTAGCTGAACCTGCGTTTACTCGACCAACGAGACAGTATTAAGGTATGGTTGATTTAAATCGCAAAGCATTTTTCTCTGGGAGTCGGTTTTATCATACACGTTACCAACCTTAATACAAAATATACCTGATCAATAAGTAGATAACATATGGTCGCTGGTCCCTGTTGTGAACGTGTCAAAGGGATTTGGTCACACGACACTATACCCATTTATCGACTCTTACGCCTCAAAGGACCAAATGGGAATCCGATCAAACCCTTTCAATTAAGGAGCTTCTGTTTATAAAGATTTGTTTTGAGTTTCTGAGAATTGACTATAGCGCTTTTAACTATTGCATCTCACACTCAAAGCAGAACGAAATAATTGAAAAGACAAACAAGTTGCGTGGACGAGGAAGAGTTAGTTTCAAACATTCTCGCAACCAAACTAACACTACATGCCCTATTGCGCTAGTATTTACAACACCTAGATAAGCTACTAACGACACAATGTTTTGTTTACAGGTACATATCATAGTGGAAAGTGTACCCGGTATCAGCGAGGCGGTAATGTAGCACTATCGTATAATTTGCACTTACGCGCCTTATCTGCAACATGCACATGCTAGTTGACAGTGACAACTGTTTAGTAGCTAGGGATTCCCCTTTTAGTTGAGATATTGAGGATATTAGCAGTTATTTTCCGTTAGATTAACTGGCGATATTACCGTAATGAAAGTCGGGATAAATGGATGTGAAAGGATAGCATAGGACTGAGGTTATTTCTTAAAGAGCATAGTTTCGCGTAGGCTGTGATATACAACTGAAACGTGGTCGCTCACAATGAGGCTTATTGGACGGCTGAAAACCTCCCACAGGGCATTAGAGTAACTCATGCAGTTTCTTTGCGTAACCGATATAGCTCAAAGAATTGCCAAAGTTGAGTGGCAGTGAACAAGGAGCAGCACAGATAGCCGATGGGCATCCGATGAGGCCAAAATGCTCTGAAGTGGCAACCGCGCAAGGAAAGCGTAACCTTGGTATGCTCCCCACTAGTTGGCTCAAGGATATGGTGAGGCGTAGCGGGAGTCTGCTAGATGCGAGAAGTGCAGAACCAGTTGATGTGGCAAACTTGGGGAGGCCAACGTCCAGTAATGGACGTCTTTCGCCTGAAATTAGATAATTTAGATTTTATAAGATTTCGACTAAGATTATGTAAATACTCGATAAAAGAGCTCGTGTTTTATCAGATGTGTGATGTGATTTGTGTTAAGTGACGGTTCTATACGGTATATTTTACTAGGCCCATGATAAAACAATTGATACGATTGATTAAGAACAATGGTATGATCAACTGTTTTCATGTTCTTGTTTCGAATCAGTGCTACGCACTTTTTGGAGTCAAGTTAAATTGACTTCAGGCATTACAATATTCTTTGTGGCGTATCTTATTTAATAATAACTGTATCTAAAATGGAAATGACAATTTCGATTTGCCGTATCAGTATCAGTGTAGGCGGACATGGTCTAGACTCGGCTAAGGAAACTTGTTGGTAGTTTTCGTAACACCTGTGGAACAATGGCCACCTAGTTTGGAGCCTGAAAGTAAATTCAACATATTTTTTGTAGACATTGTGTAAGATGGAGAAGGAAGGAATGGAAATACGAAGTTACTTACTGTAGTCCCTCATCTGGAATACCTACATAAACTAGTATAATCTGTATAAAGTTAAAGCCTTTTTTGTATATTCTTTCCGAATACTTACTGAGCTATTGACAAATTATAATAATAATGAGTTTAATAAAACTTCAACAGTGTTTGCCAAGTCCAAAAATAAAGTAAGCCGCACTTAATTGTTTTGAAACGAGAGTCTACGATTTTCTCCAATCATTATCAGGAATGAAATAGGTCAAAAGAAAAATTACTAGCCTGAACTTAAAAAAAAGGTCCTTCGGTACGGATACTTTCTGTTACTTAGAAATAAGTAGCGAACCACTCACAACCAGTCACGAAAATAGTGAACATTTTCTTAAAGATATTTATAACATAACAAGTTAAGGTAAGGTTGTGCCTGTAATTACAACGAGCGTATTGCACAAGAGGCGTGGCAAGGACACCGGCCACTCGCGAGCGACATACGCATGAATTATGCAACTGTTACACATTTTAATGTTTTTCACACACGGACACACGTGGGCTGCTGTGGAATTTGGTTGAAAGCCTGCCCACACTATTGCCTTAAAGTTGATATGATATGCTTATCGATTTCATGCCTATTTCCTTTTTTAAATATGTAGTTTATGACTGTATTTAGCTAAAAGTGTGAATACAGTTTTGGTAATTTAATTGAGTTCATTGACTAACAAAATAATAATACCAGACTGTATTTTCCTTCACTGTTGTTAATGATGTCTAATATAAACTTACAAAGTAAATAATATGAATTGAATTAGCCACATTGGTACTTATACCATGAGAAGCGAGGTATTCCACAATACAAGCAGTCCTGTAAAATAAACATAGATATTTAGAATGGAGCTTCTGTTTGAGCTTAACAATTCAATCAGTACTTATTTTATTATAAAGGCGGTAAAATTTAATTACGTTCTAATTGTGTACGATAATCTGGATTTTATGATAATTATTACATAAAAACACAGTAAACAAAATACACGTCAGATAAGGCATAAACAAAGCATCCACAATACCTACTAACCCACGTAAGTGATATTAAGATTGTCTAATATCCATCTAAATATTTATGATGCTCCGGTTTCTAGTTTTACATTTTATATTTTGCCAAAACAATATGTGACGTAATCGATTTGTCGTAAACCAGTCCTTTTTAGAAACCGTTTTTATCAATGAAAAAGAACTGTATTATAGTTCAAAATGTGTAGACTGACTATTAAAGTCGTATCACTTCTTACTTATGTATTTCTACCAAATGCAATGGAGTTGCTTCACCAATAATAAATAAATAAATAAATTTTATTCTAGTCAGCAAAATAAATTAAGATCATTTAACAGATTCTTGTTTTTCCAGGCGTCTGTCACTAGGTTTTAGACTAGGGAAATGGGAAAGGTCATCAACTATATAAATTTGTTACGTACTGGCAAATACACACCAACGTGACTTTTTCAATTGATATGCACTTTCTTAGTCTATCTTAGACATCAATAACAGCATTGAAGAAAAACATCTTGAGGATACATCATCATAATCATCATCTGCGTCTAACCAGATGCAGCTGATTACCAGTATTTTAAATTGAGCAACTGTCTATCTGAGCACCACAACCCCTTGGTACGACTGGCGATCAGCCTTTCGGTCTTTTGACTACCCGTAACGACTAGATACGAGAACCTGGACTTAAATTTACGTGAGTCCATAATCTCCTACCCAAGGTGGGTAGGAGATTATGGTTCAAGTATGGTGATAAGTATTGAGCCGTCTCTAATGCTTTTGCCTTAAAGTGGGATAGTAACATACTGGTATTGTTAACTATTTTATCTAAAGAAGTGTAGATATCAATTTATTATTTCAACATACCTATTACATGAATGGTAAAATGTAATGCTCCCAATAATTTTGTTTGTTCTAGCTAGACCAATAATTTTGTGAGTATCCATTGTACGCAAATGTGACTTTCTCGCGCTAATCGTAATATTTGAGTTGTTACGTGATCTTAATGCGTTTTTACTGTCCATAATAAATAGTGATGCCCTATAAAATGACGGAATTATTGCTGATATGTTATTGGTGAAGCAACTTTATGTAATCACTATATTTGTAAACCAAGTCGAAGAAAAATGAGCCGATTTGCTGCTTTATTGGCGTGACCAGTTGATTCTATATCATCATACATGAATCAACACAATCGCAACAGTTTACACATGACTTTTATATTTAGAACACAAAAACGTAGAGTAAAAAGTTTTAACCTAATTTTAAGCAGACGCTGTTTTTAGGTTTAAAGTATTAATTCCAAAAAAAAAGCACTGGCATCTTAAGAGTATAATGGAGATAAAGTTTGCACTTTACAGCGTGTAAATTGATCGTGCGGTTTAGGAGATAACATAAAACAGGAAAATGCGCAAGAATGCGACGTGACGTGGTGCTGGTACACTTTTTTCCAAGCTAAGTACGTGAATTGAAACTTAAATATCTTGGTGAACTAGCGGGTCTTGCAAAGTGCTGTTTTATGACGTCCACGCGGACAAAGTTGGCGGCAGAAGCTAGCGATGAAGTATGTCATCAAGATTTCCGCCTCAAATTAAACCCAAAACGATCAATTAACAATAAAAAAGATCTCAACGCACGTGACCACAACTCTTTTTTTTAAACAAAACCCATTAAATCGAGAGCACGTTTAAATATAGGTAGGTAAACCGTTTTTTATCGATATTTATTATTTAACATAGATTAGCATACGGCCTTGATATTACGTACACATCACGCACACATATCTATTTAACATATTATGTGCACGCACACAAAGATACATAAATGTCTGGCTAAAGCTGTCTATTCACGCAACGCCAAGAGTGGAGACATTTAAATGGGTTGTTGGCGTAGTATCAACACTAACCTTTATCAAAAAGGGCACAGCCTTATTAAAGTGAAGGAGAGGAATGAGTATAGATCATATTCATAAGTCATGCTTGGTTAATGCATGTTACAGATTTTTTAGAATTGAGTTAATGGAAGTCACAGGTAGGAGGCTAATATGTGCCTCCCAGTCATTGGCGAACGTTCTTGAAGAAAGCCTCTAGCTGTGGCGAGGTAGTGTTTTCCATTCGTTCCATATGCTGAAAACCTCCCACATAGTAATAAGTATTCTTGGCTAACCTGGAAGTCTCTTAACAAACTCCGGATACAAGTTGGTCAAAGCAGCAAACAGCTGCTCAGGTGGGGATTAACAGACGATTCCTGATGGAGTGTAAAATGTAGTTCTGTTTGACAACTGATATCGTGTCCTGTATGCCTTGATTCCTGCATGCTGCAGGTTTTTGTAGACGCTACTGATGGTATCAAACTCTTAGTTCGACTTAAAATACTGTCATCAACATGCTAAGAACCTCTATTGGAAACTGTTCAGTAAACCGTCATCAATAGATAATGTACATACATTGGTCGCTGTAACTTTACAGAATTAGAACACACACATTAATTGATCGACGGTATCGCGTGTACCCAGTAGACCGAGATATTTGCAAAAGCTGTAGCAACATGTACCCAAGTCCCACGCTTTGTAAATCTGAACGATTTATTAGAACGACCTTTTGATTGGACGATAAACTTGTTAAGGGACTTTTTAGAACGTTCCAGCAATTAACCATGTGTGCGGACGTAAAATAACCCTCTTTTTGTTGTAAATAAATGTCGTGTGTGAAAGTGTATAAAAAAAATTTGGTCCTTCGAGTCACAAATTTTTTAGCTGTTTGGTTGATGATATTATTAAATTTATAATACCTAAGAAAACACGTAAATAAGATTATCTTACTTTGTTACATAGTTCCTCTTTAATGCTTTATGTAACTCGGGACGTTGGGGTCCCGGACTTTTGGTAGACGAGGAGCCGAAGCCAAATCGCAGATAACTTTGAAAGAATTGAGGCATCATCCGACTATTATTCCTGTGTACATTTTCACTCAATTTTTTCGCTCATGGACAACTCTCGGTTGCTGCTGGGCTATTCAGAACATGGAAAAGAAGGATATTGGGCGATGTGATTGGGTGGCAAAAAGGGACTGGTTAGTTAAAACTATGAAAGGAGCAATGTTGTTACTACATAAATAAATATATAAATATATGTACTTATAAGTCAATTAACAGCGAAATATATTTAAAGTAATAC
Source organism: Phlogophora meticulosa (assembly GCA_905147745.2). NCBI lineage: Eukaryota > Metazoa > Arthropoda > Insecta > Lepidoptera > Noctuidae > Phlogophora > Phlogophora meticulosa. The sequence goes on from LR990523.1 coordinate 1,790,911, forward strand.
TATATTAATAATTTAGTTAACATTTGTAGTTTCCCGATGCTGTGCATAATCGTAAAGTTGTGGGGAAATACAAATTATCATATGGTATTAAACGTATGATTAATTGGCGAGTATTTTAATTGAATTATACCAACATGTATCAGCCGCGCGGCGCAATAAAGGTTTCTTACTCATACCAAAGCTCATAATGAGGAGGCACAAGCATTGGTTACCACGCTTGCTATCTACTTATGGCGCAAACAAGGAAACAGGACAGTGCCATCTCTTTTTCGAAAGCCGTACATTATATTTTAAACATAATATACTGCTTTGTACTCGAAGCTTCTTATCACCTTAATCAGCAGATATACATATAATATTAAATCACAGTTTTATTCGCTGAAAAGTTAGGTAGAGGTACACTTTTCCTCACCTTTAGTAAGCCCATATTTTGCCAGTTACGTTTCAGTCTCATGTAATAGGCTTAGTGCCATCACCGGGCACAAATGCAGACTCCTGCCCGCTACTGAAAAAAATCCAGATGGAAAAACCCGATAGGACTACCGACCCAGGAATCAGAGTCAGAAGCGCATCACCTCAACAGTAGTTCTGCCCACAGTGGCCCAATGAGGCAGTCTGTTTACTACAGGAATAGTCTTACTTCATATAAGATATTTCTCTGGTCAAAACGAGTTTTGAGACATAGGAAAGAAAAATATTTTTTTATTTATTTCTGAAAAGATGCGGATCCGTGTACAAAAACTCTTTGTAGTCTGTACCTAAGCTCAATCACTCCGGTCATGGTCATACATACATTTATCTCTTTGGCGCCACTTGGAATCAAATGATCAAGATATAGAGCGACCACTGATGTAGGCACTTTGTGATCGCGTTGCTTGTCACCGCATCGACCACAGACTTTTCAAATTCAATACATTTTCATTAGTTCCAAACTTCATCACGTACCGAAATATAATGGTCATGTTTCATAGTAACTGTTTCAATTTATTTTTTTGACAACAAAACTGGGCGTTAGTTCACTTGGCAGGACTTGAAATAATTTATTAATATTACTGTAATAAAAAAACTTTATTAAATCCAGACAATAATGTTAATATCATAAGGGCGTGGTGTCTGTCAAATTATTATTTGTAACTACTACTATCGAATTAATCTTTATTGAGAATGGATACTGAAAGTATCAAATAAATTATACTTATGGGAGTATAAAACTTAATAATATTTATTCATTATTTATGCAACTTTGATTGGATTATAGTTATTATGATTCGTTGATGATTTTTCTGACACCCGACGATTATAACTTTAACTGGCTTTTCGAGCAAGACTTTAAAGGAGGTTAGCGATGGATGCTCCTTTTAGCTGTCTAACCTATTAATTAAAAACATTTAAATAATACCAGCCTGTTACTGTGCCTCTGCAGGGCAAGGGCACGAGCATGCAAGCGTGGTGGTAATATTATATTGGATATTTCCTCATTTTTGCGCTTCTTCTGGATGTATTTTTTTCATAAAACAGTGACAGTAACCAAATGATTTAATTAAAAAGTTAATCCTTTAATTATCTCATAAAAAATCTTATTGGTAGAAATCATGATTTATTACAATTTGAACTAAACATTTGAAAAAAAAACGTACAAGAAAAGAATGTTTTCAAAACAAAAACTTTTCCACACGACAAGACACAAGCTTAACCCAGTCTCACATAAAAATGCGTATACCCATACATATATGGTATGGAAAAATAGTTCGATAGTGGCCAGGCCGCCTTTCAAATCGCTATCAGGGTCGACCGGCCACTCGTTATCACTGCGCCGTTTATCAGTGCAAGCCTTCGTGCGCTTGCGCAAGTCAGCGTGCGCAAACGGTAAACGGACTATCGTTTAAAAACAGAACATTTATTGTATTTCTACATATTACATTGTTTACCGTAATTGGGCCTTGAAAAGTCAATGGTATAATTTAATTTGGCATAAATATTGAGGGGTGATAATTTGCTATAACATGGTATAGTTATAACCGGATGCCAGTCAATCAATTAATTTTGAATTAACAAGAGATACTTAAGACGCCATTTTTTTATTTTGTTATGATTGATTGGTTAATTACTTAAAACCACTGACCTGAGCTAAATAACAAGCAGTGTATGTTATTATAGTTTTTTTTTAAATTGAAACCATGTAATTTGAAATTTGTTTTTATGGTGGTGCTGCATTTCACTGACTTTACTTTGTAGCGTAAAAAATAAATTATTTTTATCTAACTTTCAACATGTTTACGATGTCGTTTATAAAAAAGACCACTTTAAGCCACGTCTGGGAACTTTATTAACTTCACCAAATGTTGGCCTTATAGACCAACAGCCAATCTTTGCGTCAACTTGCCGTAAATACGATTGCGCCAATTACCTAGTTCTCAAGTAACATTTTATGACAACAGCAACGTCGGCGGTGCTTTGAACTTAAATAAGATCGTAAATATTACGCGTTTGATATCGCCGACGCACTAAACTGGTTTAAAGTTAATTTAGAACTAAAGCTGGTTAGGATTTTTTGAATATGAATGAAATATCTTGCCTCTTTTTCTTGCACGCCTCATCCATAGACGAAAAGCGCTAGACAAATTAGAGTCTAATCTGATCTAGTCTGGCTGGAGTCACCTTGTAGCGTTGAACGTTAGCCAGATAGCCGTATTACGCAAAATCTCATACCTAAATTTCAATGTTAAAAAATGGTCCTTCGATACAGAATCGGATAGATTACGACCAGGGTGAATGACGCTTAGAAACAGTAGAAGATGTGCATCCTACCGCTCGCAGCAGCAAATGTCCGTATCCGTGAAATATTGATCCATTAAAACATCCGACAGAAGTAATGAGGGCCTTTAATATGGCCATAAGGAGTAGAATAAAAATAAATAAGGACCATCACACAAGTTGCTAATCTCAGCGAAATATCTCGACCGCCCCGCCCTGATGTATGTACTCATATAAAGCGTTATTACATTTTCTGTATAAAGACTAACATTGCGGTTTTATCTGCGAACTATATATTTACCTCACTACAGTCTTATGTGCCATAATTTATCACCAAGTAACACCAAGCAACGCCGACAAATTGCACGGCTCTTGATTGACAAGAACTTACCGACTCGACAAACGATTTTTACTGTGGCACGTCATACATTGCTGATATTGTGTTGAATACTGATTTCAAGTTTATAATGTAAGCAGCGATAGATTGGGATAATAGTTTCTGTTTAATGTTTCAGTTTAATATTAATGTGTATATGCATTTTGAGTAATGATAGCAATTTCGTAAAGCCCAGCCTACGGGCTAACTAATAATATTGGACTATTTGCATAATAATTGTTCTGGCATTTAGTTATATAGGTACTTAGGTACCTATTATATAAAAATATGCATTATATTATACCCCCATAATGTTGTCTTTATAGCCTTCGGTAAAGATTAAAATCTAGTTGACGTATAACAACGCTCAACTTTTTTGCAGCTATTAAAATAACTAGGACATAATCATGTCGACGAGAAGTAGTTTTATTTTAAAGTATCTTAATTGAAAAATAACTTGTTCAATAACTTGAAGCTATTATGTATTGGTAAAAAAAAATATACAATTAATGATATTCTTTATTATCAGCCGTTAAAAATATCTTACCAGAATTTTTCCGTTGTTATATTTTGTCCTGGAAATGGAAAAGTTTATAAGACGAATGTTTTTTTTGAGATATAATAATTAAACAATAGTAAAAATGTATCTAAAAATGGGAAAAAATTGAGGACAAACATTTTGCATTTTTTTGGGTTTACTAAGATCCTCCATGAGTTCCTGGTTTTTTTTCTGGGTTGGAGTATGTTATCTGGAATTTCTCAGTAAAAGCCCGGAGTCTGGATTTGTACCCAGTTGACGGTAATAGGTCCGTTTACATCGGACTTAAATATAACTGGTTAAATGTGGATGTAGCAGATACAGGACCACGTCTGTCTAAACTTACGAGAAACACAGCATATATTGTTTAAAGTTAATATTTTATAACCACCAAGCACGAAATTCATGTCCTTCCTAAAGGAGATCATACAAAAATCAAAATTCATTTATTCAAATTAGATGAAGTCAAAAGTTACATAAGACAGTACCCAAAAGGCCCACCCCTCCCCACTTCCTAGTGTTTTTGCTGGGAAGAAGAAGTGGGGCAACAGACTCCCCCGCAACACATACCACCAATGACCACCACTTATTATAATGTAGGCAAATACCATCAAGTGTATCTACCATCAGCACAATAATTGCATTGTTTACATCACAATCATCGTTTAACTCAACTTATTACGAACAAGTAATCTTTACTATAACTATCCGTGACTAATTGTGTGGTGTTGTGACTTTTCTACCGATTTTATCTGGTAAGGTTGCGGTTATAGTGGGTAAAATATGGCGTTTTTGAATTAAGTAGGTCAAACGCTACACCTTCTTATATTTTTCTAACTTTTCCGATTAATTTCGTTGTGCAATTCAACAGAGTATAATCGTTTCTCCGGGATTGGTCGGGTTTCAATGACTCTACGCTTTTCTGGAGTTGCTGTGGTTTGCGAAAAGTGTGGCGGGCTTGTCCCAAAAACTCATACCAATTTTCCATTAGGGTACACAAACGCTGCATAGCTACACCTGCTTCTATCCTTACATACTTACACATACTCCTTTTGTTTCTTTTACGTTCATACGACTCATAAAAAATCTGAAGCATGTCTTGACTTAGTTAGCTAAAAAGAATAGCATTAATTCCACTATTGTTTGTTTAAAGTTTTGAGCCTATGCTGACAGAACACACAGGGCACCGTAATTATTATATTTTCATCTAAATGTAAAATCACGATATCTATTAATCTTGCAAGTCCCACACGAAGTTTTTCTTAAAAACTGCATTAATCTGCATGAATTATTCATGATTAACTAGAGACATTAATAATAAATGACATTAATTGATATTTAGACAGTCCGTAATGAATGAAAAAAAAGATTAATGTACCAGTTTGTTTTAGCCAAAGAGGAAATAATTACATAATATTTTCAAGTTTATAATTTATTTGTGTGAATTTATAAAATACATGTGACATTGGATACCAATGAGCACGTGCCTCCTTTTATCAAAATGATTTAACATTTATATTTTATTTTACGATGTTAATAAAAACTATAAATAATTTTTATTTAAATATTTTGATGCATGATAATTTGAGACAGTAAAAAAATCCAGAAACATATTGCATTACCTAATCAGTAATGGTTGAATATACCGGAAATATTTAAATCAAATGAGGTTATGTTTATCTTATTTCTACCCAAAGTTTAGGACGACGTTAAGAAAATACATAGTCCAACTTTGAAAATCTGTATGTCTCCGCTCCACCCATAGAATAGATATCCGCTGCGCCCATCACTAAGCGCTCACCATCATCTCTTATTAGCGACAAACATTCATTTCACACCGGCGCGGCTTCGTAGGTTCTACCCTTGACATTCATTGATTTCAAACAACGCGAACATAACGACTTAACTCACATAAAGTCCACAAGACAATTCTGTACCGTACGTCCTTAAAAATAGCGTTTAATTTTAATGTAATGTTCGTTATGAAAATATCCGGATTCTTGAAGACAAAGCTTACAAGTGTGTGACATTTAGCCGATGGCTAGTGTAGCCTTTAAGAATTTGGGGCTACGTCCATATTAAGTGTGATATAATTTATTTAAATTAAACGTTTAGTGATTTTGTTTTTATTTTGAATGGGTTTCCATTCAAATGATAATGAAAGGTGTTCAATGTAAAAACAAAATTAATTTCGACCTCAAAGTTTTATTACGGAGTAGCAACTTTATTAAAACATTGCAGAGGCATCTAAAAATATCCATTTCTTCGAAAGAAAACCTAACATTTAGGTAAAATATTAATTAAGAAAAAATGAAGCATAAAGTAAGGTTTATTTCTGTAAAATAAAAATATAATTATAATTTGTGGAAAAAAATGTCATTGAGACCACATAAACCACGGCCCAGGTCCTCTTTCCAGAAAAAATGTCTGTCCACAAAGGTTTCTGGAAATTTTAATTAGTGTGCAAAGTTATTAGAGACGGTACTCTATTAAAAAACTGCTGGGATAGTGAATTAGTAGGAAAGTAAACGTATAACCGACCGGGCTGTACTGTCTCGTAATTAAAATTCATAACTGCTGGGTACTGAAGAACCTTTGGACCTTCATGGATATTTTTACAAAATTAATAGTTTATTATAAGATCGATACTAATTAATATTTAGAACAATGAGAAGCCATTACAGCTTCATGAGTCGTTCTTCAAGGTAGAGCAATGCTTGCCGAGCTCGGTACGGGGATGGGTTTTCACACACGCAGACATCTCTGTGCATCATTTGTGTGCTATAAAAAGTATTTTGTTCTTTCTTTTTATTTTCTTAAAACTAGTTTCTGCATGATTTCGCCGATGCTAGGTGCCAATTACAGCAGAACTTTACGAAATGAAATGTAGCTATCAAACAACTAACAAAAAATCTACACCCTTTCCCACAAAATACACTACAGGAATCGAAAACAGGCTAAGAAAAAAAACAAAAGAAATAAGCTAAAAAAACAGTCTGCCACCCGGATACGAACAATATTGCCGGCCAGAGATAAACCTAGAAGCTTTTTAGCTAATTGTAAGAGGCAGAATGGGAGCCGTGTGTTTTTTCCTTTGCCAGTCAGTTTCTTTTTATTGTTCCAACATTTTCCTTTGAAAAGTGAATCATCTAAATTCGTTGTTTCAGAAATGGTATACATTCTTAATTTGAAAGCTTTGACAGTTTTTTTGATGCCGTGAAAAGTAAAAGACTTTTTGTAAGATATAGACCATCTTTTTATTTTATTATTTTTATAAATAAATAATGCACTTGCTTACTTTGTCGATATGTTACTTACTATACTTTGTTAATCTCGTAATGGCTTCGCCTCTCATGGACGAGGATGTAGCTTCAAATCCAGCCTTTATTCAATTCAATAGGGAAACATTGTGAGGAAATCGTCCTGGACTTATAATTAATTTAAGTCTGAAATTGCCCACCTGCCTTGATAAAGCGTGGTGATCAGTGTACATGACTTTTATATATGAGAAGAGGCCTTCGGCTTGCAGTAGGACGGTATTATTACTGCTAAGTTTTAAAATAGAAACCACTAATGTGAATATGCTGTGAAATAATATAAATTACTACGCATTCAAGTTATTTTTCCACTATCTAAGTTGCTTTTGCTTTGTCTAAAAAATTATGCATAATGGTTTAAATCAACGAAATCTTTTATATTTTTGTAGTTTTATAAATAAGAACTCTGTTAATTTATCATCAAATAACAATCTTAATAATGAGTAGACGAATGTAAGACTAATAACAAACTCCCTCTAAATATAAATATGAAAATGTATTTAAATGTTATTTTAGAAGTTTACAACATGGCGTCTTTTTGAGTATAAATATTAATATTTATGAGTTTGTCCGTCATGTATTAATCATGAAAATTGTAACATTATAACTGAATTTAAAAAACAGATATTTTTTGAGCTTCAAAGTAAGATTTTAAATGCTGCTGGTCTTCTGAGGCGCAGCTCCTTTCTTCCTAGACCTTTTTTTAAATTACACACTAAACTAAACCCTGACTGATGTTATGTTTTATGAATGAGCATTGTATGGCAGACAGGGAGTTTTTTATTTGTGGCATCTCAGTCATCTGAAACAGAATAAAAGATCACTTTTCAGAACATTCTCAATTACTTTTCTCCATAACAATAAATCCAGGTGGATGAATTAAACAACAATCTGAAATTTAACCAAGTCTTCAATAAGGAGGTCCGTTTCATCCCAAGGATACTTGAAAAAAACATAGAAGTGTATCGTCCAAACTTTACCGACAGTTTGTCCGAGGAAACGGTTCGTTTATTTTAGCCCTCTCGTGTTCTATTTATATTTACGTTTGGCCGGTTCACACACAAAGTTACAACTCCTCTCGACTTTGTGACTTACCTTGGGCTCCTTTATCGTAGAGGTTTCCGAGAAATAACTTAGAAGATACTTTTTTAGGTAAGGACCAAGTTAAAAAATCATCTTAAGTGCACAATTCCTGTTCCAAAATAAACGTAAGTTAAAAGAAGACTGCGTAAGACAAGATTGGTCCTTACATCCTTAGGCACGCGCTTAAATTCTATTTTCATCAACTAATTAATTTACTTCTTTATTTTTAGCCTATGTTATCCCAATGCAGGACTAAGGCCTCTCTTTCCTTCCTGCCCTGTCTCCTTCCGCCATCTTTGCCTAGGTCTGCCACGACGTCAGCAATTTCATTAATATTAAAACTTTACTGAAATTAAATCAAAGTTATTTCAAGTCTAGTAATATTCTAGAATTTTAAATGCTAAGTCTTCACTGACACCAAAAACTTACCTTGAAACACGTGTATTTCTTACATAATACCTTTTATTACCGAAGTATGCCCGTGGGATCACTTACTCCTGATACGCACCAACGGTTTATTTCAAAAAGTTTGTTGACTGGGTACTTAATTAACTTGGTATTCCGTTGTAGAACTTTTGTTAGAACTTGCTTTAACATTTCTTTTGGTGAACATTCGATCATTTATAGGTTAATATATATAAGGTTTTAATTAAGATGTGTTGTTTCATTGTTGGTTAAACATACAATCCAGTTTCCGTGAAACATGCCAACATGACATTTTGCACGATGTATGAAAAATCGATACTCGTATTTTAAGAAATATAGCAGGATTTAGCTATATCAGAGTATTCGTTTCCGTGTGACAACAAACCTCGACGCCCCATCCCTAAGCCCAGAGAAGCAATTCTGTTGCTTCTCTGGGCTTAGGGATGGGGCATTTCCCAATAAGCTTTACGACGGTAGATTATTACAAAATATGAAATATGTATTTTCTTCTTTTTTACGTAGTCAAACGATTATGTCGATACATTGATTTAAAATGTGGCATGATGTCACGCCTTTGTAGGTTTTATACTGATTTGTGACGTGTGATATCCCATTGCGCAACTTGAATATGTTTTTATCTAAGTCATTATTAATAATGTATATTGAAAAGCAAAAAGTACGTGTCAAATATGTTTTATTCATTATCTGACTAGCGGACTAAATATAGTTTCTTTTGTATACCCAGACATCATCCCTATTTTTGTACCTACCGTTGATTGTGGTCCTTTTTGACATTTATAGGCTGATATATCGTTTTTCTCCCTCTCTCTCAAACTCTAAGTATAGGCATTTCAACTAATTTAATGTCAATTATATTCAGCCACTAATTACCCACGCTTGACAACTTGTGAAACTAAAAGATCTCTTAGATGCAAAACTGTTTGCTAATACGGACCATCCATCACGTTGACGAGTTTGTGTAAGCTATAGTAAATTTAATTTAGCCCTGCGTATACCTCTATATTCGCCAAAGGATTTACAATAGAACTAATTTAACTTTGTGCCCTTAAAGGTTATAGTTGGGAAAGGTTAAAAGTTTCTTTGTGATCTGTTCTGATGTCCCTCTTCAAATAGTTCTAACTATCTTTTCCTTGTAGTGTTATCTAACATCATCATTATCATCGGCTTGTAACAGTCTACCCGTGGACATACCTTGACATATCCTAATGCGGCGAGTACAAGGCTGAGCAAACAAACTGAGTTCTTCATTAGCATCCGTCCACCTCATCATTAGCCAAGACTTTTTCTCTGGGATCGTCTTCCAGTATTTTAAATGAAGCGTCAGCCAATTTGACTTCAGTATTACAGTTACTGGGTAACACGATGATAGCCTTAGATTAATGACATTGGTTGACAGACTTTCAGGCTTCTAAATACCCGTAACGACTGTCAAACATTATAAATGACATCTGAGACCAGAAAATCCATCGATATACCTATTACCAGAACGAGGTACTCTAATTACCTGTTGTTGACAGGAGTAAATATCTTGATTCGGTTTTCCCTGACTCCAATAATTCATGTAACAGATCATAGTGAGTACATCAGACGTACTTACAGTACCCGCGCTTAACAACAAGGAACCTCAAATTATAAGCTTCAATAAGAATCCTTATAAAGTCTCCAATCAGTTTCCTAAAGCAATTTGTTTGCCAATGAGAGAAACGGTATAAATATAATCTTATTTTCATGTTTTATAAAAAGTTATCCCAAAATATATCTTGATAGGCTACACATATCAAAGAAATGGTTTTTTTATTTCACAAGTGGGATTTCAAAAGCTATTCGTATATTATTTCTATATCTCTAGTTGTGATGCAAATAATTTTCGCTTTCAATGAACGAAGCATTCGCGGAGTTGTATTAGTCTTTACTTTTTTTCACGATAGATAGGGACCCCAAGAACGTGAATATGTCTATAAAATGAAATTGCAACAAAATATATAACACGAATTTACTGTACTGTTTCAAATTTTTGTTTCAATGAAGAAAATTAATAAGTAAAAGTATAATTTACGATTGAGTCTTACAATAGGTAGACAGTAACCACACCTACGCACTAATGTTCATTCAATGGCCGAAAATTTAATCAAATCTCATTGTTTTGCCAGCTTTGTAAATACAGCTGTGTCATGTACAGAAAGATTCGAACCGTTCGCGTTGTTGGCACGAAATCAATCCATTTAAAATCAGATTTTATAAAAAAAAAGTTCCACGCAAATGTTTAATTTACGTGAACAAAGGGCTGGACGGACCAGTTACTAAATCGTACATGATACCCATTAATTTTCTTAATCGGTGGTAGACTTGTTTACACGCCAACAGTTTTTCTTAAACTAGATGAGGTCGGTGTTTCCAAGCCGAATACTCTGAAAAGAAACACAGAATCAAAGTCCAACCGATCATATGAGGACCATGCGACGCTGAAAAGTACTTTTACTGATTGTTAGTTAACGAACTACTGCGAATTATCTCTTATCCAAAATTCATCGCAAACGCGGTCCTCGTGTCCGTCCACTCAAGTACGTTCCTAATCCATTACCCCATGTTGACTCTCTCTGTTTTTGTTTCGGACCCCTATCAGCACTGACCTTATCTTCGTAATCCTGGCAACGCACCTTTTTGTACGAGTTGCTAAAGGCAACAGAGGGTGTCGGATTGTTTAGGCTCAATTCACACGGTATCGCTGATATCGATACGTTTTCGCCCCAAACGACCCGATAAACTGCGACTGAAATTGTGAATTACACGATAGTCGAAGCACGTGAATTAACATTCATAAATATTGTCTTATAAAAGACTGGAAAGTTATGCGTCCTATTTTACCAAAAGCGAGTGTTAAAAATCCACTTCAAAAGTACATAAAATCACACTTATTACCTAGCTAGCCAACTTTCCCCATTAGGCCTACTACTGTCCCCACACCCCTACCCCAAACATCTCCAGTTGGGCTACACCCACGCACAACTCAAAATAGAACCCCACACCCCCGTCTACGTCACACAACTGCGCCACAAACGAGGAGATAGGGAGACTGGGCTATTTTTAGCAATTTACGGAAACAAAAAAGATATCTAATAAGTTGGATTATTAAAAACTAAGGACTAAATTGCTTTTTGTATGTCTGCCCAGTTTTATTTCGCGTCCTTTGTGCCGCGGTTTTGACTCACAAAATATTGTTTAAACTTAATTGGCTGCTTGAGTATTATTTAGGGGATGAAGCCCCGAATTATTATACTTTTTAGTTGATTTTTTTACTAGTATCATTGTTTTGCATACTATTCTATTACTCTGATAGAATTCCATAGATGCCTCCGTGGGGTATTCGAATAAGTTTGTCAATGTTTGCTTTCCCTTCAACGCATTTATCACGGACCCAACGGCATAGAAAATTCTATTACTTTTATGCCTACTTGAACCTCATTCTCTCACTTGTCTTTTATTCTCAGGGGCTTATAAGTCTAACATATCTGTCCGAAAATAGTTCCATTCTTTCGTGGAGTATCAAGATATACAAAGGGCTATTTTTGACACATTTTACCTAAGTAATATTTAGAGGGCCGTAAATTTGGCTGCCAGTGTATTCATATGGGAGTCTCTCGAAATCCGATGTCCCTAATAGAAAATCTAATGGCATGTTATAGTGATTGATGTGCTCAGAATCTCTTATTTATTTATCTGTGGGACTCAGAGGTCAATCGTCTTACGAACAAAATAAATTGGAGTAATAAGGACCACATTTTTTTACTTCTCTAGAGACGAAAAAAGTAATCAGTTAGTGATGAGGTTTTTACTTGTTCGAAACTGACGATCGAAATTAATAAAAATAAAAATGATAACATTACACAATAAACTTAAGTCACGAAAATTATCACCGATTTCTACATTTTTAAAATTGTTTCCCATAACTTACATTAGTTATTTGAGCGTAAGATATTTGTTGATAGTAATATGGCAATGCCCCTTGCCTAGTAATATTTATTTAGCACTTATTAAATTCTTACATTGATTTATGTAAGGTCTCCCGTATGTACAATTGTACACACCGATAAAGCCTCATGTTCTTGCACGTGGCCTGAAGTATTAAAAGTTTATTATACATCGGCGAAATATTTCTAAAAATCCTTTTTGGAACGTAAAAATAAAATTGTTTTTTTTTTCACCATCAAACGTATAAGTTGGAAACTGGTCCTTCGTTACGGAGCCAATTATTATCTAATAATGTTTTTCCTCTCAATCCCTCAAAAGCGAGGCAATGAACAAATTTATACCTTCAATCGAAAAACGTCAAAAACCGTTATGTTCAAAACAGGAAAACATAAAATAAATAAATATTACAATCAATCAGCCGTGTAAACTGAAGTTTCAGGTACAAATTGGCGAAGAAATTTTTGTATGTAACGCTCCTTTAGACGACTCGAGGGGTGAGGGCGGACCATTCAAGGAGAACCTTTAAATAGAACCTCATACCAGGAGAGCATCAGGGAGGTGGTGATATCGATGAGAATGAATTTTTAATTACAATTTATGTTGACGTCGGGTATCTTTTTCGTGATACTGAGTTTATTAACGTTGTTGGTCACGTAGAGTATGTTACGTTTAGAGCTTAGCGTAGATGAAAGGATAACACTTTTTGGTGTATATTAAAAACCTTGAAAAGATACTGAAGCTCTATCTCAATCATAAAAAAAAAAATGAAACCTGAAAATGTATCTTATATCGACATAAAAGATACACACGCGCTCCCACCCCTACACATTGTTTCCGGGCGCTCGATGAAACGTATCTCGTGTTTGTTTGTATCGATATTTAACCTCAAGCTTTATTGGCTGCGATAACGTCCCCTCACTAGAACAAAGTCAGTCTCATTGTCTGTTTGTACAACAGCTTATGATGGCTCCGCTTTTGAAATTTATTTGTGATAGAACTTTGAGGGGATACTTATTATGAGTTGAAGTTTATTTAACGACAGAAAATAATGGTTATAGAAGAGTTATGGAATAGGGTACGAAATATTTAAGTTTTGGGTTTTGGTAGAACTTTATATCTTCTTTCTTTTGTATTTATTTTTTACTTTGTTAATTGTGTGTGTAAGTGTACACCTCAATGGGAAAAAGACGTGAGTTGACGTGTATATGTGTCATAATGTGAAAGTAGTCTAATCGGTTCGTAATGTGCTACATAGTAATTATATTCTATTGCAGTATATTAAATGATTGTTTCTTATTTATCTTTTTCATCCACCCTCCCGTGGTTGCAAACACTATTGCTGAGGATGAGATCCTGAGTTCGATTCCCGGGTCGAGTTAAATGTTGTTGGGTTTTTACATTTGGAAATGCTCAGTAGCAGCGTCGTGTCTAAATTTGAGTCCGGTTAGTGGCAATAGGCTTGCCTCTTATTAAATAGGAAATATAACAGACGAAAGGTCGGTGCACTATAGGTACACCTCTGCCTTACCCCTCGTGGAATACAAGCGAGACGTTACGTTCATATCTGTCTCATCTCATGCGATTGTTGAGCATTAACACCGAAACTGCGATGAAGGTGTATACCACCTCGAGAAAGACGGACGCGCATAGCACCTTTTCCCATTAAAACTTAAGACTGTTTTATTAATTATTCAAATTATAACGACACCAATTTAACTTAACTTTTCATCCAAAACAAAACTGTTTACCCATCATCAATCACTCTGTTTATTGTTCAAATAATATTCCAGTCTTGTGCAAGAATCTAAACCGCATTACGTCGGGAGGAGGGAAACAATACGGAGGGCTGAGGACCAGTAATTTTGTGAAGCCGGATTGAATATTAAACGCGTCTTCTACGTGCCCCGTCTGTAATGGCATCGAAGAGGTTGGCTGCAGAAGGTGGAGTCTGCTTAGTGTCGTGTCTGTTTGGCTATTAGTTTATAAATTATTTTATTGATTCACTATCATTCGTACCAATAGATACGAAATTCTGTAAAAAAATCCTTTATTATTAAAATCAAAATCAAAATTCATTTATTAAAATTAGGCTGAGAACCAGCACTTTTTGAACGTCAAAACGATTACATAAGAAATTCCCCCAAACTTGAATGAGACAATCTCTCAAAACCCTCGCCCTTTACCACTACCTAGTTAAACTGTTTAAGCTGGGAAGTGGAAGTGGCCTGGCATGCCAGATTGGCTCCTGGCTATCATGTGTAGATCTTTGACAGTTGTTAAGAATGGTGAGAAGCCTGAAAGTCACCAGAATGACCAAGGAATATTGTACTGCCCAGTAACTCGCTCCGTGGATAATACTAGTGTATAGGTGGCTCCAGTTAGGCTGGAAGCCGACCCCAACATAGTTAAGAAAAGCCTTTTCTGGTGATGATGAGACGGTCTACCTTCTGTATTGTGCTACACAGTTAACTTATCTGAGACGTATTCCTCGAACACTTATCGAGTTAGTTCGCCCACTGGTTATGTCGTTAGAGGTCGCTACAAGCTGTTCCGCTGCTGATAAACAATTACTTATACACACATCTTGTTGCTAAGACGTTTATTTGACTTGAGAAAAGTATTGTATGCCTTGCTTGGTACTCATAAGTCCACAATACTGTATCTAAATATTGTAATGTTCGTTCCTGAGATTGTTAACTTGTCAATTTTGTTGGGCTTTTATTACCTTTATTTTTGTTTTCACAGCTGCGCAAAAGTCTCCTTTTTAGTTTGCTACATATTCTGGCTAAACGCTCAACAACAATTCCAGGTTGTGCCGTTTGTAGTAACATTCAAATGGCATCTCTTTGTAGATTTGAAAAAAGTAAATCTTGAGAAATTTTTCTTTTGCGTCTAAAAGGACCAATCCATAAAATAAACAGAAAAAATAATAACATTTTAAAACCAGCGTTCATTTCGGATATAATGTACTGGTCAAAGTAATATTATTCCTAGTAGCCAGGATAAAAAAATAAAGTATCTATTACATAGTTCAGTAACCTTTTTGCAATCCTGAAATCACCTTCAGTTCCTACGTCAAGAAGTCACAGATAAGCTTGTTAGGCTGCAATCGCCGTCAGTCGCCAATAATAGAAACAAACATACGTACATACGTAACTACCTATGCACGTAAGTCTGCATATGTCCAACTCACGGGTGTATTGCAATGTAGACAGATGCAGGTATTGCTATGCAAAGTGAAACAACATCTCCCAAGCAATTTGTTTAAAAACAACAGAGTAGCAGATAAATGAAGTGATGAATGAAATTTTTATTAAAGAAGGTATACTGCTAAGGAGATTTAGGGGTCTTGACAAAGTAGTATTAGCGCGGTGCCCTTGCTGAGGTTGATTCGTAGATGTGGGACCATTCATGACGTACCAAACCTCCTCCATGCCTCGGAAAGCACGATAGGCCGGCTGTCATTTGCAGATCTTTGACAAACGGTACAGGTAATCAACTGCTCGTGTCACGCAGTGTTAACGTTGTGGTGATCAGATATGGGAGTAGCTCCGTGTAAAATACCGGTACTCAGCTTCATCCGTATAGACTGGATGTAGAATTCAAGATATTTTGGTAAAGGTCGATAGTGAGTATTAGTATTAATATTCTTGAAGGTGATGCAGACATTATGACTATAAGGACCAAGTGGAAGATATAAGGACCAGTAACTCAAAGACTCTTTCTCCATGTTGAAACACAGTTACCACTTTTTGTTTGTTTTTCATTTCCACTTCAGCATAGCAGTGGCGGAGATTTTGTAGTTTAAAAAATAAATAAGGGTCCATGTACAAAAACAGCTACTTAATTCTGTGTTGGTTAAATTTTCTGGAAACTTCCGTCCGCAAATATTATTTAAAAGTTTCCAGCGAGGCTGTGGTCAGATATGATTTAAAATTTATTTTTTTATTGTTGTTTCTATCTATCACGTGTTTTATGGAGGTGCTAACCGATACTTTGGTTAGTTAAATGTCAAATGTGAAGTTAACTATAGATAAATTTTGGGTTTATTTTTGAGCTCATTATGTACGGACTTACGAGTATTTCATTATTTAATATAGCAGAGGTCAAAGACTGCATCCTTTTCATTCCAAAGAAACATGGGATTTGATATAAATTTCTTCCAAATTCCATACAAACACTCTCTATGATTGTCTTGATTGATTGAAGAAAATCGCGACAGTCACCTTGCTAGTGACGCGAGAATGACGTCAGGAGGCTCCACGGCGTGACGTCACTACCACCACCCAAAGAAGGGGGAGGCAGCTGCGTACTGCGTAAATGCGTCGTTCAAAAGTACCACCACAATCCGTGAAGGAATATTCAACACGGAAAATTTAACCTTAGAACTGACAACATAAGTCTTAGTATCGTTTGTAAGGTTTTAGGTTTTAGTATAGTCGGGTAGGTTAGGTCGTTCGGTTGTCATCTACACTCGTTAGCAAGATGGCTGTAGGTACAAGAGGTAATAAAACAGAGGTATAGGAACCTAGGCTATTGGGTTTGTCTTATAAAAAAGGAAATACAATGGATATGTAAGTTATATTGGGTTTTTCATCTAAAATTTCTCAGTAGCAGCCCGGAATTTGGATCTGTTCCCGTTGATAGTAATAGCTGTCTCGCCCCCTATTACATGGGACTTAAACATCTGCCTACGCGTTTGGGAACTGACAGGCGTGATGTTATATTGTTATATTATGCAGGTTGGTCTCGAATAGATACCTAATAGATGTTCTATAGGCTTTATAGTTTGTGTGCTAATTCCTGAATAGGATTAGTCGTCCGCTAATTACCAATTTCCAATTAATTAGTTCAGTATGGACGTGTCATACGGCTAACTGAGTCGCCTATTGTCTTGTCTGATGACGTGAGTATAACTCAAGGCATTAGAGCACTTAGGATCATGATTGTCAGGATAAGCAGTAACTTTAGTTATGATGTCATTCCTGAGTACAGTCCCAACCATAAATACATTAAACCTACTCCTATTTCTTAAGAATCGTCTCGTGAAATAATGTTTGCAACATTGAGAAAACAAAAAAACAAGTACCGACAGAAGTGAACTCTTAAAACTTCGGTATAACTGTTAGTCTGGCGCCACACGTCACATAACCATGTCGGTGACGTGAACTAAGAAGATTGATCCCTTCCAAAAATGTCGCAACGCGGCTAAAAAAAAATTCCCTTAAAAAAATCCACATAGTTACACCAATTAATTTGTCCGCAAAAATTGCTTTTGAATCTTGCTTAACTTCGTGTACTCTATTTTTATTTTCCTCCGTACGTTAAGGTTGTTAAAGATTTCCAAAACACCCAAAGCTCGCTTTACCTTTGTAGATAGCAAACAGGAAAAACTCAACTGGAAAACCCGGAAAAATATATTGCAATTTACCTTTTACCAAATTACATATGTACACATAGGAAGTATTCCTACGCTAGGTTATGCATTTCATGCCCTATTCTCGGCAGTAATAAAACCTTCTCTCACTAAGTGCATTACCCTAATTCCGACTTATCGACCACTTCAATTGGGAAAAGTAACACTGACCCTAAAATATAGGGTCCTCGTGAAACGAAAGTAAAAGTATACTAAAAATGTAGAATTGTGTCAGAACTTTTATCCACTACTAACAGTTTGTCGTTCGACTACGTCCGCGTGGATTTTGTACTTTTCCGTTAGAACTTTAACATCCGCTCCACCCCCTTTGAAGCGTAGTTTTCGAAATAAATTATTACCCATGTTACCCACTAATCAATTATATTTCTGTAAGTGAATTCATTTTTAACCATTACAAACAAAACAATCAAATCTTTCTCTTTATTATTTACGAGCTTCCGACCGTAGCTTAGCACGCGTGGTTTGGTGATAAAAAGTAGCCTTTGTCCCCGGGGTGCAATCTATCTCTCTGCTAAATTTTATCGAAATCCGTTCAGTGGTTTAGGCGTGAAAGACGGACAAACACACAGACACACACACTTTCCTATTTATAATATTATACATATATAGTATGGATTATTAGTTTAGATTCAATATTTGATCGAGAACTTAGTCGTGTCTTAAATGCTTTCCAAGGGTGTTCAGGCTAATATCAACACATTGAGACATCAAACTATTAATTTTTTGATACGAATTGAATTGGTCCTAAGAGGCGAGCGGTTTTGCTGTTAAAAGCTTTTCTGATTGTGGACCTTTGTTCTGTATTAGCATCAGAATGTATGTAATTTCCAAAGGAGAAGAGGGCGATACTTTTTAAATTATTATTATTTTATATTAAAATTGTTTTCATGTTGAACATGGGAAAATCAGAAATGTAACAAGACTACCCTAAATTACCTCGCACGTATTTTACATAATAAAGTTACCGGATCATCCATAACTACAGGGTGCCAGCAGCTTTTAGGTAAATAAAGTTTACGTAGCACGATAATAATATTAAAAGCAGGTGTGAAACAAACTCTTACACCCACTGCGTCACCTGGTGCCGTGTTTTATATAACACATGAAGCTTCAGTGCTTAAGAGAGACGGAGCTATACAGGACTGATAGCACCATCCTTTTTTCGGATCATGACGACGTTAATACTTCAAAATACGGCGTCTGTACCGAGTATTTAATAAATATAGTATGTGCAGCCAATACCAATGAGTAAATACCAATGAGTATCGTGCTACCTAGAATCTAGGTTGTGTTATTCAAGAAACAACAACGTTATATTAAAATAAAAAAGATAGACAGTAACTCCATGTAAAATACCGATAGTCAGCTGTATCCGGATATAGTGGATGCCGAACCCAACATAGTTGGTAAAAGATCGTGTATGGATCTAGTTGATATGTTGTATGCTGGTCTATGAACGGTGTGAACTTAGTCATTTACGTATATCTTCAAACGACCTGCCCCGGTTTAGGATGATTGCATTTTTTTTATTGCTAATGAAATTTTCATACAAAAATACTATCCAAATGTAAAATACTGTCCAAGTTTGTCGTTGCATTTTTCAAAAGAACATTTTTTTCAAACTTTGTCCTAACGATTACGACACAACATAGTTGGTAAAAGGCTAGGCAGATGATGAGTCTATGTAGAGTTAGTGTTAGTCGCGTGTACGGATCTAGAAGATATGTATGTAAGCCGGTCTTAAGTGAAGAGCTTTCATAAATGCCGCAATTGAGTATTACTTATCACTATTTAAGTAAAAATCAATTGCCGCATGTCATGTGAGTCATAGATAATATCAATATGTTATCTATGACTCAAACTCCAGGGACACGGGCAGGCGACATAGCTCAGCATTTTATAACCACTTCAGAATAGTGTTTTTTTTTGTATGGTCTACAAAAAGTGAGACATAACAAATATATGTATACTAACTTCCTCCCGCGGCTTCGCCCGCGCGGTTTGTAGATAAAAAGTAGCCTTTGTCCTTTCCCGGGGTGCAATCTGTCTCTCTGCCAAATTTCATCGAAATCCGTTCAGTGGTTTAGGCGTGAACAGGTAAGAAGCAAACTTTTTTTCGCATTTATAATAATATATTATCTATCCATATCTCGTCGTTCCTGTCATAGGTTGATTTAAAACAATAATCTTTTGTCATATTTTGACTGCCTCATCAGTCAAAGTGTTATTGAGTTTTTCAATAGAAATTTTCTCATTAGCGGTCCCGAGTCTGGACTTTTGCCCTGTTAATGGCAATAGGCTCAACTCTTATTACATGGGACTTAAATATAAGTGGCGAAACATCTGTGTTTCTGTAAGTGCACCTCTGCCCAACCCTTCGAGGAACACGGGCGTGATGTTATATTTATGTGTTGTGTCATATTTTCAAAAGAAAATATACCCCATCACACTTGGTTATTGGTAGTATCCGCTAACGATCGTTTTGTACTTACGAAAGCCCACTGCTGGACTAACCTTCCCAAAGTGGCACCATGACACCCAGCCCTCTGATTTCCACCTTGTCAGTTCCCAACTTCAAACGTCACCAATGTGTACTATGATTACAGAAACAGCGCCCCTTACACGTACGTGAAATTAATTTCTAGGTAATTTCACGTTTTTGATTGGTAAAACTCTCGCAAAAAATTCGGGCTAGGGCAGACACGGATCTGCTTTATTATTAACAAAGGCCTTCTGCTATTCCAGTGTAAGAGAGAGATGGAGCTATACAAGACGAATAGCTCTTTCCTTTACAACGGAACAATGATCGCTTTAACACGTCATTGGTATAAGTGATTTAGTATCTATCGAGTACACTTAGCTTTACCTAAGCTATCGGTGTTAGTATGCAAATTGCTCATGTAAATACGTGTCATGTGTTAATTAACCCAAATTAATACACAATACATTACTCAAAGGTAGTTCATTACATACGAACACCCACATAACAAGGATTACGTTATCTAATCTCTCTAATCTTTGGTATAGAATAGCAAATGAGGTAGCGCAAGTTCTACGCAGCTACGCCGTAAACCCACTGCGTAGTAACCCGCTACGAGACCAATCGATATGAGGAAATATTTTTCTTTCGTCTACCATTTTTTGTTACAATATAAAGATGACTATTTTATTACACTGTTAATTAGTTTGGATTATGAAAGTCAGGAATCTTATGTAAGAGTCTCAGGTCGGTTTCCTTTAAATTAAACAGATTTCAATACCGCAGACTTTAAAATACCTACTACATAAACAGAAACTACTTACTGAAAGAACACGCCTCTGCTTACCCCTGCTGGTGATACAGACGCAAATTTTCTCCCGTGCTAATAAACCAACTGCGCCTCAGAAAATAATATCGTGAAAACCAGCGAAGCAACAGCTTTGCGTCATCCATTCAGTGTAGAGCGTAGGCGGCCACCCGCCACCCTCGCGCTCTCTCACTCGCACCTGTTCTCCTTCCATATCACCGTCTCTGTCTGTCTGCCCACGCTTTCATTCACTACCTACGTTCCATTCATTTATGGTATTGTATGTAGATGGCTCATCGGCTATTTGAATTATGTTGCGAGTTTCCTTCCTGTAACGTATGAAGGGAAATGGTGTCCGTCGGCTATTATTTATTGTAGGGATTTGTAGGGATATATAGGGATTTAGTACGGTTTGATCTTGCTTTTGGTTATGAGGGTACTTGTGTTTTGGAACTGGTAAATTTACATATATTAAGTTGGCCTTTTATGGAGATTATCAGAAACTACAAGATGCCTCATTCTTTTTATCGCCCGACGAAAAGAGAGGTGTTATAAGTATAAGTTCAATGTTTGTATCTGTTTGTCTGTATATGTCATCGTAGCTCCCAAAAGAATGGATCGATTTTGATACGGTTGTGTAAAAAGTTTTATTTAAATTGCCATGTTCTGAGTTCGTATGTGTGAGTAAAATCCTGCAACTGAATTTCAAATCAGTTATTCCCAATCTATTGAGATGCAATTTTGCGTACACGTTTGGATTGGATGACAACGCATGTTAGAACATGTTTAAAAATGAAACTATACAGTTACTTTTACAGTTTTATCTACAGACAGATATGAATAAAAACACAGAAAAAAAAACAATCCAGAGGTTCTATTTTGGTTTATTTTATTTGTAACTTAAGATAATTATGTTGAGAATAGTTTCACCGCAAATTTTCGAACACAATATTATAAATATTGCTATTTATGCGCGGCCCGCGTGGGCTGTTATCTTAATAAACAATCGTACAATTATAAATCAAATAATTATCCGTCCTTTCTATGTCCTTTATATCAATTAATATAATTCATATCAGATTAATACTCGTAGTTATAGATTTGATAAGTTATGAACGATAAAAGCAAAACGCAATATCTTACATAAACATTTCACGTGTACAAATTAATTAATACATCGTTTGTTTTGGTGCCTGTAATAATTATGTGACCACAAATATCGTGTTCAATTTAATTGCATTAATTGAGTTCACATTAACTGAAGCTGGGAATGGTAATGGGAAATGCATAGTTATTATTTTGTGTTGGCGATACCGTGCGCGGCTCTGACCACGATAGTAATTGTGACGATATTTCGACCACAAATTGATAGATAAATGGTGGGAAAGGCGGTTGGGAAACGTTGGTTTTATCAAATGTTTGCATGTATTCTCTGAAGGGAACTTAGAAATTGCCTTTCTGATATCGCAGTGGACGTGAATCGTGAGGTGGAAAAAAACAAGTTTGGTGATTACATTAATATTCCCTCACAAACTCCCAAACCCACTTTAATATACGAAAGAAATTAACTAGTACATTTTGCTGGTGATTTGAATAAATATGCAAATGTGACGAACTAAATTCGTGGCTTGTATTTAATTATGTAAATAAGGGGTCCGTTCGACCGCCACCCAGTTAACCCTTTCACGTTAGGTTTGCGAGAAAATATCATAAAATTCTAACATGAGGTGTGGTCATTCTTATTTGTAGCGAACGGTAGGTAGCTGGTTTTATTGGGGTTCAGAGAGGAAATGGGATTTGAAAGGAAAGTATTTATTTTAACCAATCAATTAAGGGTTTTGATGTGATTTGAGCCGTATTTGCTGTTTTTTTTGTGGAATAAATGGCATCACAACAAATATTCGTTTGACATTTCATGTTTTTATTCGGCTTTGAAATTTAATTGAACCCCGATCTAATTTTAATTACTGAAAATATTATTATATTTTTGGGATTAAAAATCTAAATCAGCTTTATTTTCACTTTTGATCGACAATAAAATTGACTTGTACGTACGAACAAAAAATAGGTCGTCTACATGTTACATAACATCACGCCTCTATCCCCCAAATGGTTAGGCAGAGGTGAACTTACAGTAAATCCACAATACGCCGGTAACGGTTTTAGCACCATAATAGGGAGCAACAAATCCAAACTCCAAGTAATTCCAGGTGGAAAAACTTAACAACTCTGCTCGGCCCGGGAATCGAACCCACGACCTCATGCTCGGCAGTAGCGAAGAGGATGAATGAAAGGCGACTAACAAAAGGCAGATATAAAATTTAACACCGGGAGGGGACGCCCTAGAAGAACATACCCTGACCTTATTGGTGATGTTCTTCAAGAAGGACCAGGTGCGTAAAAATCGAAAGCCGTGTGGGTGTACGACCAGATAATGAACGTCAACGAAGCTAAAGGATCGTAGCAGCCGACGTTCTGTAGTATCTGCCTGCCCCCATGGGAAAAAGCCGTGAGTTTACGTATGTTAGACACGATACAATGTTTTGTGACTTATTTAATTACTCCCCAAATAGGTCAAGCCGATGCTAGCCGAAGGGAAGAGAAGATTAAGTAAAACCTTTATCACTCATCTTTTGAACTTAAAACATATAATGGAGTGGATAAGCAGCTTCTATTAATGGTCGCCTCCAAGCGTTTTGCAACATTGACCATAAAAAGGGTGACCCTCTCACGGTCGCCCTATTGTTTGGTCGCACACATAATCTGTTTTTGTTATCATAGTATAATGGGTTAAATTACTTTTTTAGGGTGAAACAAATTACGTTGCGGGAAAAAGTATTTTTAATTATCCGGTGTCGTAGGTTTAATTTATTACGGTTCTGAGCAATTTGTTGAACATTTTTGGGTCATTGTGAAAAGTAAATGAAAACTTTCAAACTTTGAAATAATATAGGGTAGGATGAATCTATTATTATTTGACCCTAGTTGGAGGCTTGAGTACCAACTTGGAGGCCTCGTTGGTCTAGTGGTCGCAAGCGGTACTGCTGAACATGAGGTACCAGGTTCGATTCCTAGGTCGGACGAAGTGTTATTGGTTTCTTCCATCTAATCCAATTCCATCATCATAATTTTTGATAAGCAGTCCGGAGTTTGGATTTGTGCCCGATTAATGGCAATAGGCACGCCCCTTATAACATGCGACTGAAACACAACTGGCAAAATGTGGGTGTACCTTCTATAGGTACACTTCTGCCTAACCCTTCGAGTGTTACTGGCGTGATGTTATATATATTTATATATGGAACACAATTTGGGTTAATTTAATCAATGAGAGTTCTTTTACATATCCCTTTGTCGTAACTAGGCCAATGTTGCAATAATAAAAACATCCTTTTTATTAAATTGGTTTTAAGTGCTGAGATCGACATAAAACAAAAGAAACAAAAAAAAACAAATGACAAATGCTTTACGATTCTCCTCTCCCCAAACTCACTTATTTTGCTGTGCCCATCAGGGTACAGTTGATCTATTTATTAGTTAATCACCTAAGAATACCTACATATGGAATTTAATAAAACTATTGAGTATCGAGGTGACGCAGGACTCTATAAAACTCACCTTGTATTACTTAACAATCTCCCATTTTCCATAACTTTCTATCATACAAAGCCACACCTCGTAATTTCTCAGTAACTACTATTCCGTTCACAACACGTAATACTGACCTAGCACATTCATAATACAGTAGTTCTGCCGAAATCGATCCGTTGCAACCCCCACACGCTTACATTGCGCAATTGCAATGACCTCCGACCTTCACCTTGACCTCCGACATTACCGTACTACCCCCGCACCACCGAAATGCCAAAGTTCAGCTCTGCCGTCCAATATTTAAACACAACATCCATAGCTGCATTTATGCGGGTACCTTCGGGGAATTAGCGTTTTGCACAAGACATGGTTGCGGTCTTCCGTGCAAATGTCGCAGTTTCTGTAGGTAGGCGTTTCATTCATGTTTCGTTATGAAAGCGATGTAAATATTGTGAACTATTGCGAAGTTTATACGTAGGTTACTTTTACATTGTCTGTTTGTGCACTTAAATTGAAGTTTGGTTCTGTACCTAGAGCTATTTAAGGGGTTGTACCAGTGTTCTGTTTCTGTTTTATTTTTATTAGGTCGTCTTTGTACTTATTATATTTGCAATTTGGTAGCTTGGGACTTCAATGAGTATGAGAAGCTTGTTGTTAAGTAATTACTAATAGCCATACATGTCAAGCAATGTTTGCCGAGGTTGGTCCATGGGTGAGCGATCATCTATTACAGACCGAGTACCCTCTGAGCCTCAGAAAGTATATTAAGCCGTTGGTCCCGGTTGTCATTTGTAGATCTTTGACAGTCGTTATGCGTAGTCAGAAGCTCGTAAGTCTGAAAGCTAGTCTACCCAAGAGTTATAGTAAATGGCATATGGATGTCATACAGTTGGTCCATGTGAAATACTGGTATTCAGCTGGCTCCGGTTAGACCGGAAGTCGATCCCAACAAGCTTGCAATTGACTTTTCGGTTGATGTGTTTCAGCAATGGGTGTAGAATCGTCGTCGTCTATTGAACTTCATAACGAGTTTTGTTTTTTTAATTTTTGTTAGACCTCTGCCCTACCCTTCAGGGAAACACAGACGTGATGTAATGTTTACTATCGTCATATAACTTGCCGGTCAGATGACAATTTTCATGAGGATTATTAGATTAAAGTATGAACCAGTCTCACTTCTGCTCAGCTCAAAAGAATATTCATTAAAAACGGTTGTTTCTTTCCGACCAACTTTATACACTTTTAAGTAGGACACGATTATTTAAGTCTGAAGGAATATTTAGGGCAAGGATATAAAGTGAGCGCTAGACTCCAGTAAATTGGACTTTATCACAAGTACGCGGCTGGACGTTTTTATGACAATCTCTACCTCAATCCGGGGGGTATATTAAATGGGGCGTAATGTTTCAGATGAAAACGCAAAGATTTGTAAGTTTATTGGTTTCGTAGTTGGAAGGTGGCTACCGATTGTTAAGTCTTAGGTTCATTAGTGAGTTCTAAGTTAGGTTCAAAGCGTTTATAGAAGAATAGGTCATCATTTTCCTGCCCTTACATAAACTCACGCCTTGTTCCCATGGGGGTTGACAGAAACTGTAAAGTGGCACTCTGTAGTGCCACTTTACATACCTGCTACGGGCACACACACCCACTTATTTCTTCTTACTGCATTTATCCCAATTTATTTAGGGTTGGCACAGTATTTCTTCTTCTTCCATATATCTCTATTTGCCGTCATGTCAATAGTCACCTCTTTCCTAGCCATATCATCTTTCACACAATCAATCTATCGTTTCTTTGGTCCCTATAAAAGAATAGGCTTAAGTGTGGTATGGGATAGATAGCCAATCCTCCGATCACAAAAGCTGCCAAAACATTAACGCAATGAATTGAATTAACAAACTACCAACTACTCAATTTATAGAATAACATAACATTACGGCTGTGTTCCGCAAAGGATTAGGCAGAGGTGTAGCTATAGTACCTTTACTCAAATGTAATAGGGGGTGAGCCTATTACCGCAAACGGGGCACAGATTTAGACTCCGAGCTGCCACTAAGAAAGTGCAGATATTGATACATCAATAACACTTCCCCGACCCCGGAATCGATCCCATTATCATATACGCAGCAGTACTGCTTCCAAGCTCTAGAAGCATGTAAATGTCAGCTCTAAATATTTAATTAACCGTTCTTTCCTATTAAAAATTCATAACTGGGAGGTCGAGCCACCCTCACAACCGCACCTTTCCAGAAAAACCTTCATAAAAATGCGTCCGCCACTACTACATGACGGTATTACGGCACAACTTAACGCCTGTGTCCAGAAGTTAGTGAATGCCTCGCTGCACTCTTTTGTTTCATTTTACAAAACACTCCGCTTGCCTCCATAATGGATTAATTCCCCAACAAATTGTGGGTACGTACCCTTATTACGGCGGGCGACATTTTAGCGCTATTTTTAAACTGGCCAGCTATTTTAAAAATTAATGTAAATTGCATTTTATGAAAAGAATCTTTTTGATCTTGGAAATTGAAGTGACATTTTAGTGCTTCTTTTCACCGGCTTTATTCTGTTTTGCTTAGAAAGACGCATTTCTTTCGTGTAGGCGGGAAAGCTGTGTTCAAAGGAACAGGCAACACGTGTAAAAGAGAGCTACGAGTATTTAAATGTATTGCTTTAGACTTTTTTGGCTAGACAGTGTTTTTGAGTTCTTTTTAAACAATTGTAGTGGGAGCCCGTGTCGTTGAACCAACATAACATCACACCTGTATTCTCTGAAGGGTTGGACACAAAAGTGCACCTATAGTAACACCCACATTTTGCCAGTTATGTTTTAGTCCCATGTAATAAGGGGCGAGCCTATTGCCATTAACCGGGCATAAATCCAGGATACGGGTTGCTAATAAGAAAATTACGGGTGGATAAACTCAATAACACTTTGCTCGATCTGGGAATCGAACCCAGGAGCTCAAACTCAGTAGTCGCGCTTGGGACCACTAGACCAACGAGGCAGTCGTTGAACTGTTATTGGTAAATATTTAGGCTCTTAGTTTTAGTTTTTAGAGTTCCGTACCTCAAAAGGAAAAACTGAACCCTAATAGGATCACTTCGTTGTCCGGTGGTCTGTCTGTATGTCTGTCTGTTTGTGTGCATGTCTGTTAAGACCCTTTTTTTCGTATTCTAAGCTTTCAGTAGAACTAGTAGTTCTGGGCTTGTGGCTAAATAATAACAGTTGAACGACCCGATCGAAGGTTACGCTGCGTTTGAAGAGGTGACCAAACGATGGGTGACCAACCATTGCATCGGGAAACACGTTAAGCCGGTGGTCCGAAGCCCAAAAGATTCATCAACCAGTCTTTCCAATGGGTATCGTGTTGCCCAGAAACTGGGTTGTGGAGGTCAGATATGCAGTCGCTCTATATCAAATACTGGTATTGAGCTACATCTGGTAAGACTCTAAGCCAACCCCAAAATAGTTGGGAAAAGGCTAGGCAGATATTGTTGGGAGTTTGAAATAGTACCTACATACTAACTATTAAAATTGGCGAATATAGGCGTGAAGAATAACATATTCAGAATTAAATAATTAGGAACAACACTGCCCTCTAACAATTCTATTCGAAATTAATTTCAATACATTTGGCGGTCACGTTCGAAAACATGATTTCCTTGTAACGAACCACTTTGTTAGTTAAAAAGCTTCCAATTATTATTAATAACAATTACCTGAACATGTTCTCTATTGTTTTAAAAGTTATTATTACTTTGTTTCGGAAGTCAATTATGATTATTTTACGGTTGAATGAAGGCTGTGACGGATTCTGATTGACCTTGAAGAGAGATTCTTAATTTGAATGGTGAAGTACGTAGGTACATAAAAAAAAATATATATTTTATCACCTTCAAAAATTGTACAAGAACCACTTATCTAGACAATATGCAGCGTTACAACAAGAGAAAAGAGTGTTTTGCGATGAGCTCTGGCACCCCATGTAAGATTTAACTTGTGTTTAGGGTGCCAGCGTCCTCGCCTATAATTTGAACATTAGCAGTAGTTGTAAAAATCATAAAATATATATAATAAATCGAGCACTGTATGAATTTTACATTACAATATTATATTTACTACCTAATGCAACTATGATGCATTTGGTAGTAAATATAGTAAACATAGTTGGTATCTTATGATTTTGCATTCGTTACAAAACGAATGTCCGTTTTTAGGTTACTTAGCTTTTAAAGTGCTGATTTTTGTTAATCGAGAACATGTAATAAAAACAGCATTTGTTTATATTAAATTTCTAGTGAAAAGTACTAAGATGGACTTTGGTTAAGTTAATAGTTAGGTCAATTATTAGTTTGTAAACTTAACTCGTTGAACGCCAAATGTCCGACAAAAATACATTTTCTATTGTGTTTCGTTGTTTGGCAGTTAAGGTGTTAATAGAAATAACTTTATTTCTTAAAGTTTCTTTGAGAAATGTTATAATTAAAACACAAACTTATGTTCCAATCAAAAAAGGTGATACTTAGTTTACATTTTGATGGCACGTTGCACATGGGTAAAGTTTAAAATAAAACACTTGAAAATCTGAGTTAATAATTGAATAGCGCTCTTTTGTTTACGCATTCATTCACATGTCACGTAGTACACATAACATGTGTAACATGACGTCTGTATTCCCCGAAAGGTCGCCTTGAGGTGCACCTATAGTAACACCCACGCTTCGCCAATTATGTGTAAGTCCCACGTAATAGAGGACAAGCCTATTGCTATTGTATGTTGCCTAGTGTTAGTGGAAAAGGTCAGAGGGAATCTTTAATATAGGATATTTATGTTCATAAATATAAATATGGCTGGACAATCCACACAGCATCATCTAGCCCCAAGCTAAGCAGAGCTTGTGTTATGGGTACTAGATGACTGATATACTTAATACAATACATTAAATAGATAGATATTTTTATGATATGATACATAGGAAATACCCAGAACAACCGGAACAAATATTTGTAGATCGTACAAACATTTGTCCCAAGGCGGGAATCGAACCCGCAACCTCTTGCGTCGCAGGCGGACCTTCCGTTAATGTATAGCTTGTAATTTCATGTTTGTCATTTATTTTTAACATACTGAGTTGATTGTATTTGTATTCAATAATCTTACTTATTATTTCACATACGTATAGATGCCAGCACTTTAAGCTATTCCAAACTATCTAATTTTCCCAATTGAACATAAATTTAAATCTTTTGTAATCAAATTGAAAAACTATAAAATAAATGTGACAGATTGGGGTAGTTTGATGTTCTGGACACTCTACCTTCAGAAGGATCAAAAACTCTTTTCTAATATCTTTTGTAATGTTCTTACAAACTATGGATATAAAAATCGATTCTCTATTCTATTCTAGATATTTATCCAGCATCTCGTTATTTTTAAGGTAGAAGGACGAATTCCCATCAATTGGTACAGACATCTCATTCATTCACAACATGTTTTCGCGATTACATCTGAGGCTATGGGCATGGCATTTATCCAATTCCCTGACTTGATTGTTACGACATACTCGGTCAAGAATTTTCCCTTAAAAATGCCAAGTAATCTGGCAAAAACTATGCCCTTTCACAAGTTAACCTCGCGGACTATCCGTACAAAGGGAGGAAGATGAAAAAAGAGGGAATTCCTGGATTTTCTACAAACGCGATTACCTTGTTACACGAAGATATTCGCTGGCGTTCTATTATTAATTAACCTTGGAACTCCAAATTGCTTTAGGTGAAATTTAATCTGGGTTCCAGCCTCCGGGGGTACACACTAGACGCTTTATTAATGAATGCGGAGCAAGGCGACAACCAGTACGATCTCCAGGTGTACCAAACACTTTTTGAGGTTTAAATTTAGCATAACTTTTACAATACTCATACATGTATTATTAAAGGGGTTATTCTAATTTTAGAACAGTTATGAGCTGATCTTGACAGCTCTTGGCTTAGTGACAATTTTAATAACGTATCTTAATCCAAATCTAGGGATCTATCTTTGTTTGTAACCAATCAATGGCTGATTTATAACCTTGAGAGGGATTGCGATTGAGATTACGATTGTGATACTTCATTAAATTGCCAGTTAGTTTAGAACTTTGAATGTAATCGTCAGCTGCTTTAGTTAAAAGATAAATAATCAAACTGTTTCGAATTTACTATTTACATTCACACACCTCGTCGGTCTAGTTGTCGCAAGCAGTCCTGCTGAGCATAAGGTCTTAGGTTCGATATCCGGGTCAGACAGTGTTTGTGAGTTTTTCCGTCTGAAATTTCTCAGTAGCAACCAGATTTGTGGCTTCCCCCACATGGGACTAAAACATAACTGGCGAAATGTGAGTGAACATAGGTACACATCTACCTGACCCTTGGGGAAATACTGGCGTGATGTTATGTTATAAACAAAATTACTACAAAGGTATACACAATCAAAATAATTGTTACGTACAATGATTCGTATCTTGCGTGCGCTGATTGAATGAGGCTGATTTAATTATCCCTTGTCAGCATCTCTTAGCGGGATACACATTCTAGACTGAATATTTTATAATAATTTTACGACTGAAAAATCCTGCTCCTTAATCACAATCTTCCCTGTTCTAGGGATGCCAGAAGTGTGAATAATTAAAGAATATACATTGTATCAATATTTTTTTCAGACATATTGTCTAGACGTATTCCAAAGAAAATATCGGTTCACTGATACATCTATATTTTTGGACAAGCCTATTTTATTAAATTCTTTACAAATCCTTGCTCCTTTACAAGCCTTTTGACCTAGGGTGTTTATTTTTTCAATAAGTTTGAAAATATAGTTGTTGGTACTCGTTATTTAGATACCGATATATCGAATGAAAACTATCGCAATATCGATACTTCGATATTTTTTTAAAAGCCTACCCTGGTCAATTATTCCATTTTTTTTATATCTCATTACAAATTTTGTTACAGGTAAGATTAAATATTCCTCCCTGGATCTTGACATCGGAAATTATGAGCAGCATCAACAGTCAGGTAAACTAATTGTATCAAACTGCTAACTGCCCTTTTACTTACAACGAATTTAAATTAAGTAATTTTTTAATTAAGTTCAGCGCTCCGAAGTTTTACGTAACTGAATTAGGATGGAAGGTGACTTTGGGACGATATTTTAGTAGCGTGGGCGAAATGTTAGTTTTGGAAGGATGTATCCTAAATAATTTATCCTTAAGATTCAATAGAAAGAAAGAAAAAATATTTATTCAGCACAGGCTCAGACATTCGACACAAAAAAAAACGAGTAACTAGAAATACATTAAAAATATAAATAAGTGTACATACATTATTAAGTATGTGCCTTACGGCTGCGCTAAAAGGGTCCAGTTCAGCAAAAATGCCAGACAAGTAGTGCCTGACGCTGGTTTTCAACTGGACCTGAGATTGGGAGATGTCACGGACGTAGGGTATATATAGGCAATAGGGTTCCTAGTAACCGGGAAAGGCAACGACAGGCCATTTCTACATAGATATCCGTAATATGCAATATAATTTTTTTTTCGTTGCCAAAACCGGGAATTTTACTAAGAGTGTATGAGACCAGTTTTGCTTTCGAGGTCGTTAGATAAACATATGATCATGAATACAAATTTTAAGTCTTCATGTCAGACTAGCATGATACCGAGCTTCAGTGTGTCACATAATTTATTTATTTATTTTTAAGGAAAGCTTACAGACTAATAACAATTTTAAATATCTTTTATGACAATTGCTAATGACAAGCTTCCACATATAAAAATAAGCGAGCATTCGAACTATAGTGAGTCGCAGTACGGTTTAGTCGCACATCCATACTATTGTATTGGTTAATACTGTGATGATAGTGTGTATGTTTAATAATAAATAAAAATAAATAAATAAATAAATTTGCTGAGCCCACGTAGCGTACTCTATTTCTAAGGTACTTCTGAATTTAAAGTTTAATTCTATCGTCTCACGACCACAAAGTATTTTTCTGTTTTATTTAAGTAACCAATAAATATTTCATTCTCATAATTATTATTGCTGTATATGTAAAAGTTTTGAGAAACTCGTGGCTAAATAATAACATCCACATGGGTCGATCGTAGGCTAATTCACGCTTGCAGAGGTAATTCTGTGGATGGGTGACTGTTCATACCATTTCGAGACTCCTACGTGTCTCGGAAAGCACTTTAAGCTGTTGATCGTTACGGGTAGTCAGAAGCCCGAAAATCAGACAATCTTACCTAGGGTGTCGTGTTCCTCAGTAACTGAGTTGCTGGTATAAAATACTGGTATTCAGCTGCATCCGATTAGACTGGACCCCAACATGGTCGGGAAAAGACTAGGCAAATAATGATATAGTACCTGTATGACCGACCATTACACAGATAAAATGACGTTTTCTAAAAATGAGACCAAGCTAGATCAACTTATCGCCCCCGATACGCCCTGCATACTAAATTTCATGAAAATTGAAGGAGCCGTTTCCGAAATGCAGATTATATATATATGTGGATACATATATACAAGAATTGCTAGTTTAAAGGTATTAGATGTATGTGTTTTAATGACATACGGTACACGATGCGTACAATGTCCTATTTATAATAATACAGTACACATGATACCTCTTATCAGCACACGTTTGATAAAACCGTACAAAACTAACTATTTGCTACAAAATAACAAGTTGCTAAACAATTATTGTTCTAATTAAAATTCCAGAAACTGTTACTAAAATATTTCCTGTTTGCTAATTAATTATTTATTAAAACTGAAATTTCTTCACCTCTTTGCAGCAATCAATTGTTTTAGTCCTATGTATTACTTAACTTACGCCTGTATTCCCCAAAGGGTTGGGCAGATATATACCTACAGTTATGACTCCCACATTTAACCAATTGTTTTCAAGTCCTGTAAGGTGTCGGGGTGAAAATAACGAAGTCGCAGCTCAGGGTAACAAAATAAGTTTTGCGAGCGAGCGACGTGCGGTCAGCGCGTATGTATGTTGCGGACTAGTGTGACGCAGCGGTGGTGCTTGAGTGCCCCCTCCCGCACCTCCGGCGCCCTTCTAACAGTTAGGTGCTTCTCACAGGTAGCTCGTTCGTCACCAGTACGTTTATTATATTAATAAAATGACAAAGTACATAACAAATAAATCAAAACCAAAAGAAAACATACTAAAACAGTTATCATAAATTAAATATATCTCATGAATCATAAGATGAACATTCGCGTCGCTAACAAGCCCCACCCCAGTGCTGCCTCAGCACTCATCACCCGTAGGAATACGTGCGACGCGTGCCGCAGATCGCCGTAGGACCCCGCTTTTCGTTTTCACGTCAACGACTCGGATGCGCCCATCTTTTCCAGGCCTCACATCGTGAATCAAACCTTTGGGCCAGACGTTTCGAGGGGAGTCAGGGTCCACTATAAGGACTAAATCTCCTTTTTGCAAGGTTCTCTCTTCATGCAACCACTTCCTTCTCGGTCTCATTTCCGGCAGTACTTCTTTCACCCATCGCCTCCAGTACAGATCGGCCAAGCGTTGTGTCGTTCGCCATTGTTTGCGTAGATACATGTCGCATTCAGCGAATTGACCGATTATGGGCAGGTTTGAAGAACTTCCAAGTAGAAAATGGTTTGGGGTCAATGACTCATTAGTGTTGGGTTCAACGCTTACATGCGTAAGGGGGCGGCTGTTAACCATCTGCTCCACTTCTGCCATCAGTGTGCTTAACATTTCGTCTCTTGGAGCACGTTCTTTCAGTGTGGAGTGAAGTGAAACCTTCACGCTTCTAATTAGCCGCTCCCATGCCCCACCCCAGTGGGGACTGGCCGGGGGAATAAAAGTCCAAGTGGTTCCGTAGTTGACGGCTTCGTTTTTTAGTACGTTCTCATCTAGCTCTTGGACTGATTTCCTCAGCTCGTTGTCGGCACCTCTTAGATTCGTTCCGTTATCAGAGTATAGATGCTGGGGCCAGCCACGTCTAGCAGCCATACGACGAAGAGCCATTATCAGCGCGTCAGTGGTAAGTTTGGTGACGATCTCTATATGTATTGCCCTTACAGTGAGGCAAGTGAAAATGACTCCGTATCTTTTTTCCCTTCGTCTGCATACGGTTACTTCCATAGGGCCGAACAGGTCTACACCACAGAAGGTAAAGGGACGTTGGTGATGAGCCATGCGTGCTTTTGGTAAGTCACCCATTCTAGGTGGAGTCGGCATAGCCTTTCGTATGCGGCACACCATACACTTCGACGCGACTGTTTTTACTGTAGGTCTGATGCGAATAATCCAGTATTTTTGTTTCAGCTCGTTTACTACTTGTTCTCGGCTTCCATGAGCGGCGTTGATGTGGAAGTGACGGACAATTAGCATCGTGATGTGGTGGCGGCCGTCAAGTATCACAGGTTGTTTAACTAGTCGTGATACTGCAGGTGCGGCATCAATGCGGCCACCTACTCGAAGCACTCCATATTCGTCCAGGAACGGCGTTAAGGTAAGAAGCTTACTTTTCTTTTCTAATTCCTTTTTATTTTTCAGGTTATCAAGATCTTCAGGGAACGTCTGTGCTTGTGAGTATTTAATTAGCAGACGCTCAGCTTTCATCATCATGTGACCGTCTATATCACCGGTAAGTTTTCTACATTTTTCTATGAACGATAATACTTTGCAAGTTGATTTCAGTAGGCGCAGCCATGAAGAAAATCGTTCGGGGTCAGGTACAGCTGGTAAGTGACTTTCAGGTACGACGTGAAGAGTTGTCACACATTCCAGGTCCACGTCCGGTATGTTCGGCTGCTGTGCTTCCCGGGGCCATTCACTTTCTTCACTAATCAAAAATTCTGGGCCGCGTAACCATTCATTTTTCAGTATCAAAATATCGCAGTGGTCCCTGGTTGCAACATCTGCTACATTTAATTTAGTGGGTATGTATCGCCAGTCATGTATTTGCGTAAGCTCATCTATCTCACCGAGTCTATGAGCAATATACACTTTATAAGTACGTGTGTTGTTACGTATCCAGTGCAGTACTGTAGTGGAGTCGCACCAAAAGTATGTATTTTGTACCGTTATTCTGTGCTCTTTTTTAATCGCCTGTGATAATCTAGCAGCTAGAACAGCAGCCTGCAACTCTAAACGAGGCACTGAAGCGTGTTTTAACGGGGCAACTCGACATTTACTTGCTACAAATGCGACCATTGTCCGTCCGCTATTACTATCTTTCCAACGCCAGAAAGCTACCGCGCTCATCGCTTTCGGCGAGGCGTCACAGAATATATGAAGTTGTAGGTTCCTATAGCCTGCGACGGTTGTACTACACGAAGTGGGCGCGGCCTGTGGACTCAGCGCGCTATCAAGTGCAGCCGTACTCGGTGCGTCTTCCGTCTCGCTCTCGCTCCTTGCAGCTGTGTTGTAGTGTCTCGGTAAGCGAATATGACTTATGCGCTTTAGCATTTGTAACCATTCCATCCATTTTGTAAACATGATATCTGTTATCATTTCGTCCCAGCCTAAATCAGTTCTCCAGGTTTCTTGTAACATAATTTTCCCTTTAATAGTGAACGGCGCTAGGAACCCGTACACGTCGAAAATTGACATAATGACACGAAGCATTTCTCTTTTAGTGGGCCTTCTTTCACCGGTTAGTATCACTTCAGGAATCTTTTTCAGTGATAAGTCGAAACCCAGCGTGTCTTCTTCCGGAAACCATATTAAGCCCAACGTTCGCTCGCCGTCGTACTGTTGTCCTATTTTAAATCTAATAGCGGTGGCTCCTAAGGTCTCTTTTGGTATGTTATTGATAACGGCTTCATTGTTACAGGTCCAGTTTCTGATATCGAAACCGCCTTGTTTATGGATGTGCGTAATGTCAATTACCTGTTTGATAGCCGTATCTTCGTTGTCTATACTGTCGATATAGTCGTCCATGTAATGTTGTTTACATATTGCTTCTACGGCGGCCGGCATAGATGATTCGTAACGTTGAGCGTTTTTATTTTTGATAAATTGCGCTACGAATGGGGAACAGTTAGCGCCAAAAATTAGGGATGTCATCATATATGTTTTTATTTCACCGTCTGGGGTTGACTTCCACAGGAATCGTAATGCGTTCCTGTCTTCAGGGATGATTTTAATTCTTAGGAACATGTCTCGTATATCACCGGTGATAGCCACTTTATGCTCACGGAATCGAAGCATGATGCCGAATAAAGACACCAGAAGGTCAGGTCCCGTCAGGAGGTAATCGTTTAAACATAACCCTTCACTTTTAGCAGCTGCGTCAAAGACGAGACGAAGCTTTTTCTTGTTAGGGTTGTCAACTCCAAAGTGGGGTAAGTACCAAGTCTTTGTTGTGGTTTCAGGTTCGGTAATCTCCGTCGCATAGTCGTTCTGTAACAGGTGTTCGACTCGATCTTTGTACCGTAGCGAATAGCCTTCATCCGCTTTGATTTTTCTCATCACACCTCTCAGTCGTCTTTCAGCATTTGGGTATGACTCCGGCATCACACAGTTTGGATCTTTCCACGGTAGCCCAACATACCACCTCCCGTCAATTAAGGAAGAAGTTCGCTCCAGGTGTTCGATAGCTCGTTCATGATCAGCGTTTTTTCGAGGTTTGCAGCTGATGCCCATTGACTCGATCGAGAAAGATCGTCGAACCTCTTCTTGCAGGTCCAGTAGACAGCGGTCGCGGTCTGACGTCATCACGCCCGCGTTTTCAGAGATGAGCAGCGCGGAATGCAGGGCGCCCCTGCGCCCG
The DNA here is from genome assembly GCA_905147745.2 of Phlogophora meticulosa. Taxonomy (NCBI): domain Eukaryota; kingdom Metazoa; phylum Arthropoda; class Insecta; order Lepidoptera; family Noctuidae; genus Phlogophora; species Phlogophora meticulosa. The sequence goes on from LR990523.1 coordinate 1,828,522, forward strand.
TCCACAGCCCTCAGTGGGTCGCGCACGCAGCCGTGTATACACCACCCGAGAGGGGTTTGAGTGGCGTATAATGCACCAGGTTCACTATTGATTATTTTAGAAGGTAACATCAAATTATAATTGTCCTGCCCTATCAATAGTTCGGGTTTAGTATGTCCATCACACAAGTATTTTTTAATTTCAGGTGAACACTTAAAGTTGGCGATATTGGTAGGTGTCAGCGTCTGCACAGGTAAGTCTAATTGATTCACGCTACGCGCTCTAAAGGTAAACATATTTCCGTCTTTGTTTGATACAGTTAAGTCCACTATCTCACTTTTACAAACAAGTTCTGTAGAATCCCATGCACCGCACACGCGCATAGTTTGTTTACATCCTTGCACACCTACTCGCGCCGCGAGCGCACCGCTTATCAATGACACTGTTGATCCGTCATCGAGCAGCGCGACACAACTCACTACACCGTTAGGTCCGTGGATATTGATAGGTACAGTTTTTAATAACACCGTCGAGCTATTTACTTTTATGTGCGACACGGTCTCAACAACAGGCACGTTACTGTCCTCACTTATAGTGTCCTGAAGTTCCGTTACATTTACACTATTACGTTGCACGGTATTATTGTTCCTAGAGAAATGCAACAAACGATGATGCGATTGTCCACAGTTATCGGTATCACAGACGGGAGCCGGGCAGTTCTCTCTGTTGTGATTTGACATTAAACACTTATAGCAAAGTCTATTACGTTTCACAAAGTACCACCTATCTTTCCGTAACGATTTTTTAAACTTCTTACAGTCAGAGAGTTTATGTTTTGTTAAACGGCAAAACCGGCACTTATCGTCATTGTCATTATCACTTTGTACGAGTACAGTTTGCTCGTTATTATTGTTTATAGGTTTCACAGATTGTTCACCACTAAGGCCGTAAGTAATATTCACTGCAGTCCGAGATATCTTCACAGCTTCACCCTCTAGGAACTCGGACAAAATCACGAGTTTTGGCTTGCACGCTTGGTTGAAGTAAGGGTAGCTGAAGTCGGCCCACTTAGAGATGAGGATCGTAGGTAATTTAGACAAAACCATCGACACTATGTTCATAGCACTTAAGTACTCATTCTGACCGATCGCGAGTACCGCGGCTACATAGTTCTTCACTTTCACAGAGAACGGTATGATGTCCTTATGATATTGTTCTGGTAATGGTTTTAGTGAAGTGATGTCCTGCATAATCTTGGATATGATTACGTCAGGGTTTCCATACTGGAGATCCAGTGTTGACATAACAATGTCAGGAGTGGTAGCACTAATCAGCAATGACATCACTGCTTCTTTAGCCTGTCCATGAAGGCTCTTTCTGAGTCTCCACATATTTTCTCTCTCGTTGAAGTTGCACACTAACGTTGATTCCTCGTACGCCTGCTTAAACTGAAGCCAGTCCAGGGGGTCACCGGAGAACGAAGGTAGGTCTCTCGGCGTACATAAGCGGCTCAGCATTTTAGCGTCCGATCCTTTAGTAGCAGCAGAAGCAGTCGCAGCGGTCAAGTCCTTTATAGCACTCACCAGCAAAGAGACGCTAGCCTCACGGCCGACGTCAACATCAGGTACTGGTTGCAGTGGAGGGCACGCCTTGCCCGTGTTGTTGCCATATCGTGGGCAAGACTGTCCTATTAGCTCTTGTTGACTGCGATCAATCCACTTCTCCACTTCGCTGTGCGTGGTAACTTCACTTCCTTCCGATAGTCGTGAACTGTGTATTTCATCCAGCTCCGCCATATCCGCCGCTAGCTTTTTATCTATAAGCTCCATCTGGATACGCGCCTTTGCCTGTGCCGCTTCCAGCTCTAACTTCTTTTTCCGAGCCAATACTGAAGACGAAGCAGATGCTTTAGATTTTGGTTTTGAGGCTGCTTTTGCTTTCTCCGTGCCTTCTTGAACCCTCGATGTTGAAGGAAAGATAGAAACATTTTCCGACTTTATGCTACCCACATTTTGAAAAGATGTTTTCTCCAAATTGTTTTTCGGGGTTTTTTGCTGTTCAGCACCTGTTTTACACTTCTCTTCTGGTTTAGCAGCTTCCCCTGTACGTTTCTGTTCCTGAATCAGGTCCTCCAACTGAGAAAGTTTTTCTTTTTCTTTTTCTTGTTTTTTGGCGGTACTTCGTGTATTCACCATTTTTTGCGGCGGAGTCGAAAACATAGGTCTTAAATACTTTTAGATTCGGCTCGAAGACCAGCTTTGTAAGGTGTCGGGGTGAAAATAACGAAGTCGCAGCTCAGGGTAACAAAATAAGTTTTGCGAGCGAGCGACGTGCGGTCAGCGCGTATGTATGTTGCGGACTAGTGTGACGCAGCGGTGGTGCTTGAGTGCCCCCTCCCGCACCTCCGGCGCCCTTCTAACAGTTAGGTGCTTCTCACAGGTAGCTCGTTCGTCACCAGTACGTTTATTATATTAATAAAATGACAAAGTACATAACAAATAAATCAAAACCAAAAGAAAACATACTAAAACAGTTATCATAAATTAAATATATCTCATGAATCATAAGATGAACATTCGCGTCGCTAACAAGTCCCATGTAATAAAAATCCCCTATTGCCGTCAACCGGGCACACATCCAGACTCCGTGCTACTACTGAGAAATTCCTAAAGAAAAATCCCAATATCACATTGCTCGACCCGAGAATCGAATCCATGACATCATGTTTAGCACATCATGTTTAAAGTAACGAAGTATTTACTAATCATCGCAAACGTTAGGTATATCTGAGCGTTGGGTTCCGGGTTCAAGTTTGGATTTGTGACAGGTTGAAGACAATATCCTTGCCTCTAATTATATGGGTCTTAAATATAGCTGGCTAACAGTGACTGTACTATAGGTTTCTGCCTAACCCTTCGGGGAATACAAGGGTGATATTACGGTAAATACATCTCTTTAAACTTTAACATCCCCTCCACCGCGTTAAAGCGTAGTTTTGAATATTAAATATAGCAGTTACTCGCTGATAATGTAGCTTTCTATAGGTTAAACAATTTTTAAAATTGGTAAAGGAGTTTTTGAGTTTATCCATTGCAAACAAACATACAAACAATAAAATCGTTCCTCTTCACAAGTCTCACAAGTCTTTTCAAGTTCACTGTTACCAGATGTGATGCACTTGAAGATAGATTCTAAAGATACGGGAACCACAACGATGTACTAACGCCATAAATACTTTTGCAAATATTTTGGCTCCAAAATTGAACTAAAAACAATGGCAAACACAACGTCAATCCTCGTGATTTTACTATTAAAGTACTACAGTAAATATTTTGGCTTCGCATCCAGAACTTTGCTCTGAACATGCATTCTACAAGTGCTCAACTCACTACTTATAAAGACCATTATAAATTCTATGGTACCAACCCTAATGATTCTGAGGACCATTCTTATATGACCTTCCATCCCTCTTCTACCTCAACCAATTTAGGGCCTACAGGGAAAATGTCACCAAACGCATAAAGACTAATCTATATTGGTCGTAATTTTTTCTAGGTGTCTGGCAAGCCGCCCATACGCTTTCCAATTTAGAACGTCGTATCTTAATTTATTTGTTCAGGGAAATTGAACTGTTTATTGGTGATGTAAAGTTTATTTTTGTACTGCGTTGCTGAGAGAAGCGTGTTTTTTATGTGCAACAGATAGTCACGTGATTTTGGCGCCAAGTGTACAGCCGGTATTTTCTGTAGTAATGTAGTGCAGTCATTTGTAAGGAAAATTTCGGTCATTAGATCGAAAATAATACGAGTTTATTCGTAGTTATGTTTCTATATCTGTGTGAAGTAGTTATTTTTGTGACAGAGCAAATGCAAGTAATATTGAGTAAGCGATATTATATCGAACTGTTGTTATGATGAACTTTTTTGGCTAAGACAAACTGCACAATTAAATGGGTAAGCAAATATCACATCGTAATTGGTCTTAGAGGCCTTATTTCCTTATTTTAAATATTAACAAATCATTTTTCTTCACGTTTTTTATTGGATTACAATTTGCTGTCTCTTTTTAAAACCTTTTAAAGAAATGTATAAAATTTCATTGAATAAAAATTTTCTTCACGTGACCAGAGGGCTGGCCTTTATTTTTGGCCAAAGAATCAGCATTGCCATTCAACGTGGCAATGCTGCCAGCCTTCTTGGCACTTTTCTCGTTGACAACGATGCGGATGAAGTTTTTGATGCCCTATGATTATTTATTTTATTTTATTTCTTCATATATTAATAATTGTATCATATTAATGAAATAAATATGAATATTTAATTAAAATAGTGTCATATTAAATATGTAAATAGTACACTACAGATTACCTGTATAAATATCTTTTCTTTTTTTTCTATCAAGTCCATCCAATGGTTCGAGAGAATCGCTTTAGCGATAAGGCCACCTAAAAGACCCTAGGCACCCTAGCATCCTACGTAGCTACTAAAGTTATAACATCACGCCTGTTATCTCCGAAGGGTTGGCAGAAGTGTGCCTTTAATGCAGCCACAATTCGCCAGTTATGTTGAAGTCCCATGTAATTGGGGGCCAGTCTATTGCCATCTATCGGGCACAAATCCAAACTCTGGACTGCTATTCAAAAGTTCTAGATAGAAAAAGTCAATAACACATTGTACCCGGTAACCGAACCAAGGACCCCTTCTCAGGTCAGCAGTAGCTTGCCAACACTAGACCAACGCGACAGTCAAGTTAGTTTATATAGTGTACAATACAACGAAACTATTATATTTTTCTATATGGCGGAACGATACACCACAGAGTACCTATGTTGAAACACAGAGAGTTCATGTTAACGGAGAGAAACATTGATATTGACAAAAAGGACAATTACAAAAACCGGTACCAACACTTGTGTCCCCATTTGCATAAAAGTCCTCTCTCAGAAAAGATAGAGTTACTATGACCCTTGTAAAAAAATGCGTGTAATATTACCTCTGTCCTTTTGTCTCTCGAAAGCAGTTCTTTCATGTTAACTTTCATAGTAACTCAGTACCGTTCTCGAGGTCAAATATTTCTTTACAAAAACATACCTTGTCTCTCATAAAATAAGACTTTATTTCGGCTATTTAGACAGGTCCTGGCCAAGGTTGATATTTAATTATGTTGCTACTTTTTTCATTATTGTTTGGGACTTGTGTATTATGTTTTATTGGGGTTCCGTACCAAATTGTTGGAAATGAAACATTTGTGATGGGATTTTTCGGTCTATCACAGATGTTTATTACAGGTACTAATAATTGTATGTACTTATTTAGAATAGCACTTCTACCTGCGATGTGTGTATAAGTGTTCCAATTTAAAAATTGAACAAGTATTTTTCAAACTCAGTTTTTCTACTTATTAGCAAAAACCTTTGACATACAAGACTTAAGATTTTCAGTCGCAAAAAATAAAAATAAATAAAAATTACTTTTCCAATGAATTCACGGAGCCCTCGGTGACGATTACGACGTGAGACAAGATTTGACTATAAATTTGGAGGCTTACAAGAGTGGAAAAAGTTGAAAGAAACGATGGATGAATTGTGCGAACGACGGTCATTAGAGATGTATGGAAGAAGAACACATGCCGCACTGACCCCAAATAAATTGAGTTAAGGGCAGGAACTTGATGATGATATAAGGAACCCTGAGTGGTTGAGTCCGACTCGTTTTTTATAACTTTTATTTTTATAATGGAGTGCTGACTGGCCTATTAAAATCAAATTAAGTTATACATAGCTCTATTATAATGCTATTTAATTGATTAATAAAACGGTTGCTTACCTTCCGTTTTAATTTCCTGATTGAACTTATAACGGTTACGCCTAATAATTGTGTTTGTGGCATTCAAAACAAAGCTTACACCGACGGAAGCCGATCTAGGTTCAGGTCTAGACTGAAGGAGACTAGTTTTCAGACTTTCGGGCTTCGGACTATCCGATTATAAAACCTGTCAAACATCTATGTTCGGTGGGACCACTGGCTTTCCGAGGCACGGAGGACAGTCGGTAGAGTCCAACGGTTACCCAACTAGGGAACCATCGTTTTGTTTTTAATATTTCAATTACATTTTTAAATATGTATAAAAATGTATTATACCATTTCAAAATATGAATTCAGTAGCCCACCGCTAAAATAATAATATTTCAATGGCACACTCCTAGGACACTATTCAGAAACCACTGCAACTCCTAAAAGCCAGAATCAACAGTGGCGACCACCAGAAAAGCGTCAAATTAACGAAGCTCGACGAGTCCCGGAGAAACGAACATAAAAAAAGAAATCGCTAAAAAAAAAACGCTCATAATTATTACTTTTATGTCCCACCTAGACAGTCAGATAATTACGACTGTTTACGTAGGACATAATAATATGGAATGACAACCGACACCTTTTTACTAAATCGTTATGTAATTAACACACATAACTACTTAACAACAGCACGATAATTATAACGTGCCTCTTGGGCCACTGACCGATATACAGCGGTTTCTATTTCTATCACAATGTATTACTATTCCGTACCTTCGCGTGTAGAACGCAGCCTTTACTCGTATCGTATTATTTTGCGGTGATTAAGTATTTATATCATAGACATAATAAACAAACATAATGATTTCCAGCTGTCTAGGACATGAACGCTACGTCCCACATAAAAAAAAACATTTCTTTTAACCAATAAAGCTTAACAGATTCTTCTTAGGGCAGGCCTTAACCAACAGTGGGACGGTATAGGCAACTAAAATATAACAGATTCTAAAAGATAATTACGTCGATAAGTTTAAACAGTACCAAAAAAATGTAATAAAATTAACACTGTTTAGAATTCGATCTTAGACATCACCGACATCGATCAAGGAAAATATAGTGAGGAAACCTGGACTTTTAATTAATACCATACCTGCACTCCTCCTGCGTGTAAACTAATCTTATACGCCTCCGTGCACGCAATATTCTGAAGATGAGGTTTTAGCTTCACGTTTTAACACATTAAACGCCAAGTGATACACAAACAATACATTTTCTAATGTGTCTCGTTTTCTGGCAATAAAGGTGTTAATAATACAGATAAATCAGACAACCAGTCTTACCATGGGGTATCTTGTTACCCGGTTACTGAGTTGTGGAGGTCAGATAAGTAGTCGCCTCATGTAAACTATTGGTGTATGCCGCATACGGTTAGACTGGAAGCCGACCCCAACACAGTCGGTAAAAAGGCTAGGCAGATTTTAAGTCTGAAATCGCCAACCCACCTTGAGCGTCCGTAGTGATTATTGCCCGTACCTTCTCCGTAAGAGTAGATGCCTTTACCCTGCAGTGGGACAGTTACAGGCTGGTATTATTATTTTAAATAACAAACGATGCACTTAACTCAATTATATAGTTTGACAATCAACAAAAGTCAACCAATTTGTTTTATTTATCGGCGGCGGCTGCTTGACCTTGCGATATTTCTACAGTTGCGCGATATATTGCGTAAAACATTTGACCTGCAGACTGCAGTGTTTACAGTAAACATTTCCAATTTACTTCTGTATCTGCAATGCGAACAGAGTTTTTTGGTGTGTGAAGAACGAAGTAGCAATGTTTATTTTAGACCACGTCGGTCTGGTAGTGCTGCACGGGTCGGTCGAAGGTACGCGAGGTTGGATAGTGGATGATTGGCCAGCCACTACTATCGAGACACATTATCCGTGCCTCGGTAAGCGTTCGTTAAGTAGTTATCCCGGCAATCATTTGTAAATCTTAGACAGTCGTCAGAAGCCCGAAAGTCTGATAACTTATCTTATCTAGGGGAATCGTATTACCCAGTAATTGAATTGTGGAGGTCAGAGGGCAGTCGGTCCATTTAGAGTACCGGTATTCAGCTATATTAGACAGGAAGCCGATCCCACATACGTGGGAAAAGGCTAGGCCTATTAGTGATGTTGGTCTAGATAAGTAGGTTATTGTTTTACATAAGATACAAGTACCACAAAGTGATGGTATCACTCGACAGCTGAACAAAGATTAAATTGGCGTTGTTTAAAAATAAATGTCTGCACTCGATATGCACCTACTACTACAGACTCGTAAAACCCAGAGATCATCTGCACTCCTCATAATTATTATTTAAGAAAGAAAGATTAAGATTTAATTGACAGCGGATTGGCACGCACGGTTAACAATTTTTAATTTTTTTTTGTCAATTTTTTTATGCTGCCTCACGACAACGGCAGATAGGTCCATTTCAGCGGTAATAACAGAAAGGCGGGCCTAGACAAAAACCTTTTCCGTAGCGTAAAACGTCAGACGCTAACGTCAAAATGTATGGCAATATCATAACATGTGAAAAGGCGTCACACTACATCTCTAAAGCTAACGTCAACTCCATACAATTTGAGATTTCCACGTTAACGATTACAGAAACGGGATTGTGACAAGGCTCCAGGGGTTGTCTGACGCTGGTCTCCAAGTAAGCCTGTGAAGACGAGTGACGGATGTGCAACGCGTAACAAACATAAATATCATATTATTAAATGAAATATAAAACCAACAAGTAATCTAATAGACTAAGACCAATATTAATTTAAAGAGTTCAAATAAAATAAAAATACAATCTAAATGGTCGACCATTATTTTTTTACAATATAACATAACATCATGTTTTAGTCCCTGTAGGGATAGGCAGAGGTGTACTATAGTACACTTACATTTCGCGAGTAATGTTTGAGTCCCATGTAGGGTGAGCCTATTGCCTCCCGGCACAAATCTAGACTTCGGGCTGATACTGAGAAATACATAGCTACACCTCCGATCCCTGATCTATCTATTTTTTTTACACTGGTTAAATATATGGTTATTACATTACTATATGGTCAGGTGTACAAAAGTCTGGCCTTGCTGGACGGCCTTCGTGCTGTACCTTTCCATTGCAAAGTTCAGTATACAGACACGTTTTAAATAATTAGCAGGTCTTTCTCAAGCGTACCATCTCATTCTGGCTGACAGAACGATATCCAATTGATGCCTCTCTATATTATTTCGAAGGCACACAACTATTATCTTGACAGCCTCGTGTGTATGTGCCAGGTTAAATGTCAAATCACATGTCATGTACACGATTGTTTTTTGTTATTATGATTAACCAATCATAATAGCATTTGATATCAGTTCTTCAGAGCATTGTTTCAGTAACTGGAGGCAACATTTTTATAATTTACTAGCTGACCCGGCAGACGTTGTATTGCCATTTTAAGCCTAAAATTTTGGGTTGGACCACCCTTATCACTTAGGGTTATGAAAAATAGATGTTGGCTGATTCTCAAACCTACCCGATATGCACACAAAATTTCATACAAATCGGTCCAGCCGCTACGGAGCAATTTCGGCAACAAACATTGCGACACTAGAATTTTATATACTAGATTTTTTTTGACGGTTCTAACTCTCTGCACTTCTTCTGTATATAAACTTTAACTATGACAAATCTCACATTTCGCCAGCACATCGAGATATCCCAAACTGTCAAATTATCCCAAAAGCACATGAACCTTATAAGCTATTGCAATAAAGTTTAAAAAACTATCAAAGATCCTAAGCAATATCAATCCGTTTTCGATATGAAACAGTTTTGTTTACTAAACACTATTTTCCACTCGTTGGTTATCAGTTATTTATATGTTATCATATCATATTGTTATCAGTTCACGTTTTGAAGTCACGGCCAAATAGTTTGTCATCATCATCATCATCATCAGGCTATACTAGTCCACTGCTGGACATAGCCCTCTCCTAATGAGCGCCATAGCGCCCTGTCTTCAGCTTGCCGCATCCAGCATCTGCCTGCAGTCTTTCGCAGATCGTCATCCCACCTGGGCAGAGGGCGTCCTACACTACGTTTGCCGAGTCGCGGTCTCGGTTGTCGGTTCTTCGCGAGATATGGCCAGCCCACTGCCACTTCAACTTGCTAATAGTTAAAAATAGTTTGTATGTCACCTGAATGTATCGTCTGACAGCCTGAAACACTTTTGAATACAATTGAAGACAACACATGATTTTTTTGTCTACCATATTGCAGTAGAGATTAGCAGTGCTATTCTGTACAAATCGCCCGTGAAAAGGAAGGTGAGGTGGTGGTGAAGGGCATCCCATATACTAATGTTACAGATTGACATTTCACTCTCACTACACCTACGTTTTAATGGAGAGATTTGCATAACATAGAATAGCATTGCAGTTCCTTTAACTTTCGTTTAAAAGACCACAATGTGTCCTGATGATGTAAAATCGACGGAACATTCTCACTAGTTCCACCAGCAATTAGTTCCATGGAACCAGTGAGATTTTTTACTGCTGAGTGTGAGGTTCTGGGTGCCCAGATCCGGCAGTGTTAATGAGTTTTTCCGATAGGAATTTTGTCGTTTAAAATGCAATAATTTAGTACAGGCTCATGCATTCGATATTCAAAGATAGAAAAAAAAAACAAAACAATAATTAAATGACGATAAAATAATATTTGATAAGATAAGTTAGCAGGCATTTTAAAACGTTGATATCATGTCAAGTTCAAGTTGACACACCACGTTTCTTCAAACGTCCTACATAATATTTTCAGCCTTTATCTATCTGTATTATGCAATGCCTTTTTAGGGTTCCAGGGGAAAAGGAAAACGGAACGTCATAAAATCACTTCTTTTCCGCCTGTCAAAGAGGTTTCTCTTGAGATTTATACAACAAAGGTATTTGAATGTTGTGTTAAGTTAGATTCATACGCGTTTACAGATCCGCAGGCAAATATAAAAAACAAACAGATTGGTTCAAGTGGTCAATTGGTTCCTTATAAAATACTTAATCAAAGTTAGGTATTACACATTGAGCTATATTTTATGGGAAAATTATAGTCGTTTGAGGCAGTGTATTAGTTACTGAACAAATCTAAAAAAAACAAAAGACAAATATTTATTTGTCATAATAATTACAATTTACTTACATGAGAACATAATCTCAACATAAATAACACACACATACCACATTTACCAATTATCATACACAACTTTCGCCACTACATGTGGTAGTGGCGTAAGTTATGTATGATAATTCTTCTAAAATTTAAATACAATAATTACAAAAAAAAACATTGGCGAAAAAAACTAAAAAAATAAACAGAACACCATAACTTCAAATTTTTGTTAATAAACGTAGGTTAATGTGAAACAGCCTTTTTTTTCTTTTTACTAAGTGTGTCATTTAGATTTATAGTCTAGGAGATGGCGCGTTCACGCAAGTATAGACTGCTGAGTGTAGTTTGGTCCGGAACCCTAATTTTGCGAGTCAGACTCGCTCTTTGCCAGTTTATTTCTCATTGGTAGATAAATAAAGATGCTCTGTATCTGTTTGAGACGAAATTCGCGTTACTATCTTAAAGACACGTGGCGCGTGCACGTGTTTTATTTATTATTTCGATTGTTTGGCGAGATATCGGTACCTATTATAATATTATTGATAAAACGGTTACTTAACACCTTAACTGTCAGACAAGACACAATAGGAAATGTATTGTTGGTCGGTCACCTATAAAAATATACCTATTAAAATATAAATATTGCTGGACAATCCACACAGCATCATCTAGCCCCAAGCTAAGCAGAGCTTGTGTTATGGGTACTAGACGACTGATATACTTAATACAATACATTACATAGATAGATATATTTATTATACATAGCAAATACCCAAAACACCCGGAATAAATCTTTGTAGATCATACAAACAATTGTCCCAAGGCGGGAATCGAACCCGCAACCTCCTGCGTCGCAGGCAGACCTTCGCCCGCTGCGCCACATCGGTCGTCATTAAAGTACTAGCTGTGCCCCGCGTTTTCACTATCTCCTAAGGATCATAGCCTGACGTACATAAAACAGCCTATAACCTATCTCAAGAAATGAGCTATCAAATGCAAAAATAATTCTTCAAATCCGTCTAGATGCTCCTGAGATAAGAGTGATAAGAAAACAACTTCATTATGTGAGCATAGATTTTACAAAATAGTATATGAAACGGTTCTCCTTTCATTTGTTATCTCATTATTAGTGCACATGGTTACTGATCTTCAATCCATATGATAAACGTGATGTCCATTGTCTGATAATATAGAATGTAAGCGATAACATATTATAATATCACGTTTTGCACACCACCACTCCTCGAAGCGATTGTATTTCGGACATATTGAAGCTTTGGTGATATTCCATGTTACCGCAAACCGCGACAGTGGTGTGCAGAGACCTACTTTTTTATTTTTTTTAAGCAACGTTGCCTGGAATTTCTCCTGTATCGTGAGTGCGTACGAAACATTTAAGCTCACATAGACTAACAGCCAGACCTGGAACAACTACCGGTAGACCATACAAATATTTCTTCTGTTCGGGAATCGAACCCGCGACATGTAGCGTAGCAGCCAATCGCTCAGCCACTGCGCCAACCGTGGCGTCAAATATTATAAATGAGGAACTACTGAACAGATTATGATTTAACCCCACAACTAAACAAATAATATTAAGAGGAAATGTTTGTTTTTTTTGTATTTTTGTTTCGAATGGATGTAATCAAAAACTACTTCACGGATTTTAAAATGATTTCACCTATGGAAAGCTACATTATCAACGAGTACATAGGTTGAAGTACCAATGTGAGTTTTTAAATTCATATGTACTTTCTAAGTTCATCTTGGACATCACTGACATCGGTGAAGGAAAACATCGTGAGGAAACTTGGACTTATATAATTAATAAAGTCTGAAATCGCCAACCCGTCTTGAGCAAGCGTGGTGATTAATGCTCGTGCCTTCCCTGTATGAGAAGAGGCCTTTGCCCAGCAGTGGGACAGTAATAGGCTGGTACTACTACTACTACATAGGTTGAATATCTTCTTTTCAAAACTACGTTTTAAAGGGGGTGTTAAACATCGATGGGAAAAGTACGAGATCCACGTAGATAAAAACCGCTGACGAAGTAGCTTAAACTTCAGAATCGTCACACATAGGCTTTAATTTATAAATATTCTGGAGTATATTGCTGGTATGTAAATAAACAAAAACCAATCAAGATACCATATCAAAGATTTTACCGTGAACATATTGCTATCTTTAATGTGAAGTCCTGTAGTCTTAGTTACTGTCTTACGGCAAATGATGATACTAGCCTTTTCCCAACTAAAGGGCGTCGGCTTCCAGTCTAACCGAATGTAGCTAATTACCAGCATTTAACATGAAGCGTTTGCCTATATAAACTCTACAACACCGGGGTTTCACGATTGGGTATTTCCCAAAAGTGCTTATAATGTTGATAATGAACCAATAATAATACTAAGATAAAGGTATGTTTGGGAAATACCCAAAAGAAATGGCAAACAATTTAGGTACACTGTGAGTCATCTGAAGCGTCTTATTTAGTAAACGAATACGAATACTTGATATGGAAGACTTATCGCATCCATCAAGAACACATTAACTTAAATATTATCTTCTCTATTGCTGTAGAAAACATGTACACTACGAATGATAGCAAATAAAGCTTTGAATTAAATACTTCCTCAATCTCCTGTGTCGCAGGCGGACGTTCGCCCGCCGCGCCACATCGGTCGTCATATAGACATACAAACATTCTAAAAACTTTTGTCTTCTCTTGCTCTAATAAAGACCTCCCGTATTATTGTTTCTCCAATATCTATAATGTATAGACGTTACAATTTTATAATAAGTATAGTTGGGCTGGTGTCCACCACTCCATGTATTTTGTCCACCCCAACACCTCAAGAAAGGATTTGGAGATCTTTGAGTTTGTTTCAGCATTTCTTCTTCTCAAGCTCGAATGTCTGTCAATCAGTATCTTGATGCCCAAAAAACAGGTTGTGGAGGTCAGATAGGCAGTTGCTCCATCCAAAATACTGGTATGCAGCTGCTTTCGGTTAGACTGGAAAAGTATTAGGAACTTAAAAAAAACAATGAAAGAAATCGATAAAGTCGTTCTCTACGGATATTATGCACTACTGGACACTCAGTGGTTGAATCTCGACCGTTATCATTTTCTTTACTCTTTCTCCATATAAACTTTAACTGTGCCCAATCTCACACTCCTCACTCCGCGCAATTTCCTTCGAAATGGATCCGAAGTTTTTTCTTCACGTATTAATTTGTATCAAATATTTACCATATAGGTATGTAGAAGCTCATCTTATTAAATTATATGTCTAGCACGAATTTCGGCTAGATACTGGATACCTACCGACCTCCAAGATACAGGTTTTTCAGTTTGGGGGTCAGCAGATTCTTTGTTTGCGGATCCTAAATAATGCCTTGCATGTATAATTTAAATTATGTTCATAAAATAATGTCGTATGTTTTGCTGTGTTTTAAATAAAATAGGTAGGTATTATTTTTAAAATGATTAATTATAACTTTTATGTCGCTAGAAAGGAAAAGGAACTTTATAGTGAACAAAATAGAGTACAAAATAGTTTTTTTTTGCAATGATGTCGACGTAAACAAATTAACGATAAAACATTAAATATGTATTAATAACAAAAATAAAATTATGCCTGCTTTCACGTTGTTTTTAATGACGACAAAAAACATGAAAACGAAAATTCTGCGGATGAATTTTTCGATGCCCTGTGTTTTTTTTTTCATGTATTAATAGTTGCATCATTGTTAAAGGAATAAACCATTAAAATAAAAACAATTAAAGTAAGCCGTGGCAGCTAAGACATGAATGATGATGATGATGATCCCAACTGCCGACACCCGTTCACGAACATAACGCATGGATTAGCTCCATTTAGCTCATTTTGAAAGGAACTGAATGATCCACCACAAACATTCGAAACAATTGAAATCCGATTGAAGACCGACTGTAACTGCAACGAACTCTTCAATTGCTAGCAAACCTCTTGGACACTCTCGAATCGCGCTCACTGATTTTGAACAAGCATTCGATAAACGTTCACTCAAATCAATCAATCCGTATCTCAATCTGGAATCAATCTGTAATTGGGACCCCGTTTAAAAACACTTTGAATTTGGGCAAACGAATTTCAGATTCAACGAGAGAAATAAAGTCTTCTAGAAAAGCCGATTTGTCTTGATGCTTTCTACAAACCTAGCCCCCTTCAGCCCAGCAGACTCCATAGACTATAATATAAGTGTATAGTATATAAGTCCATGCTTATACCATGAAAAAGAGAAGACAGTAAATAATACGCTCAGTGTTAATATTGATACAAAAAGATCAACCGATTCATGCTTTGTATAAACTACTTATAACAAATAAACAAAGAGTAACGTATCCCCAGATATAACATATTATTAACCAATCACAATAAAATGAGCACTCCGTTTGTTGTCACCATAAAGTTCACTGTCAGGGCCAACTTCCTAAAGGCTATTTTTAGTATATGCGATGTCGATCGTAATTTGTAAGCTATGGCATACAAACATAATTATCCCATTAAGCCATATGGAAGGCATTTAACTTCGCTCTTCATTGCCACTTTGTACTGGAAAGGCATTAACTCATTTTGTTTTAAAGAGATTTATCTTAATATATACTTCCTTGAATCGTTGATTTTTAGATACAATTTTTGCTGTTCAATTAAAATATGCTTAAATTAAAGACTTTGGTCCAGCATACAAAAAAAAACAAATAGCTACGCTAAAACAGATGAGTCCTAGTATTGTCCCATGCGATACACCCTTGTGATATACTTGTCATATTTTTTCACAATAAATATTTTAATTTCTGAAAACCGTTTAACTAGCTACTTATGCGGATTTCGCTTACGTGAAATTTCATGGTAAATAAAACAAGAAAACATTGTTAATGTAGCTTTTCAGTGCCAAAAGTTTTTTTTTAAATCGGGTGACCAGTTTTGGAGATTGCCTCCTACATCTAAACTTACAAACAATATAAGTATAGATGTACTTGATACTAGTTACTTCCAATATTTATAGCTTTACAAGCTATTTACCTCCCTAGCAACCGAAGTCAATGGCACATAATTTACGCAATCTTCTAGTAAACAAACGATAGGGACGCATCAGTCGATACTTATTTTTATGACTGTGTTTTTATTTCAAGATTGTTGAAGTGCATGTTTTTATGACTCTGTGTCACTTTGACCCGTTATCAAAAATTCTGATCTATGGTTAAATTGAATGGGCCTTAGAAAAAGCAATATTTAGATGTTTTTAGATAGTAATATTTATTCCTTTAGTAACTCGAAAACTTGTCAATAAGAAATAGATTTCGATGTAGCAATTAATAACTTAGAAATAAATAGACTTCTAATACATATAATATTATAAGTACCAACATTGAATAAGGGACCCCAATTTACCCTTGAAATTAAATTCAAAACGGATTTATATGTTTCCATTAAAATCCATTTTAACAATTTCTTGGACATGACAGGGCAAAATTTAAAGGGCTTATAAAAGCGACTGAGTAATCCATTCCCTCAATTTATGAGCCAGAAGTGATCGCCATTTACTTACGTCTTTCGATTCAATAACAGATCCCCATGAATATTAAAATGTCTTCTGTGGAAACTGCACTGTATCTTAATATCTTTTGGATCAAAACGAAGGCCAAGATTATATAAAATGAGTAGACTAAGAAGGTTAGATCAGCGCAATACACAATAACACAAAAATTGAAAATACTCATAATCTGCCTAGCCTTTATCCAACTTTGTTGGAGTTGGCTTGAAATCTAACCTGATGCAGCTGGATACCAGTGTTTTAATTTGAGCGATTGCCTATCTGACCTCCACACCCCAGGTACTGGGTAATTCCTCCTTAGACTGGTTGTTAGACTTTTAAGGCTTTTTTTTGTAACTTGCTTTCCGAAGCTCGGAGGGGTCTCGATATGTAATGGATGATCTCTTATTCACGGAACCACCTCGGAAAACATATCTTTACCTCAATAACACCTTGCAGCCGTTATAATGTATTATCCACGAGCCAAATCAGAAATAGTATACCTACAAACTGAAACAACGAAGGAATTGCGGTTGCTAATCGTTACAATATGGCTTTATGAACATTTTCAACAGCTTGGTAACACGTGTACGTGAGCTAGATCTCGTAGGCCGGGATGGCGGGTTTATGGCACGCTTGCCTCTGTTGGCACGCGACGGAAAATTCTGGTCACGGCATTGATTGAAGTACGACATCTAAATGCAATAAAATTTTATTTACTTTAACAGGTTGAACGGATTTACAGTGCATTTAAATCTAAGCCTATTTGTCTTAGTAATCAAATTCTTTGTTCAATTTTGCCTAAACTTGTTCAAATAAGTCGGTTTCCAGTCTAATGTATACTAGATGAATACGATGATTTTACATGGAGCGACTGCCTTTCTGACCTCCATAACCCAGATACACCCTGTATCTGGGTTAAAGAGGATACCCCCACTACCTGCAATACCTTTTACAAGATTGTCAGGCCTTCGATCAGCCCTAACGACAGTCAAAGATTTACAAATTACAGATGAGACTAAATGCTAATCATGCTTTTGAGACACGGAGTGATCTTGGTATGCATAAAAACCCATCAACGGACAGACCTCGGCAAGCGTAGCTTTACCTTCGATTGACCCCTGTAAGTTACTCTAATATAAGTACAGATGCTATGGATAAGACATCTCTGTTGTATTGTAGACCTTCTGCGCCTGTACCTATTTCATTATTCAACTTTCCTTTCTCGCCCCCATCAACAGAACTGATATAAAAACGTCTTCCTTAACTGCAATATACGATCTCAACCAACAAAATAAAGGTAGTGGGTATTACCGCAAGATATTAAGCGGTCTATTTATAAAATGTATGTAGGCAGCGCTGTCCGTTCACGGATGTGGTCCGTCCTTGACGCAGGGCCGGCCGCCGAACTACATCGATAAGGTATATGTAATAGACACGGATTGCTAAACAAAATACTTGACACCCTTGCTATACCTACATTCACACACATACCTATGTACGTGAAACACTCCTTTACTTGGAATTCAGAGCGGATTCGGAGCCAATACCTTTACTTCCCAGTTTAATTCATCGTAAATAATCGTTTCATTTGCCAGGTGAGCGAGAGAGAAGTATTAGGGATCAAGTCTTGGTGGTGCTTAGACACGGATGTGTTTCGTCCTTGGTTATTTATTCCAATAAGGTACTTATTAAGTACCAGCTATGCCTCGGAGGATACACCGGCTCGTAAAAATCGTAGCGTTATACATATTAATAGCTTAGATATTGGGCTATAAAATCATCCTTAAGCCCTTATCCAAATTTATTTGGGGTCAGCGCATGTCTTCTTCCTGGTCATATCATCTTTCACACAGTCCATCCATCGTTACTTTGGTCTCCGTCTACTCTTGTTACCCTTCACATTCAGACTCACAACTATGAAACTATGGGCTATCAAATTCAAAAATATTTTTTCCAATCGAACCGGAATGTCCAGAAAATAGCGTTATCAAGCAAAACAAACAAACGAACTCTTCCAATTTTTAAAAATTATTATTTTCTTTATTATATTATTATTATAAGTCCTATGTGATGACATTTAACGACCATAATAACAATGTAAAAACAAGGTTGCAGTCTTGATTGGGGCAAATACTATGTCCAAGTTTTTGGGGAAATGTAGTAGTCATTTATTAATTTATTAATGACATGTAGATGTTCTACCAAGAATAAAAACTAAAATAGGAACAAAGTATTACAAATTAATCAATGCAACAGGTAAGTAAATTATTATGTTGATAGAAACATGGTCCTCACATATTCACAAATAATTGAACTGTAAATTATTATTCTCAAAAGAAAAGTGAAATAAGAATCAATTTGCCAAGTCCAAGTCGTCACATGCTTGACTTAAGTTTGACATTGACGTTTATTTGACCCTCCAACCACTTTCTTAACAAGCCGATTTGGTCGTCCATCGGCCCGGCATTCAATCGCGTAGTCCAATCGTACACGTCGTTCATACTTATGTATACTCCTTTTTGGATCTCGAGTAATTGGCCACATGGAAACGGATACATTATTTTTTTATCCATCATACATACATACATACATACGTACCAATCAATTTATACATATATGGTGGTAAGCCTGTTAAGCACTGGAATCGGTGCAAACAGTTTTTGTAGGTGTAAATTGCTGGTAGATAAAATTAGGGCCGTTGCATGCCAACACCAACGTATTTGGGAAATGGCAAGGATGTAGTTGATTTCGTAATAGAGTTGTTGAATCTGATATCATTGATTTGGACTCAATCATTTATCAAGTAATATTGTGGGCTAAATGCGTTACTAGTGTAATTACTTTACCTTTTTTTGGATGTACTGCTAGGCGGTGGTCTAGAGGTCGCAAGCACTACTGCTGAGCACGAGGTCCCGGGGTCGATTTCCGGATCGGGTGAAATGTTATTGGGTTTTTCCATCTAGACTTACTCAGTAGCCTTGGGGTATGGATATATGCCTCCTCAACTGAAATAGGTCAGCCCCCTATTACATGGTACTACAGGAGCGATGTAATGTTATGTTTCTTTAGCAAGATAGTGATCAAATACTGAATATCTCAAGTGTAGATTACATGATAAACCGCTGCTATTATTTCGCATTAATTAAATATCTCAATTAACATGATATTTCGCACATACAACATACATGCAATCGGCCGAAATAGCGATGGAGGCAATACATAATGATCATAATGATTTAGAGGAAGCTATAAATATTGAAATATAAAATATAGCCAAGATTTCTTGTACAAAACCTGTTGTACAGTCTAAGCAAGTTACGGAAACAAAATGAACTGTTTCGTCAATCAGTAGACCTTTCGTAATTAATGCATACGTCAATTATTACTAGTATTGATACTACTGAGATTCTTGTACGATTTATTGCGACAGAGTTTCTATTATATAAAATTCTCGTGTCGCCATGTTTGTTACAAAACTCCTCCGAAACGGCTGGACCGATTTGTATGAAATTTTGTGCGTATATCGGGTAGGTCTGAGGATTGGCCCACATCTATTTTTCATACCCCTAAGTTAAAAGGGGTAACCCACCCCTAAATATTGGTTATTTATTTTTTGGATTTTTTTGGCTTAATATGGCAATACAACTTTTGCCGGGTCAGCTAGACTTAAGCCTTATGATATTATGTTTAGTAGTAACCTGTTGTTGAATGAGAGAGATACTACACAAAAGCTTTTTCTACCTCTTACTGTCTATATAAGCCTGTTTCTGTCCCAGTGCATCCAAGAGTGTCTTCTTATACAGAGAAGGCACGAGCATTAATCACCACGTTTGCTCAAGGCGGGTTGGCTATCAGACTTATATTAACTAAAAATCCAGGTTTCCTCACGATGTTTACCTTCACCGTATTAGTGATGTCTAAGATAAACTTAAAAATTACATGCAATGCTTTGTCTCTGTCGTACTATACCGTCTGTATTCACTGGACAACTGAATACGGTACACTGAATCCATTTTCTATGTTCTATTACAGATCTAATCCAAGAAGGATATAAATATTATTCTAAATTCTACAACATTGAATTGATCCATCGGCATATTGGATGACGTCATCCGTCAACCGGTCCTCGACCAAATCCGTGCAGGCACAAAGACCCAGTGACCTTGTATCCGACTAGGCGACAGAAAGAAAGGACATCAAACGCTGGTCCACTTTGGGAAGCCGATGAAAAAAATGGGAATTTTGATCTTTCGTCCGAATAGTTTTGGAAACTTGTCGTTGGAGAGATCCGGGATATATATAAGTTTGTGTTCGAGATCCGGGAATGAGAATAGATTAATCTGTTGTTCTGGGAAGTTTGAAGTTCATTTGGTTAATGATTTACAATCGCCGCATAGCAATGCCTTATCTGTAGAATATCGCAATAAGTGTTTCAGATAATGTCTCTTTGCATTTATTTTAATAAATATCATGGCTTATTGCCAGTTTTATCTCAAGTATGATGACAAATTTACCATGTTTTGTGGTATTATGAGTGAACGATTAGAACGATTAGTTGGTTGACCACTTTCCATTTTGTAGACGTTGAAGAGCGTGTCCTCTCATTAATTTGTTAAATACCCAGTTTTTTCTAGGTTAGGTACCTATATCGTCGTCACATTTAATTATCTGATTAATGTTTACAAAATACTGTAAAAATCGTGTTTTAAAAGAGTAAGTGTGGAGTTTCTTTTCCATTCTTTTCCATAAAAAATATCTTTTGGAATCTTTGGTCTTATAAGTGCGCCCATGTATGTAGATTTATGTGAATTATTATATTTTGAGTTTTGATCTATTTCTTACTTATTTTACAAAACATACTTATTTTTAGTCGGTAGGTAACCTTGTGTATTATGTGTTCTTTGATGTCAATATATCAAACTGGTCTACTAATCTTCCTTCCTGGTGACTTTTAAGCCAAATATACAAAAATAATTGGTCATCGCCGCATTTATACAAATATCCTAATTTAATTTAGATATTTACAATCTTTGTGTGGAGATGGGAATGTGATGCGGAGGAATGAGGAGCATATTTTGAGGAAAGTTTTCAGTTTAAATGTGGAAGGTTACAAGAGTAGAGATAGACCAAGAAATGATGGATGGATTGTGTGAAAGATGATATGGCTAGAAAGGATGTCACTATTTAGATGGCGGCAAATAGAGATTTATGGAAGAACAAGATATGCTGCATCGACCACAAATAAATTGGGATAAGGGCAGGGGGAGGATGATGATTTATACAATCTTTAACAAACAAATTTAGTTTTTACAGTCAACTGCATCGCAATGGTTGGTCAGGCTTTTATTGTGGTTACTATGACGTGCGGTTGATTGTACCATGTGTGAAACAACAACATATTACTGTTTGTCACATTCTAAAAATATGACTTTTTTCCTTACAAAAAACAGATTTCAAAGATAAGCAATAAAATTCAGTAGAAGTTATTAAGTTTTGATTGCATGATTAATTTAAATTGCATTTGATGCGTCGTAGATAAATAATTGATTTGTTATTCATGATGTCGATAAAGCATCTGTAAAAGTGTAAGTAAAAAAGTGGATTTATATATTATCCTGGCAACTTTAAATTGCCTTCAAGAAATGACTACTTATTCACGCTAATATAATAAATGAGAACGCCTAGCTTAGCTAGCTATCTGTCACAATTTTGTGGTTGGAGCCTTATGTATTTTTTAAATAGCTATCCTGCGTTTGTAAATTACTTTCCATAAATGTAAACAATATGTATTCTTATTTAATTACTTTTGCACTCATACACAACAATTTTATTCCATAGTAGAACCTACCTAATTTGCACTGAAATTAAGTTGATATTTGCTTCATTTATTTAGCTTTAATATTTTTAATGGAAATAATATCAATTGGATATGTGGACTTAAAAATGGAACAGATTGGTAAGTATTTTTCAAATTGAGCGTTACCTAGATTCTATTAGGTTTTTAAGACCTGTAGGCAAATATTGTTTGACGGTAATTGATTGTTTTTGGTATTATTTAAGGCTTTTATTGTATCTATGAAGACCCCGCCTTTTTCAATGGGGGCATTAAATAACTACTAGCACATGTTCATCTTTGAAAATATAAACACAGCCGAACTTTATCGGGCTGACCTCCTCAATAAATCACAAAAATATAACCGCGATCGTTCTAATATTATTTAATAGTCACCTACGACTTCCAAAATGGCAAGCGTGTCACGAAGATCACGATGAGTTGTGTGTCTGTGTGTGTGTGTGTGTGTTATACTAGCAGGGTTGACGATAAGGGCGAATTTATTCGACACATTTTATTAGTCCTACTACGTTTTACAAGAATTCATCTATCAATACAAAATCATCATCATTATCTTGCTCTTATCACAATTTATTTGGGGTCGGCGCTGTCGGTTCTTCTTCTTCCATACATCTCTATTTACCGTCATCTCAATAGACACCACCTTTCTAGCCATATCATCTTTCACACAATCCATGGATCGTTTCTTTGGACGTCCTCTACTCCTGTTACCCTCCAATTTAAAACTCAAAACAAGATTTAAAATATGAAATCAGGCGAGTATATACATTTGTTGATCCCTTTTTAAGCATATTGCGCGCACGGAGGTGATTTCGTGAAAAGGTAAATGTGTAACAGGAAGCCTTGTTATTTCATTTGACCAATGAGCGCGCGCGGTTGAGAAAAATCCTATTAAATAATACCTGAGTAATACTTTCAGAATTTCTATTACCAAGGCGAGATGTGATGTCAGATGTTACCAATCATATGCGACTACTGTTAGGCTTGCTCATTTTTTAGGGTTCCGTACTCGAAGGGTAAAACGGGACCCTAATACTAAGACTCCGCTGTCCGTCCGTCTATCCGTCTGTCACCAGGCTTGCATCTCATGAACGTGATAGTGAGACACTTGAAATTTTCAAAGATGATGTATTTATGTAGCTACAAATACTTGAAATCAGAATAAAATAAATATTTAAGGGGGCTTCCATCCAACAAACGTGACTTTTTTTGCCGTGTTTATAGATAATGTTACGGAACCCTTTGTTTGCGAGTGCTTTTTTTATAGCTCATGCCAGCCCTGCAAGTAAACATACTGAATGAACGTAAATTATCAACAGAACATAACATATCTCACCTTGACTCGACACTGACCCAGATTATTAGACAGTACTTTCGATTTCGTTCGATACTCACTCTCGTTTTGACGTAACACACATTTAAGGCATTCAACTGAAAACGATTCCTTTCTGATTTCCTATTCAAAAGGAATTCGGAATTGATGGTCGTAATTTACTTGAAGACGACGGAGTTTTTTGGTAACATGACGTCACGCCTGATGCAGATGTGTGTCTAAAGTGCACCTACATTTGACTACATAGTTATGTTTAAATACTATGTAATGGGGGCGACCCTATTGCCACCATCAAGACCTTGGAGCAGGCCGTAGAGTCCGAGAAGACCACACAGTGGGGCGCGCAGGGCCAGAAGCTGGTCATCCAAACTAAGAAGGATGCTACAGCTTGAGGCTGCATACCATGAACGCTTATCTACTCCAAGGTGAAACGCCGCCTTAACTACCAGCTCGAGAAATCCAACGTTGAACGTCGCCTGGCCCAGAAGCACGTGGTTGGCTGAATAGTAAACAACGTAACCGGCCAGGGTTACGTTGTTTCAGGGTTTGTTATCACCACGACAATCAGAACCTGGACCGCTGCATCGCAGACCTTGCGGCCCTCGCCGCCAGAAAGGGGTCACGCGTAGACTATTTACGAGTATAAATGTAATATTATGTGATTAAAGTAATATATCACCAGCTGGGCACAAAACTGGACTCTGGATTGCTACTGAGCATTTAAAGATGGAAATACCTATAAGGGTTGTACTTTACCGAGAGTACCGAGGCAGTTTTTGGTAACATGGGCAGATTTTTGAAGAAATAACAAATTAGTAAGTATTTTGGTAACTAGTATCATCAGTATAATAATATCCATTCTTGGTTCTCCATAGTTTTTTTGAAGTTGGATTAACTACAAATCGACTTCGATGGATAAATGTGATTGATAAAAGTTTATATTTGAGTAATAACAATATTCGGGTTTTCCAAAGCCATAGATCGAATTTTCCTTTAGTATCAAAATAATAATAAAAGTGAACTAATACTACAAGTAAATGCTGAGGGGGATATGTGGTGTTACGCGAATGGATAGAATAAGAAATGAGTATGTAAGAGGAAGTCTTGAAGTGGCGCCTGTGACCGAGAAGTTGTGTGGAAATCGGTTGTCATGGTATAGGCATGTGATGCGAAGGAATGAGGACCATGTTGTGAGGAAAGTTTTGAGTATGAATGTGCAGGGTTACATAAGTAGAGGAAGACCAAAGAAAAGATGGATGGATTGTGTGAAAGATGATAGGGCAAGAAAAGAGGTGACCCTTGAGATGACGGCAAATAGAGATGTATGGAAGAGGAAAACATGCTGCGCCAACCCCAAATAAATTGGGATAAGGGCAGGAGGATGATGAGGATGATGACTACCTATTACGTGGGCCCATAATAAACCCATTGACATGTTGTCACCGACAGTTCATGAACGTAGTAGATGTAGATGTGCTGATCGCGTTCATAGTGAACGCGATACAGTCTATAGTCCCTGTGGACTTAACTAAATGCTAATGCTTAACTAAATATTAGCATATATAGGTAAGGTACTGTTACCCTACCTACATATGCTAATATTTTAAATGTATGATCTTTCCCACGGTTTAGCCTTGAACGATAGATTAGTTAAAAAAATACGTAAAAAATATTTGCTGTTAAATGTTAATGAACTTATGTTTTGAATTATGCATTTTCAAAAATGCTGCAATTATAAACAAAATTCTAGTAAAAAAATTGCAAAACGGAGCTGAGAATATATTCAGTTAAAACACCGGCTTATTTTGAAGTTAAACTTCTTTAGCCACGTTGAGTGATTTTTGGTAGAGGATCAGTAACTCAGCTCCTCAAGTCCAAGTCAGCCAAACTTTAGTTGTGTCAGAACGTCGCCAGGAAGTGCACTTACAATTCGTTTTATGTCCGCCCTAATGATTGGATCCGACATATCTTTGGAGTTAGTACTTCAGTACCTCGTTACCAGGAAACAGACTAATAATTACATGATGAATAATTTTTATATTGAAATCACTTTATCAGGCACACTAATATACGTCAGTTCGAGGAAAACATAGGTACTCAGCGATAAAAAAAAAACATTTTAGTTAGGCGATTACAAAGAGAATT
The DNA here is from genome assembly GCA_905147745.2 of Phlogophora meticulosa. Classification (NCBI taxonomy): domain Eukaryota; kingdom Metazoa; phylum Arthropoda; class Insecta; order Lepidoptera; family Noctuidae; genus Phlogophora; species Phlogophora meticulosa. Next base: position 1,854,393 of record LR990523.1, read on the forward strand.
GGAGAAATCCCCAACATTTATTATATTACAAATATAATAAATATTAGTTTCGAGTAAAATAGATTGTTATGTAAATCAGTCACAACTAATATCTGTTTGTATTAATTTGCACAAAATAAGGTTTATTTTTTTTATGAATATCACGTCTGAAAAAACCGCAATAGACAAAAATTTACTAACATAAAACACGGTTGTAAGCTGAAGTGGGACTGGACTGGCCAAGTCTGCCGCATAATCAAAGAGCTGCGGGATAAAATAACCACTTTCTGAAGCCCTGACACAGCCAGAAGGCTGAGCGGCAGACCTCGTAGAAGATGGCGGGACGAGCTGGACAAAACCAATGACCAGTAGCCGACATTAATCCTGGATTGAAACATCTGGAAGTCGTGGGATAAGGCCTTTGCCCAGCAGTGGGATGACGCAGGCTAACGGTATCAGTATAACACGGTTATAAGTTCTTACTTTACTTTAGTTACGAACTATCTATTGTTATTTAATGTTTTTTAACTAAGAACAAGCTAAAGGCTAGTACAAGCTGTAGCATTAAAATGGATATGGCTCGGGCATGTAGCGCGTCTACTAGACCAGAGGTGGACGAAAAATATAACAGCATGGCCGTGCCCCCAAGGAAAACGCAAGAAGGGAAGACACTACGCTAGATGGGAAGAAGAGAGTAACAATATAGCTAGAACAAATTGGATTCAAAGACTCAGAGCCAAGAGATGTCTGGACATCTTTGGAGGAAGCCTTCAGCTGTAGAGAGGCGCTAGCAAAACAAGTGAAAGCAGTAATTGATATAATAGTACCCTTTCCTTGTCTTAGTGTTATTATAGGTTCACCTCTGCCCAACCCTTCGGGGAATACAGCGCGATGTTATGTTTTGTAAGATAGTACACGTTGATATTAAATACATATTACTGTAACTTATAGCTTAGAATAGAATTACTTGCTCTTAGTTTAAGATTTGTATAGTGTATAGGTACTAACCTAGATTACGGGAAATATAAGGCTTAATTTATTTTGTTTTTTGAATCTAAAAACAAAAAGGAAAACACTGGTAACGTATTTTACATTCCACATATGCCTATGATATGCTCACCCATGTATTTCGTAGTTATTTTCCTGTTATTTTATCAAATAATAATATTATTTATCTACATCACGTTTTAAAAGTTATTTTCTCCTGATGCGGTTCGGACGCATGTTGGAAAATTTTACGTATATCAAGGTAAAGGTCGACAGAGATGCTAGGTAAAGATTCACTGATAAACACACACGCACACACATTTATTTGAACCATCATTAAATGAGTATTTTATATAACTATTCAAGAAACCAATCAAATGACGGTAGTAATTACAAAAGGAGCTTCAAATGTCAAGAATAAAACAAATGAAGTGGGGTTGTGTTCCAATCCCACCATTCTATTAAGTGTCGTAAAAGTAATGTCTCAAAGGCTTTGTTTCGAAATCAGATACTTAAGTGCGTTATTGGTATTTTTTGTATTTTTAGTGTGGAAGTGTGTGATTCATATTGTTTTTTCATGGCCAATTTTCGTTTTTCTGTTTTTTTTAATCATTCATTCTAATCTTAGCCTTGTCTTAATTCTGACAGAGTTGTCAAAATTATGTCTCATTTACCTACATTTTTGACAAGTTTTTGACACTCATTGTCGCTGAGATAATAAATAATAAACAAATAATGCTGGACAATCCACACAGCATCATCTAGCCCCAAGCTAAGCAGAGCTTGTGTTATGGGTACTAGATGACTGTGACTACTACTTAATACAATACTAGATATTTTTATTATATATAGAAAATACCCAGAGCACCTGGAATAAATCTTTGTAGATCGTACAAACATTTTTCCCAGGACGGGAATCGAACCCGCAACCTCCTGCGTCGCAGGCGGACCTTCGCCCGCCGCGCTTAATTGAGACTGCGGCTAGCTAGATTTTTAACGTTTTTACGAGTAACTACGGGATTTGGCCTTCTTCTTTGCAGTTTGGCAAAATGTATTCAAAACATTTATAATATTTATAAAGTACTGCTGTAACTTTGATAAATGTAAGTAAACGGTGTGCCAACGACATATTGGTAAACACATTAAGTACTTAACGTCTATTGAAATTCCGTTTCAAGAATTAACCTTTACATCAGCCTTGCGGTCTATAAGTACCCAAGTATGACATAAAAATATTATTTAAAAGCAAGTACTTGGACACACCTTCACCCACACTTTGATACTCTGATAGTATCATTAACAGTATGCGAGTACAGTCGCGGCGTCTAAACCTTCGACGGTTTTCCAATTCTTTTCCTTATAAAGCCAGGGCACATGATACGTTTCGGTGTTACGGCACTGCTAAATGATAAATGTACTAATTTCTGCAAACACTTTTATACGTCAACAAGTTTTTTTAGGTCGGTGTTTCGCTATCTGACTACTCTGAGATGAAACACCGAAAGAAAATCAGAGATCTATGTCCAGACAGTATCTTGGTTAGATCATGTGAGTACCATGCAGATTAGTGTCAGACACTCGACGACCCATGTGGCGCGGCGGGCGATGGTCCGCCTGCGACGCAAGAGGTTGCGGGTTCGATTCCCGCCTTGGGACAAATGTTTGTACGATCTACAAATATTTGTTCCGGGTGTTCTGGGTATTTGCTATGTATAATAAAAATATATATCTATGTAATGTATTGTATTAAGTATATCAGTCATCTAGTACCCATAACACAAGCTCTGCTTAGCTTGGGGCTAGATGATGCTGTGTGGATTGTCCAGCAATATTTATTTATTTATTTATTTATGGTCTTTAGAGTATAGAACCACACAGAGAGGACTACTGCATAGTAAACTATATTTAATCACTTGAAAAACAAAGGTCAAAACAGCATGAACTTTTTACTAACGTCTAGTTGACATCGAACTAAATATAAAATGATTTAATTTTTTTTAATAATAATATGTCATGAAAACTCGATGTGGACCATTCTGCCAATGTCTTAAGTGGATTTTTAAAACATCAAGTGTGTGTAGGTATAAAAATAAAGATGGACCGGCCATTTTATTTAATATAAATCAAATCTTGTTTGATGTCATATTTTAAATTGGCAATTGGGTGTCATTCAGTGACATTGACATTTTGACAATACTGGATCTGTGAAGTAGCTTCTATCGTCAACAAAAACAAACATTAAGGTGAAGAACCTATTTTAACCGTGACTGTACTTGACGTTTAATGTCTTCATTTAAGTAGATATTTATGTTGTGGTCTCCGCCGGCAAGTTATAAGTTGACTTAGTTAAGTAACGTAACTTCAATTTAAATGTAGGTGGTTTCAACTGTCAGTTGAAGAGCTATTTTAAGTATTAATTTACAACCCCTTAAGAGAATTTGCACACAAAATGCGTTGTTGTTGTTTGTAGTCATTACAAAGGATTTCGAAGGAAGTTCATAATCCATTGCTTCATATGTTCGAAAAATTCGTTAGCGCGACCACGTCGATAACGCAATGAATGTTGTCGAAATTTCAAAATGAAAGGAATTGCTATTGTACATATGTTACGGAATAAGGCTGCTCGTAAACAGTCACATAAGGTTCAACAATAAGGTTACTAATAATTTTCTTCGAGATTTTTACACAAACTTATTACCTTAACAAAGGATGAACCTAAAATGCAGTCGTCCTCAACATTTGCCTAGACTTTTCCCAGCTATGTAGGTTCAGCATGTAGTCCAGTATTTTACATGAAGCGACTGCCAGTCTGGTCGCCACAGCCCAGTTACTCGGATACGTGATAACCGTTGGTAAGACTGGTTGTCAAACTTTTAAGCTTTATCGTAACGACTGTCAAAGATCTGCAAGTGACCCCCAGGACCAACGGTTTTACGTGCTTTCCGAGCAGCGTAGGTGTCTCGGTATGTATTGGATAGTCACCCATCCACAGACGCACCTCGGCAAGAGTTGCTTGACGGGCGGCTGTTATTATCTTGCCACGAGCCCGATTGCAGCCATTCTTACATAAATACCACGCTGCACTTTTGACCTCATAAAAATGAACCTGTCGCAACACGTTTGGAGCAAAAAGACAATTATTTCAAAAAAAGATGTCCCCCATATGGCGATTCACATTCATAGATAAGTTTTATCGTCTTTTTTTATCATTGGCTTGATTTGCCCGATGCCCAGACGTTCTGAGTGAATATAATTAAATTCACGTTTTGCTTATCACGTTATCAGCATTCCGACAGTTCGCGAAAATTCACGAAAGTGTGCGAAGTGATGGTTAATTAATTAAAAAAAAAAAACAGGAACTATCAATAGGCTAATTTTACAAGATATTTTGTGTGTGCTATACGAAAATACGTTGTGTTGTGGCTTAATGACTTTGTCCCAGCCAAAGTTGTTTCTGTAGCGAGGCTGAATGGCTAGACAAAAACGAATGGTTTAAGGTTAATTTTCATACACAACACTTATGAAAAGTCTAATAAAATAGGCTAGGAAAGCGACTAAAATATTTGTCAAAATAAAGTATAGTATATGTGTATTAGGTCCCATAAATGCATAGAACTGTCAGAACCGTTATAACACTTATCAAAGGAAGGTAGTAGTATAAAAAAAACCGTTCAGTACCATCGTGCAATATTTATATATTATACTGTACATACAAATACGCCACGTCTCTTGTATGGGTGCCTTCTAGATCTCTAGCATACCTTCTCCAATTAGGACTGGAAGTTAATTTAAGACGACCGATGTGGCACGGCGGGCGATGGTCCGCCTGCGACGCAGGAGGTTGCGGGTTCGATTACCGTCCTGGGACAAATGTTTGTACGATCTACAAATATTTGTTTCGGGTGTTCTGGGTATTTGCTATGTGTTATAAAAAATATCTAAATATGTAATGTATTGTATTAAGTATATCAGTCATCTAGTACCCATAACACAAGCTCTGTTTTTCTTGGGGCTAGATGATGCTGTGTGGCCCGTCCAGCATTATTTATTTTATCTCATCCTCCCATTTCTTCCCTTGCCTGCCTGGTACAAAGAATAGATCTTTGTACCAGCCAGGTATAATCTTGCTCAACTTTTCTTCGGTACTGTAGAAGAGAGATTATTGAGATTATTGTTACAAAAAATATGGCTCCACTGACTAATTACGTTTACTAAGAGGAGATCTTTATACAATCACGTCACACGTCAGAATCCTTCTACCCTTCACAAAGGGCCTGTTCTAAATTTTGAACAATTCAAATTGACTGTTTGAAACCAGAGAGAATTAATGTTCAACCAGCCTGTATTCAATAAGTTCTGCTATTATATACTACCTTCACAGTACTATCTTACTTATTAGTTGTCTAATTCAGAAACTATCTTATACATATGTATGTTTATGATTTTGTATGAACTTGTCTAAGTCTAATCCAGCGATTATTGTGACGTGTGTGTGTGTGTTTTCAGAAACGACGCACCTAGTATGGGGCATGTGGGAGTGAGCGTATGTTTCTTGTGTGTATGTGTGTGTGTGTCAGTTCGGGCGTACCAACGATAAGGTCAGGGTCACACGAATTGGACTTTTATTATCTTTCGATGGAATGACACTGGTTTTTGTTATACATTTTTTTAGACTGGTTTAATTTTATCTATTTCACGCTATCACGATTTGAAATCGTTTTCTATTTCAATTGTGTTTTACCTTTTTTATTTGGGTGCATATTTTTCTTTTTATTCGGTAGAAAATGTAACCTTTTTAGAATAAATGCTTAGTGACAGAAATCGTTTATGTAAATAGTCTGTTTTTTATTATTAAAAACAATTGACTACTTAAACGAATCTTCAATAAAAATACTTTTTATACAAAAGAGGAATGGCTAACGTGCCTAAACCTTTGGAGAATACAGTCGTGATGATATAATGTTAAAAAATGCTGAAACCCATAGCTATTCGTCTGCTAAATTCAAATATTTATTTATATTTCCAATGAACGGTTTTCAAACAACACTTTACGCTTAAAGGTCCTTCATATTTGTTATTTAACGTTTTCATTTCACTAAAATCAACGTGGGAGGCCTTTATCAAACATGAAAGCTAAATAATCTGTTTCAAACAACAATCAGATAACGATAAAATTATTTTCCACTGAAATGTACCCATTGTATAGTGGACACAATGGAAAATCAACAAAAAGCCGCGTCAACAAATATATTTACCAACCAGCTTACTTTAATTGACTATTCTAAAGAGCCAGGCGACCCACCGTGATGCAAAACAGGGAAATTTTTAAAAATAAAATCCTCTCGATATTTTTCACCGTATATTTTTACCCTCTCGCCTTTTATTATTCTGACCTCGTAATATATTAAATTTACTTTATCTTTCAATATTCTCAACGCTTCTCTTTAATATTGTGAATTTATAATAATTTGTTTGACAACCTTATAAAGAAGACCGTTATTACAAGATTGTCGAACAAACTCTGCTGTAACTTAGAAAACATCCAATCTATATTCAGAGGGTGGTTTTTAAGTGCTACGAGTCCTCTACGCCTGTAGCCGCGCCTACGCTCGTCTCACGGGTCCCGCACACAACGCCTACGCAGAACGTAGCGGTCTACGAGTGTTTGTTTGTTCTGACGTCACAGTAACTACTGCTAACATTGAAGCCCTACTGCGTAAACAAATTACACTCATTTGTCTAGTATCTCATACAAGTGCATCGGTGTAAAAATAACACCGCTCAAAACACTTAACAGAGTGCTAAGGTCGTTTGCATACAATTTAGTTCTTTGTTCGAAATTTATAAAATCGCTGAGCAGAACATGTTATAATACAAAACGATTAAACAAAACGCGCGTATTCTGGAGCCACGAATAGGTTTAATAAAACGGCTAGGTGTCATGTCATTAGTGAGTGAGCCAGACATATATGTATGTTAACGAGTGTGAGTAAGACAAGAAGTATAGCAACAAGTCGCGGGCGCGAGGCGCGGGGGCGCGTTATCGTGTCCATGACGTCACGACCCTTTCACTGGCCGAAGTTGTGTTCTCTGGCGTCGGAGACTTCAGTCCGCGCGGCTCGGTCACGACGTGAGCACGTCTCGCGATTAGTGTTCCTAAACTTCACCGACTCACGCGTCACTCGCTAATAAAATACGTAAAAAATATCGAAGCCAACTTTCGTCAGGAAAATAGTTCACACGCAAACGCCCCGCTCGGTCCTCCGTGTGTAACGTTCCTAGTGACTTCGGTTCTTCACTTCTGACTGACACCACTAACACCAGCATCAAAATGGGCGTCATTAAAGTGAGCCCGGACACCGCGACCCTCTACTCAGCCTGCGACATGCTCGACGACATGAAGGTAAGTGTTACGAGAGATAATCATGTGATGTCCAAAAGCGACAACGATGGCGTCGTTCCAACCGGCTAGTTCCGTATTAGTGAAAAAAATATTGTGAATCGATGCGTGGGCGCAGACATTTGTCTCGTCGTCTAGTCACTACACGCGACGCTCTGCGTAATTCTAAATGTTATGCGCTTTTACGCGATGGCATTCGGCGCGTCGCACATGGGTGCCGGGCGACTTAACGAAGATCGCGCGCGTTTTCTACCAGCGGTGAAAACTCATGTCGTTGGTCGGTCAACGGAAGTAGGTGCCCTTATCAGTTGTTTGTGACATGATTGCTATAACTAGAATTGCTACGTGAGAACATTCACACAGTTTTTAGCCTACCATTTAGCACGTCAAACATGAACTTGTAACTATAGAAATTTAAAACATGTTTCGAATACCGGCAGTATTTAAAAAATAAAAGTGGGTTAGAATTGATTGTTGAATAAAGTAATGTTATAATAGAAGTCCACATTACAATTTGTAATGGTTTATGTATTGATAGGTCCCTCATACACTATCACCAATGGTTTACGGTAATAAAACCATTGGAGCTTGTGGTAGATGACACGGAGATCCGGAGATTGTCGCGATGACGCAATGTCGTTAAAAAATGTTATGATTACGTTAGTTTGGACGATGCATGCCGTGTGACGATAATTTAATCTCGTGATAGCAGAGGCGTGAAAAGTTTTCACTGTCAAATACCAACAAAATGTGAAATGACGAATGTAAAAATTAATAATGAATTAAAAGAACAATTTGATATAGAGGGTGGAGCAGCATATCATGTCGCCCATAGCAACAATGTTACAATATGCGTAAATCGTAGGAATTCGTGTCTACCCAAGTGTGGTGTCTTGCACGCAATGCTTAGCAACAGTGCACGCTTAGTGCGCATGCTCTAGGATTCCTCGTGTTTAATTTTCTTTAAAGTTTCAACAACTCAGATTTATTGCATTTTCATGGTCAAAATGAGAACGTATTTAGAAATATCGTATCGCTTAAAAAGAATATGGAAACGTAACGTCAGCTCATTAAAGATATGTATTTATAATGACAATAGATACGGACTCGAAATATCATTTACATAAATATTATAATAAAATACTTCGGTATCGAAAGATAAATTTTGTTTTTGTGTGCGTTCGTATATATTGATATTGGTGGAGCGTTCGAGTTGGCTAAGTTACCTACAATAAAGTTTTTTTTTTTCTTTCCAAGATTTTTTTTCGTCTCTTGCCTAACTTGATCTACTAGACTTTACTAGTTTTTTTTTCCTTTTATGTTTTAATGGGAGACCTTCAATATTAATTTCGTTATGTCATCCGGATTATTTGCCGTCTTTTATATTATTTTTTTCGTGCGACAAAAAGTGATTAGATTTATTGCTACGTATTTTAAAGGCTGGACTCTTATCGAATAAACTTTATAATTTTTACGGTACTACGATTTCATACTGCACGGTTCTTAAACATTCAATACTCACAAATATTCTTACTTTTTCTTTGTCCCCAGTAGTTGGAGTTCGATTTCTTTCCGTTGATTTCTCGTTACAATTTCCAATACATTTATTCATGTTGGTATTTCGCATTGCCACTCATGCAAATCATGGTTGAATGGATAAAAATTAACATGTGGACAAAACACGTGAGTGCGTGGGATATATTTCAATGTCGATTCATTAGAAACAGACTTTTTAAATATCACGTCGTCAACTATTAAAATTTGCATTATTTTGTTTATTTGTCTTAATTTATCATGTCTTGGGTATCTATTATTGTCTAGACTCGACTGTCTTTACTATTTCAACCTTTTGTTTCACTATTAGGTATATCTTAGGCTTTGTTGGCAACAGGATCTAAATTAAGTCGTAAATTTTCTAATTTATTTGATTTAGATTCAGTAATTACGTACTTAAATGCTTCTTCATTAAGTTTATTAGTATGAATATCCTACGAACGGATATTTCCAATTAGGCGAAGCTATAAACGCACATTTAACGGAATGCATCAGCTGTTTAGAAACGTACAGACATTATTATTGAAATATTCGATAATAACGTCAGGCATGTTGATTTGAATATATAAATTGTCATATTAATCATAGAAGTGGTGATAATTGTGATATTAATTTCATGGAGGAACCAACAGTGATTGCCAGCAAACTCTTTTGAAGACGGATGAAGCCAGAAGTCGTTGAGATAAACTTATATTTGGCTGGAAAATAATTTAATGGTTGTTAGTGTTTTTTAAACAAAATCAGCGACTGTTTATCATTAAGTCTCAGAACCAATTCTTTTGAAATCTTACTTTTAGTACGTCTTTCTGCTATTTCTAGTGTGTTTCTTACTATTTCCAGTTTGTCTTCTTTATATTTCTAGTCTGTCTTCCTGTACACAATTTCTCATTCTTCTTATTGATTATGTAGAATGTTTTAGTATTCAGCCTAACCCCTAGCCCCATTCGTCCTCATCGGGTCAGCCATTCACATTATACTGAAATATTTACATAGGGACTTAAGATTATACCCCAGACAGAATTATAGTCCTTTCAGTTGAGCCAAATATGGCTCTCGTTATATGTAGAGAGACTAATGGTGCGTGCTCGGAACCTATTCGCTTTGGATACAGGCCAAAATCATTTGTTACATTACGACCTAAATTGGTGTACCTGTGTTTGGTTTCTTTTGTTTTATTAGAAATCTTATTACTGATTTTAGACGACAGAAATTTTGACGGGGATATTTTTAGAAACACTAAATAATTATTATTGTTCCATATACCTATGGTTGTCTGGATAGATTGTGTGAGAGATGATATGGCTAGAAAGGAGGTGACTTTTGACATGACGGTAAATAGAGATGTGTGGAAGCAGAAAACATGCTGCGTCAATCCATTTTTTTTTAATTGAGATAAATTGGATGAAGAAGCTGTCTAAACAATCATTCGAATGTTCAATATCAAATCTACAATTAAATTAAATGAATATTCTTTAGAACCCAAAATCCAAGCCTAGACGTTCACATACCTTACGCCATATTGAATCATCCAGCCAAATCAACGAAACGTGTTCTAACTGCGTCGCACACAGCCGCTAGCACACGCTCACTCGTGAGCTTACCATCCTTGATATTAACAACTGAAGCATTTTCTATATTGCTCGCACTCACGGATACTGCTATAGAATGTGGGTCGCGATGAGTTTTGAAACCATTCAATGTCGTGGCGTTTATCGCGGCCTCGTGTGCGTTGCGCCTTGCTGGTAAAAGTGCACGTTCTGGATTTAAATGTTTAATTTGTTATAATAATAGTTCTTTTTTCGAATATAATATTATTTTTATTAAATTCTGGATAGTAACAGGTCGCAGAATGAACACCTATCATTAATACGAGTAATAATCTGGCCATAAATGGCTGCATTGGTTTCCATAAAATGTCGGTATTTATTATTATTCAAAAATATGTACGTAGTTTGTTTTAGTATCAGTAAATTCCTAGAAATCTTAATCATGAAAATGTATATGCGTAAATTGCGTAGACACTTTCATACCAACTCACTATTTTAAAATATTTTCGATATCCACCGGGGCGTTGTTAGTGTTTTGTCATTCTTTATGATTCCCTGTGGCGTTGGTAATTACGCGAGTTTATTTTCATTTAACAACCATGAGTTTTTTGAAATACGTTTTGAGTATAGAATAGAATATGTCTTTATATGCTTAGAATGCAGGTACACACAAAATAGTATGAAAGGATCTTTATAAGAGTAGAGGAAGACCGAAGAAACGATGAATGGATTGTGTTACATATAATAATATTTTATTTTTTATTTTATTTTTATTTAATAATTACGGCAAGAACGTATTGAAGATGCAGACATGCAGCGTCAACCTTTAATAAATTGGGATATGGGCAGGATGGTAATAACGATGAGATCTCCAAAATATTTGTGTGTATAGAGTAGTATAATAGTCGTAGTAGTAAAAACAAGTCATTGGTTGGCAGCCCGTCACTTCTGACATATTCCTACAAAAAGGTATGTCACTCGTATCTACTTACCTAATCATAAACACACACAAGTTTGTGTACAAAAGTAAAAGTTGAATTCAACCTAGGCCTTGACATAATATTTAGAAGAAAAAGAACCGTCATTATCTTATCTTATAAGATAAAATGATCACAAGATTCTACGCTAGTGTACCCACAATGTCGCAGATCTGACAAGGAAATTATCTAACCGACTGACAAATTTTTAGTATATCTTTTAACAATGTAGGTGTGGCTATCGTCTAAAAATAGACAGCCCGTCCTTTGCGGTTGATGTCAACGGCTTGCCGTAAAAGTATCGATATTCTCATTCGATATATTTTTTGGTGGTGTATAAAACTTCGATGTAAAAATAACGAGTATCAAAATCGTATGTAAAACAATATTTTTTAACTTGTCGATAAAACAATCACACTAGCTCAAAAGGCTAGAATTCTCCGTCCGTAAAAAAATTACAGCACCCACTAGGCTAATATAAAAATATAGATGTAGACTTAAATAAACTTTTTTAGACTATATCATCATTATCCTACTCCTGCCCTTATCCCAATTTATTTGGGGTCGACGCAGCAGGTCTTCTTCTTCCATACATCTCTATTTGCCGTCATCTCGAAAGTTTTTGTTGGACTATTTCGAAAACAATAATCATAAGGCATACATTTTTTAAATATCCATACTAAATAATCTTTGAGTCTGTTAGTAATTATCCTAAAACAAACCCAAGTAACTTTGACATTTTCACAGAATTGGTTTTGCATATAGGGTACGTATGCAGGCATACTATGTATGGTACCTAAGGCTATATAATTTAAAGGTGCCTAGTCTAATATCATACTTACAAATTGACAACTTTGATGTTATGTATCTGGGACAAATTGTATGCATGTTGATACATTATACATGACAGTTTTAAGTTTGAAGTGATACGTACTTGTATAATTACTGTGCTTGAACCTATATACATATAAATTATTATAGGTTGGTAGGTACCTAATACCTACATTCCGAAGATAGGTGGCGTCTGTTATTGATTTAATGAAAGATTAATAAGATACTTATCAAATGCATTATAATGGGACAAGGTACCTTTATATTTTACTTTTGTTTGGTCATCATTATTTTAATTTTCAAATCGCACAGTCATCACTTACTCATTTTATTTTAATGTTAAATAAGTATTATTCAGTGACACTTATTTAACATTAAATGTTTTAAAAAATATGAAATTATGGTGATGATGTTAATGGGTGATGTTTGAAACTAGTGCTTTATTTTTTTTAAAGTATTATAACATCTCGAGTTTTTACTGTAGTTCTTTGTGATTTTAAATACTAGACTCTCCGTCGAAGTCGAAATTTGGAGTTTAGACGAAGTTCAAACAGAAAATACATAATAATTAAATCTTTATTGAGAATTTTTTAAACTGTTTCTCAGGTACCCTAGGCACTTGACGTTCTGGACATTCCTAGTTCCATACGATCCCCCATAATAAAGAAGTCGTCCTGACAAAACGAATTACTCCAGTAAATCATCTATACAGACATACACACATAAACTCACTCCTTTTCCCCATGGGGGTAGGCAGAAACAACAGAACGCCAACTACTACGGTAGTTACAAACTCCTTATTATATATCCATATTAAATGAAATTGTCTTGTTCACCCACAACAGTATTTGTGTTAGTCGTTGAGGTCCTTAACTTCAGAGTCCTTAAATATGATTTAATAAAGAAAGAAAGAAAAAACATTTATTCAGCACAGGCTCAGGCACACAACGACTATACTAAACATAGAAAACTTAAAAAAAAAATAACAACAAATATAAGTAGTATGTGACTTACGGAAGCGGGTCCAGTTCAGCAAAAATGCCAGACAACTAGTGCCTGACGCTGGTTTTCAACTGGACCTGAGATTGTAAGAGGTCAATATAATATAAAACATATAATACAAGTAACCATACAGTGCCAGGACAACACCGTCCAATTTCAATTTAATCCATACATTCGGCACTACGTTAAATATAGACATTATTATTAATAATAATATAACCGTATCAACAGTTTTATCAGCGTACGATAATAAATTACTTTCACTTGATAAAGTCGTGAACTGGTTTGTATAACGTTCAAGGTTATTAACGCAAAATGCGGCGTTTTAATAAAACTCCACTTATCTTTGTTTACCTACTAGTAGTTGGGTACCCAGACCTATGACGCAGTGGTTAGCTAGTACTTCTTAGATAGAAATAGTTGTTAGGCCTAAATGGCATGAAGTCCTGGGTTCAATTCCCAGGTTGGACAAAGTGTTATTGGGTTTTTCCAACTGGAATTTGTCAACAGCCGCCTAGAGTTTGGATTTGTGCCCGGTTGTTGGCAATAGGCTAGCCCCTTATTACATGGGGCTTAAAACATAAATGGCGAAATGTGAGTAATTGAGTATACTTAGGTGTACTGTCATAGGGGAACAGTTTTCATTCATACTATCAACAGAGGGTTAAGAGAGACACATGACATTATCAATCCACAACTTTCAATCCACACACAACAACGACCTTCACTGTTGCAATATAATAATATTAAAAATAATAATAATTAAAAACTAATTAAAAACTAATTTGACGGCACGGTTGGCGCAGTGGTTGAGCCATCGGCTGCTGCGCCGCGTGTTGTGGGTTCGATCCCCGCACGGAACAAATATTTGTATGACCTACAGGTAATTGTTCCGGGTCTGGCTGTTTGTGTATGTCAGTTTGAATGTTTGTAAACGCACCCATGATACAGGAGAAATTCCTAGTGTGGGGCAACGTTTTAAAAAAATAATAATAATAATAATAAATTATAAATTCATATTGTGACTTTTAATTGATTTTATTCATTAAATAAAATACAGGGTGTAAAGAAAAATTATTAAGTTGTCATTGACGCATTTTGTACCTACATCGTTAGATGTAGGTACAAGTAAATACATAATTATGTACCTACTAAAGAAAATTCAGGGAAACGACTTATTTTTGGTGTGAAAAATCGCCGGTTGTAATGAAGTGCACGCAATATAATGCACACAATACATTGTGTAAAATGTCACACAATGTATTGACATTTTAAGTATTAAATGTCCCAGTCATGATGGCCCAGTGGTTTAGCCCTCGCCTCTAGTGCACGAGGTTATGAGTTCAAATCCGGGCAAGTACCAATATGACTTTTTCGATTCATATGTCCTTTCTAAGTTTATCTTGGAAATATAACTAGCATCTTGGAAGGAAAACATCGTGAGGAATCCTGGACTTATAGTCACATTAGTACTTGCAGGCTTTTAATTTAAATCTATATATCATTCGATCGATAGATTTTTAAAGACTTTAAACAAGTAATTCTTGTATATATAATATGTATGTATCTGTAAGTATGTATGTGTATTTATGTGTCTGGATCTGAATCTCCGAAACGGCTCCAACGATTTTCATGTAATGTATGCAGGTGGTTTTGGGGGCGATAAATCGAACTAGCTAGGTTAAATTTTTAGAAAACGTTGTTTTATCCGAGCTTGGTCATCCAAGTACTTATTATTATTGAAAAAATGTCATAATGACGTGAAGACCAAGTGACTCGGCTTCGATATGACGACACGGTTGGCGCAGTGGTTGAGCCATCGGCTGCTGCGCCGCGTGTTGTGGGTTCGATCCCCGCACGGAACAAATATTTGTATGACCTACAGGTAGTTGTTCCGGGTCTGGCTGTTTGTGTATGTGAGTTTAAATGTTTGTAAACGCACCCACGATACAGGAGAAATTCCTAGTGTGGGGCAACGTTTTTTTTTAAAAAAAAAAAGAAAAAAAAGAAAAGATATACGTTTTTTTTTACACCCGTTATGAGAGGTCCTTATTACAATATTGCATTCAAAGGTAATTAAATCAATATAATACTGCATCATGTGTCAGGTTTTTCCCGCAATGTGTTGAAAATTACTGTGTAATAACTGGCTATTATAAGTTATATCCAATTGATTACTTTGATCAATAGCTGTATCTACTCGTATTTTATTATCCTTGAGAAACTCATCATTGTGTGTAAATGCGCATATTTATGATATTCTACTCACCTGCGGTGTGATAAAATCATCAAGTACATGATTGCTATATAAGCTGTTGTATATAAGTCATAAAAATAGATCGATACATGACATAGTGTAGCGTACACACTATGTCATGTAATAAAAAGAAAAAATAACGAAAGTTTTGTTCTTGTAACTACTTACACGAATAAAGGTTTGTTTTTTTTTGGATACAATATATATGTAAATAAACTCACTCGTTGTTTCCATGGGGGTAGGCAGAAACAGAACGACACCTGCTTCGATCCTTACATTCTCCTTTTGCTTCGTTTATGTTCATACATCTGGTCGTAAATAAATAAATAAATAAATAAATAAATATTGCTGGACAATCCACACAGCATCATCTAGCCCCAAGTTAAGCAGAGCTTGTGTTATGGGTACTAGATGACTGATATACTTAATACAATACATTACATAGATAGATATTTTTTATTTATTATACATAGGAAATACCCAGAACACCCGGAACAAATATTTGTAGATCGTACAAACATTTGTCCCAAGGCGGGAATCGAACCCGCAACCTCTTGCGTCGCAGGCGGACCTTCGCCCGCCGCGCCACAACGGTCGTCAAACGTAAACGTAACGTAAACGCACGCCGGTGCCGAGTACTACGCACCTGATCTTTTCTTGTATAAGAAGTGGGGATTTTATTAAATGAGCACGTAAGAGGATGTCTGAAAGTGGCGCCGATGACCAACAACTTATATGGAATGGGTTGTCATGGTATGGGCATGTGATGCGGAGGAAATAGTATCATGTGAGGAACGTTTTGAGTATTAATGTTGCGTGGAGGGTTACAGGAGTAGAACGAAGACCGAAGCAACGGTGGATGGATGATTTGAGAGATAATTAAACTATTAAACGGTTAGGAAAGATATGTATGGAAGAAGAAGCTTGGTATAAGGAGGGTTATGATGATGACTTTTTTTTTAACCAATTTTATTTAGTTACAAAGTGTCACAGATCGCTATCACCGTTTCCCACCACCATAGACCACAGCATGATAAATGGCGGTCAGCACAGATAATATACAAAGTGACCGGTCAAACAGGACGGTGCGTGGGAATTATCGACATTTCGTGTAATGTGGTGAATGACGCTGCGTGGGCGCAGGCCTTAAACGTTGCCATAGTGATGTTGTTTACTTTGTGTTGTTATTATATTGCAATGTTCTTATTTATATGTTGTACTATCTGACAACATATAAGTAACAAATTTCATCCAAATCCGTTCAGCCTTTTCAGAGGGAACGAGTAACAAACATACACACATACCGACGAACATTCGCATTTATAAATATAAGTGTGATGAGGGGGATTGCGCTGAGTTAACTCTGTTTGTCAGTTTTTAAGTTTATCTTATCACTTGACCCGAATGTTATTTTAAAATCAAAATCCTTATTTTATTGGAGTATAAAAAGACAAAATATAAACAAAATGTAACTGTCGCACTGCAACGCAAAGGGCTTTTTATACAGAGAAGACTGGTTGTCAGGTATTCGATCTTCTGACCACCCGTAAAGACTGTCAAAGATCTAAATATGTCAGCTGGGAATAACGGCTCAATTTTCGAGAAACCGAGGAGTTTCGATATGTAACGAACGGACACCCATCCACAGACTGACCTCGGCAAGCGTAGCTTAACCTTCGATCGACATCGGCATATTTATTTAGACACGAGCTCCTCATAGCCCTTACTAAAGACAGGAAATCCGGGTATTAATCTTAGTAGCCGCCATCACTTTTCTAGTATTTTTTTGGGAAAACCCTGCATTTCAAACAATACACTATTTATCTCTGCCTTCGGTTGTTGTCGTCACGTTTCTGATAAAATTGATGAAGTCGATAAAGACGTTATTCGCGTAATCTAAAGCTCATATTAATTAGTCCATATCGTGTGATTACGCAAGATTTTGGGTAATACACGTGAGTTAGTACAAAGAGTAGTTCCTAAACACAAAATTATAAAATATACTACAATGATTACTGAAAAAAGCTCGCTAGACTACCTCGTTGGTGTAGTGTCTGCAAGCCCTACAAAAGAGTAGTTCCTAAACACAAAATTATAAAATATACTACAATGATTACTGAAAAAAGCTCGCTAGACTACCTCGTTGGTGTAGTGTCTGCAAGCCCTACAATTGTAGGGCTTAGGTAGTCTAGCGAGCTTTTTTCAGTAATCATTGTAGTATATTTTATAATTTTGTGTTTAGGAACTACTCTTTGTACTAACTCACGTGTATTACCCAAAATCTTGCGTAATCACACGATATGGACTAATTAATATGAGCTTTATGAAGTCCTGGGTTAGATTCCCGGGTCGAGCAGTGTTATTCGGTCTTTGCATCCGGAATTTCTCGAACTATAACATCTCCTTCATCCCTTTTTAAAGCTTAGTTTTGAAAATAAAATATAGCCTATCGTTATTATTCTATTAGTCTCTGAAAATATAAGTGAAACAATTTTTAATACCGATGAAGCAGTTTTTGAGTTTATCCATTGCAAAGAAACATACGAACAATCAAATATTTTTTCTTTATTAAGTATAATATTAGTTTAAATGGGACTGATCATCACCTGTTTCAAATAAAATCCTAATTACTGTTTGGTATTTCCATTTGGGTATGATTTTACCCACACAATGCGTGTATCAATTAGTGGGTACCTAATGGGTATATTTGATTACGTACTAAGATTAGTTACGTAATGTAGGTAACTTATTAGAATTCTAAAAACATACGATAAGTATTAAATTCAAATTTATTGATAAATATCATGTTACTAAGAACTTTACGAAAGAAGAAAATTTCTAAGATATTATAACCTCTCTATTCCAAAATATTATAACCTCTGAACTACAAACAGCTATCTTGCGCGTCTTTTTAGTAAAATATTTCCTTATTAATTAAACTCTTGTTAGGTTATCATTTTTACTAAAAAAAAAAACATATCAACTTCCAGACAAAAGCAATTTTATATAGAGCAACGTTTGTTTACTCCAATCGATTCAGTACCTTATTCGATCAATCGTAAAGCAAGCTACAGTATCAATGGTCAAGAATTGTGTCACAACTCTAGTAAATAAGCAGATAGGAAAGTGAATTAATAAGTGTATAATATAAACATCACACACACACAAACATACAGAAGAGAAATAAATAGCTGCATAAAAAAATACTATTCTATTTAGGTACATTACCTCCATAAAATGTCCATTATAAATTGGTGTTCGAGTATTACATATTACGAGCGATTATCCTCCAATCAACTTTGAAGGCTGGCATAAATCGACTTAAACGCCACAGAACTGACGAGCATAAAATACTAGACGCGTCACGTTGTCTCAGCCCCCGAGAATTTATTAAAACACGTAGTGAGTGTTGCCAGCGGTTGCTTCACTAGGGAATGTTGGAGGACGTAGTTTGTATGCGACGCTGTGCGCACTGACTGACGTACTAATGTGAATATTTGCTGTGCTCGATACTCGAGCCTTCTCCTTGATAAACCCTTGATCTAGAATAGTCGATTAATTTAATCGATTTATGTTTCTCTCGATTTGAATACGTTCTGTGGTCGGAAACAATGACTCATGTGATTGCAGCTTCCCATTTTCTATTAAATGCAATGTTTTCTAGTTTTCGTCGTTACGGTCAGAAGCCTGAAAAT
This sequence comes from Phlogophora meticulosa, assembly GCA_905147745.2. Taxonomy (NCBI): domain Eukaryota; kingdom Metazoa; phylum Arthropoda; class Insecta; order Lepidoptera; family Noctuidae; genus Phlogophora; species Phlogophora meticulosa. The sequence continues at coordinate 1,873,622 of LR990523.1, forward strand.
TTTACTATAGGTTATGGTGTTGCCTAGTAACCGGGTTGTGAAGGTCAGATAGGCAGGCGCTCCATTTAAAATACTTGTAGGTATTCAGCTGCATTAGTTGGATCGCTTAGCAGACGATGATCGTATCTAAATAAGGGTCAAAAGCCATTTCCATAAAAGGCCATATTAGTTTTGGATTCACACAATGGTGAACTAAAAGCCATTGAACGCAAACTATTGTTTTAAAACAATCGGTCAAATCTTTAACCGACGGATGATATCTGTAGCTGCAACATGGCGGCCGTGACATAACGTTCTGTTTTTGAAAATAAGTAGGTACCAGATTACAATTCCAAAAGTTCATTGACATTTTGGAAAATTTTGACACATTATTTACATAAACGAATGAGTTCATGCTGGCGGCATTGTTATTTTGATATCCTGCGGTTTGGTGAAGTAATTTTTCGGCTGTTATTTTTAATAGAAAATAATAAAAAATTACTACCTCTTTGGTTTAGTAGTTGCAAGCACTACTGCTGAGCTTGAGGACCTGAGTCCTCAAGCTCCTGCTCAAGCTCCTGGGAACAACGTCGTGCTACCTATAGATACACCTCTGCCTATCCTTACTTCGGATATAGGCGTGATTTTATTGAATTAAATATTAATAGCTATCTCAGTGTTATTATGATAGTTAATTAAACTACAGACTGTCTCATTAATAGTCAACAGAAAAATAAAACAAAAACGTATGATAACAACACACTAACGTTCCATTTCACGTAGACATTGGTCAGTTAAAATGCAAATGTCAAGCGAATGTACATCCTGAAGTTGCAAGTAGGTAAGTTACAAAGTAATGATAAATAAGTCTGCAATAAATTGAACAATGCAATTAAAATCTCACTCATTGATAGAAATAAACGTCAACAAGGCGACATACAAAGATATAAAAAAAAACTTGTTTTCTGTTTTTAATCTGTAAATTCATGTTCGCGCCCATTATTGTCTTTGGTTGCCAACTCCCTTAATAGTCTACTGAGTGAACTAAGTGTCGATTTTACCATTCAGAGTTGATTATACCAAAGTGACACCCGGTTAGCTGGCCTCGTTGGTCGCAAGCACTACTGCTGAGCATGAGGTCCTGGGTTATTGGGTTTTTCGGATGTGTGCCTGGTTATTGCCAATAGGTTCACTCCCTACTACATACCTCGCAAAAAGCTATACCTACACCTCTGTTTAACCCTTCAGGGAATACAGGCGTGATCTTATGTTGATCAAAATAAGATCACAAAAAATAAATATTGTGATACAACTACCAACTTCAAACATTTCATAATTATTGGTACAGACGCCAACACATCAAGCTACCCCAAACTGTCAGGTTTTCCCAATTGAACATGAACCTTATTCTCTCGTAATAAAGTTGAAAACCTGTCAAAGGAATTTGACACATTACAGTGGCTTGATGTGCTGGCCTCTGTACAAGCCCAAAACTACCTCCAAAATAATTAGGTATTGAAAACAAATATAAAAGTTGGTTAAGGCCAGAAACGCCCCCCGGCTGTACGAAATATTTTTTTACTATTTAATAATCAGTTAAACTATGATGCAAATTAAATTAATTATCACTTATTATCACACGGAATGAAGTGTTAAGTGGGTACAGTTTAAATTTGACAGCGCCTCTATGTCGTAGCAGTAAGGGCGATTTTTGTAATGCAAGTGTTACCACTGATAGTGGTGGTGGATAAGTGACCTTCAGTTATGCATATTGATCATGGATTCAGTATACTCGTAATATCCATTCTGACGTCAGACATGATTTTTTTAAATCAGAAGCCTGGCCACTATTAAGTATTTAGAATGTGATAGACATGAACATACCAGCCTGTTATTTCCCACTGCAGGCCACAGTCTTCTTCTCATGCAGAGAAGGCACGAGCATTAATCATCACGCTTGCTCAAGACGGGCTGGCAATTTCAGACTTATACTAGTTATAAGTCCAGGTTTCCTCACAATTTTTTCCTTCACTGATGTCAGTGATGTCCAAGATAAACATAGAAAGTACCGGTATAACGGGGTCAGTTGAAACGCCGTCGCCGGGGTGAATCGAAACAAAACGTACAATGAGATTTTAACGTTGATTCAATATAATTCAATGTTACTGCCAAGATTTCCAAATGACAAATTTTAATTCCTTAAAAAACTAAAGACTCCTTGTGGTAACAAACAATGTTAAACTAACGCGACAATCCCTTTCAAAGTTGTGTTTCTATTCACCCCTGCGTCTCTTTTATCCCCGTTTTACCTTATACTATGAATTGAAAAAGTCAATCTTAATACTACATGTTATCTGGGTATAAATAATATTGTCAGCAGCATCCCAGTAACATCATGATTACGAAACATTTACCGCTTAGTATCCTTCGACGTTCAATACATAATTGATGAATTTCCATTAACAAATAATGAACCTTTTTCCTATAATTAAATGAGGCAAAGGTATCTCGTACTGCGGCCTAACCCTTCGGCCTTCGTAATTAACAAACAATTCGCTTCATAAATTCCGATGCGACATAGATTACCGCTAAATGGGGGACTTCATCACTCTTAATGACTTTAATATTAAATTCTCTATTCCCAGATTATTTACATAAAACAACGGATTTGAAAGTGACAGTTGCCCAACTGTCACTTTTAGACTTTCAAATGAAGGTCGTAGAATACAATCTTTGTCATTAATCGTTATCGTTACTTGCAAGTTAATATGTACAAGCGTCAGCTCATCAAGTTATCCCTAACCAAAACCAAATTTTCCATTTTTTTTTTGTCTATGAAGTTGAGAAACTTTCAAAGAAATTTGATAGGTTGCGGTAGCTTGATGTGCTGGCCTCTATACATGGGTTAAGGTTTTAATTTCGTTTATGCAGGCCGAGTGACGCAAACAAGAACACGTCTGCAATATTAATTGATCGATTGGAACAATAAAACGTTGATATAATTTAAAAAGAAAGTGAAAATGGCTTCCTTCCCGCGCCATGACGGATCCCGCGCCCGCACCGCCGCGAGCTAGTTCCGTTCCGTGTTACGCAGCACACGTATGCCGAGGCCATGCTAATTACTAGCCTCACGAAATCGAAAGTCACAGCGGTCGTATAAAGAAACGTAACATCATATCCTACTTTGAATTATTCCGATCGCGTATTGTTCTCTTTAGTCGTAAAAAAAGACTAGATTTAAATACCACCAGTATCATAAACAAAACAGGATTTTTCTTGTCATTGAGTATCGATATCATGAGCTGTTTGGTTATGCAATTGACCTTTCACTCACTGCATGTTCCAAGCATTCGATGGATACCTAAAATAGTACTTATCGGGTCGTTTTTGTTCGATTTTCAAACCGTCATCGTCAGGCCGTGTACATTGCGTAGAACGGAATGGAAGCGGTTTTTTTGTATCGAAATCGTACGTAGGATAGTGAACTTTGTGTGAATTGTGTAACGTAGAAACTAGGTACGAGTTTGAATCTTTGGAATTGCCGAGTATGCGCGAGAATTCTCCGAAAGACGCGCTACCGGTTTTTTCACTCGGTTCTAGTAGTATAATTTAAACAATTGACATTCATTTTTAATATGCTTTGTACAATTTAGTTACGACAATTCGCCTTCATTCCGTTCTACGCAATGTAAATTGGGCCTCAGTCTCTAATTGCGGATTTCCGATATAATTTGTGGTGCGATGTTTTTTTCGTTTTTTTTTTGAATGTCTGATCACGATCACGTTATCCGTTGCAAGGTCGACTACTAACTTTTGACAGACGTACATACGTCTGCACTATATTGACATTTCATAAGAGAATGCCTACAATAGTCTAGCCTAGTCTATGCTTTATTTGACTTTAATATTTTATAAAAAAAACTGCCTCGTTGGTTGGGGAAATGATTTTTCAACTCGGAATTTTTCAACAGCGACCCGGAGTCTAGATTTCTGTCCGGTTGATGACTATATTCTCACCCATAATAACAAGGGACTTATGCAACTGGTGAAATGTACACCTCTGCTTAACGCTTCGTGTAATACAGGCGTGATGTAATGTTATATCGAAAATGGTTCCTCTAACTTTGCTGTTTTGATAATGACAAAGAAATGCTATGGAACGTACCTAAGTACATATGTATGTACGCGCGGTAGATGCGTGTCTCATTGTCAGACCACTTGTTCAATGTTAGTCCAGTTTGTATTGTACCTATTGTACTCCTTGTACAACCGACCGAGCGTCGTTGGTTACATTTTCACCTTGACTCGGCCTAGCGTAGCACGTTGTTTTAATAGAATATGAGGCCAAATTGTACTGGTTTGGTGACAACCGACGTGGGTCTACCTGTACTGCCGCGTGATGTTTTGAGCCTGTGTCGCACGCGGTGACGCGACACTGTTACGTCTCACATTCTTCTTGAACTGATAACAATAGTTTAGCGTAGTACTAATGTCTGACGGTGTATAGAATTTTGTCAACAATTTCCTTACAAACATCCGTTCTGAATCCATCATAATTATGTTACATTAGATTCGTTTTTGCCAAGCTGTTTTGTAATGCTTTCCATTGAAAATGTATTTTTTTCATTTAACGACGTTTTGAATGCCTTTTTGATCTAGTGGTCGCAAGCGCGACTGCAGCTGCTGAGCATGAGGTCCTAGGTTCAATTTCCAGGTCGGGCAAAGTGTTATTTGGCTTTCCATTTCGAGCCTGCATCTGTATCAGTTAATGGCTATAGGCTCGCCCCTTATTAGTGACAAGTTATTACATGGGACTTAAACGTAACTCGCGAAATGTGAGTTTACCATAGGTACACCTCAGCCCATCCCTTCAAGGAATCAAGCATGATGTTACGTAATGAGAGAATATTTTGATATCAACACGCAATTCATACCTACGTATAAAAGAATACCTAATGCATTGGAAAAACGAATCACATTGCGAAAATAGAAATTGTTTTGACAACATGGTCGTTAGTTATGTGGCGGTTATAAAACTAACTTTCTCGCTGTAAGGAATTCGATTGAGCAGTTCGAAAATATAAATTCATAATTTCACATTCCCGTTCCGTATCGCGAATTCGCGAGCTCGTTCTGTTTCGCACGCGAAAACTGGCAAGTTCACGATCTATGTCGTGTGACACGGCATGCGGATTTAGTCACGGGTTGTCTTGCTTGTATTACTTTTAAAAAGGTATATTGACATTAACATGGTATTTTTGTGAGTGATTCAATATTACTTCTGTTATGCAACGGTTTTGGCTTTAGTGCTATTTATGCAATTTTACTATTATAGTACTTATCTTTTCATATGAATGATCTTCTTTTCCGTATATGTTCTATCCCTTTTTAAATTAACATACAATCACGGCTGTATTCTCCAAAGGCCTTGGCAGAGGGTCACCTATAGGTGACCCTCTGCCAAGGCCTTTGGAGAATTGTTGCCAGGTTACCAGGTTGTTACTATAGTAACAACCTGGCAAAAGTATAGAATAAATAAATAAATAATGCCGGACAATCCACACAGCACCATCTAGCCCCAAGCTAAGCAGAGCTTGTGTTATGGGTACTAGATGACTGATATACTTAATACAATACGTGTACTATGTTTAAAAAAATATATACCCATCTAGGATATATATTTTTTTTATACATAGGGAATACCCAGTACACCCGGAATAAATCTTTGTAGATCGTACAAACATTTGTACCGAGAATCGAAAACTTCGCCCGCTGCGCCACATAGGTCGTCAAATGCGTGGTGATCATGAGAAAAAGTCTATTGTAAAAACACAATAACAGTTTACGAAACTGGACACCCCAACATCTCAAGCCAAGTTCCCATTGGGACTACTAGACCAACGAGACTAAGTCCTTTTTATTCAAATGGTTCATTCATATTAAAATTCTTCAATCATATTAAAACTATATAAAAAGTTTAGTTATAGTAGTTTATTAAAACTATATAAAAAAATATTGAAATTCTTCAATCATATTAAAACTATATAAAAATATAATGAAATTCTTCAATCATATTAAAACTATATAAAAAAATATTGAAATTCTTCAATCATATTAAAACTATATAAAAAAATATTGTAATTCTTCAATCATATTAAAACGATATAAAAAAATACTGAAATTCTTCAATTATATTAAAACTATATAAAAAAATATTGAAATTCTTCAATCACGTTAAAACTATATAAAAATATATTGAAATTCTTCAATCATATTAAAACTATATAAAAAAATATTGAAATTCTTCAATCATATTAAAACTTTATAAAAAAATACTGAAATTCTTCAATTATATTAAAACTACATAAAAAAATATTGAAATTCTTCAATCATATTAAAACTATATAAAAAATATTGAAATTCTTCAATCATATTAAAACTATATAAAAAAATATTGAAATTCTTCAATCATATTAAAACACTAGCACTTCACCCGTGACTTCGCCCGCGTGGATTTCGTACTTTTCCCTTCGAACTTTTACATCCCCTCCACCCCCTATAAAGCGTAGTTTTGAAAATAATAATAGTCTATAGCACTCAGGAATGATACAGCTATACCAGTGAAAACATTTGCAGAATTCGATCATTAGTTCCGGAGAATACCCCCTACATACAAACTTACAAACACATTACCTCTTTATAATATTAGTATAGATGTACCCCATAAGACATAAAACTAACTTAAATGTTAAAACGTCAGTGTTACCAAGCAATAAATCATGTTTAATGGCTGCGTGACGAATGCACGTCAAACAGAAACACAGACACACACAGTGGACACAGACGTACAGACTTTTGGCCCCTGTAATACACATTATAGTCATTATCATCTTATATTATGCCGTGACTTGACCAAATGTTTGATTAATGTATTTATTTAAGCGTGTCTGCTAAAACTAAACGTGTTTCAACCGACTTCAGAAAACGGAGGAGGTTATGCATTCAGCATGTGTTTTATGTATGTGTACGGATTTCTCCGTGACTATCATGATTATTTTTACAAAACCTCTTCTTACTTTTTATAATAATCCATCAGAAAAAAATTCAACTAAATGGATATTGAAAACCTTTAGTATGTGATCCTTTGGAGAAAGGTTTACTTAATCAGGGAAGGCACAGTATATTAAATTGTAAAATCTAGCCTGGACAGTATTAAATATTGTACTCGTATATATAATAAAAGGTTCCTAATTAGGTCGATCAAAAGTTACCGAAAAAAATCCAGCGCCATTAGAAATACTAACTCTTACTCTACTACGGTTCATCAGATACCGTCCGCTGATAGACAGACAGACGGATAGCGGAGGCTTAGTAATGGGTCCCGTGGGCGCCCTTTCTTAATAAATCATACAGAACATAGGGTCGACAACCATTAAAGTCCAATCTATAAGCTGAACAGCCTAACCTCGGATTTGTTTTTGAATCCCATCCCAATTTACGTTCACTAGTTTCTCTTTTGTTCTCGCTAAAAATAATACCATGTATTGTCCCTCAGTTTGCACGCTATTCTAGTTTAGACAGCGTCTATATCTACATAATTCACTGTAAAGCAAAATAACTCCACGCAACACTCGACCCTGAGAGAACAGCTGATTTCTACGTCTCAATAAAAAGTATTCTTATTCAAGTTTGTAGAGAACGCGGCTGGTGTCCGATACGATTTGTTACGATTGCGCATTTGACCTCAACGAGCGACCAACTGATTTCAAATCGACGAGGAAAAACAATACAAAATTTCGTATTTTAATCGGACGCCGTAACGAGGTCACTTTGCATAGTTCATGAGAGCGGGCGCGCGCCCCGCCGTGACAATGACAGTGACACTTTTACAGGTTTTTTGAATTCAAGATGATTGATTGGCGAAGGCTTCCGATAGGTGGTTTGATTAAGGTTGTGTTCTGAAACAAGATATACACCAGGCTGCATATTAAAATATACTCTTGACATTTCGTTTTGAAGGTTTAATGTGATAATTATTGTTTAGAGTGTATTATTAGCTCGCGGTCAAGATTTGAATGGTGGGATTCCTATGCGGATCGCTAAAACAGTATTACAGATTGCATCAGCTATGAAGACATAGTCCTCCAAAGTTTTCTAAAAGAAGGCGCCGATTTACTTGTCTTACGTAATAATTTGATGTTTCGAAAGATTTTGTTGCAATGGGCCATGAGCATGCACTTGATGACTTCAAATTGCGTTTCAGTGTTTTCAAACTAATTTTTGCCAGCGGTTTCGGCCGCGTAATAGTCGAAAATTATCCCAAGGGGAAGTATTACCGGGATAAAAGTTTCCTATGTCCTGATCCTGGTCAAGTTACACCCTTGTTCCAAATTTCATTCAAACCCATTGAGACATGATTGATTGACATACATACAAACACTTTCACATTTCTAATATTACTAGCAGCCACACGCGACTTCGTTTGCGCATGTACCTATATTTGTGAATTATGACATATGTGTTATTCTGGAGTATATATAAGCTGTAATAAATCCTGTATAATTTCATCAAAATTCGTTTAGGAGTTTTTGCGTGAAAGAGTGACAAACAGCCAACATAGTATCGACAAACTTTCACTTTTATAATATTAGTTGGATAAATCATATGCAATCAAACAAGTTAACTAAATAAATTATACTAAAGTAAGTATACACATGTAGTTGATTACTGCTGTAGAGCAGAAAAATGAATTATAAACGGATGGAATAAATATAACAAATAACAACATGTAATGGAACAGTATTTACTAGAACAAAACATTCATCGTGACAATGAAAAATAACCCTATAAACGCAGGTAAACTCGTACTACAACGGCCACTACTCATTCAAAATAATCTAATCGCACAAACTTGACTTTAGAAATTCTAGTCCACAAATCCTGTTGCATTTATTATCAATTATAATGACACCAATAAAATGGGAAGTGGCGCAGCAGGACATAATTATCCAGTGCGACAAGAATTAAATTACGATACGACTAAATGAGCCGGATAGAATTGATAAGGCGAGCAAGCCTGCGTGGGCAGTTCATGAGTTCATGATAGACGAGTATTGTCTTGATCAAGTATACTTTGAACAGGTGGCATGGATGTGTCTGCTTTTTAAAATTGCATTTCGACGTCTTTTTTTTCGAGTTGTCAAAATAAATAATAAATAAATAATGCTGAACAATCCACACAGCATAATCTAGCCCTAAGCTAAGCAGAGCTTGTGTTATGGGTATACTAGATGAGTGACATACTTAATACAATACATTACATAGATAGATATTTTTTATTATACATAGCAAATACCCAGAACACCCGGAACTAACCTCTGTAGATCGTACACATTTGTCCCAAGGCGGGAATCAAACCCGCAACCTCCTGCGTCGCAGGCAGACCTTCGCCCTCCGTGCCACATCGGTCGGTATGGTGACTTTATTGTTATTTAATTTATCAATAATATCATTAGCATATTAAACACAATGTTTCAAAAGTTTTTTACCGATTTGTACAACACTTACCGAAACATTTTGCAGTCAAGAGCTATAACAATAAAATTAACATGAAAATTCGCTTCAAATTCATTAAATTAAACCATGATACTACAAAAATGCGCATAAAAGTAATTTATTAACCTCTGTATGGAAGGAAGAACCGTATCTGACACGTTTTTAATTTTTGTCTCGTCTGGCGCATAAAGGCACAAGCAAACAGGCGCGACGCGACAATGCGACATGAATTTAACGATATACTCGAATATTCATAGAATTGCAATTTCATGTCGTGTTACCGCGTCGCTCCAGCCTGTGAGAGCCCTAATTTTGGATGAATAGTCATCAAGGTAGTATAATTTGGTTGCGCAGTCAACTCGTTATCTTATTTGCAAGTATTACATCAGAACACAAATTTTCTGGCTCCTACCACTGTGACCTATGACACGTACACACATATTTAAGTGTCCCTCAGCACTTGGGTCAGTTGACCCAGGTCTGAGGACAACCCCAGCCTATGCAGGCCTGCATAGACGGGCTGGCACTAGCTGGGGGTTGCGGAAGGATCGTACGTTCCTGCGACCCCCGGCGTAGATGTGAGACGGAACACCGGGGTGGTTTTTAGTCAGTATGAGTCTGACAGACCCCTACGCCCCCCTAGGGAAGAGGACATCCATGAGGATTTACCAACCCGAATCAAAAAAAAAAAAAGTTGACCCAGGTCTTTAGTTAAATGAATTTATACTTGGTACTAAACCTCTAACACATAGGAGCCAAGGTAGTGCAAGGGTCTTTGTTATACTTGCCCCTCAAAATACCTTCATCTACTAGAATCCTCGAGAAAGGTGGAAGAACTTTTATATCATATTCGTGATACAGGCGTGTGTATTGAAAACTGTCGTGACTCGTATGAGCTATTTATACTTTTTATTATACCTATTATCATTATGGTTTATTATGTCTGTTGTTTATAAATGACGTTGTAAACATTATTATCACCTACCAACCATTACCATGATCTCAAAAAAATGTTATGTTGGCAAAACTCTTGTCAAAATTCTCAAAGACATAATTCAGAATAATCATCATCATCATCTTCCTCTTGTCCTTATCCCAATTTATTTGGTGTGGACGCAGGATGTCTATTTTCTAGTTTCCGATATCGCTATGTCAAACTCCTTCCTAACCATGTCATCTTTCACACAATCCGTCAACGTTTCTTTCGTCTATCTCTACTCTTACTCTTTATCCAGAATAATCGTCGAAGACAAATATCTTACAACACGTGTCACCAACAAAGTTAAACGAAGCCAAACAGACGCATTGATAGTCATAGAAACAGACAAGACTAATATTACACAATTTTTGTTCAAAGACCATTGAACTCCAACAATGGACCACTTAAATAGAATCGCTTTACAACGTCTAATGGACAAAGATTTATTACCAACTCATTGGTCTCAATGCTGCCATATTTAGACACAATAAACTATTTAGCCAACATAAAGCATGGTCATTGAATGAATATGTTAGTTTTTATTGGTATATGTGGGTAATCTTGTGTTGAGAAATGGCAATGTGCCAAACAAGTTTGTAAAGACAATCAAAAAGTTAGCACTGCACCAGATCTTGCTACGTTTGAAAACGAAAGCGCTTTGGCTGCACTGCTATTTTTTTCTGCCAAATAGCACTATTACAAAGCGATAAAAACGATGATAAAAAAATCATCTGCGTAGTCAAACTAGTGTCTAGTGTCCAGCACTATGCATTCAAACAATGGCATTCGTTTATACAAACAACACACCTTAAATCCTATTTGCATATTGCTAACCTTGATAGCAATACTAAATAATTAATCTGTACGCAAAAAATATCATCAATTCAATAGTTCTCGGAAGCTCCTCAATTATGTCATTCATCTGACTGCGACGTTCTTTTATTTTTAGGCTTTTCAAATGACTATTTGCATAACTCATAATTCATTAACAACGTTGTGTAACATTCCTATCAGAGTAGCAACACGTTCACTACAAATTTACGAGAAGATGATACTTAAGTATAAAAGACCAAAGGTGGCAGATACAATAACCAAGCAATATTGCTTTCTACAATTCCTTAATAGGTAATCTAGAGTTATTTCATTTTGTTTCCTCAATAAACCCGATGCACCGTGTTCACAAACAAAGATTAATCTCGCGTAATCGTACCCACCAGCTGTATCGCGCGTATTTTTCAAGGCAAAGCGTAAATTGTAATGTAACCACGAGATTTTGTTTTCGTTCTCGATGTTATAACTATCATAATACCTTTCAGTTTTCGTACAGTTAACATTCCTATTGTATTAGACTTTACCTTGAGACGACGGACCTGCGTCATTAGTACTGTACACTCGCGAAAGTACTCCGATATTCCACATAGTTGTGAAAAATCTAAGATTTTAACAAGATATTGTTCATTTTTGTTGCAGAGCGAGTCGAGCTATACTTCATCAGAGGAAGGCTGCGGTGGAGGCGAGCGTCACGCTGTGCTCAGCTACGAGCAGGTACGGCGGCTCGGCGACGTCATGGACGAGGTGGTTGCCATTCACGGCCGCGGCAACTTCCCCACACTGCACGTGCGCCTGCGCGAGCTGGTGGCAGGAGTGCGCGCGCGCCTGGAAGCTCCACAGACCGCGGGCGGCGCCGGCGTCATCGTGCGTGACGTACGCCTCAACGGTGGCGCCGCCAGCCACGTGCTGGCCGACAAGGCACAGCCATACTCTGACATCGACCTCATCTTCACGGCCGATCTGCCCACCGCGCGACACTGCGACCGTGTCAAGGCCGCCGTGCTTGGACACCTGGCAACCCTCATGCCTCCCGCCACCCCGCGCCGTCGTGCTTCCCCGGCCGGCTTGAAGGAGGCCTACGTCTCCAAAATGGTCCGCGTGAATTCAGACGGTGACCGTTGGTCCCTGATATCGCTCGGCAACTCACGCGGACACAAATCCGTCGAGCTCAAGTTCGTGGACACCATGCGCCGCCAGTTCGAGTTCTCTGTGGACTCGTTCCAGATCGCTCTGGACTCGCTCCTCGCGTTCCACGAATGCGCTCAGTTGCCCATTGGCGAGAATTTCTACCCGACAGTCGTTGGCGAGTCCGTGTATGGCGACTTCAATGAGGCTCTGAGTCACCTCGCCGAGAAACTGATCGCGACGCGGCAGCCTGAAGAGATTCGTGGTGGCGGTCTGCTCAAATACTGCGCCCTCCTTGCTAAGGACTACAGGCCAGCACGACCAGACAAAATCAAAACCCTAGAGCGATATATGTGCTCGAGGTTCTTCATCGACTTCCCTGAGCTCGGCCAGCAGCGCGCGAAGCTCGAGGCCTATCTACGGAACCACTTCGTCGGCAGAGAGGAGGAAGCTCTCAAGCATAGGTAAGTAACAACTAGCAGCTTAGATATTTTTGTTACTTTTAATTGTCGCAATATTAATTCGTGAACTGGCGTTCTCCGTAATGCATGCTGTTAGCTCATTGGGTCATTCTACGAGATATCTTCTTGCATTTGGTTTAAGGCCAGCTTTGGGTTCATATGTGGCAACATACCTTGACCTGATTATATGCAGTGCATTATTAACTTTCTTGTCCATATTTGCAGATATTGTATATCACAGTTGACGTTAACTGGTGGTGTCGCTCGGTGCAGGTACCTGACCCTGCTGCACGGCGTGGTGCGTCAGTCCACGGTGTGCCTCATGGGGCACGAGCGGCGGCAGACGCTGGCGCTCATCGAGGCGCTGGCGTGCCGCGAGCTGTGCGCGCGCGCTCCCGTGATGATGGCGCCGCAGTACTACGTGTGCGTGTGCCCTGCGTGCGCGGGCTGCCCCGGCTGCGCCGCGTGTGCGCAGTGCGTCACGTACGCCCAGTGCGCGCCGCCCGCGCCCTACTGCGAGTGCTGCCACGCCGCGTCGTGCCCGGCGTGACCGGACCTCCAGTTCGACCGACGATGAATTTAGTGCCAAATGTATATAATACGGATAAAAAAAATGTATGTACGCGTAGGGAGCGGGCGGCGGCGCCCCGCCGCGTCAAGTTGCTCACTGTCCGCCGATCAATTCGCTCGTCAATTGTCCCCCGCGGGCCGGCTGCCGGCCCGCCCGCGGCCCGCCCGCGGCCGCTCGGCCCGCCGCGACGTGAAGTAATTTCTAGTCGTACTCCTTTCGTGTTGATAAGTTAATATGCTAGCAGTACGAAAATTATCGTTCACGTGGATTGTGACGGACGCGCCGCTAGATAGTGAGTCCAAGTCGATGGTCTGCCTATATAAAAAGACTAGTTAGTTATTTTTAAGCTTTTATGTATAGAAGTCGTCTCCATAAAAGTAGTGGCATGTCTCTTGCCGTCGAAATATCACGGAGAAGCGGACGGTCGGATGCGAGTTTTTTGCTAATTAAGTGAGAAAATATGTTGCGAGAAATGATGAACTGGTTCACTTGAAAGACGGATACTAACGGAGGAGCGTGCGTACTTTTGCAGGAACAATTTGTAAGTAACAAGTCCGGCCTTGTCAGACGGCCTTAAACGCGAGATAATCCGTTGAGTAGTAGTTATATCACGAACTTTAAAACTTAGCCAGCGCGGTCGCCTCCGCTCCTCACTCTCACACACGTAAACAACTATTTTACTATGTATTTATCAATCTGAAAGGATGTATGTATACAATGACACGTTTCGTGATCGCTCTAGTATTGTATACGGCTTGGCGTACGAGTAACAAATTAAGATACACATAGAAAAATATAAAACGATAAAAAAACTTAAAAAAAACCCAAAAAAATATATTACTAAGATGTGTACAATATTAAAGTTCACGCTTTTTTTAAATAATATAAAATACCATTATAAAAATATTTTAAGAACATTTACAAGTAGAGAAGTCACGTTTAGTAACAGAGTACTTATGAACATTTTTTTTTTACTTTTATCGTCTCATCAATTACAGTTTGCGAAAGCTGTAGATGTATGGAAAATGTGATGTAATTGTTGTATTAAATAACCATGTTGTCGATGATTGTAATATCTACTTACATTACATTATAGTAGATTAAATCCAATAGAGAGATATATTATTATTGTTGTATTTTAATGAGATATAGGATATATGAACGATGGTGTAAACAGTGTCCGGCCAATACGTGAATGTTTTAGATATTTTGCCAAATGCATATTCAGAGTTAATAAATACTATATTTATATACATTGCATGAACTTTGTAGGGCTTTTACTAAGCAGTTTGTTATGTAGTATATTTTGAGTAGCGGAAGATATATCCGAAGTAATCAAGTACAATCATCTTATAGAGGTAACCTTTATAGTTAACTTCGGAACAATTTATCGAGTTTATGAACGAATTTTCCCGACTTGCTCACTGTCCAACCAAAATTTGAGATCTCATTTTTTAAACTCTTCAAAAAATTCTTTTCGGTACGTAGTGTTGTATTGTATTGTATTGTAAACAATTTAACTTTGATCATGTGCTTGTTATCTTGGCTGAACGTCATTTTATGACTTGGAGGTGATAAGACATTTGATGAGAGTTAAATATGTTCAGTGATCCGTTTCACTTGTGCGACAGTCTAGTGCAGCGCGTCTTTGTGTATGTTCTCTTCAAATTGTATTGTAATGGAACGTAACCAGCACTAGAAATGACATTTTGGAATAATAACGTTACGAATCTAATCACCATGAGTGCAACGGACCATGGTAATCGTTAAACGGTAGCCCTAAATTTAGAAATAGTACGCAGTCGCCTGTACTTAGAATTAAATAAAGTACATAAACATAGTTAACTGAATCTAAACTTTATTCCATATGTAATAAGAGTGAATGTAAGTTAATTATCACTAGTGTTACTTGCTATATCGAGACAGGCGTCTAAGTTGTGATTTGTAGTCTTTTCGACAGGTATTTTAAATGTCATTCTATATTGTCACTATATATTTATTATAAATAACTGTGATTGTTATGTCTATATCGTAAATCAGCTATTGGCAGAATCCGTTGAGTAAGTACTACCTCCTTGCATGAATTAAAAAAAGACGATATTCGATGGTATATTTTTTTGTGATTTTTCTCTCTACGACTCTGGAGATAATTATGTAGGTATTTTAGCCGTAGGGTACCATACCAGTAATTTTACCAGTCTTGTGTGTAAGTTCTTCAAGGCGTAGTTTTCGAACGTGTTAGTAGACATTCTCATAGCGAACTCCAATTGGCATGCTTTCTACACAAAAACTTGGCTCATCTACATAATTATTTCTTAAGTCCGGGCCGAGTTCATTATTCCGAATTTCGGAAACACTCAACTCTCTGAACATACGTAAAGATTGGGTACAATTCGAAAACGGTGAAAAGGTACCGAGAGATGCTTGTTAGCTTATAAAGCTCTTCTATGTACAGACGCCAGCACATCAAGCTACTCTAAACTGTCAGATTTTCCCAATTAAACATGAACCTTATACTTTTGCAATAAAGTTGAAAACTTATCAAAGGAATTTGACACATTGGGGTAGTTTGATGTGCTGGCCTCTAAAGGCTTTTAAAAAAAACGGTCTAAATATTTTAAATCCTTTGCAAAGAGAGACATTGCAATATAGTTTAGTGTTTTATTATTTTTTCTAAAGTTACCATCAGTTTTCAGCTAGCCTTATTTTATAATTAATTTTTAATTCTAATGAGCACTGGTCAAAAGGCGTTCTCGTGCAGCAATTGTTGTTTGTTTTATATATGTATATACTGTTAGATAATGATTCTGTAAATTTGAGATACTTCTCTGAGATATAATATATATTATGCTAATTACTGAAAGATCGTACTTAACTTACCACATTTCAAACCAAACAAAAAGCTAATAACATAAATCAAAGTGAAGTATCTTAAAGTTTTGAGAGATTTGGCTTGGAGTGTTATTTCATGATTATAAAAAAATACAGTATTATCAGCTTACAATACTACGTATGTGTTTGAAAATACTGCTTATTATTATGTGAAAATTGGATCGTTAAAACGTATGGGATGTCACATTTTGGAACACCAGATGTAAACAAATACACGTGACATTCTGTCCCGACGCCATCTTATAACAAAATTAATTTGAACAACTTTGTTGATGCAGTTAACATAACGTGTCAAAAGGAAAGTTCTGGCAATAAATTTCAAAGATAGTCCATATGTTGAGTATCCAAACAATACTTCCCTCCAATATTAAATAAAAAATGGCTGACTTGCGTCACTGTTTTTATCAAAAGGCAGTTTTCTATCAAAAGAGTTTAATTCGTTTAATTTCGTATTATCTACTTCGATGACGATGTGTGTTAACTGTTGAAAACAAACAGAACTACGTTAATTATGCAAAAGTGATTATAATTTTAATACAATCAAACACTAGAAGCATTTACTTATCTATTTATATAGTCTTGGTACTAAGATCGAGTTGTTTGTTCAACGAAACGAAAACATTGATAAAGTTTTCATTGATAAAGCTCAGGCGAAGAACATGATTTTCTGAGTTTTTGTTTCGCTGAAACAACTAGATCTTGGATATGTGTAAGAAGAGTTGATTCTTGTGGAAGTAATAGCACGTGAACGCCGTAATTAAAAGCGTGGTTTCGCAGAACTGAAAGGCGGCGGCAATTAGCAGCGATGCGGCATTTAGGATACTGTTTTACAATCTATCAGTACAAATGTTTACGACTGTAATTGCTCTGTGGGTGTGACATTATAGTAGCTACTGCGACATTAGATTACAATTAAATAATTGAAACAATTAGTTTCGTAAACAGTCCAGAAACTGAGGCTTATTTTTTTTAGTAAAGTTTTTTTTTTTTCAATAGAATCAGTTACGACAATAAGTTCGGAATTAGCTTGCATAAAGCATTCAGACAGTTTTCATTTCTAACGTCTTCTGTAGTCACAAAAGTAAAAGTATAAGCAGCTACACCAACATTCACACAAACACGCAAACACACAAAAAGTCGTAGCAGCAACGCCACCACCTCCCCGAAGCGCTGCTTCCTGCCCCCTTCCTCCAATTCCTCCGAAGCACGCGTGTCGCTGCTCTCGCTCATATGTTAAAAGCGAATGTTCGACACACCGACTCTCTAGTATAGGGGTTGCTAGGCCTTACGTTATATAAGCTTATATTAGGTTATTATCAAGTATATTTACATTATAGTTATTATTATTTTCTTTCTTTTCCAAGTTGCCTGTTTCGTGTTACACGAACCGCGACGATGTGTTGTTACGATACATAATTACTATTATATTTGTGAGGAGTTTTAAGCTATTGTAAATTTTACAGAAATAAAAATGTTGTGAAAATAAATTATAAAAAAGTGATATAAACAGTGAATCTGTGTCTTTTATTTTGATGCCTGATGGGATAGAGCCCTTTCCCATAAGATTTAGAAAAACTTTGAAGCGATAGAATGATTTTTATAGGCAACTGATTGCGCACTGCGGTGTTACCAGCGGTCAGCTGTTAAAGTTAAAAGTCAGCTGGAGATGCCGTTACCATTCCATGAGAATGCTTCATTTCTTCGGAATAAAAAGTAGACAATGTGTTAAACCAGGGTATGAGCTACAATCCTCACAAATTTTATCTAAATCCGTTTAGCGGTTTCAGGGAGAAGGAGTAACAAATAAATAAATAATAAATAAATAAATAATGCTGGACAATCCACACAGCATCATCTAGCCCCAAGCTAAGCAGAGCTTGTGTTATGGGTACTAGATGACTGATATACTTAATACAATAAATAACATGGATAGATATTTTTTATTATACATAGCAAATACCCAGAACACCCGGAACAAATCCTTGTAGATCGTACAAAGATTTGTCCCAGGGCGGGAATCGAACCCGCAACCGCAGGCGGACCTACGCCCGTTGCGCCACATAGGTCGTCCATCCATACAAACATACGCATATACCGAAAAACTTTAGCATTTATAATGTTAGTGTGATTTTGATCAACGAGCTGTTAATCCTACTGAGCCGAGGTGAATAATCGTGTCATACATAATGAACTATTTGATAAAAGCGTCATAATATGTATATATAACTAGCTAACCCGGCAAACGTAGTTTTGCCATTTTAAGCCAAAACAAAACAAAATGGGGTGGACTACCACTTAGGGACTTATGAAAAATAGATGTTGGCCGATTCTTTGACCTACCCGAAATGCACACAAAATTTCATACAAATCGGTTCAGACATTCCGGAGGAGTTTGGTAACAAACATTGCGACACGAGAATTTTATATCTTAGAAATATATAATCATTTATTTGCATAGATCACAATGTGATGTTACTATACCTATAGAAGATAATGAACGAGGAGCAATATTTGTCACTACTCAGATATAAAGTTGCCTATCCTACTGATGGATAAAAGGAAAGTCGGTTTGTGAATGCCGAATAAAAACACTATCAACATGAATGCAAAGACACGGCACGACACGGTTGGCGCGGTGGTTGAGCCATCGGCTGCTGCGCCGCGTGTTGTGGGTTCGATCCCCACACGGAACAAATATTTGTATGGCCTACAGGTAGTTGTTCCGGGTCTGGCTGTTTGTGCATGTGTGTTTAAATGTTTGTAAACGCACCCACGATACAGGAGAAATTCCTAGTGTGGGGCAACGTTTTTTTTTTTTTTAAAAAAAAAAAAAAAAAAAAAAAGAAGAAAGAATTCTTTAAATACTTCAACTGTAAAGACAAAATCGAAGCCCCAGTTAATTAAATCTGAGCTAACGTACTTGCAATAATGTTACTTTTTGGGGATGCCGCAAAATTCCAATAACTTATGGGTAAAAAGTTCAACCCTTAGAACCCAGAATATTAATGCTACTAAGTTCTACTCAAAGGAAACATTGAATTTTTGACTCATGTCTCTAAAACATGACCCCCTGGAGTGCAAAGAGCTCCATTTGTGGATGACCTTTGATTGACCTTGACCGTGACTTTCACACTAAATAGTCGACTTTAAATTACATTACGGAACTGGTTTGGTTTTCCAAAACGACCTCTGGCTAAGAAGAAACGAAAGAGTCTGGCAACTATATTTTCAATATCTCTGAACAAGAAAGGAGAAGGTTTTCAAGTGATTCAGCAACCACAACATCACAGAGCGCCGATTAGAAAACTACTAAGTCAACGTAAGTATCATTTTTTGGCTGTTATCTATGAAATGGGACTTCCTAAGCAAAAACGAATGATATTTAAGTACCATCTGAGGTCTTAGGAACTGAATCTGTGGATCACTTTCGATTGACCTTGACCTTGATTTTGGCTTAATATTGTGGCGTTTATTGCATGAGGTTCAATGATTAGTTTTTCATTATACTGGATTTTGCAGAACACCCCTTTACTCTATTATACGATATACTCGTATGTATAGTAGGGTATACCCCAACCCACTAATTTAATAAATTCGGAGTTATTCAAAACTTGAACCGCGTAAAATCTGATGCTTAAACTGGTTGTGAAAGTTGTTATTGTTGAAGTTGAGGGAAGTACAGTTATTACAATTTTAAGGATGCAGGACCTGACATAAACTCTGGAACTAAATTAATACAGATACATAAATCTTTAACGACATCTATCTCGCTCCATACGAACTAAATCTGACGTATCCTACATCGTGATATTAAAGTTATACGAATGGTTGAACATATCTACAGGAAAGGATAATAAACGGGCAGTACTACTCCACCCGGCTGGCCGGAGGATCTTCCCTTTCCAGTGATGGATGGAGAACTCCAAAAATCAATAAATTCATATTTTAATTATATACATGAGTAGTAATTATTTCTATACTATAATAATTTAAATGTACTTATTTTGACCTTGAAAACACTCCTGCTGAATATTTTATTGAATATTAATTCAGTTTACTCTTAAATTGGTTACAAGTGTAAATTAATTTTGAAAATTTTGCTATACATTTTTAACATACTCTTTCCATTACTTCCAAACTAAATTAATTACCTTCTGAGATCCTATTAATGCTAAGACAACTATAACTCAACTAAATGGAAGAAAGATATGGGTTCCAGAGTAATTCAATTAGTCATTTATCCCACGCCTCGCCTTGGCAAAGATCATCACGCAGACTCTATTGTCTCAGAATTAACTTAAAAGGTTAATCATGGATCTAGTCTTTGACTATTCTCATTTAATTAATGGTCATTTGTATTGTAATAATAACAAAGAGATAGCTATCCCTAATTTACTATGCAAGTGCCGTTGGCAATCATTTTCTTTTTAAAAATGTAGGCAAAGGTTAATTTATTTATAAGATTGGAGCCCTCTTTCTTTTCTTTGCTTTTGATTGAATTAGTTGAGGTACAACGCCCTCTTCCAGCCCACCTAAACACATCTGGACCCGAGGTGGCGCCGCGAAGTGTTCCACGCGCGCCCTCTTAGACGTCGCGGGGAGAGTCAGACACCTCATTCCCCTCGACCTGAGGAGGCCTGCAGAGGCGGACCAGCACTAGTCGGGAGTTGCGGAAGGATCGTACGTTCTCGCGACCCCCGGCGTAGGTGTGAGATGAACACCGAGGTGGTTTTTAGTCAGTAAGAGCCTGACAGACCCCTCAGTGGGCCAAAAGCAACAGACACAATGGGTTCATTTACACGCAAGTGGGCAGGCCCGGGGATGGTGGGATGAGCGACTACTTAGATAAAAACTGGTTCCTAACAGCCTTATAGAACAGAAAGAAGGTAGTGAAGTCTTTCCTTTGCCCTGCAGTGGAAACATCCAGGCCAGTAATAATGATAATGAATAATATCGCATAGTAATATCTCTTCATTCAATCACACCAAGCTATTGCTTCGATAATAAACTATTAGATTCTTTTATTTATCGTTGATAAGTTTCACTGATAAGTATGTAAATTAAAAACTGTAACGATATTTTATTATTTTATAATATTACCTACGTATGATGTCATTTTATATGAACATGAAAAAGGCTCCACACCTCTAGACGAGTAGAATATTTATCAAGCATAAGGACTGAATAAGTGGACAAATTAACAAGAAACAATACACCTCGGAGCGTCCGTGTGTAAATTGGGCTGAGGCTTCATAAAATTGCGTTCGTCCACGCGGGGACTTCGAGCAGCTGACGCATAGCATTATGTAGCAATAGGGATGTGTCCTAGGTTAAAATATATAAAGTCTATTTAGTCGGTCAGTAAGATTACCAAAAAATATTTGACACGTATTTTTTGCTTCCTCAAATCAATAAAAAGTGACAATGATATAGCTCGTCAAAGTTCAGGAGAAGGGGCTTGTGATGTCACTGTAACGTTAAAAGTGTAGCACGGCGTGACGTCACGAGCAATTTCAACGCACTATATTGTCGTCATTTTTGGTTTACGTGGCAAAAGAAAAAATACGAGTCCAATATTTTTGAGTAATCCACCTTTCGGACCAATCACAATTTTTAAGGACACTACCTGATTTTGGCAGTTGTAAGTACGTTTACTTTAAGTATTATAATTAAATTGATAGACACAACATAAAAATCATGCCTGTAATCCCCAAAGGGTTAGGCAGAGACGTACCTACCTATCTTACAACCATATTTCGGCAGTTATGTTTAAGTCCCATGTAATAGGGGCGAGCCGTTTGCCATTAACCGGGCAAATCAAACACCGACCAAGATCCAAATTCCGGGCTGCTACTGAGAAATTTCAGATGGAATAACCCAATATCACTTTGCCCGACCCAGAAATTGAACCCAGGACCTCTATATTTATTATTAGACAAATATGGTATTATATATTTTAAAAGTATTATCTTTGAATTCCTTATGAACTAATACCTAAATAAATGCCTCAGGATATAAAGGGCGTGATACGCTTACAGTATGTGCCAAACTGGATTATTTCCATAGGGCTGTGACTTGAAGTCACAAATGATAAACTAGTACCATCGAAGTTACATCAAAATACAGAAGTAAC
Source organism: Phlogophora meticulosa (assembly GCA_905147745.2). Taxonomy (NCBI): domain Eukaryota; kingdom Metazoa; phylum Arthropoda; class Insecta; order Lepidoptera; family Noctuidae; genus Phlogophora; species Phlogophora meticulosa. The sequence continues at coordinate 1,896,148 of LR990523.1, forward strand.
GTTATAACAATTACAATATGGACTTATTCAAATATCAATCAATCAAATCAATTTTATTCAAAAATAATGATCCATCGTTTCTGTTATCAGTCTATTTCATAAGAATTACAATTTTATTGAAATTTATAACGGGAAATCAACCGATGTAACTGTACATTGACCTAAATACAATAATATAATCGATTCAAAATAGAAGTTCACACTTCCCGGCACGTGGCTCGATAAGAGCATCGATAAACCGATCATCGATTCTAGAAAGATGTTAACTATCAACATTGATAAACGATTGCATCATTAGAGAGGCACATCACTTTCATAACTGATTAGACCTTGGTTTTTAGAATGACATTGAACATGCACTAGACGGCGACATCGAAAATAATGTGATGTAGATTATAGACGCATATAAGGTCAAGTATGTATTACATGGGAGTGGAGTTAATTCATAAAATTAACTGCGTTATTATTACACACCAAAAACAAACAAGATAAAAAACGAAATTAAAGAAAAAGTAAAAGAAAGAAAAGAAAGAAAAGAAAGAAAAGAAAGAAAAGAAAGAAAAGAAAGAAAAGAAAGAAAAGAAAGAAAAGAAAGAAAAAAAGAAAAGAAAGAAAAGAAAGAAAAGAAAGAAAAGAAAGAAAAGAAAGAAAAGAAAGAAAAGAAAGAAAAGAAAGAAAAGAAAGAAAAGAAAGAAAAGAAAGAAAGTAGTAGTAAGTAGTTGTTGTTGTCTGGATTAGACAAGTGTAACAAAAACACAATCTTTAATAACTTGAAATGAGAATGATTCACCGTCTCGTTTTTTATGATGGTGATGATGATGATGATGATATTTAATGCATCTGTCTTATTCTGTTACGTATGTTCTTAAATCTACATGCTTCCAAACATTTGCCCTTCAACCTTGGAATTCAATCGTGCAAGTAACCAATGCCTTTTATCGGGTAAACATGGTGGCCCTGAACGAGATTCCCCAAGGCATGTTTCGATAGTAAAGCCCTCGGAGTATACGTGAGGTGCACAGCAAATGATGAATTCTGACCTAAATCTGTTGAAATGCCATTAAAATTTTAATTAATTTTTTGAGATGCTTCAAGATACACGTATCTGCTGAGAATTAAGGGCGAAGTGCTTAAACTCAATATACAATGGATCGTTATTCTAGTGGTCGTAAACGCGACTGCTCAGCGTGAGGTTCTGGGTTTGATACCCGGATCGAGAGAAGTGTTATTGGGATATTTCATTTGGAATTTCTCAGTAGCTGCCCGGAGTCTGGATGAGTGCCCGTTGGGTGGCAATAGGCTCACCACATGAGACTTATAAACATAGCTGTTGAAATGTGAGTGTATAACAGGTACACCTCTGCTCAATCCTTGGGGGTGGGCGAAGAAGAAGGTAAAGGGTGAAGCCTGAAGGGTGGGCGTTTTGGGGGACTGTCTTATGTAAACGTTTTGACGTTCAAAAAGTGCTGATTCTTAGCCTAATTTGAATAAATGAATTTTGATTTAGATTTTTTCATTTTGGGAGAACTTCAGGCGTGATCAGTGTGTGTAAACAAAATGTATACTGGGTGAGTTTCCGGTTGATGGCAATAAACTTACATGGGACTTAAACATAACCTACGATATGTGGGGGTACATACACTTCTGCTCAATCCTCTAGCTAATACAGGCATGGTGTTTATATCCAAATCAATCTATACGATACAATCTGTCCTCCACAACAAAATTTACTGGGCAACACGATGCCCCTGGGTTAGACTGGTTGTCAGACTTTCCAGCATCTGAATACCCGTCGACTACTGTCACAGGTCTATAAATGACAGGCGCGACCAACGGCTTAACGTGCTTTCCGATGCACGGAGGAGTCTAGATACGTATAATAAATGGTCACCCATCCACAGACTGACCTCGGAAAGCGTAGCTTAACCTTCGATCGACCCGTGCAGCTGTTTTATTTCTCCACGAGATCCTCTCATTTAAGTAAACTACATATATATAATACACTAATACTCTGATTCTATATGAGTAAGTTTATGAACAATTTTGATCCAACGAAAGAAAGCCAAGATTTATAATCGACACCGCAAAGTTGGAGGAAGTTCAGAGTTTGTTTCCGTGAAGTGCTGGCGTAAATTATTATCCGGTTGTACTATATTAAATTGCAAAACGATACTTTCAGTTCGTTGAAGAATATCTCGCTTCTTGCTTAAGACTTTATAAGTATTTAATTTTACTGAGCTTGTGAGCTGAGTTTAGGAGATCCTGGCTAAACAACAACAAACAAACACAACACGCAACACACATCTTTGACAACTGTCAAAGATCTTCGAATGAAACAAAATGAGATTAGTCCACACACGCGTACAATTCACCTATTGCCACCAATCAGGAGTAAGCGCTTGAGTGATTCATATCTGGTGCTAAGGATTTTCAATTGACAGCCAGTTGCATTAAAATGTTGTTGATCTGGGTCCGTTTCTGAATTTCATAACCTAGCCAATGTATCGTTCGGAGACAGATATATAAATGGATCGCGCTGATAGCATATGGAAAACCCGAGACGGGGGATATATTCAATCGTCATCACCAATCGAATCTTATTTAATATTAAAGATGGCCTGCCCCGTTGGTTCGTTTGTGCCGGCATGGATCTTGAACGCTGACCTTGAGTTGCGCAGTAGTCGATTTTAGTATGCGCTAACTTACCCCCACTACTGTGTCAAGTACTCAAGAGGCAGTCACTCACACCACACCTCTGCCGCTCCTTTTTGTGTCATAAAATCCTTAAATCATAAAATCCCATTCAAGTTGTGTATCATCATCTGCCTAGCCTATGCTGGGCTCGGCTTCCAGTCTAACCGGATACAGCGGAATACCAGTGTTTTACATGGTGCGACTGCCTATCTCACCGCCACAAACCAGTTACTGGGCAACACGATACCCCTTGGAAAGACCGGTTGTCAGTTTTTCGGGTTTCCGACCACCCGCAACGACTGTCAAAGAACTAAAAATGACAACCTGGACTAACGGCTTAACGTGCTTTCGGAGGCAGGAGGAGTCTCGATATGTCACGAACGGTCACCCATCCACAGACTGACCTCGGCAGGCGTAGCTTAACCTCTATACAAGATATGTAAGTTTTACATTATTGTTTAACAGTTCAGGTTCAACGGTCGGTACAACTGATTTTTCATTTATCTAGGCCACATTAGCATAATTGGATACAGTTTGTACCGTACCGGAGATCTTAATATTCCGAATGTGTGATTCAGTATTCGGGGCCAGAGGAACAAACTGGGAGGATATTAGGGATACTGTTTCTTATTATACCACTCAAGGAATGGTAGAGTTATTGGAATTAGAACGTTACATTTTAATACCCATAGGTCGATACCTATTAGTATGATGTGCAATTTTTCTTAACCCTTAGTCGATACTAAGGGTTAAGAAAAATTGCCAATTGTACAAATTGATTTTCTATGAAATAGATTATAAATTAAAATAAAACGGGTTAAAAATATTTAGATTAGTATGGATGCTTTACTTTTTGAATATTGAACACCATAAACTGAGGTCCAAGATCCATTTTTTTTAACGTTGCCCCACGCTCGAAATTTCTCCTGTATTGAAGAGGCGTTTATAAACATTCAAACTCACGTACACAAACAGTCAGACCCGGAACAACTACCCGTATGCCATACAAATATGTGTTCCGTGCGGGGATCGAGCCCACGACACGCGGCTCAGCAGTCAATCGCTCAGGCACTGCGCCAACCGTGCCGTCAATAAATAGATCATTGATCCATTTACAGCCTACACGTGATTATATCCCACATACCTACAATTATCTTAAGATAAGAATGTCACATGTTTTCATAACAAAACATCAACAATTCAACATGCTATATTATGTACTCCGCGCGTGGTACGTACAACAAACATAAACAATTGTGTGCATTCAATGATGACAATTGCGAAATAGAATATAAAGTCCAAATCTTGATAAACTATGATATTGATAACCTTATTGCGAAGTGAAATTTTCAGGGGGGAAAGAGATGGGGCTATACATTACAAGTTATATAAGAAAGGGACACTCTGAATTCTTTAACTAGCAAGATGCAGCTTTGTTGTTTTATGGAATTGTTATCGGTTATTTCATTGAAGTTAATTGTGGCATCAATGGAACTAATAATAGCACTCAATGCACAATAACTCAATAACTAAGTAAGTTAAAGCAGTAAATCAAAAATAAAGAAAATAAATGTACCTAATCAACATGTGAATGCGTCAAGCGAAAACTGCGGATTTAAAACGGTTTAAAGAATATTGCGTCGTGAACGGCGGAAATAAATATCATCTATCGTTTCACAAACTATTTTACACGTCAACAAGTAGTTATTTTTTAATTCGAAATCCCGCACGGAACAAATATTTGTATGGCCTACAGGTAGTTCTTCGTTTTCGTATCATCATCCTCTTGCCCTTATCCCAATTTTTCATTTGGGGTCGGCGCAGCATGTCTTCTTCTTCCATACATCTCTATTTCTCGTCATCTCAGAAGTCACCTCCTTCTTAGCCATATCAACTTTCACACAATCCATCCATCGTTTCCAGGGTCTCCCTCTACTCTTGTAACCCTCTACATTCATACTCAAAACTTTCCTCACAACATGATCCTCATTTCTTCGCATCACGTGTCCATATCATGACAGCCGATTTCCACGCAACTTCTCTGTCACAGGCGCCACTTTCAGACTTCCTCTTATATACTCATTTCTTATTCTATCCATTCGCGTAACACCACACATCCCCCTTAGCATTCTCATCTCAGCTGCATGCAACTGCCTTTCATTCAGTCCTTTTGTGGCCCAACATTCTGATCCATACAAGACGGCAGGTTTCTTCGTTTTCGTCTGTGAGTTTATATGTTTGTAAACGCACCCACAACACAGGAGGATTCCATCCACAGAATTGGCTCCAGCAGAGAGAACTCTTTCAGCAGCACCAACACGATTTATTTATACGCAGGTTTATTATTATAGTCCGTTTTAATGATAAAAGATTTTTTTAGAAAATTATTTTTCGAATTGACACGTGTTAGTCTGCGTTTCCCGTTAGAATAGAATACTCTTTATTGCACAACATGAAAACTACAAATAAAAGATAAGTAAAACAAAGAGACAAACAGAAGCCAAACAGACAAAGAAAAGCAAAACAAAATTGAAAGTGGATTTCTAACCGAATGCAGAAGGCGGATATAATAACAAGATCTATCAGATAATTCAATTACAAGAAGCGTTTTTTTTAATAAATAAGTATTAATTAAGAATATATTCTTAATTTATACTTGTTTATTAAAATTAAGGCTTTTATAAAGCAGATGTAAGCGGGAAGCCTAGAAGGGGACGCTCTAGAAGGGCATACACTGACCTTATTGGCGATGTTCTTCAAAATGGTCCAGATGCGTAGTACTCACAACCGGCAATTAGATGTAGGAACGTAAACGAAGCAAAAGGAGTATGTTAGGATCGCTGCAGATGGCGTTCTGTAGTTTCTGCCTACCACCATTATAAAAGGCGTGAGTGTGTAGATAATACTGGAAATTTGTGCAAAATTAGGTATATTTTTTTCACAAAATTGCAGTATTAATTATCAACATTTAAGAGGCAGCTGTGTCAATATCCTATATACCTATAGTCTACTCTTTACCTATATTTAAATAGTAAACAATATTTTAATGTTGACAGAAAGACGACACTGCTGAAAAAATAAGAAAGTAATTAAGAAAATTATTTTTATTTTTAAAACGATAATAAGCAGATGTCTTGCAACACTTGTTAATATTATTTGAAGGCACACCAATGTAATGTCACTCTCACTGAAAGTTTCTCAAAATACCAAGTCATTAGCATATTTTATCTTTTTTTTTATCTCCATAGCTATGGAGAGAGCTATGCTCGGAGTTTCTCTGAAGGATAGGATTCGTAACGAGCTCAAAGAATTTGCAAGTTGAAGTGGCAGTGGGCTGGCCATATCTCGCGAAGAACCGACAACCGCTGGGATAAACGTATTCTTGAGTGGAGGCCGCGACTCGGCAAACGTAGTGTAGGGCGCCCTCTGACCAGGTGGGATGACGATCTTCGAAAGACTGCAGGCAGATGCTGTATGCGGCAAGCTGAAGACAGGGCGCTATGGCGCTCATTAGGAGAGGGATATGTCCAGCAGTGGACTAGTATAGCCTGATGATGATAATGTTTTTTTTTATTTTATTTAAAACGTTGCCCCACACTAGGAATTTCTCCTGTGTCGTGGGTGCGTTTACAAACATTTAAACTCACATACACAAACAGCCAGACCCGAAAAAACTATACTACATGATAAAAACGTGATATAGGATATCTATACATCTTTACAAATAAATAAAAATGAAGTATCTTTTTAATGTCGAAAGAACAGTTTCTTACTAAATGCATGTGCTCGTTTGTTTTTTTTATGCTTTTTAAAAACGTTACCCCACACTAGGAATTTCTCCTGTGTCGTGGGTGCGTTTACAAACATTTAAAGTCACATACACGAACAGCCAGACCCGGTACAACTATCTGTAGGACATACTATTGACGACCGATGTGGCGCGGCGGGCGAAGGTCCGCCTGCGACGCAGGAGGTTGCGGGTACGATTCCCGCCTTGGGACATATGTTTGTACGATCTACAAATATTTGTTCCGGGTGTTCTGGGTATTTGCTATGTATAATAAAAAATATCTATCTATGTAATGTATTGTATTAAGTATATCAGTCATCTAGTACTCATAACACAAGCTCTGCTTAGCTTGAGGCTAGATGATGCTGTGTGGATTGTCCAGGATTATATATTTTTTTATTTATTTTATACAAATATTTGTTCTCACTCATTATCAATGTCAACATCACGCCTGTAGTTCTCGATAGGTTGGGCAGAGGTGCGCTTATAGCGACATCCACATTTCGCCAGTTATGTTAAAGTTCCATCTAATAGCGGTCGAGCATATTTCCATCAACCAGGCGAGAATCCAGACTCCGGGTTGCTATTGAAAACATTCCTATTGGAAAAACTCAATAAAACTGCCCGACCTGGAAATCTAACCCAGGACCTCACGCTCAGCAGTCGCATTTGCGACCACTAGACCAACGAGTCAGACTAGTTTGTACATATTAGACACTAAATGCCTAATATAAATACGACACGGTTGGCGCAGTGGTTGAGCCATCGGCTGCTGCGCCGCGTGTTGTGGGTTCAATCCCCACACGGAACAAATATTTGTGTGACCCACAGGTAATTGTTCCGGGTCTGGCCGTTTGTGTATGTGAGTTTAAATGTTTGTAAACGCACCCGCGATACAGGAGAAATTCCTAGTGTGGGGCAACGTTTAAAAAAAATATATATATATATATAAACAAAATGTTTCGAATATAATAGTTATAAGTTGGCTAATAAAGGCTGATATTAATTGGATTGAATGTTTAATAACATTGAAATCATTTCTCAAGTAAACTCTTACAAAATTCTCAGTAGCACTAAGGCCGTATTAATTTAATGATGAAGAACTTGCTATTCATACCAATTATGTTTTCAAAACTAATTCAATGACGGCCTTACTTTCAAATTATCTCAGAATATGCTGTAATTGCGCATAATTATGAAATAAGAGGAAAATGTAGTACCAATGTGACTTTAAAATTCTTATGTATAGAGGCCAGCATATCAAGCTACCCCAATCTAACAAATTTCCTTGATTGATTTTCGCAGTACGTAAGAAAGTCATAAGGTTCATGTTCAATTGAGAAAATTTGACAGTTTGGGGTAGCTTAATGTGCTGGCGTCTGTACTTTCTAAATGACGTATGACGTCAGCCATTATGCCGATGGATCATTTCAACGTTGTCGAATTTAGAGTAATATTTGTATCCTTCCTGGATTAGATCTATAATAGATCATGGACATAGCAATTCAGAGTTATGTTTTCAGTTGTCCAGTGAATACAGACGGTATAGTACGAGAGAGACAAAGCATTGCATGTAATTTTTATGTTTATTTTAGACATCACTGACATCGGTAAAGGTAAACATGTTGAGGAAACCTGAACTTATAGATAATATAGGTCTAAAATCGCCAACCTGCTTTAAGCAAGCGTGGTGATTAACTTTAATAGCCTCTTCTCAAAGAGACTCTCTTCTTCTCCTTTTCCCCTTTATTTGTTATATGATGACGAATGTATCAAAACAAAACAGCTTACGTCTGTTTTTGTCTAGCTGTCTGTGTCTACGTCAAACATCGAAAACTACTGCGCAGTTCTTGAGGCTATACGACAAGCTTTTTTTTAAAAGACAGCTTTTTTTTAAATATTTATGACAAATTTGTTGAAAAAAAAATTTGTTTTTAATTCTGTCTGATTTTGATTTTAACATACCATTTACTTATACCATTAAAATTTTATCTAATTTTATATTTTCTTTTGTAAATAGAAAATAGAAAATTACAAATTATTAACATCACGTCTGTATTCACAAAAGGGTTGCGCAGAGGGGCACATAATTATAGTCGCATCCAAATTTCGCTAGTTATGTTTTTAAGTCCTATGTAATAAAGGGCGAACCTATTGCCAACAACTGGGCACACATCCAGACTCGGGCTGCTAATGAGAAAATTCGTATTCGAAAAACTCAAAAACACTTTGCCCGACCTGGGTCGGGAATCGAACCCAGTACTTCACGCTCAGCACTCGCGTTTGGGACCACTAGGTAATCGAGTGATAAGACATTTTTAATAAATAAATCAACAAATAGAATAAAACTTATCCTATGATCTATGCAATACTCCGCTTGGTATTAAAGAAAACCATATCGAAATCGAGCAAGTCATTCTAGAGATAATTGAAACATTCAAGGCAATAGGTTCTCTAACATGATGCAATCAGATCGCAACTGCATCCTTGGGGCATTTCCTTTTATCTTAGAACTAGTGTAATATTTCGTACAATGATGTCATCAAATGAATAAGAACTTTGAGTCCGTAGCACATTTATAATTATAATAAACTAGCTTCCGCCCGCGGCTTCACCCGCGTGGTTTGTTGATAAAAAAAAGTATCCTATGTCCTTTCCCGGGGTGCAATCTATCTCTCTGCCAAATTTTATCGAAATCCGTTCTGTGGTTTAGACGTGAAAGACGGACAAACAGACACACACACTTTCCCATTTATAATATTAGAATATATAATCTTATATATACTATAATCTTCTTCTAATATACAAAATTCTCGTGTCACAATGGTAATTACCAAACTCCTCCGAAACGACTGGGCCGATTTGTCTGAAATTTTGTTTTCACATCGGGTAGGTCAGTGAATTGGCCAACATCTATTTTTCATACCCCTAAATGATAAGGATGACCCCTAAATATTGTTTTTTTTATTTTTTGGATTTTTCTTGGCTTAAAATAGCACAACAACGTTTGCCGGGTCAGCTAGTATAATATATAATTATACAGTATGGATAAAATCATTTTATTTTGCACAATAATTACAAGATCATGAATTGCTAGTAACAGCATTGCACTAAATTACTATTACACATATAAAAACTTAACGAAAACTTTGACGAAATAATGAGAGGACCACCCTCCAAATAGAACAAATAAGCACTAGGGTATAAGGCATTTCAGACAGAACATTTATATTTGTACAATATATTGGTCTAGTAGTTACAAGCGCTGTTCTAAGCATGAGGCTCTGGTTTTGAATCCCAGGTTGGACAAAGTGTTATTGGGTTTTGTCTTTAGTAGCAGCCCAGAGCCGAAATTTTTGCCCGGTTAGTTGCAATTACATTGGACTTAAACATAAGATAACATCACGACTGCATTTCCCGAAAGAGTAGGCAGAGGTGCACCTATAGTTACACCCACATTTTGCCTGTATGTGTTAAGTCCCATCTAATAGAGGGCGAGCCTATTGCCATCAAAAGAGCACAATCCAGACTCCGGACTGCAAATGAGAAATTTCATATTGGAAAAACTGAATAACATTTGTCCCGACCTGGGAATCGAAGCCAGGACCACACGTTAAGCAGTCGCACCTGGGACCACTAGACCAACGAGTCAGTCAACTGTACACACACATAACGAACAGCAGAACTAAAACATAACTGACGAAAAGTGGGTGTGCACCCCCATCTCCCTACCTACCTGCCTAGAAGTATACCTCTGGGTACACCTCTTCCTAACACTTCAGAAAATACAGCCGTTATGTTATGATGTTACAAGTTGTTGTAAAGTTTGGTCCGAACGCGAGAACTGTAAGTGAGAATTGTGTAACACGACCTCCAAGGTGAAACATTCGTTTTTACGATGAACAAAACAAATTCCGCAGGTTTTTACAAGATACCAGGTTGAATGAAACTTGCTGACATTGTAACGTTTTCTCTGTTACTGTCCCGATTAATATTATTTTGAGAAACTAATTGTGAGGGCTCGTGGCTGAATAATTACAGCCGCTCGGGTCGACGCTTGCCGAGGTCAGTCTGTGGGTGGGTAACCGTCCATTACATATCGAGATCCCTCCACGCCTCGGAAAGCACGTTAAGCCATTGGCCCCGGCTGTAATTTGTAGATCTTTGACAGTCATTACGAGTAGTCAGAAGCCCGAAAGTCTGACAACCTGTCTTAGCAAGGGGTATCGTGTTACCCAGTTACTGGGTTGTGGAGGTCAGATATGTAGTTTAGCTGTATCTGGTTTGACTGGAAGCCGACCTCAGCACATTCGGAATAGGCTGGAGACATGATGAAATGTATGCCTTTACTAACATTCAAAAAGTCACTTCACAGGCTGTTAATTGAAAAATGATACTAGAGTACCTATGGATGAATATGATACTGCTTAAAATTCTTTATTACATTTTTTTTAATAGCTGAGCCCCGGGGTAGTAAGAATAGTCGTTAAGTTTTCTGAAATTTTCCAATTTTATGCGCAATCATCTTATGTTTTCTTTCCATGAGAACCTTCCATAAACTATTAGAAAACTTAAAAAAATGAAATCGTCAAAGTAGTTCTCAAGTTATGTCGTGAACAAGGGAATCAGGGGTTCATTCTTATGTACATATACATATAGTATAGATGTGCTCAACAAGAAAATATTTTGTGTTTAAGCTAAGTTATATTTGAGTACGGTTTGTAAATACACGCCTTTTACCGATTGATAGGATTGCTATCGAATGTATGTATTTCACTTGATACGTGTATTGAGTTCACGACCTTAACTAACGATAAATGAGGTGTTGCTACGTTGCGGTCAGAATGTGAACGGAACTTGGTGTAAAATGAGTTAAAATTTATTATAATTCAATTTTGATGAGAGTAATCATCTAGCTATCCGATTTCCAACTATGTTGGGGTATACCAGTACATTTACATGGAGTGACTGTCTATCTGACCTCCACAACCCAGTTACTGGGCCAGAAGATAGTCCTTGGTAAGACTGGTTGTCAGACTTTCTTGCAGAAAGCTTCTGAATATCCGTAACGACTGTCAAAGATCTACAAATGACAGCCGGGACCAACAGCTTAACGTGCTATCCGAGGCGCGGAGGAATCTCGATATGTTACGAATGGTCACCCATCCATGGACTGACCTCGGCAAGGGTAGCTTAACCTTTGATGAACCCATACGGCTGTTCTATTTAGCCACAATCTTTCCAATTTTTCCACCTTAAATTTTGATGACAGTGTAATTATGAAATGTGCGTTCGTACCGTGCAATTTGTATATACCATTGAAGGCAGAACAAAGCCAAATTCCTAACTAGTAAAGATCCTAATTATGTAACTATAGGAATTTAACAAATGAATGGTTCTATTCTATTATGCAGATGGAGAACCTAATTATGGTGTCCAGAAAGATAAAGGAACTGTTGGGAATCTACCCATTATTCCCAAACATGGATTGCCAACCAGTTTAGTTATACAATTATCAGGCACATACCTACTGACTGATACTACAAGACGAAAAGTTGTTTTGTTTTGGTTCATGCGCAGAGTGCGAGTTATATTTAACACAATTTTCACCCCTATACGGGTAAATGAATGATTTGTCCGAAATAAACTTAATTAAGAACGTGTTTTGGAGTATGTGGCTCGGAGCCGGATTTATTATTATTTACAATCTAATTCTCAGTTTGTCATGTGTACATGGTTCTATTTAGACATCAAACCAACATTCTACACAGATTCAATAAACGATCAGTATACTGAATTTAAATCAAGATTTTTTTACCAAACCAGCCCGTACCTTGCTGTCCTCTCCCAGCGACGTCCTAAGCCGAGGCTCGTACTCCGCTGGGGGTGCCCTTTGCGATTGGTCACTTAGTTTTTAAGTATTTTACGCCCTGGCTGCAAACCTTAATTTCCAATTAAGTCCCCACAGGAAAGTTCGGTTAAGTAGTAGATATCCCTGAAGGATAAACTGCGAGATGCCCGATAAAGACCTAAGAAAAAATAAAACCTCCTCTTGAAACGTAACAGATAGACAAACAGTTCTGTATTATAACATTGGTTCAGACTGTTTTCCCTAATCATCCACTCACAAAGAATAAGATACGAAGCTCTGTAAAGATAACATACTAATTAAAACATAATTTCATATCAATAGAGGGCAGGTATCAGTCAATGATCTACAACATGTTATTGTAAATTGTAATTACGACCAATACAATCTCTGAACACTAAAGTCTAAACAATAAGGTTTATTATTGTCTGGCAACGTAATGTGATGTGGTTATCAATAACTCGTGTTGTTGTACGGATCAAATGATTCGCATTTCGGTCGGATTTGAGGTCGATAATACTGATGCATCTACGTTGCACTCTGACGCTTTACACACTTGAGATATTAATAACATAACATCACGCCGTTAATCCCCTAAGGGCTAGGCAAAGGTGAAGGTACCTATAGAACACCCACATTTCGCCAGGTAAGTTTAAGTCCCATGTATGAGGGGGCGAGCCTATTGCCATCAATCGGGAACAAAACTAGACTCCCGACTGCTACAGACCATCCATATGGAAGGACCGAATATCACTCCGTCCGACCTGGGAATCGAACCTAGCACCTCATGCGCAGCAGTAGCGCCAGAGAGCGAGCGAGACGATCAGAGATAATAATAAGTAAATATTATTCTGTTTTTACGACTATCTTGTTGCTCTAGTGATCGCAAGCGCAACTGCTGAGCATGAGTTCTTGGGTTCAATTACCGGGTCGGGCATAGTGTTATTGGGATTTTTCCATCTTGATTTTCTCGGTAGCAGTCCGTTGTTTGGATTGGTGCCTGGTTGATGGCAATAGGTTCGTCCTCTACTACATGGGACTTAAATAATTATTAAATAATAATATATATATAATAATATACATATAATAAAAAAAGGTAAAATAGGCGTGAATCAACGTCAGGAGGGGACGCCCTAGAAGGACATACGCTGACCTTATTGGTGATGTTCTGCAAAATGACAGGTTCGTAGTACTCGTAACCGGCGTACGTGGTCAGATGTATGTACGTAAATGAAGCAAAAAGAGTAAGTGAGGATCGTAGCAGCTGGCCTTGTACTTTCTGGATATCCCCATGGAAAAAGGTGTCATGTATTTTGTTTAAATGTTGCCCTATACTTGGAATTTCTCCTGTATCGTAAACTCACATACCCAAACAGCCAGACCCGGCCGGCACCTGTAGGAAATACAAATATTTGTTCCGTGTGGCATCAAACTCGCGACACGCAGCGCAGCAGCCAATCGCTCAGCCACTGCGCCCACTATGCCGTATGTACATATGTTATGTACAATTGTAGTCGCACAAAAACAAATGAACGCGAGTTTTGTGTGCACATATGTATGTACGTTCCAATTTTCAAACGGAGCACATAAATCACGCTGGCTCGAAGTAAAAACTAAATCGGTACATAAAACATCCATCTCGCTAGGTGAGAGCTTTCAGATGTGTCCTTCAGAGGGAAATTGAAAAAGTTACGTGCGACACCCACCATCTTTTCAAAACGGCACGCCTTTAGCATAAACGGGGGCGGCAGCCATGTTTGTGATAACATTTCACTTATTTTTGTGAAGGACCCCTGACTTTGTGTTTAGGAAGTTTTTGTAACATCACGCCTGTATTTTCTGAAGGGATAGGTAGAGGTGTACCTGGGGTAGGTGCACCAACATTTTACTACTTGTGTTAAGGTCCTAAGTAATAGAAGGTGAACCTATTACTAACTACCGAGACATCCAGACTACGGGTTGCCACTGAGGGATTCCTGATGAAAAATCTCAATAACCCATCGCTCAACCCAAGAATCGAACCCAGGACCTCATGCTTGGTAGTTGCGTCAAGTTTTTGTAAGTGACCTTTAGTATAGTGTAAGTGAGACCAAGGATATGATAGAGAGAAAAGGAAATTAAGAAGATGGCGGTATGCAAAGTGTGTGCAGTCGTAAGGTAAACGTAAGTCGACAGCAAGAAATTGCAAATTATATAAAAACAGTTGTTACCTATCCTGGCGTTGATAGTGGAATCATGAAGATGATGCCAATTCCACTATCAACAAGCTGAACCTAATTTATGCTATGCCCATCTTTTACCCTCACTCTGAAAACAAGAAAGAGAATATAGGCTGTATTCCACGAAGTGTTACACAGAAGTGTTCTGCCAAACCCATCGGAGAATACAGGTGTAATGTTTTTTATGTTCTATGTATAAAAAATGTTAGGAAAATCATTATTTGTAAATAGCATGTTTTGTGTGCTATTTATTTACTCAACAAATAGGATTCACGTGAATGATTTGGGTTTGTTTAGCACCAAAAAGTGTGAATTAGGCCAACGATAAAAGTGCTTGTGTAAACATTTCACATGTATAGGATAATAAGCGCTGTAGAAAAACAATTTAAATAGGTACAACTGCGGATAATTACGGACAAAATAAGTTGCCCTGTAAAATAAATAGTGTACAATTTACTGTGCTCGTGAGACGAGCCATAAAATAAAATAATAAAATACTTATATTTTCTGACTTAGGCCCATGTTGTTAGTGATGAATTAGTAACAGATTGCGTTTTATACTGTTACTGTACTTAATTAATAAAGACCAAGTTTCATTTTCAGCACATCAAGCTACCAATCTGTCAAAATTTCTTTGATAGCTTTTCAACTTTATCACAAAAGAATAAGGATCATGTTCAATTGGGAAAATTTGACAGTTTGGGTAAGCTCGATGTGTTGGCTTCTGTACCTACAGTTAAGTGCACCCAGTCTCTTTGGATGGGACATTTTGGAATGTGTCTTAAGGAACTCCAGAAAATATCCCATCTAGAAAGAAAGAAAAAGAAAGAAAATATGTTTATTTGTCACAGTATGTATATTGAAATACAAAACAGGTAAACAAATCTCATAATGTTATGCTTAGTTAAAACAAAACACTAACTAAAAGAATAACACCAAAAATTGTCGGTAGTTGCACGACATGACTGTGACGAGAGGGATACCACTCAGCATGATGCTGTGCTATGGGGGCCCACAGCACAGCGCTGGTTTTCCGTGGTTACCTAAACTGTGACGTACGGAAATCAAGTGGGAAGGCATATCAAAACTTATCATATCTCATTGTTGTACCTCCTCATCACTTGAAACCTTGTATGTGCTCCAAACAAGACAATTAATAAAAACAGAAACCTCTCGAATTGGACAAAACTTTTAATTACGTCACCCACGTTACGAGCCCAGAAAAATATTTGACACAAAAACAAATAACAAGACTTTTAAAAATTTGTAATTAATTAAATGGAATATCAAAAACTTCTGTTAACGATGAGTTTTTGAAGTTTTTGAACGTCGTTTAATATTACATAAGAGTCCCCCTGAACACCCGTCCTTCTATCATTTCCCAGTGTTTTTGTTGATAGGAAGAAGTGACGCAATGAAGTCCCCAGCATAATCCATACAAATAAATGAAATTCAAGTGTTTGTTTGTATTGTCAAAATAACAGCTTTTAGTAAATGCATATGAAAGTATAGTACGGTAGTTTTACAAGAAAAAGGTTTATTTTTTTAAATTATTGATTGTTTTTTTTGTTTGAGGTATCTCCGAAACGGCTGGACCAATTTTGATGGGGTTTTTACTGGCAGATAGCTTATATACTTTAGGGTTCTGCGCATAAAAAAAACTAATGAAATGAAATGGTGTTAAATTCCACGCGGATGATGTAGAATGACAGCGAGTTTATTAATAAAATTCAAACGTAAGCTTGTAAGATAATGATTAACTTCTAAGACTTGTTACAAAACAACTCTTCAACCTCCAAAGACATAAATCGGCTGCTAACTTAAAAACATAAAGTGGAACGAGATATACTGCACGCCTTAACACACGCTTACTTAATTGACATTTTATTATCATAATCAATGAAAATTAATAGTTCTGAAAGTACGATAATATTATTACTTTTGACATAACGAGACCGGCGGCAAAAAAAACACAAGTATTAAGACAAAGAAACGGGGTCGCGACGGTTATTTTCCATTAGCCACTAGTTGCACTAAAATGTATTCGTAAAACAAGGCTGCGCTCATTCAATTATTTATTATACACTCTGTTGGACTTGAGTGGAGCTCGTAGTTAAATAAAAACAGACGCACGGGTCCATCGAAGGTTACGCTATGCTTGCCGTGGTTAGTCTGCGGATGGGTGAATCGAAACTCATCCGTGCCTTGGAAAGCACGTTAAGGCGTTGGACCCAGCTGTAATTTATAGATCTTTGACAATCGTTACGGGTAGTCAAAAGCCCGAAAGTCTGACAACCAGTCAAACCAAAGGGTATCGTGTTTCCCAGTTACTGGGTTGTTCAGGTCAGTTAAACTGTCGCTCCATATAAAATAGTGTACAAAAGGCGGTTTTATTACATTGGGTACTCTCTTATTGACATCTTTTGGATGGACTAAAAGAGGAGAAAGATTTTAGGATGTCAGTGGACAAAAATATCATACACATCTTACACTTTCTTCTTACCAGTCTCACCAAGGGATATCCTGTTGCCCAGTAACCCAAGGTTTTGGCGGTCAGATAGGCCGCAGATTCGTGTAAAATACTGGTATTCTACTGCATCTGAATAGACTGGAAGCCGACCCTAACATAATGTTGTGAAAAGGCTAGGCAGATAATGTTTACACTTACTATTAGGTACTTATACGAGCTATGACCCTCGGTTTCAACCGCTTCTAAGATGTTAAAGGGCAACAGAAGCCAAAACAACAGTTTTTTGAATTCTTATCTGTCTGTATGTCCGTATGTTCGTACACACATCACGCAAAAGCTAACACATGGAATTGAACGAAATTTTCACTGAATTAATGCCAAACGAAAAAAGGTCAAACTTAAAACGTAGTCTCCATTTTACAGTAGGATCAAGACATATAATTAAGATACTTGATTTAAAATCAACGCGTACAAAGTCACGGGCAAAAGCCAGTATTTTATAAAATTATTGTTATATTCTGCACACATCATGCAAAGTCATTTTGGTATGTGTCATGCAAAAGATTTGCACGAATAGAATAAAGAATATATCAGTCATGTGTCTTCACGATGTGTGCCAGTAACCCAACGGCTGACAATTTGGCACTGACAGCGGTCATGACTCACGGAATTAGACGCCACTGAACAGACGAGCGATGTGTCATTGAGTTACCACATACTTTGACAGGAATTAAGAATTCGTTTTCTAGAGATTACTAAAGGGACTCCACTAGAAACTGCCAACTTGATCATCTAGTAGCATGTGACCACACTAACGCAACTATATCAATGATATCTAAGATCCTCAGGGCCAGTTGAAAACCTGCGTCAGTCATTACACGTACAAGTACGGACACCACGTACTTACGACACTATATTGAATCCACAACGTCACGGCGCCTACGCCTTTTATACGTCCCATTTGGCACGGGGCGCAGAAAAAAAAGAATACATATTCTTCTTCCTACACCGCTCTTCACGTATAACTAGGTACGAGTACTACATACCTGGTATTATTAGCTTTTGTTTCGTTCAGTAATTACGACACATGATGTATTCTTAGAGTAGAGACTTTCTGTTTTGAATTCTTCAGTTTCGTTATTCTTTTTATGAATGAATGAAAGAAGATCGACTGCCTTATTCTGCGGTCCTGGATTTGTTTCCCGGGTCGTGCAAAGTGTTGTTAGGTTTAGCATGACGAATGGCTCAGTAGCAGCCCGAAATCTGGATTAGTGCCCTATTGTTGGCAATAGGCTCGCCCCTTATTACATGGGACTTAACTGGCGATTGAATGCGGGTGTACTATACGCGCACCTACGAATAATTTTTCAATGAATATAGGCGTGATGGAAGATGGAGACCACTTGTAGGTAAACCTAATTCATAGTGACCTCCGTCAACCACATTTTTATATGCCTATGTTTAATTCTACGACTGTCCATAGGTGTTGATTGCAATTATGCGTCCAGAAAACATTGTATGAGAGCCTTTTTCAACCAACTTTGTAGTATTTTTCCAGAGTTTTTTTTCGATGAAATAGTTCATCACTCTTCCAATGGGAAACACTTCTAACTCCCTACTATGGCTGTGGACTTATATTTACAGAAATAAAAAAATGATTGGAAATTGGGGCGACATACATTGAAAATTGAAAACACGTGTCGGGTGAGTTTTGGTCGTCTTCTCAAAGAGACTATTTTCTTTATGACTTTGGCCGCTATTATTCTAATTAAAACTTATTAAAACACAGTATCCAATATCTTATTTAAATCGAAATTGCGAAGGCAGATTAGGATATTATCCAAACAATGTAACGTGAAGGGAAGAGTGGATTCAATAGAGGAGTCTTCTGCCTAGCTATTATGGGACATAAAAGAGAAAAAAATAATTAAAATGTTCTCCCTCATCATCCGAACGTACAATCGCTGCAAGTAAAACCAGGCGATCGGCAAGGTCGTTCAAGGCAGGCGGGCGCGCACGTGGGAACGCGCGCCGCTCTCTCGCCTGCGCCGGCGCAGCGCCACCCAAATTATTTTAGAACGTCTTGTTACTATGCTCGGCTGTGTACAGTTTTTGTTGAGGTCGAATTGATTGATGCAGGATTAAGAGTAGACTAGGAATTGTTTGTGGTTTGTTTATGCTTTTGTTTGTGCTGCAGTATTCTTACTGTATTTTAAACACAGACTTTGTGGTTTAACTATTTAAAATTAACTACAGTAGGTATAAATATTTCGTAAAAATAATTTTGACAATTTAACCTTAGTAAATTTGAATTTTGCTGGCTACAACAGAGGACTTACTTACCGTTAATATTCGTTGTTTCTGAAGTAGTGTTTGACAAGTTCTCAATTTCTAATTATCTATTCAAACCTTTCAATAATAGACACTTAACACGAAATCTATAAACGGTATAAAATTATTTATCTCATAGCGAACACAGACACAATTAAAAATAAACTAAGTAGGTAATTATTTCACGAAGCTCATCGGCTATTACGAAACCAAACCGCAATATTTAAAGCAAGGCCTGTAGTGCAACATGAAGATGATAACATAAATTAAAGCTTTCCTTTATTCCGTTACAAAATTCTGAGATCTTCAATGGTGACGACCCCAATATGTGATTAATCGAATTTCAAAATTCGAATTCGCAGCGATCACAGGACGCGCTGGTGACTAGATGACTGTACCTACAAGATCATAATCAACAACCGATCGACACTGTGCACACCAGGACGCCGGACGCCAGTGGTTTGACTGTACATCCATGCAAGGCGGATGGGGAAACATTTATATCGCGGGAATTCGGCACAGTTTTTGTAGTGTTGCTTGATAGAAGCATAATATATGACCAACAATGCAAGACGTGAATAAAATTGAAGTGTATGTTTCCAAAGACAAAATAACAGCTAGTTACTAAACGCATTTGAACTTAAACGGTAGTTATTCTAAAAGAACATTTTTTTTTAATTTTGTTTGTCTGTTTCTTTGAGGTAATCTCCAAAACGGCTAGACCGGTTTTAACGGGGCTACTTTTATTTTAAGAAAAAAATTGGGTTCCGCACAAATAAATGGGAACCCATGATTTGTTAAATTCCACGGGGACAAAGTCGCGGGCGCAGCTAGGCAAACAAAAGATAACAACAAATGTATGATGTAGTATGATGATAAATTTCCGATGCAAAAACCTGTAACCCTCTTTGAACTTTATTGTCTTTTTAGCTAAAAATAAAAACACTGCTTAAGATATTATTTATTTTATAGCATATCTTTGCAGTATGTAACACGGTACAGAATCCGTCTTCAGACTATAGAACACTGGTCCCGATTCGCATTTACGAAATGAGCGGCGAATGTTACTAAAACTTATTTCGCAATTCACTTCGAAATGTTGCCACTACAAAGATTAGAGATAATTTCTTTAAAGTTTATTGGTTGCCCGAAAGTTGGTTCTGTCTGTAACATAATCATGACATAATTCAATTCAATTTATTCGGAAACAATTTACATTGCGTCGTAAATTATTATAATTGTACGAAAATAAGTTAATAAAATGCCACAATTATTAATAAAAAGAAGAAGAAAAGATTTAAAAAAAATATTCTATTATATTCTATCCTATAATCCACCAAACTAATCTCATCGAAAATGTGAAAAAAAAATAGTATTAGTTAAATTGTATTTTTTTAATGTGTTGGACATTAAAAAAATACAATTTAAGATGTCAGAGCAACTTTTATGTTTGTTGAAGACCTATGTGGCGCAGCGGGCAAAGGTCCGCCTGCCACGCATGAGGTTGCGGGTTCGATTCCCGCCATGAGACAAGTGTTTGTACGATCTACAAAGATTTTTTCCGGGTGTTCTGGGTATTTACTATGTATAGTAAAAAAATATCTATCCATGTAATGTATTGTATTAAGTATATCAGTCATCTAGTACCCATAACACAAGCTCTGCAGAGAGGCTGTCCTCTCTGTCTTTTGGGGAAAACAAGCACTATGTTGTCTTTTTATAGGTGTACCTAATTATAGTCAGAAGCCCGGAGTCTGACAACCAGTCTTACCAAGGGGTATCGTGTTGCCCAGTAATTGGGTTGTGGCGGTCAGATAAGCAGTCACTCGCATGAAAATACTGGTATTCAGCTGCATCCGGTTAGACTGGAAGCCGACCCCAACATAGTTGGGAAAAAGCTAGGCCGTTGATGATGAACAGTTTGGACCCTTAGAAAATATTAACATTTGGAGCGATGTACCTCCAGCAAAAAGATTACAGCTCCATAAAGTATATTAAGGCCAGTAGGAGCCAAACATTTAAACATAGGTTAGTTTAATATTTCGCAACGATTCGTTCCGACATTCACTGATTGATCAAGTCGTTCTACTGCGGCAACAGGCTACGAGCACGTGTCTTGTGTAGCACCTATTAATTTTGTCGTTAAAGTGCAACAGTACTGGGGACCCGCCTCTGTATCTCATGGGTAACATAATGGTAATATACAAAAGCACACAAAACGAATCACAAGCGTGCTAACTTTTGTTTATCTCAGTGTCAAAGTCAAAGCATTTATCTCAATTGAACCATCAACAGGCTTTGAATTAATCTTGTAACTTAGATCTGTTCACAGCTCGAGTGAGACTTATTTCATTTTATTTGGAACACAATAGATAATACAAAATCAAAATCAAAATTCATTTATTCAAATTAGGCTGAGAATCAGCACTTTTTGAACGTCAAAGACGTTTACATAAGACAGTCCCCCAAAACGCCCACCCTTCACCACTTCCTAGTGTTTTTGCTGGGAAGAAGAAGTGGAGGAACAAACTCCCCAGCAACACGTCTGTCTGATAGGTTTGAAGAACCTGAAGCTATACAACACATTATGTCAACAATAATAATTATGTCAATCATCTTTATACGTCATTTAATTAAATAATTTGCTACATGTTAGCTAGCACACACCAATATGCCAAAATTAAAACAAACAAACAATTATACTCAAGACTATCAATCATGCAATCAACAACGTTCTTCACTACATACAGGCAGGATATTAGTAACGTGCTTTAAGGAACACTAAAAGTAACAAGAAAAACAAAAACAAAACAGTCGTAACATAATATGTAAGTAAATATTAAATAAATAAATATTGCTGGACAATCCACACAGCATCATCTAGCCTCAAGCTAAGCAGAGCTTGATGACTAGATGACTGATATACTTAATACAATACATAACATATGTTTTTTTATTATACATAGGAAATACCCAGAACACCCGGAACAAATATTTGTAGATCGTACAAATATTTGTCCCAAGGCGGGAATCGAACCCGCAACCTCTTGCGTCGCAGGCGGACCATCGCCCGCCGCGCCACATCGGTCGTCAAGTAAACCAAAAAAAAACAGAAAATGCAATTAGAATCAAGAATTATGACGAGGAACACTAACCGCTCGTGATACAGTTTTTACTAGTATGAGGGGTTAGGACGAATTAGTTTAATGACAGCCAAGGCCTACAATTCATCTTGTAACTACATACTACCTAGTGTTAAAGAATATTAAAAAAAATGTACATTTTAAATATGAACCTTGTATGGTTGTCAATTGTTTATGCAATAAGTTTTTTATTATTAGTAAATGGATGACCAAGCTTTGCTAGTATACAACGATGTTTTCTAAAAATGATTTATCGCCCCTGAAACCCAGCATACTAAATTTCATGAAAATCGTTGGAGCCGTTTCCGAGATTCAGATTATACATATATGTATATACCTACGAAACGATATACAAAAGCAAAGGACACAAGCGTGCTAACTAACGACGTTCTGGCACAACTACAGTTAAGCATTTAGCATAATATTTCATAAGTGCCCATGTGGGCTCACTTATGAAATGTCAGAATCTTGCTGAACGGTCCCAAGTGGTTGTTTCCTATGGAGTTGTATCGGCAAGAAACTCCAAGGTTAATCTTTCAACAGTAATTGGCAAGGTATGGAAAACTAAAATACAGTAAAAGTATTTGAGGTCTCCATACCTCAAAAGGCAAAAACGGAATCCTTATAGGGTCACCATGCTGTCCGTCGGTGTGTCTGTCTGTCTAGACCCTTTTACTCAGGAACGCGTGGAGGTATCAAGTTGAAATTAATATCAAGTGCATAGATCTGCGCATGAAAATTACTGAGATTTCAGTGACTTATTTTTGTTGACAGCATTTTAACCGTCATGCGCAAGAAATGCGCGTCATTATTATATCGGTTTTACGCCAGCCCCAACACTATCCTGAGGACGTTGGCAGACCGCTGGGACTCTCCGATTCTAGGACGTTGGATACGACTCCATGCAGTGAAGTAGACTGGGATGGGATAGTCTCTAGCGGGTGGTCTTAGTTTAAATTTATATAATTACCCGTTAGATTAGTTTATTTACTAACACTATATTTAAGGCATTTTATACTGTTACTAACAAAATATGGAACTTGAATCTGAAATAAATGTTTACACGCAAATAAATCAAAACCAAGGTATTTCCCGTTGACCTAGAGAACGCGTACGCAGGTAGGATAGGATGGACCTGGAAACATCCACCAACAACTTACCCTTAAATATGCCCTCGTGGTCATCGAAGTACAAATACCATCCAGAACCAGTTCTCGATACTGGTCAGATCACGCTCTACTTGCATGAACTGACTGGACAGGTCCACTCATATCCGTGAAGATCTTTCCTCGAAAGACCATCTCGTATACAAATCTGCATGGTCCTGACATGATCGAAAGATAATAACTGGACTCAGAAATGCTTGCACTGACTGGACAGGTCCACTCATATCTGTGTGGTTCTCTCCTCAAAAGACCATCTCAGATGCAAATCAGCAAGTTTTTCTCAAGATCTGACCAAGATAATGCCTGAACTTTCAAAGAGATTGTGACCTCTGACATTATTTCGGTGTCTCTTCTCAGAGTAGTCAGATAGCGAAACACTAACAAGTTTAAATAAATATTTTACTTGTTGATGTGTAAAAGTGTTTATAAAAACCTATTTACAGAAATATATAAATATTAAAAAAAGTTCGAGAAATCGCGAAACGTTTGGTCAACTCTTCACGTGACCAGAGGGCTGGCCATTTTTTGGCCAAAGAATCAGCATTGCCATTCAACGTGGCAATGCTGCCAGCCTTCTGGGCACTTTTCCCGTTGACAACGATGCGGATGAATTTTTTGATGCCCTATGATTATTTATTTTATTTTATTTCTTCATATATTAATAATTGTATAATTTTAATAAAATTAATTTACAGAAATAAATATCATTTATCATTTACTAGGGCGGTCAATTATCACTCACAGGTTTATTCATGCTTATACACCTAATATAGTGATCATTGATCGGTGGATGCGTCGCTGAGTAATATTTGATGTCACTATTCCCTATTCCCTAAAGATCACAATATCATAATATCATCTCGATCTTACTCATGAGGTTACCAGCATATGGAATGTGGACTCAACAATTTTTATAGTACCGATAATCGTTTCAATTAAATGTGCTATAGCGAAGACTTGCGACCATCACTAATCTGCTGGGTCAATGGTCGGATGCAGAAGGCGGCACGTGTTGTGAAGATGTTCCTCGCGCTTGTGTCTTACCACATCCCTGCGGTTGGAGAACTATTTTTACAAACGTTTAAAATAAATGTTTTTTTTTAATTTCTTTTTTATGTTCAATGGGTAATAAATAAAGAATCCATAATATATTCATTAAACTTTTATTTAACAAAAACAAAACTGTAACTCAGCGTGTTGAATTATTTTAGTGCAAGAAACATACTTGAAATTTTAATCAAAACATTAACATATCCAGCCATCTCACCCACTATATCCGGGAATGGCATCCGTCTTCCTAAAGCACGGACAGTCGGCACTAGGTATGATTGTTGAAGCTTCTTTTAAGGGTTCCGGCAAAATGCAAAAACGGAACACTTATAAATTTGTCCCGTCCGCCTGTCGGTTTGTGCGTCCGCTCGTGCGTCAGTCCGTAAGTGATGCAGCTATTTTGTTCGATGTGTGGAAGCGGAATAACAAAAAAAAAGAAATAAGATGTGGCTGACCATGCACGTAATAGAGGGTTTCATAAACTTGCACGTATTTTACAATAATAATAAAAAAAGATATGAAACTGCGTAAATACATATCCTAACTACAGAACCCCTCACTGTGTGTGGTCCTAGATACATTTGCTGGTTTTCTTGTACGATTATTTTAAAATTCGACTGTTTAAAAATAGAATTGGAAAGATTTGAATCATCCTACATTTTTAATTTATAATAATTATTTATCTTCTGTTATTTAATTTCAACTAAATTCAGAGTATCGTTCTTTGTAGTGTTTGTTGTTACGGAATCGACGATTTTACCATAGATTTTACGATTTTGCATAGTTGAAGTTTCGTGTTGAAACACCAAGGTTTTTGTTGAAATTGTAGAATTCTCTGTTCCATTTGTTATACTGTAATTTTGTGTTGTTACGACATCTTGTAGTGTAGTTTTATCCGTCTCCGTAGTTAAACTGCGGGCTGTTTTATAGCTGTTAAGTTCCGTTTTACATCCATCACTAGCATTATTTGGTTTAGCTAATACATCCTCCTTAACATTCCTTCTGGTTTTTGTGTCAGAATGAGAAACAGATGGCGTTTGGTTACCAAATGTCCCAAAAGGTACATCTTTTACCATAGACTTGATCCTTGTATTGTTGTATTGTGAGTTAACATCTACAATACTTTCTTGAACCGTCTTATGTTTTACTTCGTTTTTATCTTTTATATGATCATCATATTCATCAACAATGACATAACCGTTCGAAAATACACTTATTACTGTATTCTTTGCTAGTTTTTTTCTTTTCAACTTATTTTTATTTTTCGTCTTCAATGACATACTGTATTTAGATTCATATTCTAAATTACTTCCATTTTCACTTTTTTTAAATTCATTCTTTGCGAACGCATCATTGGAGCCTATTTTTATTTCAATGTTAAATTGCCCACTGTTATCTACAATCTTTATGGCAATAGAATTTAGGTCGCCGGGATTTTTTTTAATATTATTAATGGATCTTTTACCAATAACGGACATCAAGTTGTCGGAGTCAATTTCTACTGTTGTAGTGTTTGGAGTAATATCTGTATGGTTAATGAATGGTTTCGTCGGCCATATTGGAGGCACGACTTTTCGTCTACCATATCCCCGGAGCGATCCCTTATTCGTCGAATTCTGAAGCCATAAATCATAATGATCATTAAAGGTTATTCGGCCTACTAAAATTATTACAATTTTTCTTCACAGTCCTGTTTCAAATCTAAAAGGGCCCAGTTGTGGCAAAATGAATGGGTTCAATCAAAATTTCTTCTATTTCTCAAGAAACTAAATTCTAGTGATTTTAAATGGCATTAATTTTGGATTCGGGTCATTCTCAGCGTAAAGCCAGAACAGTGGTTTATGAGCGATGGAGTCACAAATATATTTACAAAGATTTACGTCTTATTTCAATATAAATATGGATTATGTTACCTGTTTCTTTAAATCTTCATCTTCAGAAGTCAGTGGCGGTGGATTAACTGTCTGCATGAGAAATATCACGGCAACGAATAGAATAAGTGTAACTGTGCAACCCACTATAAGGACAACCTTAAACTTCTCCATCGTTCTAGGAAAGTAAGATACAATATTAGTAAGGTGTACTAAATGTTTGGACCTTTGCCTAACCCCTCTGAATGAAGGTGTGTTGTAGTGTTATCATCTTCTACCCGTTCCTGAGAAAAAAGGTGTTGGCAGACGGACAGACGGCAACGTGCGTGACAAGACGTGACAAGACGTGAGACGCTCGTTATCAAAACGAATGAAGCGACATTTCGTCATAACCGACTCACGCCTTTGCCTATAGAGAGCCATAAAGGAACTCAAAAATAAATAAATGAAAAAGCATTTATTCGTGGTGATATCCCTAGTATTACATTTAATGTTACTTCTGCCAAACTGTACAGCAGTTTGTTGGCAGATGTAGCTCCCGTATACAAAGTTCTGTTATATGTTATGTAATTACTAGCTGGTACTTTTCCATCAATAACAATAATACCAATAAATTTGTTTTAATTTAGGCATCTCCATTTATGAGGTTTTGACAAAAGGTGCTAAAAAGAAACTTCCCCATTTTATTTTTAAAAGACATTTTTGTGGTACAGCTACTTTTGGGACTAAGCATTTTCTAAACCTTTGTCCATAATAGTAATACTACAGTAGTATCAGTAATGTAGTTGTACTAACATAAATATGTCAGTACGGGCAGTGACGGATTAACCCTTAATCAAAGTTTGACGACACGGTTGGCGCAGTGGTTGAGCCATCGGCTGCTGCGCCGCGTGTTGTGGGTTCGATCCCCGCACGGAACAAATATTTGTATGACCTACAGGTAGTTGTTCCGGGTCTGGCTGTTTGTGTATGTGATTTTAAATGTTTGTAAACGCACCCACGATACAGGAGAAATTCCTAGTGTGGGGCAACGTTTTATTTTTTGCAAAAAAAAAAAAAGTTTTTCAGCGGTAAAAGTTTGAAGCCCGATTCTAGTTGACATACGGATAATCCATCACTGAGTACGGGTTCAAAACGAATCGCAAGCGTGCCACATTTCACTTGATCTACCCACTCTTGCAGCTTCTACAGTCGTGATGTTTTTAACTCACAGCGAGGAGGAAATTCAGTGTCTGATCGCATCAGAGTTAAGATTCCACGGAACTGTTCTCGATGTACCTAATGTTTAATTGTTATGTGTGAAATGAATGGATGAATGAAATGGTGAATGGGCCTTATTAGGTTTTACTAGGTTTCCCTAATCCTGCCCAACGAGTGTTGGGCCATGATGATTATATTCCCAGAGAGATATAATATATACTAGCGGACCGAACAGACGTCGTCCTGTCCGTACAGCACCACCTACCGGGTCCAATTGTGAATCTAAACCATCCAGGGCGCCTCCCAAACGCATACAAAAAAAATCATTCAAATCGGTCCAGCCGTTTAGGAGGAGTTCAGTCACATACACACGCACACAAGAAATATATATATTAAGATTGATGGTCATTTTGGTACAACTGTTGAATTTCAAAATATAACGGCTGAGGCAAAATATTTCCTATAAAGTTTCTTTTTCGCTAGTTACCCATAACACCATAACAAAATAAGTTTGATGACAAAGATCCAGCCCTGAACCGGCCATTGTCACAAGACACACACTCGTATCGTGTAGGCTGTCAAACACATTACGGGTCAGGCGTGAAGGATCGTACAGACGGGTAAAAAAAGACTATACTTACACTACAAAACATACAACGGACGGCTGTACTGCATTCTGCGCTCTCTCCAGGCAACCGGAACGGAGAGTGGTTGCCTGGTCATAAAATGGGAATGATTACCCGTGGGCATTACTGACACTACAAACATTAAAAAACCCCCGCACCAAAACAAAAAAAAAAAAAAAAGCAAAAAATTATCCTCGTAGATAATAAAATTATATTTTGCATTTTAAAGGTTTTTAAACTACATAATTATAATATACCTAGTAATAGGCACGCTTTAATCGACAATCTATGGAAACACGTAATGATGACACGTTACACCGTTACCCAGATTCAAAGAGGATAACTTTTGAACGGCTAAACTGACTTTCATCAAACATAGCTAAGCACACTCCCGACTAATTCCCCTTTCAATAAAAAAAAGAAATTTAAAATCGGTTCATCCGACACACACAGACACACACATGCACACGCGCACACACATACACACAGTAACGTCAAACTTATAACACCCCGTCGTCGGGGGTTAAAAACATAATATATCGGGCAGCTGTACCGCATTCTGCGCTCTGTTCCAGGCAACCAGGAATGGACTTTGGTTGCCAGGCCATGAAATGGGGTTGCCATTGGTGCAAATATGAAGTAAATAGATACAATACAATATGCCCTTCCTCTTCTGTCTTTGATAAGGCTTTTACCATTCAAGCAGTTGGTTTGTGGAATGCATTAATACCAAAAAGAAAAGCGTGTACAAACACTACGAATCTTTACGAGAATATTTGCTTCTGCTTTCCCAATAAAAAAATGGATTCTTATTAGGATTTTATAGTAACAGTTTAATAATATAAAAGGTATGTTGCATTGCTATGTATTTTTTTACTATACATTATTTTCCGCGCGTTTTAAATCTTGTTTTAAGAGGTAAGTACCTATGTCTTTCCGACTTGCTAGACCAAAAAAATGTGATAGCCCAGCTAATATGAATGAAATAAATATAATGTAAACATAATATAGCTTTATACGAGCGTTAAAGTTTTTTAGAATTAGATCATTAGTTCCGGAGATAACCCCCTACATACACACTTACAAAATAAGATGAAACATTATAATATTAGTATAGCTGTAATTCATCCATGATTTATTCAATAAATAAATAAATAATGAAGAACTATAGATGTGTGTGATATTATGTATGATATTTTTGTACACTGAGTCCATAATCTCTCTCCTTTAATGCAGTTCATTCAAGCATTGTGCTTATTGCCTATGGTATTGTTGTTTGAAAGATGCTTGATGCTTGTCCTGTATATTTGGCGAATCAGTGTTACATTGTTTCCGCAAATGGACTTGCATCGCTTACCTGAAAAGATGTTACGCCACTGGATTTCTTATATTTTAAACAAAACAAATTAAAAAATAAACAAACAAATATTAACAAAAAGAAATGAATTGTCATCGTATGACAGTGACATAGTAGTTTAACAGACTATAAATCACAAGTGATATTATTTCAAGCAATTACTATTTAAGACTCTGTGGCCGCACCTCGAATAGACACTGTTCTTACATGCCTTATCCCACCATCGTTAAATATTTTGTTTCCTTCTGAATTCAAACTGCAATTTTATTAAAATTAATTAATATAAAGTAACTTTAGACTTTTTAGCTCAAAAATTAAGTGGTAAATCACATCTGTGCACTGTATTGAAAGAAAAGTACCCTCTTAAAACCTTCATTGATTTATTCTCCAGCAAATTGTGGTGTCTCCACCACCAAAGCTATCAATGAGGAGTTGAAGATGAAGTTAATAGGCAATACAGAGTTCAGTCTAGAAGTCTGAGTTAATCTTTATGTAGCCTAGTCGTCCTTGGCGTCCAGTTAGTGACTCGTATAATGTCATAAATTCAGTTTGCAGGACGACCCTACATTTCGTCTGCCATGCCTGCCTCTATTTTGTAAGAATTTTGCCTACATTTTACATTTTCTCCACCTTTGTCCGTTTGTTGAATCCTGATTTTCAATTATAAACAAAATCGGTGTTCAAGCACCGGCACGGAACTTGAGCGCTGGCCACAGTAGTGGGGATAAAATCATGCATGGGCACTATAAAGTATAATGAACAACTCCGCAACCCAAGGTCAGCGCTCAAGATTCTTGCTGTCAACTAGCATATCCCCTCCATAAATTACTTTGAACGAAAAAATACATCCCAGTGATACCGAACTTGTAATTTTGATGGTAGGTAAACGATGAAAGAAGCCTAAACATTATTTGTTAATAAAATCCGGCTCTTAGGTTACGAGTTCGGTACCCCCTTATCGAACTTTTGACATGAACCCCACCATATATCTGTCCTTATAATCAGTAATTGAAAAGACTTTTATAAAAAATATGTCGACAGTCCCGAGCTATTATCAAAATTTTATTTTAATGTGCCAAATAAATCATTTCGTTATAATCCAACCTTACGTGTAAGTACCTCATACGGCATACCTCAACCAATTATAATAATAATAAATATTGCTGGACAATCCAGACAGCATCATCTAGCCCCAAGCTAAGCAGAGCTTGTGTTATGGGTACTAGATGACTGATATACTTAATGCAATACATTACATAGATAGATATTTTTTATTTTATTATACATAGCAAATACCCAGAACACCCGGAACAAATCTTTGTAGATCGTACAAATATTTATCCCAGGGCGGGAATCGAACCCGCTGCGCCACATAGGTCGTCAAAAAATTATAGGCAGAATAGTTATATTGTGCGTGCAAGCAAAAAGTTTAGTAAAATATGTAAGCAGCATGACTTGGATCCCTTTACGACGAAGCTTTTAGCTGCAAGTCTTCCAAGTTCTAATAAATAAATAATAATAAAAAAATGACTTTTCTATAAAAAGTTTAATATTACGTAACTATACTAATATCAGTTAAATAATAAACGCTAGATTTTAAGAACTATTTTGCTCGATCTGTTCCAAAGATCAGTGAAGTCAATGTACATTTCTTGAGGCTGAAAAAAGTTAAGAAGGTTATCAGAAACTATCTACTTACACACGATATCGGTATTCGCTTTACAACCAATTTTCAAAAGGGCAAGTAACGATTTTATTGCTGAACTACTTCTAAGCACTGTAAAGCCCCGTATACACCGGAAACAAAATTGCGAGATATTGTTTATTCAATTTTTATCACTTGCTTTGCAAGTATGTAGTGGATTTATGAATGTTCAAGAATGTATGTCAATAGCATGAGTAGTATCGGACGCCACGGTTGGCGCAAAGGCTGAGTGATGCTCTGCAGCTGACGCGCTGCGTGGCGTTCCTGCACGGAACGAAATTAGTATGGCTTACAGGTAGTTGTTTCAGGTCTGGCTGTTTGTGTATGTGACTTGAAATGTTTGTAACCGCCCCAACGACAGAAACTCCTAGTGTGGGGCTACGTTTTTTGAAAAATAGAAGAGAACAGAGACAGAGTATCTGAAACAAGCAACTGTGAAAGAAGAACAGACGTAGTCTTACCACAAGGATTCTTACTTTATCATTGGGTAGTAAACCACCTATTTTTTTTTCTCCTTACCGGTTCCTCTGGAGCAGGCACGCTCTCAACATTCGACTCCATCATCCGGGCCGCTTTCTCCGGGAGCCGCAGTAACCCTGGGTCCACAATGGTCATCAGGTACAGGAATGTGACAAATAGGCCGATCACCAGGCAGGAGTAAACCAGGAAGCAGAGGATAAATCGCATTTTCTCTTAGCTGTAAAAAGACTATTAGTATTTAATCTGGACAAGTGGTCGTAAGCACAACTGATCTTGGTTTCTATGGGAATTTTACATCAGGTCTTTCTCACTGAGAAAGTTGTGTGGAAAGTTTTGAGTATGAATGTGAAGGCGTTACAAGAACAGAATCATTTACTTATACTCTCCCACTGCTAGGGCACAGGTTTCCTCTATACATCTTTGTGCTTTGCCTAATAGGTTAGAAATGATCGGTGCAAATCGTATCACTAGCGTTTATTAAGGCTGCCTCTTGGACGATACCCGTCTTCAGACATTCCTTGTTAAAAACAAAACCAAACTAACACGTACCTTATCTAATCGTAAAAGGTCCTCACTTCATTCGTTTTATACTCGATAGCAGTAGAGAGGTATTTTATTGACAAGAAAATGCCTTTCCGCTTTTCTCAAAATAATATTCCCAATATGACATACAGAGTACTTATTTATAATATGTCACGTTCTGTCAGGCAAAGCAGAGAATATTTGTGTTAAATACTCTTTGCTCTTGCACTTGCCAGAAGCCTGGGTTTAGACTATGCTACTGTCTCGATTTTTTTCAAGTACGTAGGGAAACGAATTTCAGACTAACAGAATGTAGTTGGATACTAGTATTTATGATGGAGCTGTTATTGGACCTCCACAACGCAGTCACTGGGTAACTCGACACCATTTTTTAAGACTGGTAAGCAGATTTCGGGTTGATTTCGGTCAGCAGATGGGAAACGTAAAACACGAAATATAAAACGATATCTCTATTCGGCCTGTGAGTTCGACTCACTCTTTTCTATCCTCCTGCCCTTATCCCAATGTATTTGGGGTCGGCGCAGCATGTCTTCTTCTTCCATACATTTCCTGCATCTCAAAATTCACCCCCTTCCTAGTCATATCATAAGCTGTACACATTCCATCCATCGTTTTTTGGTCTTCTTCTAATCTTGTAACCCTCCACATTCAAGTCATATTCGACTCACTCCTTACCTTAGAGATAAAAAGTAAATTTGTTCGTGAGATGTTTTTGTCGGTTACTAACAAACTGTTTTAGTTCAGTAGATATTCCTTTTAGTTACTCTGTAATCTATACATATTAACGTTTACATAAAACTCCAAAAAGGAAATATTCCATTTTAAGTCGAAAAATGAAAAATGTTTGTTTAGATCCGTTCAGCCGTGACGTAATTGAGTAACAAACATCTTTCCATCCGAACTGTAGCATTTATAATATTAGTGATGAAACTATTAATACAAGAAAAGCAAAAAATGAAATCAAGAATCAAAAGGCATCGAAAAATTCACGCATCAATGTCAACGGGAAAAGTGCCCAGAAAGTTGGCAGCATTGCCACGTTGAATGGCAATGCTGATTAATTGGCCAAAAAAAAGGCTAGCCCTCTGGTCACGTAAACAGTCGACCAAACGTTTCGCGTTGTCTTGAAAAACTAAATAGGCACACGGACCCCATGGCCCTAGTTTTACAACCCTAAATGGCTCAAACGTATAACTCCCAGTTAGGTTGTCATATTTTCGCCGGTTGAGGTTTTCTGCACCCGCAGCAGCCATAGCAGCACTGTCGGGTACACGTTATTTTAATGGGTCTCCCTTGTTTTACCGAAAAGATTTTGCCAAATTTTCATTACCCAAACAAATTTTCGCATAATTTCATTTGCCAAATTATTACTTACCAAAAAATATCTTTACAAATAATTGTTACGAAAACCTATGTTTGGCAAGTGAACGTTTGAACAATAACTTGTTCACCAACTAGTACTTTTTTTGTTAAATTTGATATCATTTGCGTATTTCTTTGTAAGCTTATGTGCTTGAATTTGTCTGAAACAAGTCAAATTTATGGTTACTAGACATTAGGTTATTTATGGAACTGGGTCCGTGTGCCTATTTTAATAATTAAGTAAAACCTCTACAAGTACCAACAAGGAACCCACAGAGTACAGAAGTAACCTGCAAAAATAAAATAAAAGAACAGTGACATTGTCATTTTTGTACAAACAAGTTTTTTTAAAGAAAATGTTTTTATAATTCGATATAAATATTGATTTACTTTATATATTACTTCATAAGAGGTTCCTAAAAAGTACGTAAGTTATTGATGTTATGAAGTTTACGCCCATAAACCACGTGCTGTTTATAATTTTTAAAACTGACCAGTATTCGATCCATACTCAATTATGTACTTTAGTAAGACGTAGATTACATTATGCCTATATTTCCCGAAGAGGTGGACAGAGGTGCACCTATAGTAACACCCATATTTCACCAGTTATATTTACAACCGAGCTCAATAGGCCCGAGTTGCTATTTAAAAAAATCCTAAGGTAAACTCAATAACACTGCTCGACCTGGGAATCGAACCCAAGACCTTCCAGTTAGCAGTCGCACTTATGGCCACAACGAAATATTTAACAAGAATTAAGCAACACTTCATAAATTGTAATTTATTTGAACAGCAATACATTTTAATCACAATCCCACGTTACCCAGTAACTGAGTTGTAAATCTCAAATAGACAGTCGCTCCAGGTAAATTACAGGTATTCAGCTGCATCCATTTAGACTCTAACATAGTTGAGAAAGACTAAGCAGATGATGACGATTTAGCCGTGGCTGGTTACAAATTGGTAGCGAAAATGGTTGTAATAAGCTTTTCCATAGACAAGCAAGCTGTTTTTATGAAATTGGGACGAGGGCAGGTGGATAATAAAGCGTTTCTGGCAAGATTGATGAATGACTATCGGAGGATACACTTTCATCCTATCAGACTCTCAGGCTTCTGATTACCCGTAACAACGATCAAATATCTACAAATGACAGCCAGGACCAAGGGTTGAGCGTGCTTTCCGAAGCACAGAAGGATCTCGACGTAATGCCCATTGTTAACAAGACAGGATCCACGTAAGTCCTCATACTAAAAACAACAGAAACTACTGCATCTCATCTTTCTTTTCTTCAGGAATGACAAAGGTATCAGCAAGACACAGCGTAACAGACTCTGAGATAGGGTCTATCCGAGGGGATCGTGCGAGCAAGTTGGGGGCCATCCTTTGTCCGACAATCTGCGCTCTGCTCCTCGTGTGTATCTTCGCAGTGTCCTTCATCGGCACTAAGCTAGCTTACGAACAATATGACCAGTTCTGCACCAGTCGTCGCTTTGACTACGCCAAGCTGTATATTTTCCCTAATTTGACTATAAAAGCTCAGCCTATACAGATCGACAGTATTGTTGTTTGATTATAATAAATGGGTTGACGAATTGTGTTTTAAATGTTTATTTCATACACTTTTTCAATTCATACCTACTTGTCCAACTGCCAATGTCAATAACATATCTCAATCCAAATCTAGGGTACGATCTCGTGTTAGAATCCGAAGCAGCAGTTTAAGATCGCGGATTTTTTTGTAAAACCTTGCCCTACATTAGGAATTTCTCCTGTGTCGTGATTGCGTTAACAAACATTTGAACTCACATGCACAAATAGACCAGACCCGGAACAATTACCTGTAGGTCATACAAATTCTTATTCCGTGCGGGAATCGAACCCACAACACGCGGCAAAGCAGCCGACGAGGTGAAGGGTGGGCGTTTTAGGGGACTGTCTTTTGTAAACGTTTTTTTTTAACGTTCAAAAAGTGCTGATTCTCGGCCTAACTTGAAGAAATGAATTTTGATTTTGATTTTGACGGCTCAGCCACTGCGCTAACCGTGTCGTCAAATTTGGATTGAGATTAGGATTGAGATACGTGATTGAAATTGGCAGTATGTCTATCTCGGACATTACTAGCGTCGGTGACGAAAAACGCTGTATTATAAGGAAACCTGGACTTTAATGACCTAGCTGTGGCCCGCGGTTTCACTCCGGTACTAAGGTTTGTAGTGTAATGTTAAAAGCCCTCCTCCTTCCTCAAGAATTCGGCTGTCAAATGGAACATTACAGTTCAGAATATTGTGGAAGGAAGAAATTCACCTTGATAAAAATCGGATTGATTTGTCTTTTTACTTTAGCATTCAAATTACATTACGATAGATTTTAGGAAAAGGACACTATTGTATTAACATTATGGACAATATTGCGATTTTTGCAATATTATGTTTCAACTTCAAATCCGCTTCGGCTTCTCACGGGTGTTTTTTTTCCCCATTGAGATGTTCATAAAAATATAAATGACTTTTTATTTAAAAATCTCACAAATGTGACTTTATGTGTAAGGTACATACGTATACACGACCTTAATAGGCTCTGCCAGCTCCCTAAAAGCAAACTTTGAAGGTTCTACAATCATCTATTCTTACATGATGTATGTTACGACATCTACCGAACTTACAGTGTACTTTTATACATAGGACCTATCTACTACAGCTACTACACACAGTGGTTTGCGAGTACTTGAGGGAAAGCGTTTTCCTTGAAACGTTTACGTTACTTTTTCCTAGATGGCGCCACATGTATTACTGAGGCTTGTTTTCTCAGGTGTTTTTTTTTCTCTACCATTTTCGCGAAGGCATGTTTGATTAATGAAAGGAGTAGTATGGCATCGTCTAAAGTTTAATAATAATCAGATATTGATTTATATTGTGAAGACAATATTAACATTGAATCTTTAGTTAACTAGTTAATTTTTGTTTGAAATGATTACATGTTTTTGTCTAATTAAGGACAAGGAATAGGTAGAAATTTCATGTTAAACGGCAAAACTGGTGTTAATTTGAAGTAATAAACGAAATTTGTTGCTAGTTATTCAAAATTATCAGCTTAATTCGATAATATATTATTATTACGCATTATTAATTCATTTCTTTCACTACGATAAATAGGTGAAATAATGTACAAATAGGTTGGTGTTATTTTAGAAAACACAATAGTAGTGAAAGAACATCTCAACTGTGAAAAAACTATTACATTCAGTGCAGTTCCAAAGTAACGAATGAAAAAGAATTTTCCCCGGGAATTTTCGCGGAAGTCCAATTGCCAACAAGGTTTTCGAACGCCCGCACCATTTTCCGACATATTTTTTGCGCTGGCAACATGAAAACTGACAGAAAACAAAATGGGCGGCCGCTAGTCGTCGTATAGTTTCAACTAGATTTTTTCCTAATATTTTATTGTTATAACGTTAAATATTTTGTACTCTCGGCTTCGTTCCTAAGTGCTTGTGTTGTTACCGTCAAGTTTCGTGTTATAAAATGTGAGTATTCGCTGTGTTCTATGTACAATGTATATTTTACAAGTTGTATTGATTGTGTTAGCGTACTAAAGGCCAATGTCAGCCTTTCAGTAGGGGTGAGATGCGTGCATTCCGAGAATTTGAGTATTTACTACAGAATGATGTTCACGTGTTTTTTGATCTTTTTATCGGATAGTTACGGAGATTTAAACAATGTATAGCATTAGGGAATTGGTATTGTTATTAAATTAGGTAGGTACCAATACTTTTTTTACTGAAAACCTTATTCATTTCTTGGTCGTTTTGTGAAATATAACAAGGTTAACAAACTACTTTTGCTAATAAAATATTTAAAAATAAACACGTATCATTATTTTCCCCAAAATATTTCAAATCAATTTAGGTACTTAATTATTCATTGAATTACTTACCTTACTGTGCAATATTTATTCATTATGAATAACGCAATACCTATAGCTACGTAGTTCATTCTGTTTTGTTACCATTGTATGTTTATGTGGAAATTACGATTGCTTTCGTGAATATATAAAAAAGCATACTTATGTAAGAGGCTAAATTATCGTCTCCATCTTCTGTATCCTATTCTATGGTATTGAACAAATAATAGATTAAGGAGGTTACAATGCGTGTGAACAAGTTCATAGAATATCCCTGACATCCTGATAACTCAACAAACCTCTTCTTGATACCTAAATCTGTAAACCTATAAAAATGGTTGCGTTTGGCTAAAATTAAAAAAGTCTCAATCAAAATAACAGTTTAACTTCTTTATGTATTTGTTAAAAGAACAATAGCACTTATAGCACGAAAAGGTACGGCAACTCTACAAAAATACGCGAATCGTTTTATTCTGCAGCTTCAAGTTCGGTCAACCCTAAAAGATCCGTCAGCTTGCATTCATAATTTATTTCAGAGTAAAAATATTTTATCAAGTGTGCGTCCCGGATAGTAGACTAAAAGCGGCTCATTATAAGGCAGCAACTGAAACAGCTTTTAGTGGATAATAAAGGAAAGCAATTTCTGTTTAATTTTTTTTTGAAAACTAGTAAAATATTTTTAAAACAAAATATACTTAGGTTAAATGTTTTTCTCGCTTGGTTAAACTTTAATGGTGCCTACAGGGTGTCCCAAAAACAGGACCTGATGAAATTAAACAAAAAACATACAATGACTAGTGTCAATCTACCGAGATACCTCTTTGGTATTCTTGAAGATTTTTCCATGTTGCTTACGTAAGATCCACCACATAGCTACCTCTCTTGATACATATGTGGTAGCCACGCATCCCCTGCACCTTTTGGCACGGTACCCTAAAAGATGTTACATCATTTTTCCGCGCTGCGGTGCTCCTATCCACCTTTCCACCTTTGTATCAAGACCTCATTTTAGACGACCTCATCACGGTTTCTTGCCGTGTGCATAGAGCAAACATTAAGTAGCGCAGCCTCACGAAAGACTTTTTTTTCTGTTCCTTTTTTAAAATAAGCTAGATGACCTACTTTTCTGTGGCCTTTTTTTTCTTTTTTTGTTGACTTCTCGTTATGAAGACAAAGGTGAATGAATGTGAATGAACATTTGAATGAGACGCCGTTCCTTTTAACTTGTATTTGTGCCATTTGTGTCATTGGTTTGTGTTCTCGTGTTCTTGTTTACTGTTATCTACAGCTGTACACTCAAATCACCAATGAGTGGCCAGAATGCACATATTGAAATGGCGATCCGTACCCGATACAGCCAATCACAAACAAGTAAAGGACACTGTTCTGTTTTCGACGGGCTCAGTGATATAAATGAAAGAGTTATTTATTTTGGATACTGATTAATTAGCTTAACGCACAGGGGACGACATATTAACTGAATTATATCTACTAGTGTCTCTTCAGAAACCATTTTTAGTTATTTAATGAAGATTTTTATGAATTTATATAATATTATATAAGAATGTATATGGGGCTGTTTTTTTTAAGCGGCCGATCTCGACATAATGTCTTAAAATTGAAACCATAACATCCTCTAATTCATTAAAATGGTATCTGAAAAGCAGTGACATTTGTGGTAAAATGTAACACCATCCTCACAAGCGACCATATGTGCTACTTGCGCGTGCGGTTTCGATTAGATCTTGGAAACTGTGCCACTGTAAAATGAACGATCAACTATCTAATAAAAATACAATATGTCCAAAATTTCTTGATAAAATGTGGCGCGGAGTAAGTTCGAACCTTTTTTTTCTAAATAACATCTCGCAGGTAAAACAAGCACAAAAACAATACACAAACAGCCAGACCCGGAACAACTACCTGTAGGCCATTCAAATATTTGTTCCGTGCGGGAATTGAATCCGCGACATTAGCGCAGCAGCCGATCGCTCAGCCACTACTCCAACCGTGGCGTCAAAATTAAGGCCTCTATAAGGCCAGGGCATAATATTTATAAACTAAGTGGCTATGCGCTTGGGCACCCTATAGGCACGACTCAGTGTTACCAACGTTTATAACATTAATTACCCCTTCCGTCAGTTTTTAGTAGCGTCGTGAACGACAGGCCTTATTTTGATAAGTCGATCAATTTTACGGAAGCCTGAGTACCTCGTTGGTCTAGTGGCTGCCAACGCTACTGCTAAGCATGAGGTACTGGGTTCGGTTTCCGGGTCGGGCAAAGTGCTATTGGTATTTTCCATCTGAAATTTCGCAGTAGCAGCGAGTAGTCTGGAGTAGTGCCCGGTTGATGACAGTAATCTCGCCACATATAACATGGGACTTAAATATAATTGATGAAATGTGGATGTACTGTAGGTACTCTGCCTTACTCTTCGTGAAATACAGGCATGATGTTGTTACGTTACAGAAGCTACACACACATCATAGTCATGTCGTAATTTTGATTCAATGATCGACGAAATATTTGGCCTAGCATTAATGTCAGTCTTGAAAGGATTTTTCTCACTAGCTCGTAACATTCAAATATTCATTAATTAATGTCCGAGCTTTTCTCGGAGAAAACGACGTTTTCTGAGAATGAAACCTAGTTAGATCGATTTATTGCCCCCAAAACCGCCTACATACTAAATTTAATGAAACTCGCTGGAGTCGTTTCTGAGAATCAGATTACATATATACATACATATACAAGAATTGCTCATTTAAAGGTATTAGATTACGTCTTTATTATTCTCCTAGAACTTAAGTGAATTAATCAAATAGTTAAAAGCTTTTTACTAGTTTCCCATTTTCTTTGTTTGTCGAAACAACGAACAAGAAAAAAGTCATAATCTTATGACGTTCGCCTTGCCATACAAAACATATGGGATAACAAGTAAAAAACTTTTAATAATTTGATTAATTCACGAAAGTTCAAAGAGAATAATACACGTAATAATTAGTGAATGAATATTTGAATGTTACGGACTAGTGAGAATTTTTTGTACATGCTTAGGGCAGTCGGTCATACTTTATTTAGCCATGTCTTTTACTGACAGCGATGTAAGTAAGTATAAAGCATATACAAATAACTTCTTAAATGGGGTAAACTTATATCTTGACTGTCGTCTATACTTCACGATATGGGGCCATTTTTCAAAGTAGGTATTGATTTTCATGCTGATGGCTATACACCTCATATAGGCATGCTCATTAAAAATATAAGTATTATTAGTTAATCGGTAGCGACATCATAAACTGACATAATTGTTGATCGCGATGTTAAAGTTATCCGCGCAATTGAACATAATCATGATGTTCATTAATAAATAAATAATGCTGGACAATCCACACAGCCTCATCTAGCCCCAAGCTAAGCAGAGGTTGTGTTATGGGTACTAGATGACTGATATACTTAATACAATACATTACATAAATAGATATTTTTTAATTATACATAGCAAATACCCAGAACGCCCGGAACAAATATTTGTAGATCGTACAAACATTTGTCCCAAGGCGGGAATCGAACCCGCAACCTCTTGCGTCGCAGGCGGACCTTCGCCCACCGCGCCTCATCGGTCATCAATCATGTCGATTGTCGAACCAGACAACAAGCATCGGGCAGTATTCCACCTGAAACAACGCTCGTATGGTCGCAGGATCCACCCTGTACTCCTAAGTCCCATGTATGTAAAAATCAATACGAAAACACATTTTATAGGCAGACATGCTGGCTGGCGACATCATCTACCTTCCATGTCTAGTAAAATGTAAAATATCATCGGGGTGGTATCGTTTGGAGACCAGCCAAAAGAGACCGCGGGAAGGGGTTATACGGCGCTTGTATAAATCGGGGAGACATGAAATCCGTTTTAGACAAAATGCAAGTTGAATCGATAGAACACTCTCCCTCTTTTAATCCACAGACAATGGAATAAAGATAATTATACTTCACTATCAGTGCCCGCGACTTACTACACGTAGAATTTAACAAAACGTGGGATTTCATTCTTTTTTTAAATGAAAGTAGCCTAAGTTACTGCTTATCATATCAGCTATCTGCCGTTAAAATCGGTCCAACCGTTTGCAAGATTACCTTAAACAAATAGATAGACACACATACGAAGGTGGAAAGAAGACACATAGTTTCTTGTTATAACTACCATTGTAAAAAAAAAAAAAATGCTGGACAATCTACACAGCATTATATAGCCCCAAGCTAAGGAGAGCTTAGGTTATGCCTGATAAACTTAATACAATACATTACATCGATAGATATTTTTATTATACATAGCAAATACCCAGAACACCCGGAAAAAGTCGTTGCAGATCGTACAAACATTTGTCCCAAGGCGGGAATCGAATCCGCAATG
Source organism: Phlogophora meticulosa (assembly GCA_905147745.2). Classification (NCBI taxonomy): domain Eukaryota; kingdom Metazoa; phylum Arthropoda; class Insecta; order Lepidoptera; family Noctuidae; genus Phlogophora; species Phlogophora meticulosa. The sequence goes on from LR990523.1 coordinate 1,938,348, forward strand.
TCCTACGTCGCAGGCGGACCTTCGCCCGCCGCGCCACATGGTCGTCAAAACACAAACGTCGGTATAAACTTTCATATATAATGCATTGACTAAGAAGCTGTTATTTTGACTTACTTGACTACAAACAGACACTTCAATTTTATTTAAGAATTTGTATAGATTATTACTAGCTCGTAGTGTTCCATAGCTGGGCAGAGACCTCCTTTCATTCCTTCCATCGGTCGCCATTCTGCGCTACCTCTTTTCATTTCTTAAGGAAAACGCCCGGGACGTCTCGCCGCGCCATTGGTGGCCTTGGTAGGATGCCGCAGCCCCATGTTGCTGTTTCAGGACGTAAGTCCTTTGTTTTACGGGTCCACAGCACGTTTGGCTTGCAGCAGACATGTAATGACAAGATAATGATATTCGCAGTTAATATTAAGGTATTAGCGACAAAGACAGCTCTCTACATTTAAACAACCTCTTTGTAAAATTCAAATAGACGTATTTAATGCTGAGTATTCATTTTTATTGTAAAGTGGGCTCGTGGCTAGACAACAAAGCCACACGCGTCGATGAAAGGTACGTAACTCGAGGTCAGTCCGTGGATGGATGACCATCCATAACATATCGAGACTTCATTAAAGATCTTTGATAATCGTAACGGATCCCGACGTCTGACAAACAATCGTACCATGAGGTATCGTATTACGCAGTAGCCGGGTTGTGGAGGTCAGATAGGCAGTCAGCTCCATGTAAAAAAGTGGTGCTCAGCTGTACCCGGTTAGACAGGAAACCGACCCTAACATATATTGAAAGGCTAGGCAGATGAAGACTTAACATAACTATAACATTGAATAACTTTCACACTAAATCTGTGATTGGCCTAGAGACTGATTGATCTAGGGTGGCAAAGGTTATGGGTATTCTGAATACGCAAAGACAAAAGGTACCAATCCGCTTCTCTTTTGCGAATTCTATGTCAAAAGGGTGCAAAGGCGGAACATTTTATGTGGGTAACAGACGACCTTGTCCTACAGAATCCGGGACAGTTGGCTGCCTTAGAATCCTCCGATATGGGATGAAACGACTCTTCCTTATCCTTTAATGTGTGATAGGATCAAAGGACCCTTAACTGCCATACTTGAAGTAGCACACTTTGCTTTTGTTAAGATTTTGGAGATAACAAGAGAGAGGGTAGGAGGTAGGCAGTGGTAAGGAAACCAGTATGAGCTGGTCTGGCATTCTGTGGGAATTTCGTACGTTTCTAGATCAACTCACTAAGTTGCTCGCTAGTTAATAGGTGCTTTTTGTTTTTGGATTCGCTCTCGACGGACAGATAGTCTAAAAACGGCAGCGGACCTCAAAAAAGGTTGTATTACAAACTTTGGTAGGATTTTTTTTAAAATATAGAACAGGCAGGACTATAGAGGATTCTCCTGTTACCAGCCAAATGTAAAAAGCTAACAAACCAATAACTAGGAAATATTAATACTTTGAATTGACTTACGTTCCGCACTTACTCGTAATATGTTTGAACCAGTGTAATAAAATAATCGATCAAAGTTAAATTATTGAATTTGAATTATCGTCCAAGGTCAAGATACCTTCGGCATCGATTGATATACTCGATATGTTTGGAGATAGGGAAGTAGCATCGTCCTAGAAAGGCCTTTTATTTTGACGTATTATTCCTACAAGGCCATCCCTTTTTATCCTTCAACAGAAGGGTAGGTATGCACCCTTGAATTAAATTATAAAACCAGCAAGCGTGTCGTATACTGATCAGAACACTGATCTGTACACTTTGTTGTTTTGCACTAGTAACCGACCGAAGCTGCGATTCCGTGTTCGGCCATTTTCGGCCAAAAATATAATAATTTGGCCATACTTTAGCTATCGGCCGTAAACCAGCCAAAGCCTAAAATCAAAAGTTCGTGAATTGTCCCACGTCATTCGGCCTACTACGTAAGGCTCGGGCAAGGAATACCCGAAATTTTGGATCCTACAATATAATATTATCGTGTTTTATTTCTTTTAAAGCTTACATTTTTTCTTTCTCTCCCTAGGTGTATAAAAAACAAGAGATATTAATTTTAATGGCTTTAACATTTTCCTTTAAAGCCGAAAATAGGACTAAAACCGAAGCTTCTTTTTCTTATTCGGCTGGAACTCTAATTTCCGTCAGACACTAATTTACACCACTGTAATGTAACCGAAAATATTTTCATGTTCATGATTTAAATGTTGTATTCTTTAAAATATCAACGTAGAGGCATTTTTTAACGCAAAGAAGATGGCGAAAGCACCATCTTTATGAGTTGACTGGTCACCGTTATAGTTTATAGGATACATCGAATCCGTTTACAAGTGAGTATCGATAACAACTCTTATCAAATAGAAATCTTCACTAATTTTATTTTGTTTAAAACTTACCCTCGCTAGGAATTTCTCCTGTGTCGTGGGTGCGTTTACAAACATTTAAAGTCACATACATACACGAACAGCCAGACCTGGAACAACTACCTGTAGGCCATACAAATATTTGTTCCGTGCGGGAATCGCAACCGCGACATGCGGCGCAGGAGTCGATCGCTCAGCCACTGCCGCTAACCGTGCCGTCAAACAATGTAACAAAGGTGAAGATTTTGTTGATTGAACCTGACAATCTCTGGAACTACCATTCAGATTTAAAAAACTCTTTTCGTGTTTGATAGCCCAATTCTTGAGGAAGGTTTTAGGTTATTTAGCATCACGCTACTACCCTTAGAAATAAGTGAAACCGCGGGTTTGCGATTAGTAAAGTAATAGTACCTGCATGACCGGACCTTGCTCAGATAAAACAACGTTTTCTAAAAATGAAACCTAGCTAGATCGATTTATCGCCCCCAAAACTCCCTGCATACTAAATTTCATAAAAATCCTTGGAGCTGTTTCCGAGATTCAGATTATATATATATGTATGTACATATATATATACAAGAATTGCTCGTTTAAAGGTATGAGATTAGACAAAGGCGATTGAAGTCTAAGCAAATTAATCAGCTGTATCCAAAAACTCAGCCAGTATGAACAAGCCAGTGAGATGTGATAGTTTTATAAAATCTCACTTGTTTATAGAGACACACCTAATACGGATATTTTAGCCGCGCTACGCTGTGCCATCAAAAATTTGTTACTCCAAACTGTATACTCAAAAAAATACTATGTTCTTTAGTCTTAGTAATTCTCAGTAGCACCTTGGAGCCTGGATCCGTGCCCGGTTGATGGCAATAGGCTCGCCCCCTATTACATGATACTTGAAAACATAACTGACGAAACGTTGGTGTACTACAGGCACATTTCAGATAGTCATTACAGGTACCTCTGCCTAACCTTCTGGGGAATAAAGGCGTGATGTTACTTTTGACGACCGATGTGGCGCGGCGGGCGAAGGTCCGCCTGCGACGCAGGAGGTTGCGGGTTCGATTCCCGCCTTGGGAGAAATGTTTGTACGATCTACAAACATTTGTTCCGGGTGTTCTGGGTATTTGCTATGTATAGTAAAAAATATCTATCTATGTAATGTATTGTATTAAGTATATCAGTCATCTAGTACCCATAACACAAGCTCTGCTTAGCTTGGGGCTAGATGATGCTGTGTGGATTGTCCAGCAATATTTATTTATTTTTCATTTTATGTTTACTTTGTTTTATGTGAAAAGTACATATACTCATTTTAAATAGTTTCTGCCAGACTTTTCTCAGTTATATTTTTTGTCAAAACGGATTTCGTCTTAATTGTTTTCAGCCCCGATCGAAAATATTAATAACGAGAACGGCCGTAAATGGATATTTTTACCGAAAACCGAAAGTGACATTCAGACGGTCTCTACTTATTTATGATTCCCTTGTTGTATCTACAAATGGATCATCTTTGTATATCACATAGGTGATATAATATGCAAGTTACAAGAAGTTTAGTAAGGACTTTATTTGCAATAACCAATATCTTCATTTAAATTTAAGAGGATCCGGAGGTGCCTCGACTTGGTGAATCGTTAACTTTTTTCAGTGTGTACAGTATCTACAATATATGTTACCAAGTGGTTTTGAGTCAGGACATCCTAGATATCCAACTATTTTCTCAAAACACTTTAAAAAAATGTTTACATTAAATACTTTTTCAATATAGGCAGCTATTAGGTAAACAATAACATCAACTTAAACTTAACTTACTTAATTACAGATGCAAGATCTATAAAGTGGCTCTTTCGAACATCATACAAAATTTTGAAGGATATTCTTCCTTCCTTAGAATAACCCCGCTTAAAGTTTCTTCTTAGTCAAAGCTGTGAAACCTACACCTTGTCAATTCATAACCAGCTGAATGACGTATGAATCACATAAACACGTTACAACCCTATAACAGCACTTACAGAATCATACCAGCCTGACGTACACACTGACCTATTTCTCACTTCCACCTGGGATGCGTCCTGACGTCATCGTGCGACGTCACCAATGACACAGTGGCCTATTTTCCAAGCGGGGCCGTGGCGGGGGGGTGTGTCCCCCATTCAGGTTTAATCCCTGCACACAGCGCCTATTTTTAGCCCACTACTTCATTCATTGAACGTCATTCAATACAGATGCGGTATACGCTCGTCCTATTTTCGATATTAATAGATTTCAGCGATGAATGTGAGCTTGTGAAGGTTTTATACTTGGATTGTTGTCCTTGACATGTGTTTAGACGTTATAAGGCAGAGGATTGGAGGGTTAGGGTGAGATTTGGATAGAGTTTAATGGTGAAGAAAATTTGGGGCGGTTGGAACAATTGGGTTTTTGGGTGGTTGGTTATTCAAGTGTCATTCTTTCGGTTTTGGTGAATTAAATAAAGCAGGAATATATACTATCAAAATAAATTGGTACTTTGTCAATATTTCGACAGGTCGGTCAAGAAGATGAAGCAGCTTGCGTCGACAATATGCTTAATACATACATAAACTCTCGCCTCTTTCCCATTGGAGTGAGCAGGTAGGGAACGCCACCCGCTACGATCCTTACATACTCCTTTTGCTTCGTTTACGGTCATGCATAAAAATATGATTAAGATGGTTGAAGGAGATGGCGGGTTGACCTAGATGTCTTTCTTATGAATTGGGGAGATGTGGCGCGGAATCGTGAGCAATGGAAGGAATGGAAAGAGGCCTTTGCCCATCAGTGGGACAGCTGTGCTAGTAATAAATAATAAAATGCAAAAGATGGTTGATATGTATATTCGACGACCTACTCGTATGTGGCGCAGCGGGCAAAAGTCCGCCTGCGACGCAGGAGGTTGCGGGTTCGATTCCCGCCTTAGGACAAATGTTTGTACGATCTACAAAGTTTTGTTCCGGGTGTTCTGGGTATTTGCTATGTATAATAAAAATACCTATCTATGTATTGTATTCTATTAAGTATATCAGTCATGTAGTACCCACAACACAAGCTCTGCTTAGCTTGGGGCTAGATGATGGTGTGCTGTGGATTGTCCAGCATTATTAATTTATTATTTTATTTTTAACTATGCAACAGTAGTCGATAAAAATAATTATCCGTGCATATTTTTCGAAACTAGCAACGACTACTGTAAAACGTTTAACTAATACTTTGCATAACCCACAAAGCAGAAACAATAAAGATATCGTGGATTGAGCCTACTTCTTGTTCTACAAAGAAGCAACATAGCTTACTAAATACAACTATTAATACATGAAGAAATCAAATAAAATAAAAAAGTGATGACAAACTGCCATAAACACGATTTTCATTTTATTGGTTTAATAAAAAATGTGTACCTTATAACTAATTAGCACAACGAAACAACTGTTAATAAATCGACGAAGAGCGAGGTTTATCCCAAGTATCTTCGGATTACTTTCTGGGAAGCCCCGGCAACTTAATTGTATACGAGTATATTTAAGATAATAAATACATTTTTTTTATTATTTTTTTTAATAATCACTGGGCATCGAAAAATTCTTCCGCATCGCTGTCAACGGGAAAAGTACCCAGAAGGCTGGCAGCACGTTGCCAGCCACGTTGAATTTCAATGCTGATTCTTTGGACAAAAAAAAGGCCAGCCCTCTGGTCGCGTGACGAGTCGACCAAACGCTTCGCGATTTCTCGAAAAACTAAATGGGCACACGGACCCCATGGCCCCAGTGTTTCAAGTCCAAATGGCTCAAACATATTACTTCCAATTAGGTTGTTGTATTTTCGCCGTTTGAGGTTTTCTGCACCTGCAGCAGCCGGTCCACCGTACTAGGATGATGGGATGGCGCAAGGGTGTCGACACATGTTGCATCCCACACCAAAGGCCTACCCATCTTCCAAGGTATTATGGTCAATCCATCTCGGGGTGCGAGCCGAGCGGGAGGAAGAGGGAGGGGGCTTACCTCCCAGGAGGCTGTTGAGCGAGCCGGTAGGCTCGCCGCGGAGGGCCGCCACCCCGCAGCGACCAGCACCAGGGCTGACTCGGGGCCGTCAAGCAGTGTGCCAGACGCCGGGGAAGACTCCGCCGAGGAGTCGCGTAGAGCGCTCGGAGAGCTGGTCGTAGAAGCCTTAACGGCCATATCGAGGAAGCGAGTGAAGGGCTCAAAGAAGCGGGGCATCGCACAGTTCGCTGCCTCAATCTTGGAGGCTGTAGACGCCTCCTTCGAGAAGCGGCTCGAAAGGAGGATCACGATGCTCCGGGCCGAGCTCATCGGAGCCCAGATAGTCGGCCCCCAGGAAGAGGCACCAAAAGGGGGACGCATGCAGGGGCAGGAGCAAAAACAGCCCCAGCCCCAGCCGGAGTCGGAAAGCCAGCTGCTGATGCTGGTGCGCCAGGAGCTGGCTGCCTTTAGGCAGCTGCAGCAGCAGCAGCGTGAGCAGTTCCAGCTACGGATGCAGCAGCAGCTATCCGTGCTGGAAGGGATTGTGCTGCGTCCCCCGCTCGCTGCCTCCGGTCAGCGAAAGACGTATGCCACAGCCGCCGCGGCCTCGGCTGCTGCGCCCAAAGCGGGCCCATCCGGACAAGTCAGGCGCGATGCCGTGACGTCGGAGCCTGCGAAGCCAGCCCCGGCGGCCAAGCAGCAGCAGCGGCTGGGGAAGCCTGCTCCTTCCACGAGGGTCAAGGCAACATCTGCCGCTAAAGCGACGAAGGCTCCTGCCGTGGCATCGGCTAGGCCCCTCCTGCCACCTCCCCCGTCTGTAGAGCCTTCAGCTGAGGCCGGATGGACGGTCGTCGGCGACAAGAAGATGGCAGGCAGGACGTCAAGGGCGGCCAAAAAGCGCGAGAGACAACTGCAGCGCAAAAAGCGGGCCATGGCGGCTAGACTTCGTGCCCCGAATTCCGAGGCTGTAGTTATCACACTACAGCCAGATGCGGTAAAAAAGGGCGTGACGTATGACGCCGTCATGGAAAAGGCAAAGCAGGCGGTGTTGCCCCACCTTGGCGAGCTCGGAGCCTCTAGGGGCTTCCGCATGAGGCGCACCGTAACTGGGGCCCGAATACTGGAGGTCCCTGGTGCGGCCAGTGGCCCTGCCGCGGATGCCCTGGCGGCAAGGATCAAGGCGTCCTTGGACGCGGAAGAGGCCCGAGTGTCCAGGCCCACCAAGTGCATTGATATGCGCATCATGGGCTTGGACGACTCCGTCAAGGTGGATGAGGTGGTGGCTGCCATCGTCGGAGCGGGATGTTGCACTGCCGAGCAGGTTCGGGCGGGCACCATCCGCGCTGACAGCACGGGCATGCGAGCCGTGACGGTTAGCTGCCCAGTGTCTGCGGCCAAGGCCATCACCGGGGAAGGCCGACGGCTTCTGGTAGGCTGGGTCTCCGCGCAGGTGAAACTGCTGGAGCCCAGACCTCTGCGGTGCTACCGTTGCCACGTGGGGCACCACGTAGGGGCCTATTGCGCCGTGGAGGTGGACCGCAGCGACCGCTGCTTCCAGTGCGGTCAGCCCGGTCACAAGGCGGTTGAATGCCGTGCATCGCCGTACTGCTACGCATGTGCGGCTTCAGGCAAGCCGGCCCACCACCGGGCTGGGAGCAGGTCCTGTGACCCTCCCGCCAAAGCCAAGGGCAAAGTCCAGAGGCCCATTCACCCCAATGCCCTCACCGCCGCAGCCTCGTCTTTGGCTGCCGCCGCTGTCGCCGCTGCGACCCCCGCAGGGGGTCTGCGGGCTCGGGAGGAGACTGTAATGGACTGTCAATAACGGCTCCATTGCGACTCCTCCAGGCGAACATCAACCACTGCGCCTCCGCTCAGGATTTGTTGCTCCAGAGCATGGCGCAGTGTTCGATCAACATCGCCGTGGTCTCCGAGCCGTACTATGTCCTGCCCAGGGGAGACTGGGTCCAGGACCTGAACGGCTCGGTGACCTTAATCTCGTCGGTCGCCGCTGGTACCCCGTCCCTCGAGGCTCTCACGAGGGGACGGGGTTGCGTGGCAGCACGGTTCGGGGATATTGCTGTGGTAGGCGTCTACCTGTCCCCGAACAGAACTCTCGCCGATCTCCACATCTCCCTTATGGAGCTGAATGCCGTCGTCGCTGGGTTTGGTTCCCTCCCCGTGGTCGTTTGCGGGGACTTCAATGCCAAGAACTTGGCTTGGGGTTCCCGGTACACAGACCAGCGGGGTCGGATGGTGGAGGACTGGGCTCTGGAGTCAGGCCTGGTCGTCCTAAACCGGGGTTCTGTCCCCACGTGTGTTCGGATGCAGGGCGAGTCAGTGGTGGACATATCGTTCGCCAGCCCTGCTCTATCACGGCGTGTCGTCGACTGGCGCGTCATGGAGGGGGTGGAGACGTACTCAGACCACCAGTACATTCGGTTTGATATCTCCCCCCAGACCTCGATAGCGCCGGTCCAACAGACCCCGTGTGGTCCGCGTTGGGCGCTGAAGCAGCTGGACCGGGAGCTCCTCCTGGAAGCCGCGATGGTACAGGCCTGGGTGCAAGCACCGGACAGGCTTGTCGACATAGACGTCGAGGCAGAGTGGTTCCGGGAGGCCATGTCGGAAATCTGCGACGCGGCAATGCCCCGAGTCCGGCCAGGACGTGCCCGGCGCCAGGTGTACTGGTGGTCGCCGGAGATCGCGGCACTGCGCAATGCGTGCAATGCCGCGCGGCGCCGGTACGCCAGACACTGCAGTCGCCGCATCCGCCCGCCAGATGCGGAAGCCAGGGAGGCGGAGCTGTACGAGGGATACAGAGTGGCGAAGCGCACCCTCCGAGCGGAAATAAAGCGGGCCAAGTTGGAGGCCCGCAACGTGTGGCTGGGGACCCTGAACGGAGACCCGTGGGGACGCCCCTACAAGGTGGTGCGGGACAAACTCCGACCCTGGGCTCCCCCACTCACGCAGAGTCTCCGGCCCCAGATTGTGGAGGGTGTGGTGAGCACTTTGTTCCCTGCACGATGGGAACACTCTCCCCCGCTCATGGCTCCGCCACCAGCGGTGTCTAACACGGATCACGATGACGACGACGATGACAATGCTCCAGAGGTGACAGAGGTGGAGATGAGTGTTGCGGTACGAAGGCTGAGTGCCAAAAATGCCGCCCCAGGACCCGATGGCTTGCCTTGTAAAGCCTGGGTCCTGGCCATGGGGGCTCTCGGGTCTCGATTGAGAGAGCTCTTCAGCGCATGCATGGAGAGGGGCCAGTTCCCACTTCGCTGGAAGACAGGGAAACTGGTCCTTATCGCGAAGCCGGGGCGCCCAGCTGACTCTCCATCCGCGTACCGGCCCATTGTGCTGCTCGACGAGGTGGGCAAGCTCTTTGAAAGAGTAATTGCAGACCGCCTTGTCGCGCACCTAACACGGTTGGGGCCGGACCTGGCGGACGGCCAGTTCGGCTTTCGCAGGAGGCGCTCCACAGTGGACGCCATCATGCGCGTGCGAGCTCTCACGACGGGGGATGCGGTGTCCCAGGGCAGGTGCGTCGTGGCGGTGTCGTTGGACATCGCCAACGCCTTCAACTCCCTGCCCTGGAGTAGCATTAGGAGGGCACTCCGGTATCACCGGGTGCCTGACTACCTCTGTCGCGTGATCGAGGCCTACCTGTCGGACAGGTACATTATCTACCCTGGTCACCAGGGGGAGTGGAAACGGCGAGAGATGTCGTGCGGTGTTCCGCAGGGATCGGTACTAGGGCCGCCCTTGTGGAACATCGGCTACGACTACGTGTTGCGCGGCGACCTCCCTGACGGAGTTAGCGTGGTCTGCTACGCAGACGACACGCTGGTCCTAGCACAGGGGGAGTCGTACCAGGTGGCGGTCGAATTAGCGACACGTGGGGTTGCGATAGTAGTTGATAGGGTCCAGCAGTTGGGACTCGAGGTGGCGCTGCACAAGTCTGAGGCCATGTGTTTTCACGGCCCTCAGAGCGCAGCGCCTCGGCGTTCCCAATTAACGGTAGGAGGAGTTCACATCGGCGTCGGGTCGACGATGAAGTACCTGGGACTCGTCCTCGATAGCCGGTGGAATTTCGAGGAGCACTTCCGACGCCTGGCTCCCAAACTAAATCGAACTGGGGCTGCCCTCAAGCGGCTCTTGCCCAACCTCGGGGGTCCAGGCGCCTCCTGCCGGAGGCTCTACGCAGGCATCGTCCGGTCCATGGCCCTTTATGGGGCGCCGGTGTGGGCGCCGTCACTGCGAAAGCGACCGGCGGCCCAGCTGAACGCGTGCCAGAGGGTCATGGCCATACGGATGGTGCGGGGATACCGCACGGTTTCCCGCGAAGCGGCGAGCCTCCTTGCTGGCCAGCCACCATGGGATCTGGAAGCAACTTGCCTTGCACACATGCACGATCTGCGCGTGGAGATGCAACGGCGGGGCGAAACTCCGCTGCCGCGACAAGTCGCGGCATGGCGGGCGGAGTTCCGGCGAGGTCTCATGGTGGAATGGCGACAGCGACTGTCGCAACCCAGTGCTGGGCACGCCATAATTATGGCGGTAAGTCCCCTCTTTGAGGAGTGGCTGGAAAGGCAACACGGCGTCCTTACCTTCCGCATGACGCAGGTCCTCACCGGACATGGTAAGTTCGGGAAGTTCCTGCACCGGATTCGTGCGGAAGAAACGCCCGGGTGTCACCATTGCGTAGACCGCCCGGAGGACACGGTGGAGCATACAGTAGAAGTGTGCCCCGCTTGGGAAGAGCATCGCCGTGTCCTCGTGGGGGCAATCGGCGGCGGCAATCTCTCGCGCCGGGCCTTGGTACAGGCCATGGTCCGGAGCGAGGAGGAGTGGCAGGCGGTCGCCTCCTTCTGCGAAGCAGTAATGCTAGCAAAGGAGGCGGCCGATCGCGCCAGGCAACGGTCCTCACGCCCCAACCGCCGCCGAAATCCCGATCCCGATTACCGGCCACCGTAGGCGCGGGCTTGCGGACGGCGAGCAATGGGTGGCTCGTCGTCCGCCCGTCCGGTAACCATCCGGACCGAGCCCAAGTCGTCGACGGCGCGTATTGTTCCACGCGCGCCTCAAGGAGATGTCAGCAACTGTAGGGACCCAGCAGGGTCGAAGCCTACCAGGGCCAAGGGTCTGATTCTGAAAGGAAGACTCGGCCCTGGTACGAAAGGCAACGAAGGAACAGGAGTGGGTTTTTAGTCAGTAAAAGTCTGACACTATCTCCCGCCCCGCCCAAGAGCGGGGGATGTCATAAGATGATTTTCCCACCACAAAAAAAAAAAAAAAAAAAAAAAAAATGGTCAATCCATCTGGTCTCTTCCCATCGTCGCGTGCCAAGCCACTGGGTTCTAAAATAGCTGGTACCCGGGCGGTGGCAAGAGCAATAATATGTTACTAATAATATATAATATATAGCTTATAATAGCAAAATAGCTTACTAAAGAATATATATAGGTATATAGTTAGTGTAGTATGGTTATAATGAGTACGACTATAGTATTCACAGTATAATATTTACAATGAAATATACAGAGTAGAAGGGACATGGACGCTCAACCTGATACATTAGTTCAGTAAACGAATCTTGACCTCTCGTGCGTGGAAATTTTTCGTCAACTTTTCCTAATTTCTGCATTTTTTTTAGCTGTTAAAAATCATGATTTCTTTCTAACCCAATAAGACTTTTAATGAAGAACTGAATTATTCTCTATTTAATTGAAAATCTCATTGGGTTCAAACGAAATGATGAATAATTAATATCATTAACACGACATTACTTCAAATTATGCGATTGAATGACTATTTCATGAAAGAAAGAAAGATGAAAGAACGAAAAATACATTTATTCAGCACAGGCTCAGGCACAAAACAACACAATAATAAACATAAAAAAATATTGTATCTATGGACAAATGCCCTTCATCATCCGAATTAGACATACTTGGAACAAAAGCGATTCGTCGAATGTGTGGTGCGGTCGCCGTTGACGTTTCTGGAATCCTACCTTGTTCAACATGGCCGCGTGGCCTGAAATATGCGGGCGAAGGTCCGCCTGCGACGCAGAAGGTTGCGGGTTCGATTCCCGTCTCCCAAGACGACAAATATTTGTACGATCTACAAATATTTGTTCCGGGTGTTCTGGGTATTTGCTATGTATAATAAAAAAAATATCTATCTATGTAATGTATTGTATTAAGTATATCAGTCATCTAGTACCCATAACACAAGCTCTGCTTAGCTTGGGGCTAGATGATGCTGTGTGGATTGTCCAGCATTATTTATTTATGTATTTCAAGTTTCCATACGTGACGATACTCTCGGTAGACTTGATATGTGATTACACGAACATGTCAGCCGTGTCGCTGATGTAGTCTTTAGATGTCATCTTTATTAAGCGTGAAGTGACAATTGAATGGGTTTGACCTTTGACAACGGTCCATAAATACATTGATGACACATGGAATTGATACTTAGAGTTACAAACTACGATCAAAATAATTTTCGTCTCGTGTATAGTCGTAGAAGTATGAGTGGTTTTAAATTAGGATTATGAACGTTACATCACGCTTGTATTTCACAAAGGATTTAGCAGAGTGTGTACCCATAGTACACCTACATTTTGCAAGTTATAATTTTGAGGAATTTGAGTAATTGGAGGCGAGCCTGCTGGCTCGCCTCCTATTACGTGGGACTTCCGGTTGAAGGCAGTAGCCTTTAACCGGGCTGCTACTGAGAAATTCCAAATGGAAAAACTCAATATCACTTTGCCTGACCCGGGAATTGAACACAGAACCTCTAGACCAACGAGCAAAGAGGTAGGATTATGATTGTGATATATTTACTTGTTGGTCGAGTTGTCGCAATCGCTACAGCTGATCATGAGGTCCTGGGGTTGATTCTTGTGTTGGGCAATGTGTTATTAGGTCTGTAATCTGGGAATTCACAGTTTATGACAATAGACTCGCCTTCTATTGCATTGCGAAATATGGGTGGTATTTAAGAACACCTCTCCCTTTTTCTCCCACACTTTCGGGGATAACAGGCTTGATATGATGTTATATTTATTTGTTTCAACAAACTCGAGCAGTGACCGTAGCAACTATAGTGAAGGTTCAAATAATTCAAGACAGGTTTTAGCCATTAGAATGGTTTATACGATTCTCAAATGCAAGCATGTAGGAGTCAGCTTCCAGACTAGCTGGATACTGAGAGCTGAATACCAGTATTTTACATGGAGCGCCTGGCACCAGACTAGACTAGATGTATGAACGTAAACGAAGCAAAATAAGTATGTGAGGACTATAGCAGGTGGCGTTCTTTAGTTTCTGCCTACCCCACGGGAAAATCGCGTAAATATACATATGATGTATAGAAGCCCGTCTAGGATAGCTAAAATATGATTTTGTTAGGGTACACTTTACTCCTTACAGAAGCCATTTTTATTTCAAAAAAATAAGCATGATATATCTTACGCCTGACCTGACCTATCACATTATACCACTATTATATTAAATATGCACACCTGATAATGCCATGGGAAATAATATAGCTGTTATAGAAATTTCCTTTCCACAATGATTATAAAATTAACTAATGTTAATCAATTAATTTCATTTTGTAATATGGCGCGTTTTTTATTACTGCGCGTAACTAATATTTGTATAGCTTGTAGGTAGTTGTTCCGTGTCTGGCTGTTCGTATATATATGTGACTTTAAATGTTTGTAAATGCACCCACGATACAGGAGAAAATCCTAGTATAGGAAATCTTTTTTTTTAAGGCATTAACTGGATTTATATTTCATCACGTTACGAGACGCGAGACTAAACGGACGTGTGTTTGTTTTATTTATTACGTATAATGAAATAAACAATTACGAGAAATAAATATAATTATTTGCGCATTAAGGATAATTGTAAAGTGTGTCGCGTGTGACTTGTAGGTTATTACCGACTTGTAGATTATTTTTACCGAAGTTGCAAGATGAACTAAATAATTTTATAAACAATAAATAAGTGTTTCTGGAGTATGTCTCAACCAGGATCGAGCCCGTTTGGTCGTAGCCAATTACTACGGCGAAGTCCTCCACCGACGCCTAATGAACCATTACCTAGTGGCCTAAACCCACCAGTACCCGAAGATAATGAATTGCCGAGTGAAGTTATCAGTACGCCGGAGATCCAGAAATGGTTAGGATCTATTGATACAATTTTGAACGAAGTCTGCACTATTGTCGGCGATGGGAAAATGAACTCAGACCAGAAGCTTCGTGTCTCCAATCTCTGCCGGAAGGTTTCAAGTGGGACTTCTCAGATGGCCGTTTTATACCAATCGTTGAAGCAGAAAACAATCCAGGCCCATGCCAATATCCAGCACTTACAGGTTCACCGGAACGTTGTGGACTCTCTCCAGCAGTTCAAAGAGGTCGTGGAATCAAAGCTGAATCCATCGGACAATACTTCTTATGCTAGCATGGTGAAGAAAGGTTCCGATAACTTCGTCCGTCCTGCAAATTTGAGATCAGTCGCCATCTATCCCAGCGATAAGACCAGAACGAGTGACGACACCAAGTCGCTTGTTCAAAAGATAATCTCCCCCGAACAACTTAAGCTTCATGTTCGTGGCCTGCGAAAAGTAAAAAATGGGGGCGTTCTGATTAGCACCGAAAACAAAGGCGATATTGACAAGCTAATGAATTCGGAAAAATTAGTGTCATCGGGCCTTACAATAGAAGAACCTTCTAAACGCCGCCCTAGGGTCGCCATCATTGGTGTTCCCGTCACCCTTACCGAGAAGGAGGTATTTGAATGTATTTACGAGCAGAACCTCTCAGATAAGTTGCCGAATGTAACTCGTGAGTCCTTCCTTGAGAGCATCAAATTAAGCCATAAATCGGGTAAGAAAGACCTTCCTACCTGTAACTACATCCTGGAACTACCTGCTAGCATAAGAAAAATTATGATAAATCAAAGCCGAATTTTTATAAATTGGACATCATGCCCTGTGAGAGATTTCACGATAGTCACCAGGTGCTTCAATTGCCAGCAGTTCGGACATGCAGCCAAGTTTTGCCGAGAAACTAGTCCTACTTGCAACCACTGTGGAGTGACTGGACACTCCTTCAAGGAATGCAGCAACAAATCCTCTCCCGCTCAATGTGCGACGTGCAATCGCTTCAAGAGGAAATGTGACCATCCAACTGGTGATGTAAGTTGCCCGGCGCGCAAATATGCAGAGATGAACTACATCAACTCAATAGATTATGACGGCGTCTAAGAGCGCCACCGAATTCTTTATTTAGCTAGCACATAAACAGGTAGTTTATACTCTATTTATATTTCCACTTAGTTTGTAACTACCATGACAAAGCAGCTTTTTTGTAATTTAGATTGTTTTTCTGTGTCTGAATCTAAAATGTGTAATGTTGAGGACTGTAAGCACCTTCTTCCGTCTGGTGGAAAAACGTTAACCGTACTCACACAGAATATCCGCAGCATAAATCGAAACATGAACGGGTTTGAAGTGTTACTACAGAATCTTGACATAAGCTGTGATATTATCGTCCTAACAGAATGTTGGTTGTCAAAACAGAAAGTCAATTTACCACCACTTGACGGTTATTATTCTTATAAAACTGACGGAAACATAAACCAAAACGATGGATTAGTAGTTTATATCAAAAATAATTTACGGACAACAAAAGAAGAACCTATATTCCAAGATAGTAATTGCTTAATAATCAAAATTATCCCCGATTCGGTAGTCATGGCTATTTACAGGCCTCCATCTCAAAATATGGACAGATTTTTAGACTCGCTTGACACTAACCTAAAAAACATTACATCGTTTAAAAACATAATACTTTTGGGCGATATAAATATTAACATTGCTTCGGGAAAAACCGATACACATGTACATAATTATCTGAATATTTGCTCATTTCATGGACTTTTGCCAGCTCACTTTCACCCCACGCATCAGAGTGGCTCATGTTTAGACCATATTATTTTAAAATCAAAAAATCCATCCAAAACATTGGTTACTAATTCTTCGCTTACCGATCATCAAGCCGTTTTACTAACATTACAAAATATACGTTCACCTAGAAAAAACTGCATGCGTAGCTACACTAAAGTCAATATGACAAACCTGGAAAATGACTTACGCGGTATTAATTTTGACCCGGTTTATAATTCAAACGATGCAAATATATCTTTGAAGTATTTCATAGATTCTCTACAATATGCAATATCGAAAAACACATTCACTAAGACAATACCTAGAAAGTATAGTTGTATTAAGCCCTGGATCACACCCGGACTCGTTCGTTGCATAAGACATAGAGACAAACTTCACCTAAAATTGAAACTCGCACCTGATAATGAAATACTTTCTGTTATATATAAAAGGTATCGAAACTTCTGTAATAATCTTTTGAAAAAACTAAAAAATCAATATGATAAAAATGAATTACAGAAGGCGGGGAAAAATAGTAAACTTGTGTGGAAATTTATCAAAACTAATACATTTAGATCAAAAAATCACGAACCTCCGTATGATTTACTATCAACAGAATCAAACCCATCCGAAGCAATGAATAACGTAAACAAGTTTTTTTGCTAACGTTGGTAAAAGCTTGGCTGAAAAATCTTTAAATTCTAGTAATTTTTGCCGTCAAAACCCGACTATGTCATCCTCTGCACTAAATTCTTTTGTTTTATTAGATACCGACGTTGACGAGGTAGTAAGCATGATAAATGGGTTAAAGGATGTTTGTGCTACTGGGTGGGATAACATACCTAATAATATACTAAAAAGATTTAAATTCATACTTGCACCTCCACTAACACATATTTTCCGGCTATGTTTATCTAAAGGAGTATTCCCCAAATTACTTAAAAAAGCGGTGGTCACACCTGTCTTCAAGTCTGGAGACAAAAGCTGTGTGAATAACTATAGACCTATTTCAGTGTTAACAGGCCTCTCTCAAATTATAGAAAAAATCATTAACAGCAGATTGATAAAATATCTGGAAGATAACAAACTACTTTCAGATAGTCAATTTGGTTTTAGGCCCAAAAGATCAACCAGCCAAGCGGTACACAAATTGACTAACTATGTTACTACCAATCTAGATAAGGGCATGCACACAATAGGGATCTTTCTAGATCTTGCCAAGGCCTTCGACACTATTTCATGTACTTTACTTTTGCACAAGCTTGAAACACTTGGGATAAGAGGAGTCCAACTTCAACTATTATCTGATTATCTTAGCGATCGTCAGCAATGTGTAAAAATAGATCATTATACAAGTTCTGAACTTAAAAATAGTGGTTTTGGAATTCCACAAGGTAGCATTTTGGGCCCTACGTTATTTTTAATCTATATAGATGCACTGTGCCGCCTGTCACTCCAAAGTGGTGTCATAATGTCTTATGCGGATGACACCGCTCTATTGTTTTCAGCTAAATCAAGAGTTGAGGTCTATGAACATGCTCAGAATGGTTTTAACATTGTGTCTAATTGGCTTCATAATAATCTACTGACATTAAATGCAGATAAAACAAAATACATTTTATTTACAATGAGAAATACTAACATACCGCTTACTAATCTAAAAATTTACGCGCATAATTGCGGCACGTACGCTGACACCGCATGTTCCTGCTCCACTTTAGCAAAAGCTGACCACTTAAAATACCTAGGTGTCACTATTGATACTAATCTAAATTTCCGTAAACATATCGAGTTACTATGTACTAGAGTGCGCAAATTAATATATGTCTTTAAGAATTTACGGAACATAGCAGACTATAAACTCATTAAACAGGTTTATTTAGCTTTGTGTCAATCCATTCTTACATATTGCATAACTTCTTGGGGTGGGGCTGCAAAAACAATTCTACTCCCTCTAGAGCGTGCTCAAAGAGCAATTCTAAAGGTTGCTACCTTTCGCCCTTTTAGATTTCCTACGCACGAGCTCTACCAATCATGTAATGTACTAACAGTACGGCAATTATTTATACTAAGTACAGTACTACACCAGCACACGGCACTTCCTTTTGACCCAGTACCTACCGACAAGAGAAGGAAGGACTTGGTTTGCATAAATCCTCAAACTAGTCATGCGTTTGCTAATCGATTTTTTGTGTTTTTAGGACCTTTTCTGTATAATAGGCTCAACAAGTTACTAGGCTTCTATAGTGTAAGCTATAAGAAATGTAGTATATTGTTAACAGAATATTTAGCGATACTCAATTACACAGACACAGAAAAACTTCTAGAAATTTTGTCATGATGATATATTATTCCCTCGTAAGTATTTTACTTTTGTAAATTTACATAGGTTTAGTTTTAGATATTAATGTACTAATAATTAGGTTTTTTCTCATAGTTTTTTCTATAGATTATTTTATTTCAGTTTAACTTTAAATTTTAGTGCTTTCTTTAAATTAAATGTAAAGTGATGGCCTGAAACACAGGTTTGAATTAACCTAGATCGGGCGGGTCGCTATCTAACATTGTAATCTCGAACCATCATTACCGACTTGCACCTGTAATAAACATATTTTAGTTTTAGTTTAGTTTTAGTTAATTATACCATTGTTTTAGAAATAACACTACTGCACATAAATGTACATTTTTGTAATACTTTTTATAAATAAATTATTATTATTATTATTCTTTTTATACGTTTACGTATCTCGGCGTTGCGCCGGAGTTATGGGGTAGTACGGGCCGAAGCCAAGTGCTACCCCTGGGAATTGGTTATATTATGATGAGATGATGGTGTGTTCGGGTTTTGTGATGGTGATTGTGTCAGCTCATGAGACTGTGTTCGTGCGTTGGCTGCTGCACGCGTGTGTGAGGAGACGATTGATGTGTCGTTGTCATTTTGCAGGAATTTTCTGACAATCCTGCAGGTATTCAAGATTGCAGCTTTCTGAAGAGTCTGATATGTGTAGGGTGGTAAATCAAGTGTTTTTAAAGACTGATGAAGCTGTTTAGGTATTACACCAGTTGTTGACAACACTATAGGAACTATGGTGACATTGCTAAGCCGCCACATTCGGCTGATTTCTATTTTGAGGTCTATATATTTTGAGAGCTTTTCTGCTATAGTATTCTGTAGATTGTGTGTATTAGGAACAGCTATGTCTATGATTTGTGCAGTTTTGTTAATTTTGTCTAATAACGTGATATCTGGTCTATTGTAGTGTGTTGTTTTGTCGGTAAGGATAGCTCGGTCAAAGTACAGCTTGTGGGTGGAGTTTTCAAGAACAGTTTCGGGTTGATATTTATAATAAGCTACAGGTGGTGTGGGAATTAATTTATATTTTATTGCTAATTTTTGGTGGATTATATTCGCTAACTGGTCATGTCTGTGTTTGTAATCAGTCTGGACTATTGCTTTACACGCACCCGTGATGTGTTGAATGGTTTCGGAGGAACTATTGCATCGCCTACATCTGTCTATGGTTTGAGGAACTCGCATTATGTGTTTTTGGTAATTGCGAGTTTCTATTACCTGGTCCTGAATTGCTATCATGAACCCTTCAGTCTCAGGGAACAGTTCTCCACGTCTTAACCATTCGTTCGACGCTAACTTGTCGACGTTAGGTTGATTAAGATCATGTCGATGTCTCCCATGCAGTGACTTTTTGGTCCATTCTGCGATTTTAGTCTGTCGGTCAGTCTGTTGTTCGTTACTCTGGGTTGTCTTCTCAAACATGTTTAATGGAGTAAGTTTTTTATCATTAAACGCTATTGCTTTATGTAGAGTTGAAATAGGGCTTTTAGTGTAAAAGTATGTTCTTAAAATAGTTATTTGTTTGTTATGTAGGTTAGTGATATCTATTATTCCTCTGCCACCTTCGTTCCTTGGCAGTGTGAGCCTCTGTACACATGACCTGGGATGGTGCCTTCTGTGTTTAGTCAGAGTGGTATTTATCACCCGTTGCAAATGTTTGAGTTCAGTCTTGTTCCAATTTATGATAGCAAAAGAATAGGTAAGAACAGGGATGGCATAAGTGTTTATGGCTTTAATAGTATTTCGAGCGTTTATTTGTGAATGACATATTGTTTTTAACCTATGTTTAAATTGTTTAGTGAGTGTAGCTTTAATTTCCTTATGAAGAATCTGTTTAGCCTGTATATAACCTAAATATTTGTAGGTCCCGTTCTCGTCTAATGACTCTATCGTATCTCCTGTCTGCATGTAGTATGAATGTGAATAAGTTTTGCCCGCTCTGATTGAATTAATTTTACATTTGTCAATTCCAAACTCCATAGCGATATCATTCGAAAATTGTTCAGTAGCATTAGCTAGTTCATATAAGTCGTCTGGTGATGATGCGTACAATTTGATATCGTCCATATAGAGCAGGTGGTTTAATTTACAAGTTTGCTGGTCAGTCAGTATGTCAGTCGTTGTATCAATATACTGTAGTTGATATCCGGGTTTTAAAGCATTAAGTTTATTTGAAAGCGGATTTAATGCAAGACAGAACCATAGTGGGCTGAGTGAGTCTCCTTGGAATATTCCTCGCTGGATCTTAATGTGTTCTGTCTCAACTATTCCTATGGATGTGTTCAGATGTAGTCGCGTCTGCCATTTGTCTAATATATTTCCTAAAAAGTTGATGAGTTGTGAATGTATCTTGTATAAACTCAAAACTTTAAGTAACCACGAGTGAGGTACTGAATCGTATGCTTTCCTGTAATCAATATACATAGAGCATAAATCTTTCTTAGTACGTTGGACATGTTTAAGTATTACTGCATCTATTGTTAACTGTTCTTTACAACCTTGACTGAACTTCCTACACCCTTTCTGTTCTTCTGTCAATATATGTTGTGTTTCAAGGTGTTTGTATATGATTTGAGTAATGCACGATGTCAATATCTTATATATGGTTTGCAGACAGGTAATTGGCCTATATTTTGCTGGATTAGCTGTGTCATTAGGGTCTTTCGGAAGCATGTAAGTTTTACCTTCTGTAATGTATGACGGAATAATGTTTGGGTCTTTTATAAAATTGTTAATACAGTTATAGAGGTATGGGTGTATGTGTGTAAACTTTTTATACCAATAGTTGTGTATGTGATCAGAGCCTGGTGCTTTCCAATTGTGTATCTTTTGAAGGACATCGTGGAAAGTTTCTACATCAACCTGATCAAAATCCATCGCTTCAACGTTTGTCTGATAGGCCTCCTCTTCTTTGATCCATTCTGCTTCAGTATTATGAGAGACAGGATTTTCCCAAATTCCAGCCCAGAATTGCTGCAACTCGTCTGTGGCTGGCCACACTGTATTTGTGTTATTGCTCGGTGTGGTGTGGTTTGTTGTTGATGCCTTTAGTTTTCGGTAAAATAATTTTTCGTTATTCCTAAATTGGTTATTTTGTGTTTTACGGAGAGTGCATTTAGTGTATCTATCTAGTCTGCTTTTAACAACTGTTAGTTTCTGTTTAAGGGTGTCTAAAAAGTGAGTAAGGTGTGTGTTAGGTTCTTCATGTGATGTATGCGTTTTATAGTCTCTTAAAATTGTGTTTACTTCTTTAGTTAGTTTTTTGCTCCTATGACCTTGCATGTAATGTGTTAATCTTCCGATTTTGGCTCTGATAACTTCTATTTTGTGGTCTAACCTTTTTTGCCATTTAGGCTTGCGATCTTGTTGTAGTCTATTTCTATATTCAGGAGGTGATAGTGAAATTTTACTACCGTTGGCCTTGGCAGCTGTCCACGCAGCGCAGTATATTATGGTCTGAAGATGATTAAATTCAGTATCTTGGGTAACTTGTTCTGGCAAAATAACTTTGTTAATATAACTAACTATATTCGCTAATCTTTTTGATGATTTTTGTACGGGTATGTAACTCCTCTCTGTAGGATAAGTGTCTCTGTAGTACTGTAGTGTTTCTGAGAATATTTCATCTATTTGAAGATTTCTTTCTTGGCTTGTTTGTGTATTAGAGTGTACGGGGTGTTCTAACTCAATGGCATTGAGATTATCACCTTCCGTTTCTACTCCTATTTGTTGAGTTTGTGACATCTCTATATTTTCTATATCTATATTTAGTGTGTTTTGGGGAGGTTGTGAGTGAACATTTTCTGTAGTTCGTCTTATACTATCAGATTGCCAATTAAAAGGGGCCGTCTCCAATAATTCATTCTCTACTATTGATTTTAGTATCTGGAGCCGTGTTTCTGAAATCATACTATTATTAACTATTACTCTTTTTTGGTCCGATATGCGCTGTTCTGATAAATGTGACAAATGAGGGTAACATTCTATAAATTTTTCTTTTAAATTTTTCCGCCATATTGTCATATCTGTCTCCAATTTTGTTGCCCTAAAATAACATTTCATAAGTGTTTCATTGAGTTCGTTGGACCATTTCATCCTGCGTTTAGGTTCTGATTGTGAGTACGGTTGTGTGTTTGTTTGAAATGTAAGAATTTCCTGTGGTGTTTGGGGCTGTAGTTGTAAGTCATTATTTGGTGTTTGTAAATTATTTATTACTTCTAGCCTAATTGAATCAAGTGTAATGGAAGGTAACAACTTTTTGGACACTATTGCTCTCCTTTGATCTCCAATTCTTTGCTTAGAGACTTTCATGTTTGGGAATTTATCTATGAATTGTTGATGTAGTGATGTCAAGTATGCATTTTTGTCAGATTCTAAGTTTGTGATGATTAGGTAGGTACGCCAAATGAATTCGTTCATTTCAATACTCCATTTTTTGCGCGTATTTTTTATGTCAGCAGTGGGTGAAGGTTTATTGGCTAAAATAGCCTCCGACACAACATCTACTGACGTTGGTGATGATGTTGATGATGATCTTGATGAACGTGATAGATATGAAGGTGGTGATGATGCGATTGATGAAAATATGGACCTCGGAGAGGCTGATGATGAAGTTGTTGATGTTTCATCATCTACAGAAGGCATATTTGCCTGAATATCTTTTTTTGTTTTCGATCTTGTTATCATAATTAGTCCCACGAGTAGCTAGGGACTAACAAAGTCGACCACAGCAGAGCCCTGCGTTCACTGTGGTAAGGGTAAGTAAAACTGGAGGTCCCCTATTATCCAGAGTTGGCACACTAGCGACTAGCGCATTCCCCTAGCCATGCAGCCCTCGGCGTGTACGACCTTGGCTTGGGTTGTATCTCTCTTGGTCTGACCCCTCACTATAGATCTATCTCGGCAGAGTAAACTCTACCGGCACAGACCTAGAGTTAATTGGGGTGCATAAGCCCCACCACGACGTCAACGTAAAGATACGGCGGTGGGGTTATTATTATTATTATCCCCTTTATTTAAAATCTTTCTTATAAATTATATTTTTAAATATTTCAATATTAATACAAAAAAAAAACATTTAAAAATATAAAAAATAGTGGCCCACCGGTATCGGGAACAGGGTCCAAGCTACCGGCGGTCAGGGCTCCAGAGAGAGGAATCGCCTAACTATACGCGCCGTGTCCAGAAGAACTGCTTTCTGAATCAAGCCCTTGATCCAGCTGCCTAACGCGAGCCTCCTTAGATGTTGGTCAAGGCTCTTAGCTATTAAGCCATTGGCTGACACGACTATCGGTACAACGATTGCTGAGTCCACATCCCACATGTCGACAACCTCGCGAGCCAAGTCAAGATACTTGATTTGTTTATCTTTCTCGGCTTTCACGAGGTTCCCGTCATGCGGGACCGTTACATCAATAATCGTTGCGCGCCTCTCGATTCGATCCATCACCACTATATCAGGCTTATTGGCTACAATAGTCCTGTCAGTGATGATGGATCGGTCCCAATACAAAGTGACACTGCCATTTTCAAGAACTGGGTCGGGCACATACTTGTAGTATGGCACTTCCGATTCTACAAGACTGTATTTTAGAGCAAGTTGCTGATGGATAATCCTGGCTACTAGGTTGTGCCTATGCAAATACTCTTCGTTAGCAAGACGAGAACAACCAGAGATAATGTGGCGGATTGATTCGCCTGGACGGTGGCATGCCCGACAGATGTCAACCGTACCATCCTTCACAATAAATCTCCGATAGTTATTCGTCATGATAACTTCGTCCATAATTGCACAGACAAAACCTTCGGTTTCCCCAAAGAGGTCACCGAAACGCAGCCAAGATACGGACGCTAACTGATCTACATCAGGCCCATGTAGGGCCTGGAAAAAGCGTCCGTGAAGCTCCTTACTCTGCCATACTTCCTTGCGATCGTTAGTGTCAAGTACTACAGGTTTGCGCCAGTTCTCTTTAGCCAACGAGAGCGGGGTGAGGCCCTGGTCCACCGCGACTACATCTCGATGCATCCCCACGTCGGTTTCTAGGAAATAATCCCTGAGACTACATATCTCGCGATTATGGAGGGTCTTAGCATTTAAAAAGCCTCGACCCCCACACTTTCGCGGGATATACAGTCTCATAACCGATGAACGTGGGTGATGCATTCGAGATGCCGTCAGGAATGTACGGACTCTCCTATCCAGGGCGTCAAGTTCTGTTTGAGTCCATTTAAGTATGCCGAAAGAGTACATCAAGACTGGCATGACCCAACCGTTGAAGGCACGCACCTTGTTACCGCCTGACAAAAGACTATTACATACTTTCTTCAGGCGGCCAAAGAAGCGCTCCTTCAACGATTGCTTCATGTCAGCAGCATTAATGCCCAATGCTTGCGACATACCCAAATACTTATAGGTTTCGATTGGAGAGAGGGCTCTAAAGTTTATGAAATCCGGGAGTTGGGTTCCCACGGATTCCACAATCTTCCCTCGCTTTACATGCATGACCGCACATTTGTCCACACCAAATTCCATCCTGATGGCGCTACTAAAGGTTTTTGTTACCTTCAGTAGCTCCATCAGTTGCAAATCACTGGGGGCAAAGAGCTTTAGGTCATCCATGTAAAGAAGGTGAGATACAACCTGACCACCTCTCTTCAACCGATAGCCTAGACCCGAATCCTCCAGTAATGTACTTAGAGGATTCAAGGCTAAGCAGAACCAAAGTGGACTCAAACTGTCACCCTGGAATATGCCTCGCTCAATTCTTATTGGTTCGCTATTCCTCTGAATTTGTCGACATCCTGGATAGCGAAGTACGGTTCTCCATTGCCCCATACACGACGTCAGGAAGGTGCGCAGAGTTGCATCTACTTTATACAATTCCAGCACCCGCTTGAGCCATGTATGTGGTACCGAGTCATACGCCTTCTTGTAATCTATCCAGCATGTCGACAGATCCTTTCTTGAACGACGAACCTGTTGGCTTATGGCAGTATCAATGAGGAGGAGCTCCTTAGTACCGCGAGACCCATTCCTACATCCATTTTGAGAGGCCGACATGATCGAATTGCTGTCGATATGGTTGTTAATTTTAACTCTCAAAATGGATGTAAGAACCTTATAGACCGTTGGTAAGCAAGTGATCGGTCTATAATTTTTGGGTTCCGCAGTACTACCAGATTTGTGGAGCAGGTGGGTAATTCCTGTCGTAAGGAACTGGGGTAGCGATCCAGTCTCTAAGGCCGACTGGAACTGAGATGCCAAACGAGCGTGCGACTTTTGTAGCCATTTTATCCAAAAATTGTGCAGCCCATCCGGCCCTGGCGATTTCCAGTTCGGCAACGGACGGACTGCACGAGCTACATCTTCGGGGCTGATGGTTATTGCCCCCATTTGCGGTATTGGATCGCACGCTCGTTCGACCTCTCGAGTCCAATCACCCTCTGTGTGACTGACAGGCATCGACCAAATGTTACGCCAGAAAGAACACATGACGTCATCATCCGGTAGGTGCGTATCAGTCACACCTTGGACCGGTCGCTCCCAAGCTCTATACACCCACCTCTCATTGCTCTGGAAAGTGCGATTTTGAGTGTATCGCTCCACTCGCCGTTTGTACCTACGAATACGGCTTGCCCATGCATACACCTTCTGCTTCAGGAAGTCGATGCGCTCTGTAACACGGGACATATAGTCTCGAGGGCTGATATCAGTCCCCAAGAACGCCCGTCTTACATAGCGCATCACTCTAGGGCGAGTATTGCCCTCCCTGTAGCAAACAAGCTTACCGATGAGTGCTCTAGCCCCAGCGATGCGACGCTCAATCCTGCACTGCCAAGCCGGTACAGCTGGTTTCGGTCGTGTAGCTATGTCATTAGGAAATTTGACGTGAGCTACACGACATGCCGCTACAGCCGCGCAGTACAAGATTGAGTGAGCATCGGTGAGGTCATCGCAGTTATCAAAATAGTTTGACAACTGCGAATCCAGAGCAGCCACCAGCGCCCTATTTTTATTATGCATGGGCAAACGGGGTAAGCGTGGTCGTAGTGCGGGTAGCATGAAACGATATTCCCGAATCGCACCTTCCAAAGCACTCCTCAATTCCTCATTGTATTGGGTACTTACATTTGTAACCTTGTCACTACCCTCTCCGTCAGCAAAACTAGATAATACAATGTTGTACTGTGGTGGCACTACAGTGTGCGACGGCGAGGTAATGACACGGCTACTCTGCATTTCCGTTCGGAGGCGATCAAGTACAACGTCATCCAACATATGATTACGCTGAATGACCCGCACCTGATCCGAAAGTCGTTGTGCCGATACGTTGACAGCTGGCTCAAGCACCTGAAACAGAGAGAGCATCCGAACACGGTACGCGGTCAGGTTACTTCCTCCCTCTGTAGCCCCATAGTATGAGCGCATGACGTTTTCGTTGATGGATTGTGTCCATCGCATGCGCTGCACACTTCCGCCGGGAGCTGGGACCCTATCAGAGGCCGGAGGGCCTCGAGGTCCTAAGCCGTCCGGCGGCCGGCGTCCTCTCCGTCGACGTGCAGGTGGTGGCGACGTGGGCGGGGAAAAATACTCGTCGCTCGAGCTCGACGCGACTGGCACAGCCGGCTTCACAGTACTCACGATGGTGCTGGGTTTCGGCGGTGACGAGGCGGAGCTGAGCGACGAGGCCGGAGGTGGTGGGCGTGCTCGACGTGCTGCTGATCTTGTTAACATTTCATCAACTATTATAAGATAATTTTCTTTGATTTGACATCTGTCAATTTCTGTTTTGATTTTGTGAACTGCATTGTTGGTGAATTTTTGGACATTTTGGATTTATTTAAATTTCGTGGTTATTTCCGTTATTCTTCTGGTGGTGTATAAATAAACTGCGTAGTGGTAAATGAAAATTAGATATAAAATTTGCGGAAGAAAATTTCTGAGTGATGTCAACTTTGGTGTTGCCAGCTTATTATTATTATTATTATTATTATATTTTTTGATGGGGGCGTTTAAATTTTATGCCAGCTTTTTCCAATTTCTACATATTTTTCTGATGTGTTTTTTAATTAAATTAAATGGTCATGATTTGAGATTTTTAATGAAAGACGTAAACTATTCGTTTTTGATTAAAAGTCGCATTGGTTTAGATTGAAATTTAGATTGACTTTTAACTGTTTTAAGTAAAAAAACACATCAGTAAAAAAAATCTAGTCCCCAGACTCATGTACTGAACTTGTAGTGTCAATTTGTGCGACGACCTCTCTTCTACCCTGTATTTGGTATTTATTTATTACGACGAACTAAAACTGTGGTACTATCAAATGGTTTGTTTCGTAACGTTGTGGGAATGAACCAATGGCAAAGCAGAACTCACAATGCACAGTCATAGAAATAATCATCATCTGCCTAGCCATTTCCCAACTATGTTGGGGTCGGCTTCCAGTCTAACCGGATGTAGCTGAATACCAGTATTTTACATGGAGCGACCTCCACAACCCAGTTACTGGGCAACACGATACTTCTTGGTAAGACTAGTTGTCAGACTTTCGGGTTTCTGACTACCCGTAACGACTGTCGGAGATCTGTAAATGACAACCGGGACCAACGGCTTAACGTACTTTCCGAGGCACGGAGGAGTCCCGATATGTTGCAAATGGTCACCCATCCACAGACTGACCTCGGCAAGCATAGCTTAACCTTCGATCAACCCATGCGGCTGTTTTTATTTAGCCATGAGCTCGTGATAGAAATAATCATAGAAATAATATTAGGTCTTTACCTATGAAATTGCCGTTCTGCAGTACTGGCCATTTCAAATCAAAATATTTTTTGTTTGGCTAAGAATTCTAATTTCAAATTAATTTTATTTTAAAAACATGGATTTTTTTTTCCAAAAGTTGTCATTTGTTTATTGATTAGTGTTACATTTTCATCGCATTTAAATCTTTTTCGTCATCATGGATACGTTAAAAATTCGAGTAATTATGGAATATGAGTACCGTCGTGGCAGCAACGCGGCACAAGCGGCACGCAACATCAACGACGTTTACGGAGCTAACACTACAAACCAACGCACTACCTGTTATTGGTTTGCTCGCTTCCGTTCTGGAAATTTCGACCTGAAAAATGAACCTCGCGGTCGTCCGAAGACTTTGGTCGACAATGACGAATTAAAGGCGATTGTGGAAGCTGATGATACACAATCTACGGCTGAATTAGCAGCAGCTTTCGACGTTAGCGTCAAAACAATATTGGTCCATTTGCGTCAAATTGGCAAGGTAAAAATGCTTGACAAATGGGTGCCCCACGAACTCAATGATCGCCAGCGCGAAGTACGCGTCGAGACGTGCCTTGCACTGCTCAACAGACACACAAATGAAGGAATTTTGAATCGCATTGTTACCTGCGATGAAAAATGGATTCTGTTTGATAACCGCAAGCGCTCAGCAAGTTGGTTGGATCCTGGTTCAGCACCTAAACAATGCCCTAAACGAAAACTTACCCCAAGAAAAGTGATGGTCACTGTTTGGTGGTCTAGCGCCGGTGTGATTCAACACAGCTTCTTACCAAACGGGGTGAGCATTACTGCAGATGTGTACTGTGAAGAATTGAACACAATGATGGAGAAGCTGGCACATCTCCAACCAGCATTGGTCAATCGCTCGTCTCCGCTGCTCCTGCACGACAACGCGCGACCTCATACTGCACAGCAGACGGTCTCCAAGTTGCAAGAACTGGGGTTGGAAGCTCTCCGTCATCCACCCTACTCACCAGACCTTGCGCCTACAGACTACTACTTTGTCCAGAATTTGGATAACTTCTTGGCGGGAAAAAAATTCAATACCCGAGAGGCAGTACAAAATGCCTTTGAAGAATTTGTTGCCTCCCGTCCAGCTGATTTCTTTAAGAAGGGCATCAATAAACTGCCACTGCGTTGGCAAAGATGCATTGATTGCATGGGTGATTACTCCGATTAATACAAATAAAAAATACATGAAAAAAATACATTTAAATTTTTTCATACAAAACGGCAATTTCATAGGTAAAGACCTATTATGTTCATCAAATTGACAGACTACATCAATTTGCTGTGTTATAGCCATTTCATACAAGTGTCAAAAGATGCTTATTTATCTACTCTGTCATCGAAAATATAATATTTACATTATAGTTTTTTTCTTTTGTAAGCCAAACGCTAGACTGGCACATCCACTTGTTAAGACTTCGTTGTTATTCTTTTACAGTACTACCTTGGCCCAGCACTATTAACTCTGTGATTGGGTACAGGTTAAATCTTTGTTTAGGAGCTAAAGATATAATCATTCTTGTACAGATTTGCCACATGAACATTTAATGAATAAATCAATCTGCATTCAGTGTGGAATACATTGACGCACATCCTAAAACCATGAATTCATCACATGATTTTGGACCCAACGAAAAATGTCTACTCCCCGTAGGCATTTTTCGTTGGCTTTGTCCTAATTTTTGTGTTTTTTGACGATATTCTTTTCACTTTATAGTGTCAATAATCGTTTAATAGTTTTTGTTTTTTGTCTGTCTGTCTGCCTATTTCTTTGAGGTAATCTCCAATTGACGGGACTTACACTGGCAGGTAGCTGACGCGCGCTAATGAAGTAACTACGACTACTTTAATTTTAGAAAAACCTGTTCAAAAAATTGGGTGTTCTGCGCAAAAAATCGAAATCATCCAGCTCTCAGGTCATCAGCGGAGTCTCGAGGTGATTGTGCGATGTCAGGCACCATGTAAATAATTTGCATCCACTTCTTTTCTCTTGGTTTTCAGTCATCTCATTGTTTTTGTTATTATTTTAGTTGTATTTTTTTGTTTTTTTTAAATAATTCAGAATTTTCTTACCGACTTTGTGTACTTAGCCAATTTTCAGTTATCAGTTTATTGTAAAACTCTGTGATGGTATCTGATTTTTTATTTTATTACTCTGCAAGTGCTGTGCACAGAAGTGCACAGCACTTGCAGAATAATAACTAATAGAAATTAGTGACGAATTCACTATACCAAAGACTGTTTGAGATTTCTGTTTATGTATGTTTTAGTTAGTAAGTTATTGAAGTGCCAAAAAAATAACTAATTAAAATGAAAGCCTATGTTTTGTTAAATTCCACGCGGACATAAACAGAAAAGATGTGATTATTGGTATGTTTGTTTGTAATGGATAACCTAAATAACTGCTAAACTGATTTAAAGATTTATTTTACCTGTTGAAAGCTACATTATCATCGAGTAACATACGTGATATTTTATATTCAAAACTACGCTTTAAAAGGGGTGTAGGTGATGTTAAAGTACAAAGGGAAAAGTACGAAATCCATGCGGCCGTAGTAGTCGCTGGCGAAATGCTAGATATTATCACTTATTCATAACATTTGGGATTCAAATATACGGACAATTTAAGTTTGCAGCCAATTTGACAAACATTTAATTTTCACAACGTTACCACAGCTTACAAAAGCCACTCATCACAATGAAACATTATCATCGCTGTCCAGTGTAGGGAAATCAATGCAACAAGCTGACCCGAGGTAATATTGCTATTCGATTTATGACAGGCGGGCATGTGATGCGAAGGAATGAGGACCATGTTGTGAGGAAAGTTTTGAGTATGAATGTGCAGGGTTACATGAGTAGAGGAAGACCAAAGAAAAGATGGATGGATTGTGTGAAAGAGGATATGGCAAGAAAAGAGGTGACCCATGAGATGACGGCAAATAGAGATGTATGGAAGAAGAAAACATGCTGCGCCGACCCCAAATTAAATTGGGATAAGGGCACGAGGATGATTTATGACAGGCGGCTTGGTGTCAACCATTAATTATAATAGGTGCAATAAAAATAGCTGGACTGTATTTCTTTGTCTATTTGGTCACCATTAATGGATTTTCAGACCAGCCTTGTACGAGTATCATACAGTATTGGAAATAATTTGTAAGAGCTCGCTCGTTCACTGTTCACGATTTCCGTCAATCATTTACGGATTTTTGAATCGGAAACTTCTTTAGCCGCGTTAAGCGATTTTTGGTAGGGGCGACCCTTATGGGTTCGCGTTACTGAGACGCTAATGTGTCGTGTCAAAAACACAGTTATTCCAAAGTTTTCAGGTCTGTCAGTTCCATGATTACCTATTTTTTTTCCGTGTAATTACTAGCCATTAAAAACATAGCATGCAGGTAAATATACTGAATAGTAATTACAAGATAAGAGCATGTCTTACCTTTTTGTGGGTACTATTCTCAATTAACCCACTAGCAAAATAATATTTTGGCGTTGGCTTTAAAACATAATATCCTACCTGCTATGAGAATGCAGGCAGTATAATAACATGAATACTTCCTTGTTAGTGCACAACAAAATTAGCAAGCGAAATTTAGCTCGTTGTAAATACAGAAATTACACCGGTACAGCAGAGGAAAATGGAAGCCTAGGGATTGCGAATATTTACGATAAAATCAGATACCTAAGAATAGTTCAACTGCAAACTCTGAAAGATAGTTTGCCCTCAATTTGTCGAATACAGACACCTATTTTAGTAAGCCAAGAATAGTTGAATAATATCGAGCTCTATAGTAGTATGCGATGCTTTTGTTACCACAACTCAATGGTACGTCATCAACAGCGTCTTTGTGTCTGCCTGTGTAACTGAATTCTATGGCATGCATGTAATCATACATACAGGTAATACTGACTGGTAGAGGGACATCGACGAACAGCCTGATACCATGAGTTCAGTACATGATTTTGACCGCCAAGAGTTGAAATTGTTCGCCCTTTTTACCTATATCATGATTAACTTAACACGTTGAACGCCAAATGACCGACAAACAATACATTTTCTATTGTGTCTCGTTGTTTGGCAGTTAGGTGTTAATGAGATTTTGAAAGAAAGAAGTGTGTCGGTCCTATGTCCGGTTGTGGGGGCCCATGTACCTTGCCGGCATGGTTGGCGCAGTGGCTGAGCGATTGACTGCTGCGCTGCGTGTCGTGGGTTCGATTCCCGCACGGAACAAATATTTGTATGGCCTACAGGTAATTGTGTTCTGGGTCTGGCTGTTCGTGTATGTGAGCTTCAATGTTTGTAAACGCACCCACGATACAGGAGAAATTCCTCGTGTGGGGCAACGTTTAAAAAAAATATGTAAATGTATGTAAAATGTACCTACTGAACTAATTGTATCAGCAGGTTTTGCGTCCATGTCCTTCGACCCTTTATTTTAAAATATTGTAGTGAAAACTCTAATTTAGTGACACCATGAAGTAATATTACCATAATAGTATGTACCTTTATTCTGGCAAATACAATGATTAATTCATGATATAATGTTTGTATATGGCCTTAACGTAGTCGTCAGCTGGAACGGTCTGCATCTCCAAAACGGCTGTACGGATTTTGACGGGACTTTCACTGGCAGATAGCTGATGTATTAAGTATTAACGTAGGTTACTTTCATTTTAGAAAAAGAATTAGAGTTCCGCGGAAAAGCCCGTAAAACTTCGTCAAATTCCACATGGACGAAATAAAAATTATTTTTATTATCTTCCATTGTACACGAACACTTAGGTAAACACTAAACACTATGCAGCGTAACAACTAAAATAAAGAGTGTTTTCGATGAACTCTGGCACCCAGAGTAAGATTTAACTTGTGTTTAGGGTGCCAGCGTCCTCGCCTATAATTTGAACATATATCAGTAGTTGTATGACGAGCACAGTATATTATTATTAAGAAAAACTACTTACTACTAGAAAATCCATGTGTCTGTTAAAATACCTATGTGGGGGAATGTGTTTGTGTATGTATTGAGAGATAGATAAAATATGGTGAGAACTTGTTTGTATATAAGTCTGTGTAAATGTAATTATAAATATATGAATTAATTAACTACTTAAAGATTAAGCGATTGATACATGTAGTAAATCTTCGGTCTTATCGTAACACATTTTCAGTAGCCACTTTGTGACCTTGGTCTTACATCCATTATGGCACATGGGAGCTATGGTGCATAATTTGTTTATTTTATTATATAAATGGTTGGACAGAATATCATAATGACGCTGAGCAAGGGCTGTTCTACATCCACGAGTTGAGCATACCTCGAAGCCTCTACGCTTTTTAGCAGCAAATCGCGCAGATAGTTCCCAATAAAATTTGTTATGTTTTGTGTTCAAACTTAAATAAAGTCTGCCACTAGATCATCTGCTAACTTCCTTGTAGCCCAAAAAACTTATTTGTTTGTCCAACTGTCATTTACAATAACTGTGTAATAGCACACATTTTATGAATTACATTATGTAAATTATTTCACAAAACAAATCCATACATTGTCTCCTCTATTGTATGTAATATTTGCATATTTTACGTGCATAATTTCCATTTGCACAAACAGTTACAAGCTGTATCTGAAGTTTAAATAGTTTTTTTTTTATATTTTTAGAAGCACCGTTGCCGTCACCTGAATGTTATGACCCCATGGGCCACTCCCATTTGATTTCCTCAGTGAATAGTTATGAGTCGTTTACATCCATCTTCCAAATACGATCTTCAGGGGATCTTTTTTCTTCTTTATTTGTTTTCTTATCTTATTCATTACCTATGTTATTTTCCATAAACAACGCCACACACACCCACAAATACTACAAATTACTGAACTTGCAACAATAATTTTGTAACACCTTAGAACCAATTTTTTCTCATGAATTCCTTTTTAATTGTGTCTCAACATGGTAAATTGTGACCCATGGGAACTTGCGAGGTAACCCCATCTGAAGTATTTATAACTTACCGGGGCTGTCTCAATTTAGTGCTGAAGAACAATTGTATGTAACGATAGAAAAATATTTTTGTTTTATTCTTTTAGAAACATATTAATCATCATCTGTCTAGCCTTTTCCCAACTATATTGGAGTCGGCTTCCAGTCTAACCAGCTGCAGCTGAATACCAGTATTTTACATGGAGCGACTGCCTATCTGAACTCCACAACCCAGTTACTGGGCAACCCGATACCCCTTGGTAAGACTGGTTGTCTGAATTTCGGCCTTCTGACTACCCGTAACGACTGTCGAAGATCTACAAATGACAGCCGGGGCCAACGGCTTAACGTGCTTTCCGAGGCACGGAGGAGTTTCGATATATTACGCATGGTCACCCATCCACAGACTGACCTTGGCAAGCGTAGCTCAACCTTCGATCAACCCGTGCGGCGGTTTTTATTTAGCGAGCTTCTGATAGAAAAAAAAACACAGCCTTTCATTTGTTACAAGTTGCGTATACTGCACAAAATCAAAGCAAGCAAAGACCAAACAAGAGACAAGAACTACATTGTATAACATTGTGATCTTCTTATTCTTAATATCTGATTTTCATTTAACCTAAAAGCTTCCTGGTAAACAGCAATATCCATCAGCTATCTGGGTAAACCAAGCATAAATACCGCTTAGTTTACCGGATAGGATCTGCATCTTAACTCACGATACGCTGTAATTTTTAAAAGACCTTCCTGACTTCGTGGTTACCAATCTTATCGAAACGACCGCGTTCGGTAAGTTATCCGCACCGACATTGAACTGAAATGATACTGCGGAGTAACATCAGAGAGCCATCTTGCCTCAAGACTTTGCATAAAGACTTTGCCATGGATACATTTGCAAGCGAAATTTATTTTACACCGGAGAGCAGCGACGAGACCTCAGTGAATAATAGGGATAGAAAATTTTCGCACTTTGATGTTATTAACGCAGGTGAAGCTGCTGCCTATCTCGCTTTTACGACACTCTAGGGATTAGATAAAGCAGTATTGTTCTTTGTAAAGGAGATGTGTTGCTGTTTGAATTATTTGACCGAGGCATTTAATTTTTTTTCTTTTAATATTTGAATTTGGAAAAGTGCAAGTTCGAAATAGAAATCTTTCTTCCTTTAAAAAAAAGTTGCCCCACACTAGGAATTTCTCCTGTATCGTGGGTGCGTTTACAAACATTCAACTCACATACACAAACAGCCAGACCCGGAACAACTGTCTGTAGGCCATACAAATATTTGTTCCGTGCGGGAATCGAACCCGCGACACGCGGTGCAGCAGCCAATCGCTCAGCCACTGCGCCAACCGTGCCGTAAATTCTTGACCACATACAGGGTGGAAGGGAAATGGACGCACATACTGATATCATGAGTTCAGTACATTATTGTTGACCAGCGTTGAAATTATTTCGTTGGTTTTTCTAAATTTCAACGTTGTTCTCTGATGCTTTTTGTTTCATTAAAACTGTAAAACATGATTATTTCTACATAGCCCAATGAAACATTTAATGAGGGACGTAAAGTATTAACTTTATAATTAAAAATCTCATTGGGTTAGCTTAGACACCATTTTGATTTTCTCATGACTTTTTGTTATTTTAATGACACACTATCAGGAAAAAAATAAGAAAAATCCGAAGAAAAATTTAAACGCTGGGGAATCCAAAATCATGTATTGAATTCATGGTATCACTTTGATACCATGAGTTCAGTACAGTTTGTGTACTTACCATCGACAACTTCAAAACCGTCACAATGAGCGGTTGAAAGAATGATATACAACAATAAATATTATGGCGTAATAAAAATAAACTGTCGTATTATGAGAACTCAAAAGGATGCTGGTACCATGCCCTTTGACCAAAGTGATCACCACATAAAGATCCCCTTTATCTCCTATCCTTACTGAACCAGTTTTAACAATTGGCTTTAGCTATTCATCACGAACAAGGCAACCTCGCTCAAGTTTAACGATAATCTTTTTTGCGATAGATTTTAGTTATAATCTGCGTTGCGTTTCGACCTCACTGCCGACTACACACCAACGCGTTACAATAACTAGTACTAATAATCTTTTTTCGGATATCATAGTTGGTTAAGTATCTTTAGATTCTGATTGAGTTGTTCGAATAGAATTTGTTTCTACATTATTTTGTCGATGCTCGTTTATGTTGATACGTATATTTTAACATTTACCGTTGATAAGTAAATTCCTTCTCTTGTATATGCAATGTCTGTAATTCGGTGATCATTTACATTGTTCATATTAGGTCTTTACCTATGAAATTGCCGTTCTGCAGTACTGGCCATTTCAAATCAAAATATTTTTTGTTTGGCTAAGAATTCTAATTTCAAATTATTTTTATTTTAAAAACATGGATTTTTTTTCCAAAAGTAGTCATTTGTTTATTGATTAGTGTTACATTTTCATCGCATTTAAATCTTTTTCGTCATCATGGATACGTTAAAAATTCGAGTAATTATGGAATATGAGTACCGTCGTGGCAGCAACGCGGCACAAGCGGCACGCAACATCAACGACGTTTACGGAGCTAACACTACAAACCAACGCACTACCTGTTATTGGTTTGCTCGCTTCCGTTCTGGAAATTTCGACCTGAAAAATGAACCTCGCGGTCGTCCGAAGACTTTGGTCGACAATGACGAATTAAAGGCGATTGTGGAAGCTGATGATACACAATCTACGGCTGAATTAGCAGCAGCTTTCGACGTTAGCGTCAAAACAATATTGGTCCATTTGCGTCAAATTGGCAAGGTAAAAAAGCTTGACAAATGGGTGCCCCACGAACTCAATGATCGCCAGCGCGAAGTACGCGTCGAGACGTGCCTTGCACTGCTCAACAGACACACAAATGAAGGAATTTTGAACCGCATTGTTACCTGCGATGACAAATGGATTCTGTTTGATAACCGCAAGCGCTCAGCAAGTTGGTTGGATCCTGGTTCAGCACCTAAACAATGCCCTAAACGAAAACTTACCCCAAGAAAAGTGATGGTCACTGTTTGGTGGTCTAGCGCCGGTGTGATTCAACACAGCTTCTTACCAAACGGGGTGAGCATTACTGCAGATGTGTACTGTGAAGAATTGAACACAATGATGGAGAAGCTGGCACATCTCCAACCAGCATTGGTCAATCGCTCGTCTCCGCTGCTCCTGCACGACAACGCGCGACCTCATACTGCACAGCAGACGGTCTCCAAGTTGCAAGAACTGGGGTTGGAAGCTCTCCGTCATCCGCCCTACTCACCAGACCTTGCGCCTACAGACTACTACTTTTTCCAGAATTTGGATAACTTCTTGGCGGGAAAAAAATTCAATACCCGAGAGGCAGTACAAAATGCCTTTGAAGAATTTGTTGCCTCCCGTCCAGCTGATTTCTTTAAGAAGGGCATCAATAAACTGCCACTGCGTTGGCAAAGATGCATTGATTGCATGGGTGATTACTTCGATTAATACAAATAAAAAATACATGAAAAAAATTCATTTAAATTTTTTCATACAAAACGGCAATTTCATAGGTAAAGACCTATTATATTGGGCAAGTATTTTTCCCTCATTGCTAATAACTTGTATTAATAAATGTCTATGTTTACTGTATAAGAAAATAATATGATTATCTATGACAGTGTACTTTAAGGTAGCGACCATCATTCTATCTTTGTGTGGCCAAAGTATATGGGGCCGTAGAACACTTCAAGGCTTCATTTTCTATTTCCATATCATAAGCATTTCATTGTCCGAGAACATCAGTACATATTAAGTAAAACTCGTATAACCAACGGGGCAACTACCCCGCTGATCCTGCGTTCAATTCCTAAGTCAGGTATTTTTTTTTAATATTTCCATTAGTAATTTCTGTCTGTGGATTTATCTAAATCTAAAATAATATTATAAATAAATAAATAAATAATGCCGGACAAACCACACAGCATCATCTTGTCCCAAGCTAAGCAGAGCCTGTGTTATGGGTACTAGATGACTGATATACTTAAAACAATACATTACATAGATAGATATTTTTTACTATAGATAGCAAATAACACCCGGAAAAAATCTTTGTAGATTGTACAAACATTTGTCCCAAGGCGGGAATCGATCCCGCAACCTCCTGCGTCGCAGATTGTTTCATATTTTGTTTGTATATTTTTTTTTCAGGAAAAAAATTGAGATACCTTCGAAAATTGCAATAGTCCTGTAACCATAGGTATTTAACACGGGCACTTCGCCCGCGACTTTGTCCGCGTTGATTTCGTACGTTACCCTTTAAATTAATTTAAAAAAACCGTAGTTTTGATAATAAAATATAGTCTATATTACTTGCTGATAATGTAGCCTTCTCTAGACGAAATATTTTTTTAAATAGATTTAGTAGCTTTCTAGTTTATCCATTACAAACAAACAAACCTT
Organism: Phlogophora meticulosa; assembly: GCA_905147745.2. Taxonomy (NCBI): domain Eukaryota; kingdom Metazoa; phylum Arthropoda; class Insecta; order Lepidoptera; family Noctuidae; genus Phlogophora; species Phlogophora meticulosa. Next base: position 1,977,311 of record LR990523.1, read on the forward strand.
TCCTCTTTACAATATTAACTTTAGACATAAGTCTGAAATCGCTAACCCGGCTTAAGCAAGCACCGAGTAGTGATCAATACTCGTGCCGTTGCCCTGCAGTGGGACAATAATAGGCTGCTAATGGTATCATCGTTATCAACAAAGTTATCGTAATCCATAGGCTTGGTAAAAAACAATAGAATTTGATGGATTTATCAATTGTACAATTATTATAAATTTACTGATAAATAAAAATTTCTCATTAGCAGCCCAGAGTCTGGGTCGGTGCCCGAATGATGGCAATTAGCTCGCCCTCTATCACATGGGACTTAAAACATAACTGGCGAAATGTGAGTGTTACTAAGGTACACCTGTGCCCAACCCTTCTGGGTATACAGGCGTGATGTTATGTTTTTTTACGGATAAATTAATAATAATTGAGAACTAACGTCGGTTTTTTAATTAGATGCAGTAAGTTGACAGAATTAATGTCACATTAAACACTGATAATGCACTATAATAATGAACAGCAAAACGTAGGATGCGGGACATCACCAACAGCATCCTAAAAAGGATCTCCGGCCGACTGGATTGCGCGATCGTTACCCGGTGCTGCAAAATGAATTTCTGCTGGTCTTACTAATACTATGAGTTATGTTATTTGAATAAATAATTGAATTATAATCTCCTTTATTTCATAAACTTACATACTAATTACATTTATTGTTATTAATTTAAAACTGACGACCTATGTGGCGCAGCGTGCGAAGGTCCGCCTGCGACGCAGGAGGTTGCGGGTTCGATTCCCGTCTTGGGACAAATGTTTGTACTATCTAAAAATATTTGTTCCGGGTGTTCTGGGTATTTGATATGTATAATAAAAATATCTATCTATGTAATGTATTAAGTATATCAGTCATCTAGTACCCATAACACAAGCTCTGCTTAGCTTGGGGCTAGATGATGCTGTGTGGATTGTACAGCATTATTTATTTATTTATTATTTATTTATTTATTTATTAAAGGTTATTTTATTCACAGACCAGTTTTTTCTAGTTTTAGTGTCAACTTCATCTCTTCAATAATTACATTAAGGGAAGAGACACCACAATGTTGCCAATATCACGTAGGTACTATGATAGACCATCAAACGCTTGAGATACTATCAGAGAATATGTTTATAAAAAAATACAGAGATATAATAAATATAATTAATTACTACAACTTGAAAAAAAAAACCTTTTAGTGTCTTAAATGACATTACATCCTGTCAAGTTACTGCATTTAATTAGAAATCTGACTTTAGACCTATTGACTTACCTGTATTTAATCTTTATATATCTAATACCTTTAAACGAGCAATTCTTGTATGTATGTATGTAAATATATAATATACTAGCTGACTCAGCAAACGTTGTTTTGTCATATTGAAGTTGGTGATAGAAGGGTGAAAATTTGAAGTTGTATGTATTTCTCAATGCTAAATCATCTAAAATATAAAATTCTCGTGTCACAATGTTTGTTACCAAACTCCTCCGAAACGGCTGCACCGATTTGTATGAAATTTTGTGTGCATATCGGGTAGGTCTGAGAATCGGCCAACATCTATTTTTCATACCTTTAAGTGATAAGGTTTCGGGGGTGATAAATCGATCTTTATCGTTTGATTGGTTTCATTTTTAGAAAACGTGATTTTATCCAGGTACTGTCATTTTAATGGGATATCATTACGACGTGTAATTAATTACGCTCTAATGATACTAGGTATCCTTTAGTACCCTTCAGAAGTGCTTTATTTATTGATAAGCCCTATTAAAGTCATTTTAAATTATGATCCGCTTATAGATTTAACCTTCATGGTAATCTTAATAACAACTGTGGGCATATTTACAGGTAAGAAGCCAAATATTGAGCCATTGTGTCTTGATAAAACTTCAAGTACTAAGTATCTGTTTACTTTTAAGGGTTCCGTTACCAAAAGGAAATAATGTAACCCTTATGGGATCACTTTGTTAGCCGTCTTTCTGTTAAGACCTTTTTCTCTAGAAAGCGTGGGGTTATCAAGTTGAAATTATTATCAAATACGTAGGGACACATTCCCTTGGAACTGAAAAATAATCAACCCTTTAAGTCAACGCAATTCAAAAATACGGCCATTTATGCGACAAATTTTGACACTTGCACAGTACATGTAAAGGAAAACGTCCAGAAATCTCGTAGTACAGTTGCAGGGAATTGAACGCGGTATTTATCGATGTATGGGAGAATATTTAATCAAATACAAAGTGTAATCCTACTCATCTTTTCTTCAAATTAATGTTCGGTGCTTTCTTTTTTTGACCAACATAGTACGGGACCTTCGATTTCAACTTCGTTTCGCACTTGGCCAGTTTTTTTATCGTTATGATCGTTATTTTACCAGACACATTTATAGGTACAATCTTATGATACATTTGAGACCTTGAGAAACCTGTTCTAATACTTTAGGTAATACAGAATTATATTTCAACTCTACAAAATTACTAAACATGTTGCAATTTGTAAATGTATAAAAGGAACACCTTCAAATGATGAAAACTTTTATTATTAAGAAAAACATTCAATTCAATAAAACTAAGTTTCGATAATAATACCGTATCCTTTGTAGATGGATTTTAACCGGCAGCGCTTGCCACAAATGCGAACGAGGCGTGGGTTCAAGCCGATGTCAAAACTGCATTAGTACAGCCTACATAAAACTATCTTTAATTATTCAAAAAGCAACTTTAAACGATTAGATTTAAAGAGCATATTCCTATAGATACAAATTTGAAGGCTATAGAGCGATGCATCTAAGGCGCGTTCAGTTACTGTTTGATGTTCATAGAGAACGGACGTGTTGCCCGATTGCAAATCATTCGCGTAGAGTTTTAAAATAAATCGTGTCAATAAACTTTTCAAGTTACCCTGTGAGTGAGACAGTGATAGTTGGTGCTTCATTCCAAAGGCTACTTACATCACCACCCTGGATTTCAATTTTGATGGTAAGAATGTTTCCCATAACCCGCTTAATGATCTTATCCTGTATCTAGTAACTTTGTATACTTAGCAACAATATTGCAGGCAGACACACGAGTCGTATTGTACAAATAACTCAGTCCAAGCCTATGTATTGAAATTAGTTTCAACATAAAATCCTGTGCGAACCGATAGCAAGTTTTTACAACTATGTTTAATATTTGCTTATCTTTCGTATCAATAACTGGCGACCTTGTTTACTTGTCAAGGATAGATTGATTTATCAACGGGCACATTATTGTTAATATCTCAACGATTGTTATTTAAGATCGTCTTGTATTCGTGACTTCCCGCGCTGAATCGGACTACATTAACTACTTCATTTTTTATGATGCCTCATATATTACAATATAGCTCTGTGTGAAAAACAAAGTCTGCTTGTAATCGCGGGTATAACGTTCATTAAAACAAAACAATATTTACATAATTATCTCCATCTACGTAATACTTCAAAAAAATGCACGGAGTTAAACTTAATTTCTTAGGTCACCAACCTGCTTATCAACTGCTATATCATTAACTCCATATCTATTACTAAATAGTAGAACACAACGATATACTAAATTGATAGCCACGATAACCCTAACAATATTACCAAGAATATTACCAACAGTCCTTCAGTAGAACAGTATAAAATATAAATAAATCAGACAGCTAAAGCAAGTCGGTCTATATTAGTAAAAAGCGGTGCGGATGTCGAGCCGGTTGACCTGAGTTGGGTTTATCGACCCAGTGTCCAACCTGTTACCAACGATCGAGCTGCTTCTGCTTGCAACCGCTGTATATTTTACTTTCTTGAGATATAAATAGAGGAAGGTTCTTGACAGCGGCCAGGTGACAGAACAAAGGAACCGTACTTTTGTGAACTCTTGCGGCAGTTCTTTCCCTTGGTTATGGAAACTCTATTAGTAGTTTTGCTTTGGAAAAATATTAACTGTTTATTCAGTACTAAACTAAACCTTAACCCAATCTTACTTAGATACAATACAGACCTCTGTTATTGATTAAGGTTGTTTATTAACATTTTTGGCTTTTGCTAAATTCATTTTGGAAGACACAATCGCCTTCAGCTTGACATTGAATGTTTTTAGGTTCGAGTACACTAAAATTAGATTGGATTTGGATTTTTAATTAGGAATTTATCAATATCAGACCGTAGTCTGGATGTGTGCCCGGTTAGTGGCAATAGGCCCCTATAACATGAGACTCAAAAACATTACTGGTGAAATGAGGGTGTACTGTGGATACACCTCTTTCCAACCCTTCGGGGAAGTACAGGAAATATAATAAATAATATCATGATTTTATGTATACTAAAATCTTCTCAATTACAAACAAAACAATTAATGTATCAAATCAAAAACAACAACTCCAGAATGAAATTCAACGTCTTTACCTTACTAAACTTATTATAAACATTTCCTAATGAAAGAATTCACGAATGTTCCACAATATTGTGAGTATTAAAATCTTCAGAAGATACTTTTTGTTATTCCGTAGAGGCCACAATAAAATAGTCGTTATATGGCGCGCGCGATGATTCATTGACTGCTTCATTGATGACTTCCAATTCAAACTCAAGTTATTGTCCAACAAACTACAAAATGAATGTGTTTATCTGTGTTGAACTCACCCGTGTTACCTGGCTAAAGTGTATTTAACAGTTATCTTTAAGCTAATGGCGATACAGCCTTATCTATTCCACAGCAATGAACATTTGTCGAACGGTCTATATTCCTATCAGAAAACAGGTTTGAAAAGATTCTGCTAACCGCATTTTTAATATCAAACTTAACAAAACTGTGTCTGAATATATGTCATTATCACCTGCTTAGCCTTTTCCCAACTATGTATGTTGGGGTCGGCTTCCAATCTAACCAGATGCAGCTGAATACTGCCTATCTGACCTCCACAACCCAGTTACTGGGCAACACGACGCCCCTTGGTCAGACTGGTTGTCTGAATTAATGTACAAAGGAAAACATAAAAGATTTGATTAAAAATTAAATAAAAGAAGATCCTATTGGTAATGAAGATATTATTTCGTCAGCTCTAACAGGTGAATGTTCCTCAGCAAATGTATATATTATGGTAGTTATGCTCTTACCATTACGCACGTACTCGCTAGCATCGCTGACGCCAATTAGATACGTGTGTGGCATTAATGGGGAACTATCCGATCATCACTTGAATATTGATGTCCATTACCCTTTATAGATGCGGATGGCAATTTTCGTACTATTGCATCTGGGTCAATGTACAGTGTGCATGGTAGTGGTATCAAAACCAGTATAGCTGGTCTCTTATTCTATTAAATGTCTGTACTACGCTAAGTTACCACCAATTGCGGTGGTCAGCTGTACATGGTACATAATTGGATAGTATGACGTGATTGTTGGCAAGTATTCCCCAATAATATCGGTTTGGATGGTAATGATATTGCGAAAAATAAGTTAGAAGCAACTGATTGGATTATACAAATATTTATCTGCGACTAGGGAGATATATAAAACGCAGAGACGGACACTTGGAATAAACATAATCATCTAAATAGACAATTACACAACTACAAAGTGTTGGGAAATAAAAACAATTAGAGTTAATAGACAAAAAGGGTCAAACAAAAAAATTATTACGTTTTAAATGCAACACCGTGACGATTTATACAGTTTTTTTGTATCAGTCGAACAAGACCTTAGAATCCATGAATCCAACCTTTTTAACAATTCACTGCTCTGTTTTTATTGTTTTCGCAGACCTACTCAGATAAAACATAATATATGTTGTATTTATTTTTGTTTTGCATTGTGAATAGGAACATTTGATATCATCATCATCAGGATATACTAGTCCACTGCTGGACATAGCCCTCTCCTAATGAGCGCCATAGCGCCCTGTCTTCAGCTTGCCGCATCCAGCATCTGCCTGCAGTCCTACATTTGATATAATATCTAGTATTTCGATGAGTCATTTACGCAAATAGAAAATAATTAAGATGTGAAAAAATTGTTTACATCATTTCTAAATGTGGCTGAATTTCGACAAACATATTACTCGTAGCTACCTATTTTATTTTGTAATCAACAAAATCAATTCAATTCAATTCAATTCTATCATTTTATTTGCATAATATGGGTTATAACATCACACCTGTATTACTCGAAAGCAGAAGTTTGGATATACATAGTGCACCCTTATTTGCCAGTTATGTTTAATCCCATGTACTAGGGGGCGAGCCTATTGCCCCCAACGGGAAACAAATACAGATTCCGGGCTGCTATTGAAAAAAACCAGATGCAAAAACCACTAACAGCACCAACACACTAACTAGGGAATCAAACACAAGTCACGAGGTCTTGCGTTTGATTCAGCAGTAGCACTTACAACCACTAAAACAACGAGGCAGTCTTGTAATGTTCACAGTGAAATTGTTATATCATAACTTCATTAGCATAACACACTTATTACAATTTCTAATATGATTTATTAAAAATACTCTTCTGTGAATCATTTTGCATTTTTTTACTTTACTTTTATTTTAATTCCTTACCTCGTGTATACCACAGGCAGTTAGCCATGTTGTGTCATGCATTTTAATGTGAACGACTTCGCGACTGCTAATTGCCCTGATCGTTTAGTAACTCCGTTTACTATCTTTATGACGTCTGTAACACTATCGCAACGACATCTATGGTCTGCTTAATCTGGTGCTGAGCAACGTTCTACTCACAAGTCCACGATATACCAAAAGTATTCTTTAAATGTTTTGGGATCATATTGTCATCATATCTTGGGACTGCAGTGCACTGCCGTGACAAGGCAAGAGAAAAAAGGAATACGGTTAATCTGTATTTCTCATAAGAATTACAAAAAGACTCATTTACATGAGAAACTTACTTATGATTATAAAATTAAACTTACTGAGGATCGTGATGCGAAGGAAGCATGTGATGCGAACAAATGAGGATCATGTATGTAGGAATGTTTTGAGTATGAATGTACGTGGCTACAAGAGGTGAGTAAAATGAAAGAATCATGGATGGATTGTGTTAAAGATGATGAGGCTAGAAAGGAGGTGGCTATAGAGATGACGGCAAATAGAGAGGTATGTTTGAAAGAAGAAGACATGCAGCGCTGACCTCATTTGGGATAAGGGAGCATACTGTTCTGTTATCGTATGGTTTATATTCGTAAATGCTTATTCACTCATCACATTGCTGCTATTTACAACCTATAAAGTTACTACAGATTATTCCATTACAGTATTGTGTTTATTTGAAGTGTTTACTCCTTCTATGGAAACAATATGAGCACTTCTACATTCCTCTCACCGTTAGTAAGAATCAAATCATTATAAACAATAATGTCCATTCATAAATTCTTCAACAACTCTACCTTCAGTTTTGCAATCCTCATTTATATATATATGAATTCTCACAGTACAGTGGTGGCCAATGAATTAGTGCAGCTATTCTTTGTGCCGAGCCGCTGGCCCGTGAACTGCACTCGCTTTGTAATACCGTTACGTGGTGATTCGTTTCGTTGGCCACATGTGTTCATGGCGCGATACCGCCTCGTGTTTGTTTCTGATGGTTTCCATACGAATGTATTGTATCGGATTGATTGAACAGATGTTTCAGTGTTTATAGCATTATTTGTCCTTTTATACTCATATAAACATTACTCACTAATGACATCTACGGTTTTCTTTCGGATCTTTCATTTTAGGGTTACATGTACTAAATATATATTTAAAAAATGATTGTTTTCTTGCAAAGTTGTATACGGAACTGAGATTAGGCTACTGACAAATGCGTGCACTGATTTGACAGGTCTAGTATATCCACGCAAATAAGAAACTGTGTCGTATTTCCTCTAAAAATCATCTCTGATACTAATCTGCACTGTGCGCATAAAATCGATCTGACCAAGATAACGTCTGGACTTTAAAATAGACTGTGGTCTATGTTTATTTCGGTATTTCTTCTCAGAATAGTCGGGTAGTGTAAATGTGTAACTTCTAACCGATTTAACAAATAAATATTATTTATTTATTGATAATGTTTCTTTTGGAAAGAGGAGCTCTTGGTTAAATAAAAACAGACGCACGGGTTGATCGAAGGTTAAGCTATGCCTGCCGAGGTCAGTCTGTGGATGGGTGACCGTTCGTAACATATCTAGCCTCCTACGTGATTCTCAAAGCACGTTAAGCCGTTGGTCCCGGTAGTCATTTGTACATCTTTGACAGTCGTTACGGGCGGTCAGAAACCCGAAAGTCTGACAACCAGTCTTACCAAGAGGTATCGTGTTGCCCAGTAAGTGGGTTGTGGAGGTCAGATAGGCAGTCGCTCCATGTGAAACTGTTATTCAGCTGTATCCGGTAAGACTGGAAGCCGACCCCAACATAGTTGGGAAAAGGCTAGGCAGATGATGATAATGTTTCTTTTTCCTCAGAACTTATCATATTTACTTGTGCCTATATATGTGCTGTCTACTTGTATGAAAAGTCCTCTGACTTCGAAACCATTACACTGAAGGGAACTAGTGATATACAAGACCATTTTAACCTTGTGCCACACAACCTTCACAAAACATTTGCACGTTAATCTTCAAAGCTACTTAATAATAGACAACAAATAACGTTATAAACTGGAAATAGGATAGGCTCAAATCCGACAGGGCTTCTCCTGGCCATGTCGGAAGCCGCTGAAGTGTATTGACGGTGAACCACGGACGTGCCTATATCAGATTAATACGGGTGGATGGTGCCGCATGAAATATATACGTAACTACTGAACCCAACAGACGGCATCAGATGCCGAGACCAATTGTGAATTCAAATTGTCCATTGGCCCAATCGAACACACACAAGAAATTTCATTTATTTCGGGCCCGCTGTATGGGATGAGTTCAGTGATATACAAACGTACATAAGAATTATATATACATACTAGCGGACTACTAACAGACGTCGTTCTGCCCGTGCAGCGCCACCTTCCGGGTCCAATTTTGAATCTAAACCATCCAGGGCGCCACCCAAACGCATACAAAAAAAAACATTCAAATCGGTCCAGCCGTTTAGGAGTTCAGTGACATACACGCGTACAGTAGAGTTATATAGATAAAAATTAGACTTCGCTATGCAGATGTGATTGTACAGCTGCAAATTCATTTAGATACAACTAACGATAGACGGGACAAAGCGTACACAATGGAAATCCATTTGCTTTAACTATCTGGTTAAATTTCACTCAGTCTACTCGTATGACAGTTCGCTTTGTGTGCGAAAAGAAAATTTATTCAAAGAAAATACACCAAATTACACTTCGGGATACTTGAAATCGCGTAGTGATAAAACTGCAGAAATTAACTACAGTTTATCTTTGGTAGTATTTCATAATTGGCCCAGTGACTAAGAAAGAAAAGCAAGATAGAAAAAAAATAAAAAAAATAAGAAAGGAAGTATCTCTTACGCCCAAGGGAAACACAGAGAAATGGGGAAAATATGCGTCACACCCGCGCAAAACGGCTACTCAGCATAATGCTGTAGCTCATTTGCGATACAGAGCCATAGCGCTGGTTATCAGCAACTGGATGATGTCGATTTAGATAAAATGATTTTTCTTCGTTACATCAAACTACCTAACTGTCGGTAATCAAAGGTTGACGTCGGTAAAGTTTAACATGAAGAATTTAGCAATCAATGTAATTTTGCTATATTACGCCTAAATGGACTCACTTAGATATGTGAATAGGATCACGGTTTTTCAATGACATTTCTTCTGACATTTCTTGTAGCACCATCTGTTCAGTATCAAATCTCTTTGTTCAGGTGAGTGTTATATTGTGTCTGCGATCGCGATGCTGTTTCATGGCTTAGTGTACCCAATATGTAGTTTTATGCTATATCGCTTATAGCTACTTCATCATAATAAGCCTCGCTTTTTACGAAAAACGTTTGTGGTATTATTCTGTCTGCAATAGTTTATCAAGACTCTTGATATCGATTTTTTTTTTATTGTCCTTGTGTATGTTGTCATGTGCAGCCATCACAGCAATTAGCAATTGTATTGTTGAAGCATCACTTTGCATTCCTTCGTTTTCTATTTTTTTTCATTCTTCAGCAATTGAGACCACGTAGCAAGCTACTAGTATCAGATTAGGAGACCTTCGCTATGAAATAGCGTCTATAAAGTAAGGTCTACCGGGATTAAAGAGTCTGACTCTAGGTCACTGTGAGGGTCAAAATGTTCGAAGGCCGTGAGATGCAATGTTCCAGTATGAAATAGCCCCACTATTCCAAATTGACCTCCGACAACTTGGGACGTGACATTCGGCATTCGCGTTCGAGTAGTTGCAACCGTTGAAAATGTATGTTTTATCTGCGTCTTTCGTTGAAAGGCACCACCACAACCACCACACACCACATAACCACCACTTATTCTCTCTGTATATGTACTCTCTTACCCAAAGGTTGGTAGAAAATGCCTGTGGCACTAAGTCCGTCTCTGGACATTTGTGTGCTCAAATTTTTAAATAAATACATAACATGGAAGGTGACTAAAAGCGTTCACGTTCACATAACTTACAAAACCTACAAGTCTGTATGAAATATTGGAAATGAATGAACTGTATTTAATTAAACTTAATACAGTGTTTAATACGCAACATACGTGTAGGTCTAAAAAGCTAGTAAAGAATTTTCTTGATAAAAGTTTTAAGTAAAAGAGAGAGCGATTCTTAGTTTTCTACAGACATCTAAAATCGTTTTGACTTTTTCCTTGAATATACCAACAGAAGAATGAACTCTTCTTTAAAAAAATGGCAATATTTTTTTCTTTGGTTCTAAGTCGTATAACCTGAGTATCCATTTCCTTTGGGGTGTTTTCCTACAAAGTTTTGAAGTTTAGGCAAACAACGGATGTATGACGTGTGAAATAAATATAGCGACTACTGTGTCGTATATCACAGCTAACCACTAATATGACAACGCCCACGTTTCGACACTAAAAGTTAAGTAGCATGAGCTGAAGAGCTACCTATTAACGTACTTACGCGAACCCCAAACAACGGCGCGCAAACTTTTTAAATATGAAAGAACACACACGCGGGTGCCACGTAATAGAGACAAGCAAAAGGTTCACAACCGTGAAACCCACTCATGAAACAAAATTGCATCATCAGTGTATGGAAGGTCTTCAGATCCTCTGTTGCCAGGACAACTATCAACTCCTTCTTGAGATCTTCAACGAAAGGAACGCGACTACCACATATCAGAAAAGCAAATGTAATCGTCAAATGACTTCGATTGATTTGATTTGAATTAGACCATCATAAAGGCACTTTGGCAGCTTGGGGTAGCTAGATGTGCTGGCATCTGTACATGCAACAATATGCAGAAATAGCAGTGTTCCTTCTTCTATGTCATGTGAAGTGGGGCTAGAAATAGAAATGGAAATCATTTATTTGCCTATAATATAGGTAACAGATAAGGTGTTAATTTATGGAGAGTCCCAATACATTTTGCCTTACTGCATGCAAAATTATTTAATTAATTAAATACATTGCCTAAGTGCCCCCTCGTGCTAATACGAAATTTGTACCTGGTTGTAGATTCACAACCTGGTTTTGGTTTTGACCTTCTGAAGAAATGCCTTTCTCATGTCTACTGTTTTATTAAATGGATGTCTCGCCAAATAAAAGGATAATAAATTGCATTCGTACGCGTGACTTTTGATGGTTTATGATGTCTACGCTAACAGTTAAATGTTGTAATAGTTTGACATTGAGCTGAACATTTGACTGTTAGTAATTGAACCATCAGCTTGTAAGAAAAGTGATGGTAAAACTTTATGTTGATTTGAATGGAAGGAAAAGGTGACATCACGCCTTTTTACTACGAAGGGTTAGACAGAGGTGATACATTATTACACCCACATTTCGTCAGTCATGTTTAATTCCCATGTTATAGGGGCAAGCCTATGCCATCAACGATTTACAAATCCAGACTCCGAATAGCCACTGAAAAATTCCAGATGGAAAATCTCAATATCATGTTGCCCTATCCAGGAATCGATCGCGATCGAGTGGAGTCTGGATTCGTACCCGGTTGATGGCAATGGGCTTGCCCCTATTACATCATCATTCATCATCATTCCCTTGCCCTTATCCCAATTTCATTTGGGGTCGGCGCAGCATGTCTTCTTCTTCCATACATCTCTATTTCCCGTCATCTCAGAAGTCACCTCCTTCTTAGCCATATCAACTTTCACACAATCCATCCATCTTTTCCTGGGTCTCCCTCTACTCTTATAACCCTCTACATTCATACTCAAAACTTTCCTCACAACATGATCCTCATTCCTTCGCATCACGTGTCCATACCATGATAGCCGATTTCCACACAACTTCTCTGTCACAGGCGCCACTTTCAGACTTCCTCTTATATACTCATTTCTTATTCTATCCATTCGCGTAACACCACACATCCCCCTTAGCATTCTTATCTCAGCTGCATGCAACTGACTTTCATTCATTCCTTTTGTGGCCCAACACTCTGATCCATACAATCTTGCCCCTATTACATTGGACTTAAATGTGGGAGTAGATAATGTAGGTACACCCACATATGCCTAACCCATTATAGACAACGGGCATGATGTTATTAGGTTTTTCAATTAGAAAATTGACAGTACCAACCAAAAATCTAGATTCACTGTCCATCCCTTCGTAGAAACAGACGTGATGTTACGTTATACTGTAGTAATCATGTTTAACTAGATATACTTGTTTCTAAACCTTTTAGAGAACAAACGGAGTATAAGTGGTTATTTCCATAATTTTCTTCGCTTTAGCCATTTGGTTTCATCACACACAAGAGTGATAACGCAATCTTTGACCTCAATGCATCAGACATTACCCGCCAAGTCATGTAATGGCTAAATAGTGGGTGTATCCGTATACATACCCTCCATCTAGCACATTGGTCCCCATCCAGTTAGTTGTTAAGTCCTATGTAATAAGGGGCGAGCTTATTCCCATAAATCGGTGTGTGAAAGTATTAAGGGAAGGCCTATATTCAGCAGTGGACGTGTACATTGTATTAAGTATATCAGTCGTCTAGTACCCATAACACAAGCTCTGCTTAGCTTGGGTCTAGATGGTCCTAGAGGTCCAGTTCAGTAAAAATGCCACTCAACTAGTGTCGGATGCAGGCATTTGACTGGAACTGAAGCAGTGAATTGTCATGGACGTAAATCAGTCTCTGGGAAGGACAGAGGGTTATCTCGAACCCCACCGGTACCATGAGATAGGGGCCCGGGATTTACTCGTACATTAACGCGCACCGCCGACTGGAGCACATAATGCTAGTAAAAGGTTTTGCTATTTTTAACCAACTTCAAAAAAGGAGCAGATTCTAAATTCGACTGTATCTTTTTGGAGTTTTGGAAGTCGATGGCATAATGTAAAATGAATCAAGCGAAAGAACCAACGCCGTAACTGTTCTGAAACAGTTATTTTACACCTTTTAGTGTTTTTTTTAATGGAGTCTGTTCAATTTTTTTGTGAAAAAGTTTTTGAAACAAAACATTTATTAATGGTTTATTTCTCGCCACAATATATGTAGGTACATTACAGAGGTATCAATACAAAATACATAAGGTACTATAATTATACTGTGTGAGACTGGTGCCCCAAGCTAGACGTAAAATCTGTATTTCAGGACAGACCAGGTCTCCAATTATAGTATTTTGAACCAGTACTTAGACACAATGGTGTATTGCGTCACTCCTCTTCGTCTTGATTCGAAGATCGTGACTTGTACGTGTTCAACACAAAAGTGAACAAGTATAACAAGAGATTTACAATAAGGTTTTCCCAAGCATTAAGATTGAGGAAAATATCGAGATAATATTCAAAAGAAACATTATGTATGCTCGCGTTTATCTTCATAAGAGACTTGTATGAAATTATAGATGGTATTGACACAATTTTCTATAACACCATTGTCGTCATCGTCTGACTAGCCTTTTCTCAACAATGATGGCGTCGGCTCACAGACTAACCAGATGCTGCCAAATACAAGTATTTTACATGGAGTGACTACCCTGCCCTTAGGTAAGACTGCATCACACATTATACCTAGTAATGCCCATATTTCGCCAGTGAGACTGTGCAACAGAATTTCGGTCTTATTTCGGTCTCTACCTGTAACTACTAAGCACGAAATGGTCTGGCTACTAATATGTGAGTTATGATCACCCTTCCACAGACGGACTTGGATTTCGATTGACCTGTATTGGTTATTATTTGATTTATTACCTTCATCATGGTCATGTGTAACAATAATGATTAGTACTAATTGTACAAACAATGACGATAATCTCGATCGTCATCTTGTTCTTTGAACTAAATCTGACGCATCCTACGTCGCGATATATAAGTTATCCAAGCTATTTAACATATACTCGTATACAAGAACCTGGCAACAACCGCCGGTCGCAGTAGCTGGTCGGATTGGAACCTCCGACCACCTTTAAGTCCGCATTTAGTTCAAAGCAAAGCTAAGTACAAAGTTCCTCATCCACCACTGAAAAAGGATTCCTTTTTCCTTTAAAAATAACTTGAATCTGTAATGCCAATCCGTATATTGAGCATTATAATATGGCCATTCCCCTTAGAATGTTAGTAAATAAATATAATTTAAGAATAAGAATAAGAATAATTTATTTTTATAAAAGTATTACAAAAATGTACATTTATGTGCAGTAGTGTTATTTCTAAAACAATGGTATAATTAACTAAAACTAAAATATGTTTATTACAGGTGCAAGTCGGTAATGATGGTTCGAGATTACAATATTAGATAGCGACCCGCCCGATCTAGGTTAATTCAAACCTGTGTTTCAGGCCATCACTTTACATTTAATTTAAAGAAAGCTTAAATAATTTTAGCCAAATGTGAAGCCTATTTTTCATCCTTGATTATTACCTATTATGTGATTATTTCTTTTATCTAGCTCAACGACAGCCTACCAAGTCTTCTTTCAGCCCGTATTCATTGAATCCGTCGTGGTTACTCGCAACTGGCGTACGTATATGACCAGTTTTATGAACGTAATCGAAGCAAAAAGAGTATGTAAGGATCGCGGTAGCAGGTGGATTCTGTGGCTTCTGGCTACCCACATGGCAAAATGGCGTGAGTTATTATATGCACATGGCAACAGTAATCGGATGATTGCGTCACTTTACGCTGCTTGCCGGTGTTTTCTTTTTCATGTCCAAATTTATTTTAAGACTTACGACAAAATTGACTGTTTATCCATACTATTTTAAATATGAATGTAACTCTATCTGTGACGCTTAATCTGCTGAGCCGATACATATGAAATTTGGCATGGAGATAGTTTGAGACCCTGGGAAGGACATAGGGTAGTTTCTAATCCGCGAATTTGTCCACATCCGCGATAACCGATACTAACGCTGATGAAGTCGCGGACGTAAGCTAGACTCCGACCCTTAGATGACAAACTGACCAAAAGCTAGTCTTCCATTATTATCTATACAAATCTCCCTTGAATAAAATGTACTGATGTCGAAACTGCAATATTATGTATTTTTGCAAATTAATTACGTAAATGCTAATGGGAACAAAGCCGTTTGATTACAATGTCAAAGATGATTCGCAGAAAAAAAACTTGTTTTACTGAAGTCAAACCGATCGATTGCATCGTCGTTGTGCAACATGACGTCATTCGTTGCAAAAATATCAATTGATTAAGAGCAAGTCTAAATTGAAGTTTTGCGTGGGCTAAATATTTTGCTTCTTTAAGATTATTTTGATTTGATTTGATATGTTATGATTGTTTTATGTTTATGAATATAAGGTAGTAGATGACACACCTCTACATTACTTTATGGCTATTAATTTATTCAGCAAAAGAAAAACTATTTCAATTATTGTTTATTGAGAAAACATTATTTACTCAAGGTACGTGCGATATTCATTATTATCATTCATTTAGCCAAAAGGCGCCCACTGCCGGACAAAGGCCTTCCCCAAAGATCCTTCACGGCCCTCATCCATCGGCTTCCTACGATCCTCAACAGATCGTCGTCGACTCTACCCAGGCCATGACCAGGACCTACTGCATCTTCCGATACGCGGTCACCACACCCTTTTGCCTCAACGGCCATCAGTTCTTACAGCAATGTGCCTCACCCACAGCCACTTAAGTTTAGCATTTTTTTGGGTTCCGTAGGTTACTTTGATTCTCTTCATTTCTGACTCGATCCCGCAGAGAAACTCCATGCATAATCCTTTCCTTTGCTCTGTGGGTAACCCTTAGCATCCTTATGAGGCCCATTGTGTAAACGGCCACGTCTGCGACATTTACACAAATTCAAATGGCCAGCGATTCACTACACTTCTAAATTCAAATTGGTTCTCTGTGAAACACAGTTGAGCTATGACGTCAAAACTATGTACGCACGTTATTCGTGCTTTTATATGATATTTGAGTTAGTTTCCATATTATCTATTGTAATGGTCTCCATTTACAATGGTATTATTGTCTATTGATTGTCAATTGTTACCGCATTTTCATAATATTCTTATGTCGAACCTGTGCCAATTATGTTGGTAACAATTATTGAATGAATTAAAACATGTGGCTATAATTTTCAACATGGAAAAGAATTTTCCTTGTTGTAAATAAAACAGAACATTACACCTGTATTACCCGAAGAGTTGGACAGAGGTGTACCTATAGATTCATCACACACATTTCACTAGTTATGTCAAAGTCCCATGTAATTAAGGGAGACAGAAATTTTTGACAACACGGTTTGCGTAGTGGTTGAGCCATCGGCTGCTGCGCCGTGTGTTGTGGGTTCGATCCCCGCATGGAACAAATATTTGTTTGACCTACAGGTAATTTTTCTGGGTCTGGCTGTTTGTGTATGTGAGTTTAAATGTTTGTAAACGCACCCACGATACAGGAGAAATTCCTAGTGTGGGGCAAAGTTTAAAAAAAAAAATGTCAGATGAAAAACACTGGGAATCCAGGACTTCATGCTCTGCAGTAGCGTTTTTTACCACTACATCAATGAGGCAGTCAGTAAATAAAACATATATCTAAATAATCTGATAATCCGCCAAATGGATTAATCTATTTTAATTTTAATGTTTAATTTAAAAGTGTGTTAGAGCGTTGTTATCTTAACCCGTTAAAATAGCTTAATCGCGACACGTGCTACTGTTTTTTTCGATTCAAAAGAAAAACATGCATAACATCACGCCTTTATTCCCCAAAGAGTTGGGCAGAGGTGCACCTATAGTAACACCCACATTTCGCCAGTAACGTTTAAGTCCCACGTAATAGGGGACGAGCCTAATACCACTAACCGGGAATCCGGACAAGAAAATCATTAATTACTTATACAGTCTCGAAAAATAAACAGAAATAGAACGAAGAAACTACTCAACCTTTATTAGACACTATCACTTCACCCCGCGTCTACGTCCGCGTGGATTTCGTAGTTTTGCCTTCGAACTTTAAAGTCCCCTCAACCCCTTTCAAAGCGTTGTTTTCTATAGGTGTAAGAAGTTTTCAAATCAGTATAGGGATTTTAAGTTTATCCATAATAAACAAACACACAAACTGTCAATTATTTGCTCTCTATTTGCTATATTAGCTGTGCACGCGACTTTATCCGCGTCTAACTTAAAACAGGGTTGTTCGTACTTTAATTCTTTTTCTAAAATATTAATATTACATCAGCTATTTGCCAGTGAAATTCCCGTAAAACTCGGTCCAGCCGTTTCGGAGATTACCTCAAACAAACAGAAAGACACACAAAAATGTTAAATTTTGTTTAAAAAAAACTACCGTATAAACTTTAATAAATGCATTTATTAAAAAGCTGTTCTATTGACATTACAAATAGACACTTAAATTTAATGTATTTGTATAGATAAACACATTCAATTAGATTGTTGCGTTCGTCAAAACCACAAATTAACTCTGTGCATGGCCTTGAGAGTGTTCTAAGGACAATGACATCACCAGTTCGCATGGTCGGATAAACCTTTTGGTGTACTGCAATAAAAACTCCGTAGCTATGACGAGAAGCCAGGTAATAGCAATTACGATTATAAACTACTACGTTCTTAAACATTGGCATACTGAGTAATCTGTGACTGGTACTGCTCTTTTTGCTGGGCTGTGTACAAAATGGAACCAACTTGGATAAAATGTATTGGCGGTGGTTGGTCGAACATTTGACCAACTTCGAAACTTGGTACATTGATGCAAGTTTCTCAGGCTTAGTTTATTTAGCTTACTTGGCAAACTTTGTCCAAATGGTTAGCCAATAAATTCGTGCCGCCTTTGCACGGTTCGGTGGTTTCACAACTAAGTGTGAACTAAGTTCTTACTTGGGATGTGATAATTTGTTTTATTTGAATTCTTGGATGAATTTATTTTCCGTCATTACGTATGCGTTGCATGCAGGTAATAAACAGCGATGATTTTATAGATTTCTTATTATGGCGTCCATAAAATCATGCTTACAGATTTTCATTGTAGATACCTGTCAATGATTGATGCATTGTTCGCTTTATGTAGGTACCTGTGTGAGACGAGTACTTATGAAATTCTTAAATATCATTAGTATAGAGAATAAGATTAAAGTTTTCCACAAAAAAATCAAAATGTCCGTTTCTTAATATGCCTTTATTCTGTTTGAATATGCACGCCTGAGGCCACCCACATTCAGCTAGTCATTTTTAAGTCCTAAGTACTAGGGGGCGAGTCAATTGCCAAGAAGCGCGCACAAATCCTGAGAAGTTCCTGATGGAAAAACCCAATAACACTTTGCCTGACCCGGGCATAACATATAAACCCAGGACTACGTGCTCAGCAGTAACGCTTCCAACAGGCAATCTGTTTAAAGAGACGCTGGACGTCATTGCACCAAATAATGTCCCAAAAATTCCTGTTACTTGCAGCTGAAAAGCTGAGATTTAGAAACTATTTAATTCAATATCTCAAACGCATTTCACTGAACATAAATTTTCCTCGAGCCAAGCTTTAGTTTTAAATGCGAAACTTAAAATAGGTGGTATTAAAACAAAGCGTCGTACTCTTAAAGTATAAATTATCACTTAACATACATGAGATAGTCTGCGAAAGACTGCAGGCAGATGCTGGATGCGGCAAGCTGAGGACAGGGCGCTTTGGCGCTCATTAGGAGAGGGCTATGTCCTGCAGTGGACTAGTATAGCCTGATGATGTGATGAGTGTGATACATGAGATATTAATTAGTATTTCAGAGAGCCCATAGAGACAGAATTCACTTTTTTTTTACTTCCTGTACTAGGTCAGCCTGTAACCTGTATATTTAGACTATCAAATAAGAAAATAGGTACCAATGTAGGTATAGTTCGCGACGTGGGAGTCCCTAACATGGACAGGTAGGTACAGATGGCCGGCACATCAAGCTACCACAAACTGTCAAATTTTCCCAATTGAACCTTATTTGAAATAAGGTTCAATTGGGAAATAACTGAGTTATTTCTATTTTGATAAAATAGAAAACCCATCAAAAAAAATTGACACATTGGGGTAGCTTGGTGTGCTGGCTTCTGTACGTCCTTTTAAGTAATCACTTTAGGTAATAGTTACGCCTATGTTGCCGGACTAGAAACTATAATCAATAAGTATCTAAGAAGCTATAGTTTTTCTACATGATGTATATTTTTAATATTTCAATATTAAAAAAATACAAAAACATTTAAAATTATAAAACAATAGCGGTCCGATGGCATGAGCAGGGTCCAAGCTAGCGGCGGTTAGGTTTGCAGAGACAGGAACCTCCTCACAATGCGAGCCGTATCGAGGAGTACTGCCTTCTGTATCAGGCCTTTGATCCAACCGTGTACCGTTATTATTATTATATTGTAAAGAGTTAACGTTTGTAAGTTTACGTGTACGAAACTACTCATACAATTTCAAAAACTCTTCCACGAATGAAAAGCTACATTATCGACCAGTGTGATAATCCTAAGACACTCGTTACTGCGTTACGGCGTAGGTATTCTTAGAAATTATAAAATATAACCATAATATTACCAATACTGAAGCAATCTATTACAAGACATAAATCACTCATGAGTCAACAAAGAAAGAAAAACAAATCAAAAAGGGTTCATTCAATTATCAGCCTTTTTTTAAAAATGATTAGGTACTGATTTTAATTATGATTTTTTATACTTGCTTTACATTATGTCTATGTGTCTTCTTAGATCTCCCAAACTACGCAAAGCATTTTGATGCAGTTTTCACCATTAATTATATAATTTATCCGGCAAGATATATGTATATGTAAAATATACGTAGGCCTCACCAGTCTGATAACCATTTCAATTAATTATTTCCGCATAGGTACGTAAATGCTCAAGTAAACAATAATTAAATACGCACACTATGGCAGTTATTAATAAAACATCATTCGTAATATCGTAAACAAGTTTTATTAATTGAACCTGTTCAGACAGGTATAGTCATAAAATAGTAGTTATGTTGTCACTTTTACTATTTTATGACGTCACCATTCAGGCTCTTATGATATATCTTAGCATTAGACAAAGGATTGGGGTTAATACTTATACCTAGCAGACTCTTTCTGATTGACCTCCTGCAGTTTCAATTCCTTATCTCACACTGAGAAGGAATGAAATAAAGAAGAGACTATTTATTGAACAGATTTTTTTTATTATTACTGGGACAGAGTATGAAGTAAATAATGTAAATGTAATTTCAACATATTTAAACCATACCTAGATTATAAATTAAACAATAATTAAGGTCCTGAACGAGGTCAAGAGGCATGGTGAGTCAATGTTAACAGTAACTAGCGATTATGGACACACACACACACACATACATACACACACACATACATACACACAAACACACACATCTTCACTGTATAATGGTGGTTAGAGGTAAATATCTCAAATATTTTTCTTACATGTTTGTAAAATACTCCATTCTTAGCCTAGATTGTGTCCTAGGCCCAAACCCCAGGCGGGGCAAGGGTTCTAAGGTTTCTACGATAGGCATTTCTCAGGATAGAGTCTTAAAATGTGCCAGGAGCCTGGCGAATGGCCAGTGTACGGGTGTCTGCCTAACCCTTTAAGGAATATAGGCGTAAAGTAAGTAACCGATGATAACACACTGCAATGTATTCAATGCCACAATGTTGTTATTTGAATTCTGCGTATACCTCAATCGATAACTGTTAGCGGATGCACCAAGTTTACCCTATCAGACTCGTTCAAAAAGAATTGCTAACATTGTGTTATAATTTTTTTTTTTTTTTTTTTTTTTTTTTTTTTTTTTTTTTTTTTTTTTTTAAAAAAACGTTGCCCCACACTAGGAATTTCTCCTGTGTCGTGGGTGCGTTTACAAACATTTAAAGTCACATACACGAACAGCCAGACCCGGAACAACTATCTGTAGGCCATACAAATATTTGTTCCGTGCGGGAATCGAACCCACGACACGCGGCGCAGCAGTCGTTCGCTCAGCCACTGCGCCAACCGTGCTGTCAATTAAAATATAATCGTCATAATCGATTAGGAGCTCGTGGCTAAATAAAAACAGTCACAAGAGTTGATCGAAGGTTAGGCTACGCTTGCCGAGGTCAGGCTGTGGATGGGTGACCGTTTGTAACATATTGAGACTCCTCCGTGCCTCAGAAAGCACGTTAAACCTTTGGTACCGGCGGTAGTCAGAAGCCTGCAAGTCTAACAACCAGTCTTACCAAGGGGTATGTATCGTGTTGCCCAGTAAACTGGGTTGTGGAGGTCAGATAGGCCGCCGATTTAGATGTTCGCCGGTTAGACTGGAAGCCGACCCAAACATAGTTGGGAAAAGGCTAGGCAGATGAAGAATCGTCATAATCTTAAATTTTTCTTAGTGATATAATATATTGTTTTCTTTCGACTGTTGTGCCTTTCAGGTACAAGTCACACATGAAACACAAACCTGGATTTGACTACTAAATACTTTCGTTAACATTGGCCCATATTTGGCCAATTTTAAACCAAATTCAATTCAATATATTTTTATAAATTTTATTTCATATTTAATTTAAAATTGGACGGTGATCTTGGTAGACACCAATAATAAATATTAGCCAGTTTCTGTGCCACAGAGCCTTCTTACCATACAGAGAAAGACTATGTAGGTCTGATCACCACGCTTGCTCAACGCGGATTGGCGATTTCAGACTTATGTTAATTCAGAAATAAGTCCAGGTTCCCTCACGATGATCTCCATTCCCGATGTCAGTAATGTTCAAGATGTACCTACTTATATCTTACATGTGAATTGAAACTGTTACATCGGTACTTGCCCGGATTTGAACACACAACCTCTTCATGAGATACGAGACCTACTGGGCCATCTCAATTACTCACTAACTTGTTGACCTAATTGTTTTCTTAAATTCAATGCATTATTAATTATTAGCAACCTACATTATTAACTGACCCAGTCATATTTGGATTTATGGTTGTAATCTAGACACAGAACAAGAAAATTTATAATCAATGGATGATTCATTTATCATCCCTGCAAAAATTGTTACTTGTAAATGTAAATATTTATTAGAATGTCTCTGGTCTAGACAAATAGAATAAGCACAACACCTTAATCGATCGACTATGAATATAAAACGAGTTTTGCGACAGCGCAGCATAGACTGTTCTCGTGACATTTCTAAACGCAATCCATTTATGTTTGTCTGTGGTTTATTTTAAATCCTTAGAAGTGTAATCACATAATACTCGGCCCAGTTATAAATATTGGTTTTTGGACGAAAACATTTGTGTCTAATTGATATCTATCAGTTCAAGGTATCGTTGTCAAAGGTTATCTTACACGAGACGGAATATTTCACTAATGTTTATTAGATGATACTGGTACGTCATCTGCCTCCTCTAAATCTCAATTCTGAGATCAGCGCTTACTGTTGATATTAATTCCAATCGATCGACGTTGGGATTTAGACGGTTCGTACTCTTGAGTTTGAGTTTAGTTTGAAAGCTTTGTATTTCGCCTAATAATATAATCACGTGGCTGCAAAATTAACATTGGAATCGTCTTGGCTTTAGATCGGAATTAGAATTAGTTTGAAGAGTTAGGCCCAAATGAAGCATGTCTTCTTCTTCCATATGGAAGAAGAATTCTACAACTCGTCATTTAGTAGCATAGACTAATGAACATAAGTACTACTAAGAAAATAATAGTTAAACTACTAAGTTAATAATAACTAGTAACTGTTTTTGTGAAACACTGGTAGAACTAAACGTACCTTTGCACTAAGAAAAAGTCATACTCAGCCACGACCGTAGAGTAAATATTTTATATAACATTGAATTCAAAATAGCAATTGAAGACTTAGAAAAAGCAAAAACTTGTACCGTAACTTGAGGCGAAAGTTCGTTTTTCTCTGTGGTTCCAACTCTAAAGAAAATAAGGTCGTTGGTTTGATAAGATGTAAAAGAAATGAATTACGCAACGCTACAGAGCTACTGCCTGTCCCTTTGTTCTAGTGGTCGCAACTGCTGAGCCGTGACTGGTGAGATCTTGGGTTCTATTCCTGGTTCTCAGGTTGGGCAAAGTATTACTGAGTTTTTTCCAATAAGAATTTTCTCGATACCACGCCGGAGTGCGCGGATGATGGCAATAGACTCGCCCCCTATTACATGGGACTTAAACATTACTGGTGAAATGTGTGTGTTACATTAAGTGCATCTTTACCCACCGTTCGCGGAATACAGGCGTGATGATATGCCACTAGAGCTATCCAAGTCCACCAATAGATTTGACCTTTAGACAAAGGCTGACACGTGCGGTTATTTTTACCAACAAATGATTCAATGTTTTGGCCAAAATAACACACAAACATGAAACTTTTATAGGCAAAAGTTATGTCATAAAGAAATCAAGTAATGGAAGCGAATCGAAGCTCCACCAATCACCGATCGAATGTACCCTCGAATTCCTAAACGATTCATGGTTCTCTGGGGACGAACAAACACGCAATGTTAATATTCTACATGAAAAAGGATTGCTACAATCTGTATCACTACATTCAAAATATCCAACTGTTTTTCAATGTCCTCTCTGTTTAAATTACCCAGACTTTGGTTCTCTGTCGGATGTATTCGTTACGAATCCTATCCTTCAGAGAAACTCCGAGCATAGCTAATATTTAGAAGACCAGTATTTTTATGGTGCTACACGTGCCTACGAATACCATAGGCCTGTGTCACACGTAAATGTCAATTGTATGACAGCATGGTGTTGTTATGGCTGTAACCATGACCTAGGCTCGTCACGACGTAATCAATAATTACTGCCCTCATTGCCTGCCATTCAAGTACCTAGTCCATGCGTAGAAAGCGTGGAGGGGAATAGAAAACTATTGAGCATTCCTTTAGTTGTGCGTGCATACTATTCTTAGACTAGTTTCCTTTAGCAAAGGTTTTCCGTAATCCGCTCAGCAGAGTTTTAGTTTTATTGGGTGAAAGAAAACATTGTATTCATATTCATTTATTTGCATTCCACAAGGTTAAATAAGATTTCAAAAAAGGATTAAAGCTAAGAGCTGTCGTAGACCCTGATAGGGCAGAGCATAGATTAAGTAGGAGAGAGGAGGAAGAACACTGTGTGTTTAACGCAATATATTTAACTATAAGATAAGTAGTATGTATCGTGACGGAGCCTGGACTTACAGTTAGTTAGTTAGTCTAAAACCGCCAACCCGTCTTGAGCAAGATGAATGCTTGTTCTTTCTTAGTATGAGGAGAGGCCCTTGCCCTGCAGTGGGACAGTACAGGCTGGTACTATTGTTATTATTATTGTCGATATCTGAAAATCATACTCAGAACGGGTCTGGATGAGGTTTTAGTTTACCTACAGGGTGGAAGCGTCATCGACACACAAACTGATACCATGAGTTCAGTTCAGGACCTGCGTCTGGACACCAAAGCGATGAAAATTTTCATCTGCTTTTCCTTATTTCTACGATTTTTATGACATTTTTGAAGCTGTAAAAAACATGGTTTCCATCTTACCCAATGCTGTTTTTAAATAAAGAAGTAAATAATTAACATTTCAGTAAAAAAACCTCATTGATTTCGATACAAATAATACTTGCCTATGTTTTTTTACAGTTTCAAGTAAAAAAGACATAAGAAACATTTCAACGCTGAGGGGTATCAGGTTGTGAGTAGATGTCCCTTGCATCCTTTATAGACGCTTAAAATTTGAGTTATCACTTAACAATGCAATGGGCCGTTCTGACGCACTTAATAGGAACTTACTAGGAATACCCTCTAAAATACATTATCATTATCTTGCTGCCCTTGTACCATGTACTAGAAAGCTATTGCAAAACGTATTCAAGTTGGATGTGAAAATGTATGCCTTTATTGTATCAGATTAATCCAGTATCGCTATAATGTTAATTCATTAAATCTTTAACATCTGAATTGTTCATATTTATTTTAGATCATTTTCCTTTTACGTGCCTTCGTCGTCATTTCTATTAGTTTCAGGTACTCTATGCAAATCACAAGGTACTTAAAATTCATTCAGATTGACTATCACCGGAGTTCTTCTCATATTGTTCAATCTCATCAGATGAAAACAAAACATCTTCAGACTACACGGTCATCAAATAACTTTTCAGCTCAAATGTTATGACTACAATCAATCTAAGCTATGCGATAGATGCACTAACAGAGTTCCCATTCAAAACAAATGAAGCAACAGTGACATCATACACTATGTGTAGCTAGGTAGGTGTACATCCATACATACATACCTATTATTATAAACTGTACGTCATGGTGGGTACAGTTAGGGGCCATCCATATATTACATCACACTTGTAGGAAGATGGAGGGGGTCAACCGAGTGTGACAGCGTGTGACAAGAGGGGGGATTAGTCATATACTTTGTGACGTCACACGTGTGTCTAAACACAGTGATTCCTATGTTTTAAGTTTCCACTTCTTTCGGCAGACCGCCTTTATGATTTTAGTCAAGCCAATTCTAAATTTAAAATTGCAAAATATGTGACATCAACAGAAAAGGGGGGATCACACAGTCATGTGACCATCTGTGACGTGGACGGGCTCCAAACATCATGAAATTCGTGTGACGAAGGTAATTAAGGAATGGCCCCTCAGCAAATGGATGTCAATTTTCTCTGAACACAATTAGTTTGGTCGCTGATGATCATTGGCGGTAACCGTACACTGATTGTCAATTTTTACGGCACACAAATTGTCGGGTACGTGCATTGGTTGAATACGTGTAACGAATACGTTTTGTTGGCTTTGCTTATTAGAGTTGCAGTGTTTACACAATGAATTAACAGGATTTGTGCCATGGATACGTGATTGGCGATCTCTGTTATTTGTAAAATCGCTCTGGTTCATCGGCGTAGGTTTTATTTTATTTCAAATAATGGTTCTATATTCAATTATTGTTGTCGGTAAATTCAAACAGACTATCCATGCCTCTTTTTATTAGAAGCATGTTGATATTTTTTGTGTTATATTGTAAAAATGCATTTGTAAATAGAAAAGTTTGTTTTTTATTCATCATGAATAGGATTATAGTGTTATGTAAGGAGTTTAAAACTGCTATAAACTCTTTAGTAATTTACGATTGTTTCGTTGTTGTAATCCTAAAATCGAAATCTCTCTTTTAACGTCCATGTTATGTTAAGCCTAATATTTATACGAGACTAGCTTCCGACCGCGGCCTTTCCCACGTGATTTTCTGATAAAAAGTAGTCCTTAATGTCCTTCCTCGGGATGCTATCTATCTTTCTGCCAAATTTTATCGAAATCCGTTCAGTGTTTTGCCGTGAAAGACGGACAAATAGACACACACACTTTCCCATTTATAATATTAGTATGGATTATTGTGTCTTTAGATATATATATTGGACGATAGATGAGTCCGGAAGCTTGATTATTCCGACGAGATGCCGACGCTGCCTGTTGGAGTCATTAGCACGATCCCATCAATTTTAGCACTTAACCTCGATGTAGTTCATTGCACTAACTCCATAGCTCGCTGAGTTGATGAATATTTCATAATCTCTACGTTGCTTCCCTCAGTATTAGCATGACATTTTGAATTTCAAAATAGTTAGGAGCTTAGTATATTTTGAATATAACTGACTTTTGTAGGAACACATTTCAATGTACACCAACAAAGAAACGAAAGACAAAATGACAGATTGTAGAAGGATTTCTACACCGTGATGACGAAATTGGAGAAAGAAATGTCACTGTGTAAAGAAAGGGAATATGGACAAGGCACGTAATGGTCGCGCGGCTGGTAGCGACTAAATACGCCATTAACTACTAATAGTCATCTTGTCCGCGTTATTCGGGGTTTACACGGGTAACAATAAACGCCGTCTTTGGCAACTAAATTAGTCTAATGGCAATTAGATTAGACCGTAAATTAATAAATAATGCTGGACAATCCACACAGCATCATCTAGCCCCAAGCTAAGCTGAGCTTGTATTATGGGTACTAGATGAGTGATATACTTAATACCATACATTACATAGATATATATTTTTTTATTACATATAGCAAATACCCAGAACACACAATCTTTGTAGGTCGTATAAACATTTGTCCCAAGGCGGGAGTCGAGCCCGCAACCTCCTGCGTCGCAGTCGAACCTTCGCCCGCCGCGCCACATCGGTCGATCAACATGTTCTAAGAAAATGACATAGTCGCTAGCGACTTCAGCCGACTGTGTAAACGGGGTGGCGATGCGGCTTTGTCAGGCGATCAGCCGCACGGCGATAATCGACCCGTGTAAAACCGCCTTAAGTTGCATAGAGCTCAAGTTTTGTCTGTCATAGTTAGAATTGTCATGGGCCGTCAGTTTATATGGGTAATCGGTGACAGTGACTGACAGCTTGAACTGACAAGCTTGATTCTTATGTAAAATATTGACAATGCCGTCCATCGCCGCAGCCGCGGATTCGGTCCGTTAGGGATTATTTATTAAAGTGAAAAATTGTTTAACCGCATTAAGAATTTTTTTGTAGAGTCAAAACTTATGGGTACGTGTCACCGACATGGTAATGTGACGTGTATCAAAAGCACAGTTATTCCAAAGGTTGGCAGTAGAGGTAGCAGTGGTGGGAGCAAAGACTTGATGAAAAAACAACTGAAGAAACTACATTCTGGAAAGAAACAATCGCTCAACAAAACTAAAGATTCTTAACCGCTTTAGGTTAAATCAGTGAATGGCTGATAAATTCTTGTTTACTATTAACGATTTCCTCTTATCTAAGCGAGTCAATTATACTGTATTTTAATTACCTGTAATAACTGTTAGGCTATATCCATCCATGACATATTATACTGCTATAATGATCTTGTTATATTGTTATCTACTTAGTCAAGTGTAAAAACAAACGTATGATTCATTTCAGCGAAAGATTTGATATTGACATTTATGTCTTGAATGGTACAGACGCCAACACATCAAGGTACCCCAAACTGTCAAATGTTGATATCACAATAAAGTTGAAAAATTATCAAATAAATTGCCACATTGGGGTAGCTTGATGTGCTGGTGTCTGTACAACGGTTTCACTCACCCCCAGTTTCTGAAGTGCCATTTAATGTACTGCTAGTCCCAAGCAGGATTTGTGAAAATCCCAAATGTAAAATTTCTAATTATTTGAGTAATATCCAATGCAAAATTATCGGATTTATAGCAAGAAAAAAAAAGGCACAATATTATAGAAGGCAGAACATTATTAACGGTAGGAGCGCTAGGGAATCCCCAGTTTGAATTGTCGCATGTCGTAAGTATACATGAACCTTTGGGGCCATGGATACTAAGCTTTTTTAAAGACTAGTTTATATTTTTCAAGTTATCATTCGGCATAAATATCATATGATATTATATCCTGATATACATATATCACGTTATATGTCCGCTAATATATATCAGGTAACCCTGGTCCCAATTCAAATTACATTTGATTGACTGTTCCAGTTATTTGCTCTATGCTGGCAATACTGCCTGACATTGTAACTACTCCAAACACAGGTTTATAGAAGAGCATGTTTATTAATAAGGATAATTAATCCATTCTGAGTTGCAATCATCGTATTATCCGTTACAAAGTGCCTTAAAGAGAACAAAAGGAATATAAAGTAATCTTAAGAGCTTATACACGAAGATAATCGCTTTTGTGTAACAAGCCTAATCTGTGTTATATGTAATGGAAGGTAAGTTAATTTTATTTTAAAATTCTCGTGTCTCTGTTGGAAAAACACTTACTTACATTAAAGAAAACATTTTTTATGACTTTAACATAAATTTATAAAAATATAGACTGATTGTGTTAAAGATAGTATAGAAGGGAGTAGGGGAGGGGGGGTGGGGTTGAAGGGGGTGAAAACTGAGGAGACTATTGATGGCGATGTATGGAACCAGCCCCTTATAAGTTGAGACAGGGGTACGTGGCTGATGATGATGAATTATGGAGTACAATAAAAAAGCAGTATGCGTTATCTTGTATATAATTTGGATTGGTCCAATAAAAAATATGACCTTGTTTTTGACTCACTGCCAAAGGTCTCTTTGTCTGAAAAGAGGCCTTTGTGTCACATAACTTACCTACCCCGTTGGTATTCCCCCGCAGTTGTTCCTTTTACCGTACGTTGCTTAAGTACTATATTAAATTAGTAGGCAGAATACGCATTAACAGGAAAAATCATAAATTATTTACAAAGTATGTTTTAGAAACAAAACCATAATCTATCATTTAAAATGACTTTAACGCTAAAGGTACGAATAATTAGTACCTTTGTATTGAATATAAATCTGCATTGTTTACAACACCATCTTCTAGTAAATATCCTTATCGTTAATATTATGGTAGACTCTAAACTATGTGAATTAAGTGAATCGAGGTCAGCAGTAGGTAATAATAAGTTTGTTACCACGCTCTTTCCTTTGTTTGACTCCAACATTTTCTAACGACACACCGTTTTAGATTTACATTCGCTTCATGGACACACAAACACGTAGCAGGCTTATAGTGAGGATCGTCCACCTCCTTAATATAAGCCTGTTCACATGGAAGAGCAGTTTTGTTCGGCATGTTGTAGATTGGTATAGGGTAGCTCCTGATTAGCCGTAGGTGTAAGATGGAATGACGGGGTGGTTTTAAGTCAGTAAGAGTCTGACAGACCCCTCAGTGACGGCCCCAGGGCGGATGACATCCATGAGGATATTCCACCTCGGAACAAAAAAAAAGGGAAGCTCCTGATGTAGTCATAATATTTGCATATCAGGAAGATTGTAGAGAGGTTGGTGGGCTCATTGGTATTGATCATCGACCCGTTGAGCTCCTTAATTCTGAGGTCAGCTCTACAATTTCTGAGAAATGCTTGCACTGACTGGACAGGTCCACTCATATCTGTGTGGTTCTCTCCTGAAAAGACCATCTCAGATGCAAATCAGCAAGTTTTTCTCAAGATCTGACCAAGATAATGCCTGAACTTTCAAAGAGATTGTGACCTCTGACATTCTTTCGGTGTCTCTTCTCAGAGTAGTCAGATAGCGAAACACCGATCTAGTTTTAAAATATATTGTACCTGTTTACGAGTAAAAGTGTTTGTAAAAACCCATTTACAAAAAAAATATGTTATTTCTAGTGTGCCCTGTATCGCTTCACCAACTCTTAAAAAAATTAGAATCTACTTGAATGAAAAGTTAAATGGCGATCACAAAACCGATCTTCTAAATACTCGTACATCGCAGTAGCCACAGTCACCTTTTCCCACGGCGTTTCAGGAAAGTATTCTTTGTCGTTCACACAACTTCCCTGCGCAATAAACACATAAAATGTTTCCTATTGTATGTAAGGTGAAGTTTCAAAACAACCAAACATTTACAATTGTCTGGCGATAACTAAGCTGCGTCAATACCAGCTCAAGACGTTGCTCTCTTGTTTTTTTTCTCACCATTCTGCCATTCAATGACGCATGTTCCGTCTGGCTACACATCGTGGATTTTTTTAGATCCCTGTGTTCTATAAAATAAGATAGCACGATAGAAAAATCGAGTATAGTCGTTGCAATTTAAACCTAAGGCCCAAAGTACCTTTGCAAATCAAATTTGATTTTAGATAAATACCTTTAAGTAATGAAGTAGAAGAATATTCCTTAGTGGAATATCGGGTATTGATTACCTATGTAGATCATTGTTTCTTTAATTTATTGATTTTAGTTACTTAAACAATTATCTGAACAATTTAAGAGAATTGTAAAATTATTTCTGGAAATTCAAACAGAATTTTAATTACTAGACTGTTCTTTATCTTCTAACATTCAAACACGAAGCTCCACTCCTCGAAACATAACATTTTCCTTGCATTAGTCACACGTACGAAGTTATCTTGTGTATGGTCCTCGACTAAACTATGTTAATCCATACTATCTCTTATATTTAAAGTAGTGTTAACGTTTTCTTTGTCTACAATAATAATGTTCTTTTCGTCTGAATATTAAATCTTTATGATTAACTCATAAATCTCAGCAAGCACTACTGTATGCTAAATAAATCTGCTGCAAATACACGTGTTTAATATTTTACGATGTTTTTATTATTTGTAACGGTTAAATTACCTGAAAATTACGATGTTTCATATCTGACTCAGAATTTGAACAGTTTCCAAATCTAGTCAAAATATCATTAATTTGGTGTCGTAAATCTTTCTCACAATCACAATCTGGCATCACAAACAAAAACATAGTATTAAGTTTAATGAATAATGGTATGGACATGTGATACCCACGGAGCCCGGAGGATCAAAACCTTTTTTTTAAAGGATTTTTATTTTTAATGTGGAGGGCTACAAAAGTAGAGGAAGACCATAGGAAACGATGGATGTATTGTGTGAAAGATGATATGGCTTGAAAGGAGGTGACTATTGCGATGACGGTAAATAGAGATGTATGGAAGAAGAAGACATTTGTTTTTTTTTTATGTTGCCCCACACTGGGAATTTCCCCTCTATCGTGGGTGCGTTTACAAACATTTAAACTCACATACACAAACAGCCAGACCCGGAACAATTACCTGTAGGTCATACAAATATTTGTTCCGTGTGGGGATCGAACCCACAACACGCGGTGCAGCAGCCGATGGCTCAACCACTGCGCCAACCGTGTCGTCAATGCAACAGCAATCAAACAAGCATGTTTGATTGCTGTTGCATTGACGACACGGTTACACGGACACAATTTATTTGGGGGCAGCGCAGCAGCGCTGCCCCCAAATAAATTGGGATAAAGGCAATAAAATGATAAAGAATAAATAAAAACAGAAGTTAATGAGCTTAGAAATACATTAGAGTTTGCATAAAGGTAACATGATATGGGGAAAACCCAATAACACTTTGGCTGACCCGGGAAGCAGTAGCACTTGCAACCACTAGACCAACGAGGTAGGGTCAACTTTATCATCTACTCGCATATAAATACAGTTTGCGCTAAGTGTTTCGCTAAATTTAAACATTGCGAAACCAACTTTTTTTCGAGTGGGGAAATAACTGATAGATTAATAACAAATTTTTTTTTAACACGTAAGAATGATACAAGACATTTTTCTTACTGTGGATAGAAATACAGTTTTCGCCACAACAAATACGCAAACAATTGGCCATGCATGGCAACATTAACATTTTAGTATCGCTGGTATTCTAAAGCAGTCTCCCAGTCAACGCTCGGGGCATGGTGATGGCGGACGAATGAATTATGCAAGAGTATTGACTTGACGCGGCTTCATTTGAAATAAGGCTTGTCGCCGATATCTGTAACAGCTCTTAGGGATATGAGACGAGGATTGGATATATTGTACAGAGAGGCCTGCATGAAACAATTTTTCCCCAATAACACCCCTCTAGGGGAGGGGGGTAACACCTATCTCCCCCCCCCCCTACCTCCCTGAGCAAATGCTGTAGGAGACGGTAGCTATTACCGCAATACAAGTGCCCATTTTTAAAACGCCATGTGGTGTTCACACCTGACAAAGTAACTATTAAGTGACTTTTCTCAGCTTTTCCTAACTTATTATCTGACTTAAGTATCTACATGAACCAAAACGAAAACTATGACATAACATGTACGTGAATCTTTGATTTGTTCTATTAGGTGTTCCTCAGTTATTTTTATAACTGCCACGTGTATATTTGGAACGCTCGATAACATGGAGATAATAATACCGAGCGTACTTAATACTCGTATTTAATTAATTGTCGTCGATTTTCTCTTATCTCTAAGCCAAGCAATTACATTGTCTTTCAATTACCTGTCAGAAGTTCACAAAGGGTTCACGTATCTGGAGGATAAATAAGGATAACAGGTGACATTTAAAGGATCAAGAGGGGTGGGTCGTTGTTGCTGAAATTTTAAAACCACTTGTCATTTTATCAAGGGTCCCAACCACGTGAGTAGATTATGGTAACAAACTCGTGTTCGCTCCACCGCTTAGGATATCCGCACATGCACAGTCGTACGATTCGGTTTTCAAACGCGAGGGACATAATATTGATGTGTAACATCTTTCCTCTCGCTTTCCCGCAAACTGTGGGAGCGATTTCGTGAAAAGGGACGTCTGTAACAGGAAGCCTGGAAAGTGCGCGCTATTTGATTTGACCAATGAGCGCGCGCGGTTACGTAAAATCATTTCAAGAACCTGAGTAATTTTTTCAGGTTATAATGTTAATGTTGCTTTTATTTCCAAGATGAGATGTCAGATGTTACACATCCTATGCGACTACTGTAAGGCTCGCTGTTTTATTTCTGTTCTGTGAAAATATAAGATCATATGCATCATGTAGAACAAGTTATATGAAATTCGTACATTCGGGTGTCAGAACGAGCAAAACTTATTAGAAAATCGATTGAAATAACCGTACATAAGCGGGCACTTCTATGAGAGGGTCTCGTAGCTGAGTAATAATAGCCGCACGGTCCATATTTAACATTAAGCAACGCTTGCAGAGGATTGTCCCAGGATAGGTGACCATCCATTACATATCGATACTCCTCCAGCCTAGGAAAGCACACTAAGCCGTTGGTCCCGGTAGGTCTTTGACAGTAGTTACGGGTACGGCCAATTTTTAGTTACATGCCAAGAGTATGAATCTGCAGAAGGTATATTTTTCTTCGAACTGACACGTAAATAGAAAATACTTATTTCTGTGACAATGAAAACGATAATCTACATGATCAATGTATTCATTTGTTTTTGTGTTTACCGCGGCTTATACATAATAAAATTATGTCAAGATCTTGCCAAAGCATTTCAAACCTTAGAAACGATGTAGAAATGTCTGGTGCGTTTTACTTTTCACCAGAAAACGAGTATGGTGTTACTAATTAAACTAGGTCGAAATTCGTGTTTTTATGTTAGATTTCATGTGAGATTATGTTGGTCTGTACACCTAAACCTACAATTTCCAATTGGTTGCGTCCATAAATCAACACGATTGAAATCAGGTCGATACAAGTTCCCGTGATTAAAATTTTTAGACCTATGATTATCACGATGAGGAACGCACTCATCAATCGTGAAATGGATTTTTATTTGTTCGAAGGTATCACTGGGTGTCGTGTGTACGTAACTAAAATCTACGTCTCACGGTAAATGTTAATACAGTAAATGTTTTCAGAAAAACAACAAATTTATATACTAGATAAATACAGTAAACAGTCCTTCTAGATATAAAAAGGATGAAATAGCTACAGTTTGTTTAAAACCTTGTGAAGCACATAGAATGATCTCCTTCCGTAAAATTCAAAAGTTGTATTATGGGAGAAACAAACTTTTGATGAGAAACTGTAGAGCTCAACAAGTGCCTGACGCTGGTTTTCAACTGGACCTGAGGTTGGGTAATGTCACGGACATAAATTACTTGTACAGTTTATTAATATTCCTTACCATGGACAAAGCTTTACATAAAACAGTTCCGGGAGTAAATATGATACATCGGGCTTTAGAAAGAGACAGTCGCACCACTATGCGCTAGCAAGAGTGAAGGAAACGACGCTATAAAACGTTATTTTATCACCTCTTTATTCAAAACCGTGTACTGTAGGTACTTATATTTACCTTAACCATCTTTTAGCCAAGCTAAATATGCGTGTAACATGATCGAGTTCACTCCAACAGTTCATCGGGCTGGGATTGAACCCACGACCTCTCGTTCAAGAGTCATCGCCCCAGCTGGCAGTTGACTGAAGCCGCTTTAAATAAGTGACGCGACAATTAAGGAAAGCTATAGGCTATTGCATGTACAGAGCTGGCATAGAAGTGAATAAATGTATAGAGGCTACGAGCTTAATAAAAACGGCCACACGGGTTGATCGAAGGTCAAGGTAGCTTAACCTTCGATCAACCCGTGTAGCCGTTTTTCTGTCGATGGGTGACCGTTCGTACCACATCGAGACTCCTCCGTGGCTCGAAAAGCCATCGTAGCCGTTGGTCCCAGCTTTGACAAACGTTACGGGTACTCAGAACCCCGAAAGTCTGACAACCAGTTCTACCAAAAGGGTGTTGCCCAGTAACTGGGTTGTGGAGGTTATATTGGCAGTCGCTCCTTGTTAAATACTGGTATTTAGCAGTATCCGGTTAGTCTGGAAGCCGACCCCAACATAGTTGGGAAAAGGCAGCCAAACGATATTTATAGAGCTATAGAAAAAGCTTAGATCTGTAGAGGCTGGATATATGTAAACGCAGACTATGTAGAGTGTCTCTTGGGACACAGAGCAGTCATTATAGCGTCCATTTTTGAAGTCTATTTTCTGCTAGATAGAAGAATTGTGCTGTAGATTATCTTTTCTTACTAATAATACCAGCCTGTTACTGACCCACTGCATGGCAAAAGCCTCTTCTCTAACAGAGAAGGCACGAACATACCTCGCCAAAGCTACTCAAGATGAGTTCGCAATTTCAGTCTTAAATTAATTAAGATAAACTTAGAAAGTACAAATGAAAAGTCACATTGGTAGGTACTTGCCCGTATTTAAACCCACAAACTCGTGTAGGAGGCGCGAGACTTTAATCACTGAACAATCCCGACTGCTCACCATCATATCTGATTCCCATCAAATAATTTGCTATTGCAATATGTGATCATTGTCTCTTCTCACCATCTCTTTCGGACCCATTGTTACGCCCATAGATTGTCCAGTATGCGACAGTTATAACCAGTTGTAACCAGTTCCGCTCAATCTTGGCACTGTGGCCAACGTCCCCGATTTATGATTTGCTTAAACGACAAACGGAAGTTCAGCCACGATGACAACGACAGGGAACGAATCCGTAATACCTAAATACATTGACACAAAAGCTTTTCAAACGGTAATTGAGTTACTGTTATAGCCACTAGACATAACACCAGTCTGTATTGTCCTACTGAAGGGCAAAGCCTTCTTCTGTTAGAAGGAGAAAGAGCATACAGCAGTTCTGCATGCTGTTGGTTTTCGAACATTGATTCCAAATTTTCTTCTCCGCAAATCTGGTAGTGTAAGTCATTGCTTTACATGCATTGGTCTTCAATTAAAAGACGTTTAGACAAAGTTACATTACTGTGTGCCTAGCTCGAGTGCTTGACGTAAATGTTACGTCATCTCGGACGGTTTAAAAATTGGCAAACTCGTTTCGATTATAAAAAATTAAGGAATAAAAAGAAAAAACATTTATTTCAGACAAAAACGTCCATTCTAATCTTAGTCATTTAAAAAAGTAAAGAGAAGAAACTAGACACACTGTCTACCCCTGCACAGTAGGCTCATCGGTCTCGCAACACATGGAGTTCAGTGAACCTACTGAGCAGAACAGTATCGGTTCTCTCGCCAATCATCCTTAGGACGCTATTTGGGCTCCCCCATACTCGTGGTACCACCGACTTACCTACTTTTTTGTCACCAGTAAATGTGCATGATGCATTGCAATATCCAAGGAGCCGATTATATGACCTGTCTATTTTTTTTAAGACAGTACTAATATCTATGAGTCATATTTATTGAACTTGTCTCATTTTAAACCTAAATGATACAGGATAGTTGTATTTTCAATTTCAGTTGTCATCGAAAAATTGACTACAATTAAGGCTAGGGGAAAGATGAAACTGTCTTCTGTATTAAAGTTTTGTTTTTGAAAACCATATCATGATTCTGTTGATGAGGTCAACGTCTACACGAATCTTGTATATTATGTACAAGCACAATAAGTATCATAGATTTCAATAAAGTCTTAAAAAGTAAACTAATCTTATATTCAAATCGAGTATTTTCATTCATTCTAAATCGTTGAAATTGACGTGACACATTCGTGCTAGCCACAAAGCTAGGCCCTCTGATCCATCTTGTCAATAGTAAACAATAGAAGACGCAAACATGGCGCAAATTAAGATTATCCTCTGAATCCGTCCATTGTTATCTATGTATACAACGAAGACAAAGCCAGTTTTACGATTCCGCACTTCGTTTTGTCTGTTTTTGCTAAACGTTCATAGTTACGAGGTCGTGTTCCATTTTGGGAAAGATGACTAAATGTTACGATAATCAATGCTGTTTGAGAAAATGATTAAGAGGAAGATGCAAAAAGTCACGTAAAGAAAAATACACATACCTAACGTGTTGTATATACCTGATGTGACAGGGAACTACATTAAGAGTCACGTAGGCATTGTATTGGTACCACAGTACCATCTTTAACTGAATAGATATAATAGCCATCGAAGAAGCATTAGTAAGTGCCAGCCTATTATGCGGCACAGCTCCTATCAAGCCCGACATCCCTGTTCGAGCCGCCCAGCCGAACACTCCCGTGTATATTTCCCGCCTACACTATACCACTAAGGCCGAGGACATTGTGGAGTACGTATGCCAAAGGACCAAATACAGGCCGAGAGTGCAGTTGCTTGAATCGCGCCGCAATGTCAACTTCAAGGCGTTCGTGGTGCGAGTACCTACTTGCTACCTGCACCTCGTCATGGCAGAGGACTTTTGGCCGCAAGGTGTTATGTTCCGTCGTTTCCGCGGACAAGTGCCACACGATCGCACAAAGACAGTGCTTGAGTGAAGTGTGTTTTACTAACATAGTTTTAAGTTTATACACTAACACACTGTGTACTATTATGATATATATGTTAGTCTGTAAGGTATTTATCTATGGGCCAAAGTAGCCTGAAAATAAAGGATTTAGTATATTATATTATATATTATTATTATATTACTGTCCCACTGCAGGGCAAAGGCCTCTTCTCATACAGAGAAGGCATGAGAATTAATCACCACGCTTGCTCAAGACGGGTTGGCGGTTTCAGACTTATAATAATTATATAAGTTCAGGTTTCCTCGCGATGTTTTCCTTCACCGATGTCCAAGATAAACTTAGAAAGTACATATGAATTGAAAAAGTCACATTGGTACTTGCCCAGGTTTGAACCCTCGTGCACAAGAGGCGAGACCTAAACCACTGGGCCATCATGACCCATGACACATCATGAGAAGAAGCATGCGGAAGCCTGTCACATTATGTTTACTAGGCATTTCATGATAAAACAAGACATCACGCCTTAATTCCCGACGGATCAGGCAA
The DNA here is from genome assembly GCA_905147745.2 of Phlogophora meticulosa. Taxonomy (NCBI): domain Eukaryota; kingdom Metazoa; phylum Arthropoda; class Insecta; order Lepidoptera; family Noctuidae; genus Phlogophora; species Phlogophora meticulosa. The sequence continues at coordinate 2,016,104 of LR990523.1, forward strand.
AGGCATACCTATTGCGATTCTTGCCTGGTTAATGGCATTAGGCTCGTCCATAACTGGTGAGATGTGAGTGTGCTTAGGTACACCTCTGCCTAACCCTTCAGGGAATATAAACGTGATGTTGCGAACACAGATTTGAAAAGCTTTTAGGAAACGGGACAACCTAACATGATACACGAGTGAAATAAGGTCACAGCAAAAATGTACGCTAACAAAAATCCGTCCTACCTCTGTCAACGGCGCGTCGTCTCCGTCCGCCATCATCCGGGCATTTTTCGCCCCAAAGTTGGAGACCCATTTTAATTTCAATATTCCGCATACAAAAGGTGAAGTATTTAATAAATAAAGAGGCACTCATAACATTGAGATTCCTTCGACATTTTTGGCTGAGCCGAACTTATTGGACAACAGTAGCGTTTGTAGGTATCATCCCTTTATTTATTTATTTATTTATTTATTAAATATTGTTATGTGCAATTATCTGCATAGTTAAATTTACAAGCATTGCATGTCAGAATAACAGAGCAACTAACAGAGTGAGTGAGATGCAATACATTAAGGTTTTTCTACTAAGAGAAAAAGTATGTCGATGAATCGAACTGTCAATATTATCCTAGATTATACCTGCAGTGCTATTATGTGCAAATCTTCCTCAAAAATGTAAGTGAAGGCGAATAGACCTGTCATCCCATACTCTTGCTAGGAATATTACGGATCACTCCACACTCACTTCACCTAACCTTTCACTGGAAGATTTTTACAGAATAGAGTTGAATTTACGTCAGTTTTTTTAAATCAGTTTTGTAAAAAATCCTCAATTATATTTTACCCTATATATATATATTTATATTTCAAACGCACGAACTTAAAATAGTCTTTAAGTTGTCTTAAATCTTCTTATGTTCCGCGCAACTTTCATAGTTTTCATAAAAAGCATCTCCTTACAATAACAAACACAACAAAAAATAATCAGCGAAATTGGTCCAGCCGTGACACCGCGTGACACGCGTGATACCGTGACCAATTTATTCATTTTTATAAATATAAAAGATTATTCATTTCTTTCAGCACATGGTATCAAGTTATTCGTCAATACCTCCTATCCTGTTAGCTAAGTTAGCTTTATACTCGATACAAAATGCGCTATCATATTTTGGGCTTAACCGACAAAACGCTTGCAAAACGAGGCCCGTATCAGCGCCGGAACAAGTCCATTACCTTGTCAATGTAGGACGATCCAACAAATGGTCCCCATAGAGCGATATAGACCGCACTCGGTACAACTAGGCATGGGCTGATTGATGATTGGAGTACGTATAATAATAGGTCTTTACCTATGAAATTGCCGTTTTGTATGAAAAAAATTAAATGATTTTTTTTCATGTATTTTTTATTTGTATTAATCGAAGTAATCACCCATGCAATCAATGCATCTTTGCCAACGCAGTGGCAGTTTATTGATGCCCTTCTTAAAGAAATCAGCTGGACGGGAGGCAACAAATTCTTCAAAGGCATTTTGTACTGCCTCTCGGGTATTGAATTTTTTTCCCGCCAAGAAGTTATCCAAATTCTGGAAAAAGTAGTAGTCTGTAGGCGCAAGGTCTGGTGAGTAGGGCGGATGACGGAGAGCTTCCAACCCCAGTTCTTGCAACTTGGAGACCGTCTGCTGTGCAGTATGAGGTCGCGCGTTGTCGTGCAGGAGCAGCGGAGACGAGCGATTGACCAATGCTGGTTGGAGATGTGCCAGCTTCTCCATCATTGTGTTCAATTCTTCACAGTACACATCTGCAGTAATGCTCACCCCGTTTGGTAAGAAGCTGTGTTGAATCACACCGGCGCTAGACCACCAAACAGTGACCATCACTTTTCTTGGGGTAAGTTTTTGTTTAGGGCATTGTTTAGGTGCTGAACCAGGATCCAACCAACTTGCTGAGCGCTTGCGGTTATCAAACAGAATCCATTTTTCATCGCAGGTAACAATGCGGTTCAAAATTCCTTCATTTGTGTGTCTGTTGAGCAGTGCAAGGCACGTCTCGACGCGTACTTCGCGCTGGCGATCATTGAGTTCGTGGGGCACCCATTTGTCAAGCTTTTTTACCTTGCCAATTTGACGCAAATGGACCAATATTGTTTTGACGCTAACGTCGAAAGCTGCTGCTAATTCAGCCGTAGATTGTGTATCATCAGCTTCCACAATCGCCTTTAATTCGTCATTGTCGACCAAAGTCTTCGGACGACCGCGAGGTTCATTTTTCAGGTCGAAATTTCCAGAACGGAAGCGAGCAAACCAATAACAGGTAGTGCGTTGGTTTGTAGTGTTAGCTCCGTAAACGTCGTTGATGTTGCGTGCCGCTTGTGCCGCGTTGCTGCCACGACGGTACTCATATTCCATAATTACTCGAATTTTTAACGTATCCATGATGACGAAAAAGATTTAAATGCGATGAAAATGTAACACTAATCAATAAACAAATGACTACTTTTGGAAAAAAAAATCCATGTTTTTAAAATAAAATTAATTTGAAATTAGAATTCTTAGCCAAACAAAAAATATTTTGATTTGAAATGGCCAGTACTGCAGAACGGCAATTTCATAGGTAAAGACCTAATAGTACATTCGTGAATGGTGGCTGTTATCCGCCATCTTACTTGACCTATTCATAACGTAAGTGGCCACAAAGGCGGTTAAATTTGTTGAAAACATTTGAAAAAGGAAGTAGCTAGTACCAAAGTAATATCAAGCTTCTATTCCCCGAAAGGTTAGGCAGATCTGTACCTACAGCACACCCACATTTTGCGAGTTATGTTTTAGTTCCCAGTACCATAGGGAGCGAGTCTAATGCCATCAACCGCGCACAAAGCCAGCCTCCGGGCTGATGCTGATAAGTTTCTGATGGGAAAACCGAATATCACTTTGCTGGATCCGGGAATCGAACTCAAAACATCAAGCTCGGAGTAGCGATTACGAGATCTAGAACAACGTGCCAGCCGAGTAGAATTGCAGTACATTGCTGAAATGTGTACGTAAGAGGATGTCAGAAAGTGGCGCTAGTAACCAAGGAGTTGTGTAGAAATGGGTTTTCTTGTAATGCGGAGGAATAACGAACATGTCGTGAGAAAAGATTTGACGACCGATGTGGCGCAGCGGGCGACGGTCCGCCTGCGACGCAGGAGGTTGCGGGTTCGATTCCCGCCCTGGGACAAATGTTTGTACGATCTACAAATATTTGTTCCGGGTGTTCTGGGTATTTGCTATGTATAATAAAAATATCTATCTATGTAATGTATTGTATTAAGTATATCAGTCATCTAGTACCCATAACACAAGCTCTGCTTAGCTTGGGGCTAGATGATGCTGCGTGGATTGTCCAGCATTATTTATTTATTTATTATTTATAAAGTATTGAGTATGAAGGAGGGTTAAAAGAGTACAGTGAGATCAAAGGAATAATAGACGGATAGTATGCAAGATGATATGGCTAGATAGGAGGTGACAATTGAGAAGCCGGCCGATAAGAAGAAATTAATAAAATTTTAAAAGCAAACGAGAAATTTCAAGTTTGCGAATGTGCTCAGAAAAGTGGGCACCTACCTGTTATTGCATAGAACACCTACCATGTTAGTGACAGTAGACTAGTTCACGTAGTAATCAGTTTCTTCAAGTTATTCGCTTCAGAACAACTTCGAAAAACGGCTTGGTGAACTAGTAACTTGTTTTTAAAACTGCGACCCTGTCTTAACCAGACGGGTCTATCAAAGTCTTTATCTAGTGTTGACTCCGCAATACAATATAGTTAAGGAAAAGTTAAATAGGAAACACGAAGTTTAATGTAGCATCGTCGAGTACAGTTCCCGGTAGAAATACCTAATGTGTAAGTAAAAAGACGGTTTTAACTCGCGCGTTTTTTTCAAAGATGGCGGACCAGATAAACGCCATTATGGAAAGGGGAAACTGCCTCTTTGGTGTAGTGGTTGCAAGCACTACTGCTGAGCATGAGGTATTGGGTTCACATTCTGGGTTGGGCATAGTGTTATTGGGTTTTTCTGTCTGGATGTTTTCAGTAGCCTGAGGTCTGGATTGGTTCCCAATTTGTGGAAAAAGACTTGCCCTCTTTTTCATGGGACTTTAAAATTACATCGCGCCTGTATTCCACCCCGAAGGCGGGGGTGTACCTATAGTAACTTGACGACACGGTTGGCACAGTGGTTGAGCCATCGGCTGCTGCGCCGCGTTTTGTGGGTTCGATCCCCGCACGGAACAAATATTTGTATGACCTACAGGTAGTTGTTCCAGGTCTGTCTGTTTGTGTATGTGAGTTTAATTGTTTGTAAACGCACCCACTATACAGGAAAAATTCCTAGTGTGGGGCAACGTTTTTTTTTTTAAGTAAAAAGTACCTACACCTACATTTCATTTAAGTCCCATGTTACATTTAAGGGGTGAGCATATTGCCATCAACTGAGCACAAATCCAGACTCCGGGCTGCTACTGACAACTCCAGAAGGAAAAACCCAAAAACACTGTCCGGGAATGGGTAAATGAAGCTGGGAATCAAACCCAGTATCTCTCGTTCAGCAAGATTAACTAGGCGGTCAGTATATTTATATTGGAAGACCAATTGTAAAAAATTATAGTTGATTCATAAAACGCAACTCAATAAAAAATAATCATACCATTTGAGTAACAACATAATGCATTTTCTATTATCTTATTAAGTATTTAATTTAAATTGGCTCATGCGTGCGGTTCATATATAATAGCAATACTTTTCCATTTATTTAATGAAAATAAATTTATAGCAACACATGACTGGTTAAAGTTGCATGATTGGTTAGAGGAGTTCGTGGCTAAATAAAAACCACCGCACGGGTTGATTGAAGGTTAAGCTACGCTTGCCGAGATCAGTCTGTGGATGGGTGACCATTCGTAATATATCGAGACTCCTCCGTGCCTCGGAAAGCACGTTAAGCCGTTGGTCCTGGCTGTGATTCGTAGATCTTTGACAGTCGTTACGGGTAGTCAGAATCCCGAAAATATGACAACCAGTCTTACCAAGGGGTATCAGGTTGCCCAGTGACTGGGTTGTAGAGGTCAGATAGGTAGTCACTCCATTTAAAATACTGGTATTCTGCATCCGGTTAGACTGGAAGCCGACCCCAACATAGTTGGGATAAATTCTAGGCAGATGATGATGATTGGTTGCAGCTAAATTGACGACGCCCAGCACTTGCTACATATGTTTAAAGTAAATTAAACAATAGTGCCCCGCCACGTTTACGTTGTATGAAAATGCATTTCCTACGTGCTTATCTCTACCACTCCAACCGTAAAAATACTGCGCATTATTAATTTAAACTTGACGTCGTATTTTTAGACATAGTTACGTCGCAATACTTTGTTTCAAAGCGATTACTGATTGGAACGACCGTATACTCAAATCATTTGTATCCACCATGGAATCTTCAATGATAATACGGATGACACAACTTACGTAACGCAAAGACAATTACAAAAGCCTCTATCAAAACTGGCAGATCGACCAACCCGATGACCCACTTCCGCAGGTCGTCGACCGTGTGACGTCACAGCCGGCCCACCCCCACCCCTTCGCGCGTCACCCCGGGGGTGTGTCCCCCATCCCGTCAGTTCGAGGTCACATGCCGCTCGCGTTCCGCGCCGTACGGACGTCGCTGTTGTTAAATAACATTTTAATACCAGTGAGTGTTTTGTGTGATTTTGATTCAGTGATCGTATTGTGATGACGATAATCGGTGAGATTCTTTTTACTTATCTTACTTATGTAATTTTTATGAACATAGTATTTTTAAATTCGATTAGTATTTGCCTAGATTATTCTCATATTTAACGCAGTTTTATAACAAAGAATGTGTACTTAAAAAGCCTTGTAAACGAACACGCAGCGCTCGCACTCCAAAAATTCCTTCTGCGTGTTATGTAACACATTTTTACCATAAATGTGACCTTCAGACGACTGTACGTGTTACGCGTAAGTTCGGCTACATAAGTTCTGTGTTTGATTTCTTTTGCATGCGTCCCCTGACAGATATTTTTTCAGTAACTCGGTACGAAATCGCGATGTTCCGTGTCATGGGCAATATTAATCGATTCGAGTTTTGCGTTCGCTCGTAAAAATGCCTTAAATGTTGCCCTTGATTATGTAGAAGATAAAGGATGGGTAGGAACTTACGATTGTACTTTATTAGTATGTAAATGTCTCTGGGGTAATAAATCAGCTGTTTCGTTCTGAGACACGAGGCATAAGGCGCAAGTTGATTTATTTATGGATCACGGAATCTAAAACCCACATTATTTCATTTCAATGAAGAATTTCTGTGTTCGTTGATGTAAGTTCCCTTCAGCAAATATCTACGCTTTTCTTCGCTTCTTACATCATTGTCTAGTTTCATTAAACCACACACCTCCTAGGAGTCAACAATACTCTTAATAGTAGTGACACCCTCCAATATATATATAGTGTAGGAATTGTCTCTACGCTCAGCCAAAATGAGTAATGGTGTCTCGACCATCATTCTCCAGCCCATATCCCAATTTATTCTTCATCTTCATCCGTACATTTTAAGGTATGCTACTGGTCGCCCAGTGGTCGAAATTCGACCGTCTGCTATCTGCACTCCTTCTACATATAATCTGTAGCTATGCCAAAACCCAGACTCATCCGTGCGCGCAGTATGCTTAAAAAGGGGTACAAAAATTTCTCTAGAAGGAACATTGAAGCACGATCAGAGACCTACACCAGATGAGTACATAGTTCTGGACCCCAACATTGAAATTTTTCGTCTAGAAAAACTAACTTTTAAACTGTACAAATACGTGATTTTGATTCTATCTAACCCAGTGAGAATTTTAATGAAAGAATTGATTTATTTACTTTTAATCATAAATCTCAGTGGAATAGAAAATTGTTTTTTACAGTTAAAAGTAAAAAGAACATCGGATAATTACGTACTAATTAGGAAAATTCCTACGAAAATTTCCAAAGCTATAGGGGGGTCCAGAAGTATCATGAACTGCATTCATGGTATGAAATTATTCGTCGATGTCTCTTCCACCCTGTATAGTAGGACTAGCCTATTACTGTCCCACTGCAGGGCAAAGGCCTCTTCTCATACAGAGAAGGCACGAGCATTAATCACCACGCTTGCTCAAGACCGGTTGGCGATTTCAGACTTATATTAATTATATAAGTCCAGGTGTCCTCACGAAGTTTTCTTTCACCGATGTCAGTGATGTCCAAGATAAACTTAGAAACAACCCTGTATATTGATCAGCATTATTCTCACCATTCACCCTTTCTTTTTTTTCAATACAATGTTTACTAATGCGTAATCTTATTCCGTCAAGCCATTAGGGCAAGAAGTAATAACTAACGTAATTATTTGCAGTCACGAATGTTAATATTAATACCGAGATTAGTATACGACAATCCGTTCCCATTTGGAGACTAAATTGTAGCTGTTTATATTATAACTTTGCCACGAGCCCCTTTAGTTTGCCGTCCAGTAAAGAATAAAGAAAAACTTTTCACAAAAAAGAACAACAGATTCTGTAAAGAAAACTCTAAAAGGTGTAAAATGTCTTTAGATTCGGAAGTCGGTGGCATAAAATGTATCAAAGGAAACAACCAAAGCCACCGACTTGGTTAGTGTCAGAAGACACTAAAGTAATTGTACACCTTTCAGTGTCTTTTTGAAGCCGATTGAATTATTTTCATCCTCATTTTTTGAAGTCGATTTAAAAAAAGGCTCCATTAATCTCTATATAGCTGAAAAACTTTGCCTTGAACAAGATTTCGTGATAAGAGACCATTACCGATCATCCGAGCACAAAACAGTAGCAAACAACTACCTAACGTTTTTCTCGTGGCAGCCTAGATCAAAGTACAAAAACAGACTGCCTACTTCATAGCAATTTTATTCATGTGCAAACGGTCTTTGAATGCCATGAATTCCTAGTACTACTATTATTATTCCATTGATTGACCGATTGGTATGACCCAAACAGTTCTTGTAGCGCTATAAATGTTTCAAGAAGTCTACATATTTTACTTGGAATCAATGCTTATACTAATGCTTTATTGATGGGAAAGTGACTCTGTTTGAGTTACCTTTTCACGACTTAACGGCTGATCCGATCGTAATGGAATTTCGCGAGGAGATAGATTATATCCTGGGGTAGGACATAGGATAGTTTTTAATTACCGTTCTGCATTCGCTATAACTGACATTCACGCGGACGAAAAGTCTTTTTAAAAAGCGGATTGACTCTGAATAAGATCATCATTATCGTCCTGCCCTTATTTAAATTAATTTGGAGTCGGCGCAGCATGTCTTCTTCTTCCATACATCTATATTCCTTCATCCTTTACGGCCATTTGATTTTCCTCTCCTGTTGTGTAGCCCTCTACATTCATACTCAAAACTTTTAGAGGTCCTGTGATGTTTACATCACCTATTTAGTCGACTCGACGACGATACTATGTGTCGACGGTAATAGACTACTTATTTTTGTTTTTGCATAGTAATGTCTTAATGCATTGTTCTTTTTTTGGCGTAATTAATTGAATATTGTGTGTAAGTCTTTGTTACTTGAATAAATAAATTATAGCTGTACTATTATGTATGTACGATCAAACGTAACGTCAGCCATGCTCGTACCTTCTCCTGTAAAATAATTAACAGTCCTTACAAAACCTCCTATCCGGAGTGAGTAACGTTTCAATTACAACCGCCTGGAATACGCAAGCGCAACATTCCACTCACTGCAAAGGAAATAGATTTTCCGACATCAATGAATCAGCCATCTTTTTATTCATCGTCGTCGTGCGAGTGAGATAGTGCACTTTTTGACGTCACAGGACTTTGCGTGTCCTACTTATTGCCCTCCAACTGAATTACATTCCAATTTCATTGTCTCGTGTTGTTCAAGCAAGTAGCAGTTCCTGCGGAATCATCCTTATCCGCAACTGTTCTAGGTCTATTGTTGTTTAAATTGTTACAGTTTACCCTTGCACAATTTTATGCTTCGTCCGATTCTGCGGCCCTAGTACTTGGCTCTGGTATGTAGGTCGATTTCTCCATGAATGGTCTGTGTTGAACTGTGAAATGGAGTTTAATGAGGGTATTAATGGGATAATCCGGGGACTTTAATGTTATCCGGAAATGTTTTCAGACCCTTTGAAGGGATGATTGTGAATGTTAAGCCTCTGTGAATACCTGGGCTTTAACAAAGCCATTCTTGTTCATGTTACAAGTTTTGTAGCTTAATTTCGAGCATTCGTTGGGCAATGATACTCGTCAGTCTGTTAGAGAGGGGGCTCGTGGTAAAATAATAACTGCACGGGTCGGTCGAAAGTTAAGCTACGCTTGCCGGGTTGGTCTCTGAATGGTTGACCATCCATTATATTATAGAGATCCCTCCGTGCGTAAGGCACCAAGTTTAGCCTTTGGTCTCGGCTGTAATTCGTTGATTTTTGACAGTCGTTACGGGTAGTCAGCGGCCCGAAAGTCTGGCAACCAGTCTTTCAATTGGGAATACATTAAGTACTTAGTAATTGGTGTGTAAAATATTGGTATTCGGCTGCATCCGCTTAGAGTGTGAACAGTCTTCAAAATAATTAGGAAAAGGCCTTTAGCCTTAGGCCGTAGCCTTTTTCCAACTATCTAAATAAACGTCATGTAAATACTTTTGAGGGCTGTATATATGAGATTGATAAATGCAGAGAATCAAGTTAGAGAAGAAAAAAGTTTCTTCGACATTAGATACGATTATGTTTTTAATCAACCTGCTAAGGTCTTAGTCAACTCCGAAAAAACGTCATCGAGAGATATCTCATTTAGCGTATCACTTTTATATTATATTTATATATATGAATCCTACATATATTAAATAATTGCGTATGTATGTTCTATATAGTTTAATTTGAGATATCTATACTAATAGAATAAAACTGAACAGCTAGTTTGTTTCACCACGCTAATCTCTAAAACAGCCAGCCGGATCTGAAAAAAAAATCTGCATTTGATAATTCCAATCCCAATTCTTAAGGAAGGTTGTTAACATCACGCCATAGCCCTTGGGAGCGAGTTAAACAGCAAGACACAGATTATCTTTTCATATTTTCTTTTGTTATCCACGCACACAATAATGCGCCGGCCACGTTCTCTCTCCATCACATTTTGTTTTACTGGTAGAAAATGCCTAATTAGGTCCGCCTTTGTAAATTTAATGCACAAGTGAAAACAATTGAAAAACTGGTAGGTTGTTTTGCTTATGCTTCCGATTTAACCCTTTAAGAACAGCTGCGATATTTTCTCCCTGTTTAAATATCGCAGCATATGCTGTAATAGGAGCCATTTTGTTGGCCTCATACAGGTCCTTTTATTTTTCGTTTTTTTTTCTTTGAGCAGTTTTTAGTTTATTTTTTCTTTTATGTTTTTGTGCGTGTCCCAAATTAATGTTTTCTCTTTCTTTCTTTCTTCCTATTTAAAGAGTTTTCACTGCTAAGCATTATGGATCACTGGCCTAATCTATACTTATGTTATTCACGATGTAATCAAAACAGTTTATGGCAGTCTGTGAGCCATGCGCTAGGCCGAACATAATCTTCTGTCATGCCTAAAAATTTAAACCCAGTTAAAATATATCTACTTCCTGCTGTTGCTAAGACAAAGAACACGTATGTGTATGTTTTTGTCCAAGTTATATCGTTTTCTTGTAACTCACCAACACGTGAACTTTTTCATCGATTGAATTAACTGGAAGCCTTGTTGCCTGCGTTTAACAACGGCTCTAGTAGCTAACTCTTAAAATAGAACCGGAGTTAGACGTCCAAACAGTGTTGCAAGCAGGGTAATTGATCAAATCAAATCAAATATGTTTTTATGACAGAATATTGTACAATAGAGGCGGCTGGACCAATGTCATTCATTCATTTTTTTTGTGTTATTCTAAGGAGAAGGTTCTTACAGAAAGTACGATTAAGAAAATTGCGCAGAAAATTTAAAACAATCAGAAAACTCAACGACTAACTTTAACTTCACACGTTTGACAGTTCGCGCCATTGACAAGACAATGTCTGTCAGGTCAACTAGTATTTCTATATAACAAAAAAGAAACGAAACGATCACTATGGTGTTTTTGCTTTCTGCGTCAAAATAACGATACTTTTTGAGAAACAGAGTATGCACAGGGATATTGAAATTTGATAACACCCACATTTCGCCATCTATGTTTGAGTACCATGTAATAGCGAAGAACATACTGCCACTAACTCAAAATCCAGACTCCGGGCTGTTACTGAGAAATGTCTAATGGAAAAACGCAATAACACTTTGCCCAACCTTGAAATCGAATACAAAACCCCATGCTTAGCAGTAGCACTTGCGACCACTAGACCAACAAAGATATTGAAAGTACTATTTTACCTCTAAACCTCTATTTATGCTATGTTTCCTAAAATTTGCCGTTATTCGACATATAGACATCTTTAAAACTTCTCTGCACTCCTTAAAATTCTGTAAATGGTCTAATAGCAATTAATGCTTTGTCTTTCTGGTTGGACATTCTCTATCTCCCTTATTAGGTCACTTTTATTGAGAATTATTACCTAGAGGACTGAGATAGCTAGAGAGAATCACCAAGCTTCCTTGGAGTTCAGCGCACCACAGAGGCCCACGACTAAGCTACCCACGTGAAATTAACTTTTTGTATGTAAATGTAATTAGATTTATGTATGAATATGTTGGTGGGATCGTCCATTGTGACCCACGGCCAAGCTGTCAATGAATAGCTGGAAAACAAATGAACCGCGCAACTATCTTTACAGCAACGGAAGATGTTGTTTTCTCTTTTACTTATCCACCCGTTCTCTTTTTCCTCAGAGCCCGAGGTGTGCGTGATGCGCGCGCCAGCTGCGGGCGGCGTGTCGTGCGCCGGAGTGCCGCGCTGGTCGCATTCGGCGCCCGCGCACCAGGCCGACTACGACAACGTGCCCGCGCACACGCACCCTGTATTCCTGCATGATGATCATATTAACAGCCGGTTTGCTATCTGGTAAGTTAATTGAGAATTTTACAAATAGGGGTTGACTGTCAAAAATTCCACTGCCCATTGTCTCTGTGAAAAGAGGCTTTAATAGAAAATTATCTGAAATTTGAATTGATCAAAATCTTATCAATTCTTTTGAATGAATTGTTAAGCACTAAATAGCATTTTTATCACTAATCAATATTATGCCCACTGTAGACTACTTTGTTACACTTTCGGAAAAACTCAAATCAAATTAAAGAAGTCTGAGACTCTTCTCAGATTTTGTCCATACTTTGATAGTAATACGTTATCTTAAACCTATGCTAGGCATGACAAGGCATATAATCATCTCATTTTAATGAAATGATATAAATAGATGCAAATTTTAGTTACAAATAAAAAATATTAATATCGGTACATTAAAAAAAAACAAATAAAATAAAACAAAATCAGGCAACATGCAATCTGATATTTACAAGTTCTACCTGCCTGCATTACATCACAGGTCAATCTCTTTTCTAAACCCTCGGATCACACGGTACGATTTCCTGTCTAATAATAACTCTCCACATTCCAGGCAAGGCGATATATCAGCATTGGAAGCTGACGCCATCACAAACACCACTGATGAAACCCTGACGGAGTGCAATGCCGTCAACGAGCGCATCCTCCAAGTTGCCGGGCCTGAGCTCAAGGAAGAGATCGTTACTAGGGGATATGGTACGGAAATGATCATCATCTTCTCTCTCTTTTCGGAACGTTCAGCGTAAGAAGACCTAATGCCGTGGTGAACATATTCGCTAGTCAGCCAGGTGGTGTCGTGGTTGGCCGGTCCAGGTTGAGACGGACGTTTTTGTAGCCATTTTTGTAGCCAATCTTGATGGAGTGCATTATTTAAATGGGTAAATTTTAATCTATCTATATTCATTATCTGCCTTTTCCCAATTGTGTTGGGGTCGACTTCCAGTCTAACTGGATGCAGCTGAATACATGTATTTACATGGAACAACTGTCTATCTGACCTCCACGACCCAGTTACTGGGTAACACGATAGCCTTGGTAAGACTGATTGTCAGGCTTTGACTACCCATAACGACGGTCATTTTGGCAGTCGTTACGAATGGCGGACTGAATCAACCAAGCTAACAAATCATCTTTATTTTGAATTTTAGGTAGTTAAAATTGATTGTGTGTTGGAGATAATGTCTGAGAGTGTTCAGATCCGATTGTAAAGAATATTAATATAAAAAAAAACATTGCCAAGAGCCATAGGAAATGTACTATGGATGGTGTAATTGACTTCCACGCAGACAAAGTTACGGGCAGAAGCAAGTGGAATGTAAAATTGTAGTTTATAGTTTAAAGTCGTACAAACTTCTAATATGGTTTTACATTTTCAGACAAGCGACGACTAGCGCCATCTATTGACGACAATGTGAAACTAAAATGTTTAAGTCTCAGTCTGAGCTTGATGAATGAATGTGAAGTTGTTTTGTTTACAGATAATACAATTATATACTGTTCTGATTAATGTGTAATAGGTATTATTAAACGTATATAGTTGTTGATGAAAACATCAGTCGAGGGAACTGTCTGATTAACAAAGAAATTCTTTGCATACAACTGTGATCAAATATAGACGTTTTCCAGATTTTGACATTATTTAGAGATTTACAGACCAGTTTCTTTTTTTTTGTTTTTTTTTTAAAACGATAGTTATAATAGATTAAGTGCAATCTAAAACATAATTCTGTCTCAACTATAAACTGTATGTCTGCGTTTATGATACTCTAACGATAGACACAAATAAGAAAATAAAACGTTCTGACGTTTTATTTTCTTTAAGCACTTCTCATGTCTTGTATGGATCACAATATTGGGCCACAAATGAATGAAAGGCAGTTGCATGCAGCTGAGATGAGAATGCTGGGGGGGTTGTGTGGTATCATATACGCGAATGGATAGAATAAGAAATGAGTATGTAAGAGGAAGTCTAAAAGTGGTGCCTGTGACGGAGAAGTTGTGTGGAAATCTTCATGGTATGGGCATGTGATGCGAAGAAATAAGGACCATGCTGTGAGTAAAGTTTTGAGTGTGAATGTGCAGGGTTACAAGAGTAGATCACCCACCTAAGAAAAGATGAGATGGCTGGATTGTGTGAAAGATTATATGGCTAGAAAAGAGGTGACTTTTGAGATGAAGGCAAAAAGAGATGTATGAAAGAAGAAGACATGCTGCACCGACCCCAAATAAATTGGGATAAGGACAGGAGGATGAAGCACTAATCGTATTTAGTGGCTTTAATAATCAGCCTACAGAACTGCATTTTGGTCCAAAAACTAAACTATATTCCCTATCTCCCTTCTTCCAGAGTGTCGTACTGGCGAGGTGGCCCTGACGCCCGGATTCGGTCTTCGGTGCCGGCACATCATTCACACCGTCAGCCCCAAGTACGTCGCCAAGTACCACACCGCAGCAGACACCTCGCTCCACAACTGCTACAGGTAATAATGAAACAGCACACCTTAACATTGTTCCTCTATTCCCCGAAGGTATAGACCGAGGTGTACCATCGAGCTGCCAGCCGTCCCGTTTTCCAAGGACACGTCCTGGATAGCTTTCACCTGTCGAGTTCAGCGTCCTGGGTTTTCAAAGCGCCCTGATAAAGTAATGGATTTTTAAAATTCCCTACGTTACGATCGGTCTCACGGCTCAGGAGTGTTTTCGCTGCCCGGGCTGTTTTCAAAACAAAGACGCAACATGCCACTCTGTAATGTCTCATTCTCTTTACTACTGCCGCTGCCGCACAGTGCTTTCTCTTTCTTCTATCTGCGCCGTTATAAATTATATTTTCTCCTGGTTTATCCAACTTCATATCCTAGTTTTTGAAACTTACGTTTAGCAACCCTAGTGTACCTATACACACTTTTCACCGGTTATGTTCAAGTCCCATGTACTAGAGCAGCAGCCTGTTGCCATCAACTGGCACAAATCCTCCGGAAAAAGACTCCAAGATGTTACTGAGCAATTCCATATGGAAAATATCCAATAGGTAACACTTAGCCCGATTCGGGACCTCTCAGTAGTAGCAATTGTTAATATATAACCAACGAGACCGATAAAAGCAATGAGTTATAAATGTTGACGATATGTGGGTTAAGGAAAAGGAATCGCGTAGGTACCTTTTTTGTAAAGTACTGTTCATCTCTACCACCTCCTTTACACCTAAAGATTGGTTGTCTGTACAATAATATTCTTTATTAATTATTAATTCATTTAATTCAGACATTGTCCATGTATACACAAAATTAAAATAAAACCAAATAAAATAATACAAATAAACACACACCTATGCACGTGTGTCTATTATTTGTATTATTTACATTGACACTATCGAGCAGGTGGTGTATGCACACCACCTGCACAATAATGTCTAAAGACATCGCATGCAAACCTAACCCAAAGTAAGACCTTACAGGGCTATGTTCTAGCTGGGTAATAATATTACATCATAACCCGCTGGTCGATCATATGTTTTGAAATTGGAACCTTAACGAACTTACTTTGAAAATCGAATTGCTCTTTATGCTGCCCTTTGGATGTTTGGATGTTTGTAGATTATATTAATACAAGTTTATACGGATACCGTACTATTTCGACACCTATGTAAAATATTTTGGAACGACACATAGCGTGTGTTAAGACCTCGGATTTTAAATAAATTAGACAGTGGATATACTTACGTGCCATTTGTGATTATCAATATAAAGATAATCGTAAATGGAACAGAGCAAGAACTATGGCGTGCGTGTGTCGTGTTGCATTCAAAAGCGGAGTAAAGCTTTAGGCCTTCCTGTATACCCACGTTGCTCGTCCCGACGCCTGATACGCAAGTAGTCGATGGCACCCGAACAGTTCCTTAACAAATAGCTAAATTTTATCGTTCAGGCGCTTTGGTACGTACATATGTATAATATACATTATGTACGTACCAACCACTATATTATAGTGAAACTCGCCAGCCTGGCTAAAAAACTACTGTCAGGAAACTGTGTGTTAACCATATTCATTCATAACCAAATCCGCAGCCCTTTTATACCCACTAAAATCTTATAAGTATAGGTATTATATAGGTACTTATAAGATTTTAAGAGTTAAAATTTAAACATTCTAGAAGTCTTCTAGAATGTTTAAATAGCCGTTTAAATGGACTCTCGTAGAGTTAGGCGAGATACGTTGACCAAATAGCAATAGCCTTAAAATTATGAATGGCCACATCGATACGTTGGATTTGCATGGCTGTCAATTATTTATTCCTAATAATTATAATTGCTCTGGAAAACATAAATAATTTAATGTCCAATTTTGTCGCACTGTAGCTCGATCCATCTACCCTATACCGCGACGTTGACGATGTTAAACGCACTCGTGGATGCCAACCCTGGATTGAGCTTGTTTGTTGAAGAATGGAAGACGATAATGTTAGAATGTTATTCTGACGGCACGTTTGGCGCAGTGGCTGAGCATTTGGCTGCCGCGCTGCGTGACGCGGGTTCGTTTCCCGCACGGAATAATTATTTGTATAGCCTGCAGGTAGTTGTTCCGGGTCTGGCCGTTTGAGTTTAAATGTTTGTAACCGCATCCAAGACACAGGAGAAATTCCTAGTGTGGGGTAACGTTTAAAAAAAATGTTTACTGTTCTATGAGAAGACGAAATGGCAGGATTACCTAAATATAGTTTTATTGGCTTATTCACTGTAGATATTAAATGTAATAATAATAAATAAGCCTCTGACTTCTGATTATTGACATGTGGGTCCACGTTTGTGTTCCAGGAACGTGCTGTGCAAGGCGGCGGAGGTGGGCGCGCGCTCGCTGGCGCTGTGCCTGATCTCCGCGCCGCACACGCAGTTCCCGCCCGACCTGGCCGCGCATGTGGCTCTGCGTGAGTATGATTCTGTATATTTTCCTTTAAGCAATAATACAAGTACCAGAAGGATCCATTTTCGGTATCAATCATTCTTAACCGAATTCATCAAGATCCATTGCCAGAAAAACGCTCGGCTCTGTATAGTCGGTGATAGGGTGATGCGTCTCAGGTAAAATATCTAAATATGGAGATAGCCGAAGGAGTATGTTTTTAACTGAGGAAAGAGTATGAAGGGAAGGCGTATGGTTTGATAAAGAAGCATAGTTTGACGAAGGAGTATGTGTTGTCCGCAGGCACCATCCGCCGCCACCTGGAGCAGCAGCGGCTGCCGGCGCTGGTGATCCTGAGCTCGGCGTGCGGGCCGGACGTGGCGCTGCTGGCGGCGCTGGCCCCGCTGTACTTCCCGCGCTCGGCGCGCGAGGCGGACGCGGCGCGCTGGCGCCTGCCCGCCGAGCCCGCGCTGCACGACCGCCGGATACGCATCATACACAACCCGCACTCGCACAACGAGGACACGGGTACGTGAGGGATGGGTTACCACTCAAATGGACGACTTAAACATAACTGCCAAAAGGTCGGTGTCCTACAGGGACACCTCTGCGTCTTCTAACCCTTCAAGAAATACAAACCTTATATTATGTTCTGTTCTATGGACAAATTAAATGTTTGTCCCATACGTCGACATATACTAAACGTATGGCATCATGCTGCTGCCACTGTTAGATAGATAAGAAAATTTAAGTAACGTAACTTACGGAATTCAATTGCAAATAAGTACCTAAATTGTCACGTCATTCGAATATTCATCGGTGTGAGAAATTAAATGCTGGCATAGCCACGCACGCCAATTTAATTCATACTAAGCTACTCTCGTTTGTCTTGTACCAACCATTCTGGAGAAATCATTGCTCCACTTAAACTAAGGCGTCTTATTCTATGACCCCATCTTCTCAATATATTCCACAAGTAATTGATCAGCTTTGGATAAATTTCAAACAAGCATTCATATTTTTTCACACCACCTGCACAATAATGTCAAATGACATCTCATGCAAACCTAACCCAAAGTTAGTCATTACAGGCCTATGTTCTAGTCGGGCAATAATAATACATTATAATCCGCTGGTCGATACAGTGTTGAACAGTGTTGATTGGAACCTTATCTAAAAGTTTGTATAAAACCCCTTAGATACCGAAAAGAACTCATTTGAAAATCGAATTACTTTTTATGATCGCACAGAAGGTGTCAAAAAAAGTAGAGTATTCTACTTGGAGATAGAGGTATCTTTGTCATAGGTTAACTTGATTCCCTCTCTGCATTCAGGATTCTAGAATCCTTCGTTACGCTCGGTATTCAAAATGGCGCCCGTGACATAAGACAATACTTATACCCTTGGTACATAATGTTCTAGTTTTTAGTCTATGATAAAAAAAGTGGCGCCGATAAATACACACATAAATATTAAATGAAATGTTGTTAACACCTATATGAATCACATTGTAAATTACAATGTACCAAAGATTACAATACATATTGATAAAGATTAATGAACCGTGATTAAAAGGGGTGGCACAGATTGATTGAAGATAGGGTTTTATACGCAGTCGGTAGTAGTTCCGGAAAATAATGGAACAAAAGACTAACGCAAACGCGGAATACTTGGCCAACACAACGGCCATTATGAAGAAATAAACAAAAGAACGAATCTGAGTATCCAAGTTACCTACATGAAGTGACAGCGGACACATTAACAAAAAAAAACACGGTTTATTACATTTTTATGTCCATGTTGAACCACCGCGATCTCGACTATGTTCAACCCCCTAGGAGTTAAACAATGTTAAACTTTTAAGGGGTCAAAAGCGTTAAAAAATACAAGTCTCATGTCATGAACTTTTATTTTTTTACATTTTTGATCCACGTTCGACCCTTAATGGACAGAAAAACACAAAAGCTTTTCTCATATACCCTAAATTTATTTCTTTTAGTTACATTATTAAAGACTGCATAGCTGCTTTTGCCCTATATTTCTGCAGTTACTTTGCAGTACAAATAAGTTCATTCTATCTCATTAGTCGGTCGCACCTGATCACTAAATGGCAGTCAATATCTCCGCTCCATCTGGTCATAATGCATATAGCTTTTTCACAAAAGTAAAGAGTGATTGAACATATTGTACCCGGAAACTAGTAGAATCATCACGATATCTGTCGAATTTCGTCACTACGTCACCGTATTTCAACATGAGTCCCATATTGCTAATAAATAATGACTCATCTATATAAATAATATGTAAACATGCCTGTTTACCAAACGATTGCGCATCAGGATAATTTCGGTTAAATACCAAAAAATATGATAATAGTACAACGTAGAACATCGGCCATTTTATCCTTTAATCATGTCCGAAAGTACTTAAAAACAATATCAGGATAAAATCGAACAACACTGAGAATACCGCCCTAAATCCCAGCCATGGTCCAAAACATTCATGCAAATTTCACCTGTCAAGTAACTCAAACTAAAGGTTATATTCGCGTGTATGATAATGAAAGGTGTGACACCTGTGTGACTATGTGTACAGCAAGCTTATCTTAGATAAAGCCATACATATAAATGGGTTATCGGCATATTGACGCATTCAGTATTATCGATCATCGGTATAACGTTGTTCCGTGAAAGAGATTTTTTTCTTAGCTGTACAAATTTTAGTGTTTGTGACAATGGAGATTGAGAAAAAACACACAACATTGGAGTTGAAGGCGCGACCTACCGGTGGGTAGCTTGATATTTTTACATTATACCTTAATTACATGAACTCTAAGTGGCTCATGGCTAAGTATTAACAGTAGCACGTGCCGATCTTCGATGTTAAGCGACGCTTTCCGAAGTTTCCAAGATCGTTCCGTGAATGGGTGACCATCCAGTGTACTGGAGAGGTCTCGATATGTCGAGACCTCTCCGAACCCTGGAAAGCCCATTAAGCCGTTGATCCAGGCTATTATTTGTACATCATTGACAGTCGTTACGGGTAGTCAGAATGCCGAAAGTCTGACAACCAGACTCACCAAAGGTTATCGTATTACCAAGTTGTACTAGGTTGTGGAAGTAAGCTAAGCAGTCGCTCCATATAAAATACTAATATTTACCTGCATCCGGTAAGACTGGAAGCCGTATCCGACATATTTGAGAAAAGGCTAGGCAGAACACGATGCACTTTATTGCAGGATCATCACCAATCTTGATATTTTGTAGTCACAAAAAAGGGAAGGGACATGCAATAAACAACCAATGAGGGACTGAGAGCAGTGGCTAAGCACCCAAACAGGCACTTTCCTTTGTGATTAAATTCATCACCACTCTTCTCAAAACGGTGAAACAAGACATCGTGAGGAAAGTGGCATGTCCTAGAACCAAACATACGAAGAAATGAGATACAGTAGGTACAATCCGCTCTGGACCCGCACGCCCTGTCATAGAGAACACCTTTTGTTTTGTTTTCGGGGGGAACCCTTCAAAAGACGCCTTAGGGGACAAGACAGGGGAGTATAGGATTCTTACCTCACTAAAACCATCCTGAGGTCAACATCATCACAGTCTACCAGTCTTTTATGCAATAATCTCGCCGCGTGATGTTAGGTGAAGTGCACTATCCCTAAAAAAACCCTAGCAATAGTATGGGCTGGCCATTCCATACTCACTTCGCCTATACTTACTTCACCTGTATTTTCACTGAGATATTTCTACAGGATGTGCTATTTCTGCCTGTTCGCTTGTTTATGTTGACCTACCTTTGATAGCTACAGATAATTCCTACCTAACCTCGCCCTCTTTCCAAAGAACACTAAGACTGAAATTCAGATACATAGATGTAATCTTTGCTTAGACACGTCTAAGCTGAGTATCGGCTGAGCTACGGCTATGGATATCTTCAAAAAACATATGAATTTACTTTTAAATCAAAGTTTCTTAAATGTTAGAAATTATAATTAAATACGAGTATTGTTAAAAGATATTTTGCAAGTGGGTAGGAGTCGAATAACTTCCTCACCTCAATAGACCATCTCAGACACTAATCTGCATGGTCCTCACCCGATCTGACCAATATAATGTCTGGACTTTAAAAGAGACTGCGATCTCAGAGTCCCCCCGACCCTTGCTCGAGTCAGCCCGTGACGCTAAGCCACTTTTAAATTCGTCCCACAGTTCGGTTAAGAGAGCAGTTAATAACCCTAAATAAGAGCAATTCAAAAAAATTGTTTCATTCTGTGATTCTTCTCAGAGTAATTAGATAGGGAAGTGTTTCCCTATCTAATTACTCTGACGTAAAAGTGTTTGTAAAAACCTATTTACAAAATGAAGTATAATTTATCATTTATAGCTTAAATAGGTTTTGAGTATCTTCGCAAAGGTCTGGTTCGAGCTTAAAGTCGGTTGAATGAACTTGAGCCCGCTTTGCGGCCCCAGGTCACCAGCTTAGCTAGGCCTAAGTTGTCGAAATCCACTACTGGTTTAGTTCAAGATCGTCTCTGACTACAAATATGAGAGTGAGCACTGCTTGTGACAGATGGAAGCGTAAGTTTACGCGAAGTCTCGTTTCTGAATGTGAGCCTTACACATAGACATAGACACATACTTCCTTTATTTCCTTTCTGACTTCTCCGTGCCTCAGAAAACACCATAGGCCGTTGGTCCATTTGTAGATCTTTGACAGTCGTAACAAGTAATTAGAAGCCTGAAATTCTGACAACCATTCTTACCAAGGCGTATCGTGTTGCCCAGTCACTGGGTTGTGGAGGTTAGATAGGTAGTCGTCCCATGTAGAATACTGGTACAATGTAAATAGCTGCATCCGGTGAGACTGGAAGCCGACCCCAACATGGTTAGGAAAAGGCTAGTCAGATAATGATGATGATTTCTTTTCTGCTCATCCTCACTTTGACAGATGTAACTGCAACAATCTAGAACAGTATCTATATACTGTATGAAATAACTTCTGGTCTATACCAGAAGTTATTTTGTTATCAGTTGGTGTAATTAGTCACAATAACACTAATGAGCTATGATTTAAAATATACGATTTAAGTGGAACAAATGTTTTTATCTTGAGATAACGTTTCTCTTTTGTTTTGATCACTATTTTACTTATAATTGGCCTTAATTATGATTTCAAAAAGTGTGATTCTTTACTGGTCGATCCCCAAAATTCAATAAGTTTTGAAATATTTTTTTGCAATACCTATTTATTGCCTTCACCTGGAGGGGTCGTAGTTGGATGTTAACTTATCCACAACTCTCTTAAGTAATTATATTAACTTGTATGTACTTTCATTTTATCGACTTTTTTATCTATGTGTAGAGGCTTTTAATTAGCTATTTGTTAAAATGACTCTCTTTATGCTATTCGTTTGTTAGTTTGTAAGCTTTCTGTACAAACATTTGTCCCAAGGCGGAAATCGAACCCGCAACCTCCTGCGTGGCAGGCGGACCTTCGCCCACCGCGCCACATAGGTCTTTCAAAACGTCCCACATTAGGCTGCAAAGCAAAGGTCTCTGCTTTGCAGTGGGAAAATTCAGGCTAGTGACATGAGATGACAATCGACCGTCTTTCGCATATTATGTTGAAATTCTATTACATCTATATTAGCTTCAGACTTAAATAAAAATAATAATGTAGATCTTTAAAAAGAGAAGGAAAGAATCATAGAAAAGTGCTCAAAAGGCTGGCAGCATTGCCACATTAAATGGCAATGCTGTTTTTTTTCCTGAGTTCATAAATACAATAATTAGGAATTTGGTGCATAATATTTCCGATATCAATTAGCAAACCTGCCTAGTCGAATACAATAACAATTCTTACTAAATCCAATCGCCCCTTGGATAAAGACTGCTCCCAAATTGCCCTAGATAGAGAGAAATGAAAAGGGAGTAACAAGGCATTTGCCCTGCATTGGGAAAAACACATGAGCTAATATCATACATCGGCGCAAATATGTTTCCGACTTCAAACAAGCATGCTTCCAATTCCACCACAATAGGGATGTGTCCTAGGTTAAAATATAATAATTAGTCTATTTGGTCCGTCAGTTAGATTACCAAGAAATATTGGACTCATATATTTTGCTTATTCAAATCAATAAAAGTGATAAAGATATAGCACATCAAAGTTCAGGAGAAGGGGCTTGTGACTTCACTTTTACGAGAAACTTCCACGCACTATATCGTCGTCATTTTTGGTTTACGTGACAAAAGAAAAAAATACGTGTCCAGTATTGCAATCCAATAACACCACAGTTAACGCATAAACAAAATTTTACCCATATTCTCTGTCAGATCCCAACTCAACATACTCTAAATATACTAAACATACAATAGGTACACGCCTATCTGTATACAAACATTCAACAATTTCGGCTCATTTTCACTGATCTTCTTGACAACGTAACACATTACGCTAGTGTGAGGAGATAGTGCTTCCTAAGTGAATTTTACGAGTGACATTCTGCAATTTTACGAAATTGTAAATATTTCCGAGTGTTTTTCGATATGGTGGTCATAAGCTGTGTTTTTAGTGAACATAAGATTAGGCATAAGGCATTTTCAAGATGACAGGGTTGACCTGTGTCTGTAAACAAAGTAATCAGCTATAGCAGAATTAAATACAATGATCTCTTTATCTTTAATTGAAACCGTGGATTAAGCAAACAGCCATTTTACAGATTAATTAATAAATAAAAGAAAACTTAAAAAAAAAACTATATTTCAAAATGTTTTGCCAAAAATGCTTCATTGTAATGATATAAAATATAATGTCCATATGTCCATATTTAAAATAAGCATTTAGCATCTTCACGCAAGACTTCATGATGAAGGTACATTGAAGCAGACGATAATAATGTTCAAACTAACAATGGAACTAAAACAGTGTTCGTAAAGTGACAGGTGTTTCCCGCCACGACGCCATCTTGAATTGGCTCTGGGTACGTTCGGAAGCTGTCACAGATAACAATGTACAACGAGGCTTTCGAGTACGATCGTAAGTTGTTTAGGGTTGTCACTACTTGATAACATACGACATGATTCATGTTTCAGTACACATCGTATGAATAAGCGTTCTTAATATAATATAAAAAACTTTTGTATTTTACTATTGAAGAGATTATTGTTATATTTCCTCTTTGAAAGTTTAACGTAAACCAAAACAAATCAGTGACTCTTACCTACATTTTTCTTTTTTTGTTTAACTTTTAGATTTCCAAACTGTCAAGTTTTGCCAGTTGAAAATGAACCTTATACTTTGTAATAAAGTTGATAAACTATCAAAGAAATTTCACAGATTGGGGTAGCTTGGTGTGCTCTGCACAAATTTTTCACAAGAGTCTGTAAATAATTTAACTTTATAACTCTATGCTCAGAGGCTGAGAGAGAGAATCTTTTTATTTATTACTAGCTTGGATAAACACCTTTACTAAACCTACGGATCCTTGTCTTTATTTCCTCCGGATCCTTGTCTTTGATATTTGACTTTTACCACCAGTAAGGTTGCCGAAAATTATTTTATTATGGTATTACCTTATAAGCTGAAGCTATTTACATCGTTAAATTTATTATCATTATGTCATTGGAAGCTATCTTTAACAACCATATAAGTTAAAATAACAAATCTTATCACGCTACGTTTGCGCATTGCAGATTTTTGTATATATCTATAGTTGTACAGAACTTCCTTAAACATAAACTAGGCTACGCATTATAATGTTACCATTATCATAAAATAAATAAATGTTAGATAAAAATCAGAAATCATTATTAGATTATTTACTTAAGCTATTTATATGCATCTTCCGGAATGTATAAAATAATTCCAGAATCCGGATGTGTGTTTGACAGTCATACACAGATTTCAAATTACTTAAAAATGGAACTTAGGTATTAGTTAGTCACTACTCAACCTAACCATGGCACCTCATTGCATTTTTAAACTTTTTATTAGGCAGGACACATGGGAAAAATAAATAGTCCATCAGTCAGTTAATAAAAAATGACTTCGAATTGCTAGCTGGAGTGGTGGATAGCTACGTCACAACCTAGTACATATATATATATATAACCTATAACATCAACATCAACATAGGCGTGACGTCGTGCAACATTTTAACTCGAATGTATCGGACGTAACCTTTTGATTACGTAGAAAAAGAAAAAATACGTGTCCAATAGTTTTTAATAACCTACTTGATGGACAAAAAAAACTTACTCATTATTTCCATTACAGTCCGCGTTATGGTTTCTGCTCAGAGGGCTAGTGCAAGTTTTTAAACTGGTTGTCACTAGACTCCGCTTATTTGTACTGACACTTTCAGCAAATACTGAAGTTTACGTTGACGCGTGACGGGATCAAATAAGTTCGCAAAACCACTGAAACTAGGGCAGGGTTTCCGAAGGGTTTTATAGTATATTTATGCATAAACGCAGACATTTGCGCCTACTTCGGAGCGTCAAAAAACCATGACGCGAACTATGGTACGTCAGCGCATCTTCGGGTTGCTCGTCAAAATTTTAAGCGAGAGATGACTATATTTACTTGTGGTCACATCACGTCTCGTAAAGTTGCACTCCTCTCTAGATTAATGGTTGTAGAAGAAACTCCAGAGCGGTTAAGTTAGTATAGGAGTCCGACATAATCCTCCATTTTTCCCTATCGAAAGGTAACAGATCTACATACGGTTTTCCCACGTATTTGCGCCATTTATAGAACATATCCAACAGAACAACTAGTTAACTCACCATTCCTCCAACAGCCGAAGACGACACATCAACATACGATGACGAGGCCGCAGTGGAAGCGGCCGCAGCGTTCGCCCGCGCCTGCGCACCCGACACGCAGCGCCTGCTCGCGCCCGCCAACGCACGCCCGCCGTATGAACGGAGACCGCGCATTGATAATCAAGACCAGTAAGTACCTAGAATTTATGAAAGAACTAGCAATAAGGCCGCTGCAAACGTATGCGGTTGGATTAAAGACCTATGTCTCCTTCAAATGTAAGATAGAGGCCTTCACATCCGGTCCTGATGGTCTGACCAACATATAAAAATTACCTAACCATCTACATAGATTACTGAATACTAGACAGAAGTCCTGAATATTTGACCTCGTTCATATGAGGATCCTGCGTCTTCATCAATAAAGGTAGGATGTTTATTTTCAGATTTTGTTTTTTTATCATAGATTTAGGTCACGTTCTCACAGAATTTCTTACGGAAATTATATAGTCAAACCTGAGCGTTATCTAAACTATCTAATAAAGAGGAAACATTTGATTATTTGTATGTTTGTTTTTGTATTGATTCAAAAACTTTTTAACCTTTTTTTTTAATTCATTCACCTATAGAAAGACACATATCAGCCAGTAACACAGGTTGTATTTATTTTTAAAACTATACTTTAAAAAAGGTGGAGGGAATGTTAAAGTTCGAAAGGAATAGTACGAAATCCACGCACATAAATGGCAAAACGTGCAGATTTACCTATTATTTTAAGACCTTGCACATATTATTTGATGTATACTCATGTTTTACAGTAAATATTTTCTATTCTATTCACGCGAACGAAGTCGTGGGCGAATTGTTTATATTTAAAGATAAAAGAAAGATATTACCAATAAGAACAACCACAATACTTGTTAATTTATTCTCGATAAAATATAAATAATAATTCTGGACAATGCACACAACTCCATCTAGCCCCTAGCTAAGCATACCTTGTGTTATGGGTACTAGATGAATGATATACTTAATACAACACATTACAAAGAAAGATATTTTTATTATACGTAGCAAATATCCAGAACACCCGGAACAAATGTTTGTAGATCGTACAAACATTAGTCCCAAGCCGGGAATCGAACCCGCAATCTCCTGCGTCGCAGGCGGACCTTTGCCCGCTGCGCCACATAGGTCGTCAATCGTTCAAACATTCAATGAATTTCAGCAACAGATTCGAATAACAAATTACATGGATTTGTAAGAACAAACATGAGAATGCACAATCTCTGACGTCAATCAGCCCACGACAATAGTAACAATGAGTAATAGTCATATTTGAGGAAGCTCTTAATAAATTACTACAAGTAGTATTACACCCACCACCTTTGTTTTAGTACACTTATTCTGAAACGATGACTAATAGAGTTATTTCTAGAAACCTTAGTACAAGTTATAACTATCATCATCATTTACCGTTTTCCCAACTATGTTGGATCGGCTTCCACTCTCACCGGATGCAGTCAAATACCATTATGGTACATGGAATGACAGCCTCTCTGATCTTCACAACCCAGTCACTGAGTAACTTGATACCATTTGTTATGACTGAATTTCAGTCTGAATTCCGAGCTTCTGACTACTCGTAACTACTGTCAGAGATCTAAGATTTACAGCTACTTTCATTGTCCACTAATAATACACTCCTAGTAGGTCATACACTGACCTTATTAGTGATGTTCTTCAGAAAGGTCGGGTGCATAGTACTTGCAACCGGTGTGCGTATATGACCAGATGACGGAGGACACTATGAATTTCTCCTGTATCATGGGTGCCGTTACAAACATTCATTCAACTCACATACACAAATAGCCAGACTGGAACAACTACCTTTAGGCCATACAAATATTTGTTCCGTGCGGGAATCGAACCCACGGCACACAGTGCAGCAGTCAATGGCTCCGCCACTGTGCCAACCGTGCCGTCAAAATGTATGCATAAATGTAATAACAAAAGACGATTTAAAATGCTTTGACCTGGCGTGATACTTAATTAAGACATACCCGTTGTTATTATCTGTTTGTTTTGATTTTATTAATTTGCACCATAAATGTCCAACATCCACTGCAATATTTACGGAAAATACGACAAATTGCCGAGAAAGGTATAGGCCGCAAAGAAATAAACATGTTTACTGTAAACAGTGTGGGGGGGGGCGTTGGTGGGTTTTATCCCAGATGTATTATAATTTGTCTATTCTGTCAAATAAGTATTGTCATATAAATTGATATCCCCACATTGTATATTTGCGGAACGGTTAGCCCTGTATCGTTTCTACTTTGACCGATGTTATTGGGGCGGCCCTTTAGCCGCTTTTTACTACTTTTTGGTCTCACCTTTACACGAAAACACAAATTATCTATGGTGGTTTTGAAGATTGACCGAATTAGGCCATTGTGAGAACAAACATGTTTCAATGTTTCATCATTATTCAAGCTTATCACAACATGGCGATCTTAATTTTGCGGCTTGCGTGATGATAGACAACTCACGATATTTTCGATAAGCACAACAAATACTAATTAGCATAAATCCTATGTTTTTGACCTAGATCTTGCCGTAACAATGGTGTACCTTGGTTGATGCTATCTTATTGTTTTACGTGCATTCAAGGGTAGACCTTGGCGACGAAGGGATTGTTTCAAAGAAACTGCATAGAGCTCTGAGCCATCCATCATTTACTGTTCCTGGTACGAAACCGTCCTATGGCGTTTGAAAAAATAGGTTCTGAGATCACCTCCATTTCTTTTTTTTTTGTTAACGGGGGGAAACCTTCAAAAGGCGCCTGGGCTTTTTGAGATCACCTCCTACATTCAAATTAACAAACTTAAATTGTACTATGTGTAAATAGTTTTAAATATTCCGGTACGGTGATGTTCACTTACTTGTACTATTTAGATAACAGAAACCAGGATGATATAGTTTTACGTATGCGAGTTCTGTGACCACATAGGACCTGTCACGGGAATACCGAACTCTTGAGTTGCGGAAGGCCCTTTGACAGCATAATATAAAGGCTGTTTACCCCGAAGAGTAAGGCAGAGGTGTGCTTTAAGTAGAAACACCAACATTTCGCAAATTATGTTTGAAGTCCCTTGTAATAGGGGTGAGAATTTTTATATCAACCGGGCACAAATCCAGCTTATGGGTTGCCACTGAGAAATCTCAAATGGAGCAAGTCCATATGGTACTTGTCAGTAACTCTGACATACCTACCTACACACATAAATAGACTTGATTTGAAAAGTTAATAATTATACAGGTTTAGTCGATTCTTTCAACGCGGTTTGCAAACGTAGCCCTATGTCATTCTCATTTTTGACAGAAGAGTGACAGAGATAAAAGAAAAGGCCCTCACAAAAAAGTCGGGGAAATTTTCAGTCATAAATCAAACACTGCTGATTAGATCAGCCAGTCACGATATAGATATATTCGATCCTCTGCAGGATACCACTGAGCCATCACGTGATTTGCCTACTTAACATCATCTGCTTAGCCTTTTCTCAACTATATTGTAAGTTGTAAGTAAGTAAGTTAGACTGGAAGCCGGCCCGCTTCCAGTATAACTGGATGCAGCTGAATACCAGTAGCTTACACAGAGTGACTACCTAGCTGACCTCCACAACCCAGTAACTGAACAACACGACACCCCTAGGTAAGAGTGGTTATCAGACTTTTGGGCGTATAACTACCCGTAAAGACTGTCAAAGATCTACAAATAATAATAATAATAATAAATAATAAATCATTTTATTGTCAGGCAACTGAGGCCCATAGACAAAATACATAAAATAAAGTTATACATTAGTAAACTAATACATACAAATGACAGCCGGGACCAAAAGCTCTACTTAGCGTGCTTTCCTAGGCACGCAGGATTCTCGATATGTTACGAACGGTCACCAATCCATAGACTGACCTTGGCAAACGTAGTTTAAACTTCGATCAACCGGTGTGGCCGTTTTATTTAGCCACGAGTTCCTCTATTTGCCTGCTTAACATATAAGCACAAAAATAATGTCACCTCCAGTTCTGCTCAATTTATCATTGGTGTCCTACATATTTTGAATGAATAAAGCTATGTGCAAACATGTCAGACGTCGTTCAAACAATGCTATCGTTGCGTTCGTACGAGAATAGCCGCAGTGTGATGACACCCTTATCAGCTGTCAGCTGTAGTCATGTGATGAACGGGAAGGTGGATTTCTGAACAGGAAACCTGATGACGTTCAAAAGTGCCTTTTTAATGGTCTAATGGAAAGCAATTATTTGATTTTGATTTGATCTATAATCTGTAAGCCTTAACATTTAGTAACAAGATTATTGTTCGAGTTTCACCTGCAAACGATATCATACAAGTCGCACCAAGCGTTTCCATAAATCCTTCATAATGCGCTCAGCAAAAGAGTGGACCTCACTCCAACTTTTAAGAGATTCGGGATGAATTCGTTTAAATCTCTTCAAAGTTCGAGTGAACAAGCTTCTTCTGGGTAAGCTCACTCCAACGTCGACTTTGTTCCTGTCACCACTGAACTATACTAGAGTCAAGAGCAAACCCATCTCAAATAAAACAAAAGAATATAAACCGAGAGTCGTACCTCCCTACTATAAACTTCCCTTACTACTATAGTCTTCAAGACTATATCAGGGAGACTTTTAGGTTTCTTGTTCGTGAATCATCAAGGAACAAAACGATGGTGAACCAGCAGAATGCGTCGAATACTTATGCATTCCTTCAGAAAGGAGGTTACCGTCCTTTCTTTTACGACCTATAAAGATATCCCAAAAGTTTTGTAATACTTCCTAACCTTCGCAGCAATGGCCGCGTTTTCATTTCCAGGTACGAAAAGTGCTCGAATCAACTATTTTCTTGTCGGATACCAAACTGGCTTTCTTTCAAATGACCTCGGAAAACATATGTTTCCTTCGAATGGTAAATCTTTTGTTCAACGACAAAAGAGGACTTCTGTCTTTTCGATTTATAACAATGGACTTTTTCATTCGATAACACATTTAAATGTTTTCGTTCTATTATAAATCATATTTGACAAAGACAAGAACACTAATTTATTAAATTAAACAAATAGAGCAGGTTCCACACGACATTCTGTAAACATTTTAATATTTTTCGTAGCAAGTCAAATACGCTGCTTGCTCGAACAACAAATATTTACACGATCTAGTTTTCAGCAAATATTTTGTACCAATGTTAATATTACTTTAAAAGCATTCTTACTATTTAGGAACCACTATAAATAAAGTAAAAATAAATAGCAGATAAAGCTTATTATATTTTAAATGAGTTTTTAGATGCGAAATTCTGATGATTTCATTAGTCCATACCAATATCATAAACGCACATGTATAATAAATAATACCAGCCTGTTACTGTCCCACTGCCGGCAAAGGCCTCTTCCCATACAGAGAAGGCACGAGCATAAATCGCCAAAGACCGGTTTGCGATTTCAGACTTATACCAATTATAAGTCCAGGTTTCCTTGCAATGTTTTCCTTCACCGATGTCAGTGATGTACAAGATAAATTTAGAAAGCATGTGCAGGGCATATGAATTGATTAAATCACATTGGTACTTGCTCAGGTTTGAACCTATAATCTCGTGCACGAGAGGCGAGGCCTAACCCACTGGGCCATCATGAGACCCTGGGAAGGACATAGGGTAATTTTTAATCAAACGATTTCGTCTGCGTTCACACTTTATAATTTTAAAGAGTATCTTTCAAAGAGTTAAAACATACAATTGTCTAATATGAGTAACATTAGCAGTAGGTACTGTGATCTCATCCGTCGCAATACGTTAGTAGTCATGTAACGTATTTAATGGATTAAAAGTTTTATGTCTTCTATTTATGTCTGTTCTAAGCCTTTATTTTATACTACTTCAGTGTTTTAAGAATCTAACATTATCTTTGTAAAAAGATTGTATATGACATAATTAAAGGTTGTATAAATGATATATAAACGTCAGGTGCGTAGTACTTGCAACCGGCGTTCGTGTCTGACCATATGGAGTATGTAAGGATCGTAGTGGATGGCGTTTCTGCCTTAGTGTCATCGGCCGCCCGATACACTCCCTCGCGTATAAGCACAGTTCGAAGACCCAGACACACACTCACAGAGCCAGATGATCCTATCACTCTCCTTCAAGAGAGCGATAGGGCCACCAGCACTGTTCGCAAACACAAACCGCCGTCATTCCATCCTCGCCGTCGGCGTCGAGGCCCGTCGCGACGAACCCGTCGGTGCCCCCCTCCCGACGCTTTGCTAGAGCCAACCCGCGAAGCTGAGCCAGTACATGATTAAAATGTCCCTAAATCATATATCTATTTGATCCAGCCTGTCCTTTGCTGTCCTCTTCAGCGACGTCCTAAGCCGAGGTTCGTACCCAGGGGGTGCCCTTAGCGATCGGTCGCTTAGTTTTTAAGTTTTTACGCCTGTCTGGAGGCCTTAATTTTAATTAGCCCCCCACAGGAAAGTTCGGTTAAGCAGTAGATATCCCTAAAGGATAAACTGCGAGATGCCCATTCCAAAAAAAAAAAAAAGTCGTTTCTGCCTACCCCCATTGGAAAAAGGCGTGAGTTTATGTATGATTATAAATCACAATTGACGACGATATCCTAATTAATAAATGATCGTCTTGAAGAAAATGTTCCATAGTTTTATTACGTGTAAATATAACAGTGAAGATAATATTTACTCATCTTTATCAGTACTCATTATTTACTGTGAATAATTATGATCAGGATCTACCTACAGAATAGGAGAAATTATTAGTCACGGCTTACACCGGTTGAAGTCATGCAAATGACGCAAGAACTTTTTTTATCATGACATAAACTAATAACTTAGAACATGAAAAGTTTACAATCTTCAGAAATCTCTGAATTCCACGAAACTACAAAATTCCATGAAAAACTACTTTTACCAAAAAGGTTCACTATTTCCCGGAAACATGTGATCCTTGTTTGACTATTCCCGTAAAACTACTCTCAATTCTTGTGACTCGAGATTCTACCCAAACAGTATTACACAAATAACTGAACACGAATGACGTCACACATCCGGCTTGTGTCCTTGATATTATAAACGAGTGCATTCTGATAACAGTCGTACACTTTTATTATTCAGTATTGTTCATTAAGGGAAAACCGAGAAACAAAATAACTGTATGATATATATATATTTTTTAAACGTTGCCCCACAGTAGGAATTTCTCCTGTATCGTGGGTTACAAACATACAAACTCACATACACAAACAGCCAGACCCGGAACAACTACCTGTAGGCCATACAAATATTTGTTCCGTGCGGGAATCGAACCCACGTCACGCGGCGCAGACGTCAATCGCTCAGCCACTGCGCCAACCGTGCCGACAAATATACAGATAATGTTTTATTTTAGAAGCGGATTTTACTGCACTGTTTTTTAGGGGTACGGAACCCATTAATAATTCCGGCCTGTCCATATATCACTGTCCGTGTCTGATACGCAGCCAGATGCAACTAATATTTTGAAGAAAGTTGAATATAGTGTACCGCTAATTAATTGTGTAGTAAAAGTAAAACTTCTATATAGAGGGGGGCGGTCATTAGGATTTTTTTTGTCACGAAAAAGCGGTACGGAGGGGATAGACACTATATCGCATGGTGAGAGGCTGCAGCGGCGGAGGGAGAGAAAGTACTTGCCCGATGAAGATTCACTTCTACGGTGTGTCCTAACACACATTTTTACCTTCTACTTCTTTCTAAGAGGGGTCAGGTAAGACAGGGTACTGACTGTACTATGAATCTAGACCTCCATTCTTTTCATTATATATCAAAGGGAGATAATTGCTCCCTCCTCCCTCCCCCATGACGTTATCAGTCTGTCCAGAGGCTCCATTATTAGATTGGATTACAGGATTGTGTCATCCTCAGCCACTCCAGTTGCGAGTACTTTTCTTAATGGTCGCAATGCCGTCATTCTTTTTATGTGCAGTTACTTTATATTTTTGTCGGATTAATAAGCAAGATTTTATGAGGAAATATTTCTTAAAGAGGTGGATTAAATTTAGTCCAGGAAATCACTAAACACAAAAAAAAATATAATCCTTAGATGGTATGGGGGTATTGCGTTATTCAGTAACTGGATTCTGGTGATCGGATAGGCGGTCTGGTTAGATTCAAAGTCGACCTCAACATAGTTGCGAAAAGGCTAGGCAGATGATGATAGTGAGTTCTAGATGGATAACATTTTTATAAGAAGTTATTTATCATCCTTCTCCTGCCTTTATCCCTTTTTATTTGGGGTCACCGCAGCATGTCTTTTTCTCCCATACATCTATATTTGCTGTCATCTCAATAGTCACCTTCTTCATCTTCACACGATCCATTCATCCTTTCTTCACTAGGCTTGGCTCACGAGGAGTGTAGTGCCTACTAGTGTAGGCACTACACTCCTCGTAGGTATGGCATCACGCCTCGTAGGTATGGCCCTATCAGAATATCAACGCTACGCTATTTTTTGTTTTTAAATATCGAATAATTATGCTCAGATGGAAACCTTTTTGGTCCAGGTTTTTTTTGTTTTTATTTGTATACTTTACTTGTTGAGTATCAGTTATTTTATCGTGCGTATCCCAAATAAATGTTTTTCTTTCTTTCTTCTTTATTTATCTTTCTCTTGTAACCCTCCAAATTAGTACACAAAACTTCATAAGATCAAACACTATATTTATAACTTATACATTTGACAGTTAATTCTCTTTTGCAAACCTTCCATTTTCTTCGTGCTATCGTTTTCCAGAGCAAATATAAACAATCCACATTCAAATTGATAGCTACATATTAGATACCGACCAAGGGCTCGTCTTCAATAACCAATGAGCTAAGGTTTATCTCCTAGCTTAGGTAAAGACTACATCTCAGAATTAAACTCTTATGTCTTAAACATATCTACAAATAAGAAATTATTGTACCTAAGATATAATACCACGCCTGTATTCTTCGAAGCGTTAAGCAGAGGTGTACTACACCCACATTTGACCATTTTAGTCTTGTGTAAAAAAGGACAAGCTTATCGCCACCAACCGGGCACAAATCCAGACTCCGGGCTGCTACCGACAAATTCTAGATGAAAATCCTGACCCGGGAATTAAAACCAGGACCTCAGCTCAGCTGTAGCGCTTGCAACCACTAGACCAACGATTATTGTGAAAGTTATTTCTTAAGATTCTCACTCGTTTTTATATAATATTTTTATCCATACGCCAGAAGATCACAGCAATATTCGATCACGATGCTCTGTAAATGAACTCCTATCAAGATTGTAAAGGTAGAAGTTTTACCATAAATCGATTACATTCGATGGTATATTCATTAATGTTGAAAAGAGACCACAGTACCTGGAGTAAATTTTATATTTATCATCATCTGCCTAGCCTTTTCCCAACTATGTTGGGGTCCAGTCCAACCGGTTGCAACCGAATACCAGTATTTTACATTGAGCGCCTGCCTACTTTTTATATTTATATCTCAAAAAAATTGTAACCCGACACGGGACGCCTGAACATCGAAATTATTTTGTAAAAGTAATACGCATAAAAGAACAGAAAGAAAGAAAGATAGATTTATTTGTCAGAATATAGTACAATAGATGTTAACGTTATAATATTAAGTTTCTTATATTCTACCATTTCTGGTGTACAAATTTTTGATCTTAAATAACTAATAAATAAAATTAAAATAAAATTCTCTTAAGTAACTAATTATGCTTATACAATAGAATTATACACTTCTTATACATTATACATTTCTATCATCTAGGAATTCTTTTGTTGAATAATAACATTTGCTTATTAGGAATTCAAACAATTTTCTTTTAAATTTGTTGAAGTCAAGGCTCTTCAGGCAGTTTGGCAGCTTATTATAAATTCTTATAGCCATACAGTATGAATTTTTGCTGTGCATCGCAGTGCGTTGTCCTGGGAGCCATAATTTGTGTGGAACAGAAAACAAAATATTTTTTTTATGTTCAATTGTTTTTGATATCGATACCCAACGCGTGGGTAAAGTTTTGCCAAGTAATTTAATTTGACCCTATATATACCATTGCATAGTGTGGCAACGCGTCGCCACGCCCAGTATCGGTTTTACCCGCGGCTATAGATGTTCCACATCAAAAATTAACACTCGTCTCATACGTTCAAAGTCGGTTTACGCCGTGTACAGCATACAGTCGATCAACAAATCCTGCGAAAAACCACACGGTCTGCTCGAAAATGGGTCAACAGCACAAACAGCTTTGCTCGTTAATTAGTCGTGTGCTCGTGTGGCGGTGCTCTTAATAACTGCTCTTTGGCGAGCGCAGCCTGCTTCTATAATTCAATGCTCGGCCTGTTTGTGAAGCATATAGGATGTGGTTAAGTTAGGCGTGTGTCTTAGTGGCTTGAGAGGAGCGATTTTAGAACTAAGTGGATATATTGTTAGTTACGTAAATTCGAGCGATTTTCTACATCACTGATTTCAACAATGTTTAAGATAAACTTGAAAGTTACATTTTTATTCAAAAAGTCAATGTTACTTGCCCGGATTTGAATTCACAACCACATGCATGACAGGTGAGGGCCTCACCAGCGGGCCATCAATCCAAATAAATATAATTGAAGTGTCTGATTGTAATGTCAAAATAACTGCTTCTTACTAAACGGATATGATAGATTATACGGTAGCCATACTAAAAAAACACTTTTTTTCTATCTGTCTGTTTGTTTGAGGTAATCTACAAAACAGCTGAACCGATTTCAAAGGGATTTTTTCTGGCTGATAGCTAATGTTATAATTCGTAACTAAGGCTATTTTAGGGCTAATAATTAGGGCTTCGAGCAAAAGTATGAAATGCCATGTTTTTTTTTAATTCCTCGCGAAAAGTTGCGGGCGCGGCTTGTCACAAATATAATTGTTGTTTTTGTAGACAGAACAAATCAAACATCAAACACAGCACCCTGCAAATGTGTCTCAGACATGTAGTGCATTTACGCGTTTCACCGCTCATGAAAACGCTTTGCCCGCTTCTCCCGTCACCGTGCAAGCATCCTTACCTGGGCTTCTGTCCTGTCAGTACCTGGGACACATAGGTAACACGTAGTATTGTTATGTGAAATGAAAAGACAGCGTTGCACGCTTGCTGACAATATAGCAGCTTGATGATGCGGGTGCGACACACGGATATTAATTCCTGTCAGTTTATACTGTTTCAGTTTAGCTGACGTAGAAAAGACGCAACTATTGTTTAAGGCTATTTTACTGTAGTTTCTGTTATGAACTTAAGACCTTATAACTTTACCTACAAAAACTATCATTATAGAGTCATAGGGCATTGAAAAATTCATTCGCGTCGCAGTCAACGGGAAAAGTGCCTAAAAGCCACTTCTTTTTCCCTTCTTTGGCCAAATATAGGCCAGCCCTCTGGTCACGTAAAGAGTCGATTGAACGCTTCGTGATATCCCGAAGAACTAAATGGGCACACGGATCCCATGGCCGTGTTTTAACCTCAAACGGCTCAAAAATAAAACTCCCAATTAGGTTGTTATATTTACTCCGTTAATAATTAGGCTATTGATTGGAATTTATACTTGGACTTTTAATAGTATTCGTATCGTTCGCGTATGTATTATACTTCAGAATAACACATAGATTAGTACGATAATCCCTTGGTCCCGGCTATCATTTGTCAGAAGCCCGAAAGTCTGACAACCAGTCTTACCAAGGGGTATCTTGTTGCCCAGTAACTGTGTTGTGGAGGTCAGAGAGGCGTGACTGGTGTCCAGCTTCATTCGGTTAGACTAGAAACCGTCCCTAACATAGTTGGGAAAAGGCTAGGCAGATGATGATGATTAAAATTAAAAAAAAAAAAAACAAAAATACACAGCCTGTATCAAATAAGACAGGTAAATATTCATGTAAAGATTGGAAGGCCTGTTGGCCTGTAAGTATAAAATGGGTGTGGTCTGAAACAGCACACACGCAGTGGGCAAGGCTAATGATCATTTCTTTTTTCATAAGAAAAAAATATGTAGGTCAACAACATCTATAAATGAGTAGCACAAGCACACAAGCTTCTGCCTCCATTTGCTGGTAAAATTCCGTCACTGCAAAATCTCGCGTCATAATCTTAATTAAACTCTTCCCATCCACCAAGCATTTTCTACGAAGGGATATTACCTTGTCACACGTCAACTTGTACTGACTGCACACACGTTGACAGCTTGACAGTGTGGCGGATATTAATTCCCACTCGTATAATGTTTTCATCGGCTATAGCACTTGGCCTTGGTTGAAACAAACAAGTCTCTCTTTTGTTTTAAAACAAAAGACTGGGTTTTATGCTTGGAGTACTCCCTGCTTTTTTTTAAATGGAGCTTGTGTTGTGGCAAGTATGCTTTAAAATGTTAACAACCGGCCAATAGCGAGTCGGACTCGTACACGAAAGGTCCCGTACATGATTACATCATGTACAAAATTAGAGGTACGGGCGATTGTTAAGATCGAGCAAAAAACGCCGAAAGAAATCACGTTTCTTGAATGGGTCCCCTTTCATTTTTTATTGTCTAATTATTTGTTGCTATATTGGAAATAGTAATACACACTCTGTGAAAATTTCAACTTTCTATATATTAAGGTTCATGAGATACAGACCGCTAACAGACAGACGAACGGACGGATGGACAGCAAAGCCTATAAAAATCCATAAAAAATTTACAATTTTATAAAATACCTTGAATTAAATTAAATTACTATCAGGAATATTGACAGAAAATAAATAATAAGCTTCAACTCTTAAACGGCTACTCTCATATTTTCCAAGATCAAATTAGTGGTAATGCAAAGGTTTAGTGCAGGATAATTGGATAAGACACTTACAAGCAATGCCATTACTTTTAACATTCGACACAATTCATTGCGTCATTTACGTCGTCAAACAGACGAACTTTTCAAATGTGAGAAGCAATGGTTTATGAATTTCATTCGTTTATTTTTTTCAAGATTGTAATTCAAAATGGGCAA
The DNA here is from genome assembly GCA_905147745.2 of Phlogophora meticulosa. Taxonomy (NCBI): domain Eukaryota; kingdom Metazoa; phylum Arthropoda; class Insecta; order Lepidoptera; family Noctuidae; genus Phlogophora; species Phlogophora meticulosa. The sequence goes on from LR990523.1 coordinate 2,054,987, forward strand.
AGTGGACACAATTGGGGTTGCTGAAGTATTTGCAATACGTAACTGTATTACGAAATATGCTTTTTGACTTATTTTATCCCCGAAATATTTCAAAAGAAACTACATAACATAACATTGCACCTGTCTTCCCAGAGGGTATAGACAGAAGTGTACCACACCACGCCCTGCTACTAAGATAATCCAGACAGAAACACGTGATAACACTTTCCCCGACTCGGGAATCGAGCCCAGGACCTCATGCTCCTCACCTGTAGGGCTTGCCATCACTAGACAAACGACGCAGTTCCTTATCGATCTCAGTTTATATTTAATAAAACGCTCACGTCCTTCCTGATAACGTAGAAGCGAGCTACATATGTAAAGCTACACGAGCTTGTACTTCTCAGAAAATCTTTCCGGCTTCTTGGAACCGATGCAGCGACTTCAAAAGTAATAAAGCCAAGGCAACTCAGCTTGACAAGAAATGCTAGATGACTTGCGTCATAAGATATTTACTTTTGTTTGATTGAATGCCGTGACTCGAATATTGACAGGTTAATCACTAACTGGTGGTATTGTACTGACTTCTTAATGGACAGTTGTAATCTACAACCAATTTTCTAGTGGGTAATTGTCTCCTGTAGTCATCATCTGCCTAGCCTTTCCCAAGTATAAAAAGAAAATCCCCATGGCATTACATCACTCATTACTTTGTTCATTCGCGTGTTTTAAGTATTAAATAAATAAATAAACTATGTTGGGGTCGACTGCCACTCTAACTTGCATGCAGATGAATGAATACCAATATTTTACATAAGTTCGCCTGTGTTCATTTGCGTGCTTGAAGTATAAAATAAATAAATAAACTATGTTGGTTTCGGCTGCCACTCTAACTTGCATGCAGATGAATGCCAATATTTTACACGGAACGACTGCCGACACAACCCACTTACTGGGCAACATGTTACACACAAATAGTTGAAAATAAAAAAGGAACATATATTCCTTTTTTATTTTCAACTATTTTCATTGAAACGGATATAATTAAAAATATAATAATAATATAATATTAAAAAAAAAAAAAACTATTTTCATTTATTGTTGTCGCCCTTCATTTATAATTTAACTTCTTTAGGTTAATCTGTAACAATGTCTATGATTGTATGTATTGAATTGTGCGTTGATAGCTGCGTCACAGTACATTACTTTTGTAGCTATCTTTGTTTTGCCTGTGTAATTTATAAACTTAAGTTGTTCCAAATAAATATTATTATTTTTACCTAAGTCTGACTCGTTCTAAGACTCTAGTGCGTCCCTAGTATGAGAAGAGGTACTCGTAATATCCCTGCAGTAGGACAGTAACAGGATTTGGTATAAGAAGACAAATAAAAGAAGAAATATAAAAAAATGTACAACATTGTGGTCAAAATTACCTCAGGAAATAAAATATTGCACCTGTAAATTGGTTGAGCACTCAAAGCTGAAAAGTTACAATAAGAACTTCGCCCCCTTATACTTAAATATAGCTGGCGAAATGTGGGTGTTACTAAAGGTGCACCTCTGCCCATCCCTTCAGGGTAAGCAGGCGTGATGTTATGTTTTAAAAAGTTCACCTTTTGAAAAACATTCCGATCCCATACCACAATTTGAATCTGTTGACAAAACAATCAAAACAAAGTACTCATAGCATGAATATCGATGACGTATGACGTAGGTCGGCCGCAAGCAGTCGTGCGACCAGTGTGAGGATCGATCCGACAATCCGCCCAAACAGAGGGCGGGCGCGACCAACCCCAAGCTGCTACCTCACTCTTATTTCTTCAGCGGCGATGTTACCAGCGTCCCCTATTGTTCCTGTAAGGAAATAGGGAACTGTTATTAATCAAGATTAATTATCTTGCAGTTAAGGAAAACTTCAAAATAATTACCATTTTTCTTGGTATATCGCTGCCTTGAAAACATATTTTTATATATAACCTTTTGATTTTCTGGCGAAAATTTGATTCATTCTTTTGATTCCTGAAATTCTCATTTTGCGTGCAAGGTTCACAATCTAGGCCAGTATAAATTCCTCGTTTTCCGCCTATAGTTTAAAATCTTTAAAAATACCGAAACTACTCACTCACTATCACCGGAAATCCTTGTAAACTATGAACTCACATTGACTATGAAAACCATGAATTTTCCGTACTTAGAACACATAAATTACCCAAATTATCTGGTAATTTACCCCGTGGGGGGCGTCGCGACGCGCATCTCCAGCCGGGTACTCGGCGCCCCCTTCCTTCAGTAGCGCCGCGACGATCGCCCGAGCCACACGCACGCTCGCTCCACAACATTGTATAAACAACAGTTTCATATCCAACACTATAATCGACAATCCAGTGAACGTGAAGTGTAATAAGTGCTCATCATTTTATGTCGCATTCTACAATCGTTTGTTACACAGCTGTGTGTTTTCACAATTGATTACTTAGATGTCACCTTAAACGTTGGTGTCAAGAAAAATGTTTCAGACGTTGCTTGTTTAGTGAACATTGCTTAGGATGTGGGTAGTGTTTTAACATTTCGAAAGGTTACTACTGAACCTTTACCGAATAAGGGAGGTTAAATTAATCCATCTGTTGGTAACTCATTATGTATATCAACTACGACTAACACGAATTCGGAACAGTTAATTTATGAGTTATAGAAACAATTTTAATTAACGAATAAAACAGAACGTATACACATCAACTCATATATACTTAAGTACTTTTAGGTAATTACCCACGATGAAATTGAGGACGAATGACGAACAGCGTCGACTCATAATGTCCATATTTAGAATGTTTTTACTGTTGCATATATGCAAGGCTTGCACATACGAGTAATGCAGAGTGCTGTTGTGAAACTGGTGTTATGCTCATTATGAAACAATGGAATAACACTCAAACATCCGTTGAACTTTATCGAAATAAACGTTACATTTTCAAGCTGAAATATAATGTAAATGAAACAAAACGTATAGTAACAGCTGTAGAAGGAAATAGATGAATGGTAATGACACGTAATTAAGGAAAATCGAAAAAGAATAAGTACCCACATGTTGATAACTAAGTCGAATATTTTATATTAGTCTCTGGGTAAATTGAAGAGAAGCATTGGAGCATTTTAAATCAGGGTGTTAGGCTTATGCTTAAAACAGCCGCACGGGTACGCTTCCCGAGGTTAGTCTGTAGATGGGCCACCATTCGTAACGTATCGAAACTCCCCCGAGCCTCAGAAAGCACGTTAAGCCGTTGGTCCCGGCTGTCATTTGTAGATATTTGACAGTCGTTACGAGTAGTCAGAAGCCTGAAAGTCTGACAACCAATCTTACCAATCTTATCATGTTGCTTAGTTACTGGGTTGTGGAGGTCAGATAGACAGTCGCTCCATGTGAAATATGGGTAACAGCTGCATCGGGTTAGACTGGAAGCCGACCCCAATATTATTGGGAGAAGGCGAGGCAGATGATGAGGCTTATTTATGCATATGCTCCAAAGCAAACTTTCCACACAGTTTTTCTACGTTTGCATATAATCTCTTCCATCAGTCACGCTTATCAGTTTCGTCATTCAATTTGTTCTAGACCATAGTCTAGTACTATAGTTAATTTTGCCTTAAATTTTCCATCAATTACAAATTATTTGCGTCAGTTTACTCAACCGTGAAGGTTAACTTTGGCCATTAACAAATAACATTTAACAACAACAATTGTTGAATTTTCCTTTCTACTGCTTCCGTATCTTCCTAGTCTATATTCATATCAATGAGATTTCATAATCTAGGCTATTGGAAAGAATTTTCCAACACTATCAACTTACGTGCTCTTAATCTTTGAACCGTATGAGTTTATATCAGTTTCATTTATTTCTTGAACACAGGGTACATACAGTAGATGTTATAATAAGTAGGATCCGAGCTGTGTCCCGTAAAAAAGCATACAAAATGTAAAAGGTTTTTTAAACAAATACATTTAAGAAATTCAAAAAGTAGGTACAATCAAAATAGTTATAAATCGTGTCAAAGTAAGACAAAATTATATATCATATTATATCGTAAATTATATATCAGCTTCCGTGTCTCCAAAGCCCTGTTTATTGTCAGTACATTTATCACCTTTCCCAAAATTTTCTATCTTTGGATAGACTGTAAAAAAGAACCTTATAATAATCAAATTTAACAAACAAAGTATTTTTGTCGTATAAGTACGATTCAGGCGAAATGGTCACGAACATATTGGTTGGATAAATCCAACTTAATCCGATTAATTAAAATAAATATATAAATATTTCTGCACCCGTCTGACAGTTAAAACTAAAAGTATACGTGGTAAGTCGAAATCTTGAAAGATATAGTAAAAGTACAAAAACGCGAAATGAAAACCATTCAAAAAGGAAATGCAGATTTCAAATACTAAATAAAACACATGAACCAGTATTAAATCCATAAACCTTGATACGAATTGGCAAGTAACACGGCTGGTAACAGTTACCCACAAGAGAAACCCATGAAACAAACATAAAAATAACAAATCGTGAGTCTGAAACGATATTATTAGTTCTCTCACTCAATGTTGCAAACAATTCGATTGAACGGTTATTAACAACGTTTCACAATTTAGAGATACCTGTTAACAAGCTAGAAGTAATAAAAATAAAATTAGTACCAGCCTATTACTGTCCCACTGCAGGGCAAAGGCCTCTTCTCATACAGGGAAGGCATGAGCATTAATCACCATGCTTGCTCAAGACGGGTTGGCGACTTCAGACTTATATCAATTATACAAGTCCAGGTTTCCTCACGATGTTTTTCTTCACCGATGTCAGTGATGTCCAAGATAAACTTAAAAAGTACATATGAATTGAAAAACTCACATTGGTACTTGCCCAGGTTTGAACCAACAACCTCATGCACAAGAGGCGAGGCCTAAACCACTGGGCCATCATGATGTCTAAAAGTAATATTTAATTAAAATCTTAAAATAGAGGTAATTTATGAAGAAGGTATACCACCTTAGATAATGATGTGAAAATACACGAAAATAATCTGACACTCGTCTCAATGGATAGTTGAAGTATATCCAATATGCTAAAAGTGGACGTTCTAAAAATAATTGATACAAACGCCGGCGCTGGCCTAAAAACTGAATGAATTATCTTTGACAGCGTTGTTGGAGTCAACGCCGAGAATCAATACCAATATACACAATTTTTACTAAAGAAAGAATAATTATTAAAATATGGTTATCGTCGCAAGCTCTACTGCTGAGCCTGAGGTCTTGAGTTCGATTTTCAAGTCGAATAAAGTGTTATTGGGTTTTTCTGGAATTTCCCGTTGCGTGGTTGTTGGTAATAGGCTGGCCCCCTATTACATAGGACTTGAAGGGAACTGGTGAGACGTGATATATACATCTTTGCCTAACTCCACGGGTAAAAAAGACGTAACTTTATGTTATGTTAAACTAGTTTCAACTCACAGACCGTGATAGCATTACTAGCAAAAATCTACGTTCATTTTCACTGTCAGTCGTATGTGTAAATAACGAACGATTTCACAGTAGAGTTGACGCGAAGCATGCATTCATTCGAAGCGGAGGACCGTGTAGTTTATAACATGCGCGTTATTGCGTATCGTGATCATTGTAGCGGAAGTAGCACCTACGGGGACCCAATCATGGTAATAGATCCCCACGGTTAGAATAGCGGCCCTTGTGGCGCATTAATAAAGGTTAAGACAAGCAATTAATGTATTCTTTAATGATACCAATTTCTTTCTAATGTATGTTAACTATACACACATATATTATGAAATATATAAAAAACAACGTATCCTAACTGACCAAACCAAAATTATAACAAGGTGTCGAAAAATGCATTGCTGTCGACTGGTAAAGTGTCCAATAGACCGGTAAGATAGAATGGCAATACTTAACCTCTGGCCAAAGTAGAAGCCAGCCCTTGGAGAAGCACATCAACTAAACGTTTCGAGGTCTCTTGATAAAATTTATTCTTAGGTGTTGTTAGTTAGGATAGTTCATTGTTTTAAATGCCATTGGTGTTAAAGAAACGTGATTCAATGACGTCAGCTCCATGTACTCTAGATTATAGTTCTTGTAATTGTAACAGTCCTATACCTCTTTCTTCTATAGACAGTAAACCATATTCATATTTGACAACATAAATTGCAGAAGCTTCGCCTAAAAAAACTCGCATTGTTCAAAATTGTAAAGAAGCCTTTTATGCCTTGAACCGGTTCTGAAACAAAACCCTTGTAATTTGTCTCCTCAACAACCGTTACAATGAACTCTCCCCTTAGCTATACTTACAATGCAGGACCCATTCTCATATAAAGATTGAAGACTCACAGTATTATTACACACGAGGTCGCTAATACCCATCCTATTAGAATAATCCTATGGGAAATAACACGGATGGTAATTCTAAATGGCATTTCCGTCAGTCTGGCGTAGTGAGATATGTCAGTGTTGCCTAGTTTTTCCTCGACAGTGATGTGATGGAAAATGTATGTTAACGAAAAAGGGATTTAAACTTTGATAGTTTCGCAAATCCTGCTGCTTGAGACAGGAATTAAAATCCTAAGTAAACATTGAGGAGGCCAGTTCACTCAAATTAAATAGATTTCCAATGAGTTAAAGAGGATTAAAGCTGTAAAGGGTTGATGAGAGCTGTTGATATTATGAGCTAAGTTATAGAATTCAACAATTATGAATTTGAACAAAGTATTGCATGTCCCAGCCAACCTTTTAATTCGGATGAATCATTCATATTATTCATAATGGTATGAGTAATATCTGAGTACTCTGCATACTGGAATTACGTGGCTTTTGCACTACTGCTAGTTCGTTATTTCATCACAGAGAATAAACAATTTTAATGTTTTGTGGTATGGAGCAAACAGCGTAATGTGCAGAAAATATTAGATATGAGTATGCGGTTTCTTGTTCTAAAATAACAAGATTAACAATGAGGAGATTATCACCAATTCAGATATAATATGTTCACTGTTGGATGTACTCGTAGTAAAAGATAGGAGACATCAATTATCCATTATCTATTCCAAAAACAAAACGCGAAGAAAAATTCTCTCATTTTTCAATTTGTGAAAAAGTTTTTTTAATAAAAACTTCGCAATAAAGCTGCACTGGTCACCGATGCGGCTGACGTTTTAAGTCATAACTCTCGACAAAAGAAAATTATTTAAAAGTGCCATTTGGAGCCTTCATGGATCGCGGACGATTAATATCCCAAGCGCATGGAATGTCCCTTCATTTGCTTATATAGAATACTATAAAGGATATATTTCTATATTGATGCAATAGCTAATCTGACATCGTCTAATAAACCAAAAGAAAGTGAATTCAAAACTGATACACGACTAAACTACTCTAAAACAAAATGCTTTAAAACTTTGAATTTTAAACAAATGACAATCAGGGTACCGTGCCAAGAATCAAATATATGCCCATCTAGTTTTTCGAGACATCGACTCTTCACGTGACCAGTTTTTTTTGCATTTTTTTGGCCAAAGAATCAGAATTGCCATTCAACGTTACCACGTTGAATGGCAATTCTGATTACACTACTAATATTATTTTTAGTCAGTTTGCCTGGAAAGTGGCGTCTGTGACAGATAAATTATGTGGAAATCGGCTGTCATGATATGGACACGTGATGCGAAGGAATGAGGATCATGTTGTGAGGAAAGTTTTGAGTATGATGACGTGGATGAATTGTGTGAAAGATGATATGGCTAAGAAAGAGGTGACTTCTGAGATGACGGCAAATAGAGATGTATGTAAGAAGAAGACATGCTGCGCCGACCCCAAATAAATTGGGATAAGGGCAAGAGAATGATGATGAGTTTGCCTGGAAAGTAGAACATTCTAGTAAATAAACTGTTCACAATGACGCACATACTTGTGACGACTTGTCAAGGTGATATGCGCGTGTTTCATACAATGGTATCAAAGAATCTTTGAAAGAATTTCAGCCTTCCGCGCTTTGTAATCCAACCTATTGTAATTGAGAGCCGAGCAAGTAATCTTTTTTAATAAATGGTGTGGTATCATGGCAATTAGGTCGTTTTTCATATATCGTAAGATTCTAGATTAGATGTTGTTGTCGTCTTTTGTTTGTCGAGGAACAATTTCCTGCATTATTATTCATCTGTAGCAGTAAATAAAGATAAATTTAAAGAATAATTATACTATTTTTCAGTAATGTGTTACGTTGGGCGATTAACATTGTATAAGTACTTTATTTTATAGCAGCAGTAGATTTGGCGTTTTAAAAAATTCCATGGCTTGGAAAAAAATGTTTTCTATGGAAAATTTTATAAGTCCCGTAGAATCTATTTTTCTTTTCTTCTTGTTTACAAAAATCTCCATGCGCCATTACATTACAATCCAGTAAACAACTCACTAGCTTCCGAATGCCGAACCACTTAAAAATACACTTTGAAATGTATTCTAATAACACATGAGTTATTCTATAAACGTTTTATAGTAACGTTACTCACAGTTGTAAACACGAGTGGGTATGCGCCCGCGCACCACGCGGAAATTGCGCGCCAAAGATGTGCAGTAAACAAAAACATACGAATAATGTTTATGTTAACGTTATTTTTGGATATTTAGAGATACCCACGCATTGGTATGTCTGAAACGGAAGTTTAGATATATATTTTTTTGTACACCCACTATTTGCCGCAGGATGTTTTAAAATTATCATCCCATTCATTGATTAAGCAGCTTTAGGTGTATATGACAAATTCTCAGGCATATTATCACTGCGACAGTTCAAAATCGTTCTGATGATTATAATTATAATTAATCAACATCATCACCTTTTTACAACCATGTTGGGATCAGCTTCCAGTTTAACCAGATGCAGCTAAACACCAGTATTATACATAAAGTGACTGCCTATCTGCCCTCCACAATCCTGCGTAATACTGGTAGTCAGATTTTTACTGAATACCAGTACAGGGCACCTTTTCACAAATAGGAGGCCTAGCAGTATTAACATTCGAGTCTGATTATGCTTTAGTAATATCCTAAGGGTCCGTCCCGTTCACTATGTGTTGACATTGACGCAACTCTCCGAACTTTAAAAGAGACTGTGACCTCTGAGTTTGTTTTGGTGTATCTTCTCAGAGTAGTACGGTAGGGAAACACCGAACTAAGGTATTTTTTATTCCATTTCATAACGCGTTTTTTATAAACCTATTTACTGAAAACCCTGAACCTTTTTTTTATTACTTAATTGGGCTGAATGTTGATAAATGTTATTTTAATTTGATGATTCTATGAAAGTTGAAATAAATGATTAAATCTGTCAAAAACGCACAAACGAGAGACCAATAAAACGATTTTAAATTAGTTACCTACTCCCTGCGATCCAACCACATCTTCTCTGCAATCATTCTAAATTTTCGAACCACAATGCGAACGAACTTTTCGCCTGACCTGGCCATCGGACCTATGACCTAATCGTCCGCCAACTCAAAGCTAGACCAATGAAATAAGCGCTCCAGTATTTTATTACACCAATAGTCTAGATAGCATTTGATTGTAGCACTAAGATTGTCAATGTTTTAAAAAGCTATCTTTTTAGTTTATCGGTATAGACTAGAACGTACCTACGTTGGTTAAACTAAGTAAATGTATATAGGCAGGTCTTCATCGTATTGATGAATCACATATTTACATATTTTCAACGATTAAACAAATAATAAAAATGGCAGGAGACAAGAGATACTATTGACTGTCATTCGTAGAACTTTGACAGTCGTTGTAGACCGAAGCCCAAACTCTTGACAACCAGTATTAGACCAAAGAGTATCGTATTACTTAGTAACTGGGTTGTGGAACTACTTTCGAGCCCTGTAGAATACTGGTATTCAGCTGCATTAGAGAAACCGACTCCAAAATGTTGAGTAAAGGCTAGGCAGATGATATGAGTGTGGACTTGAGGAAACTTCTACATTGTTTCAGCTACCTCTAGGCTTCGTTCCATTATACAGTTGGTGAAGTATATCTGTTTTCTCTTTTTCTTTTCCGTATCACAGGCAAGTTCCCTTCGCACCTCCGCGGGGGCTTACAATACCTACTTGAAATTATTTAAGAATGTCGTATCACCATTGTCTGCTTTTTGCTGGGTACATAGATATTAAAAAAACCTGTTTCGCATACCATCTATATAACTCATAAAAAGTTATTTGAAATTCATAAAGCGGTTTTTACTTACAATCCTTGTATTGCTTGTGGTTATGATAAACATTGGATTTTTTACTTTGATATAGGTGAATAACCGAACCAAAAATGAGAAGACAGACGGTACTACGTATATCCATTTTAAATACTGCAAAAAACTACGCCATAAGCCCGCCACACAAATTTTGAAATTTTTTATAAATGCGTTTACGTAATATATAGTTACTATGATCATGATTATACAGCTTACTGAGTCGACATTATCTCGACGTTAGATACTGCGACACTGTTGACTCACTATGATTGTGTAAACTTGGAAGAACTGAATATTAAAATAAAAAAATATATTTTGTGTAGGTAGTACAATACCAAATTTAAAAATACAAAGATAACAGCAGGCAACGTTTGAAACATTACTGTCTACGTTAACGTGACGATCACTCAGACGTATAACAAACATTTTACGTAAACAGGTCCATCATCTAAGAAAATAATAAAAAAGTGAATAACAAATTGTGATCTATCCATGTGCGTGACTATAAGAACACAAGTGTAAATCAACAGTGCAAAAATGGCAATGGATACGATGGCAGTCGAGCTGCCGGACTTAACAACACATGTACCACAGCCACCTGTAGAAGAGACGGCTGAAGAAAAGTAAGTGAAAAGTGTTGTAAAGGTTATGAAACTTAGTCGAGTGAATGATTACATTGGCAGAGCACCAATAAGCAACAGGCTACTGTTTTAATCAAGCCAAGCGCCAGATCTTGGGATGAAAAATACGAGGAATATTCTAGGTCTTGTTTTTACAACGCCATATTGGCTTAGTCTTCATCTTTAGTAGGGAACTAGTTGCTTTGATTTACGTAGATTAAATTTTAGTAACTTTTTCTACGTGTTTTAATCCTATTATGGATTTAATTACCTAGTTTACTTTTGGTTATTTTCTTCGTGTTACTTGTATTTTTCATTAATGCTTCAATCTATTTTGTCATATCTATGGCGATAGCTATTTTAATAGCACGGTGCTGCATCTACTCTTATAAACCTAGATTAGGATAGGATAGCTATGTCTTGCTTATACAACGTAGATCATGCAGATGTAACCAGCTGCGATCGCATCCGCTCACATTGTAAAAGGATAGCGAAATTGGATTATGTGCTGAGCTAAGTAAATAAAGTTGCAGAGAACTCGCTAGAGAATCAATTTTTTTCTGAATACTGTACCAATATAATTAATGAGGTTGTTGAAGAAATTGAATGTAACATAACATGGTCCATAATATTACATTACATATGTACTCTCCAAAGACATAGATGTACCTCCACATCCACATTTCGCCAATTATGTTTAAGTCCAAGACAGAAACTTGGACTACTGATACTAAGTAATTCAAAAGGAAAAATCCAATTAAACTTTGCCTAGCTCATGCTCGGCAGCTGCGCTAGTGACCAGTACACCAACGAGGCAGTCGACAAACTGAATATAATAACGTAATAACACAAAGTTTAAATGTGTATGACGCTCTTGTCTTTTTCTATTTCTTCGTGTCGAATGCGTACTGGCAGTTATCGTACTTCAGTGGAACATTGAATTCTTAATTCGAATCCAATTCAACTTTGATAATGATAGAAGTATATTCAATTCTGAATTCAAAATAAATCTTGTAGAATATAATATAATCTCATCTGCCTAAACTTTTTTCAACTATGTTTGGATCGGCTTCCAGTCTAACGTAAGTAAGTATGCAGTAACCTAAGTATGCAGTTAAAAATCTTAGTATGTTACAAGTCGTGATTGCATGACCCCGTTACAGGGTAACACGATACCCCTTAGGTACCCTATATAATATGTAAAAGTATTCCCAACGTGTTCCCATCCCTTGTCGTTCATTCATTCAACCCCCACAATAAATTAAACCATTACTTCTATTTATGTCAATCCTTTTAAGGGTAAACAGAGCGTCCGTTCTATTTGTGTTGACTGAACAAAAACTTAATTAAAATGTTAACCGAACGAACCGTTTCCTCAACTAAACAGTGTTTTTCATTGTTATCAGAAATAAGTGTGACGTTTTAATTAATACTCATGTAGTCAGTCAACTGCTAATTAATTAAGTCGGTTGTTAAAATTGTACTTAGGCGTAGTACTTAAGTTTTTATATGGAGTTGTCACAGTATGAAAAGTAATGAGCCTTAGTTGATGGGGAATTTTATGGTTTGGCATACAATTGGTATGGACTTTCGTACTCCTATCTAGTAGGTTTGTATGAAGGCTGATTATGATCACACGCTCTCTCTTGTCTTCTTTCATCAATCAATATTCTATAGCTGTCTTTCGTGTCACTATGGTGACTTTTCTATGTTCATGAGTTTCTTTCTTTTGCTTGATAGTTTTTTAACTTCATCTAAAATAGTGTCTTATGTCACTGTCAGTGTTTAGTCTACTCACATAAAATAATAGTTGTTATTCTTTAGGACCTCAATTTAGGACTATTTTTTAAATCTTCTGATAAATTTTAATTTCGGCTTATAATAAATAAATAAATAAATCTTTATTTCAGACATGAACACAAATGAACAGTCCATATTTTGTTAATTGATGGGTTAGTAACAGAAAGTACATAAAGTCTGTATTAGTCTAGTTAGTAAGGAATAACAAAAGTGTTGTTTATCAGAAAAATAAAAATGTACCTTTTTCTTTTGTCGTTTTTAACACATGGCAAATTTAATTCATCGTATTGTTTCCATACATTTCTGTGCTGCCGCTATATTCCCTGAAAGATTTGGCAGAGGTGTACCTATAGGCACCCACATTTCACCAGTTATGTTCCTTCCTCCAAAGTAAAATTAAAGATTCAGCCGTTCACCTCCACAAAAACGTGAATACTCAGCAAACACCGTCAAACATAGCATTAAAACTGAGTGAGGGTTAGGACGGTTCCAAAAGAGACGTTACTTTAAAGACGACCAGGCCGGAGTACCTCAGGGAGACCTTTTACGATAACAATGTCGTTACATCATATTTTATACAACCCTAATTGGATCTCCAAGGCATTTTCACTTACAAGAAACGCCCCGACTCCTAACTGAATTAAGTGCTGTTTTTTCAAAGAAAAATATGGAGATAGATAGGAAAAGCAGGACGATAAAGGAAATGAAGATAGATGGCAAGGTTGAGAACTTGCTAGCTAAGAAATAACAGCCGCTCGGGTCAATCTTCCAAGCTAAGCAATGGCTGCCAAGCTGGGGTCGTGGATTGGAGACTAACTGGGTTGTGGAAGTCAGATAGGCAGTTTCTCCCTGTAAAATATTGGTTATTCAGATGCATCCACGTCCACTGGAAGATCGACTGTCGACCCAGCATAGTTGGGAAAAGGCAAATGATTGATTGATGTCAAGATGATGAGAGTGATGACAAGTCCAGTAAGGAGGACTTTTCTAACTTTTCTTTATTTCTCAGTAGGTCTCTTCTTCATCACCATCTTCCTGTCTTTATCCCAATAAATTCTGGGATGAAATACCATCTAAGTTTAACCACGTTTCATTTTCAAAATCCAGGATATAAGGAGAATCCTTTTCTGTCAATAAGACCCCAACTAACTAGTTTTTGTCTCGTCACGAGACTTCAGCCAAGTAAAAAATATCGTAATGGTACCATTACGATATTTTTTACTTGGCTGAAATAACTTCAAACTCTTCCCACCCTTTTATTGAAAGGAAAAAGGCTGGCCTAATATCGGCACAAGTCGACGAAAATATCCATTGAAAGGACAAAAGATACGTGAGATAAATTTTCCGACTCGTTTCCCTATTGCCGAAAATGCACTGATAAAAAAGTATATAATCATTTTATAAAGAGTCTATTGTCAAGTAAACAGCGTCTATAGGGAACGCTAAACTCTTTGGAACAGTCTTCGATTTCAAAATAATATAAAACAAATGAAGCTGTTTTTGATCAAGCGCTTGTATAATATAAATACGTGAAGAGAAAATGTTGGATGGAGAAGTCTGAGATCTACGGTTAAACTTTATACTGGACAAGTTTTCCATCAGCATCCAAATTTTCACCCATGCATACGACAAACTTTTACCATGTATGAAACAGCAGATGTTTTTCGTGATTTCAGAGTTGGTTCTATGGTGAAAATTGTTCATATTCATAGGTAGAACACCCTGTGACAATTTGGTTGGTGATTGAAAACTTGCCGTGTATTATGAAGAGGGAGTGCAGAAGGATAAAACGGTCTAAAATTTAACAACAAAATAAATACATGGGAAAACCTATTAGTGTGGCCTAAATTGAGAGATACATTGTCCAGTAGATAGATGAGTCAGAATTAGACATGTAGACACATGCGTTATTTAAAAAAAAGTGACAATCTTTTCTATTCTGTGTATTATTAATTTCACTCGATTCAGTATTTACGCTAAAGCCAGTATGTTTATTTAGTCTACAGGTCGTTATGTCGGTGTACATGTGTAATATTAATCAATCTAGTTGATTACTAGGTCAATGTTAGCTGTTAAATCTTTGGCACATGTGGAGCATTGCCAGTGCTACGAGTCTGTTGCATGATATTATTTATACAGTGTTTGCATTTACGGTTATAAAAGCCAGCTGATTTTGGATTTACGAGTATCAATGTTCGACCGGCGATGTGTTATTGAGATTTTTCACTAAGAATTTCTCAGTAGCGGCCCGGAGTCTGGATATGTGCCTGGTTGATTGCAATTAGCTTGGGAACTTAAAAACATAACCGGTGAAATGTCGGTGTACTGGAGGACCACGTCTGCCCAACCCTTAGGAGTTATTTAGGCATGTTGTTATGCAAAAACAATAAATAATATGCCTGAATCGAAACAGCTGTTAATTCACTTGAATTGATTTCATATCAATTTAGAACAGAAAATAAGTGGATGTAAAGAAAATTTATGATTTCACACTAAATCAAAAATAAGCTGAAAAAATCAATTATATTCATATTAAAATTAATTGCCGTAAGTTTATCTCGCAACAACTCGAAAATGGCTCGACCGATTCGAATGAATTTTGATTGTATGTGTTAGAGTGGAACCCTGGCCAGTTTAAAGTTACAATCGGACCCGGTAGGTGGCCCTGTTTGGGTAGGACAACGTCTTTCGAGTCCACTAGTTAAACAAATAAGTATTATTAGGATGTGAGTTTGACATGAAATTTCAAAGTACCTAGGCAGTTTGATAATGTCTTACAAATAAAAATAAATAAATACAGCATCAAAAAATTGAGCAAAAAGGCCAATTGATTTAAAATAATAGACAGTCACGGGAACTGCCGCCATAAGTGAAAACTTAAAACTTTGGAAATACTGTGTTTTGTTTCGCCGCAGCACGTCACATTATGGCGATGACGCGAACACATAAGTTACAGAATAATGACATCATCAAGTGCTTATAATATTCTACTTCTAATTTCAAATACCTAACTATCTTTAATTTTACGTAACACGCCGCGCCACCACGCGCCGTGGCTGGCCCATAAAATATTGATATACAAGTATTGTATTGTCCCGAAAACCCAATAATCGGGCAAACTTGACCCGGCTCAGCGGAATGAGCACACGATGATCGTATTAACATTGTTCCCTGCAGTCTTGTTTTTGTAACATTGCCTTATATTCACGAAGATTTAGGAGGATTTAACGGTACGGTGCAGCTTTTTACAAAAACGATTAGGTATTTTGAGAAGATTGATTACGAGTCGGGCAGGGAAGGGACAGGAATTAATGGAAGGTCGCTTATTGGTCTACTAACTACTACGCGAAAGTCGCGAAAAGTGTTACTGGGTTTTTCCATCCGGAATTTTTCAGTCGCAGCCTGGTTTCTAGATTTCGACCCGGTTGTTGGTAATAGGCTTGCCCTCTATAGGATTTAAACAGAACTAGCGAAATATGGGTTTGCTATAGGTAAACTTCTCTGCTTAAGCCTTTGGGGAGTACAGACCTAATGTTATGTGTTCACTGCAAGTAGGTAACATATCGTCTGCCTGCGTCTGTGTTTCCAAACACATTCAACCCGAATCTCTTCAAAGTTAAAGCGAACAGGGCTTCTTCTAAGTAAGCTCACTCAGAAGCAGCCGTTGACTTTGTGTCCGTCACCTCTGACCTAGACTAGAGTCAAGAGCAAACACATCCCAAGTAAAACAAAAAATATAACGTACACAATCTGACCTTCTTAAGATCTTGCAGATCTTACCCATTTTATTTATTTATAATTAAAAGTACTAACCAATAACAATAATTAACATAGAAGCAAGTAAATACATAGATATGGCAACAATGAGCCACCAATGAGCAACCGATTCATCTATCTTGATGTATTTGCGGATGAATGGAAGGTGCTAATATCAGAATTTTTGAATTTTTGTGAGAAGGATGCATGACTGAGTTAAAATTAATAATAAGTTTAAAAGTGTAATTGGCGTCGGCCGTTCTATTAAAAAAAAAAAAAACTACCACTACCATGGTATACTGGACACCCTTGCATACTGCCTCGCCCAGAAAATCAGACATACGAGTACATTCACCTAAGATTCTTGGAACTTAATAAAAATTCAGTCTTCATTTAGCGCTAACTAGTACTTATAACAAGCTCTTTTTCTTGCAATTACCAATCTAATAAAGAAGTGGTGTTTCTCATAAACCACCTCCTTCACTTTACGTTCCTTTTTTGGGTTCCGTACTTAAATGGTATAAATGGAACCCTTTAGACTTCTTTTATCAGGCTACAGCTGCTACTTTCAAGAAATACTAAACTACTTTTATAAATGACTTATCACTTCACCCGCGATTTCGTCTACGTGGATTATTTAGGTACTTTTCCGTTCGAACTTCCCTCCATCCCCTTAAAAGCGTAGTTTTGAAAATAAAATTAAGCCTATGTTATTTGCTGATAGCTGATAAAATAGCTATCTATATTTGAATCAATTATGAAAATCGTTTTTTGAGTTTATCCATTACAAACATTCAAATCTTTCCTTTTTATAATAACAGTGTAGATATTCTTATTTCCCTTTATAATCAGCAAAAACCCTTTACAAAATTATTTTGTTTTGTGGACGCCAAAAAGAAAAGACGAACGGAAATTGTGGTACGGAACCCACGGCGGCGGTCCGACTCGCTCTTTTGCCAGTTTTTATCTGCTAAGTTCGAAATAATAGCATCAATATTCTTGTTGAGTTCCTCAGAGTGGGAGGATGTAGGTATAATAAGAGTATTAAATTAATAATGACATTAGATCATCCCTCTTCTAGTCTTAAATGAGTATGTAGGCGGCTTCAGGGTGATGATATTATATACGAGTAGATAGATGTCATAGATAATAAACCCTCAGCTATTTCTTTTTTATATCATTTCCATGCTCTGTGTTGCCACCAATAATACTTTAGTATTTATAAAAATAGTAGCTCGTAAAAGTTTGTATAAATCCAACATGAATCCTTCTTTGTGTTAAGCACGAAAACCTCATGAAAAACGAGCATAGAATAGGAGCATTTTTCGAAGGAACTTCGATAAATATTTGACAAATCTGTCTAAACCATAAAGGTTGTCTAGTGATCAGATTTGTAGAAACTACAGGTAACGATAATGCTAAAAAGTCAAAACGCAATGTTGCACGCGCATAGTTTAGTATTGAGTCGTCCTTCACGCGCCGTGCCAGTAACGTGTGATATAGATGGATTATGTAAGATACGTTATTGTGATTATTATTTATAATCAATATTAATAGACTATCCTGAACACTGATTTTTGTTATAACCGTCCCCAACTACGATCAGCAAACGTTCCAACAGAAGTGGTCTTACGACCTTCCTCTGACATCTCCTAGAAAGTCAAATTGGTTTCTTTTTTAATATTGTTGTGTAAAAGTGTCTGGTAAAGATAAAATAAATACCATTTCATTGCATTTCACTAAAAACTAGACTATAGACAAAAATAGCCATTGGTAAAGCCATTTAACCTTTCCTATAAAATTTTCTTCAACGCATTTTCTTGCCTTGATAGGCACATAAAGGCTAGACTACATAAACTTTAACACGTTTATGACGTCATCAATTCCAGTGGCCTAATAGCCGGCGAATGTTTTACATTCAGGTTTATACTCGGTAACTTACGTTTGAAAGGTTTTTATAGCCTCATGTCTTTCGTGTAGACGCGGTCTTGGAAATTTGAACTTGGAATAATGTGAGACGATTGAGATAGTCCAAGGGTATTTTTTAATTGGTTTTCTAAATGCCATTTAAAAGACGTCTGTTTAAACGACGACAAAAAAGGAGGAGCAACTGCTTAACGTGCTTTCCGAGGCACGGAGGGGTCTCGATATATAGTGAATCAAGCGTAGTGAGGCAAGCGTGATCTAGAATATTGACCCGTGCGACCGCTATTACATACACACAGCTCCTTCATACCTGTAATATCATCTCTTAATAATAAAAATCCTATAGATATCTCCTTTAAGTCTTGTATCGCAGAACCGTTTTCTACCGCTTACATTCGCGTCACGTTTCCAATTTCTGTGCAAACTTTTCTCTGAATGTGCTCTTATTACTGGTAATTTGACAAGCAAGACTTAAGTAAAACTGCCATTGAATAACATATTATTATAGGTGATCTATACTTCTATACTAATATTATAAAGAGATAAAATTTGTTTGTAAGTTTGTATGTAGGGGGTAATCTCCGGAACCAATGATCCAATATTAAAAACGTTTTCACTGATAGAAAGCTACATTATTCCTGAGTGCTATAGGCCATTATTATTTTCAAAATTACGCTTTGAATGGGGTGGGATGTTAAAGTTCGAAGAGAAAAGTACGAAATCCACGCAGAAGTCGCGGGCGAATTGAGTGTGTAGTGTTTTATAAAAAGAGGGCGGTAAAAAACAATTGGGAACCATTTATTTGATTACATTTCTCTCTCTTTAAGATAGAATCAGCCGGCAAATCTACTAGTGATAGTTTAGGTTAGGTTAACTGTTAATTCCTAACATTATTATGGGGGTACAGCTCACTTCACCTTATCTTCACCCAAATATTCACGGAGAGATTTGTACAGATTTGCACTGCTGGAAATATGGACAGTCACAAAAATATTTGCTTGAATCACAAAACTATTAGCAGCTCATGTCGATTGACGATTTCTTTTAAATAGATATATTTAATAGACTAGAAAATGTGTTTCATTAACACGATATTGTGTAAGATCGTGATTTAACTAGAGTAAAAAAACTCACTAGGTACTAGAAAATACCACAAACTTCAAAAGAAGATGTTTTAACGCAGCCTGACGCAGGTTATTTTAGTTAAATCTTAGATTTGCTACAAACATCATCAAAATGCTTAGTAAGTAATTTTAGTAAGTCATATTTTTGAGCCGTACCCTCAAATCCTTTATTTTAAGCCTATCTGCACTTAGTGGAGACCGCTTGTGGTGCTTTTTTCAAGATTTATAAAGCCAGCATCACACAGGTTCGGTGTCATATATATAACTAACTTAAATAAACATAACCTTCCTTCCGGAGCAGTCGAGTAAAAACAAGAACTAATAAATTCGAATTCAGATCAAGACTCGTGTCGCACTCCTACTATTCCCATTGTTAATAATGTACTACATAAAGATTTTAAACTAAGTACAAATGATCAACGTTTAGAAAGATTAACAATACCTTCTGCCCTTAGACGATAGTTCAAGGCTAAAACTGACAAAAGAATCCAAAAACAAAACAAATCTAAAGGTTACCAGTAGCTGTATGTACAGTAGGTATGCCAGCACGTCAAGCTATCCCAAACTGTCAAATTTTCCCAATTGAACATGAACCTCATTGTTTTGGAAAGTTGAAAAACTATCAAAGAAATTTGACATATTGGGGTAGCTTGATGTACTGGCCTCTGTACCTACTTTCTACGATATAAAAACGCGTTTCCAACTTCGTTGGGAATGGGAGTGCGTCTAAGTAGACAAGCAGCTAGCTAGGTATGTAATGAAGGCGCTGACGTCACAAGTCAATGGGCGGGTGGAGCGGTGGCGTGGCGCCAGACAACCCCCCCCCCCCCCCTTCCGAGCCCCTCGTCGCCCCTCTCAGCCCCTCAGCTCACAATGCATTGTCGGGGTCGTACTCCATACTACTTTTAGGCACTTTACACCAATGCCCGACCTCTGGATAGCGCTTGACCCGAGTCTGTCTATATTTAACAAGTGGTCGAAAAATGGTTGTAAACATTAGCGACAAACTTACACACGAAAATTTCAAAGTAATAAAAAGCTTGTAAAAAGTAGATTTGGTTTGAAACCTGTGTAAGCTTTATTTAAATCAGGCCAGCGCTGCCTACCTACTCGTATAGGTACACTTAAGCCTCTTATTTGTTTTTGCTTTTCGCGGTTGTAAACCAATAACAAAAATCAAAGATACAGTTTATACACATTAATAAAATTAAGGCTAAAAATATCGAAACATTAAAAGTTTACGACGCTTTTATGACTCCCTCTCACAGTACTTCTGACATGCCAATAGAATCCCATCTCTTTATGCACCCATACAACTTATATTTCAATGGTTTTCCATTAACCCATAAACATTTAAATATTATTCAAGTGGATGCTTCCATCGACCGCAGGTTGATAAACTTTTACATTCACAACGAGGTGAAGAAACTGGAAAAACTTCAAAATGTTCCCACGTCTTGAATTGTCTTTCAAAGTACGTGGAAAATCATCAGAATTTTCCTATAGCTTATGATTTTATCCACATTATAATAACCTCACTTTCTGTCTAGTGACACATTCATCTCATGTAGGTGATCTATAAATCCGTGCTGTTCCACTGATGTCATCATTCTATGTTGACATTATATTTGTAACTAGCTGCGTCCTGCGGTGTTACCTACGGTTAAAATTCACATTCATCAAACGCGTGAACTGTCAAACTCGCAAAGTTAAATAGTCGTTAAGTTTTGTTAAAAACTTTAATGTTCCGCACAAGTTCCTTAGTTATTTCTTTCATGAGAACCTTCTCCTTACAATAACAAAAGAATTAGCGAACTCGTCCAGCCTTTCCCGCGTGATACCGTGACCAAGGGAAATAGACAAACTACATTATACTCAATTAAAGGCTCTTTTGGATAATCAAGAACTCGGTCGGAAATATTGAGCTAGTTACCCAAACCAAAGCGTAGTATAAAATCAAAAATAAATCAGCAGTTTCCACATATTTTTATATTTTGTAACGACCGATGTGGCGCGGCGGGCGAAGGTCCGCCTGCGACGCAGGAGGTTGCGGGTTTGATTCCCGCCCTGGGACAAATGTTTGTACGATCTACAAATATTTGTTCCGGGTGTTCTGGGTATTTGCTATCTTTAATGAAAAATATCTATCTATGTAATGTATTGTATTAAGTATATCATCTAGGAGTAGTAGTAGCACAAGCTCTGCTTTGCTTGGGGCTAGATGATGCTGTGTGGATTGTCCAGCATTATTTATTTATTTATTATATGGTAAATGTTGCATTTTGCACGAATCGAATGTTTTTATCACGTTTGGGTTGGTCTCATAATAAACGTTGTTTATAACCGTGCGTACTTTTACCCCTGAATGATTGATAGGGACAAGTAACTCTGCATATAAAACGGATTTCTTCTGAGTCATAAGCCATATGCGTCGCAGGACCACCAACCAAGTACACAGTATTTTTCCACTCGCCCGCTAAAGCATCTTAAACACTGAGCAAGCTGCGTCACACATAATGCACTTAGCATTGATACTGGCGGCCAGTTCTCACCAGATATAACAGAGTCTCAGCTAGTACCTACACGTCTAAACGAGGCATACTTACTACGCGTATGTTAGTACTTGTTATTAATAGACGTGTGAGGTCGGGTCAGAATTCTGGATTATGTAATGTATGAAGTAGACTGTGGCACTGGGATTAAGTACGGATTATGTCTGGTTTATACCGGGTTTACTGTAGGAGAATGCGTTGTTGCTTAAAGAAACGCGATAAGTAGTTGCACGTGCGACATATTCACAATATTTTCGTTTTTTCTAAACAAGCAGGTGAAATTCAGTTGTTTCTGCCTAAAAAGGCGTGAGTTTAGGTTTTTTTTTTTTCTTAAAGAAAACGTTGCCCCACACTAGGAATTTCTCCTGTGTCGTAGGTGCGTTTACAAACATTTAAAGTCACATACACGAACAGCCAAACCCGGAACAATTACCTGTAGGCCATACAAATATTTGTTCCGTGCGGGAATCGAACGCACGACACGCGGCGCAGCAGTCGATCGCTCAGCCACTGCGCCAACCGTGTCGTCAAATGTAAGTTGAGGATTTTTTCCCTGCAACGAATTAAAAGTTTATGGTATTAGGCGAATCTAATTGGTATGTGTACTCAGCGACACAGCCGTTGGGCAGATGTGCACCTATCTATAGTAACACCCACATTTCGCCAGTTATGTTTACTACGACCTGCTAATAAGAAAATACCTATTGGAAAAATCCAATAACACTTTGCTCGACCTAGGAATCGAACCCAGGACCTCTTGGGACCAAATTTCACCCAATTTTTCTCGAGGAGAATTTCAGAGAAAGAGAAGTTTTTTACAGAATAGCATACCTACTGATCAGCGCTCCCCTGTTTTAAGCATCTTCTAACAGTTTCCAATCCCCAAAGAACGACTTGGAAAATAAACAATATACATTGGTCAATGCCGAACCCATATGAAATGACTATAAAATGCACATAAAGCGCTCACAAACAGCATTCTACTCATAAAACGATAACACGAATCTAGCGCTGTTCAATGTTATTACGGTCGTTTCGTGTGATGGTCTTTCAATGGCCAGGCGTGGCGATACATAGTCGTTGCCTCTCGGAAAATTATTATATCAAGGCGAATGTGAAGAGGCAGCCCGCATAATTATAATTGTCTTAGGTTTTTAGCAATTTACTGCTCAATATTGTTAAATAAGATTACGTAATAATTTTCCACGCGACCGTAACAAACACACATGAAAAACAAAACATATTAAATATAGCAGATGTAAGCGGAAACGCCGGGATGGGACGCCTTAGAAGGACACACTCTGACTTTATTGGTAATGTTCTTCAAAAAGGTTAGGCGCGTAGTACTCGCAACCGGCGTGCGTGACCAGATGTATGAACGTAAAGGAAGCAAAAGGAGTATGTAAGGATCGTAGCAGGTCGCGTTCTGTTGTTTCTGTCTACCCCCATGGGAGAAGGCGTGAGTATGTTTAAGTATGTGTATAATAATTCAAATTAGCATTACAACTCTCTAAATTAGAATTGTGCTTAAATGTCATGATTTCATTTAATAGTCATTCATTCGCGTAATTTAAACTAAAGAAGTCGTATTAATGATTTTAATTATTAATACACACGCAATATAATACTGAGCTGTAAACTCCAAGAAACCTATAAAATATTGTGTTGCGCAGGCTGCGTCTACGCCGTAAATATGTGAAGCGAAAACATCGGATCGATTTTCAAAAATATCGCGCGCACAGATGAGTTTGGATTTGGCATAAATAAAGTTTATGAAAGAGTACATAAATTTAAAACAGTCTAATTACGACTACTGGGTTACCACTATAAAGGATAAATAAAGTAAATACATATTACATGAGTTTTGAAACTCGGTAGCAAAGTCAAAGTCGGTTTTTTTTAACTTTCGTCTTAGTTATTTAAAATTCTGTTGTGATTGGATTTCACTCTGAAAACTTACTTATTTAATCCTAACATCCTAGCATTTTGGATAGTCTTCCAGTCTTACCGGATACAGCTAAATACCTGCAGTGTATATTATACTTACATGTTGCAGTCGCAGTCACCTATTAGACCTCTAGAACCCAGTTTCCGAGTAACACGATACCCCTTGGTAGGACTGGTTGTTAGACTTTCTGGTTTGTGACTTAAGGCGTAACGACTGACAAAGACTCTTGGAGTAGAAGTCTGGATATGTACCCATGCGTGGACCTAAGAATGCTTGTGAAAAACAGTCATCATTGGAATGACTTTCATTTCCCGTGATACTATATTATATGTCACAAATCGCATTCAATCGTCTAATTATGGATTCACTGACGTATCCTGTGCTAAATTCAAATTTAACTGCATGCCATGAGTAGGTATGTTTATTTTTACCGTCAAAGTCTTATAAATATTGTCGGTATGAAAACCCACTCCAGCCAAGCACGCACGAGTTATTCATATCATTCTAAACTTGGAAACGACTGAAATATCTTTGAAAGACCAGTTATGGAATTTATATATAACATGGTGTACCTTTTGTACACCCAGATTTTGCCAGTTGTTATAATAGTGGGCGAGCCTATTGCCATCAACTGAGCGAAAATCCAGTTTCTGAACTGCTACCAGTTGTACCTACCTTGTTAATAAATATTTTCCAGTAAACAACCAATCCTTTGAATAAATTATAATTATCAATCATTGGCTAATTTCGTATGTCAATAAAAATGGTTGTAAAACTTCACTCGACTCTTGGATTGAAGTCTGCAATTTAAACTTGTAACGCTAAAAGACGCTAGTGGTCATACTTTCAACGCTCCATTCGCTAAATTCTGACCAGTGCTGTCATTACTCATCTAGGTATAGCTTTTACAAGCGAGTTCAAACAGCCATAACTCCGATGACAAAGGTTCGTGACACAGTTTCAATGAATTTCTGACGTCAAACGCATAAACCATACCGATGCCACCCCACGTGCACGGAAATGGGACGCCTCACTATAAATACTATGTATACTTCGAACGAGGCTCCATGCGTTCAAACAAAGCATAGTAGACACATGACTAATTACTTCGCAGTTTCATTGATTATAGATAAATAAATAAATAAGTAGATTGGTAGTAAGCTATACGCAACTAAGGTTAGTCTAAAAATAAATTCTATCAATAGAGCGAAATGTCGATTAATCATTGTTTCAGTGTGTACTTTGGAAAGGAATGTTCCTTTTGTCGAGAGATTGTGAAGGAATTTTAGCAATTTTCTTTGCGAGAAATTGGCACGAACGCATTTTATGGTTACTGAAAACTCTTTTGTATGCACAGCAGAATGCAAAATGAGTTTTCTACCCGACATATGTTGTTATATGCTTGTATTTTACTTTTAGTACCCAGGTTTATGACAGCACTTAGAAAATTTCTTTAAAAAAACAGCTTGCTTTTTTTACTAAGGATTTGCCTTAATAAGAATACCTAGTGAAGCTGGAATTTTTACGATCGGCGCTTGTTATTTTAAATACGTAGGTACAAGGTTAATTCTATAACATAAAAGTGCGCAATGCGATTCTGTGAACGAAACGTGTTTGCGATTAAAATATTTTAACTCTAAAACAAATATTATCGTAGAGTTGCGTCCGTATTTGTTTCTCGTCGTAATATTTTGTTGAAGACGTCAATTGTGTACAAGCACACAATTTTAAATCGTATTCTACTATTCATTAAAGTAGGATTTTGATTGCCAAAAAAAATGCCAGTCACGAGACTTTGGTGGACTTTAATTACTGTTTGTAAATAGCTCATTCATTATAATATGAAGCCTTTTATAAAATCTTTTACTTAGCTAGTTCCGTTTAGAATATTTTAGAGTTATAATTATATAATTTTCGATTATTAGAGCGGAAAATTATGTAATGTTGATTGCATACATTAGAAATGATTATAATGTTATTGCATGAAAAGCGCGGCATTGTCGCCGGCGGCCATTATTTTGTAGTGGTCATTATAAGGTCTTGCGGCACGCGACTGCAAATCGCGGCATGCGCTAATGGCACTGAATATTAATAATATAACTATAGGAAGTTGTTACGTGATTTATGCGTTTATTTCTAGTTTTGTAGGGATTTCATAAAAATCGATAGAACGCAGAAAATGAAAAAAAAATTTTCTTAGGCATCTATCTCTTCTTTTTCTTGATTTTCGTTGTATGTGTAAGTCATGAGAAAATCATCATTGTCTTTTAGTACCACTAGCGCGTGCCTATATGTACGCAGGTTCCGAAGATAGTGGTAGGTAGGTTCCTATGTATACACTTAAAAAATAAATTGATGGGTAAGACAATCCGGTGAGTAAAATAGCACATTATGTCCTTTTTTACATTAGCTATGCCTCCAAATACTTTTCCTATACGTCAGTGATGGATATTACAGCTCAAAATAGACCTGTTTACTCATGACAACCCACCAATCTACTCTGACATCCAACACAAGAGTTAAACCACCGAAATAAGTTCAGGGCCATAGCTCTAACATTACTGGCCATTCCGTAGAAGCTTTTCAGGCCAAGGGCAAGAAACAAACGTCAAATAAAAATAAATAGATCTGTTTATTAGTTTTGAATTAAGAATAATTTAAACGATGCGTAATAAAAAGGAAAATGTGTATTTTGAACTTTACGATGTTTATAGTATAAATAAAAGCAAACCTGACCCAGTCACGTGTCCAAATATTGTGCAGGGATAATAAAATTATAGTCGTAATTTTCCTCGAGCTTATTACTGATGAGAAAACTATTTCGGTCATCGAAATTCTACTCTACTTACAGACACAGTCATCTAATATAATATTTCTACCTATTGTTTATGCATTATGTTTATTTGACGACCGATGTGGCGCGGTGGGCGAAGGTCCGCCTGCGACGCAGGAGGTTGCGGGTTCGATTCCCGCTCTGGAACAAATGTTTGTACGATCTACAAATATTTGTTTCGGGTGTTCTGGGTATTTACTATGTATAATAAAAATATCTATCTATGTAATGTATTGTATTAAGTATATCAGTCATCTAGTACCCATAACACAAGCTCTGCTTAGCTTGGGGCTAGATGATGCTGTGTGGATTGTCCAGCATTATTTATTTATTTATTTATTTATTTATTATTTTGTATGGCAACACCTTTTCAGCCAATATGACCAATACCTTTAGTCGCCATTCTAAAAACAAATGTCCGAACTGAACCGAAGGTCTAGAGATTCTGCTTCATGAGATACAGGATCAAACCTAATGAAACACGCAACTTTCTCAGAGAAAAGTCATATTCTAGGTCCTAAGACCTGGGACCCTAGTATGTCAGTTAGGCTAAGAGGCTGATATTAATTAAAAAATATAAAAATCTATCGTAAACAACCTTTAAAACACCTCTCTTCTTCCCACAGATATGAGCGCCTCCTACGTCGCGCGCGCACAGAAGACTTGAGCGAGATTTCCGGCATCGGCTGTCTGTATCAGAGCGGAGTGGACCGCCTCGGCAGACCCGTTGTTGTGTTTATCGGAAAGTGGTTCCCTATTGGAGATATCGATTTAGACAAGGTGGGTTAAAATTACATTGATATTTTTTTCAAAAAGCGTGATTTTATTTATGAGAATGTATGCCTTTTTCCAGTGTGTGTAGACTAAAACTATAGAACAAAGATTCCCATACATACGCCATTTGATTCGTTTATGCTCAATGTTCTTACATCTGTCGGCCCTTACCGCCGCCGTTTGGTGACAATAATGGGAAAAACAATTATTCCATACGAAATGGACGTTAATGTTAACGCCATCGAGTAATTATAAAAGGGCGCACTAGGCCTTCCGATTACACGCACACTGGTTGCCGGTACTACGCACATGACCTTTCTGAAGAACATCACCAATAAATTTAGTGTATAATGTACCGGCGTTTCTACTTACATCTGTCTTGTTAGTCGGCTTTCAGACCTTACCACCCAAGCACACTCTTTTAAATTGTTGTGTGCACTACTAGTGAAATACCTACTCAAACCTTTGTTCTAAAGCATATTATTCGATCAACGACTATTGAGAAGACAAGAATAGTTGGTCGCTTTGTTGAACGCAGGATAATATTACTATGTTCTTTTACTGTTTAATAGTTCTTTATTTTTGTGTATGTTTCTTCTACTATCCTTATTTTTATGTTATTGACATGATCCTCTCATTACATTGTATGAATGAGTTGTATTGATATAATTCAGCATTGCACATGTCAGCGGGCACGCCCTTGGACTGCCTTGGAGGCTTTTTATGTATTCAGTTTAGCAGGCTTTGCTTGAGTTAATTGTCGATTTTGGTATATATAACTTTTTATTTATTTATTTTGGCATATTGGTGTGTGCTAGCTAACATGTAGCAAATTATTTAATTGAATGATGTACTTATAAAGACGATTGACATAATTATTATTTTTTGACATAATATGTTGTATAGCTTCAAGTTCTTCAAACGTATCAGACAGAGGTGTTGCTGGGGAGTTTGTTCCACCACTTCTTCTTCCCAGCAAAAACACTAGGAAGTGGTGAAGAGTGGGCGTTTTGGGGGACTGTCTTATGTAAACGTTTTTGACGTTCAAAAAGTGCTGATTCTCAGCCTAATTTAAATAAATGAATTTTGATTTTGATTTTTGACTATTTAAAATACTAAATACAACACACCAACTCCATACATTAATTTTCGTCTCGAAATCTTCCAGGCGCTGTTGTACCTGATCAAGCTCCTAGACCCGATCGTGCGCGGTGACTACGTCATAGCATACTTCCACACGCTCGCCTCTTCCTCAAACCACCCGCCCTTCTCCTGGCTCAAGGAGGTGTACACCGTGCTGCCTTACAAGTGAGTACTCGTCAGCCGTTCGTAGGAATCTAGATAGATTGGTGAATCTACCAACTGTAAATTCGTTTTGATAGACCGAAAACATATAATCTGCTTGGCCATTTCCCAACTATGCTGAGATCGGCTTCCAGTATAACCGACGCCGACGCCATCTCCACAAGCCAGTTACTGGGTAGCGCGATTCCCCTTGGTTAGACTGTCAAACTTTTGAGCTTCTCTCTCTTTGAGCAACTCGTAACGACTGTCACACTGTACTGTGACTGTCAAGGATCTACAAGTGACAGCTGGAACCGACGGCTTCACGTACTTTTCAAGACATTCCGATAAATATAAGGGACTTGACCATCCCCATAAGAAGTTTTAGTTATTTACTTTATTTTTTAATCTTTTCAGATATAAGAAGAACCTCAAAGCATTCTATATCGTACATCCCACATTCTGGACAAAGGTAATTAAAACTTTGAATAATATTACCAATCAGTATTATTGAAACATGAAACTACAACTTGCATCAACTGTTCAAACACATTAGGTACTTCTGACACCTGCTTCTTCAATTGTTACCGTTTCTAAATAGTTAACTTTTCCCTCAGATGATGACGTGGTGGTTCACAACGTTCATGGCGCCGGCGATCAAGGCGAAAGTCCACAATCTTCCTGGCGTAGAGTACCTGTACTCAGTGATGGCGCGCGATCAGCTCGACGTGCCTGCCTTCGTCACAGAGTATGATATGACGGTACGTATCTATCTACTGTCTAAAAATGGATACCTATTTGGAAAACATGCAGTTCTGCCTGCGAATAGCGAAACAATTTTCAATAAACCGTTTGGAGATGTTCAACAATGGCGTTTAAGGTCGAAGAAGAGATGTAAGGTCCTAGAGAGTTTTAAATCCAACAGTGAATTTTTGTTAACTCCACATCATCTGCCAGACAGACTGGTGATGACGCTTCTTCAATGCTCGTGTTGATCCTAGCCCAGGTTCAACCGGTTCAATTTTAATTTAGTCTTTCCAGCGTATGGTGAATTTTTTTATTCAATTTTATACATCAGTCTTGCCATGTCTACCTCAGCCTAATGCTACCTACACCGAATACTTAATCCATTATAAAATATACCTTTATTTTTCTGTTTTCAGATAAACGGTCTCCATTACTTCCAACCGGATACGAACAACACGTAAGACGCAGCAGTCGTTCCTTAGCTATACATTCTGATCGTTGTTATAACATGTTCTGGGCCAGTTGCCAACATCTCTCTGTGTCACTATAATAGGAAAACGCTTCAAACGATTAGAAGGAAGGGTTTAGAGTGTATCTCACTCGCTTTTCGCTGGATACGCTGAGTTCCAGCAATATTTGTAAATCCTATAGGTATTGCTAGCACCACAGCTAAGTTTAAGGGTTGTCTTAGGACTAGATGTCGTGATTTTTACAGTTTTCTCGTAAAAGCGTGCGCCGGCATAAAACTAATGTTTCGCATAAACTTCGTAATAAATATAAAGTCGGCGGATAATAAAATTTTGCTTAAATTTTATAATCAATTCGTAGGATTTCACAAAGATATGCTGGCAACACTGCAATTTGAATTCGAGTGACCTTTTGAAATCGGGCCAATGGACGGTGAAAATTAAATTCATTACCGATTGTCAAAATGGTGATTCGTTTTTTAAGGCCGCTGTTATAGTATTTTTGTGGGTGTTTTATTCAATGTCTGATAACGTTGCATTTATAACGAATATCGTCGTCAAGAATGTGCAAATAATATTAATAATTTCAATCGATTAAACTGTTGCCTCGGGTGAATTTGGCGTAAGATAAAATGTATTATGAGTAATGTAAATTACAGATTCCTATCAGTGACATATCAGCAGATAACTGTTGGGTCCAGAAATTTGAATGATCGTAAGACTTAGATGTAGAATACGCCAAAATATTGACGGTATAGCCATTCCTATTATATAAAAGTGTACAGTAAAAAATACTTAATTGACCAAAGAACTATTGTAAATTCAACTATCTTAGATAAATTGTAAGACATTGAATAAAAGATTCACAGAAAAAGTTAAAATTGTTGAGAATATATCTTGTAATCTAGTATTAGAGGTGCATTTTATATTATTTAATTGTAATAATTAATATAAGACATATTATCGATCGTTAGATGTTCTTATTACGTCTGTATTTTTAACTCTTGCAACCCCGATATATCTTTACCACCTTTAAGAATGGTACTTACTAAGATTTTTTATATTTTGTCTGTGTATTTAGTTATGGAAGGTTTAATGTGTGCTATTTTTTGTATACTATATTTTCATATAAAAATAACAGTATAAACTGACATTTTATTGATGTAACCTTTCTACTTAATGATCTTGATGCTTTCGGTGCTCATGAGTGATTTATGGGTAAACTTCTGAATGACCCAGTGTAGACAATCAAATAATTACCGCGCCCTAGTCTTTTTAGAAAGAGAAAAATTCGTTCTAACTCTTTCTTTTGACGGGACTCTTACACTTGCATATAAAGCTCGGCTACCTTCATGACGTACTTCTCGTTTAAATTCAGTGTATGCCTTAAATTTCAATTTTATCTCTGTTAATTGTTTTTTTTTCATGGCCCCCATTTCTCTGTAACTTCACTGTTTAAGCGACAGGGTATTCGGTTAGCGAGTAGCGAAGAAAATGTTAATTTTAATAGAAAAAAGATGTCTCTGACCGCGTAGATTTGGTATTATTTAGGAAGTTACGCATAGCACACCCAATCTCTAAAATTAGATATTTAACAATTAATTTTTACATAAAGGTGCTTGATAATTTTTGCATATTGAGATTTTAATTTTTTACATACATAGATTTAAATGTAGGCTTAAAAAAGGTACATAATGTTGGAGTATTGTAAATATGTATGCTGTTAAAGATTTTTGCGAAAGCATTCACTCATCTCGCACTACGGTAATGTAGATTTTTATATATCGCTGAATGAGAAAGTGCGTTTGTACTTTTGGCTTAGGTAATTTAATTGGCAAGATAATAAGGATGTTGCCTGATATATTTTTGGCCTACACCGAGGTTATAGCACGCAACTATTTTATTGCAGCTTTGTGATGCCACTGCCTACGAATCGAGAGTCGATAAAGATAGTGTGGTAGCCTAAAATTGGCCAATAATAGAGATAGGGAAGGCCAACGAGCGCACCAACATTTGTGAGTACAAACGCTCACTTTCTCGGGAAGCACTGTGAGATTATCAGTGTTGAAGTAGTCGTGTGCATTGTGATGGAAAGGGCTCACCACCAACTTATTACCGTTGTATAGGTGTAGTTAGCTACTGGGTAAGTAACTATACTGCACCTTTACACTAGGTTGTTATCTTTGAGGTGAAACGTTCAGTAATTTGGCCGGTCAAAAGTTGGTGGTGTGGCCCTAGTAGTGTTGCCAACGTTTAATATAATACACTGCCACTCGCAAGTAGCGGCATAGAGACACGCCTCGCGACGTGCCATAGTGTTCACAAGTGACGTTTGTAGCCTTTGAATATTCGAACTTTTAAAATATTTTTATAAATAGAACGTTTTTATGACAGGTTACTCGTTCCACGAAACTGTGGTTAGATTTTGTGAGTGATGTAGGCTGAATGGAGCGTATTCTAGTAGCGATTTTGCCAATTACCTCATATTATATTAATGATGCGAACTTCTATATTGTTAAATAATGCTGTTTTTATAATAGTGATAGGACAAAATATAACATTTGTAACTTTATATTTATCAATCACGTAGTTTACTGTTTATGGCAAGGGGACGTTTCGTGGAACGATTCTTTTTTCTTTCTTAGCCAAAGTATAAATAAAAGTATACAAACAAAATCAATGTCTTATTGTTTTCCAAAACAATTGTGCCACCATGTTTGAACCAATTTTTAAATGTTTATTAATACTGGTAAACTAAGGTCCTTGCCTGAGAGATCTATGTAAGCGGTAGAGAAATTTGTAATGGGTTAATGATGCTTGACAGGCATCTTCACAAGATTACTTGATGAGAATTTCTGGTGTCCCTACTCATAGCGGGGCCCACTCCCAAGCTGAACACAAGTTGTCCAGATATCAGGTCTAGGGTTGACAAATTGGTCCGCGAAGTTAAGATATTCGTTCTGCGTCATATCTTGCAATATATTCTTTTGATGATGGCCTCCAGTCCTGTAGAACATTACACAAGTATAAGTAAAGTAAAGACTATCAGTCGCGTATGAAAGCAGTAGCGCGCTGGCTGGAGGTCGATATCCGAAGCATTACAAAACATATAGTGGAAAAAATGATTAAACCACGTTTAACTCTAGAACTAAACTCTGAACTTCAGTGTAGGCGTGGGTCCCGCTAGTTTTCCGGATACGGACTTCTGACAACACAGACATTTTAGTTAAATACAATCGGAAGTAGACTCAATAATCTTGTAATATATGGTTGAAAATCATTCTACCGCATTCCGCAATAGACCTTAGGAAACGACTGATTTGCGGGGTTTGAGTATAAATGTGTATGAATAATTCTGCATGTCATTGTGCGAATAAAAAGTTGCAATTTTATTACCTACAGTTATATTTGTAAGTGATCTTTCTAAAGAGTATGTTAGTCTTCAATTATAAATCGACGATTATGTAAAGCAATGTAGAGCTGTGTGATATATATCATGATGGTGTGTTACTATGTAGATTATATGGATAAAATTGCGATAAAGAGGAATTGGTTTGGCCATGTTCCGCTAGATCGCACTGGTGTGGTGTGAGGTCCGTTACATTTGAATGCATGGGAACTACCAACAGTTTCATTTGTTATCGCAAAAAAATGATAAAAAGGCACACACAATTTATATGATTCCTCTTTAACGCAATCGTAAATAGCGTGAAAGTCAACCGTAGCATTCTTTTTCGTTCGTTTT
Source organism: Phlogophora meticulosa (assembly GCA_905147745.2). Taxonomy (NCBI): domain Eukaryota; kingdom Metazoa; phylum Arthropoda; class Insecta; order Lepidoptera; family Noctuidae; genus Phlogophora; species Phlogophora meticulosa. The sequence goes on from LR990523.1 coordinate 2,088,837, forward strand.
CGCAAGACGAACTCCATCAAGCGAAAGAGAATGAATGCCATGGTTTGAAGAGATTAGTGTAACCAATCTAGGTACATATAAAAGTCGTGATTATTTTAATGTTCGCACTAGGAAACCTGAGAGTTAAAACAAGGCCTTAGATGTGTTAACTATTGTTATTTTACTATCGTATCTTTGTGTTGCAAAGTCTATTGCTGTTGACGTGGTATTCTTAACGCTAATTATATTATAGGAGTTATTTAAAAAAAAATATGTGATCAAGCGAATGTTGGTTAAGTTTCATATTTTATTAATAAAATAGAGCATTAAATAGGCTATGTAAATATTTAACAAATACAAAATAAAATTATTAATTTACTAAATGTTTGTTTGATTTAATTCGAGTACAAGGGTCTAATAAACAAATGAAATGCTGACAATAATAACCTATCCTATCCATTTATCTAAAATATAAAACTCCCGAGTCCTGTTTCCCAGCGCCTGTTCAACTGTTTCTGCAATGCGCTAGCTAAGCTGTTTTAGTAAGAAAACATTAAGGTACACGATACGCCTGTATTCCCAGAAAGCGGCTAAGTAAGTATCCACAGTCGCCCTCGTTCCCCCAGTTATGTTTTCGTCAGCCACAAGTAATAGGGAGCTAGCTCTTTTTTTTTTTTAAACGTTGCCCCACTCTAGGAATTTCTCCTGTATCGTGGGTGCGGTTAAAAACATTTAAATTCACATATACGAACAGCCATACCCGAAACAACTACCTGTAGGCCATACAAATATTTGTGCCCATGGCATTCAACCAGGATCAAATCCAGACTATAAGGCTGCTACTGATAATGTCTTTCAAAATCAAGATTCATTTATTCAAATTAGGCTGAGAGTTAGCAGTTTTTGAACGTCAAAATTTACATAATGAGTCCGCCAAAACGTCACCCTTCACCACTTCCTAGTATTTTTGCTGGGCAGAAGAAATGGCGCAACAAACTTCCCAACAGTTTCCAATTCAATGTAGGGTTAAGTTAAGATGAGTTAGTTGTAATAACACAATGAAACAAAACAAAAAAGACAACAGAACACTAAGAAAACACACGACACTATTCTAACGAATAAGTTAGAATATTATTTTTCCCTACCTACCTGGCAAGAGCACTTTGTGGACATGGTCACCATCGTACCTAATTAAGTTTTGCTGCCTGACGAAAATCTCGAACAAGAAATCTGCGTTATTAATTTCGTGTTGTGGTTCGGATCAGCGCCGCGCTGTGCTGTGAGTCGGTGTGCTGTTGTTCGATTCGGCGAGATGCGGTCGTTGTAAACTTGTTGCTCTTTTATTTTGTAGATACCATTTCAATCTAACCCATTTTTATTTAGTTAACATCTACTCAGTCTTTTCCCAACTATATTGGGGTCGGCATCCAGTCTAACCGAATGTAATTAAATGCTAGTATTTTACATGAACCTACTGTAATACATAACCTACTTATTTAGTATGGACTAAATATAAGTTGGTTGGTCCATTATTATGTGTGACAGCTGAGTGTGCCACCAATAAAAGCTGAAAGCTCTAAAGTTCTGTGTTTATTTGTAGATTTATCTAAATTAGATTGAACAACCAACTGTATGACTTCGAAATTTACATCTTTGATTTGTAATAATTAGTCCGTTCATCAGTTATAGGACAAATGTGAAAAAATAATTATTCACATCTGAAAAACCAATACAAAATGCCATAAGATGACATGTGTTACCTGCCATGTAGGCATCTACAAACTTAAAGGTATCCTGTAAGACTGATAATGGTGTAGGTAGGTACCTACGAAGGTATAAGGTCAAAGGTATGCCTTTTTTCGCATACTTTTTGAGCATACTTTCCTCGTATGTATATTATTTATAACTCCCAATAAACTTTACGAATTCCACTCCCTTCTTCAACTTTCTTCTAATCAGATATTATTAAATATAAATGAGGGCAATAACCATAAAATAATGACGATCAATAAAAGTCACCACTTTTTTGTTCCACTAAGTGCACGATGCGCGAACTTACCCCCACTACGCCAAAACCTTGCCAACTTACGTGCCGGTGACTATAAAGTGAAGTAGAATAGATAGTTTGAAACAAAAATAAGTACATGAATGTAATTTTATTGATATATGATATAAATTACAATGCAATCATTAATTATACCCATAAATGACATCCATTTAATCATCTTGGCTCATGACTACCACTTTCAATATGGTTAGTACATTGGAAAGCCAGAATCCTCCTATTGTACCAATGTAGCACGGTAACAGCCACTGCCGCCACGGAGTTATCAAGCTCCGAGGGATGATGAATGCCCCGAACAAAGCGCCGGCAACCGTCATCACAGCATTGCAGACAAGCATCTCAGTAATCGTGAGTTTTCCGTAGTCTCTGCCTTCAAACATCATCCGCAAAGCAGGCTTCACCCCAACATGCATCAGCAAAGGAAATACTGTGAGTAAAGTAAGAAGCGATGACAGCAACATTGATTCCTCAGTCCATTCGACTGCCGCTCCGATGAATACAATCAGGATGAAGAATGTGAACTCTGCGCACATCAGACAGAAGAATCCGAGCGCGAAATCACTGATGAAATTCTTATTCCTGTTCTTCTTCTTCCTAGTGTTCAAGTAAAATGATTTCACCAACTCCGTGATCAAAAAAAAACCCAGAACTAAGCAGAATGAGCCATTTTGGATGGAGTTGAGATATCCCTTATATGATATGAATGTGAGGATACCAGGTATATACAGGCTGGTCGATAAACTAGTCACTACTACTTTTCGTAGTTCCATTTGATTTACACCCAACATTGCCATTGTAACATTCCTTTCTCACACCTTTTTCTTAATTATCACAAAACACGAAAGCGATTAGTAGCGATATTCTGATTTATAATGGTAGTTTGACAGTCAGACAGTGACATGTGGTTAGGAGAGCTCAAATTATTGATTTCCTCTCAGGCAAGACTAGGATATTTTGCCACCATAGTCTTTTTAATTAAATTCTTGAATTCAGAGATGTTTTAAACTATATATTTAAATAAAAACATTAATTTACTTATTTCACAAAAGAAATAACACCCTCATTTTCCAATAGAGTTAATACTAGAAACAATTTTTTCTAACAGCGTCATCCAGCGAGCGTAGGGGGAGACTGCATAATTGTGACATGCAACGTCTGTGTCCCCATCTACGTAGTTTGTTATTTTTCGAGAGTGCACAGTTGACACGAATTAAATTAGGCGATGCGAAAATGTGGACACTTTTGTATCTAGTGTCGGATACAAGACAATTGGTGGCTTGAATATTTGATTTCTATTGAATCAGTATGAATTCAGCCCTGCGCAGACGTAAACATTTTTTGTGTGCAGTTGCTTCCACTATACTCTCTGAGGTACTCGTTGACGATCAAAAATTGTTGACGGATGGAAACTAAAAGTCGTCAGTTGAAGACACAAGCAAAATTAACAAATTTTCTTACAAGGGTACAAATTGTCTTCGTACGTATAATCAACACAACCAGAAAATATATTTTTGAAGTGAAAACTTCTTTAGCGGCGATTTTGTAATGGGTATATAATGTTAAACTGGCGTCAGGACACGTGACCTGGTCGAAAATTCGTAAGATGATGATGATGGTTCTGGTAAAAGTCGTCAAAGTTATGGATGGAAGTTGATTTTTCTGAGAGATGAACTTTTTAATGTAATATAAATTGTCATGTTTGTGTACGATAGCGCAATAAATAAATATTGTATTCTACCACATAAATGATAGTACTTTTATACTGATAATTAAAGCCATAACCATTCCAAAATATAAAATAAATAAATAAATAAAAATGTTTTCACCGACGTTCATCGTGAATCTGGCTGAAAAAAAGCAACGAATTCTGACTAGAAATAGCAACCGGGAACTGTGTCCGATCGCTTCTACAGGACACAGCAACTACGGTTTCCTGTGATGGTGTGCCGTGTCTGTAGCATAAAGTGTCTACGTTTGTGCAGCCCCTTAGCTGAAGCCACGCTGAAGCTTCTTTCTGCATACATATTATGTTTACATGAAAATGTAACCTCAAAATGTCCTATGTTAGACGAAGGTACGAATTGGAAAAAAAACATTTGATGTAAGAGCATTTCTCTTTTTTTTTGCCATAGTTTCAAAAAATCGCTAAAAATAAAAATATATATATAAATCGTTTTTTTTCATGAAATCAGGTAGTTTACTTTTTTAACATTTGGATTTTTATAAGAAAATCTATTTTATTTATGAATTTTGTGGAAAATGTATTAAAAACTAAATGAAGGTAAATTACATGTTCTTATTTTGTTACTTTTTAATTGTTAAAAAAAACTTTGAAGTAGCAATTGTTATATCCAAAAAAATAGTTTTCTTGATACTTCATGATAAACTTAATAATATCATTGCAAAGAAATACCAACAAAAGTAAAAGAAAATTTTCAAATTAAGTTTATTTATTTTTTTTGTTACCTTTCACCTAAATAAAATTTAAAGATTTGATAATATGAAAAATAAACAAAATTTACCGATTTTACGTGCTTTTTATTATAATGTTAAGTATCCTTGAGTATCTTCATGAGATTCATTGTTTTATATTAAAAATAAAATACATAAAACATAAAAAGAGATCAGATTTTTTCTGGGACAGTAACAAAAAAAGAATATTAGGTAACAAAATAAAAAATATAAGGCAACGTCTACAATGTACTAGGCGCTGTAGACGTTTTAGTGATTAGGATTAAAGATAGATAACACAAACTATTTACTGTTAAAATTTTACAGTCATAGAAAACAACTTTAAATTACTTTAGATATTTTATATTTATACTTTAGACGGATTAGTGTAAGAGCAACATTTAATATCGTAATATAATCAAATCTTTCGTGTTTCATTCTTGAAGGGAATGCTCAAGGTAGCCCGTAAAATTAAAACTTTCGTAAGGTTTTTTTTGCGATTTCTCTGTTCAAATATTTCAAATGAATGGCTTTTTCATGAATAGGTCATTCAATTGAAATATAAGATTAGAGGGTATTATATCGATGACTCGGTAAAACCACATTTGTTACGGCTGCGATTCAATTTCATGATACTAACCTGCAAAATGCAAAAAACTTATGAAAATTTGAATTTCGCGGGCTACCTTGGAGTTTTCACCTTAATAGCTAATTATATCTAAATATTTTTAGGATATTATTTGGGAGTACTTACAGCTTTAGCAGTCTTATGACAAAAACTACACTATGAAACATAAATTTATTAATAATATAACAACATTTATTAGTAATCAATAAAATTTCAACAAAATTTGGTACAGGGTAATAAAATTTTTCACTTTTTTCTTTGCTTATTTTTTTCTGTTTCTGTCATTTCCGATATTTTTTTATACTTATATTTTGATTTTATTCTTTCTAAATTTTTCTTCCTTATTTCTTCCAACTTATCCGGGTTTTGTTTCAACTTTTCTCTGTAACGTTTCATTTTTTCTGCCGGAGTAAGTGGCATTTTCTTGCGCTGTTGAATGCAAACGTAGCTTTATAATTCCTTTTTTGTTACTAAAATTTTCCGCTTATACGTTACTGTGCCGAAGTAACAAAAAAAATAGTAACGAAACACTTGTTTAGTTTTTACAAAATATTATTATAGTAGTTAAAATTGGAGTTATGTCTAATATAATTCACTCAAATTTAGTGCAAGTTGTTAACTATTGTGACATGATAAAAGAAAGTAGTCAATATTATCAACTTACCTTGAAACAGCTGTAACAAATACTGGAATGAGATTCGATTTTCGAACTGGAATACGCGTTTCATATTTTAACGTCGGAACAGCACTGACACCTAAATCAATATGGCGGCATTAAATGGTACCTGTAGTATTGCCAAATTAAAATTGTGTATCGAAATGGAAGTTTTTTAACTATAACACATAAAAAATGGGTAACAAAAACTGAAATCTATTTTTGGAACTTTTTCTGGGACGAGTTTAAAATTCATTTATATCTGACAAAATTAAAAAAAAATACCAAAAAAGCAATGTAAGTAGATCTTTTTACCTCTTAGAATGGTTTAAAAACAAAATCTCAGTATAGTTTCTTTGAACCTTATTAAAATAATTGAGTTTTAAGTAACGGATGGTAGACTGGGACATACGAATTTTCATACATTGCAATTTTTTGGTAGTTTGTATTTATTTATTTTTTTAATTAAATATTATACTTTTATGATATTTTTTAATGATTTCTGTGAATTTTAATAAAAAATGTGCTCGTAAACAAAACAGAATCAATAACATACACATTACACAAATGTTATTAATCTGCAATCTTGTGGGACATTCAACAAATGTATATTGGCAAAAAAAAAGAGAAATGCTCGTAAACATTATAAGTCAAGGAATGTTGAGTTTAGTCAAACTAAACCCGCTTGTGTGACTGATTGCATGTGTTTTTTTGGTAGGTGCGCCGCGACACTTTACAGAAATCACAGAAAAAGCAGAAATAGGTTGTGACATCATTGCTGGCTACCATACAACAACAACACAATCAAGCCAGCTGGCTACCATAGATAGGATGCTGTTGGCGCTGTCCCGCACCCTACGGACCAAGCATGCGCACCGTTTCCGCACCATAAAAACAGTCCACGTGAGCTTCAGCAAACAACCCTGAATACGTTATCATATGCGCTGCAGTATCGGGGCAACCCCATCAGCACCCTGAATACGTTATTGTATTGGACGCTATATGATTTTTGAGTATAATGAACCCACAGACTACAAGCGTAAAAAGAAGTGCAATACACACTAAATTGAGTGCACACCTCTTTAGAGGCACGCCTGAATCTGCAGGCAATCATGTTAGCATGACTCAAGGCTGACGAGCAGCGTCGCCGCACAGTGCCACTTTCTTCACGACTTTGGGTCTTCACTACGAATTCTGTCAAGTTACCCCTTCCTTGCACATCATCCAGAAAACTAAATAAACTTTCACTTAGTAAGCATTCATCTTCTGCTCTTATATCATTCATACTCGATGCTCTTATCAATTCACACGCCAATGGTACCCTTTTCAAGTAGTTACATCCTAATATTGGTCTCGAAGTTATCAGTTAAGTTCCTCTAATGCTTCTATTCTCTCTCATATTTAAATATTATAATATAACTATTATATATAATCAATATTTGTTTACTCCCATTCTTTGTCACACCAACTCAACCATTAAACTCCTCAAGCATAGCAGTCTTCACATTTGCATTACATAAATTCACTCGTTTATCAATTATACAGTTCAATATTCCTCTCTCTGAAGGTGAGCTTCCCATATTGGGTGCACAGACCCACAAAATAAAGATAAGATTTAGGCCCTCCTTGGTTCTCACCCATAGAATCCTGGTAGTAACACAAATAAAACGTTTTACACATTTCATCGTCAGCTAGGAGAGGAAAAACTTTATTGAATATTATATAGAATATCAACAATGACATGAACAATAGCTTAGTAAATTATTACATTGTTATTTTAACTTAGTACATATTGTAAATGGGATCATTATCTTCTTTCTCATTTAAAAAGTTAAAATAATTACCTGGAAATTTATAATAATTTGCAGCATGTCTAAATGTCCATTCTTGGTATTGTTCATAGAGTTGTTGAGCTTTTAGAGTTCAGAGTTAGACAGGCTACTCAATTACTGATAATTTATATAATTATTATTAGATAAGAAACATTGTGAAGAATGGTAAAATTTATCCATGTAAGAGAAGCCTATAAAAATAACATCATGAGCCAAAACAGGTGAAACCTACGATCCTACACAGTATCTACAAGCTAAAAGTGACATATAACACTGATAATGTAGATAAATTAATAGAGAATGGAATGATACAATAATACTTTAATCTAATTTTATAAATAATTTATTAATATATAAAATAGAAATACAATTTAAATTTTATTAGATAACTGACAACCGCTAAGGATCTTGACTAGAATGTTTAACATGGGATATTTTTGTGCACCACTTGTGAGCGTGACCTTTAATACTGTTAGTACATTGGAAAGTAAGTATCCTCCGATTCCACCAAGGTAACATGGTATTGGCCACTTCTGCCAAGGCGTGTTCCAGTCAAGAGGGATGACTGTTGCCCCCATCCAAGCTCCGCAAACCGCCATCATTCCATTGCTGACAAGCATCTCTATAATAGTGTCTTTCCCAAACTGTCTGACTCCAAACAACAACTGCAAAGATGACTCTATTCCAGTATGAAGTAACAGAGGAAATACTGTGAGTAAAGTGAGTAGAGAAGACAACATCAACGTCTCCTCGTGGCATTCAAGTACAGGTGCTCCGAATAGTATAATCGCCATGAAGAACGAGAACTTGGCACACAGCAGATACACGAATCCTCGCAGGATATCTCCAGCAGTATTCTTGCTCGCCTTGTTCTTTTTCCCGTGTATATCATTACTAGAGTTCAAGTAAAATGATTTCAACAACTCCGCGACGAAAATAAGACCCAGTATATAGCACGATGAGCCATTGCCGACAGAGTACAGAATCCCTTTATATGATACAAATGTGATGATACTCGGTAAATAAATGCATGTTATCAAACTAGATATAGTTACTTTTCGTAGTTCCAATTGATCGTTTAAGGAAAACATGTCCCTTATCTTATTTAGCACAGAAATATAAATGCTCACTTCTACGAGCGATTTGGTGTTGTTAATTTTGACATTTGTTGAGAAAGGGGCAGGGCAGGGCCGAGAGGGGCGAGTGCGTCAGTGTGACCAGATTTACATTGAACATATGTCAGCTGCTCGCCTAAATTCTGCTGAACTCATATTATTTTTTTGTAAATAATGCCAAAATTCTGCTAATAAATGTAGCCATAATTTGTACTCGCACATTAAAACAAATGGCAAAAATATTTTTTTATCACTGAATTTCCATGAACTTTTAGAACTGAAAGTCGTGAAACTAATTTCGTATTACATGCTTAACAAAAAGTGGCATTGCTGTATCCTTGGATCTTGATCATCAAGATGAAACAGTGGACCCTCCCCGCTCGTGATGATAGTTCTATCAAGTTCACTAGTAATAATCTCTTTATTAAGGCTCTCTCTGTTTTAATTTTAACGCAACGGTGGCAGTGGGCATAATTTGTAAAATTTATGTTACAATAAATTAACGGGGACAACGGGCCGGGAAGCACTTTTTTTATCAAATTCCCTTTATCCTCTTTAACGGGGTCATGGCTTACAGGAACAACGGCAATATATGGTCTAATCCTGCTATTTTTTTGCGAAGTTCTACATGATTTCAACACAATCTGCTAAGCCCTAATTTGGAGATCTAATTCTACTAGATTTGGTCACGCGTTTTTTTTCTAATGGCAATTAATTTAGCCTCGCGGTCTCTATAATCGCCTAAAGTCTAGATGCGATGCAAGTTACTAGCTTGTCACACAATAAAATCGGGGAAATAAACCAACTATTATTTTTGTTGTTGCTTGTGTGATGCACTAAGGTAGCCCGAGAAATTCTCTATCCCTTTTAGAATTTCAACACAACCTTGAATAACGGTACTTGAAACGATTGTCTTCCAACGCCACCCATTACAAATTGTACAAATCCAGATGGACATGCCAAAATTGTAAAGGTACTGTTTGGCTACTTATTTAGTAAACGGCAAATAGGTATCCTGGTTTTAGCCATAAAAGACCTCAATTAACGTTTACCATTACGAAGAAACAAGAATTGCATAGCATTTGATTATTTTGTAAATTAAATGGCAACTAAAAGGGGAACGTCAAAATTAAATTCTACGTGGCAACATTTTCCTTACGAAATCAAAATAAAATTTCAGTGAAGTGAGCGAAGTATCAAACGTGATCGACTGATCGATATGACGACACCAACTTTATAAATGAAAGGTGCCGTTGGCCGAGCCACCAGTTGACTGAATACTGTGAGACGTTCGGCTACAGTGCGAGCCAACGTTCATACACAAATCTCTTATAACATATTACAAAACTGTACTGTGTCGCAAGTGTTTGGTGTGTCATTGATTACATAAAAAGTAAAAATGCGCTGCCCGTTCATAGGATCGTTGAACCAGGCCTTCGTAAAGAATTACGGGGCGACTCTTTTAAAACAATACGGAAACTACTGCCCCATTGTAACTCGCGGATTCCAATCTCTCGGCATTGATGAGACCAAGTGCCCCTTCATTCAGCAGAACGTGGGGATCTCCGAGGCACCCAAGGAGATGACGGAGGACATCACGGAGCCCGCGCAGTCGTACCACTACGAGAAGTTCTTCCACGAGCAGATCAGTGCCAAGAAGAGAGACTACTCATACCGCATCTTCAGGAAAGTGGCGCGGTTAGCTGCGGACGGCGTGTACCCGCAGGCGCTGGAGGGGCCTGACAACCATCGCGTGACCGTCTGGTGCGCCAACGACTACCTCGGCGCGTCCCGTCATCCTGTTGTTCAAGATGCTGCTATAAATGCCATCAAGTCTTATGGTACCGGAGCAGGAGGAACCAGGAACATAGCAGGAAACTCTCAGATGACTGAGAAACTTGAAGCTGAAATAGCTGACCTGCACAAGAAACCAGCAGCTTTAATATTTAGTTCATGTTTTGTTGCAAATGATGCAACATTGTCTACGTTGGCAAAGATCTTACCCGGTTGTTTAATTTTCTCTGATGCTGGGAACCACGCATCTATGATACAGGGAATTCGAAATAGCCGAGCACCCAAGCAGATATTCAGGCACAACGATCCGAATCACTTGAGAGAATTGTTATCTCAATCGCCTGAGGGCGTTCCCAAGCTAGTCGTGTTTGAGACTGTCCACTCTATGAGTGGAGCAATCTGTCCTTTAGATGAGATGTGTAACATAGCACATGAGTATGGTGCTCTAACATTTGTTGATGAAGTCCATGCTGTGGGGCTGTATGGGGAACATGGTGCAGGGATAGGAGAGGAGAGAGGGATCCAGCACAAGATAGATATAGTATCTGGAACATTAGGAAAAGCATTTGGTAATGTTGGGGGCTACATAGCTGGGTCTTCTCTATTGGTGGACACGGTGAGATCTCTAGCCCCCGGCTTCATCTTCACGACGGCGCTGCCGCCGCCAGTGCTGGCGGGGTCGCTGTCCGCCATTAGACTGCTGGCGAGCGAGGAGGGCAGGACCCTGCGAGGGAGGCACCAAGCTATCGTGCGGTACTTGAAGCTGTCGCTCCTGGTGGCCGGTCTGCCACAGATGCCTTCAGTGAGTCACATCGTACCTGTACCTATAACGGGCGCCGACAAGGTGGCGGCCGTGGCCGAGTCCCTGATGCAGCGAGGCCACTACGTGCAAGCCATCAACTACCCGACGGTGGCGCGCGGCCAGGAGCGGCTGCGGTTCGCGCCTGGCCCCTACCACACGCCCGAGATGATCGACAGCCTCATCACAGCCCTAACTGAAGCATTCCATGAAAACAATATAAGTTTCAATGAGTTCATGAAGAACGGTACGTGCCGCGAGTGCAGCATGGAGTACAAGGTCGACATCGCTTACGAGGAGCCTTTCAAGTATACGCAAGTTGCGTAGTTTGACCTTGGCGTGACCGTGTATTAATCCCATGACACTGGGCGCTTAATTTAAAAAAAAATATGTAAAGCTAAGCTATAAAAATGTATGTTTATATTTTGTTGTTAATCTATTGCGGTTCGTGGTTCATGTTAGGTTGAAATTAAAACGTGGCATCATGAAACTCAGTCATTTTATTTAATCCCAGTACTTGATGACGCCGTCCCAGCCTGCCGTGAGCAGTTTGCTGGGTTCATGAGGGTGCCAGAGGGACGTGATGCAGACGCCGTCGTGCGCCTTCCATTTCTTGTACAGTTTCGTAGTCTTCCAGTCCCAAATGTAACACTTGCCGTCCGCATCACCGGACACGAGGTAACTGTAACAAATAAATGGAGTCATGTAACAGTGGGCGCGTAAAGCTTGTTTTTTCCTGATTCACTAGACATGTCCGCCTAAAATCATAATATAAACATTGGTAGCCGAATGTCGGCGGGAAAAAATACCAAAACATCCGTAGGTACTTTACTAATAGATCATTCATTAGAAATGGGGTAACCCAAATAAAAGGAAATCACCTGTAACAATTTATTTTCGTAGTATCGTATAGTAATGACAACAGCGTGAATCAGCACAACCAGCAAAAGTAACATTCAGAGCGGTAGTGAGTGCAATAATAGTTGTATATTGCATTTCCTCATAGGTAATCGAATGTGGGCTGCGCAAGCAAAAAAATATACCGTTGGATGTAATTGCATTCTTACATCGTTGTCCGTTGAATAGTTACATCTTTTAAATACAGGTAGATTTATAGACAAACATAGGTGCATCCCTAACATAATAGGGACCTTACTAGTATTATATACCTACTTAGAATAGGTACGTGAAGTAAACATACGGATCCTTTTTAAAGAATATTGCGCGCTCGGAGTGTGAGATTAGGCATTGAAAAATTTATATGGAGAAGAAGTTTAGAAAGCTCAAACGGATGATATTAATAGGTACCTAGGTAACCTAGAACAGATAAGAAACTATAGTAGCAAAACGTTAATCGATCTTATTATGCATCAGTATCTAATGTTTTTAAGGATAGCATAACATAGCAACAATATCGATATTGAGTGGGACTTATCACGATTATGCATTACATACTCTCAACTATAAGTAGGAAAATAATAATATGAAGGAAGATAATTTGCATGCCTACAATAACATTACATAGGTACCGTATATTTTGTTATGCTATATATAGTACAGACGCCAACACATCAAGCTTCCTAAAACTGTCAGATTTTTCCAATTGAACATTAACCTTATTTCTTTTCTGATACAGTTGAAAAGCTATCGAAGAAATTTGACACATTGGGGTAGCTTGATGTGCTGGCCTCTGTACCAAAACCTAGAAATTCATTCATCTTTTCAGACATGCGCAACTCTCGCAATTTTCAGAGCACTATACGCAACTGACCTTCGTAAAGGACAGAACCGATTGGGTCAATGTTTCAGACGTCTAACTATATACTAAGCGATCAAATTATGTAGTATGTCTAAGATAAATCCGTCATAGTATTTTCAAAGGCACATTGTTCTGTGTCCTTGCATACAATTCGATAGTAAAATACTGTTGTATCAAACCAATAAGTACTCGTATTAAAATTAAGTATACAAAATAGAGGCGATGGCGTCGGCTAAGCTCCGACCTCGGGGCCAAGGTCCTGCTTATTTGTTTCCATACTTTCAGCGTAGTGTCATGATGACGTGTTACTTATATGGCAAGCATTTGCATTACATTAATTGGTTTCCATTACGTAATCGTACTGTGGAACTGGCCAATTTCCTGTGTCCATAGGGTACCTACTGCAGGCATGTGGGACAATGCTGACTAAATGGATAGATCAAGTTTATTTTAAAGTATTTAACATTTGCCCGGGACTTCGTACGCGTGGAATTTAGACTCAATTTTAATTTTGCAGACACTGGTGGGAATTAATTAAATACCGATAAAATGAAGCCTACATTTTAAGTTAGACCTTAGACCTAGAGTTAGCAATTAATCGGTGAAAAATACATTAAATTCTATGCAGTAGTTTGTGCGTGATGTGTGTACAAACATCAATACGGACAGACAGACATTTTTAAGAACTGTTGTTTTGGCTTCTGTTGCTCTAATAAAGATGTACAGACTTCGGCCTGTTACAATTTTATTATACATATGTATAGATAGCTATATTTTGTTTCACATTTATTCCTATTGTGCACGGTCCTCGGCCCACTTGTTGCCGTGTCCTGTAACAACGTATATCCTACTCTAGTTATCGATGGGGACCCCAACCAACTAAGTACAGAGGCCAGCACATCAAACTACACCAATCTGTCAATTTTTTTTTATACATTTTCAACTTTATTCCAAAAGCATAAGGTTTATTTTCAGTTGGGAAAATTTGACAGTTTGGGGTAGCTTGATGTGCTGGCGTCTGTTCAATATTGCAGGTGTTCTAAACGATGTGAGAATACAAATGAAAGATTCTCATCGATATGGGCAAACCAAGGTTTATTACCATCCAAATAAAGTCTGAAGCCGATCATTTGGATCCATTAAATAAGACTTATACAAGAAAGGAATTTAGTGCTGACTCCTGCTCATCATTGTTAGTTAATAATACTAGTAATCTTGGTTTTGGTATTTCTACCTATACCTACATAGAGTTGAAATTATTTTCTACGAAGGACCAATCTATATAAAGACAGGTACCCAAGTGGTTTAGGCCTCGCCTCTTGTGCACGAGGTTATGGGTTCAAGACTGGCCAAGTATCAATGTGACTTTTTCAATACTTATGCACTTTCTAAGTTTATCTTGGACATCACTGACATCGGTGAAGGCAAACATCGTGAGGAAATCTGGACTTATAATTAATATAAGTCTGAAATCTCTAACCCGCCTTGAGCAGGCGCGGTGATTAATGCTCGTGCCTTCTCTATATGACAAGAGGCCTTTGCCCTGCAGTGGGACAGTAACAGGCTGGTATTATTATTACCCTAGGAACAAATTAAATCATACCTTGATCAACTACGGATATTTTTTGCGAAAACAAAATGAGTTAATGACCCGTACATTAACAGACCTTATGTTTTACAACTTCTTGTTCTAAGGACCTTAAATGTCAGTGACCCTTAAGTGTTGCAATGTAGATTATATAGAAATATAAGGTATTAAATGTTTTTTTGTTTTTTTTTTCATTTGTGACATGCCACTTACGATAACAATTAATTGGTACTATCGGCAAAATTAAAAACAATAAGTATCTGAAGTCAAATAAATATGATAAAAGACGAAAAAAAAGCTAATGTTGATTAGTATTTTGGCAACTTGTTTACATTATAGTTTTCATATTTAAAAGGTAATCATTGACTTCCTAACCAATGATAAGATCCATACCAGGTTTAGCCAGTTTATAAAATGATACGATGTATTCCATCACTTCAGAGTTTTTTATCGTTAAAATCGTGATAAACTTGACAAGATAACAGGAAACCACGAATGATTGTGCCAAAGCATTCGTCAATAGAAAATCTATGATATAAAAGTCCCAGGTATGACTATAAATAAAGGGACAGCAACCAGCTCACATCTATAATATTGTTTATTAATAATTATCATTATTTTGAAACTTATCTGTCTAAGGTACCTATAAGATGGGAATGATAAGGATTGCCATCTCCTTCAAACAAATTTTAGATACTTACCGTAAAAAGGGGTTAGATTCATTAACCAGACGTAGTCCAATATTTTAATATCCAGTATGCGAGCAATGTAACGATTAGGATTATAATTCAAAATATTGCATAAATAAATTAAATGAATTTTATCATAAAATGAACCAATATGCTAGTATTGGTTCGTGTATTACATATTTTAAATTACTGTCATCGGTGAAGGATATCATCGTGAAGAAACCTGGACAGGGCTGGACTTATAATTATTTACAAAAGAAGAATAAGAATAACACAGAAAAAGTTTCCTAACGAAACGGAAATACAGAGAATGTGTAAAAAAAAGACACAAAATAAAAAAAAATTGCTCCACTTATAAATAATTGAAAACTGTTAAATAAATTAATACTGATAACAGTCAATTATTTAATTACCAATCAGCCTAAATGTAACGACCGCATTGGCAAAATATATATTAACGACTTGAATTACCAATAGGAGAAGTCTGCTGCGTTCATTATAAATACAGGTAAAAGCGACTATAACATTTGAATTTCGAGTAATTTTGTACCTATTTTGGTAAAGTGGTTTTTATTCTAGGTAGGTACCTACATCGTCTTCACATGTCATATTAAAAGAGTACTTAAGTATGGAGTTTCTTGCCCATTCTTCACCACACAAAACTACCTTTTCAACTAGAATCATTTAAGTATTTTATTTTAAAGTTGTTGTTCAAAAGTGCCTATTGCATGCCATTGGTCTTACTAAATGATTTGACTTTGACTAAAAACTTTTTTCAGTACCTACCTGTCGACTTCAGTATAACTTAATATATAACTTATACATACTTACAGATATCAGCGGAGTTACAGTAACCGTATAGCGAAATATCTCCCTCAAGTAACAGGTTATATGCAAAGTTTGTGTTTACATAATGTAAAGATGGGAGACAGTAAGATGTCAAAAAAAGGTAACACAAACTGTGGCTCGTAGTGTATGAGGTTTCCTACAGATTAATAAATCCTAGTATTAGATAGGTTTATGCCCAAGCTAAAAAATAAAATCTGGCCTACAAGAGCCAGACTGTCTTTTTTAGCCAAACTAGGTTATATACTCCATACAGGCGGGACGCGACAGCATGAGACTTTATGAGAGGCAGATAGTGAACGTTTTCATTAAAATTGTTCAGCTGAACGGTATCTTTATGGCGAAATCATTCGCATTGTCGCTTCGCACTTATCTGTCTCCTTTAGGAAAAATATGTCAGCATTTTTATCATAATCTTTATAAAAACGCGGTACCTAATCTTCTCAAAGATCTCGCTAGACAAAAATCAATCACTATTTTGACAATTTTGTAGTAAATATTGATAATCTTTAAAACTAAAATACCTGTGTCACATATAAGATTGAGTAGTTTCTAGTTGTGTTTCCTATGAAATAAATGTTTATTGAACATTAATTGATATTGATACTAATAGGTCTTTACCTATGAAATTGCCGTTTTGTATGAAAAAATTTAAATGAATTTTTTTCATGTATTTTTTATTTGTATTAATCGAAGTAATCACCCATGCAATCAATGCATCTTTGCCAACGCAGTGGCAGTTTATTGATGCCCTTCTTAAAGAAATCAGCTGGACGGGAGGCAACAAATTCTTCAAAGGCATTTTGTACTGCCTCTCGGGTATTGAATTTTTTTCCCGCCAAGAAGTTATCCAAATTCTGGAAAAAGTAGTAGTCTGTAGGCGCAAGGTCTGGTGAGTAGGGCGGATGACGGAGAGCTTCCAACCCCAGTTCTTGCAACTTGGAGACCGTCTGCTGTGCAGTATGAGGTCGCGCGTTGTCGTGCAGGAGCAGCGGAGACGAGCGATTGACCAATGCTGGTTGGAGATGTGCCAGCTTCTCCATCATTGTGTTCAATTCTTCACAGTACACATCTGCAGTAATGCTCACCCCGTTTGGTAAGAAGCTGTGTTGAATCACACCGGCGCTAGACCACCAAACAGTGACCATCACTTTTCTTGGGGTAAGTTTTCGTTTAGGGCATTGTTTAGGTGCTGAACCAGGATCCAACCAACTTGCTGAGCGCTTGCGGTTATCAAACAGAATCCATTTTTCATCGCAGGTAACAATGCGGTTCAAAATTCCTTCATTTGTGTGTCTGTTGAGCAGTGCAAGGCACGTCTCGACGCGTACTTCGCGCTGGCGATCATTGAGTTCGTGGGGCACCCATTTGTCAAGCTTTTTTACCTTGCCAATTTGACGCAAATGGACCAATATTGTTTTGACGCTAACGTCGAAAGCTGCTGCTAATTCAGCCGTAGATTGTGTATCATCAGCTTCCACAATCGCCTTTAATTCGTCATTGTCGACCAAAGTCTTCGGACGACCGCGAGGTTCATTTTTCAGGTCGAAATTTCCAGAACGGAAGCGAGCAAACCAATAACAGGTAGTGCGTTGGTTTGTAGTGTTAGCTCCGTAAACGTCGTTGATGTTGCGTGCCGCTTGTGCCGCGTTGCTGCCACGACGGTACTCATATTCCATAATTACTCGAATTTTTAACGTATCCATGATGACGAAAAAGATTTAAATGCGATGAAAATGTAACACTAATCAATAAACAAATGACTACTTTTGGAAAAAAAAATCCATGTTTTTAAAATAAAATTAATTTGAAATTAGAATTCTTAGCCAAACAAAAAATATTTTGATTTGAAATGGCCAGTACTGCAGAACGGCAATTTCATAGGTAAAGACCTAATATTATGAAATAAAATATTTCAGATTTTACGGGGGTACCTCGTGATATGTACGGGAGGTGTTTTAAAATATCATTTTTAAACGAAAATTGGTATAAAAATGAGCTCACTAAGTTACTGAAAACCTTGTCTCGGTGACGTACATAAGCAACCAGTTAATGACGGAAATAAACAACATGATAAAAATGCTCATTACCTGCCATTTGTATGGAAACTCAAAAAATATGAATGTCCTTCTGTAAGGACAAAGCTTATCGGTCAAAAGCATGAAATCGCATATTCTAACCAATTAACCCATTCATGTTTAAAGCTAAAAAAATAGGTAAGTATTGGTAAAATATTTTCATTTTTTTTCGAAAAACAGCCCGATACCTATTTAATTATAAAAATAAGTGATAAGCTTTGGTTGTTTTTTGACCTATCCGATTAGAAATCAAAACTCTAAAGACATCATACGATACATGTACCTACAGTACACGTTCCATAATTAAATCAAAATTATACATCCGCCAGGCCTGTATTTTTCCACTACTTTTTTTCTAGCTCATACACATCTTATGAAGTTTTAACATTTTTATTCTGCCGAGGGATTTTCATGTACTATATTTATTAAATTAGATTATTTACAAAAAAAAAACATTGCCCTTCTTTTCGGCTTAAACAGTAGAGTAAAAATGGTCCCTAACTAATTTTTATACAGGGCCCATTGAAAGTTAGCTACGCCACTAAATGGGTAGGTACTGAGTATTGAGGCAGAGCATGGCATCTTTCAAATTCAAGGATGCAGCTGCAACTCCATAACCATGTATGATATGGCAATCTCTGTAATTTGAATGAGCGTAAAAGTAAAATGCAGTCTAAAGATAACCAAAATAAACCACTCTTAGAAGTCTGCTAGATAGACTGACATTGAAATTGAATATAACAAAAGTTACACGCGCTTCAGTGCCTTTAAAAAAAAATACAATGCATGGAGTAGTCATTATAGTTTTATTGCTAAGACTATTGCTGCAATTACTTTACATAATTACTCAATCACGTCCCATAAATTTATTTTATAAATAAGTGAATAGTACCTATCGAAAATATTTTAAGAGAAGCGTTTTTCCTGTTGTCACCCGCTACGAACGTGTTGAAGGAAAACCCTTTATGGCATGAACCATAGTCGAGGCAGATAGTGTCTGTAAAAACAGGAAGTTAGCCTACGAGGAGCTCGTGGCTAAATACAAACAGACGCACGGGTCAATCGAAGGTACGCTACACTTACCGATGTCAGTCTCTGGATGGCTAACCGTTCATCATGTAAGTAGACTTCTCCGGGGTTCGGAAACCATGCGAAGCTGTTGGTCCCGGCAGTCATGTGTAGGTCTTTGACAGTCGTCGTTACAGTTATGAAACCAGTCTTACCAAGGGGTATCGAGTTGCCCAGTAACTGGGTTGTGGAGGTCAGATAAGCAGTTGCTTCATGTAAGCTAGAAATGTAGCTTTTAATCATCAAGGCTATGCACAAACTGACACGCCGGAAGACGTTATATCTTGGTTTAGAAGAAAAAGAAATAACTACTTAGGTTTAATTTAAAACCATCTGTCTTGAAATAAGTACAAAATACATACCTATCCTCTAAATTAGAATTATAAAAATAATAAGAACGAAACTGCTTCCTATAAGTTAGCAGCGTTCTCAATTAGAATGACCTTAATGAGTTCCAAACTAAACATTAAAATAACTACAACATTGGACGTTAAGCAATTCCTATTAATAATTTAAGTTTGACTAGAACTGACAGACAATTTTATGCGTCACTCTAGGCTATGGTCGTAGCAACTGGTTCTGTTTAAATACAGACGCCAGCACATAAAGCTATCCCAAACTGTCAAATTTTGCCAATTGAACATGAACCTTATTCTTCACTACATAGTATAAAACAAAGTCGCTTTCTCTGTCCCTATATCCCTATGTATGCTTAAATCTTTAATACTACGCAACGAATTTTGATGCGGTTTTTTTAATAGATAGAGCGATTGAAGAGGAAGGTTTATATGTTAACATCCATTAAATAGTGGAGGAATACTGTTATTTTTGAGGTTTCTAATGTGATGTCGTAAATAATTATTATACCCGTGCGAAGCCGGAGCGGGCCGCTAGTTTGTGATAAAGTTGAAAAACTACCAAACAAATTTGACAGATGGTGATGGATGGATAGGGTAGCTTGATGTGCTGGCGTCTGTACGTATTATAACCAGAACCAAATACGTGTACATTTATTTAAAAACTAGACAGTTTCATTTTTCAAATTTTTGGCAAAATCTCCTAAAATCTACGCCAACAAAATATTTTTCTAGGTCTAGCAGTCACAAAAATAATCATAAAGGGCTTGTTAAACGCCGGAACTGAACGCCGCATCACTTCCGCAAGTAAACCAATAATCCAATTATGGTATTATGTTGGTCAATCGGCCAATGACCTAGGGCGTGGTTTAATTTTAAGTCGTTAACAAATAAGCCGTACAAAAAGTCAAAAGTATCACCTTAAATTTTCAGGCGTACTGAAGAAAAATCCGCGGTAGTGTTTGACGGTCTATTTAGTCTGAACATGACAGATAATGGCATACTGACCTGTTTACAAACGTAGTAATTAAATCCTTGAACCCAGTACCAGTTTATACTGCATATAGTACAGATAAAAGTATCGGACGTCTTTGAAGCTACGTCTCTGCTAACACCGCAGTGGAAAAACCCAAATACGTTACATAAGAGCTGATTACGAAATTAGCAATACGAAATAACAAATACGTCTTCGTTCAAAATGGTCCCATAATTATAACATCAAATATTTTCGTTTCATGGAGTATAATTTATATTTGGGATATTGTTGTTAAGAGTTTTAGCTGTTTCGAGCGCCCACATTATTTGGATTCACGCCTGACTTGCGTATCGAAGCTCTACGTTGTTGCCAAGAATAACGTCCCCGAAATACAATACCAGTTATAACCAAAACAGTGGCAAAGGTCGATCGCCGCGGCCATAGATAACAACGTACGGAGTGACAAATTAATTGAACGCGAAAGGAAAACTACAATTTGATCTAATATAGTAACAGTGCTTCCTCATACATTTTCTCTTCGAGAATTCAACTTCTTCAACAGAATGAAGGAAAGGCAATATGTTATTATTTTATAAGTGAACCCAGAATGAAAAGAGCTGGAAGTCATGGTGCCTTTTTACAGCAGTGGGTTGGCCATTTTATTTCTGTAATTAAGTAAATTTTATTGATATGCTCGCGTTTGATCACTATCTCACCCTATTTCGCTTACGCTTATTATGTAACCAATTATGATCAAGACTTATTGAACAGGAATATAATGAGTCTATTGGCCAACGGCCAAGCTGTTTTGTAATTTTCCGATTTGTAGGTTTTCAACTTACCATCATCTGCAATTATATTGGGGTCGGCTTCTAGCGCTTCTAGTCTAACTAGATGCTACTAAAAAGTAGTATTTTACTTGTAGATACTGCCTATCCGACGTCTACAACCCAGTTACTGTATAATCCAATAAACCTTGATAAAAACGAATTGTCTGACTTTCGAGCTGCGGGACACCCGTAATGGCTACAAACAATTTCTAGAAACCAAAGTTATCAAATAAATATGTGCTCGCGTGGTTTACATATTGATGTCAAAACAGAAATACAACAAGAAAAGAGCAGCCTAAAACAGCCAGGTCATGAGGGTGTCCTAGATATTTGACCTCCTACTAACCAATCGGGGCAGGGCCACTTGTACTATGGAAAGGTCTCACACGCTCAGAAATAAACAATTCACAATATTAGGGCCAAACTGTTTAACCAAAACTTGACATCAATGCGGTAGATTGAAAGTGGAAGCCACTCGGTACAGTAGTTTGACCTTACTTAATCATTGCAGTTCTATTTACTTGCGTTTTAAGAAGCAATTTGGTAAAAATAGTCCGAAAATTGGTCCTTTAGCTGGTGCGAAAGGATCGCGTAGCGAAAGGACCAATAACTATTCGTATGTCTACTCATTTTGTGTTCACTATCTTAAGTACATCTGAAATAATCTTGTAGGTCATACATAACAAAGTTACTGACACGACAGACATGTTTTTATTTTCTTATTACCAGTAGTTCTTGTTAATATAATCTGATAATATGATATCGATAAGGAATCACGCGTGCTGAGTGCTCAAAGTCTATACAAATATTCGATAACTATCGACCACGGTTGCGTCTATTGGAAGATTTACTTCGAACCTTTATAATTATAATAAAGGGTCGTTTTTCCTAGAAACTGTAAAAAATCTCTTTTTTGGTAATTTAAACATGCGACTTCAGATTATGTCTGTGTAACTATCACTCGGTTACGTGTGCAATACAAACACACATCTTAGGTGGACGTGACCTAAGTCTTGTGATATCGCTTTAATATCGGATGGAGACAGTCTTCAACTTCCGTCAGCTACTCAAACATAACAAAAGATGAAGATTGGCTTTAACCCATAATTTCCTGTCATGAAAACATCGATTTCGAACATGATATAGTCGAACAGGCCAATATTTACTATAATATATATTATATACATAGCTAAATAACATCGATTTTAGATTAAGATTATGTTAGAGAAACAAACGCAGATTGCACGCTAAATTTAGAATGCACGCACTAATCATGACACGACAGTAACATGCCTAATCATGGGACGTCAGCAGTTACATATTACATCAAAATAACAAAATACTATATACTTAACTCAACAAGAATATTATCAATTTAACGTAATCGAGAATGGTAACTAAAAGTAATGATGACCAACAGTTTCTGCGTGGAACGCTGAATCATTCTACGGGTCACACTGCGGATCATCCCGAAGAAAACTGTATATTATTCTAACTAATGGTCAAATACTAATGATACCTAGTAGTAGTAGCTACCTAATGATACCTGAGTAGTCGAAATTTGACTGTTTTAGCTTTTTGCACTTCTTCCACATTCAAACATGAAAGATGCCAAATTACACACTACCCGACCGCGCAACGTTCTTCAAAAGACATAACATCACGCCTGTATTCCGAAGGGTTGGACAAAGGTGTACCTACAGTACATAACTGGAGAAATGTAGATGTATGTAGGTTCTCCAAAAGAGTTCCTAAATTCTTGCTTCATGTATTACCTAACATATCATAATAGTAGCCCGGCCCGGGCATGTTTGAGAAGGTGTGAGCATCGATTACATTCAACATGCTTGCTCAAGGCGGACTGGCGATTTCAGACTGCCTGCAGGTTTCCTCTCAATTTGTCTTCTTTCACCGAAGTCAGTGAAATCCTAGACTTAGAATGGATGGATTACTTAAAAGTCACATTGGTGCCTACTTGTCTGAATTTAAACACTACGATGCATAGAGGATAACGATCATCACAACTGGAGAATCGTCAGAAAAAAATGGAAATAAAAGGAAAGGTACCGATTTGCATGCAGTCTCATGCTACATTTGCAAGTTTATAAATACCTAGTGGTTTCTTTACGCTTAATATAAATCGATTCTTGCATCAGATATTTCTCCAATAGGAACATTTCTTGATTACAACGGCTGCATGAGTCAGACGGAAAACAGGGATGGTCAATGTCACGTGAAAGTCTCACAACGTTCCCTAAATGTGTCTAGACTGCCATTATGACGCACAACGACTTTTTTATTGTACCCTGCAGGGTTATCTTCACATCAACATGCTTGCAGGGAACACCAGTGTATGTCTTGGGTAGGTAAATAACTAAGGTTGTGCGTCACCGAAGTCATATTTTAGCTCATTTTTATTTATAAATACCCTGTGCCTACTAGAGATAAATACTGGAGGAAAAACTCTAATAGAAAATATGTAAGCCGTCAAATAATAATTGTTTTAGTACGATGCTGCTGCAACCTGCAAGGTGTGCACGCAGCACGGGTCACGTTTTACATAATAGTTACCATAAGGTGTGATGACGACCATAATTACTGACATTATGTCCCGTTGCAGTACTTGATCGTTTGCTAAATGTCTGTCATTATAGCACCCACGGCGATTAAAGGCACTCTGTAGACGGAGAGCTAAATGGGTTGGATTATGAATGTAAAGAATCCGCAATTATGGCAAATTTACGTGACGCGAACTATAGATTTGGGCTTTGTAGTGACGAGCAGTTCCCAATAAAATAGTTAATCCATCCGTAAAGCCGAAAAACATATTTTAGCTCGAGACATCTAAAATATCTTTCTCGGGTAATCAGTTTGTTTTTACAAAGAATTTCTAATGATTTTGGTTGTCAAGTAGCTTCACTACAAATGGTGGTAGTTTGTAACCAGGGTTCCATGTTTCATGGTGGGGTCTCGGTATTAAATGGAGGGTCCATCAACGGACCGACCTCAGAAAGCAAATCTTAACGTTGAATATTGTACCCGTGAGGCGGTAATAAATCAGCTGCGAGACCCTCTAGTAAGGCCAGTTATTGCACAATACAAATGAAGTATTGCAACAATAAGCCCAAAACTGTAAGACTTGGTCCTTATGGTTTGAAAGCGTCAACGTTAAAATAAATATGACTTTACGAAATAGGAATTCACTGTGGTGGTAGTAGATGTCACGTGTCTCAACGTTTTGGGATGTGTCAAATCGTCTTCTATCAATATTATCGTTGGGTACAGAGAAAACTAACTCGCTGTGTAGCCTAACATTGCCAGATAGTTGCATAATAACAAATTAAGCAAACAATGGAATGTCAGCGCGGCTCTTAATTGACTGACAATTAAATTTCTCTGTTTTCTTTACCATCAAAGAGAAAATGCTTCTAGAAAACGTGTTTACTTAAGAACTGATCAATAAAGATATGCAATGAAACGATTGCATTAGTCCTAATACTAGTAGTAATTTAAATTGGTCACGTAGTCATTTTATAGTTATGCAGTAAAATGGCAGACACCGGTATTCGACTCAAATATGTCACATAGAAGATAGGAAGACTAGGTGAAATAATATTACAGATAGTGTCAGGTTTTTTATTGCAAATACCAATTTACTTTGTAGAAACGTAGCTAGACTTTGTCAAAGTCTAGTAATTTTTCAGTAATTGGCGTCGTGGTCAACGCTTATGTCAGTGACGAACAATCTAAAATTGGTCCTAGGTATGACCGCATCAAAAAATTGGCCAAATTTTGTAAAATTATCATACAGTAACAAGCGAATTACGAGTCAACGAGTGATTCGGAAATGGTAAAATTACCTCTCCGGCAGATAGCGCGATGCGTCTTTGTGATACGATTGCGCGATATTCCGATTTCCGTTGAAAAAAAATATATGCAAACGCTCGGGTCACGTTGTTGCGCTGCTTCCAATGAATTTGTTAGCCTCGTAATACCGATGGGTATGATAGTAATGGTACAACAATTTACTGGTTTTTAATGAACAGTTTCGAAAAAGTTTACTTACAGACCAATTATTTCGGTAATATTGAAAACGAACAGAGTACTTATTATATATTTTCTCCGCTGCCTAAACCATTACATTTTACTCCTCATATCATTGAATAAAATACTTATAAACAAGTTTGGTGCTACTCCACAAAAGATGGGACCCGACAGCATGTCCTGCGTGCCCTAAGACTGCACGCTGCGGGATTTGTTGGACGCTACCGATATTGCCAAGCTCGTAAATGATTTCTAGGCCAACTCTGTATAGATTTCCATCCACACACTAAGAAAAAGAATAACTTGTAGGACATGGATAAAAAAAAACACAATTCAGAATACTCCGTAAATAAAATCAACACTTTTAAAAAATTACGCTGTTCAAAATATACTTGGACTTCGATCCCTTTTTGTATGGAAATTTAACAACAATATTTTAATAAAACGATACATTTGTGTATATTATACAGCGAATAGTCGTAATTATGCAAAGTTCCGACGTCAGACACTTCGATTCAGGTTACGATCACGTGTTTAAACGATTTACCAATCTTTGGTAAACCCGACGAGAGCGGCAGTCATGACTTTGAGAATATGTACCTAAGGACCATTTTTTGAGTTGGATAAATCGATAGTGGTATAATTTTGACCTCAGTCATGACTTCATGAGCAAGAGTTTTGAAAAAAAAGATAAAATTTTGACCCGGCAACATACGATAAAATTTTGGGCCAAAAAAATGGTGGTATGTGCGACTATACCTACCACTATTTACTGTAAAGAAATATGTACACGGTTTCAAAAACTATGAAGTTACTTAACCTAATCCCAGTTACAGCTGATTAGTGCCTGGTCATAAAAAACGTGGTGTTTTATTTACACTTTAAACTGGCGCTTATTAGAATTGCTAACTGTCCTCTTTTCCAGGATGCACTGCATTTTGTAGTGTGTTGGGATGTCCTGGATAGTTTTTAAGCAGCGTTATGTACTTATTTTGCCGCACAGTGCTTTCTTTTTCTTTCTATTGCTGTGTTCTGTTTTTAAACCAATTTGTCCCGATTTTCCAACTTCAAATCCTACTTTTTTTTTTTCATTTGCTGTTGGCAACCCTAGCTTAAGTAGGCAGACGCACAGTTATACCATGAGCGTTATACGTTAAGCTACTTTTCGAAACCAGTCCTTTTTGTGTATAAACAAACCAAAGTGCTTAGTCACGGTGAATTGAAAATAATGTTTTACGTCATTAAACCTGTTTTCTACAAACATAGCTATGCAGGGATTGTTTGAATCTACTAGTGTATCGTTAGAATTCATGGACGCACATATTTCTATGAACTAAAAAACGACTATGTCTTTGTACACTAAAACATAAAATTGACGGCCGTCAAAATGAACGGTCAAAAATGAAACGAAAAGGAAATTAATTTGACACATAGTTTACTTAGGAAACCAAGTTACTTGCGCCGTTATGCAGTTTCAAGTTACTTCTGTCAGTTTGTAAATACCTAGTGGTACGGCCTACTTGCCCAGATTTGAACCCACAACTTCGAACATCAGAGACAAGACCTTAACTTTTCGAGGACCTCTTACAGGCATCCTCTCACATGCTCATTTCACGTAACAGCACACATCCCAGTTAGCATTCTCATATCAGCTGCATACAACTGCCTTTAATTCATTTCTTGTGTTGCCCAACATTTTAAGGCGATGAGTCATAATATTGTCATAATCTGACATAACATCAATTAATAATTAATTATTAAAAAAAATTGAGTAAGTGATACTCATGGTATTAACCTAATAGAGCCAATTAATTAGTGAGACTGCCTCGTTGGTGCCGTGGTCGCAAGGACATCTGTTGACTGTGGGGACTTGGGTTCGATAGGTACCCAGGTTAGGCAGTGTTATCGGGGGTTTTCTATTAAGGATTCCTCAGCAGTAGCCCGGAGTATGGAAGCTGGCGGTGTGACACCCGTGTATCTCGTGTACGTACAGCCGTTGGTCTAGGTAAAGGAACAGAAAATGCACCTGCGTTTGCGCACACGCGCTTGCACTAATACCAAGTTAAGAGTTAAGATTAGCTGCGGTAACCGAAATCTGGTCAGGAGGAAATTACTATTATAACAAATGCCTATGAGAAAAAAAAACAACATATCTACCAAACTTCGTCTATTCGTTTCTTTTTACGTGTATAATTACGTAAGTACTGCTCGTTTAATCATTATCTTTTAATTTGGTTCCAGTTATCCGATTATCACGGCCTCTGAACGTAATTGTTCTAAACAGACTCGGAGTTTTCGATAATGTGGTTCGGAACACAAAACCTCAACGTGTTTGATGATGTATGAGTTAATTCTTAACTGTCAAATATTATATGTTTAGTTTTTTAAGTAAACTACACAACGACACGGTAAATTAAGAGCGTTTTAACTTGAATGAACTTATTATTATACATGAAAGTGAACCATACATTGAGTGGCCATTGAAAGTCCTGTTATATTGCATGCCTTTATAATATCAGTATTTTATCAAGCGCGCTATTTTATACCTATAAGTTCAATTCGGTATTTTACTAGTAATGTGATGTTTCTGTCTTGTGACGTCAGATGGTAGCAGTATTGTATCTGTGTCTTTGTCTACAATAGACTGTAAAACACCTAAAACTTTTACGTTCTTTTAGATATTTAATAATTATATTAATAGGAATAATCCTTATTCAAGATTTCAAGAAATGTAATAAAAAAACATCCACTCAAATTCAATCATAAATAAAAATGCAGTACCTAGTTCTATCTGTATTTCAAACTAAAGATGACAAGTGGTCTTTCGATCCGGATTTGAACCAACGACCTAAGCATCAGAGAGTCAAAGGCTATTAACCAATTAATATCTATTTTTTTAAAGTTGTTGTTAGTTTAGGAAACTTATCAGTGCCTATATTATTCTGAATAGAACGAATTACGATAAAAAAAGCAATCGTTCTAAATATTTATTTTAAATTAAAAAAAAAAAACAGAAATCTTATGATGAAAAATGAGAATAAAACTTTAATCGCCAATCCGCCTTGAGTAAGCAAGGTGATCAATGCTCGTGCCTGCTACAGAGCAGGCACGAGCATTGATCACCTCAGGCATCTTCTCGTACAGACGAGAAGATGCCTCTGCCTTGCAGTGGTACCATAACAGGCTGGTATTCATACATTATGAAACAAAATAAAAATAAAATCGTAATCTCACAATGATGATTGACAAAGAGTAGATCTGGTAGGTACCCAAAGTAAGATTTAACTGGTGTTATGAGCACCAAGGCCCTAGAACTTATTAATATTTTATTTTATTTTATTTGGGAAAAGCAAACAATTGTACAATGTGTGATACAATAAAACATAGTTATACAAATTTTATGTTGCAAGCTTCTATTTTTTTTTAGATATAATTGTAAAACACATGATTCAGCATAGAATAATCCTTATATACTTACACTAAACTATCTGAGTTTATGAAAAAACGCTAGAACTCCAGTTTAGATAAATATTTACAAGTGGATGTGGTTATTTCTATGCCGTTGTGAACACTTGGTGGATAGGATGCTTACACCATGCGCTGTGTCCTGTGGCCTTAACGTAACGGAAAAGTTTTTTTTTTTTACTTGTAATTAATAAGCGCCAACTGGTGACTATAATGGGAAACGCAATTATTCCATGCAAATTGACGTAACTGGATGTTACCGTTAAACCGATTGATTGGGTTTAAAAACCCGTTTAAAACCTTCTGACGTTACATGAACTGATGGAAGCTACAGAAGGCGCCAAACACTTGCCATCGACAAGTTAATAGCGTCAATATTAAAGTATTCAATCATTTCGTGATCACATAGTTAATTTTAATATTGTTTCCAATTCCTTTCATGAGGAACCAAACGATTGTCTTTATGAGTGTCTGATGGATTTGGAATACCCATGTTTAGAGTTATGCGAAGAATTGCGGTGCATAACTGCCTTACCTATCACAGTTGGTATTGGTACAATAGGCCGCATGTCAGTCAGCTTAAGGTCAAAGTGTTACCACCGACGACATGCAGTCGACTGTGCCAAAAGATTGAAACAGCGCCTCTACATTACGTGCGTGAAACTAATTTCGTTTGACTAATAACTAGGTTGCTTCTTTTTGGACCCACGATGGAACGGAGAATGTTTGCGTTTAGGGGAAAGGTTAACTACCTCTCCTCTAAACGATGGGTTAGGTTCAGTGTGCTCGCATCAACAGGTACTTTTTACTTGTACATGGACGTTTCCCATACAAATAATTTGCCACCCAAATTACACATTATAATTTACAAAATGATGAGGAAGCGATTTCATTGGACTTCGATCTGTTCCCTGAACACTCAAGTGTAAAACCTTGAAAGGGGCCATCAAGGGCCGAACGCGGAATCATTGACAAGATAGGCATTTTAATACGATAACGTATTCCATAATCATATTTGTAGAATTGCGTATATATTTAGCAGTATGTTAATGAACCTGTAGCGACATCTATGTCGCCACATACGAACTAAATCTGACGTTTCCTACATCGCGGTATTAAAGTTATCCACGCGATTGAATGCTTATACAAGAACCCGACAACAACTGTCGGGCATTAGCCCATCAGACACAACACCCGTCTGGTCGGAGGATCCTCCCTTTTCAATGGTGGATGAGGAACTTTACACCCTGTTCCCTTAAAAACCATCATTAGCATCTGTCCAGCTCTAGCCTTATCCTGCCTTTTTTCCAACTACTAAGTAGGAGTCAGCTTCCAGTCTAACCAGATGCAGCTAAATACCAATATTTTACATGGAGTGTCTGCCTATCTGATCTCCACAACCCAGTTATTGGGTAACACTGCCTAGCCGTACCGTCTGCCAAAGATCTATGAACAACAGCCATGACCAACAGCTTAACGTGATTCCGAAGCTACGGAGGGGTTCCAACGTGCACCTAGTAGATAACCACCCATCCACGGGCTGTCTTCGGCAAGCGTAGCTTAACCTTCAATCGAACTGGGTGGCTATTACAATTTAACAACAGGCCTACACAACAGTATGTTATTGAACCGGATAGTCTAATTTCTAAGTCAAAACAAGGAACATTTACAACAGTAGCAACAGTAGCAACTGCTCCTTTTGACAAGGATCATCACTAATAATCCTGCAAACCTGAACTATTGACAAACTACGGTGTCAGACCTTGCACTGTACACATATCTTAACGGTATCAGCGCAAGGTCTAACGACGTAGTTTCCATTCAGACAACACTTTAAAAAGTAGCGTTTCTGTGTATTGTGAAATTGCGACTTTGATACTAAAATTATTTTTCATTTTCAGTTCACATTCATAGCCCACTATTAATATGTGAACATTATAACTTCATCAAAAAAGTATTATTATCTATAGTAAGTATTAGTATCAGTATTAATCAAAGTTAGTATGGAACTACATGGTTTTAAAAATAAATGAAAAAGAAAGCACTTAATCGGTCCAGTAATCACGGTGTACATAAAACAATAACTCGCCGAATGAATAACCGTCTCCTTCGTAGTCGGTTAAGAGCCTTAAGATATACAACAGTCACACACCCACAAATATCATTGGCCACGCTTTTAATCGTAATACTATAGGTCATAGCCTTCAATACAAGTACTGTACTTTAGATAGTTACCGTGTTGGTTGATTAGGCGCTACACTTACATGCTCAAAGTCGGGACATATAATTACTGGTCTTTCTGAAAATAGATCAAGCTGTTGTAAAGAAGATAAATAATAAATAAATAAATAAATATTGCTGGACAATCCACACAGCATCATCTAGCCCCAAGCTAAGCAGAGCTTGTGTTATGGGTACTAGATGACTGATATACTTAATACAATACATTACATAGATACTTGGCTATCATCACCTGCCTACCCCTTTCCCCAACTATGTTGGGGTCGGCTTTCAGTGTAACCGGATGCAGCTGAATACCAGTACTTTACATGGAGAGACTGCTTATCGGACCTCCACAACCCAGTTACTGGGTAACACAATACCCATTGGTAAGACTGGTCGTCAGACTTTCGGGCTTCTGACTACCCGTAACGACTGTCAAAGATCTACAAAAGACAGCCGCGGCCAACGGCTTAGCGTGCTTTCCGAGGCACCAAGGAGTCCCGATACGTTACGAATGGTCACCCATCCACAGATTGACCTCGGCAAGCGTAACTTTTATCCATGAATCAACCCGTGCGGATGTTTAGAAGAAGAGGATACTCGACTAGTCAGTAAAAAATGATGGCGGGTCTTCCCGCCTACCAAATGTCGTCATCCATATAACCTACCCGTATAATCATTATTCCGAGAAGAGAGACGTAAACCACGGACGCTGTGAAAAACAATCAGGTAAGGACCGGAATAACGGATTAAAAAAAAATACGGTCGCTTGTTCTTTTATGTATTTGAATTGTAAACAAGTTACAATGTGTTGCGAAGAAAAACAGGACTGTTTCAAATCATAAAGTAGGACTGGTTGTCTCAATTGACTTGGTAATATCCTAACTGATAGAAATTCATGAACAAAGAAGATTAAGTAGTGGGTACACCGGTGGAAACAATGGCATGAAATGATGACAATACTAACAACACTAATCCAAGGACTTATTTGTATTTAGTTTTTTTATTTCATTTAACATCACGCCTGTATTCGCCAAAGGGTAAGGCCCAGGTGTACCTATAGTACCTACACCAACATTTCATCTGTTATGTTATGTATTTAAGTCTCATGTAATAGGAGGCGAGCCTATTGCCATGAACCAAATCCAGGCTCCGGGCTGGTACTGAGTCCACTAAAAAATGTTGGTGGTACAAACACTTCTTTTAACACAATTTAATTATTTTTCTTTGTTTAATATTGTGTTTTTTCTTCTCTCTTAACTTAACGTGTAACGGTATCTTTCTGTCTCCCAGTCACAACAAACCGCGATCAATATTCCGTCTGGCAAGCTTGGTAAAGCTTTGGCGCCAATATCTACAAACATGACTCAGTTGAAACTTCCATTATGTAATATTTAATACGACTATCGTAGGATATAAGAGCTAAAGATATAATCTTCAGTTGCATGTTCATAATTTATGTAGTTTAACATTGCAACAGTTCAGTAGCTAATTGATCGTCTGCGAACGCCATTTGGTAACGTATTTATGAACAGAACAAGGACATGATGTTGCCATCTTCATAACGTTTCCTCAAGTACGTCGAAGTCATGCCAGTGTTACTAGATGTTGCTGATTTATAAGAAGAATAAGGAAGTTTTTTTTCCTTTCGCTAGATTTACAGGTCGAAGAATGATATGTCCCACTACAGGGCAAAGGCCTCTTCTTATATAGAGAAGACACGAGCATCAATCACCACGCTTGCTCAATGCGGGTTAGCGATTTCAGACTTATAAGGATCGAAGGGAAAAGCACACAATCCCTGCAGACGAAGTCGTCAAGGTAGTCTAAGATAAACTTAATTATAAAATTTTCAAAGTCACATTGGTATTTGCCTAGATTTAAAACCAAAACCTCGTATATTAGATTCGTAGCCTTAACTACGGGAACATCACGACTAGTTTTATAGGTTGAATAATATGTTCATAAGGGGTGTGCGTTTTGAGGGGCTGTCTTATGTAAACGATATGACGTTAAAAAAGTGATGATCCTCAGCTTAATTTGAATAAATGAATTTTGATTTGATTTAACATTTTTTTTTTTTTTTTTTATTCTAAAAAACGTTGCCCCACACTAGGAATTTCTCCTGTATCGTGGGTGCGTTTACAAACATTTAAACTCACATACACAAACAGCCAGACCCGGAACATATACCTGTAGGTCATACAAATATTTGTTCCGTGCGGGGATCGAACCCACAACACGCGGCGCAGCAGCCGATGGCTCAACCACTGCGCCAACCGTGTCGTCAATTGAAGCATTCATATTTATAAAAACCATCCAGTCATGCAACTAGGAAAAACAATGCAGTATTTATATTGTTCATTTAGCATACACTATAAAGGTCCTAGGTATGCACATGTGAGGAACGTGATAATTTCATGACTCGCCAGTCTTGCCGTTTAGAAGCAAGGTTGGTAATACTGCTAGTTTTCAAATGACATTAATGGTTATGGATTTATTCACACCTGGCAGACACCCGAATTTCGTCGGCTTATAAAATAAATAAATAAATAAAATAAAATGAGCTTTATTTCAGACAATCTTTATACCGTCCATATTATGCGTAAAATCAAATGGAAAAACATTATCAAATAACCCTCTTAACCAACGATTTCCATAAGGGGGATGATATCCTATTCGCTACCGTCTTCAGGATTTCATTGCGGCTGCCACGCACCCTGTTGATTAGGGATACGGTTTTCTTGCGCATGATGGCATGGAAGCCATCAGTATGGTAAATTATGTATCTTCTAGAATTATAAGCCTATTAGCTGAGCCCCGCGGTGTTACACGCAGTTAGCATGAGGCGATTCGAAATTCCCACGTCAATACTTCACTTTTACGGGATAAAAGGGCGTACGTGTTAATCGTTATAATAGGCTACCTTCATAACAGATTCCATCAAAATGCGTTCGGCAGTTTAAGCGTGTAGAAGTAAAAACATACACACACACATGCCGACAAACTTCCGCATTTATTATATTAGTGTAATGAGACGTGTTATTAGGAAATATGAAGTATAATACAGTAAAGTTTCATTAAAATCCGTGGAGTGGTTTTTGTGTCAAAGACACGGAGTTGTCAAAGAGTAACAAACTTTCACATAAATAATATTAGTGGGATTAAAAGTCACTGCCGGGATTGTTGCAGTAAATTTAGTGTTACAAAAGTAGCGATTTTCGGTCTTTTTCACGAGAACTATTTCGGTCTTTTTTGGATACGTGAGGTACACGTAATACATATACATAGGTTTAAGACCAGTGCCATTTGCCTAACACACTTTCAATCACATCCTCAATCTCCTCCTTTCATCATCATAGGAAATACATAATTCATTGCTTCATATGTTTGAACAATTTGTTTGACCGACAACGTAAATAACGCAATGAATGTAGTTGAATTGTCAATGTCAAGTGCGTAAATTGCTTAACAACGCAACTGTCCCGCAGCTGTTCCATATTCAAATTCATATTTCTTTACTTAACAAGTGTAAAA
Organism: Phlogophora meticulosa; assembly: GCA_905147745.2. Taxonomy (NCBI): domain Eukaryota; kingdom Metazoa; phylum Arthropoda; class Insecta; order Lepidoptera; family Noctuidae; genus Phlogophora; species Phlogophora meticulosa. Next base: position 2,123,614 of record LR990523.1, read on the forward strand.
TAATTGTGACTTTATAAAAGTCTTAAGAATTATTATATTTGTAGCGGAAACTGAACTTTATGTGTGGGTTTTAAAGTTGTTATTTCCAAAAATACACATATGTATTTGTAAACATTTTTGGAAGCCGATGTGCAAACGAAGAGTAGCTTCATAAGGCTCCTATGTAATTACTGTGTCTAAACGAGTCACCTCGACTTGTGGGCCATCTATCGGGAGAACCACGAAAATACTACAACACCGTGCCAAATTCCAACCACCAATGTTATCAATGTCAACCAAGCGCCAGGTTGTCAAACACTGGTCTTTGATAAATAAAACATATAGTTAGCTTTAAGTCTGATTAGATGTCCCTAATAGCCCTAGGTATACAAGAGCCGGAAAACGTAGTGTAAAACGCCCTCTGACTAGGTGGCATGACGATCTGCGAAAGACTGCAGGCAGATGCTGGATGCGGCAAGTTGATGACAGGGCGCTATGGCGTTCATTAGGAGAGGGCTATGTCCAGCAGTGGACTAATATAGCCTGATGATGATGATGATACAGGAGCCGATAACATACTACATAGACAAAATATAACTGACCGTGACTCTTGAAGCCGAGTTCTTCAGAGCAATATCTTGGGCAATACGCCAACAACTTGTCACTACGCAATATCGTACTATTATTGCAGTTCCAAGTCTTTACAGTTTCTTGTTTTTGTTTATGTACTTTCAAAAGCGCTCATGTGTATTTTAAATGTTATTTCGATGCGCAAATAAAACTTAAATGGTGTTGAATAAACACTTATGGTTTCTTTTTAAAATAAATTGGCTTTCTTAATACATCGAAAATCGAATGACATAGATAAAATAGTGAATAGAAACAATAGTACTAAAGACCAGTTTTTCGTAGCAAAGGACCACTTTCCTATTAAAACTAGGTCACAAAAGATGACAAAAAAGGCGAAAATAGAAAACTATGGAGTACATCCGGCACAACACAAAACAGCAACAAAACTAATGTGTCAATTGCATAACTTTTAAAAATGAAGTAACATCACATTAGGAGCAACATTAGGCTGAGACATGAAGCAAGTAAACCTAGAGCAACGACAATAATAAGTAACCAAAAAGAAGAAGGAAACACCCAAGACATAGATACTTTGACAACTGATATTGATAGACTTAAGCTTGCTGATTTAATTTAACTTAAAATAATTTAAAAAATATAAATTAAGAGAAACATGGTCTTCTTGTCATTCGATGTCACCTTTCCTATAAAAGAGTACATTTTTTTTTCAATGCAAACCGCCTGTCAGCTTATAATCTTGTTCTAAATATGAATTAATGTTTCTCTCATAAAATGCCGTAAACTTAAAATTCTGTGGAGGTCGGAAGGCTCAACATAACCGACCAGAGGATATTAGATCTTGTGTACTTACAATTTACATACTTATCTTTGGTATAGTTATGGCGGCTTGGTTCGATTCGTTGAGCGAGGCCGAGGGGAGAAAGTTGCGTGCGCCACTGTTATGAGAACATACGTACAAGGCAAAGTTCTATGAGGAACTAGGGTGTGGTAGCATTGACAGAGGATGCTTATAAAAGCTTTTATAACTTGTTTGAGCCAATGGGCTATTTATGGAATTTATTTTATTCTGGGATTTCTCTTTAGTAGCCAGGAGTCTGGATGTGTGCCCGGTTGATGGTAATAGAGGCGCTCCTATTACATAGGATGTAAACATTACTAGCGAAATGTGGATTTAAATGTGATTACCTAATGTGGTTAAGAATTTAACAAAGAACATCAGATATTGTCTACTAATCAGTTAAGCGTTTTAAAATACTCAACACCGTGCAAAACATAAAAGCCATTTAGAGAAAGTAATGGAGACTGTAAAACAACACGGCTACTAACATTTTATATTTCGAATAAAAATATTAACTGCAAATAAATGCAGCAAACGTTTGAAATTGTAATACATACTTTCACATTTTACTACATCATATGTTTCATATTATTTTTCGGATTTCATGAACTTAAATAACTTTTTTATACTTAGGACAACAAAAATGCAAATGTTGAAAAAATTTAAAAAAATTATAGTTTAGTTTTATAGTTTAGTAGAATTATAGTTTTATTTTTCAATTTTTAGTTGATTTTTTTTATAAAAGCGTGATTTTTAGTTTTTTTTTTTTGAACTATGTAATTTTTTTTCGAATTATTGCATTGTCTGCGGTCTTTGACAGGTGTGCAAAATTTGAATGAAATCTGACCGTTTAAAGTGGGTCAAAATAGCGTCCTAAGGAGTCGGTTACAAACATACACACATACAGGTGAAACTAATATAAAGCGTGTAATAAAGAAGCGTGTAAGAAGGACGACGTTGTGGCGCGGCGGGCGAAGGTCCGCCTGCGACGCAAGAGGTTGCGGGTTCGATTCCCGCCTTGGGACAAATGTTTGTACGATCTACAAATATTTGTTCCGGGTGTTCTGGGTATTTCCTATGTATAATAAAAATATCTATCTATGTAATGTATTGTATTAAGTATATCAGTCATCTAGTACCCATAACACAAGCTCTGCTTAGCTTGGGGCTAGATGATGCTGTGTGGATTGTCCAGCATTTTTTTTTTTTTTTTTTTTTTTAAGTTGGACTGGTGTGAAATAGTTTAAGAGACACAAAAGTAATAGTACTATACCGTCGTTTCTTTATTTCATACCTACCGTATCGTTGTGAGAGCGTATAAAAAATGTATGCTGAGCGATATTTTCACGCCAAACATTATCCTTCACTTACATACCCTCTTTCAGTGGAACCCCACCTCACAGAGATCACATGAGCATCGCGTCACGTTAAGGCCATCAGACAACATATTTCTCACAGCATTATGACCAATACAAGCATAGCATCTCCGAATACCGAGATATTAATAACTTGTATTACATAATGAGACATGGACGATTATGTAGTGACAGGTGTAAATAGATTTGTAGATCAGCTGATTGGAGTTTGTACATTACGTGACACTAAATAATAGAACATATATAAATCTTCTCTACAAATAAACAAAATTGAAGTGTGTTTGCAATTTCGAAAGAACAGCTTTTACTAAATGCATTTGAAAGTTTATACGGTAGTTATATCAAGAATACATATTTTTTTGAAAGACTTTTGATGAACCATTTGTTTTTGAGTTTATTGATTACAAAAATACAAATCTTTCCTCTTTATTATATTAGTGTAGATTAGGTTATTAATCTTATGTCAGAAATTATAGGCATTAATGTACTATTTCTCCGGAATTTCTAAGCGGATTTTATTGATTCTTCTTTTCGTTCGTCTTGGCCTGATGTAATTGTATGGAAAAATAAACTTCCCTTCAAATAATTTTTATCTCGCCGACGTAAAAAAGGAGGAGGTTCTCAATTCGACATGTAGGTACATATTTTTTTACCACGCGGTCTTTCTACAGTGTACCTGGTCAGATTTCGATGATTCTTTTTTTAGTGATCAGGGTAAACCTCAAAGGTAGTCCCGCTTAATGTTGAAGAAAGAGGAAAATAGATTCTTCGCGTGCTGTTTTTTAAAACGATCTATTGGCATTAGGCTATTGCATCTTGGATAAATTTATTAACAGACCCGATGAAAACCGACAAAATAAAAAACGATTCAACCGACTTGAAAAAAAACACTTGAAGAAGGTGTAAAATAACATCGAAAATTTCGGAAGTCGGTGGGCAACAATGAAACAAGCAAAACAAACAAAGATGAGCAATTATACACAGCGAAACAAAAAATGGCATAAACTTGAAAATATTCACTCCACCAGCTTGCAGAACATGTATTTAGTTTCTTTCAATGCATATTAAGTTCAATGGAAGGTAACCTCCGTACAACAATAACTGCGCAAATTAACTATATGATAATGAGAACGATTCGTTTGTTTTGTTGGAAAACACTGAATACAGAACAGCCGTTTAAAATGTATGTATGTATGTAAGTACCTATACTCGTATTGTTTTTTACGTCAAACTGGGCTCAGATGGTGCGTTTGACGACAAGCAAAACGTGCATTTTCACGATATTTTGGGAGAAGCGGCAAGGACCCCAAGTTTATGCGAACTCCAGTAATGTCACTTGTTGGGAAAAACACACTCCTGCGCACGTCAGTGGTAATAAAACCTGTACAAGCTGGCCTCTTATTCAGCCAGCTGAAGGTCAAAGTGTTTCCACCGAGGAGATGTGAGTCAATAAAATAATGTGTGGACATTATTTTATTGACTAGTGCAAATTTATGGGTTTTAATTGTTTTGGGCGGAACCCTCTTTTTCTTAAATAAATGTAGCCTAAGTTACTCTTTATAACATCAGCTATCTGCCAGTGAATGTCCAAGGTTTTGGAGCATACATGGAGAAGTCACAACATTTCATAATCAACGTATGAGGTCGTGATTATTCTGCTCATATTTGAGAACGAGTTCCATGTATATTGCACGGAAGTTTAGGCCATTAAATAGATTGCAAGCCGAGGCTAAAAACGTGGTTATATTAGTGCAATTTTTACGCAGGACGTCATCTGAACGAGCCTTTAGACAAACAGTTTGTTTTAGATTAAAAACAGCTGTTCAAATATTATTGGATTACAGAGACTCCATATAATCAATACTACGTCTTGTCTGTCGTGGGACAATGAAACTGTGCTGCAAATGTGTGTTACCAGTCTAGCAAAAGATAGAATGAAATAAACCGGACACAATGGCTTTATACATGTCATCGTTTTATTGCAAACACCGTAATCTATCTATATATATTTCATATATATATAAATGAATCCCTATTTCCCTTAGTCACGGCATCACGCGTGAACATCTAGACCAATTTCGATAATTATTTTATTGCTGTGTTTGTTATTGTAAGGAGAAGGTTTTTATGAAAGAAAAAACTAAGAAAGATGCACGGAGCATTAGAAAATTTTAAAAAACTTTACTATTTTAACATCGCGCGTTTGACAGTTCGCGCCATTGACAGGACGACGTCTGTCAGGTCAGCTAGTTTATAATAAATCTCGCTTATTTGCAATAACACGCATCATTGATAGATCTAAATCTAAATTAATATCATAAATAGGAGAGATTTGGTTGTTTTTATGTTTGTTGGTAATTAATAAACTATTTAACTGATTTATAAGCTAAATTATCAGCGAGTAATAAACGCCATATTTTATTTCCAAAAGTAAACTTTAAAGGTGGAGAGGATGTTAAAGTTCGAAGGAAAAAGTACGAAATCCACGCGGACAAAGTCGCGGGCGACGTGATAGTATAGTTTATAATCCTTCCGTGTTGTGTCGAAAAATTGTGAAATGGCTAATAACGGAACGTAAAACTTGACTGATTGGTTGATGTTTACTTATCTATGGTTTTGCTTCTTATTCTTTCTGGTTTTTGCAAGGAATTTACATGTTGCGTTTATTCTGTAATGCTGTTCTGTTTTATATACTATGGTACATTTTCGAAGAATCAATTCAGTACCTGACGAATAAAGAGAATAGGCAAGCATCACAGAGAGCGGACCTTGTCTCAGTAGTAAATATTTTAACAATAGGTACTTTAAACTTGTAACTAACACGCCATTTTGTTCCGGTAATTTGTATGACGACAGTTAGTACTTAGAAACTAGAAAAAGGCACGTATGTAATCATTCCATCCGGATTCTATGGCAGATTGCGGTTTTCTGTACAAATATAAAGGTCAGTTTAGTCTATGCCACACGGACTAACAATAAACGCTCAGGCTAAGGGAATGAAGTTTAAAACATGATATTCTTATATGTAATTTTATCGAAATTGCACAATATATAACGTCACATCAGGGAAGCGGGACCTGTGACGAGAGCGGCGCGGGGCTCCAAAAATCATTACATTACTGTAACGTAATTTTTAGAGGACGACTCATACAGGTATGAGCGACAGAGACGGCGCTATACGACATCCGATTTTTGATGTGAATCACCTATTGGCGCTCCTCGTGGCCGTCACGCCCCCACTATACACTACATTCCTTCTCTGTATGACCTGCTTACTATATGGTCCCCCTCCACCGACCAACTACTGATTGGCTATAAACATCAACTTATGATTTCACTCCATATTAATGTATTGATTTTATTTAATTATAAAATCATTCAATCCATCAATTTCGATGTTTCATGACGACCAATTTATTTTTACTAACATTTCTTGTCATATTTCTTAATATGACAAGAAGTGTTAGTAACCAGAAGTATATTTTCGACGGTAAAAAAAAACAAATAAGTAAATCAATTATTCCTTACCTCATATCAGGCGAGAAGTCCACAGAGCACGCGTACCCCGCCACCATATGTCCGCTGAATGTCTTCTTCCTGTTCATCTTGAACCTGTTCAGTGCGCTGAACACTATGACCTTATTGTCCATGGACTGGCAGGCCAGCCATTTGCCGTTAGGTGACACGGTGACAGCCGGTAAGGAATGCATCGACGGGTCGGCTATGTATTTCATGTCTACTGGTATGTCCCTGTGGAAGAAAAGAGGGGGTTAATTCCTGAATTCCTGAATATTTTTGTTTTTGTGGATTTTGGTCATAGAGTAGCGTTCAGCCGTTTTAAAATACGGAGCCATTTTGCATCATGGCGGATCAACGTTTTGCCGGAACGTCATCGAAACATATAAACTGGTCGCAGGAGGTAGTAACTGGATGTTGACACCCCGACCGAATGGGCTAGGTTAGGTTAGAACTAAGCTGAAGCGGAAGCAAATGAATGCTTAACTAAGAAGATCGACCCTTGCGACTGTTATTTCTGAGCCATGACCCCTCAAACTAACAACCAAGTATCTTAAAGCAATCACCTACCATCACGAATTCCCAACATTTCAGCTGAGCAAGCGTCATCAGTAACCACACTAACTACTCAAAGAACGTCACAGCTTCGCTCATACCAGAGTATGAGTTCCTAGCTGCACGTACCGGCTTCCATTTAAACTGCTCCATGATCAAGTCACAAGGAGACTTAATACTGAAATCGAACCTGACAACGTTTGTCCCAAACTTTTCTCTGAAATATATCCCAGGAGATGGCTGCAAACGCGAAGTTAGAACTTTGCCAAACGCTGAGCACTTTGCTGTGTTAGTTTTCTGTTTCAGTATGTACGTTATGTCTGTTTTTATTGGTAATAATTCATCAACTGGTGAAAGCGAGGTTAGTTCTGAGACTTTGCCATTTACATCCTGCGTTTGGGAGGCACCGCCGCCACTAAAAGTATCCTGTCCGGGTGCCTGCACCGCTTTCAACAAGTCAATAAAATCAGTTTTATCTTCAAGTACTAAAGACTTCATTTCTTGAACCATCTCTTGTTGCTTAAGCTCTTTTGTTTTTAGCATGTTTGCCAATTGTTTTTTGAGGTTAGAACCGATTGGTTTGTTCCCCGAACTGAAAGTTGGGATAGGCAATCTTTGAGTTGGTTTGAGCTTAGTTCCTGATCCTTGTGACAGATTTATGACTGATCCATTTAAATTATCTTCAGCAATTCTGTCATACATACTGTATTGAGATAAATGGCTGTCTACCAAATCAAATAAGGATGTAAAGGAGCTTGATTCTACCATTTTGAAGTCACAATCTTGCCTTTCAAAGTATACTTAAGAAGCAACACTGTATCGCGAAAACCTACTAAATATGAAGCGGTATTTTCACAAGAATGTAGTTTTTAAAGTAATACGTTCACTTGTTCTATTTCGATTTTACTAAGGTCAGCAAAAATAACTGAACAGCTACAAAAACACGTTCATTCGTTCATGCTAATTTGACGGTATTTTATTTCTACCGTCGTAAAAGTTACTCAAAGAACGAAAAATATAAATAGTTTTTGTATAACTACCCACTTTTGCTGTTATTGCGCTTCGATTGTCAATTTCTTAGAGTTCATAAAATAATTGCAACTAAGCAACTAAGATTTCCTACATTAGTGGCTTAGTTGAAGAATATCTGTTACATTTATTACAACGGCTTCGTTAGACTAGTGGTCGTAAGCCCTGGGTTCGATTCCCAGGTCGTGCAAAGTGTTATTGAGTTTTATCTATCTGGAATTTCTCAGTAGGAGTCAGGAGTATAGATATGTGACTTGTTGATGGCAATAGGCAACCATTACATGGAAATTAAACATAACTGGGGTTGTACTATCAGTAAACCGCTGCCGAACCCTTCGGGAAAATACACGCGTAATGCTATGTTAAAAATGATAACATTGATAACCTAAGAAATAACTGTGTATTGTTGTAAGAAAAATTGAAAATAACCATGACTTTTGTTAACACCCAATTTAAATAATAATCAAAATAAACTTTGTTTTGAATGAGAATGCAAAAATCAAATATTGTTCTTTGCTAGTCAAATATCACTCTGACATAGCAAATTTTATTACATAATACTAACTATTTGTGCTCGCAACTTCGTCCACGTGGAAGTTAAATGTTTTTATTACGCGGTACTTTAATTATGTTTCTAAAATATTCATATTCATATTCATTTGCGCTCCACAAGGTATATTTTTTTTTTAAACGTTGCCCCACACTAGGAATTTCTCCTGTATCGTGGGTGCGATTACAAACATTTAAACTCACATACACAAACAGCCAGACCCGGAACAACTACCTGTAGGTCATACAAATATTTGTTCCGTGCGGGGATCGAACCCACAACACGCGGCGCAGCAGCCGATGGCTCAACCACTGCGCCAACCGTGTCGCCAAAAATAAGATGTTAATGAAAGGCTTAAAGCTAAGAGCCGTTGTAGACCCCGACAGGACACAGCAAAGTAAAAGTAAGTAGGAGAGAGGAGGAAGAACACTGTGTGTTTAACTATAGTAAATAAGTAATAGCTGACGTATAATTTATTTGGCGCTTCTTTTATTTTATTATTTAACAATTTATTTTTTTGTATTTATGAAATAATTAAAAGTCTAGGCATGGGTCTTAAAACCATAACTGGTGAAATGTGGGTGTACTTTAGGTGCGTCTCTGCCCAACCCTTCGGTGAATATAGGCGTGATGTTATATTATGTTAAAATCCTAGCCTAAGTTACTCCTCATAAAATTAGCTATCTGCCAGTGAAATTCCCGTCAAAATCAGTCCAGCCGTTTCGAAGATTAGCCAAAAGAAAAAAAAGAGACAGACAAAAATATTACTACGGTGGATAGTGTGGTGTGTGTGTGTGTGGTGTGGTGTTTTTTTTTACTTTCATAACCATTTAGTAAAAAAACTGTTATTTTGACATTACAAACAAACAATTCAATTTTATTTATTTGTATAGATTATATTTAAGTTATTTATTGACCAAAGAAACGATGGATGGATTGTGTGAAAGATGATATGGCTAGGAAGAAGCTGACTATTGAGATGGCGACAAATCGAGATGTATGGAAGCTAAGGACGTGCTGCGCCGACCCCAAATAAATTGGGACAAGGGCAGGAGGATGGTGAAATGTTATTTGATAACCGACGACACGGTTGGCCGGTGGCTGACTGATCGACTGCAGCGCCGCGTGTCTTGGGTTCTATTTCCGCACACAACAAATATTTGTATGGCCTACAGGTACTCGTTTCGGGTCTGGTAGTTCGTGTAAGTGACTTGAAATGTTTGTAAGCGCACCCACGACACAGGAGCAATTATTAGTATGGGGCAATGATGAAAAAAAAGAAATTACGTTATTTTCCATAAAATGTGATTGATCATATGCGTTTAGATAAATATAGGGATCATGATGATGAGGTAGAACTCGTGTAACAACACATATCTTATCACGTGTGCTGGGTTAAAAACTCGATAAGCGTATCGGCAATGCGGTAAACTTGAACCTGAATGTGTAGGCATATTGTTTACTAGTAGCCGCTCGCGACTTAGTCTGCGCATCTTTATAAATTTATAGCCAATAGACTTTGTTCGCGTGGTATTTAACAAAACATGGGTTTTCATTTTTTACATGGAATCACCTAAGTTAATCCTTATCACGTTCAGCTATCTGCCAGTGAAAGTCCTGTCAAAATTGGTCTAGCCGTTACGGAGATTACAACATTCAGACAAACAGACAGACATAAATACTGGTTTTTTGGTATGACTACCATATAAACTTTCATATGCATTTAGTAAATAACAGTTCTTTGATATTCCAATTAGATGCTTCAATGTTATTCACTTATATAGCAGTGTTATGCTTTAATACTGTAAAGTTTCATCAAAATTCGTTCAGTATTTTTTGCGTGATTGAGTTTACAAACATACACACGTATGTTATTAAAACAACTTTCACATTTATTATATTAGTAGGAATTAGAATTGTTATTCCATATTTACACACTTGACACAATTGACACATCACGCCTGTAAAACTCGAAGGGTTAGGCAGAGGCGCACTTATAGTACACCCACATTTCGCCAGTTAATGTTAAGTCCCATATAATAAGGGGCGAGCGTATTGCCATCAACCGGGCATGAATCCAGACTCCAGGCTGCTACTGAGAAATGCGACTTGGAAAAACCCAATAACACTTCGCCCGACCCGGGTATCGAACCCAGGACCTTGTGCACAGCAGTAGCGCTTCCGACCACTAGTGCGGCTGTTTTTATTTAGTCACGAGGTCCTCCTACAAAAACGTATCCAGCAAAAAATAAAGTCTATTTTACTCACCACTCCCAAACCCTTAAACTCTTGTCATCCGATGTGGTAACAAATCGTCTGTTTTCATCCACGAAGGTGATCGTGTTGACGGCGCCCAAGTGCCGGTCGTACTCTTGCACTATCTCACCGCTACGGATGTCCCACTGTTGGGCAAACAATGATACACTTACATATACGTGAAGTGAAAACTTCGAATACCATTTATCTATATAAATATAAAAATCAATCCCCGTTTACGTTACTTGGTCACGCCATAACTTGAAAACGACTTAACCGATTTCAATGATTTAAGTTTTATGATACTTTGTGGAAGGTCCTTACGGAAAGAAAAATGAAGACAATTGCGCAGAAAATATGAAAATTTCAGTTAAACTCAACGTTTATTTTAACATTGCGCGTTTGATGGATATACATAACTTTATATGGCGAAGGAGTGCAGAAACTATAAGAGTATAACGGACTGTAGAGCTCAACTTAGTACTAAGGACTAGTTATTTTTATTTTATTTTTTTAAAGAAAAAACGTTGCCCCACACTAGGAATTTCTCCTGTGTCGTGGGTGCGTTTACAAACATTTAAAGTCACATACACAAACAGCCAGACCCGGAACAATTACCTGTGGGCCATACACATATTCGTTCCGTGTGGGAATCGAACGCACGACACGCGGCGCAACAGGCGTTCGCTCAGCCACTGCGCCAACCGTGCCGAGTTAGGTACTCACACAAATAATCTTCTTATCCGAGGTGCCGGCCACGAAGAGGTTCTGCTTGTCCTCGTCCGGGTTGAACTTGGCGCAGTACGGCACCTTGCGCGACGTAAAGCGCGATACGCACTCGCCTGTCTCCGTGTCCCACAGCTTTATGTAGCGGTCGTAGGCTGGGAGAGGGTATTAGATTAGTATTTTTTTTTTATTAAAAACGTTGCCCCACACTAGGAATTTCTTCCTGTATCGTGGGTGCGTTTACAAACATTTAAACTCACATACACAAACAGCCAGACCCGGAACAACTACCTGTAGGTCATACAAATATTTGTTCCGTGCGGGGATCGAACCCACAACACGCGGCGCAGCAGCCGATGGCTCAACCACTGCGCCAACCGTGTCGTCAAGTATAAGTATAAGTGTGCCTTGTAGACGTTTTTCTAACGTCTACGCAGCGTAGACGCTGAGTAAACGCAACGCTACGGCCGCGTCAACGTGACGTAATTTAGATAAAAATTACATCTACGCGTCACTGGACCGCAGATGACAGATAATCGTCTGCCTAGCTCTTTCCCAATTACATATGTCGGGGTCGCCTTCCAGACTGAACGGATGCAGATAAATACCAGTATTTTACATGGAGCGACTGACTTTCTGACCTCCACAACCCAGTCACTGGGTAACGAGATATTATTTTATAAGTCTGGTTCTTAGACCTTGGGCCTTCTGACTACCAGTAACGACTGTCAAAGATCTACAAATAACAGCCGAGACCAACGGTTTAACGTGCTTAGCGAGGCACGGAGAGGTCTCTATATTTAATGAGTGGTAGCACTTCCAGAGATTGACCTCATCCAGCGTAGCTTAATCTTAGATAGTCCCAGAGATTAATTTCTAGCATATATATTGTGGACCTATCGTACCACTGCTGGGAAAGGCCAGTCAGACAGCCGAAAATTTAACGGTAGGCACAAAACCACAATTACTTACCAGCTGATAAGAATTTATCTCCAGTATTGTTAAAGTTCACATCTCTAACAGCCTGTCGATGACCGAAGTATGTTCTTATGCAGCGACGGTCACCGTATACCTCCCATATCTGAAACAGAGAGCAGTCTATTAGAAAATGTTTCATATTAATGACGACAAAAAAAGAAAAGAGGGGTAGTTTGTGGTTGTATTTGTATTTTTTCAATTAATCATTTAACCGTAAACTCGCTCGAATAAAAAATTGTACACCAAATAGTTTTAATAGTTGGTTTTTACATTTTATTTTACTTTGTGTGCTCACTTTACAATATCCAGTCTATTTCTACACGTGAGGACTTGTGATTGGCTTTATGTCGACTATGTTTACCTTTCTATTTTTTTGTTTTTTAGCTGTAAGTCTTCCAAGTTTTATTAAATAAATAAATTACGCCTGTATTTCTCGAAGGGGAATGCAGAAATGTATACTAAAACAACTTTACTTATCAGGTTATGAGTGTCAAGTAAGAGGTGAGCTTTATGCTACTTACTGGAAACATATGGGCTGGCGAACCTTAATACAGGTTACAATGTAACCTAGCTAGGACGCCAGATCCACCTATGTTACTATTTCTACTCTATTTCATCCTAATTTGTACAACTATACTTATATGTTTATTGTAAAAGACTGTACCACTCTTTTGAATTAAATAAATTATTAAATTAAATATCCAGACCCCGGGATGCTGAACATTTTCGTCGTATGTATAATATTATAGGGGGTAAACACAAATTTAGCTTTGGGCAAAACAGGCACCTTATTCTCAATAGGATTTCGAGAAAGCATCTTTTATACAGGGTTGACGGGGCACACAACCTGATACGAGTCCAGTACATGATTTTGAAAATCTTAAAAATGTGGAAATATATGTATAATAATAAATCAGTAATATCTTATATATAAAATTCTTGTGTCACAATGTTAGTTACCATACTCCTGCGAAACGGCTTGACAGTTCAGATTCAGTATGTATGAGAATCGGCTACTAACTATTTTTCATATCTCTAAGTGATAAGGGTTGTCCACCCCTAATTATTTATACCCCTTATTTTTTATATTTTGGACAATTTTTTATTTTTTAAAATGGCATTAAAAATACATACAACCCTAAATTTTCATCCTTCTATCACCAACCCCTATATGGCAAAACAATGTTTGCCGGGTCAGCTAGTTACTTATAAAAAGCGCTATCTAATCCACGCTCATTTAAAAAGCTACTAAAAAGTTTCCTGTTGAGAAAGGGTCTTTATGTTGTTAATGATCTATAACGAAATTCCTACAGATGATATATCTTTGTTGTTGTATTGATGCATTGTTGTAATATTTTATCGTGTTATTGTTTTCTGTTTTTCTCCTTGTGTAATGTTAACTTTAATTTTCTTTGTAATTTCAGATACAATGTACTTATAGTTCATGAATAAATGACTTATATTATGGTACGGGTGTGGTGAAGGGTGGGCGTTTTGGGGGACTGTCTTATGTAAACGTTTTGACGTTCAAAAAGTGCTGATTTTCAGCCTAATTTGAATACATGAATTTTGATTTTGATTTACATCACCTTGACCCTACAGTCCATGCCCGCCGACAGCATGAGATGCGCCGTGCCCGGGAGCCAGCGCACCGCGGCCACGCCCTTCGTGTGCCCCTTCCACGTGTAGATGTGCGCCTGGAGGAAAACAATACTCATTATATTAGGTCTTTACCTATGAAATTGCCGTTCTGCAGTACTGGCCATTTCAAATCAAAATATTTTTTGTTTGGCTAAGAATTCTAATTTCAAATTAATTTTATTTTAAAAACATGGATTTTTTTTTCCATTTGTTTATTGATTAGTGTTACATTTTCATCGCATTTAAATCTTTTTCGTCATCATGGATACGTTAAAAATTCGAGTAATTATGGAATATGAGTACCGTCGTGGCAGCAACGCGGCACAAGCGGCACGCAACATCAACGACGTTTACGGAGCTAACACTACAAACCAACGCACTACCTGTTATTGGTTTGCTCGCTTCCGTTCTGGAAATTTCGACCTGAAAAATGAACCTCGCGGTCGTCCGAAGACTTTGGTCGACAATGACGAATTAAAGGCGATTGTGGAAGCTGATGATACACAATCTACGGCTGAATTAGCAGCAGCTTTCGACGTTAGCGTCAAAACAATATTGGTCCATTTGCGTCAAATTGGCAAGGTAAAAAATCTTGACAAATGGGTGCCCCACGAACTCAATGATCGCCAGCGCGAAGTACGCGTCGAGACGTGCCTTGCACTGCTCAACAGACACACAAATGAAGGAATTTTGAACCGCATTGTTACCTGCGATGAAAAATGGATTCTGTTTGATAACCGCAAGCGCTCAGCAAGTTGGTTGGATCCTGGTTCAGCACCTAAACAATGCCCTAAACGAAAACTTACCCCAAGAAAAGTGATGGTCACTGTTTGGTGGTCTAGCGCCGGTGTGATTCAACACAGCTTCTTACCAAACGGGGTGAGCATTACTGCAGATGTGTACTGTGAAGAATTGAACACAATGATGGAGAAGCTGGCACATCTCCAACCAGCATTGGTCAATCGCTCGTCTCCGCTGCTCCTGCACGACAACGCGCGACCTCATACTGCACAGCAGACGGTCTCCAAGTTGCAAGAACTGGGGTTGGAAGCTCTCCGTCATCCGCCCTACTCACCAGACCTTGCGCCTACAGACTACTACTTTTTCCAGAATTTGTATAACTTCTTGGCGGGAAAAAAATTCAATACCCGAGAGGCAGTACAAAATGCCTTTGAAGAATTTGTTGCCTCCCGTCCAGCTGATTTCTTTAAGAAGGGCATCAATAAACTGCCACTGCGTTGGCAAAGATGCATTGATTGCATGGGTGATTACTTCGATAAATACAAATAAAAAATACATGAAAAAAATTCATTTAAATTTTTTCATACAAAACGGCAATTTCATAGGTAAAGACCTATTATATACACCATGCAACATGAAAACTTAGAAATAATTAAAAAAACTACACAAAAAAAGATAAAAAATAATAATAAGTACAGGGTTTTTTTGTAGACCTAGCTATTCTCAATATACACGCTGGAATGGACATCGACTCACTTCCTGAAACCATGAGTGTGCGTCGATGTTCGTTCCACCCTGTATAATCTTCTGAACTTGTTTTTTAAAGTGAAAACTTCTTTAGCATCGTTGTGATTTGAAAGTTTATGAAACGAAAAAGCGACAGTAAAAAGAGACGGACACACATTAATTCATAAGATTGAACGTGGAAGAAAATGAGATAGGAAGCATTATACAGTGTTTCTTATGTCGTGGAAATTTTATAAAATAATTATCAAACTTTGTATCACTATGATCATTACTAGAACCTACAATTATCCTCTTCCCAAAATATGACATTCGTTTCATTATCTTGAAGCCAAAAGCAATTTTTGAAGGTTTCACTTCTACCACGTGTGAATTGCACACATGTTTTTTTTTTTCTTAATAAGTAGTCCGTTCGCATGTTTAATACTAGTTCAACAGGGAAACCTATTAGTCATACAATCCTGTAATATACTATTTTGTAATATATTACAGTGAAACTTGGTTAAGTGGGACCTGGATAAGTGAAAAACCTCCATAGCTGGAACTCATGCTGAGGTCCCAACACTTTGGCACTGAATTACCTCTGTTAGTGGGACGAGGTAAACCTCTATATCTGGGATTTGTTCTTTCGATTTATCATCATAGTTACCTCTATAACTGAGACAGCGAGTAAATTTTATATGCATAAACCTCTGTAACTGAGATAACATTGTTTGTTTGCTCATTCTTATTCTACCCACAAATTCCACACGTAACGACGAAGCGGGTTTATTTTATAAGTGTCTACCCGATAAAACTTTTACCTTAAAAGGTGAGTCTTGTCATGGCGGGAAACTTAGTAAAGAGCGCATTACAATACTTCTAGGTGCTAACATGTCAGGAACTGAAAAGTTGCCTATCCTATTAATCGGAAAATCTAAGTATCCACGATGTTTCAAAGGAGTTAAAACTTTGCCTGTGAATTACCAAAATAATAAAAAGGCATGGATGACATGCACTATTTTTTCTGATTGGTTGAAGAATTTAAACCAAGAAATGAAAGCCCAGAAGCGAAAAATTTTAATGTTTGTGGACAATTGTACTGCTAACAATAATATGCCCGAGCTAAGCCACATTAAACTCGTGTATCTGCCTCCGAATACGACAAGTAAATTGCAGCCAATGGATCAAGGCATCATCAACAATTTCAAAATTTATTATAGAAAAGAAGTTGTTCGACATGTTATTAAATATAGATTTAATAACATGTCGAACAACTTCTTTTAACATGAAGACAATCAGTGCCCACAAATCGATGTTCTTCAGGCGATGAGGTTAGCTAGGAAAGCTTGGTTTTCTGTGACCAAAACTACTATAGCAAACTGAAAACTGAAAATTTAGAAACTGATCCTGAAGATTGGAACTTAGCCATCAGCAACGACAATAATCAACAACTAACATTCGAAGATTTTATAAACGTCGATGACGGTTTAATAGTTTCAGGAGAACTTAATGAAAGCGACATTGTTCATGCCTTCTCGTCTTCTTCATTGGAAAATGAAGAAGAAGACGATAAAATGAGCGCGGAAGTAAATTTAGTAAAAATTTCTAAACGCGAAGCAGTAAAAGCACTAGAAACTTTGCACAGTTATTTTGAAATGTCATCAATTGGTGACCAAAGCATATTTGATAAAATTTATAATATCGAAAAACATCTGATGGGTGATACTTCCAAACGACAAACTAAAATGACAGATTTTTATAGTTGATACATTCTGTTTCCATATTCGTACATATTACGTGTAAAAACGTGCTTGAAAATTTTTGTTGATTACATTTGTATGATTACCTTTAAGTATGTATATACTATATTTTTTTATTAAAACTCATTTACATACATAACACGTTATTTTATTTAATGATCGCACCTGTATAACTGAAATAACCTGTATTCTCACCTCTATTAATGGAACCCTCTGTAAATGAGACAGATATTTATTTATACCTGTATATCTGAGACACTGGGTAAGTGGAATACCTCTATAAGTGAAACGACATTGCAGGTCCCTTGATGTCTCACTTAACCAGGTTTCACTGTATTTGTATTGTGTCACAGTTGGCTAAATAAATAAATAATGACTTTAAGACCTACATGGGGTGTTACAATCTCTTACAGAATACCTTTGGATGGACTTGATAGAGAACGAGAAAAAAAATAGTTGGTAAGTCGGCGTGCACTATTTAAAGAAGCAACATTTTGTACATTCAATAAAGTACCCTACTAATATTCCTTATCATCTGCCTAGCCTTTTCCCAACTATTTTGAGGACGGCTTTCAGTTTAATCGGAATACCAGAATTTACATGGAGACACGACCTATCTGACCTTCACAACCCAGTTACTGGGTATATAACTGATGGCCGGTAGCAATACCCTTTAGTAAGACTGAATGTGTCCCTTTTGACAACATTGGCAGTAAATTGAAACCTCACTTAGATCGCAATTCCCTAACAGTCACATAGACAAATAAACATTGTTGTTTTGATGAAGATGTGCAAGTGATATTCAACTTTAACGGGATAAATAAAAACCCAACAACTGCATGTTGTCACCCAAAATACTTAGCTTCTTCACAAATAGTATTAAAGAAGTTTATGCCACAAAAAAGGTAATGTGCTGTGTTCTTTTCTGGCAAATACACCCCAAGAATTTCTTCTTAACTGAGCAGTTAGGCTGAATGCTACATACCTTAGGCAGGAAGCACTTGTCAGGTGGTGTGTCGCTCCGCAGCTGTGTCTCACTGCGCGGCGGAGTGATCCATGATCTTCCCTGGTAGTCCGTTGGGTTGTCAACTATTACAGACAAGAACAGTGTTAAGAGGAATGTTACAATGGATATTACATTGCCTTCTGTGTATAAGAAGAGTCTTTTGCTCTCGACCTTTAATTATAACTTATTTATGTTTTTGACATTTCTTTTTGGGAGGCGTACGGGCCATAGCCAACTTCTATTTAACATTTTTAATTAATGGAGGCACGTCATTATATTACTAGTTGAAGAATTACTTCATACATATGAATTGGCTTCTAGTTAAATTAGAAAAAGAAAAAAAAACATTTATTCAAATTAGGCTGACAATGGGCACTTTTTGAACATCAAAATTTACATAAGACAGTCCCCCAAAACGCCCACCCTTCACCACTGCCTAGTGATTTTGCTGGAAAGAAATGGCACAACAAACTCCCCAGCAACACGTCTATCTGCTCAGAGAAGAGCAAAACAAAACTATTTGTCTAATTTGGTATAAGTATCATATAATGCCTTGAATACATAATTCACAGCAGTTAATAAGCATTGAAACTCACTATGGAATATAGATTTCTCCTCCAATGGTTTGTCATCATCAACTTTGCCTTTCTTTTGTCTCTTGGCGACAATCTCTTGTAATTCTTTAGCTTCATCGCCTTCTGGCCTCATCACCCTGAAAATGTCGTTAAATTATGATTCAAACTGCCGTAAATAAAATATGGACACCAGCAGTAATATTATTAGAAAAAAATAAATAAAAAAAAATAAAAAAAAAACCCCACACTAGAAGTTTTTTTTTCATGGTATTGTGGGTAAGTTTACTAGCATTTAAAGTCACATACACAAACAACTATCTGTAGGCCATACCAATATTTGTTCCGTGCGGGGATCGAACCCGCGACACGCAGCGCAGCAGTCAACCGCTTAAACACTGCGCCAACCGTGCCGTCAGATTGCAGTGTTTACTAAAATAAAGTTCATAGTAATCAATTAGCCAGTCAGTTCTCAATTACAAAATGTACCTACCTCTGTTCTCCCACATATCCTCCCCAAGGTCCAAGGAACCCAGTGATATCTTCAGGGTTGTCATTCTTGGTCCTCTTCTTCTTGTCCAGGGGTCTCTTTTTAATTGTCTCAAACACTGACTTTCCTACCGCTTCCTCAGGCGGCGCCACCATAGCTGATACTATAAACATACGAAACAATCTATTGATAATATTGTTTTCTTTACTCATACATTTTACAGCTTACCTAAGAAAAGGACTATCTATCTATATTTTCATTAAAATATATTGCTGATCTGAAGTAGGCTACATAAGACTGCAGAATAGTCAATCCCATACTGTAAGAGCAGAGCAAAATGCCATGTGAAAAAAACAGCCTAGCTTCAGAGCGGTAGCTATATTGCCACTGCTTACCATATTAAAGGCATTGAAGGCATTATAAACACAATAGAAAAGCTATTGTTAACACAAGTTAAGTCATAGTCTTGGTTAGTTAATGATTGAGTTTCAACTTTGACATGCAGCATTACGGCTTATCATTCAAGTTTTGAAGACAGGTGGACATTTCCAGTAATACCAAATCAAGATAATCTTTCAAAGTACCCCTTTATTTTTTTTCTCATTCACTACTTACCCACTATAGCATCCCCACTCCCGGTATCACCATCCGTAGACGGATCCACAGCATGTCCGTAACTAGTAAATGTTCTCCTCTGATTTTCAAACTGGAAGTCACTGATATGTGCCTTTTCTACGTAGCCCGATAACATGTTTCTATTGGCCCTCATTTGTTGTGTTTGAAATGGATTCTCTGGTCCGAATGTGGGGGCAAAGAGTTCTTCATACTTAGGATTGTGCATTAACTCTTGACTATTTGGTAATAAAACTCTATTATCATCACTGTTCTGAAATAGAAAAATTTGCATAAAAGTTAGGGAAAATCTTTAAAATATTGTAACCTTATTATTTGTCATTTAACTGTTGTTAATATGTTGAAATATTTCTAGATAATTAATCACGTCTTCATCTGTTGATATTTTGGATTAGTTTCAACAGTTTGTATTGTCTGTGCCTATAAGTAATAAAGTTAATTCTCAATAAAACACAACCAGGGTAGTTTAATTAATTCTCGGAACACCAGCAACACTAGCCCAATAAACCTCAATATTGGATGACATATTAAGATAGCAAAAATCTTTTAGCTTCAGGGCAATATGGACTGAAACGTAACTTAATGTAAATAAGGTGATTTAGTGAGCACTTGGTGGAGCCTTTTTGGCTTCACAAAGGTTTTTATCTGACTGCATGATCCGAAACACCAGAAAGTAATGTGTTTACGAACCCATGTTCGTTTGTTCCTTCTTTTTAAATATATTTCTTAGTTTTTGTCATTTGTATTTCAATTAATAATAGATGTATGAAGAGAACATAAAGTTGATGATTCATGTATTAATTATAAATAATAAATAAAATAATAAATAATGCTGGACAATCCACACAGCATCCTCTAGCCCCAAGTTAAGCAGAGCTTGCGTAATGGGTGCTAAATGACTGATATACTTAATACAATACATTACATAGATAGATATTTTTTTATTATACATAGAAAATACCATTACCTACCTATCTTTGTAGATCGTGCAAACATTTGTCCCAAGGCGGGAATCGAACCCGCAACCTCCTGCGTCGCAAGCGGACCTTTGCCCGCTGCGCCACATTGGTCGTCAATTACACATGAATTTTATACATTGGTTTCTACTATAACACATATGTGGTGGAAACTAATATTATTATTATTGTCAAAGTAACTTTCTTTGTTAACTTTTCACAACTAGATGGCTGATTGGATCGTAATGAAACTTGGCATGGAGATTAGTTTATATCCTGGGGAAATCTTGAATCCAGGGATTTGTCTACATTTGCGATAACCAACAGTTAATATAATATAATTTCAGATTGAATAAGACCCTGCTTTAAATAATTCAGAACAAAATTTGTTTATACCAATATACATTGAATTGGTGATTATTGCTAAAGAAAAGAAAATAACCTTATTTGTTTGTAAATACTGATAACATACAAAACCCAACAAGTATTTTGTGCACTAAACAACAAATAATTATGAAATGGTCAATTACTAAGAGTTTTCAAGCATGTAAAAGCTATATGATGAGGAAAAACACACATTGACAGATGATGAGATTGTTGATGTTTTTAAAGTTGAACAAGTATGTTATATATGGAATAATGATACTTACTGTAGGCATAACGACAGGTGCAGCGCATATTTGCATGGTTTTAGCTACGGAGAACTTAATATCAACAGGTTTCAGATGCGTTAGTAACTTCTCGTTACTCTCTCCTTTGATAGCCTTAGCTTCATTATCTTCTTCGTCTTCAGAACTACTACCGTAGTGTTGTATAGTAAACATTATTTTAAGCGTTTTATCAACTTATCGTCTATTGTACTAAAGGTAATTATTGGTTCATATCAAAACAATGTGCTATAATTTCATTGAAACTAAGTTGCAAATGCGATATTCTGTTTGGAGATATTGCTAAACGTCTTTAATGTAAACGTCAGAAGAGATAGAGATAACAGATGTGTTTTGAAAAAGTGAAACAAAGATCAACGATTTTTATGGTAGTTTTATAGCACATGTTATATTGGAACGCGGTTTTTGTGACAGCAAGAACTTCGTTCAGAAACTAAACCAAAACAAAAACATAGTATAGCGAAATTATAATTTATACAATCTTACTGTAGAAAGTAATTTCCAAACGTTAAGATCCAACTTGTAATTAATAAGACTGCCGGGAATAACGAATTTTGATATTATTTTTTCTTTTGATAGGAAAGAAATAATACTAAAAATATAAAATAACTCCTCTGTAGCCTGCATTGATTATCCAGCCACAGATTTTAGGGCTCCCCTACGTAACTACCATGGGACCTACAGACATAAAGATTATCTACAGAATTTAATTTCTTCCAACCGAAAAATAAGTTTGTACATCCACCAACTCACGCCTTTTCCCATGGGGATAGGCAGAAATAACACAGATATAAAACGATCCACCATGCACCACCACGTACGTACACCTCACCAAATGCGTTAGTTGGCTCCTAATATGATTCCGCTTATTGGTAGGTACAACAATATTTGTAGTATCTTTGGACAATAGTAAATTCGTTTACAAAAATTAGGAACAGATAAAAAACCCATTGATGTTTTTGTTGTCTTTGACCTATTTCCTCCTAAATTAGAAAGGTTTAAGGTTATTACAGTTTAACTCATCTGATAACTAACTCTAATAAAGTCATTATTTCTACGCAGTAGACATAAACTACACGGCAACACCTTTTTAAACAGATATAAAGTTTGGAGAGGTTTTGCGCTGTCCTCTTTGGTAGCTTACTCAGGATAATAACTCTCTATTAGGTCTAGGGATTATAGTTTGAAGATTGCTTACTGGGGAGTAAATGTCCCTGTCCTTTAATTTTATGTACTTACAAACAAAGCGTTGTGATAATAAGTATACGATCATTATCGCAACCTGTGTTTCTAATAAAAAATATAGACGCATAGTAGTGCCCGAAAGCTATAGATTGTTGCTGACAATTATGCGCGTTGCGTAAGCCTACAGATTTATAAAAATTGGATCGGACAATACTACCACACTCGGTGCGACATATCACAGTCTGAAAACTAATAAGCTACTAGGCACTGCAGTGAGATGGTAGTGAGGGTAGCAAGTAGCAACATATAAGTTATCTGTGCAGAATCTTCCACTACCAACCGAACGAACCGAACCATACCCATAAAAATTAAAAATCTATTCAAGTCAGGTGACGAGCCCTTGTGACAGTTTACATTTCTCAAAAAACAATAAAAATCAAGAAAAACACTGAACATGTCGCTGCACACGCTACAAACTAAGGGAAAACTAATCAGCGTCATCGGAGATGAGGTAAGAATTTTTTTTAACCACACCGTAAATAAAAAAACCAAGTCGTTGTTTGTGACAAATACCAATGAAAATCATTCAAATTTCATGCAATTAATGAGAATATTTCCCTAAAAACGGACCCTATGTGATTTCAGGACACCTGCGTCGGTTTCCTGCTGGGCGGGATCGGTGAAATCAACAAAAACAGACACCCCAACTTCATGGTTGTCGACAAAAGTAAGCCATGGTTTCTTTATTAATGTTCCTCTTTTAATGATTTTTAATTTCACATCTCGTGAAGAGTGTGCCTTCTCGGTTCATCGGAACAATCATATATTTCCTGCAAAATGTCTTATATAGCGTTACTATGTCATCTGAATTCCATTTATAAATGTTGACATTCATTATCAGTTTTGGGAGTTTGAACAAAGAGTAAATAAAGAGTATAATTACCTATATGAGGTATTCTGCCTAGGTCAGCAAAGCATAGGAATGGTGAATTTAGGCAAATTTGCCGATTATGTTCCTGTATAAAATGATTTAAGTGATTTGGTTAGTATGCAGTTGCGAAGGGACATTGATGCGCAACTTGAAACAATGAGTTCAGTTACAATTTAAAGTAAACAAAGATCAGATATTATTGTAGGAATTTAGAAAAGCTGACAAAACATTTCAAATCTGGGGTGTCTATACACATGTACGGATCTCATGCGTTTCAGGATGTGCGTTGTACCAGCCTGTATACACAGTACAAAATCATCATTTCTATCTTATCCTCTGAGATTTATAATGAAAGTGATTATTTTACTTTTAATTTTATCTTTTCATTGGGTAAAACATAGTTCATGATTTTATCATGATTATTTAATTTAAAGTAAAAAGATTTCAGAAAAAAAGAAAAACCCGAGGATAATTTCTACTCTGGGAGATCCAGAATCATTTGCTGTACTCATGGTATCAGGTTGTGCATCAATGTCTCTTCTACCCTGTATATCAAAAGTACTTTTTACTTTTACTATTTTTGTTTTATGCACTATTATATCCTACTAATATTATAAATGGTAAAGTTTGTGAGGAAATATAGAAGTTAGTTATTACAACTTACAACCTACTAAACAGATTTTGATGGAACTTTACGTTATCTAATAAGAGCTTGTAATTCATAATAACTCATTTATAGCGATCATTTATAAAGATACATAATAATACAAGGTATATGTGGTGTAACTATGAATGATAGATTGAAGAATGATGTTATAAAACAACATTGTGGTTTAAAAGATGACATAGTGATACAAATTAAAAATTGTAAGATTGTAAAGATTAAGTATGCTTACATGGTTTGGTCAAGTTTAGAGGATAAATGAAAGACAACTACTAAAAGTTATTTATCAGGAAAATGTAATCGGAAACGCCAGAGGGGACATACACTTACCTTATTAATAATAACCTAAGCACTGGAAGCTTGGACCCTGCTCCCGCCATTGGTGGACCACTATTCTTTATATTTTGAAATGTTTTTATATCTAAATATTTAAAAAGATAATTTATTTCAATGTTTATTGAATAGGAAATAATAATAACTGCTTTATTGGTTATGTTCTGGTGTGTAATACTCGCAACCAACATGCGTTTATGACCAGATTTATAAAGGTAATCGAAGCATATGGACTATTTTTAAGGATTGTAGCAGGTTGCATTCTGTACTTTCTGCCAACCCCATGGAAAAAAGGTGTAAGCTTATGTATGTACTTATGTACATAATAGTATGCAGCCTAAGTTATACTTATAAGTGTTTGTGACAGATATGCTAATTGGCATTGTAAATCCTAGATTTCATCTTATTTTGATAAAGGTATAATTTATTACTATTCAAGGTTATAAAGTCAAATAAATCCTTTCTCATAACAGCAAAACAAAGACAATATTATAACATAACATCATGCCATATTGTTAGGCACATTTCTCCAAGAAAATTTCAATTCTCATTTATCCCAATACACAAAATCAAACCGTATGTTATTATTTATCTACAACTGATAACCAATCTAAATGACAACGTCTTTTGCATGTTATCTCTGACAAAAGTGATGAATTGATACTGAAAAAATCAAGCGTCAACAAAATGGAAAAACGGGCCAAGTGCGAGTCGGACTCGCGCACGAAGGTTTCTGTACCATTATCTATAAAAACGGCAAAAAAACACTTGTCTGGAAGCCCCCTTAAATATTTACTTTATCTGTTTTTTACTAATTGTGTTATTGCCAGAAATACATCATCTGTAAACATTTCACCTGTCTAACTATCACAGTTCATGAGATACAGTTTGTTGACAGACGGACAGCGAAGTCTCAGTAATAGGGTCCTGTTTTAAGCTTTGGGTACGGAACCCTAAAAGCGACCGATTTTTTTCATGATTTTTCGGTTTGTCCCATAGTAAAATATGCATGCTGATGTTGTGTATAATTTTCAGGTTTTCGGTTATTTTGATTAAATCATATAGAAGCAGCTGGAAGTCAAAAATTTTTTTGTTGATGACCAAAGCTTTTACCTATTTCATGGAAGTTCAATAAAACTGTTCTAATATAGCTGTAATATGGGTACACCGTTGTCTATCCTACCATAGAGCACACTATTGTAATGTTATTAAAGTCTCCGCACCTAAAATCTACAGATACACCGGTAAGCGAAATCGAAGAATGCTTCAAGCGCTTCATCAAGCGTGATGACATAGACATCATCCTGATCAACCAAAATGTTGCTGAGCTGATCCGGCACGCGATCGATGCCCACTCGGCACCAGTTCCCGCAGTGCTCGAGATACCCTCAAAGGATCATCCTTATGATGCTAGCAAGGACTCCATCCTCCGTCGTGCTAGGGTAAATATTTAAGTCATAATTTATGTGAAGAGACAGTTTACATATTTCGACGGCACGGGTGGCTTAGTGGCTGAGCGATTGGCTGCTGCGCTGGGTTCGGTCCCTGCACGGAACAAATATTTGTATGATCTACAAGTAGTTGTTCCGGGTCTGACTGTGTATGTGAGTTTAAATGTTTGTAAACGCACCTACTTACGATACAAGAGAAATTCTTAGTTCGTGCGATGGCGCGAGAATTGCTATTCCATCTAATTATGTTTTCTTTGTTCCAGGGCATGTTCAACCCCGAAGACTTGGTACGCTAAAACTAATTTATTGCATGATATCGTTGTCTGAGCATCAGATGGCACGTGTATATAAGCCAGCTGTGTACCAACGTTACAAACTAACTACTAATGTGACCATCCATCCACATTTAACCGTTTATTCACTTGGCAACATTTCATTCGCAACATGTTGATATGTCTCCAGCAACGTCCTAACTGTTTGATGTTAATGAGAATGTATGTCCTAAAATAAAGGATTAAACCGGCATACTCTTAACATTGGTAATGTAATGATTCTAAACATGTAGAATACACATGTGGGAAAAAATACCTAGACGCCATCTTGCGATGTGAGTTGTTACGCGTTGCGCATCAATTGTTGCCTAGTGAAGACGGCTTGACAGTTTTCAGTGTGCAATTTTATTTTTCAAACTAAAGCAGTTAACCAATACATTCCAGAACCCAGAAACATTTATTTTAACTGTTACAGCGAATGGTCCCGTTATTTAATGTGATAAAATTATTCAAATAATATTTATGTAAGGTTGGAATTCAGTAAAGCCATTGTAAAAAATATTGTGTCATAAAAGTATCCTTAATAATATATAGTCGGCACAAATTATATTTTATAATTCATTCAAATGCGACTTTAGTGTGGTTCCAGCCTAAATTTTCAGAGTATTAATCAATCATATTGTATAGATTTGTTGAACTTGTAATATAGATTAAAAAATACCAGATTGTTGTTTTATTTTTTTGAGTTTTCAGTTTTTGCGTGATTGTTTGCTGCTTCACTAACAATGAAATAAATAGTGATTATTTTGAATGTTTTAGCAAATATGTTTAGGGCGAATTTGACCAGACTTCAATAAATGGTATGTTATTCCCGCTTATACATTTTTGACGTCTGTTATTCTTCAAAAATCGAACTCTCTTTGCAGGATAGGACGTGGACTTAGTATTAAAATAGAGATAGATCTGAAATGCGGATGCCAGTATCAAAATAGGTTGTAATTTGTTTAAAATAGTTCTATATCAATGTATCTATGAGAAGTGCTTCAGCATTTTCCTTATCTTTTGCGCTGACATCACCGTCCAAGTACAGAATTTTTTTTTTTTTTTTTTTTTAAAAACGTTGCCCCACACTAGGAATTTCTCCTGTATCGTGGGTGCGTTTACAAACATTTAAACTCACATACACAAACAGCCAGACCCGGAACAACTACCTGTAGGCCATACAAATATTTGTTCCGTGTGGGGATCGAACCCACAACACGCGGCGCAGCAGCCGATGGTTCAACCACCGCGCCAACCGTGTCGTTTTAAACTCTAACTGTAGTCCGAGCAAATCCCTTCGAGCCAGTTTTTGTCAGTTTTTTTTTTAAGTTCTGGTGTCAGTTTTGTATTAGGAACTTTACGAAAGAAAATTCTAAACAAAAAACTGACGTTAAGGTAACAGCTTAAACTAGAATTAATTACCTTTAGCAATTAATTTTACCGGTACCGATCGATCGATATCCACCGGCACTCGCAATGTTAAAAAAAATGCGAACGGCATAATTCATTTTAAGTAAAAGAATTGTGGTAGCGATTGCCGTGAATGAGTGTATAGAATCTTGCGATAGTGATGTGCCGTTCCCGGGATTATAAGGAATTATCAATAGATACTTAATTCCTGCAAAAATCATTAGGTACTTACTTAATTATCATTCAGTACCTACCCACAGAGGTAGTCCAGAGTAATAATAGGTCTTTACCTATGAAATTGCCGTTTTGTATGAAAAAATTTAAATGAATTTTTTTCATGTATTTTTTATTTGTATTAATCGAAGTAATCACCCATGCAATCAATGCATCTTTGCCAACGCAGTGGCAGTTTATTGATGCCCTTCTTAAAGAAATCAGCTGGACGGGAGGCAACAAATTCTTCAAAGGCATTTTGTACTGCCTCTCGGGTATTGAATTTTTTTCCCGCCAAGAAGTTATCCAAATTCTGGAAAAAGTAGTAGTCTGTAGGCGCAAGGTCTGGTGAGTAGGGCGGATGACGGAGAGCTTCCAACCCCAGTTCTTGCAACTTGGAGACCGTCTGCTGTGCAGTATGAGGTCGCGCGTTGTCGTGCAGGAGCAGCGGAGACGAGCGATTGACCAATGCTGGTTGGAGATGTGCCAGCTTCTCCATCATTGTGTTCAATTCTTCACAGTACACATCTGCAGTAATGCTCACCCCGTTTGGTAAGAAGCTGTGTTGAATCACACCGGCGCTAGACCACCAAACAGTGACCATCACTTTTCTTGGGGTAAGTTTTCGTTTAGGGCATTGTTTAGGTGCTGAACCAGGATCCAACCAACTTGCTGAGCGCTTGCGGTTATCAAACAGAATCCATTTTTCATCGCATATTTCATTTTATAAGGTATTCATTAAAAAAAAACGTATAGATATCAGTGCCATTTTTAAATCATGATAATTTAGCAGTATAATTGTTTTTCTTTTATACAAAACATTTTTTTTTATTGGCCTGCCGACCTGGCCTGATTCGATTTTAGGGACAGCAGACCACAGCTATTCAGCTATGTTATTGACGCAATACGTCACACTAGCATGTCGGTGACGCAACTGCGTCACATTGCGTCACACAATTGCGACACACAGACTTGCCAATATACCTAACTAGGTATATTGGCAAGTCTGTGTGTCACGAGGTCACAACAGCATATCAGCGCGGCAAAATTAGTTTTCACTTATAAAAACAAAGGTATATTAGGCTGAAAAGCAGTGAATCGATAAATTTTGTATTTGCAGATGATTTTATAAAAGTGTTGCTTGATTTGCTGATTACGATGACCAACGCGGAGTGTAGACTCTGTATCCTAGGATAATGATCTATAGTAAAAACCTTTTTCAATGATTTTGTGCTATTTATTTCATTGTTATTTAAGCAGTTGATATTCCATACATTCCATTACTTTTAACACAAGCATGTGTTCAGAATATGCGAGAAGTGTGGTTTTTCTGTGATTCTTGGCATTATGCGTGTATTTCGGCTTCAGGAATATAGAATAGTGCTGCGCTGCTGTATGTCCAAAGAGAATTATACCCAAGTCCTGTGTTTTAAGAAAAAAAAGTGTGGATTGTATTATTGTCTATACCAAGCGTTATATTATTGTTGTTTTACTAATGGTTACTTTTTTATTTGTTCAGTGTGTGTTGTGAAAATCTGAGTGAGTATACTGTTTATATTTTAGTCATTTGAATTGTTGTTTAAAATGTAACTCTAATGTTCTTTTTTTACAGTCAATGTTTGGACAAGATAACTACGCGACTTAACTAAAATATTCCAGGATTTTTTGTAACAATTGGCCTTTTCACTTATTTATGTGTATCTATTATATCCTTCTAATAAAACCAAAGAAATTGTATGTAATTATTTTTTATTTAAAAGATTGTTAACAAGCTTACACTATTAATACTTCTATTCACACAAATATACATTATACAGTGCACACAAACATGTATAATAATTAATAATAAACATAATGGTAACAAATACCTATTTGGTATCAATATAGAGCTACTTATATACCCGTATTAAAAACGTCGTGATTGATTAGTTGAGAGTTGGGATAGATTTTTTTGATCTTTGGTTATTTATTCGTCGAATTCAGCGACGTCATTTTCGGCTTTCTTGTGTCCAACCCAGTCCCATTTGGAGTAGTGGAGCTTGGTCTTCTTGAATTTGGGGTTCTTGGAGGTGATGCGGACGAAGATGCGTCTTCCGAAGAGTGGCTGCAGTTGCCTGAAGTTGTCCACAAGAGGCAGGTTCAGGTTGGAGAGGAGGCCGCGGAAGTTGTCCATCTGTGGGGGGTACAGGTCTTTAGCATGAGCTAGGTACTGTGTTTGCCATGATGTCTAAGATATAAATAGACTGGCTGTTATGTAATAACACACATTGTTATGATAGTTCAAAAGTATTTCTTACCTGGAACACGGAGATGGGGAGGTAGTCAGAGAACACGACCCATGTGACGGCTTCGGCGCAGGGGGGGGTGGTCAGGGATCCCTTGTAGGTGTAGAATCGCTCAGTGTCAAGACCAGACAGGATGGATGACAGGGAGAAGGTATGGGGCAGCTGCATGGAGGTGTTGTAGTTCTCGATGGCGGACAGGTTCTTGACGATGGGGGTGAGGAGCTTGGCGTCGAACTCTACAACCTGAAACAGATGGTGGTTTGAGGCATGTTCTAGTAGGTTGCAATTGTGAGAAGCTATTAAATGAGTAGGTAGTCGAAGCTAACTAGAGTATATCAAGGTTGATATTCTGTTGACCCGTACATTGTAGAAGAAAGCAAGCACGCAAAGACCATCGGGATGCTGGAGGGCTTCAGCCAGATTCCTGTATTTCTTGTTCCTGTGGATGATGTGCATTTCCAAGGGCAGGCGCATATCATTAAGAGTATGTTCGGAACCACGGTTGTTCTTGTCTCCCCAGTGGAAATGAAGACCTTCAATTTCGTACTCATTGTCCAGGGGTCCTCCGAAGATGTAGGGCAGGCGGAAGCCTTTCTTCTCTTCTTCGGAGCTGTATTTGGGGATGGTGAGGGCCACTAGAAACAAAAAGGAATATTTTTGGTGTCTGGGCGAATTGAAGGGTCTGGATGTCCAGTAATGATCTCAATGGTAGTTCAGAGCCTTATGATTCTTGATAGGACTGGTATATCATCCTTACCTGAATGTCCATTATTGGTGATCGTAAGAGGACCAGGCAGTGGGTTCTGGTAGCCGATGAGTTCCATAGCAGGGATCGAAATGGGAATAGCTTGGCGGGCAGCAATGGCGATAGGGGATTGTTGGCGGCCTCCACAAGCGGGGTGGAGGACAGCCCAGCGCCTCTGGTCGGAGGCCCTGTAACCCCAGCCGAAGACTTGACATACTGTGGAAAGAAAAAAACTGGTGTTAACGATTTGTGTAACGGAAGTAGCGAGTTTCGTTCTAGGAAGCGAAGATGTGGCATCCTGGACGAGGCAGAAGTACCTGTAGTAGTGTGCTAGTGTTGCTGAATTCAAATATTTATATAAAGTTTTAATAACTCTTTGCAAATGTTCCCAGAGTATTGTTTCCATATAGGCATAGCGTATGTTATCAAAACATACAAGATGGTAAAATAATAATTGAATTATCTCATGTCACTTGTTTTGATAATACTGCCACATTGTTACGCCTTTCATTGCAGATGATATAATAAACAATGTAAATACAACGGTGTTCATAGTCATCAACAATCTTTTTGATGTTTTAAATACCATTACTCAAACATACATGCCAAATGATTCATATTTCTTGTTGTTAAGAGGCATATCAATTGAAGCGTTTTTGTCGAATATCAATTTGTCTGAGGTGTCGCTTTAGAATGTGCTCATCCTGTAGGAGGCGATCATCTGGTAGAAGCACCCTATCATATAGAACCTAAACGAATACATTCCAACCGCTAAAATATTAGATCAATTAACTACTTTTTTTTCTTCTAAATCACGACTGAGTAATGGTCATTTAACTCAACCATACAATGATCGTTAGAGGCCATAAAATCGAACGCAAAGAGATTACAAATTGCCAGACTATAAATAAAAATGTTCGTCAATAAATTTAAAATCCAAATGCGACTTATTCATTATTCTATCTGCGATCGGGAGTATCCTTTTTAGCTGTGACAATCATAAATTTTTTGTACTACAAGAATGTCGAAATATGCTAAACAGTCAATGCACAATCTATATGTGAATGGTATTTTTTTATATCGTAATTCACTTGCGATTTAGTTAAGCACATGTAGATATATTCCACTGTCAATCAGACGGCAATTTATACAAGTAATATTTAGAAATAGAGCAGTTTTTTAATACTGAAAAAATATGGCTACACTATGCGCAATACGATATCTATTGCAAAACAAAAAATGTCGCAGACGTTATTGACCAAAAAATGTGTCAGTCGTATTAAGAATTATTTGCATGCAATTATACGATATCAGAAGTAGACTATAGATGCTGATAGCTTTGTACATAATTAGGTGTTGAAATTAACACAAGAATACGAGGATTTCATGAGCAGTTTCTGGTATGAAATAATAAAAAAGTTATGAAATTCCAATAGAAGTGCAACGTAATGAATTGTGAAAGAATTAATTTAAACATTATATAAAGTAAAAAATACGAAATATTTATATCGTGTCAACCCTGTAAATGCGAGATCATGCTTTTCAATAAGAATAAAATTTAATATTCAACATAATGTTAAGAGAGAATTATAATCTAGCATGCAAAAAACTACAGCTTCAATAGAATTACCCTTTCTTGTTGATGGTGTGTTACCTAAAAGTGTGAGAAGAATCTTCTTGTAATTTTGAGTCTTTATCGATTAATTTAAGGGACGAATTGAGATGTATTTAATATTTGAAATAATAAAACGACAACTATAATATTAAGTTTTTGTCGCATTATTATAATCTAGCGTTGAGAAAAAAATATGTCTAGATCAGTCTATTATTAAAATAGCCTTGCCCGTTGCAAAAACTTATCTCTTACTAGATTAATTCGTGACTAGTGAGACGAATTCCTTTATAAATTAATAACATTACATGTTTCTTTTTCGATTTACGATGTTTAGGAGAAAATTGACTTGACAAATAAAATATGACCTCTCTGTAAGAATTATCTAACTTAGATTTGAGGTCAAGTATGCAGGTTTATGTATGCAAATACTTAGATGTTGCAATTTTGAGTGCGATCGATTATGATAAAGGCCATATCTTGTGGCATTTAATCATTTCTTCTTATTGAGGGTAAGCAGAGTCCTATTAATGGTTTCGATATTTTGGATTATAAGGCTTTTCCTTTTAGTAACTAAAGTATAGGATGATGAATTAACAAGTGACTTATTTATTTCGTGATAACAATGTACTTGTGTCTTTATCACACAATGTTCCAAGTTACATTTACCATTGGCAAATATGTCCTTCAGCTTAGTTCGTTATTTTGGATAGCTAGCTCTTAGTTATTTAGGCTGTTGCGTGATAATGTGCCATAATATGGGTTCGGCAATCTATTCCAGACTGTTGCCCACTCACCAACCCTAGGTTTTCGTGTTTAAAACAAGTAACTGTGGCTGTTGTATAAACATTATGGACTGTGACATTTTCCCATGTTTTAATAATGAAGTTTCATAGCTATCGCAATGAAAACTTAGTAAGATGGTTCAGTTCGTTCCAATCTTTACTAAAAGGCTTGTTTTCAGCCGCAAACACTTGAGATGTTGTTGATATTTTGGTTTGCACATTCCAATTACTGTTTATTTTTCGCGGTACACAAGTAACATTGCAAAATTCTACTAAAATTATTGTGCGATTTAAAGAGTTATGTCTATTGCATTACTAGCTGAAACAAACTGATGTAATGGTAAAACTTCATGGAGAAATTTGACATAAACAATTGGCAATTAAACCAGGAAAAAACAACAAGCTAATCACTAATCGGTAGTAATCGATGAGGCTTCAAGTCGATAAATATTTCACGGGTTTTTGTAAGGAAGGAAAGCTGCCGGATACATTAAATTAATGAAATCTAAAAGAAATGTAGACCAAAACGTTATCAAAGTGTTAGTTACATACATATTGGTAATTAAAACTATCTGAGTTACCAATTGTTTGGAGTACGTGGCCGAGATAGAATGCAGAGCGAATTATTTGAGTTTTGTATTCGCTAAGACAATGTTTGGTAGTTTTATCGGATGTTTGTGCGATCCGGCGCACCAGAGGAAGATACTGCGTTTTTCGCATGTTTCAATTACCTAGCTGTTGATTAACTTTACGTGCTGTACCTATGTTTTATGATAGCCTATAATTATTCGGCCTCACTCCACTTTAACTATATATTTTTAAATTATGATTCAATCTTGCAATTAAGTCTATAATTGGCTGATAAATTAGTGTTTTGTAATACAAATCCCGATTTATTTTATTCCTTTTTTTATGCTCTTGCACTTACTCGGATGATGGTTTTCTGTGGCACAAAAATATATATTTTTTTTATAATCTATTGAACTATTTCTATGATGATTTATGATTCGACAAAGCACTCAATTATTTTTATTAATAAAATTTTGCACTTTATTTTTAATAGAGAATTATTATTTTTTATCACCACTTTATGCATTTTAAATTGATAATACTGATTAAATTGAAGTAGTTGAAAAAATCACTTAATAATTTTTATTTTTTTAACTCACCGTTTACTGCCAAAATGGCGAATACAGTAGTAAGCACAGCAGATCTCATGTTGAACTTTATTATTTTTTGTGTTAATATAAAAGATGAGATGATTGAAGCTGGACACTTCGATGCTTCCTGCCTGTCAGCCCGCAGTTTATATACTACACATCCACATCTTGAGCACTGCGTTTTCAATGGCCTAACGCGTCATCGACGTGAGAATTAACCCTCCAACGATGACACATTTGGTTTCAGTACGGAGCGTATTTTCCTCGGGAGTTTTACGGAACTTGTCCTGATATTCAATTTCAATCCGAATATTAGAGAATACGTCACATAAATAATTATTAATTGGGGCAACAAAAATCAATACCAACAATTTAAACCACAAAGCGTGAATGGTATTAAGTAATTGATTTGAGTACAACAAATGCTTCACACATGCTTAGACTATTTTATTTTATTACATTTTCACGGTAGATAATAGTTTTACAGTTGCAATTTTTCGACCTCGCTGTTTCAATGTTAAACTAGCAAGCATGAAAAATTTCTCCAAACATGGAACTTATTTTATTTTGTCCTGAAAAGAGACAATTTATGAAAATATTAAATATCTATAGTGGAACTAAGAAAAGCAAAAACTACAAAGGTCTTCCGCCTAATTAGTATTTTTAATAGTATTCAGGATACTAATCGCATATTTAGTGACTGCATTATATTGCACTATCAGTATTCAGAACATACAATATCTGCATTCAAATCAGGGTTTGACGAACGCTGTTGTTTTGAATTTCTCAATAAAGTACCTATCGTATTTCTTTTTATTGAATAGACTGTATCCCTGGGGCGTGTATATCGCTAAATTATCGGGTTTGTAAACAAGGATTAATATATGCGGGACAGCACACCTGCATTCATTTATCGCTTTTAGGTGAACATATTTCTATTTTAAGATTTTTCAAGGAATTCAGTTCGAATTCAATGGTAATTTATTTTAAAATAACAACATCTAAATCCAACCGAAAATAAGTTGGTTACATCCATCCTGCCCTTTCCTAAAATACTTATTCGGGGCATTTTATACCCCGCATTCCTTTTTCATGAACATTTAAAGCATCTGCATTTACGGGGTTGAACGTAAACTGCCTAACTAAACGACTGTAATGAACAATAGATGATAACATAACGGAGATATGATGTAAATTATTAAGTTCGTTTTCATAATACTTCCATTGATTAGAACCAAAATATTATTATAAAAATGAATATAACTAAATGATGGTATATATTAAACGAAAGAAGTGTGATTCGGTGACTGATTGCGGCGATACGTATTACCGCTCGGGCAATCGCTTCGGTCACCCGTAGAGGTTACTCTTAGATCGTAATTTGATAACAGATATGAGATAAGTCGTGGTTTTCTTTAACGTTCATTCATAAAGTTGTAAAATTACTTTTGAAGATAGCATTGGTTTGGTTTTAAAAGCGCGCTGTAGAGTCAACCTCAGGGGATTATTTAGGGAATCGGGTCTAGGGTTTTTTGCCAGGGATGTAAGCGTTCTATAAAGTGACTAACGGTTTGGGGGGTACGTTGCTTTACCTCTAGAAGGGGATGATACTTTCGTCACACGTCTAGAACGATAATCATTCATTTTTCCAATTCATCTTTATTCACTGCCTTATAAGAGACCTTTTGTTTTTATATTAAATTAAAAATTAGTGTAAAGTACGCGCGGTACCTTTATTGTTACTGAAGATGTTTTAAAATTATTAATTTCAATTCATTTAATCAACATAGAGTTCTTGTTTGTAAAAAAAAAACAAAATTCCCTTCGAAGTTTTGATTATATTTACCCCCGCGTTTCTATTAGCCAACCTTTGAGGTACCTCAACACGTTCCTATCGAAGGGCTCGCCATATCATGGACCGAAATAATAGAAACCTGTCCAGGGTAAAACACGAGAGTTGAGGAGCTTGTGGCTAAATTAAATCAGGCAGACGGGTTCATCGAAGGTTAAGCTACGCTTACCGAGGTCGATTTTTGGATGGATGACCGTTCATTAGGTACATATCAAGCATATCATGTGTATGGCTACCGTTTGCCTATTAGGTTGTAGTGCGATCGGATGTGATCATTGCGTTATTTCGATCCACGGTATGGTGAGCTGTTTGACAGTAACTTGTTGAGGCCGTAAAAGTGGGGTAATAGAAACGCGGGGGTAAACAGAAGAATAATTTTGAAGGGAATTTTCACGTCAGTTAATTTTTTTTTGTTACATACAAAAAAAAAACATCATGTTTTAATTATGTAATTGAAATGAATAATTTCGACACCTTGTCAGTAACAAATAATTTTAAATTATCGTGAATATTACATTTAAAGTTTTGTTTCGATTTACCCCCGCGTTTCTTTTGACCCCGATTTATCGGTACCGTTAAAGTATATAGTCACTGAGAAATCGATAATAGTTCAGCCGTTAAATTTTTAGTTAAAAAAATTCAATAGGTTGCAAAAGTAATGGATATAGGTAGTGTAATTGGCAAAATGAAAGGGTTTGTCATTCTAGACGTGTGACGAAGAATCGAACCTTTAGAAATCCTGCAATTTTGATTCTGATTTTGAATTTTTTTTTATGGCTTATGTTTTTTTTTACCTATTTGCTTTAAATGGGATTTTCACGTTACTGCAATATCATTTGATACTGACGGGGTCTTAAAACAATTAATTTCAATTCATGAAAATAAATGGAATCTTTGTATGTAACAAATAATGTTTAACTAAAGTGAAAATCCCTTCAGATCATTGTTACTATTCACCCCTGCGTTTCTATTAACCTCATTTAACGGTACCTATGCTAGTAGCTTCTTCGGCTACTTCAAGCCATTCGTCTTAAGCCAGCTAGTAGTTATTTCAGCCGGGGGTTGCTGAAGGATCTTACGTTCCCGCGACCCCCGGCGTAGGTGTGAGATGGAACACCACATGGTGGTTTTTAGTCAGTAAGAGTCTGACAGACCCCTCCTGACGCCCCCTGAAGGCGGAGGTCATCCATTAGGATTTTTCACCTCGGGACAAAAAAAAAGCTAGTAGTGGTTTACTGCAGTACTACCTAACTTCTGTCATTCATGGACTTGCTACCTTCAACGAGGCTGGCTAATAAAACTAGGCAATTTCCTATGGTACTCAGCTTGATATACTTAGTGCGGTTTTAGTAATTACAATCATATATTTTCTCTCTCTGTACCTTGCTAAAAACGTTCACTGATTTAATCTCCAGCGTTTGATGGTCTATCATAGTATCTGTACTATGATAGACCATCAAACGCTGGAACGCTAGCACATCAAGCTATTCCAAACTATACAATTTTCCCAATTGAACATGAAAAAGTTAAAAAAACTATAAAAGAAATTTGTCAGTTTGGTGAAGCTGGATGTGCTGCATTATACCTACATGGTATGAGCAAAATTGTGGTGTCTCTTTCACAAAAACCATTAATGAAGAGTTGAAGTTGAAATTGATCTTATAGGGCGAATTGCACCAATTAAACTGCGATCAAGACCTGTCAGTGTCATCATCGTTGTGGTAGTTTGACACTGACAGCTCTTGAACGTGGTTTAGATGTGCAGGTCGCGTTCAGTTCATTGGTGAAATTCACCCTTAGTGTGTGTACTAGATTCTACCACTCTTTGGGGTTATACATGTATCTCCTGCGGATTGCCACTATAGGTTGCGTGGCTCGTGTCTCTCCTACGACGATATCGAAGTCGTGAATAAAACAGAAAATCAGAGATTTTCACGTATTTGTTAAAAAAAAACGAAAGGTAGATATTTTTTTTATTTTTATTTTAATTTACATTCCATTGAGATTTTCAGATTTCAACATTCACTTGGAAAATTCACACTGTATGGCATACTATTCTACTATTTCAAATACGTATTCAAATCTATATTTCCAATGATGCTTATGTCAACTTAAAAAACTATCAACTCTATTCAAGTAAATTAAGTTGACTTCACAATGAAAGTCATGGACTAAACTTTGTGTATCCTGCGTTTGCAATTTAGGTCCCAAATATATAAATTTATTTACTTACATTTTTGGAAGCTAAATTGCAAACGAAGGATATGTGCCCATCTGATTTCATTGTGGAATGTATAGGATACAATATCCCATGGCCAGGCCTTTTTCCCATGGAGGTATGCAGAAACTACAGAACACCACCTGTGACAATCCTTACATACTCTTTTGCTTCGTTTACTTTCATACTTTTGGTCATACACGCGCGTAGGTTACGAGCACTTCGCACCTGACCTTTCTGAAGAACACCATCATTATAAGGTCAGTGTATATCCTTTTAAGACGTCCCTTCCACTTACATCTGCCTTTAATTTCGTCCTCTCAACGTAACCAAACCACATAAGCATACTCTTGTCAATTTTTGTATGGAAGACTCTTTATTGTACACCATAAAAACTAGCAAACAATGAGTTTAAGAGCTACATAGGGTGTTAAAATGCCTTATCGTTAAAAGCGATCTCTTGCAGACAATCTTTGGATTGACTTGATAGAGAAGGAAGATCACTAGATCTTCTTTAAAACCACAACGTCGTCTTATCACAAGAATACCCAATAGTGCTCTTGTACACAAGATTACTCGGATTGTATGTAGCAGTGCAATGTGTGCATTATACCCACAGCTCCCATAAGCTGACTACTACAAAGACAACGTCTCAAGACAAGTGTCACGATTGGGTCAGATCTTTAGTTCCGACAGACTTATTGTCTGTCTATTGTCCTTTCACTCTATTGAAATGAAAATGACAAGGATTGTTAAGTTTTGATATATAAATGGGGTTAGTTTTTGTCTTCTTAGTTCGTAGATGCAGCCTGTACATGGCGCAACCCAAAAATTTCAACTTCACTTGATAGATTTTTGTCTGCATGCTCGTACCGACTGACAAATTGTTTAACGTGGTCATTATTCCAGGTTCCATATATGTAGCTTGTTGAGAAATATCGGTCATTCGATTATACATCCCTTGTTTGGACTGGGTGTCCAATTCCGAAAATCCAATCATCAGTTAGTCTTTACCTACGAATATTTATTGCCCCGTTATTCGTCCTTTGTCTCTTATTACGATAACGATGAAGAGTGGAAAGAGCAAAGGCATCAAGGGCTTATCAAAGATCATTGGCATTTAGTTTTCTATTTGCTACAATAACCCCTTCAATAGCCCGCAGAATTCACTATGTATTTACGTAACAGAGGGGCTCGTGGTTAAAGAAAACAGCCGCTCGGGTCAATTGAAAGTTAAGCTACGCTTGCCGAGGTCTGTCTGTTAATGGGTGACCATTCATAACGTAAAGAGACCCCATCCGTGCCCAAAAAGGACGTTAAGTGGTTGGGCAGCCGGTAGCTGTCATTAGATTTTAGTTACAAGTTAATAGAAAGCTGAAAGATCCCCTTGGTATAAATCGTTTTCAGTTCCATTCATACCCAGGGATATCGTTTACCCAGTTGCTGGGTTCTGTAAAAAATCAGCTGCATATAGCGAGACGGGTAACCGATCCAAACATTCTTGG
Source organism: Phlogophora meticulosa (assembly GCA_905147745.2). NCBI lineage: Eukaryota > Metazoa > Arthropoda > Insecta > Lepidoptera > Noctuidae > Phlogophora > Phlogophora meticulosa. Next base: position 2,163,864 of record LR990523.1, read on the forward strand.
GAAAAGGTTAGGCAGACAATGAAGTGCGTTACAATAAGACTGAATTGCCAAACAAGAGGGCCAGTGTGCATGTTTGTATAAAAATACACTCTGTAAGAAGGCATGGTATTATATAAATATTGTAATGCACTGTAACTGTGAGTTTAAACAATAGAGTGAACCTTTATGTCTGAGTGTCATCCATTTGTATCGTACATCTTCAATACTTCAATTTTAATTCCATTTGGTGAAAAGTATCGGGAATTGAATTTAAACTGTGTCAATCGTTCTTGGGTACCTACCGTGAAAATGGAGAAGAAGGAATCCTGAAAACTGTATTTTTTTTGTAATATTTCAGGTTTTGAAGAACTTGCAATAGCAAGAAACCAGTTTTATAGCATAGTTGTATTGCATTGAAGGGTTATCTAAAATTTCGAATAATTATCAAAAACTAAAAAGCAATTAACGAAAAACATGGGGCTTCATTAACTGTTTTAGTAGAGGATACATAATTTACCTTTATTTTCCAATATTTGGGAAATAGTTTTTAATCTGCCATTTTTTAAATTTATTTATTTAGAGCACTAACTGAAGATAACGAATGTAGAATTTTGTTACTGATAAATACTTGAACATTTCCCATTTCTAAAAGTCTGGTTAAGTGTGGGTTGGTACCGTGGAGTTTTTCATCCAACTTTAATTCTTTATTTTACGTTGGACTAAAAATTATTTAATTTTTAAATTCACATAATATCACACCTATATACCCCGATGGGTAAGGCAGAGGTGTACCAATAGTATTCGCACATTTCGCCAATTACTCGTATGTTTTAAGAGTGCTTAATTTTTGTTGAAAATCATGAAACCTACTCGAACGAAAGGTAACGGTGAAACCAAAATTGAGTTTTTGCCTATTCAGTTCTCTATGGAGTTGCTGGGGAGTTTGTTCCCCCACTTCTTCTTCCCAGCAAAAACACTAGGAAGTGATGAAGGGTGGGCGTTTTAGGGGACTGTCTTTTGTAAACGTTTTTTTTTTTGATGTTCATAAAGTGCTGATTCTCAGCCTAATTTGAATAAATGAATTTTGATTTTGATTATGATTAAATAAGTAAAATAATTCTTGAGTGGAGACCGCGACTCGGCAAACGTAGTGTAGGACGCCCTCTGACCAGGTGGGATGACGATCTGCGAAAGACTGCAGGCAGATGCTGGATGCGGCAAGCTGAAGACAGGGCGCTATGGCGCTCATTAGGAGAGGGCTATGTCCAGCAGTGGACTAGTATAGCCTGATGATGATGATGAAGTAAAATATTGATTTTTATAGAAGAATCTGTTTTAGCTCAACACTGCTACTTACGGAACCCTTGGAAATTACTGACATGTTTGAACTACGTATCTACATGATAATATTACCTATGTTTTAAATTAGCCTACTAACATTTTTTATATGCATGTAAGCCATTTATTTAATTGGATTTTGGAACGTGGAACCTCCTTCTTTTTACTCATTTATAAGTAGGTATATACCTTATTAAATACAGAAAATAAAAAGTAAGTAGAAATACTTTCTGTCTCCATATAGGCTGTTTTAAAACTGACGTATAGTTACTAAATTTTTACCTATCTTTACTAAGAAAGGGTATGCTGTTTTTCTCATTGGCAGCCCGGAGTCTGATTGGTATCTGAGTGGTATTATGCTGGCCCCTTTTACATGGGAATTAAACATAACTGACGGATGTTACTTGGTGCACCTCTCCCCACCTTTTGGGGAATACAGGCGCGATGTTTTGATGTTATGTTTATGTTGTGATGGCCCAATGGTTGAAGCCTCTCCTTACATGCACGAAGTTGTAGGTTGACATCCAGGTAAGTACTTACATGACTTTTTCATTTCATACTATGGACATTAAGTTTATCTTGGACATTACTGACATCGGTGTATGAAGGCATCGTGAGGAAACCAGGTCTTATAATTAACAAGAGAAATAGAGAATACGTCTATACAGTACTATACACAATACGATTATTCTCTATTATTCAGCAAGCGTGGCGATTAATGCTCCAGGCTTCTCTGTATGAGAAGAGGCCCTCGCCCTGTAGTGGGACACTAAAAGGCTGCTCTTATTATCGTATTGCATTGTTTAGGGTTTTAATATGCTGTACCTTGTTTTATGAAAAAAAAATAACCGAGTTTTCTCCAATGATTTGTAATGATGAGTTATGCGCAGCTGGGCTAATCAACAAAGTATCTATGCATAGCCTAAAAGAATATGCGGGAAGGACCAATAAAACCTTCATTTTATGTTTTTTTTTATGGCAGCTGTCAAATCTATCATTTTACCCCATTTAATTGCCACCTACCTATACTATGAGTTCAGTAGGTACATAATTCTGGACTCACCAGCGATGAACATTTTCGTCGGCGGTTTTCCTTTTTTACAGTTTTTTTTTTCTCTTTGGACTAGGGAAACTCATTCTATTTTGTGCAATGAGATTTTATATGTTAGAAGTTAATTACTTATTCTTAAAACAAACATCTCATAGGGATAAATGAGTGATTTTTGTTTAAAGTAAAAACAAACTTATGAAAGACGAATAAAATTAACACTGGTAGCTCCAAAATCGTGTACTTCATGGCATCAGATTGTGCGTTGATATCCTTAACACCCTGTTTAGAAGGCCCAAAGGCTCCTCTATATTCTGTTTGCGTTCGGTTTTCATGACGCATGCCAAAATGTCTGCAAGATTTGTGCAAAATCCATAAAACCACTTGCAGTCATTGTGTCTTTGTAGAGTTGATTGTGAAAACTGGTTTCACAATTTGATACTGTTAGATAGGTATCAGGATTGAACATTAAACTATTACTGCAGTAAATTTAAAGACAACAGGAAAACACCTAAGTACGTCCCTATAATTATTTGGGGTTTATTGCCCGTTTTTACTCACACTAGGCGACAAACATTCAATTTAAAACTATGTACTTAAAATAACCAAAGTTGCGTCTGACTGACACACAATGCTCAGCCCAAACCACCGTTCGTAGAGACTTGAAATTCTGAGGGTGTATTTTTCTTGATGAATGGATGAAAACTTTATTATGAAAGTCCTTTGTTTTTGAACTTACAGTTGTGAATATTAGTACTTAGATAGTTCATCACTAAATAGTATAAAACAAATTATGCCGCCTCGTCTGAACGCGATAAAATAAATGCGGTTTTCACCAATGGAAAGAGTGAGAAATAAGAAAGGTTTTTGTAAATAATTTGTCTCAAGCGTAAAATAAATAATGATGTTTTCAATATTATTTGTCAGGGATGACATAAGGGGGTGAAATGGAGGACGAAAATTTTATTGATGTGGATTGCCCCGGTTTCATGTAATGATCATTTCATTGTATTGGACGAAACAAATAGGGACAGCAGAAATTGGTCAAATTTAATTATATATTTTAATGCAATTTGTACGTAGTTAGTATGTTTTTTTTTTTTTTAATACTTTAAGCACACAAATGTACGGAGGCGGCTTAATGCCATAGGCATTATCGACCAGTCAACCTTTGGCCCTATGTTGGATATTTATTAGAGCAATAGAACTTAAAACAATATTAAAATACGCAAGAAAAATAATATTTATTCATGGCCAACGATGCGAAGTGGTGCTGATGAGTAAGATCTTGACTTTTACCTTAATTTCATGGAGCTGCATACTTATGCAGTACCATAAATGCAGGTATGCAGTTTTCTAGGTCACTCATCATCTGCCTACCGTTTCCCAACTACGTTAGGGTTAGCTTCCAGTGTAACCGGATGGAGCTGTGTAATCGTGTTTTACATGGAGCTGCTTTCTATCTGAAATCCACAAACCAGTTACTGGGTAGCACGAAACCCTTTGGCAAGACTGGTTTTCAGACTTTCGGGCGTCTGAAAAATCGTTTTGAAAATAAAATATAGCCTATGATACTTGCTAATAATGTTGGTCACTGGTTAATTAATTTTAAAAATTCGGTTTAGTAGTTTTTGAGTTTTATCTGCCTAGCCTTTTCCCAACTATGTTTGAGTCGGCTACCAGTCTAACCGGATGCAGCTGAATACCAGTATTTTACATGGAGCGACTGCCTATCAGTCCTCCACAACCCAGTTACTGAGCAACACGATACCCCTTGGTAAGGCTGGTTGTCAGACTTTCGGGTTTCTGACTACCCGTAATGACGGTCAAAGATCTACAAATGACAGCCGGAACCAACGGCTTAACGCGCTTTCCGAGGCACGGACGTCTCGATTTATGATGAATGGTCATCCATCCATGGTTTGACCTCGGCAAATGTAGCTTAACCTTATCAACCCGTGCGGCTGTTATGATTTAGCCACAAGCCCCTCGTATGTCTATATAAAAGCATACTGTATTATTAATTTTCAATTGACACTTAATTTACAATCCAAGAGACTTGAGTCGACGTTATTATATTAAACACTGAAAATTGTAAGCACCAGTAACTCATTATTACTGTAAAAAAATAAAACATCTTTGTTTTCTTAACACATTCATTTATATCATCATAATTCATTATCGTTCATTGTTTTTAGACAATCGATAATCGAAAGTTGTAGTCGGTGTAATTTGACACAAAGAAAACTCGAGTAGTGCAGTGAATACTGTTTATATTTTGTGTTTTAAAACGATTGGTGTTACATGAAATACAGTGATAGAAACTAATTAAATGTATTGGTAACAAAATGGACGGCTCGGTAGGCGTAAGTGCGAGCGTTCGCCGAGCGGTAAGCAAGGAATTTTAATCGAATACCTTCATGGCGGCTTGGCGATCGGGTACACGTACAGTCTTGTACCCTCATGGATGGCCTCCGTCCTGGGGTGGGTGGAGGGATCTGTCAAACTCTTATTGAGTTATAACCACCTCGGTGTTCCAACTCACACCTACGCTAGGGGTCGCGGGAACGTACGATCCACCTCTGCGGGCGTCCTCAATAGTGTTGTGCCCAAACGTAACTAGTCGCGCTATAAAGTAAGACTTTTAATTCGATGCAGTAAGTTGACAGAACTAATGTCACATAAAAACACTGAAAAATGTAGAATGGTGGTGTATAAATAAAATAAGCAGCAAGTTACTGTAATAAACTGTACTAGAATCTACTTTGTATGTTATTTTATTTACGGCACACCAGTTTTTTTTCATGTTTTGCGACTTTGGTGACATTCAATCCTGTCAAGTTACTGCATCTATTTATAGTCGTACTTAAAGTGCTGTTGACACCTGTGACCTTTTCATACACAGAGCACGGAGACACCTCAACGGCTCACCTGTTTTTAGGGTTTCGTACAATAATGATAAAACGACAAAGTTGCACCAAAAGGAACCCATAAAGCGCGTGATAAACTGTCGGTTTTTCTATCTACCTTGCTTACTATTAGGCCAAGTGAAAGAATTGAGGGGGTAAAAAAATCTCTTTTTTATGTGACCCTAATACGGGGGCTATTAGGGTCTGAATACTAAAATAATTATAATGCCGCATGCTTTGACGCCCCGGCCCTTATCTCAGAAATTTGCAAAGCAAATAATCTGAAATTAATCTAGTCGGTGGAACTTTACATTTATATAATACTAGCTGACCCAGCAAACGTTGTTATGCCATATAAAATGTTTGGGGTGGACCACCCTTAACATTTAAGGGGATGAAAAATAGATGTTGGCCGATTCTCAGACCAGACTCAGACAGAATTTCATACAAATCGGCCAAGCCGCTTCGGAGGAGCGTAACTAGCATTTTATATATAAGATCACAGGAAAAATATAACGATGTGGGGTCCCATCTCAGCATTATACCTACTGCAATATTTAAAACAAAAAATAATACCGCAGCGCTATTATTCAGTTCTAGCAGTTCTCATACTTTCGCACCCATCATCATCACCAGGATCAACAAGCACTGATGCTCTTGGATCTACCAGCCGCCAGCTTCCTATGTGAATGCACCCTTTTTTTTTTTTTGGTGTTGTGTTGGAAAATCCTCGTGGAGTCCCTTCGCCCTCGGGGAAGGGCGAAGGGGACTGTCAGACTCTTGCTGACTAAAAACCAACTCGTGTTCCTCATGTACCCGTGTGTCGGAGGGGCGGGTATCGCCGAAGCATTCGTCGCTTCCCACCGACGGGTATTGGCCCGCCAAATGGTCAGACGGGCCCCGTCACCCACTGCGGCCGTCACCCCGGCCGCAGGACTCCACTTGAGGCGCGCGCGGAACACGACGCCGCCGCCTCGAGGCCTGCTGCTGATCGGATGACAAGACGACGTGAATGCACCCTAACGTTTTCCTCCTTGGGTTGACTTATCCTAAAATTCCACATCCACATGACGCTACCAGGTACTACAGGTTTCCATAAGCTTTCATAGTGATTTTGACATCAAATAAGCATAGGAAGTTTAATGATGTGTATAAAGAAATAAAATTGATTCAACATTATACATTAAACCTGTGGGTATTAATTTACGTTCACGATCACTGCAAACGCCGAAGTACTTGCAGTTCGACACGAATCATAATATATACAAGAAACCGGTCGATGCTGTAAAAATATTAAGTAGGTACCGCTCATTTTGACGGCACGGTTGGCGCAGAGGCTGAGCGTTAGGCAGCCGCGCTGCGTGTCGCGGGTTCGTTTCCCACACGGAACAAATATTTGTATGGCCTACAGGTAGTTGTTCCGGGTCTGGCTGTTTGTGTATGTGAGTTTAAATATTTTTAAACGCACCCACGACACCCACATTTTATATTATTATACCTAGTTTAAAAAAGATATATATATAAATATACAGGGTGTTTGGCAGAACGTTGAACATACGAAAATGGTGGATAGGTGGGGTCATCTGCTACTTACTCAGCCCAAATTTTTTTGGCCCTGGCCCACGGGATATTTTTTAAATTTTTTTTTTGTCTTTCTTCTTCTTACACCACTTTCTTAACTTTAAAGTGTAATTTTTATTAAAAATGGGTAAAACAGGCAATATTTAGTATTTTTTTTAAATCTTTTATGTTGACAGATTCTTATAAAATTATTGCTTTATTCAGATGTTAGCTAGAAAAAAAGTTATGAGTCCTCAAACTTACAGAAAGGTGTAAAAAATACTTAAATCTTAATTTCAACTTGCATTTAAAAAAAAACAAAAAATGATTGAGGAGTTCCAATTCTAGCAAAACATCCCTAGTGTGTGAGCTTTCTAATGGTATGTAATTTGCTTTTATAAAAAAAAACTTTAAGAGTTATTTCATAATTTTTTCAATTTTTGACGAAATTCTACCTTTACGGAAAGTGAAATGTTTTGCGAAATTTAATACTGCAAAGTTGGTAAAAATTAAATGATCGACGGCTTGCCAGTAGCAGTTGTGCAAATTAACATTCACTATTCCCTTGGGATGGTTGTTACACGAAACAGGTAGAAATTTCTTTTCTTAGTCGAGACTTAACTGCCTCTGCGATCTCACGTGCCCGTTACGCTTACGTTTGTTTTTGTTCACTTCGTTTTCTTTTATTGTTATCACTAGTTTTGTTACCTGTTAGTTAAGTTTTTTGTTATTACTGTTTCCTGTTGTTATTGGTAAAGAAATGGCTGCTTTTACCAGTGAGGAATACGCGGACATGTTGTTAGCGTATGGAAGTGCTAATACTAATTCGCGTGAAGCGCGAAGGATTTATCAAGAGCGTTATCCCAACCGCCGAGTACCCAGTCATCAGACGTTTGCGAGTACTTACCGACGTTTACGACAAACCGGTAACCTGAACTTTCAAGAACCACGAGTGAAAGTAGCACGACCCGATACTACCATTGACGAACAAGTTCTTGCCGAGTTTGACGCGGACCCTACCAAAAGCATTAGACAAATAGCTTCAATGCTTGGCCTAAGCATATGGAAAGTGTGGTCTGTTCTCCGGGTAGATGGTAGGCATGCTTTTCACTACACTCCAGTGCAAGGTAAGATTTTAAGCTATTTATGTACTGCATCTGATACGATTTTGTGGAATGTAGTAAATTATGAGACAGTTCAATTGATCGTTCCATTTAACCTTGATTTCGTTACTTTCTTTATTAGTTTAGCTTATGGCTCCTTTTCAGAACAAATGGAAAGTCGCACGCCCTTTTGTGAATGTGGTCTTACGTCTTTATGGCTAAGCCATAAAGCCAATTAGGTACTTATTTAAAAATTGAAGATAATTTAATTTAGATAATTGTAGAGTTTGAACTCGAAAGAAGAAAAGATTCAGTATTGACATCAATTCTTAGACGTGTTTTGTTTGTTCTAGGTCTCGATGACAGTGATTTTGGGAGACGTGTGCAATTTTGTCGCCATTTGCTGCATACCGATGTGGACGACGGAAACTTTTTAAAAAGTATTCTGTGGACGGACGAGTCCAAATTTGACAAAGAAGGGATTGTCAATTATCACAATCTACACCATTGGTCACATAAAAATCAAAACCCACACGTGAAGAGACAAAGGGGCTTCCAGAGGAGATTCAGTGTGAATGTCTGGGCAGGAGTGATTGGCGATAAGCTAATAGGGCCTCATTATTTGCCCGACAACATTAATGCGAACAACTACTTGGATTTTTTGATCAATGATTTACCACCATTAATGGAAGAAGTGTTCCAAGTAGACATAAACAGGCCTATTGTCTTTCAACACGATGGTTGCCCAGCTCACTTTAGTCTGATCGTACGTGAGCATTTGGATAATTGTTTCCCAAATTCGTGGATTGGCAGGGGAGGACCAATTCCCTGGCCTCCGCGATCGCCCGACCTCACTCCGCTCGATTTTCACGTGTGGGGAAGGGCAAAAGAACTAGTTTACACTACAGAAGTAGAAAGTCGAGAAGATTTAATAAATCGAATGAATGCTGCTTTCGAAGTTATGCGACAGGAGATGCTGCTGCGCACAACAACTGTAGAAATCAGACGTAGATGCCGCGCCTGTATTGTAAATGAAGGGCGTCAATTCGAACATCTGTGATTTATTATTTAAATAAATTATTTAAAATTATTTAATTGTTTCATTAATGCACCTAACTGGTACAGCATAATTTCAATCGATCATTTAATTTTCACCAACTTTGCAGTATTAAATTTCGTAAAACATTTCACTTTCCGTAAAGGTAGAGTTTCGTCAAAAATGTCCTACTTGAAAAAATTATGACATAACTCTTAAAGTTTTTTTTTTATAAAAGCAAATTACATACCATTAGAAAGCTCACACACTAGGGATGTTTTGCTAGAATTGGAACTCCTCAATCATTTTTTGTTTTTTTTTAAATGCAAGTTGAAATTAAGATTTAAGTATTTTTTACACCTTTCTGTAAGTTTGAGGACTCATAACTTTTTTTCTAGCTAACATCTGAATAAAGCAATAATTTTATAAGAATCTGTCAACATAAAAGATTTAAAAAAAATACTAAATATTGCCTGTTTTACCCATTTTTAATAAAAATTACACTTTAAAGTTAAGAAAGTGGTGAAACAAGAAGAAAGACAAAAAAATATCCCGTGGGCCAGGGCCAAATAAATTAGGGTGAAAATTTGGAATTCCCCGTGAAAATTTGGATTTTTTTTTCTTACAGAATAGCACTCCAGCCTGAGAATTTGAATCACCCCATGAAAGTATTTTATGATAGAGGTTCCAGTATTAGAGTGATTACTCTTATCATTAAAGATTCGAATCTCCAAACAGCAGTTTGCCAAACAATTTTTCATCACTCTCATTACGAATTTCTCAGTAGCAGCCCGGAGTCTGGAGTTGATGACAATAGGCTCACCCCCTATTACATGGGACTTAACTGGTGAAATACAGGTTTAATGTTATTTTATTCTGTAAAATCAAAACTGTGCATGTGTGCATGCGTAAACATTTGAACTGGCGATGGAACCCTTTACTCGTACTGTGCGCGGCCCAACACGCACGTAGCCGGTTTTGTTCAATAAGCTTTATTAAGTAATAAGTCCAGGGCCTGCAGTTACGACATTTTATATAAATAAACTTTGCCCCACACTAGGATTTCTCCTGTATCGTGGGTGCGTTTACAAACATTCAAACTCACATACACAAACAGCCAGACCCGGAACAACTATCTGTAGGCTATACAAATATTTGTTCCGCGCTGGAATCGAACCCAAGACACGCAGCGCAGCAGTCAATCGCTCAGCCACTGCGCCAACCGTACCGTCGCAATCGAAAAACGAATAACGTATTTCTGAGATTATTAATGGCCGTTAAAAAATCTCCTTCAGTAACAGGGAGAAAGTGACATGAGTTTTCCTCACGATGTTTTCCTACACCGATGTCAGAGATGTTTTAAAAAAGAGCACTTTCTCATATCATTTATATGCTCATCATCATCATCATCTGCCTAGCCTGTTTTGAATTCCTTTTTTTTGAAAAGAGAAGCACAGTCATGTTAGTACTTGCCCGGATTTGAACCCACAATCTCGTACATGACATCACCACTAGGTTACCACGACTATATTAGCTTCGTATTATTCACATTATCCATTGTGTATTAAGGAAGACATACATAGCAACAGTGACGATATTGTGACGTAACAGGACATTCAAACGCTCAATCAGAGGGCCGACGTCTTTTCTAATACGTCATGAGTGACTCAAATATAGAGGGATCGACATAGGGTCTGGGAAAAGACCCACCATTACGGAAATTAGGGAATAATGGGGAAAAAAGCGTAAATCGTAATGACCCAGCGGTTGTGGTAGCGCCTCTCATTCACGAGGGTTTAAGTCTGGGCAAGTACAGAGATGACTATCGATATACACGTATATTGTAAGTTTATCTTAGAGATTACTGATATCGGTGACGGAAAACATCGTGAGCAAACCTGGACTTTAATATAAGTCTGCAAGCGTTAACTCGCATTGAGCAAGCGTGGTGATGAATGCTTGTGCATTCTCTGTATGAGAAGAGGCCTTTGCCCTCCAGGGGGTCACTGACAGCCAGTTACAAGACTATCTTAGACACTACTGAAACGGTGACGGAAAACATCGTAACGCAACCTGGACCTATCTATCTTCTATATTATTATAATAAAAATGAAGAGTTTTTTTTTTCATCGTGCTGAGATCTGAAACCAGTCGGCTTCTAATCTATGATAGCAGGCTTGATTGTGAGTTGGCTGTGTCGTCTGGGCCTGTTACCTTCCAGCAATAATAATAAATAATGCTGGACAATCCACACAGCATCATCTAGCCCCAAGCTAAGCAGAGCTTGTGTTATGAGTACTAGATGACTGATATACTTAATACAATACATTACGTAGATAGATATTTTTATTATACATAGGAAATACCCATATCACCTGGAACAAATATTTGTAGATCGTACAAACATTTGTCCCAAGGCGGGAATCGAACCCGCAACCTCTTGCGTCGCAGGCGGACCTTCGCCCACCGCGCCACTTCGGTCGTCGATAGCTAGCAGGCTTGATTGTGAGTTGGCTGCATGATTTCGGCTGGACCTGTCGTCACCTTTCAGCAATGATGACACAATCTGTTTATGGTTTTTGTTTTTGTTTTTGTAAGTGTATAACTAACATAGTTTGTAAGTACATTGTTCCTAACACTATGAGTCTTGTTGCCCGAATAAAAAGATTCTATTTAGTTTTTCGTGCCCTGTTCCTGATAAAGTTAATAGATAGGCCATTTAACATCACCCTACGATCCTTAGAAGCTGGTAATTAATAACAATCTGAAATTGCAAACCCCCATTGAGCAAGCGTGGTGATGAATGATGAATGTGTGCTCTCTGTATGAGAAGAGGCCTTTGCCCTACAGAGGGACACTGTCAGGCTGGTATTATCATTATGATCTATTATTTGAATTACGTCGTTAACTGAAGCGCTAGTAGATACGTTCTTAAGTACTACAGATAGCGGTGTTGAGTTCGAACTATCGTGCAAGATAGATGATAATGATATGCATCACAATTTTCTCGATAAGAATCAAGCATGAACAGAGGCCAGCACATCAATCTAACCCAATGTGCCAAACTTCTTTGAGAGTTCTTCAACTTTACGGCAAGAGAAATAAGGTTCACGTTCAATTGGTAAAATTTGACAGCTCATTCACGGAGCAGATAAATAATTATTATCTGTTCCATGTATATATGGACTCAACAATTATTGTGCCGATAGTTGTGTCAGTAAATGGTTTCGAACAAAAACATAAACAGCTGGGTCAAGAGTTAGATGCAGAAGGCGGTCGTCTTGGACTCGGCACGCATTGTGAGGAGGTTTCTCACTCTAGATCCTTAATCGCCGTTAGCTTGGGTTTGGGTCTTGCCACCTCGCTGCGGGCGGAGCACTGTTTTTATAGATAATCATACAAGCTGTGCCCCGCTGTTTCACCCCTTCGTAGGGTCGTCGTGAAGTTAAATACAACATAACCTTCCTCAACTCTTCCTCCGGTAGTTCTAGCATAGACGTAGATAGATATAGATATACTCACGCCTTTTTTCCCATGGAGGTAGGCAGAAACTACAGAAAGACACCTGTTACAATCCTTACATACTACTGTTGCTTCGTTTTCGTTCAAGAAGAAGAAATAAAAGGAGAAGAAGATAGAGTAAAGAATATTTACAAAATTGTTTTACAATTTTTTCTTTTTTTTAAATAATGACCTAATGTGAAAAGAATCCTTTTTTCCCTTAACCCTTTTCTTTAAAATAATAATAAATAATACTGCAATCCACACAGCAACATCTAACCCCAAGCTAAGCAGAGCATGTGTTATGGGTACTAGATGACTGATATACGTAATACAATACATTACATAGATCGTTTTTTTATACATAACAAATACCCAGAATACCCGGTCCCAAGGTGGAAATCGAACCCGCAACCTCCTGCGTCGCAGGCGGACCTAAACACGCCGCGCCACTCTATGTTTCCGTTTAAAACCTGTTTCAAAACGGAAATCTGACGTATTTTCATTCATAAATCCCACAGCCCATACTATTGTAATTGTAGGTACGTAACTATTCAAACCGCAATACTTACCTAAGTACTTAGCGGTCTCCTGCGGTAATACTGTTGCTAAGGAAAACTCCGTGGAAGCCCAGTACCCCAGTGACCTAAACCACAGACATTGTCTGGTATTATATATGGCTATATAACAGTGAAACTACTACGTAGACAGACATACGTAGTCAGAGTCAGTATCTATGAAGGCATTTTATTGCCTTATACGGTAATAAATGTAGTATTTGGATACTTTGTTGGGTTCCGTACCATATTATAGATATAGTTTATATTTTAGTTATAGTTATAGCTTATCACTAGTTGATGATTAGTGACTTTAGTCACAGCCTTATGTATAAAATCCAGCATTGCACATGTCAGCGGGCACGCCCTTTACACCTTTTTTTTTTTTTTTTTGGAATGGGCATCTCGCAGTTTATCCTTCAGGGATATTTACTGCTCAACCGAACTTTCCTGTGGGGGGCTTAATTAAAATTAAGGCCTCCAGCCAAGCAGCCCTTTACACCTGGAGGCTTTTTATTTATATAGTTTGGCAGACTTTGCTTGAGTTAATTGTCGATATTGGTATTTATTACTTTTTATTTTTGGCATATTGTGTGTGCTAGCTCACATGTGGTTTAATTTAATTTATTATTATGTTTTGATTTATACTGTACACATTCACGTTCTTTAAACTCATCAGACAGACGTGTTGCTGAAGAGTTAGTTCCGCCACTTCTTCTTCCCAGCAGAAACACTAGGAAGCGGTGAAGGGTGGGCGTTTTGGAGGACTGTCTTATGTAAACGTTTTGACGTTCGTAAAGTTCTGACTCTCAGCCTAATTTGAATAAATGAATTTTGATTTTGAATTTGTTTTATTAGTAAACCGCCGCTGTCCGTCCGTCCGTATTTCTGTCAGCGGGCTGTTTCTCATGAACTAGTAATAGGTAGACAATTTAAATTTTCATCAAGCGTGTATTTTTATTTGACGACCGATGTGGCGCGGCGGGCGAAGGTCCGCCTGCGACGCAAGAGGTTGCGGGTTCGATTCCCGCCTTGGGACAAATGTTTGTACGATCTACAAATATTTTCTCCGGGTGTTCTGGGTATTTCCTATGTATAATAAAAAAATATCTATATATGTAATGTATTGTATTAAGTATATCAGTCATCTAGTACCCATAACACAAGCTCTGCTTAGCTTGGGGCTAGATGATGCTGTGTGGAATGTCCAGCAATATTTATTTATTTATTATTTATTTATTTATATTGCCAGGCCTATAAAAAGTAATAAAAATTAAATGGAATAAAAAAGAGGCCCCTGTTAATTTTTATACTAGTGACTTTTTCGGCGTTCTTGCTCAAGAATTGCCTGTTCTTTTTCTATTTTTGAAAGGTAAATTGCAAACGTAGAATGCAAAGTACATACATACATGCCTTAAAAATGATTGCAATAACAACTAAATACATTAATCGGAATTTGTCACTTGTAGATCTTTGACAGTCGTTACGCGTAGTCGGAAGCCTGAAAACCTGACAACCAGACTTACCAAGGAGGCTCTTGTTTCTGGGTTGTGGAGGTAAAAACGGCTGTGGCTCCACGTAAAATACTGATATTCAGCTGCATCCAGCAAGACTGGAAGACGACCCCAATATAGTTGGGAAAAGGCTAGGCAGATCAATCAGAGTTTCATGCTCTCTACGCCGTAGCGTCGTCCCCATGAACTCGTAGCGTCCCCTTGAACTCGTAGCGACCCTTGAACTCGTAGCGTCCCCGAAGACTTCGTAGCATCCGTAGACCTCGTAACAAATCTCAAGGCCGAGTCTACGCGAAATATTTTCGTGGGGCAGCAATAAGGGTTTCAAAAAGTAACCACGGTTCCGCGAGACTTGGATTGGCGTTACCTATGACGTGTGCTACCGCCCGGGGTTGACATATTAATGATTTTGTTTTCTCCACGTTAATTACTTACTGGATGTATGGAGTCCCCTTTCCGAGGCACGTTAAGCCGCTGGTCCCGGCTGTCATTTGTAGATCTTTGAAAGTCGGTAGTCAGAATCTCGAAAGTCTGACAACCAGTCTTACCAGAGTTGTGGAGTTCAGATAGGAAGTCACTCTTTGTAAATACTGGTATTCAGCTGCATCCGGTTTGACTGGTGACCCAACATAGTAAGGAAAAAGCTAGGCAGATGATGATGTTTAGAGTCCGCAAATAATCTTAAGTTTTTTAATGTAAATGGAGTCCCATTTACATTCAAAAACTGTTTTCGAGGTCCAAAGAAAAAGAAGCACTAGTCTTTAACTATAAAAAAAACACAATTGGTTTTTAAATTGAATAAGAGACATTACAAATACAAACTATTCGCGCTATACTTATAAAACTCTCATCATCAGAGACTGACTAGCGTCAAGCGAAGACTTCGGATCCCATTTTAAGAATATTACCTACATGGAGGAGTGTGGGATTGGCTATGGTTAAAGTTTATATGGAGAAGGAATGCAGAAAGCTAAAACAATTGAATTTCAACCACTGAGCGGTCACTAGGTGTAGTATAGATAAAACGGAATATGATTATTCATCATCGGCCTAGCCTTTTCCCAACTATTTTGGGGTCAGCTTCCAGTCTTACCGGTTGCAGCTGAATACCAGTCTTTTACATGAAGCGACTGCCTATCTGACCTCCACAACCTATTTACTGGGCAACATGATACCTCTTGGTAAGACTGGTTGTCAGACTTTCGGTTTTCTGACTATCCGTAACGACTGGCAAAGATCTACAAATGACAACCGGGACCAACGGCTTAGCGTGCTTTCCGAGGCACGGAGGAGTTTTGATATGTTACGAACGGTCACCCATCCACAGACTGACCTTGGCAAGCGTAGCTTAACCTTCGATCAACCAGTGCGGCTGTTTTTGTTTAACCACGAGCTCCTCAATAATGATTATTATATTATGATATATCTAGCTGTTCCGGCGACTTAGTCTGCGTGGAAAAATGCGCGGATCCCTATTCCTTTGTGTTAAGTAAAAGTAGCCATAGTTACTCCTTATAACATTAGCTATCTGCCAGTGAAATTCCGGTCAAAATCGGTTCAGCGGTTTCGGAGATTCCCTCAATCAAAGAGACAAATATTTTAAAAATTGCTTTTTTGCCTTATATACTTTTAAATGCACCTAGTAAAGCTGTTATTTTAACACTATAAACAGATACTTCAATTGAATTTATTTGTATAGATAGCGATTTAGTGGTCCAGTTTATGTACTTTCGCGGTCCGACCCTTGGACCCCGGTCTGCCAATTGCCGGCTATACTATATTACCTATATATTGCGTTGTAAGTTATAACGGCTCAACATTGTCATAGGGGCTTTTATAAATCCGTTGCAACGCAAAATCCTTCTTGCTAAAATTAATTTTAGCCACACATGGTATCGACATGTGCACAATGATTTAACTGATAAGATCATATCATGAAAGTATTAGAAGAATTAAAGCGCATTTAAAACAAGACGCGTCGTCATTTTCATACAATGATGCCAATAAATACATTGGGGGTGTGGTACAAGTCATAAACTTTGCTTCTATTAAGATTCTATAGATTTTACAGTATAGCTATATAATTTCGATGATTATATTAAAATTTAAGTAAAATATGTTAATATAATCATCAAGGTTCTCATACAATAATACCATCCAAATTTCCGACCGGATATTCCAAAAATCTTTTATGCAAACGCTGTCCTAACAATTTAAGGTCCCGTACCCGTACGTATTTTATTTTAAACGTTGCCCCACACGAAGAATTTCTCCTGTGTCGTTACAGACATTCAAACTCACATACACAAACAGCAGACCCGAAAAAACTACCTGTAGTCCATACAAATATTTGCTCCGTGCGGGAATCGAACCCAAGACACGCGGCGCAGCAGTCAACCGCTCAGCCAATGCGCCAACCGAGCTGTCAAATAAAATGAAATAAGCTGCTCTCAAGTGATAACCTTTGATAAGCGGCAATTTACGGCAGTTGATTTTTATTTGTATAAATCGATTATACGAGGATGAAACACTGATTTAGTAAGGTAGGTGCATATTTAATCAGGGTAATAAAATTGAAGAAAACACGTGGAATTTTAATATTTTTACATGAATTTTGTCGACGCACTGACGGCACAAGGTAAGGAACTCGTGAACTACGCTTGCCGAGGTCGGGGTGACCTTCTATCACACATCGAGACCTCTCTGTGCCTCAGAAAGCACGTTAAGCCCGACCCCGACCGTCACTTGTAAAACTTGAACGTCTGACTGGCTGAACTAGTCTTACCAAAGGTCGTATAGGTTGTGCAGTTCAGATAAGTAGGAGCTCCAGTAAAATTCTTCATCTAGTTTGATTGCAGGATGCCGCCCACAATATTTTTGAGGAGACTCCGCTAAGTTTGTATATGCATTTACAGATGGGACTACCTATTCCAAGTAACAAAAAACAAAGTTAAATTTCGAAGCGTTTTACCTCTAAATTTAAAAACAGAAACAGCTCAGCTACGTCTGATGTCTTGGACCACATCTTAATTCCAATAAATATTCAGCGCCCGTCGAATAGAATCGGCGTCTGTTACACCGGACAGGCGGAGTCTCGGCGTCTATAAATCATGCTCACTACTAAACTTAATTGATAATAGGACCCATAGACGTAATCCGAATACTAATCGGTTTATCTTCGGTGTAAACGCAGCCAACATGGCGCATGGTTCGAAGATTCCTATCTGTGGGCGGGGTTTGGTTATTATGAAGTTTTTATGATGGATGGGTGGATCAGTATGACATAAGCGGATAAATTGGTCTATTGTTCATCTAGTTTATTGATGTGAATGCGAATTGCGGTAGGTAATCTTTGGGATTCGCGACCGAAAATGAGTTGTGTAGTATTTATCATCAATCATTGAAAATCAAGCAATTTAAATTCTATTACTAGTTTTATGTCTCCATTAAACATAGTTCAATTAATCAGCATTTTCATAATGGTATGGTTATGGCAACAACGGAACCCTAATAATTACGGTCTGTCCGTCTGACTATCTGTTCGTCAGAATGTTACACACTATTATATATTATAGTATATAGGTACTATTATATATTAACACTATCTCGATGAAATTTGGTAGAAAAGTGAATTCTATGTACCGGTAAGCAATGGTTTAGTGTAATTACGAAAAAACGTAATAAGGAGTGACTCTCCCCTAGCAGGTAACTGAGGGTTGAAATAAACGAATCATTGCACTTAAAAGCGTGTCATGGGTTCCATGTGCCCATTTTGTTTTTGGGACAGTGCGAAGCGTTTGGTCGACTCTTCACGTGACCTGACTGAGGGCTGGCTTTTTTTTGGGCCAAAGAATCATTCAATTAAGCATTGCCATTCAACGTGGCAATGCTGCCAGCCTTTTAGGCACTTTTCCCGTTGACAGTGATGCGGATGAATTTTTCGATGCCCTGTGATTCTTTTTTTTTCTGTTCATGTACATAAGGTTTTACATTATATCATGTGGTATATTACGAAATGTTAATTAGCGTTTATTTCTTTAAATATTATAAAGTATTGATGTCACTTTTTTATTTACGTCAGTATAGTAGGTGATATAACCGAGAATTAGGTACTTGCCTTGGTGACTGGAGTTCACTGGAGCACACATAACACGTAAGCAAAAATTGTGTGTCCAAAATTTTTTGGTAATCTTACTGATGGACAAAATAGACTTAATATATTTTCTTTCCGGTCGGGCAAAGTTAGTGAGTTCTTCCAGCAGGAATTTCCTCAGTAGCAGACTGGATTCTAAATCTGTGCCCGATTGATGGCAATAGGCTCGCCCCCATTACATGGGACTTAAACATAACTGGCGAAATGTGGGTATTACTATAGGTGCACCTCTGCCCAACTCTTCTGGGATTGCAGGCGTGATGGTATGTGAGAGCTTAGCCTCTATAAATATATTTAATAAGTTATATAATGGTATCTTAAGAGATTTAAACACTTAAGTATTTATATTTAGAATAGGATAGACAGAAAGCTATTTGCTGACAGCCGGTATGCATGTAACCATCATCTGCCTAGCCTTTTCCCAACTATGTTGGGGTCGGCTTCCAGTCTAACCGGATGCAGTGTTTTACATGGAGCGACTGCCTATCTGACCTCCACAACCCAGTTACTGGGCAACACGATACTCCTTGGTAAGACTGGTTGTCAGACTTTCGGGTTTCTGACTACCCGTAACGACTGACAAAGATCTACAAATGACAACCGGGACCAACGGCTTAACGTGCTTTCCGAGGCACGGAGGAGTCTCGATATGTTCCGAATGGTCACCCATCCACAGACTGACCTCGGCAAGCGTAGCTTAACCTTCGATCAACCCGAGCGGCTGTTTTTATTTAGCCACGAGCTCCTCTTTTATTTAGCCACGAGCTCCTCCAGTATGCATGTAATCACAAACATAAATTCCGCGAAGAGTTAGGCAGAGGTGCACCTATAGTAATACCCACATTTCGCCAGTCATGTTTAAGTCCCATGTAATGAAAAGCTATACAGCCTATTACTACTAACCGGGCACAAATCCTGACTCCGGACTGCTAATGAGAAATTCCAGATGAAAGACCCGACGATTTCACCAAGTTGGGAATCGATCCCAGGAACTCATGCTCACCAGTAGCGCCTGTAACCAATGGATCAACAAAGCAGTCAATGTAGCAACGTAAAAAAGTGTCCTGTATATAGAAACTAGCACTTCGTCTGCGTGAATTTCGTACTTTTTCCTTCGAACTTTAATATCCCCTTCGGCCCCTTTAAACGGTAGTTTGAAAAATACAATATAGCCTATGTTAGTCGCTGATAGCGGCCGTAGCTTTCTGTAGGTGTAAGATTTTTCTTTAAATTGGTTTTGTTGTTTCAAGTTTATCCATTGCAAACGAAAAATATTCAAATGTTTCCTCCTTCTTATATTAGTATAGACTGGCCTGCTGTGCCCGCGTTTGAAGTCAACGAACATTTTACGCCTTATTATTTTTCTAAAATAAAAGTAGCCGTATTTACACCTTATCACATCAGCTATCTGCCAGTGCAAGTCCCACTGAAATCAGTTCAGCCGTTTCGGAGATTGCCTCAAAAAAACAAACTAACAGACAGACAAACAATAATTTAAAAAAATGTTTTTGAGGTAGTTATAATTATCATAATTATGCATTTAATAAAAAGATGTTATTTTGACATTACAAACAGACACTTCAATTTTATTTATTTGGGTTTATACATCCTTTTTGTACTAGGTATACAATACGCATTCCATTACAAAATTTAAGAACGTGAGGTAGGTTGTTGTCTACTGCCAAGACTACACAAAATCGAAAACCTACTACCTAAACTATAGATTATATCATACTTTTTTTTTTAAAGAAACGTCGCCCCTCACTAGGAATTTCTCCTGTATCGTGGGTGCTTTTACAAACAATCAAACTCACAAACACAAACAGCCAGAACAACTACCTGTAAGCCATTTATTTGTTCTGTGCGGGAATCGAACCCACGACACGCGGCGCAGCAGTCAATCGCTCAGCCACTGCGCCAACCTTGCCGCCAACTTTGAAGTGTGAATGAATCCCAGACCAATTAAACTACTTAAGATTGATGAAACTATTTCAGTAGCACAAAGTCTTCATTCAATAGATATAAAGTTACCAAGGTCTCGGTCAATGCGTTCTCAATTTGAATTAAATCTGATAATATACTATGACATAATTGACTATGATATGTGTATGAGCTCGTGGCTAAATAAAAACATCCGCACGGGTCGATTGAAGGTTAAGCTACGCTTGCAGAGGTCAGTCTGTGGATTCACCACCGTTCGTAACATATCGAGACTCCTCCGTGCCTCGGAAAGCACGCTAAGCCGTTGGTCCCGGCTGTCATTTGCAGATCTTTGGCAGTCGTTACGGTAGTCAGAAGCCCGAAAATCTGACAACCAGTCTTACCAAGGGCTTTCGTGTTGCCCAGACGAGGTTGTGGAGGTCACATAGGCCGTCGCTCCATTTTAAAATACTGGTATTCAGCTGCATCCGGTTAAGACTGTAAGCCGATCCCAACATGGTTGGGAAGAGGCTAGGCAGATGATGATAATTGACTATGATATGTGCTAATTCAAGGCAAGAAACGTTAGGTACTTATTTATTTAACACCTTAACTGCCAAACAACAAGACACAATAGAAAATGTATTGTTTGTCGGTCATTTGGCGTTCAACGTGTTAAAATACTAAGTGACTCGTTGGTGTAGTAGCCACAAGCGCTACTGCTGAGTATATCTAAGGTCAATTTCCAGACCGGACAAGCAAGGTTATTCCATCTGGGATTTCTCGGTAGCAGCCCGGAGTCTGTGTGTCCGGTTGATGGCAAAAGACTCCCCAAGACTCCCCCCTATCACATGGAACCACACACATTGACTACCCAACATAAAAACAAAAGAAAACTATTGGTAACTCGTAGTCTGACACTTGGCGTGTTAAACAAAACTGTGGTTGTACAATAGGTACACTTCTGCCTAACCCTTCGGGAAATATAGTCGTGATGATATGTTGTTTTAATTTAGTTACTGCTGTGACTGCAATATAAAACAACTTTTTGTTCCTACCTTGTTATACAAATGCAAACTGACGGGTAGACAGACAAAAAATACTAGTAGGTAGGTACTAGTGGAACATGCAAATAAGCACTGCATACCCTGTGATCCCATACATATGTACATACATACCCCTCTAAATGATAAATAAGTATAATTAAAAAAAAATGATAATTTAGCCTAGGTACCTGCTTACTGTACCTATCATAGGTACAAAAAGCTGAAACTGGTAAGTTTTCATTTTTGTGCATACCCTGTCTGAAATCTCTGTGCACGCCACTGGTAGGTACCTACCTAACATCACGACTGGATTCCCCGAAGGCAGAGGTATCTAGGGTGCAGCAGTGAGTGTTCCTACGAAAAGGCCTCTTCTCATGCAGAGAAGGCATGAGCATTAATCACCACGCTTGCTCAAGACGGGTTGGCGATTTCAGACATACTAATTATATACTAAGTCCAGGTTTCGTCACGATGTTTTCCTTCACCGATGTCAGTGATGTCCAAGATAAACTTAGATAGTACATATGAATTGAAAAACTCACATTGGTACTTGCCCAGGTTTGAACCCACAACCTCGTGCACAAGAGGCGAGGCCTAAACCACTGGGCCATCATGACTTTGTCTAAAAGTATATAAGAAGGCTCATTTTTACGTGATAAGTCGTGAAAGTCGTAAAGAGGCTGCAGCTTGGCACAAATTCAGATTTATGACAGTTACTGAGAGATTCATAATAGAATAACTTCAGACCCAAGTTCATCCATGAAGCCCTTTTTGAACTTCTAAAATTTATTCCGACTATCTATAGTAAAGTTTTTAGTTTAAAAGTGAAGATTTAGTTTCTAAGTTGTGAGTTTTATTTTATTTTATTTTATTTATTAGGGAAAACAAACAGTCACACATTACATTTTGTAGAAAAAAATACAAAAAGGCGGCCAAATGTGTAACCAACAACATTTTCCACGGAATACACGTAACAAATTATAATCTTTACAAACTAATAATAATAAAAACAAATAATTTAAACTAAAACCTAAAAACTACAATAATTTAAGTTAAGTTAAATTAAACAACAAAAATAAATTTAGCATACAAAGCAAAAATTCAGAAGGATATAAAATCTTAATCAAAATTATAATTAAAATGACTATTGACTAAGTATTTCGAGAACAATATTTTTGAATCTACCAGCAGAAAGAGCAAACATATCAATATGATGGAATTGTTTATTGAAATTATTTGTAAGTCGTCGCAAAGGTGCCCGCATACCTGCGTTACTGCGACAAGAGGTAACTGCAAACAGCGGCCGTGCACGCACCCCGCGACTTACTGTCGTTCTAGGAACTATGTAACTTATTTTATTTCGGATATCAATACAGTCATATACATTGCTACACAAATCAAACAAAAATACAGTCTCTAGAAGAGTGCGTCTTGATTTTAGGTCTAGTAATTTATATTTCTTTAACAAATAATCATAAGATAAATATGTGTGGAAGCAACGATAGTGCATGGCTTTTAAAAATTTTCTTTGAACCTTTTCAATACATTCAGAATATTTATTGTACAAGGGATTCCACACTGGCACTGCGTATTCGAGCTGTGATCTGATCAAAGACTTGTACAAATATAAATAGGTAGAGGGGCGCACAAACTCCCTTGCAGATCTCATCACAAAACCGTACATCCGGTAGACGTTATTTACAACTTTGTTAATGTGGGCATCAAGGTGAAGTTTATCATCGAGGAGAATACCAAGATCACGAATAAGGGACTCTCTTGATAGTAAAGTTTTATCCAAAGAGTACGGGTGCCTGAAAACATTCTTATTCTTCGTGAAACTGATACAACAGCATTTAGATAGACTCAGTTGCAGTTTATTATATTTGCAATATTCACTGAAGCGATCCAGGTCTTCCTGTAATAATGTGCAGTCTTGCAAGCTTTTGATGGGCTTGTAAATTTTGAGATCGTCAGCATAGAGCAAGACTTTAGAATTTCTAAAACAATCAAGTATGTCGTTTATAAATAAAATAAATAAAAGGGGTCCCAGAATCGAACCCTGAGGTACACCAGAGGTTACATTTATATTTGAAGCAGATCTGAAACCGTTAACTACTACCCTTTGAGTTCTGTTCGAGACATAGGAAGAAAACCATCGAAGTAAATCACCACGTATACCGTTAAATGAAATTTTATGCAGTAGCAGCTCATGATCAACCTTGTCGAATGCTTTTCGAAAGTCAGTATAAATGGCATCCACTTGAACACGAGAATCCATATTGTTGAACAAATAATCCATAAATGCCACCAAATTTGTGGTAGTTGATCGATGTTTCACAAATCCATGTTGTTGTTGGATTATACTGTGATGAAGAACAGGATATATTTTATTGTGGACTAACCTCTCGAAAAGCTTCGGCAGGACTGACATAATGGAAATAGGACGATAGTTTTCAACATCCTGCTTAGACCCCGATTTATATATTGGTGTTATATTCGCAATCTTCCATACCTCGGGGAAAGTTCCTTGTGTCAGTGATTTACGAAACAAAATATGTATAGGGGTGCAAATATGTTTAGCGGTGGCTTTGAGAAACGTGACTGGAAGACCGTCAGGACCTGGACCCTTAGTTGAGTCTAAAGAATTAATTGCCATCAGTATCTCATTCGTGCTCAGCTCTAAGGTACTGATGAGGGAATTGCGATCAGAATCCCCACTCGAGGAAATACCACTCATCGAGGATTGTTCGTAAACTGAATTAAAAAAATCAGAAAAAAAGTTACAAATTTCTTCGGGATCATTGCTGCTTTGGTCTTTGTAATTCATGTCAGAAGGTATACCAGAACAAGACTTCCGATTTGCAATATACGTCCAGAAGTATTTAACGTTACTGTGAATGCCGTCTTCAACAGACTCCATGTATTTTATGTAGCAGGCATTGCATTCCCTATGGAATCTAGATCTGTATAGTGAGAACTGTTCATAATCAGAGATATTGTGATATACCTTCCATTTAACCCAGGCTTTTAGCTTGTTTTTGTAAATATGTATCAGCGATGGCGAAAACCAAACCGGAAATTTAAATGATTTAGAATTGATGAGTGGAACGTTTGTTTTAATTATGCTAAAAATTATATTATAAAATTTATTTACTGCCACATCTATGGAGTTTTCCAAACCAATCTGCTCATTCCAATTAATGTTACTTAAATCCTCATTTATCTTCTCGTAATTAGCTTTATAATAATTGAACTTTTTTGAAGACTTTCGAATCATATTTGTATGGGCACGTTTAAATGGTATTAATAAACAGAAAGGAGGGTGGTGACTGTCAACTTGCAGTAAATCATCCGTGGGGGGGAAAACAGAGCATTCATTGTTACTGATGGCCAGGTCCAATAATTTCCCATTCGGATTCTTGAGAGTGTTATACTGATGAGCATTAAAGAAAGACATAAATACACTAAGATGACCACTAATCGAAGAATTGCCACTACAAACAAGCCCCGGTACCGATCCATTATTGTTATAGGGAATCCAGTTGATATCAGGTAAGTTGTAATCGCCCAAGAGATAAAACTGCTGTACGTTAGTATCACCAAGTAAAGGTTGCAGGAAATCAAAATATTGAATATAAACGGACTCAGGTGTTTTGGGTGGTATATAGGCCGCCCCGACAATTTCGTTCTTTCCTCTAGACGAGCTGGGAAATCTAAGGAGGACGTGCTCCAAGTCAGCTTCCAGAGCAAACCGAGGAAGAATTCTTACAGATTGCAATCCCCTCAATACAGCAACCAGGACGCCACCTCCGTCTTTTTTATTCGTGGCCGTACGGTCTCGATCGCATCTATGTACCACGTAACGAGAATCAATGAACTCATTATCAAATATTTCAGGTGTTAACCAGGTTTCTGTGAGTATTATAATGTCGTAGCAATTTGATAAAATATTCATGTATAAAAGGTGCAGTTTAGTGCGAATCCCACGACAATTTTGATAATAAATTATCAAATTATCCGCCATTGAAACAGTCATTTTTACAACAAAATATCAAGCCAGCATTATATGTTTCATTAATAAATATCAAAAGAGCACAATATTTCAATCTGACCAAATGCAGCAAGGCAGAGTTAAATGTACATAAACAATTCTGTAAGGAAAACCTAGATAGTAACAAAAAACTCCAATACCAAGCAGTGAGACAGCATAATAGTCTATAATAACATTTATCAATATAGGTAACACCAAATAAGGCACAAAAAATCGACAGTTGAGTAGAAATTATGAAAATAGAGTTGATGGTGATTATATGTTGCTGAATATACATAAACATAAACAAAAACATAAACAAACGGCGCCTTCCACACCCAATAGATTAAAAGACCAGCAGGCGGGAATAAGCAATTAACATATCTTTTGGTTGCATATAAACAACACCGAAATAACATTACAAGCCTTTTAGCGCTAAAAACTATAAAAAAAATATACATAGCGATGATTTTTACGGGGATACGCTTATTCTGCGATCCCGGGGATGAGGGTTGACTGACCGGGTTTGATCTTAGCAATGTCTTCAGGTGATCTAATTGCGAATGATTTTGCTCCCTCTTTCTCACGAACGAGGATGGTTCCGTGCTTGACCCATAAGAACCGGTAATTATTCGCTTTTGCAGCATCGCGGCACTCACGAAATAACTTTTTATTTTTTAGAGTCAGATGTTCATGCAAATAAATAGGAAATGACGTACCCGATAAGCCCAGCTTTTCGGTACTGAGCCCCTTATTTAAACGTTGAGCACTAAGAATATTATCCCGTAATATGCGTGAGGTTAGTTTCACAATGATGTTCTTGGGTTTATCATTATCTCTATGGGCGTGTGGAACCCGGTGTATTGATATAATATCGCTCTGTTTTAAATTGCAACTTATGACGGAACCAATCTTGATCATAAGTGTAATCAGGTCTTCATTACGCCTTTCAGGGATGTTACAAATTTCGATGTTGCAGTTTCTAGCGCTCTGTTCTAAGGAGTCGATTTTAGCAACAAGCTGTGGTATCACATGTGTAGATTCAGTATACTCGTGAATCTGTTGACTTAAGTCACTAACCCTGTTCGAAATATCCGACTGTTCATCACCAGCAAATTGAATGGAGTCTCTCACACGGTTAATCTCTTGCGAAAGGTCATTATACTTAGTCTCTAGTTGCGAAACATTTTGTTTTATAACAGACTGCTCGCCACGTAATGATTGAATGTCATTTTTAATTTCCGATGTGGTCTGAGTAATTGTTGATAGTTCGTCTCTAATAGAAGTTACGCTGTCACATATCTTATTAATGCTACTATCCAAATCGCGTCGCCATTCATTAAGGGTATTCTTAAACTCCATTGCCAATGTATTAATTGCCTCCGACCATTCCGAATCCGGTTGTTTACGTTTGGGTTTGCGCATCGAAACACTCGAATCACCGCTTGTTCCAGAAGCTTTGTGTAGGTCAGTATCCGAATGAAACTTATTATCAGGTGAGCGGAGCATTTTATTGAACTCGGACTTATAATATTTGTTCAATAGAGAAGAAATAGTCAATTTGCAAATATTATGTTTTGTACAAGGAACTGTATTCCAATCAGGCAGTGTTAATAAAACCAACGTGTAGGGTTTTACTCTTTTGTGTTAAATTGCAAAACTTAACACAAAAGAATATGAAAATATTGGGTTCTATATTTTAAAACTTACTCATTTTAAACATTTGTCCACGCTTAGTTTGTCAAATTTCATTTTTTTTGTGCCCAAGTTACTGGTTAAGGCATCAGCTAGATAGCTGATGTCTAAAACAGTAACTTAGGCTGGTAAAAATCCTGTCAATATCGGTCCAGCGCGGCAGCGGTTTCGGACATTACCTCAAACAAACGGACAGACACACACACAAGACAATCAAAATTCGTTTTTGGCATAGGTACCTACATAGTACCGTGTATACTATTAAAAATGCATTTATAATGAGCTGTTATTTGAACATTACAACCAGACACTTAATTTTTTTGCATAGATGTGTCTAACATAGTAACAGGAAGAACATCGATAAGAGATCTAGACGCGCAGGCAGCTTTACAATGCCTAGGAATAATCTATTACCTACATTATGCAATAAACAAACTTTAAATACTGGAAGACTAATTGAGAATGGGTCGCACGTACTGGCGCCAGACAATATTCGTATAAAGAGTTCGCGATGCGCATCTTAAAATATTTTTTCATTAAGGCGAATCTTTAATTGCGATCTCTGAATCGATTTTGTTTTTTTTTTTTTAAAAAAGAACGTAGCCTCACACTAGGAATTTGTTATGTATGTATTGGCTCCATCATTTATGAATTACTGTGTGCTGTGCCTCGCAGTTTCATTCAGTTTCGGGGAACTCGCCCTCAAGCTAATACCAAGAGTTCAGTACATGATCATGGACCCCCCAGCGTTGAACCCTGGCTGGGGGCCTTCTTGTAAGGTCACCCCAGGATCCACCGGTTAAGCAGTAAACAGCCTTATAGTGCTGAACTGCGAGTGGCCCTACCTAAAAAAAAAAAAACCCAGCGTTGAAAATTTTCGTCAAATTCTAACTAACCCAATGAGTTTTGTAGTTAAAAAGTTATTAATTTATTTCTCCCGTTCAAAATCTCATGGGCTAGGTAGAAAGCATGATTTTTTTACAGTTTACATAAAACAAACAACAGGAAAAAACGTAGAAATAAGAAAAACCGACGCGAAAAAGGTACCTAGCCAAAATCACCATGTTTTTTTAATTATACTTATTTATCATTTAGAGGGGCATGTATGTATGCACATATGTATGGGATCACAGGGTATGCAGTGCTTATTTGCATGTTTGGAGTGCACGTTACTGGTACCTGCCTACTAGGTAGTATTTTTTGTTATTCTGCCCGTCAGTTTGCATTTGTACAACAAGGTAGGAGCAAATAGTTATTTCAAATTGCAGTCACAGCAGTAACTTAATTAAAACAACAGGGAAAAACGTAGAAATTAGGAAAAATCTTGTACCTATATACCTACCTACCTACTATCGTTTATCTTTTAAACAGAATGGGCTGTAGGAGAAAAGCTAGCCTAAAGCGTACCTCGCGTAAAGTCGCTACAGGATTTCAAACTCAAAGAATCACCTTAATATAATGTTAGTCAATTATCATGACTTAACTACCAATTATTACATCATTATATATGTTAGACATCCCCTTAAATTTTATTCGTTTTAGATGATCCTATTGTCTAACATTTAGACATACAAGCACAAGCCATGTTTATGGGAAGTCCATTAATCTTCCAGACACAATTTATTGGCGACATCTTTCGACGGATGACGTCAAATAACATAGATCATTAATTGGATGGAATACATTATGAGGTATTTAATATGCGTTGCAGTATTAAAAATTATGAGCTTTATCTACGACAGTTAAAGATAAAGACTATATTTTTGCCCTAGTTAATCAATTACTTATGATGTAATGACCGTCGAAAATCTTAGAAAACACGGCTATTAATGCACGTTCCTAAACTTACTTAACACCTTAAACGCCAAGTAACCGACAAACAATACATTTTCTATTGTGTCTCGTTGTCTGGCAGTTAAGGTGTTAAATAGTAGTGTTTTTAATTTATAACTATTGCCCAATTTCAGAAGATAGTTTCGAGTTAGCTTTTGCCTGATACTGAGTGAATGGCCATGGGACAGACTTTACAAGCTACACCACAACGCTGGGTTTTGTGGCCTCCACATGTGTTTCACAGCCAACATTTTTTAAAGTCGGCTGCCGTTCTACAGTGTACATAGTTAGGGGTGAGGGGCGCCTGATGCTACCCCCTGCGACGCGGCATCGTCCTACAGCTCAGTCCTTTGACAGACTTGGTCGCATAAATACCTACGTATTGAACCAGCTAACAAGGCCTATACCCAGCAGTACACCGCGATAAGCTGAGTTGATTGATTGAGATAGCTACCCCAAGGTTCGTGGATTTTGCCACAGGCTGCGCTGCGAGACATCTCTCGCTGCGAGACATCATTCGAGCATTGAGAAGGCGGTGCCGCTGGATAAATACATGTTACGTAAGTACCTTACGTTTGTAGGGACTCGTAAAAGCAAAGCACAAGGCTCACCAAAAACACTAAGAAGTAGTAAAGGGCGGGCATTTTGGAGGTCTGTCTAATCATCTAATGTAATTTGAATAAGTAAATGAATCTTCATTTGATTGGAAAGACACTCAAATTAAACCGTGGGCGGCTGTAAGAATTCGTCATGTACCTATTATCTAGGTAGGTACCAGCCTTTCCACTCCCTAGATACTCCTGATTTACAGTAGGTACTTAAGTTAGCGTTCATTAGCCTAGCGACCGGACACAGGACGCAAAGACCATTGCACCACGGTACGGTCAAAACATTATTACAATAAACCATTTTGGATGCAATGCAGACCCATTGGGGCCCATTTACACGTGAAATGAATTACCTAATGGAACAATAAGCGTTTATTAAATATACTCGCGTAACATCACGCCTACGTATTTTCCGAAGAGATGTTACAAAATATGGGTGTAGGTATCTAGGTACTAGGTAAGTCCCTCTACACCCATATTTTGGCGATTACTAATTCAGCGAGGCAGCCCTACGGATACCAATAAAGACGCTACTTACTAGATACTTGTTTCCTTTATAATAATAATAATACCAAACTGAGCTGTCACTGTCCCACTGCAGGCAAAGGCTTCCTATCTACTTGCCCGGTTTCGAACCCACAACCTCGTGCATGAAAAGCAGGCCTTAACCGCTGTGCTGTCACGACAAATGGCAAAAAAAACTCAGTAGGAAGCAGATTGCGAATCAATACCTATTCCATTTAAGGCTCCTGTAGACAGTTGCGGCCCGACAACGCGACAAGTGAGAAGTGTCGCGCGCGTTTCCATAAAAATATGTTCAACAGATAAAAGGCGCATAAGTAGGTGCTTAGAAACAAGAAGAAAGCGTCCCTGCCTTCCCAGTACGGTGTGTACCCAAGCTAAATGGAACCTCCTTGAATTAGAACATCTCTAGGTACCTAGGTACCCTTGAAGCGCGTTCAAGGCTAAATTTCCCCTGCATTGCACTATATTTATCGATTTACGACGATATCGAGGTTAAATAAGTTGAGGGTTATTATACACCTGTTTGTAAGTTCACATCAATTATTAATATCAACGAAGACGGTCAATACTTTTACTCGTTTACTTCAATGCATTTATCTTTTCCTACTTTACTTATTTAAGTAGATATGCCAAGGGCGTTTTATGACATACAAGCTGTGATACATACTAGAAGGATATTAGTTCTGGCTGGTTTCAAACACTCAACCGAATTTAGAATGGTTCAAAATATGCAACGTGTGCTATATTTTTAACCATTCTAAATTCAATTTTAAGCGCGGGGCAGATTTATTTTAAGGAAGTGCAGATGTAAAGACTTACGCTAAATAATATATTTTGATCAGCGGAGCCCTATGATTTATTTAAGCTCCCAGTCTCCCTGTGAGGCAGTGCTCCCCAATAGACTGCCATACAGTAGGAACGTGCCTTATTACATCCCATGGAGAACTGCGAAGGATACCTATCTAAGGCATAGGTACCAGCTCGTTTGGAAAACCTCGTTGATCCATTCGTTTGCCTCACCTTTTCCTAACTATGTTGGGGTCAGTTTCCAGTATAACCGGATGCAGCTGAATACGAGTATTTTACATGGAGCGACTGCCTACCTACTGGTCTACTGATACCAATAGAATACCTGACCTTCTGGACGTCTTTATTGTCAAGGATTACGAAGGGATTCTACCCAAGGCACGAGACTCTGATTCGTCGTTGCGAGACACGCGTTCGGTTTACAATAAGTTCACTTTATATTCTGTCCGTTTTAAAGGAGACCTCACGAGACGCGTACAAAAAAGGGACAGGTAATTAGTCGACCTGCATCCCCAAAGAGTTATCTGGCTCTTAAAAACCCTGCGAACTAGGTACAGTACCTACAAAGGAAGAAAAACCTATGTATGTTTAAGAGGTTTCCTTTAGAAATAGCCTAGCTCTCTTTAAATGTGACCTATTCATTTCTATTGTAGTGACACAGTACCCGTCAGCTACCATTACCTCAGAAACAAACCAACCGTAGTGACTCAGTACCTGTCACAGTTACCTCAGAACCAGTTACCATTACCTCAGAACCAATTACCAATACCTCAGAACCAAATACCACGTTTAGACCACATCTGTTAAAGAAACAACTGTGACACCATACCTGTCACAGTTACGTTAGACGTCTGTTAAAGAAACACTGAAGCAACGTTACGTCGTCGGTCAAGAAATAGGATAAGCATGTACGCTAACAGGATCTTCACTTCAACCGTCGCAGCTGCGCAGATGGATCACGTCGTCTCGCGCAGAGAAGATCTTCACTCGCCGCCGTTGTCCCGCGAAAAGGATCGCGCTCGGCGCGCGACTCATATTTATAGATTCGCGTGTGTACTAAACCGCGCATGCGCGGTAAGCGGCCGCGCAGTGCGTTGCGTCTCCAGCACTTGAAGCGCCCTCTGTCCGAGGAATAGCAACGCACGCTTGTAAATATATTAGAATAAGCACTACCTTCGCTAGTAGAAATGTAAATATAAATAGGGAGTAATTACCGAAAATATACATAGGCATGGAGGCCGCTTTGGCCAAAGTGACCCTACTATTCAGGGAAAGCCCTGATCTACTACTCAAGTTCGTTCCACTATTGGACGAGCTTCTGGCCGAGGCCGCCGCCTCCAAAGCGGCAGCCAAAGCCTCTTCCCCGGCCTCAAAGCCCCCGGAATCCCTTAAGGGATTCCTACGCGCACCCGAAAAGGGTCACCCCCCGCCCAGGTCGCCGTCGCCAGTACCGTCCCCGACTGCTGGATGCCCGTCCCCCGTGGATGAGGACATGTCCCCAGCGTCGGACTCCGAGTCGGACTCGGCAAAGTCCGAGCTATCGGAAGCCTCTTCCGACGGTTTCACCACCGTCGGAGCCTCGTTGAAGAGGCGCAAGGGCCCGGGCCCCTCGGCCCCTCAGGCCAAGAAGGCACTGCCGTGCCCTCCCTCGCCCTCTAAAAATCCCAACCCGACGGGCTCTCAACCCATGAGCAACTCCCGCCCACCCTCGCCAATGGCCACCGGCCAGCCGTCCGGCCAGGCAAAAAAAGCCCGCCCCCCCCCGCCTGTGTTCTTACACGACAAGGCGAAGTGGACCGAAGTGTCCAAAATGTGTAATGAAGATTCCATTCATTACACAAGGGCCCATGCTGTCCAGCAGGGCATAAAAATCTCCGTCGCCTCAGCGGGTGATTACAGGGAGCTGACAAAGCGCCTTAAAATCAGGAACATCCCGTTCCACTCCTACTCCCTTCAGGAGTCTAAACCGGTCCGGGTGGTACTCAAACGAGTGCCACTTGAAATATCGGTAGCCGAGATCTTAACTGACCTCGAGAGCCAAAAAATCCCGGTGGCAAAAGTCCACCGGATGCACCGTCGTGGGGGTAAGCCCTACGACATGGTGCTGGCCATATGTGACCCAGTCGAGGGTCATCACCCCATCTTCGGGGTTAAAACGATTTGTGGGCTATCCGGCATTCAGCTGGAGAAGCCCCACAAAAGTGGCACTATAGGGCAGTGCCACAAATGCCAATTATATGGCCACTCCCAAAGCCACTGCTTCGGGAAAGCCCGCTGTGTCAAGTGCCTGGGAGACCATGGCACCAAAGACTGCGACCAACCACCAGACCGGTCTCGCGCGACTGAGCCACCCAGCTGTGTGCTGTGTGGCCAGTCCGGACACCCCGCCAACTACAGGGGCTGTCCTAAGGCCCCCAAATCTTCAGCTCCAAAGCTGAAAGCGCGGGCCAACGAGAGACAGAAGAGGGAATGCCCCTCTCTATCAAGGGATCTTCCATCCCGCTTAAGCCCCCAAAGGCCTAATGCCTGGCTGAAGCCGCTGGTGCTTGCGGCTCCTGCCCCTCCAGCAGCGCCGGCTAACCCCGCGCCCCCACAACCCCTCCCTCTCCCCCCTCAACCAACACCTGTCGAGGGGGCTAGAAACCCACCTCCCCCGATCCCAAACCTGACGGGGTTTAACCATATTGAGGTTATTCAGGCCTACGTGGCCTTATACTCCCCCAGGGCCATTCAAATGGCCCATGAACTAGTCGCCAGCAACGGCGACCTGGGACGCATCTCCCTCATATATAAAAAATATGAGGATATCACTTCCGCTGCCCTTAAACTTCAGAAGCCGTAATGCTCCATACTGTAGGCAGAACCCGTCCCCGATCCCCCAAAGTGGGTTTTTTCAATGCAAATGGCATCCAGGGCCAACGCGATGAGATCGCCAAATTCCTTGGCGACCATCAAATAGATATATTACTCATCCAAGAGTCATTCCTAAAGCCCCATCACCGAGACCCGAAAATTGCGAACTACCGGTTGGTCCGCAACGACAGGTCAAGATGCCATAAGGGTGGTACCCTTATTTATTACAAAAACGCCCTCCACTGTATCCCAATGGACCCACCCACCCTAACCCACCTGGAAGTGTCCATTTGCAGGCTTGGCCTCACGGGCCATCAGCCCATAACCATTATTTCCGCGTATCTCCCACCAGCCCTAAGCTCGGAGAACAACGCGGCTATCTCAAAGGACCTATCGGTCCTGTTCGGCTTAAGTGACTCCGTCATACTGGCGGGTGATCTGAACGCCAAACACCCCTCCTGGAACAGTCACTTGACTAACCCCAGGGGTAGAGCCCTGTTCGACCTTAGTGATAAACTAAAATTCGATGTCATCGCTCCGATGCATCCGACCCATTACCCACATATTGTGGACCACCGCCCCGACGTACTTGACATCGCGCTTCTTAAGAATGTTAACCTAAGGTTGCAATCTATAGAGGCGCTTGACGAACTCGACTCTGACCACCGACCGGTAATCATGGAGCTCATCTCTCGAACAGGCCTCCATGACCCTAGCCAACCCCCCCCTCCAAAGGTGATCACGGACTGGGGGATTGTAAGCGATAAGCTGCAATCCATCACGTCCCACCACTTGGACCAAATCCCCGACAAGATAGAGACCATTGTGGAAACGGAGGCTGCGATCGACTTGCTCACGGGCCACGTACAAGCCGTCCTGGACGAAAGTTCAAGGGAGATACCGGCGACGAGTGATCGTCGCTGGAAGCTCCCGGACGACGTGTGTGCACTCGTGAGCGAGAAGAACGCGGCCGTCCGTGCCTATAGCGCTTTTCCCTGCGAGAGCAACAAAGTTCACATGCGTTACTTACAGCGTAAAGTAAGTAATAGTATGAAAGAGCTACGTTGCAATCGCTGGGACAAGATGCTTGGGGATCTCGAGCCCAACCACCAGGCATTTTGGGAACTACAGAGGAAGTTGCGCGCCTCCGATGTAACCACGATGCCTCCTCTCATTCGCCTCGATCAGAGCATAGCCTTTGACGACGAGGAAAAGGCAGAATGCCTTGCAGACAGTCTCGAGGCCCAATGCTCCCCCAGTTCACAGCCAGCAGACCCAGCTTTTATAGCCAGGGTAGACGCTGAAATGGAGCAAAGGACCTCTCTCCCTCCTTCAGAGGACCCCGAAAATCCCCTGCCCCCAGTCACTCCAGACGAGGTGCAGGATATAATCGACGGCCTCAAAGCTCGCAAAGCCCCTGGCTCTGACGGGCTCACCAATAGAGTATTCAAACTCTTCCCCGCCCCGTTAGTCATCCTAATGACCGCTATCTTCAATAGCGCGTTAACCAATAATATCTTCCCTCAGAAGTGGAAAGAAGCTACCGTCATCGGTATCCCCAAACCGGGCAAGCCTAAGACCTCCCCAGGCAGCTATCGCCCAATCAGTCTCCTCAATGTTCTCGGCAAAGTCTACGAAAAGCTTATTCTTAAGCGGCTCAAGGACTACGTCGAAACAAAGAGCTTAATTCCGATGGAACAGTTTGGTTTTCGAACCCAGCATTCGTGTCCACAACAGGTGCACCGAATCGTCGAGCACATCAGCGGCCGCTTCCAACGCGGCTTGATGACAGGAGTCCTCTACTTCGACATCGCGAAAGCGTTTGACAAAGTCTGGCACAACGGGCTGGTATACAAGCTGTACCAGCTCGGTGTGCCAGAACGTCTCGTACTCATACTACGGGACTATTTGTCGAACCGAACCTTTAGGTATCGCATAGAAGGGGCGTACTCTACGCCTCGTCCCATCCGCGCAGGAGTCCCGCAAGGCTCAGTTCTCTCCCCGTTACTATTCACGCTGTACACCAGCGATCTCCCCTCAGTAGTTAAGGCAAACATTGCCCTATTCGCTGACGACACGGCCATCTACTACTCTGGCTTAAAGTGTCCAGCCATAGCTAAGGCCCTCCAATCCTCCGCCAACGCCCTAAGCGTCTGGTTCAGGAAATGGAGAATTGAAGTGAACCCCGACAAGAGCCAGGCGGTTTTATACTCCAGGAAGGGTAAAGACCCATCCCCTCCTCCCCCGATCACCATGTATGACAAGCCGATCCCCTGGGGGGTGCAAGCTAAGTACCTGGGGGTCATCCTTGACCGACACCTTACCTTCCGAACGCACATAATGACGGTGCGCTCGCGCGCCGCATTCGCTCTAGGGAGGTTACATCCCATGATCAATGCACGCAGCAAATTGTCACTTCGGTGCAAGATGCGGCTCTACACCACGTGCATCAGGCCTATTATGACCTACGCGTGTGCCATATTCGCACATGCAAGGCCTTCCTATATCCATAGGATGCAGGTTTTACAGAACCGTTTTCTCCGTCGAGCCACGGGAGCCCCATGGTTCGTTAGGAATGTTAGACTCCACGTAGATTTAAAAATCCCCACCATCAAGCAATTCATGAAGCGTCTTACTGGGCGCTTTTTCGAATCAGCCGAGCGACACCCAAACCCACTTGTCGTCTCGGCCTCCCAATACTTCCCTACCAGAATTGGTAAGATTCGCCGCCCAAGGCATACCCTAGTCGAGCCAGACGACGAAACAACCGTCATCCAGGAGAGCAGTAGGGAAACTAGCACTCTTAGAAAATACACAAGAACAAACCGACCCACATTCCGGCCTCGCCGACGAGGCCCGCGACGCGCGACGCCCTAGTTAGTTAAATGTAAATTCAATCTTTAGATTCTACAAGGCCAGCCCGCGTAGCTGAGTCAGTAGTATAAAAACCCCCGACATAATAATAACGAGACCCAGCCTTTGTTTTTGTTAAGAATTCAACGACGCCCTAAGCCGAGGTCCGAGCCCCACAGGGGGCGCCCTTAGCGAGCGGTCGTTTAAATGTAACTTTTAGTTAGCCCTGGCTGGGGGCCTTCTTGTAAGGTCACCACAGGATCGACCGGTTAAGCAGTAAACAGCCTTATAGTGCTGAACTGCGAGTGGCCCTACCTAAAAAAAAAAAAAAAAAAAAAAAAAAAACCGAAAATATACAGATCTGGTTCAGACATCAACGAGTAACCACGTGTTTTATTTACGAAAATCACCACTCCCTAATATTGGTGACCCCGCTATATAATCAAGACGCCTGCCTTCTGAAGAATTGAAGAACCGTCAAGATAAATCAAGCTTCATCATCATGTCAACAAAATCAAATGAAGAATTCAGCGATGCAACAGAGAAGAGCGACGTTGCCACGATATCACTGCCTGCACGTTTACCACCATTTTGGCGCCAAAACCCGAGACTCTGGTTTGCGCAGTTTGAAGCCGCCGTCGCTGCCAGCAAAATGGGAGAAGAACAAAAATTCAACCTGGTCGTCCCGCTGCTGGGCTGCAACGATTTAGAGCAAATTGCTGATATCATACTGAATCCACCTCTTACCGGCAAATACAGCACACTTAAGAACAGGTTGATATCAACATATCAAGAATCAGATCATCGCCAGCTGCAAAAACTACTCGGCGGCCTCGAGCTCGGCGACCAAAAACCGAGCCAGCTGCTTCGCAAGATGCGCGAATTGAGCGGGAAACTCCTAACAGACGAGGCGCTCAAAGTTATGTGGCTCAATCAGCTGCCCACGCAAGTTCGCGCCGTTCTCTCAGTAAACACAGAATCCACACTCGAAGTTCTCTCTGCAATGGCCGATAAAATGATGGAGCACTTCGAGCCAGTATCAGTCGCCGCAGTCTCCATGGCAACCACATCAAGCTGCGAAGGCCATCAGATCTCAGCTATCACGAATTTACAAGTGGATTTGCTGTCAAAACAAATCGAAAAATTATCACTAGAAATCGCCGAACTACGCACAAACTGGCAACAGCGCGCGGCGCACGCCCGCTACGCTCGCCCGCGTTCCCGCCAACCGTCGTCGACGCGGCAACGCAGCATTTCGCGCCAAAATTCCCGTGGGTCAATCAAGCCGGGCGACGCTGATTGGCTGTGCTATTATCATTACCGATTCGGTGACGACGCGCGCAAATGTGAATCCTCCTGTTCCAAAACGAAGGAAAACTAGAACATACATCGACTGTGGCGGAAGTCGATGTAAATCAACGAAGCCTCCGCCTATGCATCATCGACAGGAACAGTAAAGAGAAGTTTCTTGTCGACACCGGAGCCGATATATCAGTCTTAGCAAGAAACAAGAAATATTCGAAACCGGTAGAAAGTACCTACAAATTATTCGCGGCAAACGGCACACAAATACGTACCTACGGAGAGCGTACACTCGAGCTCAACCTAGGTTTACGTAGAAGTTTCAAATGGACATTCGTCATTGCCGACGTCAAGACATCAATAATAGGTGCAGACTTCCTAGCAAATCACAAATTACTAGTCGACTTGCATCAAAGAAAACTTATCGATCGCGTTACCGATCTCAGCGTGAACGCCATCAAAATCCAAACAACAGAAGAAGCCGTCTACATTATCGACCGTAACCATGCCTACCATGACATACTGAAGAATTATCCTGATGTTCTCCGACCCATGTCGACCAAGTCTCCTGCAAAACACGACGTTAAACATCGCATAGAAACAACGGGCCAACCCATCTACTCAAGGCCACGCCCCCTTCCTCCGGACAAGTACAAAGCCGCAAAAACGGAATTCGAGAAAATGATGGAAATGGGTATCTGCAAACCTTCGAAAAGCCCATGGGCCAGCCCATTACACGTCGTCAAGAAAAAAGATGGCTCACTACGCGTTTGCGGCGATTACCGAAGACTTAACGCTGTGACTGTACCCGACCGCTACCCAATTCCGAGAATGCAAGACTTTACCTACCAACTATACGGAAAAAAAGTCTTTTCGAAATTGGATATGAAAATGGCCTACTATTCTATACCAATCCATGAAGAAGACGCTGCAAAGACCGCTATCATTACACCATTTGGCCTCTTCGAATTTAATTGCATGACGTTTGGCCTACGCAACTCAGGTCAAACATTCCAACGTTTCATGCATGAAGTACTACGCGGACTCGACGACATCGTATTCTGTTTCGTCGACGATTTACTCGTTTATTCAAGAAATGAAGAAGAACACCAGCGCCACCTACATCAAGTTCTCGAACGCTTGAACAAGTATGGCGTCACACTCAACATCGAAAAATGTGAATTCGGCACTAACAAAATACAATTTCTCGGATATGAAGTAACACAAGAAGGAATCAAACCCACACAAGATCGCATCCAAGCCATAGTTAATTATCCAAAACCAACTACAATTCAAGAATTACGAAGATTCTTAGGCATGATTAACTTTTACCGCAGCTGCCTACCCCATCAAGCCGAACATCAAACCCTACTCAACAAGTACCTACACAATAGCAAGAAGAACGATAAATCACCAATCGCCTGGACGCCTGAAGCCGACGAAGCCTTTGAACATTGCCGCCA
The DNA here is from genome assembly GCA_905147745.2 of Phlogophora meticulosa. Taxonomy (NCBI): domain Eukaryota; kingdom Metazoa; phylum Arthropoda; class Insecta; order Lepidoptera; family Noctuidae; genus Phlogophora; species Phlogophora meticulosa. Next base: position 2,203,497 of record LR990523.1, read on the forward strand.
AAGCATACTCGAGGCGACTACGCTGACACACCCAATACCAAATGCACCGCTATGTTTATTTACCGACGCTTCGAGTACTAGCATCGGTGCCGTCCTGCAACAAAAAGTAGACAACGTGTGGAAACCTCTCGCATTCTACTCAAAAACGATGAGCGACACTCAGCGACGCTACAGCGTGTACGATCGCGAACTATTAGCTATGTACACCGCTGTGCAACATCTACGTCGACTGATAGAGGGCAACGACCTTACAATTTACACCGATCACAAACCTCTAACGTACGCGCTTACAAGACCACAGAGTAGCAGCGACACTCCAAGAAGAGAGCGACAACTTCACTACATAAGTCAATTCTGCACAAAAATCCTATACATCAACGGTGATAAGAATGAAGCAGCCGACGCGTTATCACGAATAGAAGAAGTCGAACTACTGAACTCGACTATCGACTACGATCAACTCGTTCAAGAATACGAAAACGACTCCGAACTACGATCGTGTTTGAAAAACCCCAAACTCAACTTCACCCGACTAAATATGCCTGGAGTTCAACGACCGATACTGTGCGAAACATCTACAACGAATATTCGACCATATTTACCACCGACCTACCGTTTTGCCGCCTTTAAAGCGCAACACGATTTAAGTCACCCCGGAGTACGAACATCAAGAAAAATCATCACAAATAAATTCTTCTGGCCTTCTATGAACAAAGACGTAGCGACGTGGGCAAGGGCGTGTATTGGATGTCAGCGCGCCAAAGTTCAACGACACGTGAAGAGCCCACTTGGTCAATTTCAAGAATCTGCGCGTTTTGACCATATTCACGTAGACATCGTCGGTGAGTTACCTCCTTCGAATGACTACCGATACCTCGTCACGATAATCGACCGCTGCACCAAGTGGCCCGAAGCGATACCTACGCGTGACATCAGCGCCGATACAGTCGCAAGAGCCGTATACGACGGGTGGATATCGCGATTCGGATGCCCGTTACGTATAACAACGGACCAAGGAAGACAATTTGAGTCCGCATTATTCACGTCGCTGATGAAGAAATTTGGTGTCACTCGTATTCGAACCACCGCATACCACCCTCAGGCGAATGGCCAATTGGAGAGATGGCACCGCACGCTAAAAGCCGCACTGATGGCGAGAGCAGCCGCGACACGCTGGAGCGAGGAGCTACCCACGGTTCTCCTTGGACTACGTACTGCACTTCGCGAAAATACCTCCTTCAGCCCAGCCCAAATGACGTACGGTACGACGCTACGCATTCCGTCTGATTTTTTCGTGCTTACAAAGCCGAATATTGAAGACGCCGCATTTGTTCGTCAGCTGACTGAGACAATGTCGTCACTGTCACCGGTGAGAAGAACACACTCATCGAACGCGAACATATTCGTGTACAAGGACCTCGCAACATGTACGCACGTGTTTCTGCGCAACGATAGCGTGCGCAGACCGCTCACACCACCTTACGACGGCCCGTACGAGATTCTACGCCGCAGCGAAGATGGAAAGCAGTTTACATTGCAGCTACCTCTACGTACCGCCGTCGTGTCAGTCGACAGATTGAAGCCGGCACACCTGTACAACGAAGACGAGACACAACCTTCAGCAACCTCACACTTGCCGCCACCTGCTTCACGTCCGCCAACGCAAGATCAGCAAAACATGCCAGCCGCAGCACTAACATCAAGCGCACCGCCGAATCACACCTACGTCACAAGAGCCGGCCGCACGGTGAAACCGAACGTACGCTTCACTTGAGGGGGAGTGATGTAGTGACACAGTACCCGTCAGCTACCATTACCTCAGAAACAAACCAACCGTAGTGACTCAGTACCTGTCACAGTTACCTCAGAACCAGTTACCATTACCTCAGAACCAATTACCAATACCTCAGAACCAAATACCACGTTTAGACCACATCTGTTAAAGAAACAACTGTGACACCATACCTGTCACAGTTACGTTAGACGTCTGTTAAAGAAACACTGAAGCAACGTTACGTCGTCGGTCAAGAAATAGGATAAGCATGTACGCTAACAGGATCTTCACTTCAACCGTCGCAGCTGCGCAGATGGATCACGTCGTCTCGCGCAGAGAAGATCTTCACTCGCCGCCGTTGTCCCGCGAAAAGGATCGCGCTCGGCGCGCGACTCATATTTATAGATTCGCGTGTGTACTAAACCGCGCATGCGCGGTAAGCGGCCGCGCAGTGCGTTGCGTCTCCAGCACTTGAAGCGCCCTCTGTCCGAGGAATAGCAACGCACGCTTGTAAATATATTAGAATAAGCACTACCTTCGCTAGTAGAAATGTAAATATAAATAGGGAGTAATTACCGAAAATATACAGATCTGGTTCAGACATCAACGAGTAACCACGTGTTTTATTTACGAAAATCACCACTCCCTAATACTATGTTATCTAAGTTGACTATTTCTTTGCGGTTTTTTCAGTCTATGGTATGTTCTTTTGATACAAATCACCGACATTTTCAGAGGAAAGCTAGACAGTTAGCCAACATGGCCAACCAAGATGATGGTTTAGTCATAGACTGGTTATATTTAAGTCTAGTTTGGAGAACCAACCAGGACTGTGGTAACAGAAAACTGCTACGTGGCAGGCGAGCAAAAGGCCCTTTTTTGAAGTAAAAAGGCCTAAAAGAACTAAATTTATCATTCATAGAAATAAGATACGCTTTGCCTCACATCCTTTTAATTAAATTAATCACAGTAAAAGAACATTTTTTTTATTTTTCACAACAATATGCGCATTAAAATAACTTGAGCTATTATACTCGTATATGTAAAATCGAAATTATTTTAGTAAGTCATGGAGCTGTTTTAAAGTACAAAAATGTACTAAGAACTATTTACACTTACTTTTAGTTATTCATAAATAGGATTAGGTACTCACAATGAGTCACTTTAAACTTTAACAAAGAAAAAAACAATAATAAAATCCATAAACATTAAAGTAGGTATTAAAACTAATTCGGATGCATTATAACTGTGAAACTAGCTAACTAGATTAACTTATGATTTCTAAACATAAAACTTTTTAAATCACTCAGAAAATTACGACTCATCACTATCATCACTACTTGATTCACTGTCCTCTACTTTCGGAGGCTCGCACTTGGCTCCAGCCTTTTTCAGTATCTCCATCAAAGGCAAGTTGAAAGACAGTCTGCCCTCCCCGATTTGTAGCTTCTAGATCGATGCCTAGAGCTTGTCACAGCCATTTGGCGACGTCATAGTTCTTTTTCCAAACACACAAGTAAAGAGGAGTGAATCCACCGCGCCATTCCTGGCCGTTGATATCAGCCCCAAGATGCACGACGACACCAGTTTTTGTTGAAAATTAAAATCATCTTCTTACGGGATGGTTCCAATTCTAAGTTCACCGAATTACGAGTATAAAGTTCTATTGCATTCTAGGAAGTATTTTTTTTTAATTATATGGAATCTTCATTTAACACGCCTTACGCCATAATTTCAGTAAACTTTGTCATCTTTACCAGAAATAATTGTTACCGTACTTTAACAATAACAAACGTAATTAGTTTTAATCTTCATCATCATCTGCCTTTCCTTTTCCCAACTATGTTAGGGTCGGCTGGCAGTCTAACTGGATGCAGCTGAATACCAGTATTTTACATGGAGCGACTGCCTATGTGACCTCTACAACCCAGTTACTGGGCAACACGATACCTCTTGTTAAGACTTTCGGGCTTCTGACTATCCGTAACGACTGTCTAAGATTTACAAATGACAGCCGGGACCAACGACTTAACGTGCTTTCAGAGGCACGGAGTAGTCTCTATATTTTACGACTAGTCACCAATCCACAGACTGACCTCGGCCAACGTAATTAATTAATAATTTATTCAAACAGTAGATACTTCGAACCCTTTCTACATTGAAATCATTTAACGACTTGAGCTGACGTAGAAGTTTAAATAAAAAACAACAAGTTTTGGTTATTATTTTTCTAATAGTATCGGTTTTAGTCTATTCAGTTAACCATTCAAAATGATAATTCGTTATTTAAATAGCTATACAATTTGAATTTTATTCATCTTCAAAGTTGTATCGATATCGTTTTAGTAAGCCATAAGATTGCTATATAAAAATCTACTCTATCTTAGATCTTCCATTACTTTTTTCCTACTTCCGCTGATAGGGACAGAATACTCGGCATTTCTCGACGTTTTTGCTCAAGTCCCTAAATTTCCAGTTCGAGATTTACTTATAAGATTTCCCAAAAAGATCAAATAACATAAGCAATAATAAAAACAATGGCGAAGTTAGACACAGCACTGCTATCATCTGACGTCACAAAACTTAAACCCATAGTAACCTCGCACTGTTTAGTATAATGGTTTTATTTCTCATAAGTGACGACACAGTGATTAAAGCCATTAAAGCCTTTCATGCACGTGTTGAGGCTTCGAAGCCGGGCAAGGATCAATCTGACTTTCAATTTCTATTTTCATAAGAATAATTTCAAAAGCGTGTAACTTCGCCATGATTTTCCAAATCGGTTTTTTGTTACTAAAAGAAAGGAAACAATCTTAAAAATAAGTATTAATTAATGTATATTTCTGATAGTAGCCAAATACCCTATTATGTATTTGGACTACCAAAGATGTGTGCCTCTTAATGTAATAATTAAACATTATTAAAAAGAAGCAAACTACAAACACACTTTTAGTCATTCAGCTATTTCTATACATTAAAAATTGCTAACACTAATAGAATTACATAAAAACTTATGAAAAAAAAATAAACAGGGAAACATGCCTTCAAAGTCAAGAATCACCTTAGTGTAATTATTGTTAATTAAGTATATCCTTTTTTGGTAAATATATATGTAGGCATCATTGGTATTAGACTAGCAGACAGTGTTAAGCTACAATATACTAGGACACCATGGTGGCGCAACCACCGCGCTGTCAGCTCACACTTGGTGTTGAACTTAATGTTGAGTATCTCACCAGGCGTCAAATTAATTGAGCAACCAACCAAATATTTTTTTCGTAATGCGACCATGGTTGCGCGACTATGTCTCCCAGGATAAAGTCTAAGGAATACAGCACTGCACTACAAATCGCCAATGTCATCCAAAAATCAGCTAAGCGTAATTGGGGCTGGGCTGGTCACTGGTCAATGAATCATGGGCCACATTTACCATAGTGGTTTCCACGTTTGGCGGCATCACGCCAACACAGGCGAAGACGGGGCAATGAGCTCAACACCTACAGACAGGACTGGGACTGAGTAGGTCCAGAACTCACTCAAACCAAATCCAGGAGGTATGGCAAGAAGAAAACGAGGTCTTTACCCTATACTAAGACAGCATATAAAAATAATAGCTGTAAGGATGGCATGGTAATAATAAAAACTAATATCTAAAAATCAACACTCAATTAATTTTACTTTCCAATCCTGTGTAATGTAACATTACTACTAAAATTGTCAGAACTATGAAAAATAGCAGGTCAACATATACAGCTTTTTCAATACTGAAAAGGTTGGTCTTGATATACTTTATAGATTGCTTATTAAGAAGACACAATCAAAAATGTTAAATAAAACATCTAAATGTCAAATAATTACATACTAATATAATCTAAGTACTAAAACAAATATGGGTTTTGGTTCTCTTGTTCAAAAACTAAACTAAAATTGGATACAGCTATTTTACAGTCATCTTGATAAAAGGATGGTGACTGATAAAAACTAAGACATAATATCTAATTTGTTTTTGAGTTTAATTCTTATGTAAAAAATAATATGAATGGAATGCAAGTTCAAGTCATTTCAGAACAGACGTTGAGAATGCAGCGCTTTGTTGGTGGTCTACACTTGTAGACCACCAACAAAGCAACTAAAGATGAACTAAAGTACTTACTTTAGTTTAACTAAAATTGACAGCTCTTATATTTCTGTCCCTCTCTAGATTAATAAGAGAGAGAAAGATGGAAAAGTGTAAATTAAGTTAAGCTTGTGAACAAGAGAATTGGCACCATTAGCTTTCTTAAAATCAACTTCTGTTTCAAGTTATAGCCAATACTACTCAAATGCATGCAAGTTCACCCAAGTTACCATCAGCCTATTGCAGTGCTGTTGGACCTTGGGCCTTTCCAACATAACTACCCATAGAGTAGGCACTATTTATGGGAAAACCCCAATTGTGAATGTAAGTTAAACTGGAAAGTGAATAAACCATACAATTCAGCCATATCAGCTTATAGGGCAAATTCTGAATCCAGAAACTGTTTCTCCATTAACTTTCTCATCTTCTCCGGGATCGGGACTCCAGAATGGGCAGGCTTGGGTCGTCGTTTCCAGGAAGGTTTCTTACCACTCTTGGTCACACTGCTGGGTATGGGAACTGATTTGTTATCTCTAGGTTTTGGAGTGGCCACCTTTGGGACTGTATTTGTCCGCTGCCTTGTTGCTCGTGCTTCAGTGGTGTTGTTGACTGAAAATAATGTAAGTAAATGCTTAAAAAGAATACCAAAAAGAGGTTGTAATTATCTAGCGCAGTGGTAATCTAAAGGAGCTTACAAAAGATAGGTACTGATTCTTAACAGCTTCATAAGCTTAACAGTAAGGCGATTCCATACCTACAAATTACAATAGTAAAGAAATGAACACATTTGTGTGGGAGTTCTGGCTAAATGTCGAAGTATATTCTTCATACAATACTGGAATGCTATAGAAATCGAAACTGACCTCTGGCCAGAAGAAAATAATTAATAAAAGGAAAACGGTAGTGGTTACTCACTTTTGAGGGGAGTTTTATCCACAGTTTTTTTAACCAGAACAGTCTTCTTTATCGCCCCTACTGGTGACGCCCTGCCTTTGGCTGGCGTCTCTTTTACGGTGCGTTGCAACTTTGCCGTGGGTTTTGGAGTTTCTCGGGGCGCCATTGCTCAGTATCAAACTCAGTACTCAATTTTGAGCAATAGAAAAATCAACACTCAATCAATAAATCAATAATTATTTACCAACTTTATTACAGACAAAATCCGGAACAACAAGCAACTTTCAAAAATAACGATGATTTAATTTTATTTGACAAGACTTTGATATCTGTCAGTCTGTCACGCAAAAGAGAAATTTGCATTTACAAAGAAAGCTGAGAGTTTTTATCCTGTTTAATTTAGACAAAATGTGCCGCTTTAAAAGCAAAATAAACGTAATGATAAAAATTTATTGGACGATAAAAGGATGATTAATTATCAGTTTATTGCATATTGTATTAAATGTTTGTCTAATTTTACTTAAAGTTCCTAATTTGACAGTTTTCAATACCGTGCATTTAAATGACTGTTTTGTATTTGGGCCACTACTGGGTTATTTGATTTCCATCTTCTAATAATTTCTATAAAAATGTAAGTACCTCTGAATAGATATAAAAAATATAGTTCTACTGAAATATAATTTCTCACAACAAGACTAAAATATTTTTGCAAAAAAAACTTGGTAAAAAAAAACTATCTGGTAATAATAATTTGATAAGGGAATTAAGCGGGAAATTCGATTTAAAACTAACTGTGCAATATGGGTCTGTGAAACCAAATTCTATTATTCTAAACGTCAATAAGAATTTATGTAACGAAGAAATCATGTTTACCGTGCGAAGTTTCGCATTTTACGATAAATATGAATTGAAATACTTTCTTAACCGTAGCGGTCATTGACATTGCCAAGCGATAGGTATTTTGCATTATCAGCAGCATCCATTACAGTGTACATTGTTGCCAGCCTAAAAAATGCTAAATATAAAAACATGAAAACCGATGCGTATAGTGCAAAATATAAGATAATCAGAGAGCATATCTAATTTGAAGGTGGTAATATTGTATACCTATGAGATTTTATTTGGAAAATATCATATATATCGTTTAAGGAAGTATATTTTGCGATTTTTTATCAACATAATGACATGCAAAATAACGGCAACATTGCTATTTAGCGTCCATCTTTAATCTTTTGATGTGTTGTGTTATTTTAACAAAATTGTAATAAAATTGTTATTATAACTTCTACAATTAATTTAATGCCCGTATTCTATTCAAGAGTTTTGTCTGAGACCTATATCGTAAAATAATAACCTGGTATGATGTGATTTATTAAATTTTTACGAAAAGTGTCACAGTATCATTATCGTTTGTTCTAAAAGTTTCACTGTTCTTTGCTATTGACCTAGGTGCTAATTAATCGACCAACCTTCAAATGTTTTCATTAGCTTTCTTATAATCAAAGAAGTGTATTTGCGATGTGATTATAGCGTGCATTGTTACTAAATTGTCGTTTTCCTGTTGTCGCAGCAGATGAAGTGTGCAAATGGATAGGTTGAGCCACTTGCGAGGAGAAGCGGGGGGCTCGCGGGACTCCACGCTCGACACCACGTCCCCGCCGAGTGAGTCCTTCATGACAGCCAACGAGAGCTCCTCCAAGTACTTTTCTCTGTCAGAAGTTGACTCTGTTGATTCAACATTCGACATTTCTTCTATGAAAGATGTGTCGCTGGCTAGTACTACCACTGACTCCGAAGGGACCATGACAAACGCCGATGAACTGATATCGAATCTATCACCAATTGGAAAGAAAAGTGATATGCTAGATAGCTACAAAATTGGTAAACAGATTTCAGCAGCAAACATCTTGTCAGGCGGTGTTGACATATTTGATGATAATGACAATTCTTACGATGGGGATGAGCTGGTGATTGATGACAATGTTGACATGGATGAGAAGTCCAATTCCGAACTGAAGCAGCCAGAAGAAATGGATTTTAAGTCTGATGATAATATGATAGAGTCTACCTTGATTAATGAGGAGACCGACATTGCTAGTAAAGATACCGAAGTGTTGCTACAGATTGATGGAAAAAATGTAGATGCAATTGATATTGGTAATGGATTGTACTTGTATAGGAAGGAAGGTCAGGAGGAGCTGGCCGCCGTTCAGATAATTGATGATGATCCGCAGCAGACTAGCTTCAAGTTCCTGAAAGTGCGGTGAGTCTTTTTACTTTATGATCTCTCAACTTTGCAACTCACTACTTTTACATTAAAAATTACACTTACCATTTAATTATGATTTCATAGTAAACTCCTGTTTCGTAAACTTAGCATAAGAACATGTATATTGATTAGAAATTATCTGTTGGTCAAGCTAACTGGAACTCATTAGGAGATGTAGAAGTGGGCTGTTGCCTGCTTCTTTTTTTAACTTTGTTATGATTTTGACTCCTTATTTCTTGTTACACAGTTGGATTACAATCTTATTTGATCAGATCAGTATACTTCTTATTAGAATGAGTAGAATTTCTTCTATAAATAAAGTGTTGAAGGTGTAGTGACTAAAACATAAACTGACCTAATTAGAACTAAGATGTTCTGTAGCATTTAATCTTACAAATACTGGCATCTTTACTTTACAGCTTTGTATTTCTACCAAATAATATTGTTCTTGAGAGAAAAAAAACTAATCTATTAGTTTTAAAAACCTGGAATTTTATCTGTTGAACATAAAATTACAGGTTTTTGAAACTCCAAATAAGTCACTAATTAGCAAATCTGATAAAACAGTTTTACCTTGCTTGCCCTAAATATCAACAGGTATACAAATCACACAAAGTCATGAGATCTGCCAGAAATTAGGGATTATATTTCAATTGTTTAATGTTATTAATAGACTTTCCTAAAAAACATGACTTAATTTTTGTTATTCCATTATTGACAAAAAATATATAAACTTAAGTTACCTTATATTCAAGTATTACGCCAGCAATACTTTTGATCTCAATAGATATTTTTTAGTCTCGCTGTGCTTTTGCTGTTAAGACCAGAAAACTAGTGAATGGACCCAGTGACTCGGTTTTTGGACCCAATCACTGGATTTGTATAAACGCAATTCACTTAATGAGTCAGTTTGCTGTCTGCTTACACAAATCGGGCAGTGACTGCCCAGTGTGTATATACAAAGTCAGTTACAGTGCAGTACCAGGGGGGAGCTACTGGGTTTGGTGCCTATCTGCAAGACATGTGAATCATTGGACTGGCTTGTTTAGTCAGTGCTGGATCAACTTACTGTTCTGTCATTACTGGGCTTGTGTAAACCAGCCTTTACATATAAGTTAAATATGACAGTGACAGTATTCTTTACAAAAACTGTCAGATGTCAATACTGTTTCCTGGATAATCTCATGTCTTGTATAGGAATGTCATGCTTTGTATAGAACCAGAGATATATAGAATCAGACCATAAATAATTCGCTACTAGAATTTTATTAGTAATAAACCTATCACTAATGTAGCTGCAAAATTGTACTAGGGTGTTTAAATAGTTATTATCATTCATGTATGTAAGTAGTACATGAAATCATAACTTCATATTGCACACTAGATTGCAACTAGGTTTTTTAAAGACACTAATAGTTGATTGTATTGTGTAGGTAACTGTGTAGAATACATCTACTATAATAATACATTTCTTGACATTGATGGGGTAGAAACCTAGCAAGACCACACTGCCTGACTTGGGTATCAAGCCTAAGCCCCCATGCCCTCATTTGCTCCTTCAACCAATCAGGTAGTTGTTATTAAAATGCCAGTGATCAAATGAATATGTCCCGTTACCATCATCCATTCATCCATGTTTAAATAACGTCAATAAAAAAAGCAATTTATTGGAGTGCACATTATTTCTCCATGTTCAAAATATAGTAAAATTATGTAAAATGGTCCAGCTCTGTAAAAGTCACAGTTGATTCCCATTGCGTGTCTATTCTGACTAAACAAATAATGTTTATATTTGTTTACCATATTTTTTCAAAGTATATTTAAAACTTATGTACACAAATGTACAGAGGCGAACTTAATGCCTTACAGGTCGTTTTTAGGTTGTCTGTTCATCATATTTTTGTCTTCTAATCGTGTATTAGTGGCAAAGAAGATAAAAAAGTAAAATTGACACTTATTTTATTTCAGTGATAATGCGGAGGGTAATTTAGAAGTTTATGAGGAAATAGAGATAGAAGTACCAAAAGAAGTGGTAAGGAATTTTTATTCTATTTTTAAGCTGTTCCATGAATATACTACTAAAAATTGCCTGTAATATTTATTATGTTATTTCATTTTACAGCCTGCAAAAGAAGGGAAGATGGCTGATAAGAAAATATCATCACATGTGCCTATAAAGGATATCAATAAAGTCATAAGTGAGTCTAAATGCAACAAAGTTGCTGAAAGAAAAATTAAAACACCAAGAAAAGAACCAATTTTAAAAACCAAGTTGACTGTAGTGGAAGTTGAAGAAAACAAAGAAACATCACCGGATGCTAAATCTGAAGTCAATATAAATGGAAAAATGATGAAGTTCAGCGAATCACGAAAATCTCCCGTTATAGGAAGTTTTACACCCATTACATACCACTCAACACCAAATAAAGAGCCCATACCGTTAACTAAGACAATGGTTGATCAACAGCTGCATCCTAACAGGCATTCAGATAACATCAAGAAAACAATAGAAGTGCATACTGACAGTTGTAAGCTAAGATCACCTGAAACACCAACTAAAAATAAAGATGGTGATGACAATAAAAACAATGAGGTAGCAAGTCCTGAGAAAGAGATAGTGATGAATGAATCAGATGAAAAAGAAACAGTAGCTGCAGAAACTGAGAAGGACACTCAAGATGTAAAGAATATTGATGATGATAAACCTAAACCATTGCAACCAAGTCCTGATGAAGGAACAAAAGAAAAACCAAGTCAAGCCAACAACACATCCATTCCTACTGAACAAGAGCATGCTCTTGATTCAACTGAAAACGATGTAACTAAAGGTAATGCAAAAATTAACGAGGATAAGCAAATTGAAATTGTGAATGAAGAGAAAAATGAAGAAAACAGTGGAAATATAGAAAGTATGGAAGAAAAACTTGAAATCGAAGAAGCAGTTGCAACAACTGTGGTCGATGAAGGTGATGCAAAAACGGAAGAGCTCGTTAAAACCGATAGTGTTAACTTGGAAAATGTTAAAGATGAAATTCTAATAAATGAAGCGGAAGTTAAGATTTCTGAGCCTTTAGCCTCTCAAGTAAAGTATGCAGATGTTAAAGAAATTGATTTAAGTAATAAAAATGATAAGGCAATAGTTAAAGACAATACTCAATGTGATAATCAAGATGAGACCATAGTTGAAGAAGTTATTTACGATATATCTGACCAAGAAAATGATGAAATTATTATTATTGATGATAGTGAATTAGAAGAAACCAAAATTAAAGAAACAATATCAGCAACTGATAAAGATGATTCTAAAGATTTAAATATTAAAAGCAATGATCAAGAAAACGAAGCGCTTGATACAAAAATTGCAACTAATGAAAATGTATTAGAAATAAAAGAAACTGTTCAGGACAATAATAAAAAAGATGCCGAAAATGTTCAAGCAGATTCATCTTCTGTAGCAGTTCTTGATACGCATAAAAAACAAATGAAAAAAGATGAGATACCTCCCTTAGTTGAAATGGTGAAAAATAATCAATCAAAAATACCAATCACTAAACTAGAAATGAAAAAAGAAATTACTACTACTACTAGAAATGAAACTCCAGTAACGAAGACTTCTACACTAGAAGATATCAAAGAAGGAAACATTGAATTGAAACCTGAACCTACTAAAGGAACAGGTACATCCTCAAAAGATGCTGCTACTGTTATATTGAATAAGGAACCTCTGCAACCACAAAATGCGCCCGAAGAATCACAAAAACCAACAATACCTGTCAAAAATCAAGACAAACTAAAAGTTGTTCCTGAAGCACTGGACAATAAGACACCAATTCATATCTCCCCCTTGATTGCTAAAACAGAAACAGCAATATTCAAGAAAGAAAATAATATGCTCGAAAAATCACCTAAAAAGGAATCGAAAAAGCCTGCTTCGATCTCTGAATCTCAATCCAATGTGAAAAAAGTGCCCATGGAAGTTGACAGTACCACCAATGAGAAAGTGAAAGCTTCCGGAAAATGTCCAATTAGCAGTGACAAAGTATCTACCAATGAAATAAAGCAACAAAAACCTGTTGACCTAGAAGAATCTGGAATCTCTTCTGGATTAAAAATTGAAGTGCTTACCAAAGAGGATGAAAAGCGGGAAATAACGATTATTACAAAAGAAGCTGCTGCCGACGAAGTGAAGCTCAAGGATGTTAAAGTGAGTCCAGTGCCAAAAGAAGAGCAACCTAGTTGCTCAGGCACACAAGATGTCAGCAGTACATCAACAGACAGTCTTCCTAATAATGAAGATAGAAATGAAGGCGATGATGATTCCAATACGGAAGAACCAAAACCAGGCACTAGTAAAAAAGCGGTGCCCTTTGGAAAATGGACAGCTACTAACAGAAAAGAGTTCTTAAACAAAATAAAGAATAGAAACACGCCCCCTCCGCCGGCCGTGCCTTCTACAAGTAGCAATCAGCTGAAAAATTCTAATGATCTCAACAGAAGAGATGTTCTCCAAAAAATTGACAGTCAAAGGCAGCAATCAAACAATGCAGCAGCTTTAGCAAAGACTCAAGAAGGTAACAAAGCTATTAAAAATGAAACTGCCTTTGTGAGCAAAGCTAGCATAAGTCAAAATATAGAAAATAATACTCAAGAAAGCAAGATACCTGTAGAGGTCGAGACAGTCAAAGAAACATCTGAAGCTGAAGCCGAAAAAGCTCCCATTAAACAAGATGATGCAGATGAGATTCAAAACGAAGAAGTATCACAAGCGGCAACTGCGAACAGTCTAAAGAAAGAAGCGCAAAGAACGGAAGTAAATTACCAAGACTTGATTGATAAAACGATTGAAGATATGATACACAGAACAGTAGGACCTTCTAAAGCGGGTCAAGATGAACCTAGTCAGACGTCGGCAAAAGATTCGACTGCTCCTCCAACTGGCAAATTTCCTGCTGATTATCAACCAACTGACCAAGCTACGCTTGACGAAATAGAAATGAAGATGAACGAATTACACGGCATTCCGTTCATCGAAAGACCTCCCCATGAATTACCCGTTGTTCCTTTGTCTGAACCTAAACCCAAAACTTTTACCAATGCGGAAAAAGAAAAGCCACCAGTTCCTATCAAAACTACTAAAATACCGAATCTTTTACCATTTTTAAATAAAATTCAAAAGATAACCAAGGAAAATGTAATAGAGGTTGACTCTGAAGATGAAATAATAGAGCATGAGCCTATTACTGGAGACATTGATATAAATAAGAGAAATGCAGCAGCTAAGTTACCACCTAAAGAAAAAGTACTATCTCATACTAACACAGACAAATCGAATACAGAAGCTGCTAAAAAAGAATCTATTATAACAGAAAAAGATTTCGATAAATTTGCGAGACGAAACTCTATGACGTATGAGAATTGTCTCACTATGAACTACGATAGCAAAGAGCCACACAATGCTGTTCAAAAAGTTATGGAGAAAGATCCATATCCAAAAACATACTCTAGGAACGATATTGCACGTGCCGAAAAACCCAAAAACCCGTATCAATATCAAAATGTGCGTCAACTTATTCAACCGGCAAAAGTACATGCTCCAAACAAATTGGGCTCTTCTGATGATTCTTCTAACAGAAATCAATCGAAATTACAAAAAGCCTATCAATCAGCACTGTCAGCCAAACGTCAGAAGGAGTGCCCTATATCCATCATCGAAGATAAACCAGTAAAAGTAGTGTTTATGGACAACATGGAGTTTGTTCCCAGTCCAATAAATATCCAGGGTCAACAACTTTCGCCTACAAAGAAACTCATCACCGAAGCAGACAGCTTCACAGTTCTCAGCACTCTTGACTCTTTGGAATCCGACGTGTTGGATACCACTGATGATGCAAAATCCCAAGAAGAAGTTAAGACAAAAACAAAGCATCAGCGAAAACAAGTTTTAACACCCGTTAACGAGGGTGAATTAGAACTGATAGAACCCACAGATTTAGGTTTTGAAGTGTCTCCCAAAAAGAAAAGAAAAATCGATGACGACAAACTGGATAGAAATCTTAAATATCCGATGCGTAAGAAATATTATCTTCTTGGCTCTAACACAGCAGCAGAGGATAAATATACACACACAGCAGAAGTAATTAAAAATCCACTCAAAGAGACCATGAATCGTAATGACCGTAATGACATTGGCGTAGCTCACAAGAATGCTGTCTCAGCAATTGACAGTTTGGTGAAAGCCGCTGAATTACTAGAACACCAATCAGAAAACATGAACATTATTGATTCTCCAACTCCTGACAGTCAGCAAAGTACTCCCGTTAAGAGAGGAAGAGGTCGTCCGAGAAAATATCCTCTTCCTGAAGGAGGAGTTGAGAAGAGTAAAGTGCCAAGCCCACAAAAGAAGCCACGGTTAATAGATGCCAAAGTCCCAAAACGTGAAACCGTGACAAGTACCGATGATGAAGACGATGATGAGGACAGCGATGGTCAAATGATCAAAGAAAATTGGACGATGGGAAAAATTAATGAAAATATAGTTTGTCCGATTTGCAACAAATTATTTAGAACTGAGAATGTTGTGTTTAAACACGTGAAACATTGCACAGGCCCTTCGCCAAGTCGATCTGGATCAGACAAGAGAAGTCCCAGAAGAATGAGACCATCGCAAGAGTCAGATAAGTCACAAGGAAGTAAATCTGATGATATGGACCTCGATGATGACAAGCCACTTGTTGTCAGGAAAGAAACTCCTAAGAAGCGTAAATCCAAAGATTCAGTTTCGAAATTCGAAGAAAAAGATGAAGTTATCGTCATAGAAGATACACCACCAGTCAAGGAAAAGGCTGAAAAGAAAGAAAAAGAGATTGATGAAAGAAAAATTCACGAATCTAGAAAACCAAGGGCCAAAATATTTCCTAAAAATAACGACCTGGTTTGCGAGTTCTGCGGCAAAACATTCAGGCAACTATCCTATTTGGTCAGCCATAAATTACAGCACAAGAAAGATGAGCCAAAGAAAATAGAAAAGGAAGCTCCTGTCGCTTACAAACCAGTGTATAGCTGTGAGGTATGCAAAAAAGAGTTCAGGAAGCTACATCATCTCGTTCAGCATCGTAATATTCACATTCCTAGTTCAGCGCCCGCAAAGTCTCTGAGAAAGAGTTCTTCAGAGCCGTCAGACATCAAGATTGAAACAGAACCGATTACTTCTAAACTTGGCGAAGAAACAGGCGCTGGTTTCCGCTGTGAACCATGCGACAAGTCATTCAGAAAACTCCACCATTTAGTGGAGCACAGGGAAACTCATGACTGTATCAACAGACAAAAAACTACGCCGCCGGTGATACCAAACAATGTTGAGAAGCCTGTGATCTTACACCAGTGCGAGGTTTGTAAGAAAACCTTCAAGTCAGTACAGCTCTTAAACGAACACAAGGAGCAACATGTTGAGACCAGCTCAGAGAAGTCTGACGACAAGAGTGTTCAGAGTTCCTTGTCAACCAGAGACATAATACACGAGTGTTCACTTTGTTACATGGTGTTCCCTAACGAGCACTCGCTGAACAAACATACGATCATCTGTCAACGAAAGAAAAGACAGTCGAAGCAAGCTAAACTGGCAGAAGAATCCGAGGCCACAGCAGAATCAGTTGAAGATGTGAATGAAAGTTTAAATATTGTAGAGAAACTAGATGACGTCGATTCTCCAAAACTAGTTATTGTTGAAGAAATAATAGAAGACGAGCACAGAGATGAGGACAACCTCCTGTCTGAAAAGATAGAATTGCCTAAAGAAGTACCTAAAGCTGCTGAAGAAACACCTGTAGAAGTTGTAAAAGAGGTAGAAAAAGTAATAGAAACTGTTAGACAGAAAATAGAAATTGAATGTGTTGAACCTCCAATTATTACTGCGAAGAGAGACTTCTCAGAAACTGAAACTGGCCAAACAGAAGCCAAGCCTGAAGTCCCAGAGAAAATGAAGAAATTGGAAATTAAGGAAACTATTAAAAATCATGAAACACCTAAAAAGAAAACTTCCATCAAAGATAAATCTGCGGGTAGTGCAAGCAAACGTCTTAAAACTGCAACACCTACCATTATTCCTGAAGATCCTAAGCCAGCGGTGGAGTCGAGCGACGACGACGAAGTCAGGTACATGCTCAATCCGAACTTCAAAGTAGAGGAGCCGGCCGAAGAGAAAGTGTTCATGAAAGTGAGAGCGAACAAACGCAGCTCCCTTCAAATAGAACGGCCGAACTCCAAGGACTTAGTCAAGAGAAGAACGTCACTACAGCACCCGCCCAAAATACCTCGCCTGAAGCCGAAAGCCGTCGCACCCAATCCGGTAGCTGTAAAACACGTAGCTAAGGCTCCTAAACTAGAACCAGTACATTCAACGGACTCTGACGATAGCGAAACTGTAAAATACTCTTTCCCAAAAACCATTCCTGAAAAAACAACGAAATCCGCACAAGAACGCACACCTAAAACCATAGAACGAAAAACACAAAAGAAAACTTTAGCTGAAAAGAAAAAGTCACTGAGTGGGATAGCAAAGCGAAAATCTTTGGGAAAAGCAGCTACAGCCAGGCACAAACCAACACCCATAAAACAGATCAAGAGAAGTAAGTAACATCATATTTTGTTATCTTTTAAACAATAGCAATTTAAAAGTACTATTTTAAACGATTGTATTCATTCCCCCAGGAACGTTAGAGGTGGAACACAGGTGCGACTGCGGCCAGCTGTTCAGCAGCGCAGCGCTGCTGTCGCGCCACACGACGCTCGCGCACACGCCGCCGCGGATACGGCGCCGCCGCTCGCCGCCGCCGGACGACATGCCCGTGATCAAACCAGCGCCCCGCAAGTCCAGCGCCGCCGACAAACCCAAGCAAGTGCCGGCTTCAAGGAAGTCTAGCGCGCGAAGCGATAGCAGCACCTCTACTAACACGAAACCGAACAAAAGTGAAGCAAAACCTACAAGGAAAACGCTTGACAAAGAAACAAAAACTCCGGCCGCCACGAGGAAACCCAAACCTGAAAAGTCTGAGGCGAAATCTAGCGTCAAACCGAAAAGGACGCCCGCGCACCGCGGCGTGCCCGTGCCTGAGAAGATGAGGAAACTTATGCAAAAAAATAATAAATAAATATTTTAATAATAGAGATTGGTTCGAGTACGAAGTTGGACTGAAAGTTCCCTTAGATTTCGGGATGTTATTAGTAAGGGGACTGCTAGTATGTTTAGATAATATCACGCATCACAAGGCTCACAAACGTAACAAACGGACCATTGATAAATAAAAATATTTTTACACGTTTGGTGAAATGTTACATCAACAAACAATATTTTTATCGTGAGTCGTTTAGTAAGACGGTGATCTTGTCTATATGTAAATGAGAACTTAAAATAATAAGTATATTTTGTCAATTTGTTCTAAAGTTTAGATATTATGTATGTATAAGAGTAAATATTTATGTTTTATTAGATCTAGGGATAATAATTTTCGTTGGCATTATCGGTTAGCACGCTGTAATTTTCAGTTTAACTGTAAATGTTCGCCATTCAATGATTTATCTGATTGTTGTCGAAATGATAAGCCTAAATATATTGCGAGAAGGTGCAAACTTATGTTGTAAAATTTATATTAGAATAAAAGAGTTCTTAATGAAGTTTATAAGTAATGTTTGGTGGGTTTTAAATGAGCTTGTTATTGAAATTGTTTTGAATATTGATTTGAATGGAATTTACACAATGCTTATAAAAATGAATTGTCGAGCTTCCCGATCGCGGAGTTTGGGTTATTTAGTGCTTCGTAGTATGTTTTCATCATTATTATAAGGGATTAGAGGAATTTGAGTACCAGATTTTTCTAATTATAAAATCAAATGTTTAGCAAGCACAGCACACCTCAATTCGAGTATGTTTAGACTCCGAGAGTAGTTCTGGAGTATTTTATGATATAAATGAAGTTATGTAGTTCAATACAAAGAGGGCACTGCAAATCAGGGATAATCCGAATTGTTGCAATTAAGTCTCGAGAGTGCCAACCAGGATGGCGCTTCATAAATGTTGCCCGTATATTCTGTAGTAGAAAATTTTAATTTATATGGAATATCCCCAAATTCGATAAAATGTAGTAGAAACTTTAAATTATTCGGAATATCCCGGAATTCGGAGTCCATCCCCCACAGCACTTTACCAAGTTGTTGAGATATTTGCAAATATTTTAACTTATACATTAATCATAGTTACAATGCATTCTTAGCACTTCTATAAATTATTCTGCCGTTAATGTTATTACAAATGTGTTGTAATGTGGTGTTTAGTTTCAATAGTCTTCAAATATTATCACAGTTGAAGTTTACATTCTTGATGTTAGCAGAGTCGAAAGCTTTTTGCTGAATTCTGACCAACGTGTTCGTGTCTTGTTAGTCTACGAGTATTCATACAATGATACTCCCCAAATTTTATAGTGAACTAGGACCAAAATATATCAATTTCTCTGTTTCTAATGGTAATAATATATTATGTTGTTTTTAATTTTAAATAATGTTTATTCTACTCTCGTGACTAACAGTGTAAAATGTAATTAATTGCTAAAATATAAAAGAGTAGTCCGTATTGTGAGATTTATGTTTTAGAAGCATTTAACATAAAATTTTATATATGTAGATGATATCATTATTTTTAATATGATGATGCAATTTTGATTAATGGGTTATAAATAAATTGTCTAAAATTTATTATTGTATTTATTCCTACTTAAACAATATTCAGATTAATAAGTTTACATCAATTGGTAAATAAGGGAAATAAATCTACAATCTACATAATGTGTCTATCCTCTTTCACAAATAATATCTACAATGCTGGGTTCCATCAGCTGTGGGTCTACGCATCTCAGTTGCGCAGACGCAAGCGCATCTTCTAGCAGTGCGTTCAATAATCGTTCATCATTTCCCATGCAAGACAACCTTTGTTGGAGGAAATGCACATCTACTTGCAACTGTTGCAAGCCATGCTTGCCAAACGTGCGCAGTCTTACACACTCAACCAACGCCTTCAGAGCTACCTTCAATGCTCCATTGGACAAAGCAGCTCTATCAGCCCCTGCTGGACTGAACACTTCTATTCTTTCTGAGAATATTCTGTTTAGAGGCGAAAATGAGGATGGGGCGCGAGACCAGATAGTGCGTCGACTGGAATCACTTGATGGTTTGATGCTCGTCGGGAATAGTTGCGATGCGGCGCTGTCTGCACTTGCTAGTGTTTCTACCACTCTACGGCACACAGCTCGAGGCCCTCGCGGTTCTGGTGCTCTCAACCAATCCCTAGCTAGTACAGACACCCTCAACATTTGTGCTGCTGTTTGTCCAATAAAGACTACCTCAGAATCCAAAGCAGCTTGAGCAGCTGTAGACAAATGCACCATTGCACTGTTCTGGTCTTTATTGTCAACTGCCAATCCAGGAGCAGATTCATCCAAAAGCTTCAGTAAGTGTGTGTGTAATGTGGAAACCCCACTTTCTTGCATTTCTAAACATAACTTAGCTAAAATTAACAGTAACTCAAAGGGAATGTTGTTATTTGATGTTTGTAAGCAGGCCATTTTTTTGACCATATCTGAAAGGTTGACCATAGTTTCAGAAATTACTTTCCAACATGTGTCGGCCACAGCTTTAGCACACCATGGTTTGAGGCCAAAAGAGAGATTGTTCTGTAGGAATGCCATGAGATCCAATAATGATGCTTGTACTTTCTGCATCAAGTAGATTTGGAGAGAGTTCAGTATATCCTTTAGGTCAGTTGTGTCCGTACCTTTGCTGGCCAAAGACTGTCTGACTTTAGTAAGACTATCCTTGAACTGAGACTGGATTAATTGATACTGTATTGTGGCCTTATGATTGATGCATTGTATAACAACATCAATGGCTTTATCAGACATAGTGTCACTAGATATGATCTCAGTCATTGCCTGTAACTTTCTAAAGAATTTATCAAGTCCTCTGATCAATATTTCAGTTCCAATATTGTCTGGTTTTTTCACAACTTCCTCAAACAAATAGAATACTTGTAACATGATTTTGTCAGCAAAATCTGGAATGTTAGTACTATCTTTATCTTGGAACATGTCATGGTAACAAGATATGATAATACCTAAATCCGCTAGAAGGGTGTTATTACATTTTTCAACCCACTCTAGGATATCAGTGCTCTCTACCATTGCACTTAAACCTTGTAAGTGCTGGTCAAGCCGACTTTCAGAACAGCTTAGGAATATGTCCTGAAGGGAAGAGTCTGTTTCTTGCAGTTGTCGCAATAAACCTACACTTTCAGCTAATTCAGATGCTGATGTCTCTGGACTAAGCAGTCTTTCTCGCAAAGTTTTCTTCAAGCCATAAATTATTTCAGAACATTCTGTTTGTATGCTTTGAAATGAAGGTTGATTGCCATACTTTTGTAGTACTCTTTGAGCGTGAGTAAATTCGTGGACTGCATCAGCGTATCTCCCATCTTCAATGGCTTTGTTTAGTTGTGAAGGCAATAAGAATAAGAACTGAAGTTTATCCAATAGTTGTCTTGTTCCACATAATCTGCTGACGTTATTTCCACTTTCTCTCAAGGAATCAGATATCTGAGCGCTAAATGTAGTGATTTTATTCATATTTTCGCTCAGTTTATTCATTTCTTCTTGCATTATCTTGAAGTCTGTTCTCATTTTCCGTACTGTTTCAGTCGCCGATATGAACTTGTTATAGTTCTCATAGACTAACGTTTGCATCTCTGACTGCAGGAACTGGCTCTGGGTGACTACTTCTGCTTCTTTATCCATAACTTGCTTCAACGTTGCACATTTGAGCAAGCAGTCCAAATACATGTCAGGGTTGAAGTTGCTCCCGTCTATATCCAGAGGGTTCTCCTCCTTTTCCTTTGGTTCTGCCATCGCGTAGGAATGAAATTACACCACCAGTGCCTAAACAGTATAGTTTAACAGCTATAAGCACAATCCAAACGAAAACATTAAATTTTACTATAATATCGCTTCGTGTTGACTTCAAATTCTTGTTTGACACTGACAGTGACAACATTTGGCAGTATAGATAGGTACTTTGATGGCTGATGACGAATTGACAATGACTTTTCCCAAAATTCGTTATACGCAATCCGAACTACAAAGGAAACTCAAAAAAAAAACCTTTTTTTGGTGATTAAATTTACAAATTACTTATTAATTATAATATTTGGCCAATTTGAACGTGGAGAGGGTAGTATTTAATCATGTCTACTTATCTACTTCCATATAATTTGTAAAATGAATGAAAATTGAATACCAACCAATTAATAAAGGCATTTTCACGTGTTTTCCTTGTCGCAACGCAAGTCTTGTGTTAGGTGTTAATCCCTGGCCATCCAGTATTTTAGGGGGTCATTCATTAACTACGCAAGGGTCCACAGGGAAAGGTTAAGATAATGTATACATGCCATTATCTTGGGGGAATGGGAGTAAAACCCATTGTTACATTATATTTTATAAGTATTTTTTTTTCAACCTATTTCTATTTTGGATGCTGAATGATTTTATTAATTACATAATGTGCACTTCGATTTATATCTTATTTTACAAATTTCTATTGTTTATTTAAATTAAAAAATCGTAAATATGTAGGTACATTTTCTTCCATTTTAAATGTCATAAATAGGTAGTAGGTAATTATATTCCAAAGAATTGATAGTTATCTAATAGTATAAAGGTAATCTATATCTGGTAGCAATGATAAAGTATAACCTAAATTAGCTGCCAAAACATAAAAATCTTTGATTTACGTCAAAGTGTGAGTTTTAGTGTAACTGATTCTTTTCTAACGTTTTATTATTCAGAAAAACGAGATTGAATCTTACGTAAGAAGAGGAAGGGGTGTTTGAGATTTTTTTTGTATCCTTATATGGGTGTAGGGGGATCAGAAACGTCAAAATCATCCTTACGTAATTAATGAATACCCCTTATTGTTTAGAACTTCACGTTCATATTTTGTACCAGGCCCGCTGGCACCATGCCACCATCACAAGCGCAAATCTGAGACGCTATCGCGAAATAACTGTCGGATCCATATTCCACGCGCTGGTAATGAGTTAGATCGAGATAGGCACTTTTTGATCTTTTCTTTATCAGTTTTCATGAGTATCTCATCATGGGGAACAGTCAATAATTACTGCGTGCAGTTCTATTATTATATTATTATGAGACCTTTACCCGGAATAATCGATCGATCTGTCCCAGTGATCAAACCAATATCGAGAACTGATTCGGGATTAACATAACCATTTATGTCTAGCGGATTAGCTGTCCATCTTAATTTCTAGTGTTGGTACAAAAAAACGAACAAGTTTCACGAAAAAATATATATTTATTCATTTTTTATAAATTCCAAAGGCTCATCAATATACATTTACATACGTATAACATCTTGTTCTTTGGCTTACTTCTAAAGAACAAATATACACTAAGGCTTATCTTGCACTAGGTTCCATTGTACGAAAATCACTTACTCTTATAACAGCCAATATTTGATCAAACATTTTATAATGAAGCATGTATCACAAAATAAATTCTTAAGCTAAACATTAACATTTGACCAATATTTGGGCCAAAACTGACTACGATGGTTTTTTTAGACGGTCTTGAGTAGCTACAAGAAAACGTTATTAGGAGACTGTCTTTAACTTTCAGCCTTTACTGCCGCATCTCAATGCACAATGTTCAGCGAATTTTCCCTTCACAATTATGCCCTTTATATACCATCATAATTATGCTCCGTTTGTGGAAGACGCTTTGGCCAAAACTTGGCCCATTATGGAAAGCATTATACTACTAAAAAAATATCATAACTGCCATCCTTATGAGGGATCCGTCAATGTAGACAGATTCAGAACTTGTTACGTTTTTTACGAATTGCAGCGTTGTTCTACATTGTATGTTGATCGAAATCAATTTCGCGGCAAATTTGAAAAATAAATCTTTCTCAATTATATTAAATGCCTCGTCGGTCTAGTGTCGCATGGGGCCCTGCGTTCGATTCCCGGGCCAAGCAAAATGTTATTGGTTTTCTCCTCAATAATTGGTTTACTAGCAGCCTGTAGTCTGAATGTCCGCCCGGTTGATGGCAATAGGCTTGCACCCGATGGTTAAGTCCCTTGAAATGCAAGTACAAGGAAGGGACTTCACATTTTTCCGGCCAAAAAACCATAGACACTAATCTTGATTTTCATTTACTGTCTTTTTGGCATTTAATTTTAAAAAATTGGTTTACTGTCCCAACCATACCTCAGTTAAAACAGGCGTGATATTGTAATATTTAATAATAGTTATCGCGTAATGAATTTTGAACAGTTAAAAAACCGCAATAAAAATCAGTCTATTCGTTTGGGAGGTAAGATGCTTCAGTCAGACACAAAGGTACACACGTTAAACTTAAAATAAGAGGGTATTATAAGTTTAACGTGTGTACCTTTGTGTCTGTAACGTGTGTACTTGCCTCGGGGGCTAAAAACGTACAACAGCGATGCAATTTGCAAAAAAAACATAAGAAACTGAATTGCGCGGTACATTGAAGGAATCACCTTAATACTATTACCTACAAACACATTTTATAGAGTTGTAACATCATACATATAATTATTACTAGTTAAAACTACCCTTCCGTTTAAATTGACCCAATGAAAATAAATGCGCTAGCATAGTTTCTTTGTTTTATAGCTTATTCACGTTAAGAAAAAAAATATGTAAGTATTTTAAAAATTTTGAACAATTTTTTTTTTCTTTAGAAAACGCGATATTTTTGAGCACATTGCCAACTATATTCATACATTATGGTACACAATGAAGAATTAGAATTGATAGGTCTGCCATTTTCCTGTATAAAAGACTAGAATTACAGCTAACATAAATGATTGTTCCTATTTTTAGACAAATCTTTCGCTTAATATTAGGTCTTTACCTATGAAATTGCCGTTCTGCAGTACTGGCCATTTCAAATCAAAATATTTTTTGTTTGGCTAAGAATTCTAATTTCAAATTAATTTTATTTTAAAAACATGGATTTTTTTTTCCAAAAGTAGTCATTTGTTTATTGATTAGTGTTACATTTTCATCGCATTTAAATCTTTTTCGTCATCATGGATGCGTTAAAAATTCGAGTAATTATGGAATATGAGTACCGTCGTGGCAGCAACGCGGCACAAGCGGCACGCAACATCAACGACGTTTACGGAGCTAACACTACAAACCAACGCACTACCTGTTATTGGTTTGCTCGCTTCCGTTCTGGAAATTTCGACCTGAAAAATGAACCTCGCGGTCGTCCGAAGACTTTGGTCGACAATGACGAATTAAAGGCGATTGTGGAAGCTGATGATACACAATCTACGGCTGAATTAGCAGCAGCTTTCGACGTTAGCGTCAAAACAATATTGGTCCATTTGCGTCAAATTGGCAAGGTAAAAAAGCTTGACAAATGGGTGCCCCACGAACTCAATGATCGCCAGCGCGAAGTACGCGTCGAGACGTGCCTTGCACTGCTCAACAGACACACAAATGAAGGAATTTTGAACCGCATTGTTACCTGCGATGAAAAATGGATTCTGTTTGATAACCGCAAGCGCTCAGCAAGTTGGTTGGATCCTGGTTCAGCACCTAAACAATGCCCTAAACGAAAACTTACCCCAAGAAAAGTGATGGTCACTGTTTGGTGGTCTAGCGCCGGTGTGATTCAACACAGCTTCTTACCAAACGGGGTGAGCATTACTGCAGATGTGTACTGTGAAGAATTGAACACAATGATGGAGAAGCTGGCACATCTCCAACCAGCATTGGTCAATCGCTCGTCTCCGCTGCTCCTGCACGACAACGCGCGACCTCATACTGCACAGCAGACGGTCTCCAAGTTGCAAGAACTGGGGTTGGAAGCTCTCCGTCATCCACCCTACTCACCAGACCTTGCGCCTACAGACTACTACTTTTTCCAGAATTTGGATAACTTCTTGGCGGGAAAAAAATTCAATACCCGAGAGGCAGTACAAAATGCCTTTGAAGAATTTGTTGCCTCCCGTCCAGCTGATTTCTTTAAGAAGGGCATCAATAAACTGCCACTGCGTTGGCAAAGATGCATTGATTGCATGGGTGATTACTTCGATTAATACAAATAAAAAATACATGAAAAAAATTCATTTAAATTTTTTCATACAAAACGGCAATTTCATAGGTAAAGACCTATTATTATGTATCATAGTGGCAGTTTGGTAGTTTTGATTTCATTCACTACTAGCTGTGTCCTGCGGTTTCATCCGCTCTTAGAGGTCGTAGCGTGATGGTTCAAAATTGGGCTATCAAATGCAAACATATTTTTTTCATAAATTCACTGGAGGTGGATTCAGAGATAAGCGCATTCAAAAAAACACTTTCTTCAGCTTTAGTATAAGAGCCAGCATTTAACTTGAGCTCTCAGCGGTGTGGTGGTGGTTTGAGTGCGCGTCGTATTGTCTAAGGAGTAAGGTACAAAATCGCTTAAAGCAATTAGGTAAGGATCAGAGGTCAAGTGTATACTAGTATAAATAAGCATTCCTGCCCCCTTCATTGGGAAAACCTATGGCTGCAACTAATTTTATAACCGACTATGAAATACTGGAGATTAAAAATACTGCTTATCTTGTTTAAGATATCGGCACAGTATGCGTAAGGGCAGCAAAGACGAGGCAAACATTGAGATTAGATCCATTTTAAATATACATGAGTAATTAAAGAAAAGAGATTATGTTCTTATGCTAAATTGGGGCATATAACGTATGTTTCATGTAATCAATAACATTATAAATGTGTTTTTAAACTTTCTATTAGTGGTAACTATTTATTAAACAGAGTATTCTAATCCTACAATGAATCGAAAAAGTATTAATTGGTCACACATTTACCCTTAAACTACAGATTCATACAGAAATATCACATAGAAACCAAGCAGCTGGCGCCGATCAATTCAGTGGGGCGAGTATGGGCGTAACCAAGACATTTGTGACAAACATGAAAAATTATGTCATGTCTTGTCTATATCTGTATTAAATGCTAGTACGGGTCAAGCCTGTGGCATAATTTAGAGGCACGAAAAGCCTTTCTTGTTGCTGACTGCATAGTATGACACATTAAATTGAAAAAAATAGCTTGTAATCGTCTAATTAAATAAAACACGAATAAAAGAGTTCGTGCAGCAAAACCACTTTTTAATTTTGTTTCCAACTAAACGTCACTAAATTATGTCACATGTCAAGAATTTATCTCACGCAGCCGAGCTAGCATTTAAGTGAACTAGTTTTAAAGCCCAAAATGTGATAAAATGTGTGACTCAAGTCAAGAAAGGAAGTGGTCGACGCTTGTCAGCGCTGGACCTTAGCGGTTTGGCAAAAAAAAAATATCTGCGTTGAGTACCTGCGCGGGTCGGCGCTAACAAGGGCAGGCAACCCTTTCGGCAGCTGCTTGCTGACTACAGAATGCACCTACATTCACAAAATATTGACAAGAGGAACATCTTACGTCGATCATGACCCCCTTAGTTAATATACGACTGTAAAATTAAATGCATACGCAGCTTAATACCATTGGCAAACTCTTATCAACTAATAATTGCATACCGCCATTTTAAATTTAAAAAAATTGACAAATTAAAATTTATTTACTTATATCTATTTGTGACCTGACTAGTCTACTTAAAATTATTTTCTATGAAAATTAAATTATTTCTTCGAAACGATATAGCATTAAAACATATAACAAACAAAACAGAAAAAGTAGGAAACAACATGGATAATAAAAACTGAAAAAAAATGTCACCTATAAATTTCGGCTTTTGAGTTCCATATATTTTTTCTCTGACAAGGTATTAAATATTATACTAAAAATGATTTCATCCATAGTAATACATTAATACAATATTTTAAATAAACGTTATTTAATTTTGAGATTCCAAAATGCATTTAGACTGCTGACTATGCACAGACGTCAGAATTAGAATCATCCAAATAAATGTATGTTTATCCTTAGATCATACTTAAATATTCATACATACATCACGCCTTTCCCCATAGACATAGTAAGAAAGTTATCAAATCTACATGTTACTGCATCTTATCAATGTATGAGCTAAGAGTTTTTAATAGCTATGATTGTTAACAAGTTCAAAATTTTTACTACATAAACTTTATATAAAGCAGCAAAGGCATAGTTTGAACGACACCTAAATTAGTCCTCAGCCTATCAGCCATTGCGCAAGCCGTTCGTCCACGCAAGATATAATAGAGCTAGAAACCTTCCCAGTATTATGTTAATAGCTAAACAATTCTGTTAAGAATGATCTGAAAAGTAGCTCAAATTAGGCTTGTCGATGTTTTAATTTTAATTCGATATATCGATATTGTTTGGCGATATATCGATATAATACCCGCAAATTTATACGGGATTCTGCGCATTGACTGCTGTTTACCACAAGAGAACAACTTGTAAAGCTTACCTATCCAAAAATATCGATACGTTTTCACATTTCCGACATTTCGACAATAGCATCTTGTGTCGTTCACGACCCAAAAACAGACTCAATTATTCTACAAATCAATGGTAATAACTGTACAGCATTAACTTAGTCCTTAGTCACTCTGTCCTCAGCCGCAGGGGGTCCATACACGGCAGATCACTGCTCACACACTCACCTTGATGAAACACTTTTAATTGGACCTCCTTTATTCTGTTCAGAGGTTTCATCACCTGTTTGGGTGGACCTCGTTTATTGGTGATCATGGCCACTGGCACCAGTTGACGGCGGCCTACCTTTTCTGTTGTTTGACCTTCAGCCGCTTCTAGCGCTGTTTCAACGTCGATTAACGCGTGGTTCCGGCATTGGAGGAGGGCTGCGAGCTGTTGGGTAATTTTTGGCTCAATTAAATGACGCATCAGCCGGTGATTATTGTGCTGACGGAAAATAGATCTATGGAATAAGACAAAATGCGCCGATATAAATTTGTTTGGACAGGAGGAGGATGTCGATGATGGTATTATAGTGTCATAGTTAAGTGTATTGTGCAGCAGCGCCAGCGCGGCCAGCTCGTGCGCCACGTCGGCGCTCTCGGCCACGCCCTCCGAGCCCGAGTGGTCTGTTGGTTCCCGTACCTGCAGTATCTGCAGCGCGGCCGCGGCGCCGGGCAGCTGCGCGCGCACTAGCGCCAGCGCGGCCAGCTCGCGCGCCACGTCTGTTGGTCCCCGTACCTGCAGTATCTGCAGCGCGGCCGCGGCGCCGGGCAGCTGCGCGCGCACTAGCGCCAGCGCGGCCAGCTCGCGCGCCACGTCTGTTGGTCCCCGTACCTGCAGTATCTGCTGCAGCGGCTGCTGCACGTCGGGCGGCGGGCGCGGCAGGGCGCGCTGCAGCGCGGCCGCGGCGCCGGGCAGCTGCGCGCGCACTAGCGCCAGCGCGGCCAGCTCGCGCGCCACGTCTGTTGGTCCCCGTACCTGCAGTATCTGCTGCAGCGGCTGCTGCACGTCGGGCGGCGGGCGCGGCAGGGCGCGCTGCAGCGCGGCCGCGGCGCCGGGCAGCTGCGCGCGCACTAGCGCCAGCGCGGCCAGCTCGCGCGCCACGTCTGTTGGTCCCCGTACCTGCAGTATCTGCTGCAGCGGCTGCTGCACGTCGGGCGGCGGGCGCGGCAGGGCGCGCTGCAGCGCGGCCGCGGCGCCGGGCAGCTGCGCGCGCACTAGCGCCAGCGCGGCCAGCTCGCGCGCCACGTCTGTTGGTCCCCGTACCTGCAGTATCTGCTGCAGCGGCTGCTGCACGTCGGGCGGCGGGCGCGGCAGGGCGCGCTGCAGCGCGGCCGCGGCGCCGGGCAGCTGCGCGCGCACTAGCGCCAGCGCGGCCAGCTCGCGCGCCACGTCTGTTGGTCCCCGTACCTGCAGTATCTGCTGCAGCGGCTGCTGCACGTCGGGCGGCGGGCGCGGCAGGGCGCGCTGCAGCGCGGCCGCGGCGCCGGGCAGCTGCGCGCGCACTAGCGCCAGCGCGGCCAGCTCGCGCGCCACGTCTGTTGGTCCCCGTACCTGCAGTATCTGCTGCAGCGGCTGCTGCACGTCGGGCGGCGGGCGCGGCAGGGCGCGCTGCAGCGCGGCCGCGGCGCCGGGCAGCTGCGCGCGCACTAGCGCCAGCGCGGCCAGCTCGCGCGCCACGTCTGTTGGTCCCCGTACCTGCAGTATCTGCTGCAGCGGCTGCTGCACGTCGGGCGGCGGGCGCGGCAGGGCGCGCTGCAGCGCGGCCGCGGCGCCGGGCAGCTGCGCGCGCACTAGCGCCAGCGCGGCCAGCTCGCGCGCCACGTCGGCGCCCTCGGCCACGCCCTCCGAGCCCGAGTCGTCGGCCGGCCCGCCGCACGAGGCCGGCACCTGCTCGATACTGCTCCATGGCTTTACGGGTTGGGTTTCGTTGTTGCTGCAGAACAAAATAGACATGACTTCGAATAAACCTAAGACAAGCCAACCCCAGTCACAGTAGTTTAAAGTGACAATTACAATTGCACGGCACACGAGGCAAAATTGCTTGACTTTTCACATGACACCTCATTTATTGACACATGTTGACGTGCCATGAGAATGGATGGTGGTCTTATGGTAGTTTATATTGATTCTAAGTCAGCGCTGCAGTCTCAATATGAAAAACTTTTCAGATAATCGTTATTTTTATATCGATATATCGAATGACAAATATCGATATGTCGATCATACCGAAGCACTTTTTTTATATTTCGGATATACCTACACAAAACAGTACGGGATATAGTCTTTAGGATGGAGAGGACATCGACGCACAAACTGATACCATGAGTTCAGTACATTAGCCTGAAGCCCGCGTACAATTTTAAATCAAGGAGATCGTGGCTAAACAAAATCAACCGCACCGGCTGATTGAAGGTTAAGCTACGCTTGCCGAGGTCAGTCTGAGGATGGGTGACCGTGCGTAACATATCGGGACTTCTCCATGCCTCGGAAAGCATGCTAAGCCGTTGGTCCCGGCTGTCATTTGTAGATCTTTGACAGTCGTTACGGGTAGTCAGAAGCCCGAAAGTCTGACACCAGTCTTATTAAGGGGTATCGTGTTGCCCAGTAACTGGTTTGTGGAGGTCAGATACGCAGTCACTCCATGTAAAATACTGGCATTCCGCTGCATTCCGTTACACTGGCTAGGTCTAGAAGCTAGGCAGATGATGATGTGATTTTTACTAAAAACAGTAAAAAGTCATGAGAAAATCATATTTTCTATCTAACCCAAAGAGATAATTGGTTAAAAAATTAAAAACTACTAGAACTAGTTAGAACGTTACATCTCTAAAGAAAAAATATTGTTGGGCTAGGTCAAAATCATGAGTTTTAACAGTTTAAATTAAAAGAAACAACAGATAAAACCGACGGAAAATTTCAGCTCATGGATTCAGGTTTTTTTTTATGGGACAATCCCGCCACACTATTCCCAAACCACTGCAACTCCTGAAAACGAGAATCAACAGTGGCGATCACCGGAAAAGCGTCGAGACAATGAAGCCCAAGGAGTCAACTAACTTGGATCCCGCAACGAAATTATTTAGAAAAGAACTGCGCAGGAGTTGGAAAAATACATAATTAGGTATTAGGCTTTTGGTATCAGGATGTGTGTCGATGTCCCTTCCACCCTGTATATGAACTCCTCGAGTCAGGGGCCATCCCTAAATTACGTCACCCGTAAGTGGTGGGAGGTGTCACATTAATATAATAACCGTTTTGTCAATTATCTCTAATATTTGACTTCGTGTTGATATTATTAAATATGAATTTAAATTTAATTAAAAATAATGTATGCCACTGTTTTCATTTAATTACTTCTAAATTTAACATAAAAATATGTTAAGTTACATCAGGGGGTATTAAAATCGTTACGTTTGTGTGACGTAATTTATGGATGGCACCGCAGTTGCCGGCGCTGCGGTGGAATTAAACATATTTTCAACATATTGTCATTCCCACTATCCCAACATTCTACATTTATGAACAATACATAAGCGAAATTAAATGATATTTATTTTACATAAATAAATATCAACTCAAAAAACACTTTTTCACGTCACAAAACGGAATAAATAAGTGAGGATTAGACTAGGTCAGTATTTAGTACACATACTTGTGATTAATAACTTCTTGTCTAAGCGGTGGGCGCGGGTACTCCAGCGGAGCGCGCAGGTGCAGCGCCAGCGCACACACGTAGCCCACGCACAGGCACACCGGCCGCATCAGCGCTGATAGGATCACACCCGGGTCTGGGTCTAGTACTGGACAAAGAAAATATTTCAAAAGTAAGTTTCACTGTATGTACTTGATAGCTTGAGGGCCTGTTTCAGTGTTCTGTTTGCCGCATGTATGTAAAGTCACTTGAGAATAGTTTTAAGGGGTATGAGGAACAAGGTGTAAAGTTCCTCATCCACCACAGAAAAGGGAGGATCCTCCGACCAGACGAGTGTTGTGTCTGGTGGGCTACTGGCCGATGGTTGTTTTTTTTTTTTTTGTTTCTCTCGCAGTTTATCATTTAGGGATATAACCGACCTTTCCCGTGGGGGGAAGTTAAGGCCTGCAGCCAGGGCGTAAAAACTTACAAAACTAAGCGACCAATCGCTAAGGGCACCCTCTGTACGAGCGTCGGCTTAGGACGTCGCTGGGAGAGGACAGCAAGGGTCGGGCTGGATCGAATAGAACCGACGGTTGTTGTCGGGCTCTTGTATATACTCGTCGTAGTCGCGTGTATAACTTTAATATTGCGATGTAGGAGACGTCAGATTTAGTTCGTATGTGGCGAGATAGATGTCGCTACAAGTTTGACGGATATGGCAGATTTTTTTTTCGGTAGTGTCAGGACTAAAAATTTATTTCATACAAATCATTTGAATGAAAGATGTTTTTTGGAAATTTGGATTTTGTTCGTGAAAATCCGAAAAAAAATATGTTTGCACCCGTGTGAAATCGGAGCGGATCGCTAGTAACACGGAAAAGAATTTGTAAGTTATCCAGAAATTATTAGAGATAGTGAAATAAGTATAAAATCACTAGAAATACTTTTTAATGTAAATTGACATGACATTGTAGTTTCACCATATTGACAGTTTGAGTTACAGATATTTTGATAAGTTCTTGGCTGGTCAATCGTCAACTTAAAGTCTGTGAAGATGTTTTTTTTTAACAATTTTGCGCTTCAATGAAGTGATAACTTACGCGTATTCCTCATAGAGACAAGCATAGCAACGATAACATAATGTAGGTTCGGGAACATTGGTCCGTCAGCGAACAGGAAGCCCCACAGGTTGGGGATCTCCGATCTGGGGAACTCGCGTCCGAACAATAGTCTCAACCATCGGCTGGAACAATAACAAAAAATAGGTAAACACAGCGTAGAGGTTGTTGTCTACACTGGTCAACAAAAAACCCCAGTTGACACTAACTGCGCCCGCGCTTCTAACAAAACATGTTTTTTTTTTAAATTTGCGCAGAACCCTGACTTTCTTATTTAATAATCTTTGCCTTAGTTACTTGTTATCTCATCAGCTATCTGCAAGTGAAAGTTCCGTCAAAATCAGTACAGTCCTTTCGGAGATTACATCAAACAAACGGACAAACAAAAATTTTAAATATTGTTTTTTTAGTATAACTACCGTACAAACTTTCATAATCATTAAGTAAAAAGCTGTCGTTTTGACATTACAAACAGATAATTCAATTTTATTTCTTTACTATGTAGAATAACGCTAAAACTTTTGATTTGCTATATGCTAAGAACTAGGATGAAGATAATACAAAAAATCATTTTTACACTTTCTTGGAATAAGGAATCATGAAAAAAATAAAATACAATCACGTTACAAAAGTTTGTTGACCAGTTTTATCAATAATAAACTCTGTTACGATTGACATAAAGTGTAAAGTAGTACGAACATCGGGGCAGTCATCAAACAGGCGTCTAGAAGCGAGTTTGGTTTACACTTTATGTCAGTGCAATAAAAACAAATCTTAGCTCGCTTATCCTCTCAAGTACAGATGGTACTCATGTGTACCACCCACCCCCAAACTATTTTACACTCTATTCGTATTGTCTTACGGTTTATTTATTTTTAAACGTTTAAAAGTGGAGTTTTAGAAGCTTAACTGACAGATACTTATGTTGAATATTAGTCTGGATCCCTTACATTCCAAACAGCTCCATAGATATGTTGCACTCAACAAAATGTAATGATAATTCGAGATCCAACGGCACTAAATATTCTTCTTTCACGTTATCCAAATATCTTATTACTTCGTTAGGATTCTGAAACAGTAAAAATGTTAAAGTTAGTCTATTGCTATCTCACTTTAATGAATAATGGTTAAGGCGCGGGCACAGCCAAATACTCAAAGGAGGGTCACCGAGAGAGGGAAATAAGTTGACTAATAGAAATCACACAACTAATAGAAGATTGGAAAATTGGGTGATAATACAAACGTTTTGTGTAGGAAGTTAATTTTTTTAGTCGATTTTTAGATGTAAGTTTACTTGAATTGTAAGTGATTTTTGCTGTTGGTGTGCTTATTATTATAAGTAAAAAAATAAATTCCAGATGGAAAATGCAAATTACACTATGCCGGACCTAAGAATCAAACCGAGGGCTTTATGCTGAGCAGTAGCGTTTACAACAGTGAGACCAACGAGGTAGTTACGTATATGTTTGATACATTATTAAACATTGGCTTCTTCAGAATTTTGAATAATGTATTTTCTTGCGACTGTACAAGGAAACATACACGTATGATTTATCCTCATAAAATTGCAAGAAAATACTAGATAGTAACTAGTAGTACTGTTAATAGTAATTTTCCTGTTGTGTTTATAAACTTACATGGGACATTTTAGACGCAGGCAGTCTGCCACCGGAGGTTGGTACGATATCACCCGTTGTGTAAAATCTTTCTAAGCCTTTCATTATTGCACTAAAGAGCATGCTGAAAAGAGAACACATTAATTAAAAAGTCTCGTAATCATCATCTGCCTAGCCTTTCTAACTACGAATATCTTAGAATCAGTGGACTTTCAAAAAGTGCTGATTCTCAGCCTAATTTGTATTTAAAGCGGAACTTCGATTTTTTTTTTATTCAATTGGCCAATTTATCGAACAGGTAAAAGAGATCTTAACGTACTAAATACTTACTAGCTATCGTGTTCTAAACAGTCTTCTTTTAGTATAAACTTTAACTTCTCTCTGAAACAAAAAACTAAAATAGAATTTTGTAAAGCGAAAAATCTGAAATAAATCCACTTATGTTTTACAAAATATGTAAAATAATTAGAGTATTGAGTTAAAAGCATAATACAATGACAAAAACCTTTTTTTTTTTCAAGCTAACTATTTTCACTAAGAAAATCGTGTATTACTTTATGCATTCTAAATTGAGTCGTATTGTTTTGAAACAAGATATTTATTTTCTTTGGCTCAATTGTTGTTTGACAGTATTTTTTTTTCTTTTTTTAATACCGTTTTTAAAAATGACTGAAACCGATTCAGTATGTAGTCAATTATAAATAAACTTTTTTCAGGATTGGCGTTAATTCTTATTAATGTACATACAAAAATAAACGATTCTTTTTCAACTTCTCTGTCACTAAACGTGAATCTTCATTCGTTTGAAACACATTCTTTCATAGACTTACCCTAGATCGTCAGGCGCAAACTTCCTGTCTAGGTACAGCTCGAATAGCACGGGCGCTAGGATCTCGTGCATGCCTTGTCTGTAACCCACGTTCGAGTGGGACCGCGCCCAGAAGAACAGGATGCGGACCTAAAACAAATAAAAGAAGCGAATTGGACAGGAGATCCAAGAGAACACATAACATAGCATTATGCCTGTATTCCCCGAAGGGTTTGGCAAAAAAAAATCGGGCGGTCGGTGGATGGGGGCATATAGTAAGCAGCTTATGAGCTGCTTACTATATGCCCTCTTCTGTATGCAGAGAAGCACTGAAGTATATGAGTATGCGCGCACATACAAGGGAGTCGAGAGCGGAGGCGTAGAGAGGATATGACGGCATTAGATAATGTAATGCCGATTGCCGTGCCGGCAAAGTCGCCTATAGATGTTTCATACCAAACCTTTGATCACCCTGACTTTAGCCCTGCGAACTTACAAACAATCCATTGTTTAATCTTTCTTGTTTCAAACCTTCTGATCAGCTATAATAGAAGAACACCCTTACCATCAAATCCTGCACATCTTTATCCCTAAAGTACAGCTCCTCAGGGAATGTCCTGACCACATCTTGTAGGATTAACGTTTTGAGCTCATTATCACAGAAATGTTGTTTCCAGACACTCTACAAAAAACAAAACAATCCCTCAATAAATAAGCAAAATAACACATAACACATAAATTCATTATATCATCATCCTATCTATCCAGCCTATAGCCAGCATGCTTGATTGTAAGATTGTTGAACCACTGCTGCAAGATTAAATAAATAAATAATAAATAAATAATGCTGGACAATCCACACAGCATCATCTAGCCCCAAGCTAAGCAGAGCTTGTGTTATGGGTACTAAATGACTGATATACTTAATACAATACATTACATAGATAGATATTTTTATTATACATAGCAATTACCCAGAACACCCGGAACAAATATTTGTACATCGTACAAACATTTGTCCCAGGGCGGGAATCGAACCCGCAACCTCCTGCGTCGCAGGCGGACCTTCGCCCGCCGCGCCACATCGGTCGTCAGATTACGGCTGGACCTGTCACCTTGCAGCAATGATATCACAATCTATTTCTGTTTATGGTTTTTGTTTTTGTCTTTGTAAGTGTATTACTAACATAGTTTGGAAGTACTCGTACATTGTTACTAACACTATGAGTCTTGTTGCTCGTTAAATGATTCAATTTAATTAATTAGGAATTCTTAGTGTTAACTTTTTTTTTTACATGTGCGTATTCTTCTATGGCAAATGTACATTTCTTCTTTCCTACAATACTTGGGCAAATGAATGAGTGACAGAGACAACGCTCTATAAAATATAACCAACGTATTTTATAAACTCGATGACTCTTATTTACGGTCAGAAACTATACATAAATACTTATTATTTTTCTGTTTTAACTTGACTTAAACAATGAGTACTATACACATTAAAACAAATGTTATTTCACCTTGACGAGCGTAACATATGGTATAAGTTATTGAACTGTACAAAAGAGGTTACATATTGAATTCAGTAAATAATTTACTGAGTACATATAAGTTACATTTTTCAATATTTTAATATAAAGAATAGTAATTTACTGGTGGCTACTGTCATCAGTAAATTACTATTCTTTATCCAAGCAGGGTCCAAGCAAACGGTGGTCCTAACCACCATTTGGACCAGAGACAGGACTCCCATCTGCATGCAAGTAATATAAGGAGTGTCTGTTCTGAATTAGGCCTTACTCAACCGTGTTAAGAGTCTGGAAGGATGGTGATCGAGGCTTTCAGCCATCAGGGCATTAGTTGTCACGACGTGTTTCTGGAAGAAGTTGTTACCTCATCATCCTGTGAGAGCGGGTCGTCGCCAATGACAGCTCTTGGGTCCATAGAAAGCTTGTCACTCAAGTCATTGTAGAAATTCCGATGAGATTTTAAACTGAAACAAGATAGTTGAAGTGTTAGGATACCATGAGTACAGACGGCTTCTTTATTTCGGGAGCATACATCCAATCTATCGTAGCAAGTTATTTAATAATAATATACACTCACAACCTTTCATTTGATATGTGAGTTACATGATAGTTTGAATTTCTTTTTTCTAATTTGTCCCCCAAAAGTAATCCCTATGTTCAAAATTCACTAACTTATGTTACACGTCGACTGGGTCAAAGAAATTTATATGTGGACCAAATTTCTACTTTAGCGGTCCAGTAGATACGGAGCTTAATTTCAGAGAAAAGGGACCACACACACGCTTGTATCACGCTTTTTCAAAAACCTACTTCAGGCACCAGTTTCTTCCAATGATGGTATATAACATTAGGCAAAAACGAAACCGTTATTGTGAACAGACAATAAATAAAGGAATTGAAAAAAGAAATTAACCTTATACGCGATCCGTGTTTTCATTCAGTCATTTGGATCTCTCGTATTAATTTATTATACCCAAAAACCATCCCCAAAAAATATCTAAATGATGGTGAAAACCGCATCGACATCCATGTAGCAGTTTAGAAGAACTAACTATCACACAGACATACAAACGTCTGTCGTCAAACGATTTATTGGTCTAAGAACTTATAACCCCGCGCGTGTAACCTAACCTTATCTAGAAATGCTAGAGAACTAGAAGTAGCTCTATCAAGGGAATTTATAACATAAGCGAAATGCGATTAGTTTTAAAAGCGGTTAACCGAGGCGATTTCTATGAGAAACAAAACTTACGGGCGTTTTTTTTTAAAACGTTGGCCCACAATAGGAATTTCTCCTGTGTCGTGGGTGCGTTTACAAACATTTAAAGTCACATACACAAACATCCAGACCCGGAACAACTACCTGTAGGCCATACACATATTTCTTCCGTGTGGGAATCGAACCCATGACACGCGGCGCGGCAGTCGATCGCTCAACCACTGCGCCAACCGTGTCGTCAAAAACTGTTTAAACCGCGATTATGACGCATCCTTTCAAAAAGACCCCGTGTGAGACAATTCTTTAACGTAACTTACAGATACTCAGGCAGTCTTTAAATAGTCACTTGTTTGTATACAATATCTGTTTGGTATGCAGTTTTGTGTCCACAAAATAATAATGACTCATATTTACAAACTTAAGGAGAGTGTGACTCAGATCAACAATAATACTAGCTACTGTGAGGCAAATTTACCACATTCCTCTTGAGAATAAAGGAATCTTATTATATGCAGGGTGAAAGGTATATCGACGTAAAAATTGATACCATGAGTTCAGTACATTTTGAGATTCTGGACAATCAATGGAACTTTTCGACGGATTTTTCCCCATTTTTACATTTCTCTCTGATGTGTATTTTACTTTCAACCGTAAAAAGTCATAAAAAGATTATCATGTCTATCAAACCCAGTGGGATTTTTAATTACAAAGTAAATAATTAACATATTTCATTACTGTTATTTGATTTTGGAAAACCCATTTTTTAAGAATGAAGAACAGAATTGTTTCCTAAAGATGTGGATGTTACATGGGTTATTCTAATTTTGAATTTTATGGCTTGTTTCATGTAGAAGCTGTGGTTAAAAAAAATGGTACAGAAACCAACTCTTGATATATTAGTAAAGACATCTTCCACACAGAATTAAGAAATGTAACAAAACTGCTATAAAATTATGTACTGAGGCCAGCCCATCAAGCTACCCCAATGTGCCAGATTTCTTTGATAGTTTTTCAACTTTATTGCAACAGAAATAAGGTTTATGTTGTATTGGGAAAATCTGACACATTGGGAGATGTCTTTACTAATATATCAAGAGTTTGTTTCTTTTTTGGACACGCTAATCTCTGGAACAACAAGAGTCCATATTTGAACATTTTTATTTGTATTGAAGAGACCTCTTCTTGAGGAAGGTTATAATTATGCTATTAAATATCAGCCTGTGACCCTAAGGGTTAGGTGAAAACACAGGTTACCACTACTTGTTTAAAAAGACACTGAAACAGTCCCTTATGAAGTGTCCATGGAGTTTCTTATCCATTCTTTTTCATAGAAACATACTACACTTTGGAATTTGCTACCAACTTCCATATTTCATACTGCTCAAGTCTATGACAGTTTCATGGTTAAATATGAAACAAATACTTTGACTTAGGAGTAGTATCTATTGAATTGATACTTAAAACAACTGCAGTACATTCATTCTGTCTAGCCATCCCTTAGCAGAAGTGGCTTTGAAAAGGGGGCAATTGATTAAAACATTGCAGTGTTAAGCTTTTACGTCCTTTACGCAAAATACGCGCTACGTCGTGGAGTTGCGGAAATCAGCCCGTCTAACAATACAAATACAATAAGCTTTTACGTCTACAGAGAGGTCTTTAAGGTTGATTCTTGGAGTACCTTGGGCACACCTCTTCATCAGGTCAAACAAGGGGCACCCGGCATTGGGTTGAGGGTTTTCGCTTTATTTAATTCAATGAGGAAATAAAATATAAATATAACTGTAAAAAAATTACTACCTGGATACAATATCCATGTTTGGTGGTGGAAGAGCATTAAGTAAGATAGACCATGACAGGCTGCGGGGGCGAGGTAACCTCTGCTGAATGGCTATGGCCTTCAAGCTGTCCACACTCCATGCTGGCAGATCCAACCTATTTAAATTAAGATTAACCGTTAGAAATAATTTTCTTTAAGTTCTTATAACACATTTCCAAAAAGAAATTATAATATAACTAAAGCGTAGTAAAGCATACTAAAATAAAATAATACAATTGGGTTCTGATCATTACTTATAATAACGGTGAAGTTTCAAACATTCGTAGGTATTTACAGCAAGAACCTTGAACAACGAAAAAAATAACAACATTCTGGTTTTGGTTCAAGGAGGTTTTATTTTACTTACTGATAGTCGGTCACTTCAGGGAACTTCTTTGAAGGAGAATTTGGCGAACTATCGGCACTATTGTGTTCCTGTGAAACAAATTTAAAAACTTAGAATATACTTAAATTGAAATTCGAAAGGCAAACACTTCTTGATACCTACTAACCATTTTCGTTGTTACTAATTTCTGGAATGCATTTTTATGAGTATAAAACAAAGAAGATCGTAAGATTCTGGTATAATATTCCGATGCGATACGACACTGTTTTTTTTTAATTTTGATTTTATTGTATTTTCTTGGTTTATCAATGCCAATGTGATAACAACAGACAGCAGATTACACACACGAAATTGACAATTTGAAACTTCACATTACCACTGACAATTTAAAATTTCCTGTTGTGGTACCTAACTTAAAAAATACTAATATTGTGACATTGACGTTAGAGAGGGCAGTCAGTTCACCCATATCGATTGTCGATAATTGGTTTAGGATGATATTGGAGAGTTGGGCGTTTGCTGCAGCTGTAAGGGTTTAACCGCACACAAGAAGAATCGATGTTTATGCACCCAAATTATATTTGAGGGCATGACACAACAGCTAGGTAAAAAAGAATTTGGAAAAAAACGCCTTTATCGCACTTATGTCACTTTGATGGAAATTATCAGTAATTATAGAGTTTCATTCCAACATAGGCATTGTTTACTGTTAATACGTTGTTTATAAATGACTCACAATCTACTCATCCTTGTCAGTAAAGTGGCTGCATTTAAAAAAATAATGTAGTTTCACTTATCATGTCGACATATTTTGTTTTGCCAAGCTATACCTACAGTAGCGCTCGCCGGGTGGTACCTACCTTAAAACGAGGTTTTAAGAAACGTAGAGTATATATAAAGATATATAAGGGTATATATAAAATAAGCTTTGTTTGCTATTTTCACGTTAACTCAATATCATTTGGTGTCCAAATGATTAATAATTTCAA
This sequence comes from Phlogophora meticulosa, assembly GCA_905147745.2. Lineage (NCBI taxonomy): Eukaryota > Metazoa > Arthropoda > Insecta > Lepidoptera > Noctuidae > Phlogophora > Phlogophora meticulosa. The sequence goes on from LR990523.1 coordinate 2,245,191, forward strand.
TTCATAAAAAAATATAAAATACATAGATGTAACAAGCAATGCTGAAATAAGGCGAAAATTCCCTTCATAGTTTTGTTTCAATTGACCCCTGCATTTCAATGTACCCCTTTTTATTGGCACCACTAGAGTTGTCCCTGGGCCATAATCCAGTCACATACTTTAAAAAAAAATGTTTTTGAAAAAAAAATGTTTTCAAACTTTCCAAATCGGTTAAAAATTGCGACATTATTCATAAAATTTTCGTAGACACTCAGCTACAAGACTAATAAGCAAAAACACACGTTATTTTCTAAATTGGGATTAGTTGGTTAGTTGACCATAGTATCAAAATGGAGGATGACTTTGAGCGAATGAAAGAATAGTGACGTGAGTGCTCTCACTAAATTACTAATGCTGGTGCTGTTTCCATCGTTATGCGCACTTACTTTAGGAAAATAAGTTTTCTTTTACAAAACTCGATATCGTTTGGTGGCACTTCTTACCCAGCTCGTACAGTGTAAGTTTACAGTAAAATCGGCGTCACAAAGATCTATGAAGTCTGTGGTAGATCTATGGATCTTTCTCTTTTTAGTAAGCGTTCTCGCTCTGATCTTTTTTGTGAATTTAATAGCAATTAGTGTTTAATAATAGTGTTCAAAGTATTTCTACAATTGTGCTAATCCTTATGAGTGATAAATGTTTCCGATTACTGCCGCTAAAATGGATTGTAACGCAATAACCGTGAACGTGAACCTGCGCGGACTGACATCGCAAGCGCTGGCCTCCCTCAGGTTTCGATGACCATAAGCGTCACCATGATCGCTAACTTGCCGCTTCTTTTTGCTAACGGGAATCCGACAGCTCTGTCGCAGGCTACGGCTGCAGAGCTGGAGAAGTTCATAACATTCATGGTGACATGTTCCTGGGGACATGATACTGCGAAAGACATTTTAGAGCCACCGTGGTGGCCGAAAGCTGTCCCGTTTTCGCACCCTTTTGTGAGACCCAGCGATACCTCCCGGCATGAAAGAAATTGGTGCATAAAATTGAGGGTGTTAGTGAAGACATGTTACGAATACCACAAGAGCCTATTCCTGTTGGTCTTCTCTGCACAGCTCTCGAGGTACCCGCGCAACAGGTTAAGGTATGTCGACAACAAAGACCACACCACTTCTCTTTATTACAAGACCAATGGGAAACTTCTAGTGACATTTAGAAATGAAAATCTATACTATGACAAGCCCACTGAAAATTCAGCAGATATTTACCTTTGTGACAGCTGTGACCGCCACTTTGATAATCCAGACGAATTGAAAGCGCATGAGAGGGTATGTATTGGACCGGTACCACCAAGGTTTCTTGGTGCTTTGAAGCTCCACTCAATCCATGAGAAATTTGAGGATTCTGTGAAAGCTCATACTAATACTGACAGTAAGCCTCAGAAGGTCAACACAAAGCACCTAAGAAACACTACCAGCATTGACCGGGGCCCACAGTATCCATTTTCTTCCTTGGCTTACAGAAAGATGTTTATGACAAATAACCTTAAAGACTTAAATTTCTCTAGGGAGAGGGTTGAAAGATATTGCTGCACCACAACTCCTGTGAATAAAAATTATAATGTTAAAATAAAAAATCAGCAGTTTCCTGTGAGGTATAGACGGCCTTTGAGCTACTGGAACAGAAACTATGTTTTTCCTAATCAAAGGAATAAACAAATAATTGATATTAAAGCTCAATTGCTTCTCCTGCAATGTAAACCGGTCTCAGTGCGTTTACATAGGATGTCAGAAGAAAGAATAGACAAATACCTTGAGTACTTAAGGAAAGAAAGAGAGAGTAAACCACGGTGCACGGAAGATAAGGACATTGTTTTTGTGGATGGTCTCGATTGTGATCAGCCAGCTGATTCAGAGATGATGTTGGACCCATTAAATCGTTTGGACAATGATTGTGAAGTGATTGACTTGTGTTCTGATGATGAGACTTCTAGTGTAAATGAGAACTGTGACCCTCGCGCGGGAGTGACGTGTGTGATGCGCGGCGGCGCAGTGCTGCGGCGCACCGCGGCGACCCCGCAATCGCTGCCCGCGGAGCCGTGCGGTGCCCGCCAGCGCCCTCTGCCCGCTGCTGTGCTACAACCACATCCCGTCATTCTTATTGCGCACACGCATCCTCTAAACAATTTACAGACTATATCCATAGATTGAATTTCCAATTGTAATAATATTTATCATTAGGGACATCACTAATTATTATTTATTATTCCTTCGAGATTAAAATTTTAATGTCAACCATCAGATTTCATTTCATTACCAATTTTGAGATGCGCCATTTTGTCGAAGACTCGACACCTGGGAACGGAGTACAAAATGGCGGGTAGCGAGGTGTTAGGGATGGCACGAGCACTCTGTAACCAACGTCGTAGATTTTACGACATAAGTAAATTATACGTCCATTCATGTTCTGTGCGAATAGGTACGTTTGCGTATTTTGCAAACATTCATATCACCCATTTCATATAGTAAAAGACCGTCCAACATGACACCAATTTAAAGTGCTATTTTATTCGTGAGAAATATTTTTATAGTTTTTTTTTATTTGCGTTAGTAGAAACAGACAGTAATATAGTACCTAGTTTAAAAGTTTACCTTTAATGACGCGTTAATGTGAATATTATCACTGACGATTTCCTCTTATGAGTGTATATTTAGCTGTAGCTGCTCGTATTACATTTATTCTGAGCAAAATGTCATGCTAGAGGTTTATTTATACACAGGGGTGTAATTAGAAGGTCTACTATGAAATGCGATATGAGCATTCGGATCTTATTGAGATTTAGGGCAAACTGATTTCAAAGATGGTCTTTTAAATGTTCTTGCTAGAGTGCTGTGTCAAAAAAGATGACGTAGCAGCTCAAAAGGCAAGGAGTTACTGACGAATAATTTTTGCATTAGCCTCGGATGTACCGCCACAGTTACTGACTATTTCAGACAGCTCGGAATACCTGTCTCGGCTTCTGGATGGACTACTGGCCAGTAATCCACCAAGTTCTGCAAACGCAGTTGCATTTGCAAAAGTATACTATTAGAAGAGAGCGATTAATGTTGAAAATAAGTTGCAATCTAATCGCTAATCCATTGTGTGCAGGAGCTACAATCGTGATTACATTTTACTTTTTTTCTTCTACTTATGTAGAATAGGCATCGTAAGTGTTTTTGGCAGTTGCGAGTTTCAACCATGAATATTAAGATTGTTTGTTTTGAAGCTTCAACAGATCACCGAATAACGAATTAATCCCTAGTGGATTTTTAGGTCCAATGTTCGAATTGGACCTAAAAATCCACTTCGGAATTCAGATCCCGTTAATGACTTCATTATCCTATCTGAAATTCACTGGCATATAATCTTTACACTTTTACTGACGTGCACGCTTTGCAGACGCCACTTTTCAGTACCTAATCCAAGCAATTTCAGCCACTTCTGGACCTCATGTTTTCATTCGTACTTAACGTTAAATATGCTGTAGCAGTGATTGTGTTCGTACGTATTGTACATGAGAAACAAAAAAACGCCAATACATAAGGGTGTTACATTTAGATATTAATATAATACTGCAGATAACTTATCAATGTGCGTTCGACCATTATGTAAATATTTCTTCTATTGTATTTTCAATTTTAAGATGCAAAGAAAGAAGATTTGAATATAATTTCTGTTTTAGCCATTTTTGCACGTAAAACACGTGCGACTATAAAACGCACATGTGACTGAATTATACACACGTGACAAAAACACGTAGGTACTACCTAACTGTTTTATGATGTGATACATCTATAGGCGCAACTTCTGCTGTTACGGGGCGATCGTTGCGTCACGCCCGCTTTACGCCATCACTGTCGGCTACGTTGTGTGTAGGCACGCAAACTAAACAGTCCGTTGCTTCTCTGTATGAGCTGCCGACCGGATGACCGACTGCTAGACCGACCGACCAACCGCTCGATGGGTGTCATTTTCTTGGTTTCCGGGGTCTAATATCGATTACATTATCGCCGACCGACCGACCGACCGAACGTCTGACTGACTGACTATACCACTAACAACCACATATAATTTTACTCCATGTTTCTTTATTGGTTTTATTTAGTTTAAAATTCTTGAAATTACTTCAATTTCGATGGTTCACATGCGCCGGGCGTCCCGTGGCGGCCAACTTTTTTTTGTTCTGTTTTAATGTTCTGTGTCGATTTGGGACATACTGTATCGATCTCGACAGCCTGTATCAATCAGAGACAGTTTGTATGTATTTTGGACAGTGTGTATTGATGTAGGACAGCCTATTATTTTGTGTCCAAAGTCCATCGAACTGGGACAGTGTTTGGATCTGAGGCAGTATCAATCTGGAAAAGCCTGTATCGATCTGGTACAATCTGCTATGGCAATCAAGGCAGTATGTCAGTTTTTTTTGTAAAACTAAAGAAAGTTGTTAAAACAGTTATATATCTGCGACAATCGATTGTATAGATTTTTAACAAACTCATAATTATGAGAGTAAACTTATACACTATTTTCGTAACTCTTTAGAGACTCGAGTTACTACGAGTGGGTCTATTGATCTGGGATACCTAATGAGTAATGATCTGGGACAGTCTATATCGATCTGGGATACCTAATGAATAATGATCTGGGGCAGTCTATATCGATCTGGGATACCTAATGAGTAACGATCTGGGACAGTCTATATCGATCTGGGATACCTAATGAGTAACGATCTGGGATACCTAATGAGTAAAGATCTGGGACAGTCTATATCGATCTGGGATACCTAATGAGTAACGATCTGGGACAGTCTATATCGATCTGGGATACCTAATGAGTAAAGATCTGGGACAGTCTATATCGATCTGGGATACCTAATGAGTAACGATCTGGGAGAGTCTATACCGATCTGGGATACCTAATGAGTAACGATCTGGGATACCTAATGAGTTGTATCTTTAACTTGTTTTTTTTTACCACCTTTGTAACATATGGAATGCAATCAAAAATTGAGTATTGAGTAACGATCTAGGACAGTTTATATCGATCTGGGATACCTAATGAGTAACGATCTGGTATAGTGTGTATCGATGCGTTACTGGCTGTATCGCTCTGGATCTTAAAGATAAATTGATTCAGTCTAGGCTTTGAAACTATCCGTGTCATTTTAGTACACCTTGTTCGATGATATATGATGTTAGAGATCTCATGTTGCGTTATATTGCTATTTGCGATTTAATTTATTTAGGAGCTCTTGGAAAGCACGTTAAGACTTAGACTTTGGTCCCGGATGTCATTTGTAGTTCTTTGACAGTCCTTTCGGGTAGTCTGACACGAAAGTCTGGCAAACAGACTTACCAAGGTGTACCGTGTCGCCCAGTAACTGGGTTGTGGAGGTCAGATAGGCTGTCACTCCATGTAAATTACTGGTCCTTCATTTCCGTCCGTCATTTCTCAACATAGTTGAGAAAAGGCGAGGCAGATGATGATGATTTATTTAGGACCTCGTGATGTTAAAGGTTTTCATATTTTGAAGTGGGTGAGGGATTTTGAGGGTCTTACTTGTAACCAGACGCTGTACTTTGCTGTTTTAGCATTATCATTGGTCAGTGTTGTCCTGAAGTCTCGTTAAGCTCAAACATTATGTACCTAGTTTTTTATATTGCATGTGTCGCTGCTAGACTGGGTGGGTCTTTTGTCTTTTTTTTTAGTATTTTGTGGAACAACAGTTAATTGGTACTTACTTATCCCCTAACTTCAGATAAGTGGGGACTTACTTATAGTTCGCAAAAAAGTTTTAATGTCTAAATGTTCTTATAGCAGTAGCCTATTATAGACTAGCTGTAGGCGCCAAGCTAATGATCACTATCGATTGTTGAACCAGCCACTCCGTAGGTGTCGAAGTTTCAAGTTACTGACCTGATTTGCGTAGTAAAGCAAGAACGTAGGTAGGTATTACATATTCAGTAGCATATCTGGTAGGGTGCAGGTTTACAGGCGTTCTTAAGTGCTTTCATGTGCAGTCGGTAAGTATGGTTCGGCAATCGACGATCGCATCTTCCGATATGGTAAACCTTGTTTTAAATCGGGTAGGTAAGCGAGTAGCATGCAGGCCTATCGTAATAAATGATCTCTATGTAGTTTGCCGGTCTCGTATGAAGTAAGATGCGAAAGAGGGTAACGTTACATTATTGGCAGAAGTAATACAGTTGTAAAATCCACAAATGGTGATATTTATTTGCTTTGACAACGAACTCTGTACTACTTTTAAGCGCTAGTAGATTTACGTAAAAGTCGTAACCGTTTTCAATACAACTTAACCATTTAACCGCCTGATTTTATGTCAGTTGCCGTGCTCCCAGCGCCCTCTTATAAATCGTCAGTACATTTATTATCTTGCCCGTTATTTTTGGGTAGAGTCAGTAAAGTAGAACCAAGAAATCAATGGAATGGACACGAAAATATCGACTTAGGCGGATTAAAAATTGACTAATGAACCAAGATAGGAAATGCCTAGAATACTTGGTACATTACAAACAGTATTACGCGTAGAAAGTTTGTTCTATAGGGCAGTAACTGACATTATATTGCAACTTACTGAGATTACTTAGTAACTTAATTCTCAGTAACACTACGCTGGGTACGTTACAACCAGGAACTCGGGTCGTTGACACCGCTGCAATCCGCAAGGCTTGCCTCCATGACTAATATCCAACATTTACGTGATTTGACGTTGAGTGAATGAATAAATACTTGAACAAGTAACAATATTATTGTTGTTCTACTATTCTACATTTTTATCTAGTCATAGGGGTCATATTAGTTTTCTATTTTATCTGAGGCTAACTTCTCATAATCACTTCCTACGTCACAGCACCTAACATGGCCAGATATGAATTTAAAACAGCATTGAATAATACATGTACTTCCGAATGAAGATGCTTATCTGAATAATATTGAAGATAAGGCCTTGTGGATAATAATTTCGATAGTGTTCCCAGAAGAACTATCGAGAACCGCTTCTTTTTGCGCCCTTATTGCGAAAAAATCCCAGTTACCGGGTCGACTATTTCATCTATATTATCAAGCAATGTTTGTATAGCTAAGGCGTCTGGATCCTTTGATCTGTATTTTGCTTTCAGTAAAACTTACTTGCTTAGACCACATAATACTAATTACGTATTTAAGTACTTAACATGGAACTAATTGACTTGTGACTTTTGGTCATTTGGTGTAGGAGCTACGCATTCGCTTTTATTTGGATGTTTGCGGCGATATAGGAGCGGCTTGAATATTATAATCTCCGTGGCCGTGCGACTGGGTGGAATGGCCGCTCCTTGCTCGCTGCAAAACCACAAGAAATTGTTCGCAAGCGTTGAGCGGTAGTGCCGTCTTTGTCTACTAAAAACAGGCGTAATGAGCGTTGCCTGTGACCTAAATAAGCATAAGTGATTAATAAGTATAATCCATGTCCAAAGTAAAGATAGAGGTACTTATACTCAAATGAAACAAACCAGATCTAATTAGTTTCAGAATTTTATAACAAGAAAAAATTACATTTACGGAAAATATTATTTTAAGTTTATAATTAATAATTATTCATAGATCTTCGTCAGTAGTAATCCTATGGTGAGAGTTTAGTGGACGTCTGCTTTCCTCATCGGAACCATAAATAACCTCCTCGTCTGAATCATTGATCATAGAGAATGCGGGGTTGTCTTTGGTTATGGCCGTTTCTGGAACAATACAACATGACGGGTTTGTTTTAGATTTAGAATAGGTTGAATTTCGGAATTTTCGTAATTATATTTTTTCTTAGTTACGTTGCAACGTTTAGAAACTCGTTAACCAATCAACTGACACGATAACTGATCTAAGATTCAAAATTAAATTTATGTTTGAACTGGTAAGCCAAGATAGTGAGAAAAGTGTTGCAAGTTAATAAAATTCTTATAGCGTTATTCTTCGACCTGCAAACAAATTTCTCCCACGTTAACACTGATACAAAATTTAAATTTATTTTAGGTTTAAGTTTAATTATTAAAGAGAATTTCTTACCATGAATATTTCCACCGCCGGGAGAAAACAAATAGGCCAGAATATAAATATAAAAGTTGAACAGTCCGTACAGGGCCATGAAAGGTGCTGAAGTGTCGAAGTGTATCTTCGGCTGGCAAGCCCAGTGGTCCTGTAGCGCGGCTGGGCCCCAGCCCTGTAGGGCCAGGACTGCTATGATGGACGTCACCGTACCCACCACTATTGATAAGCATCGGAGTCGGATGTCTGCAAGATAAATGGATAAGAATTAGAATGTTTAGAATGCCAAGAATTTTACCAATATACAAAGCATAAAAATAATGAAGTAATATACAATGTGGGCAAGGTACAGACGCCAGCAGATCAAGCTACCCCAAACTGTCAATTGCATTTGTCCCAATTGAAAATGAACCTTATACTATTGTAATAAAGTCGAAAAAATGAAAATTTATCAGATTAGGGTAGCTTGAAGTGCTGGCCTCTGTATTAGAGGAAGTGCAACTGGGCTTAAACTAGGTAAAACTCCTGTGCTTTAAGTACCCGGATGCTTTGACACTATGTACATACAAAAGCAATAGGTACCCTCAGTCGGGTTAATTATTTCTGGTGAAAGTGTAAACCACTTTTATAGAACAAAAAATCTATTGGAAGTTTCTACCCCACATTGTTGGAAAAAGGCCCTTACATAGACAAAATAGTAATCAGTACTTTATATCGAAGGAGTTCGCCGCACGGGTTGATCAAAGGTTAAGCTACGCTTGCCGAGGTCAGTCTGTGGATGGGTGACCGTTCATAACATGTCGAGACTCCTCCGTGCCTCGGAAAGCACGTTACACCGTGGTTCCCGGTGGTAATTTGTAGATTAATTTGTGTCATAAATTTGACAGTCGTAGTCGTAGTCGAGCCAGAAACCCGAAAGTCTGACAACCAGTCTTACCAAGGGGTATCGTGTTGCCCAGTCACTGGGTTGTTGAGGTCAGATAGGCAGTTGCTCCATGTAAAATACTGGTATGCAGCTGCATCCGGTTAGACTGGTAGCCGACCCCAACATAGTTGGGAAAAGGCTAGGCAGATGATGACTTTATATTGAAGGAAAACTGGACGTATTATACACCAGAAAATGCAGTCTTATAGGTGATGTAATTGCAATACTTACCGAAAAATGGCATATTCCTCAAATCACTATACGCTTTTATAATCAATATTATTAAGTATAAGAAGTATATCGTGATCGCACAGAAGAACCATAGCTTCACGAGCTGAAAATAATAATAAAAGAACTGTAAGTTAATTTGGTTTCAATAACTGCATCTTAACATCTTCTATATGTACACAAATAAAATAAAATTGGAGTGCCTATTTGTAATGTATAAAATAACAGCTTTTTACTAAATGCATATAATGATAACAATAATTAATAATATTTTTTATTTGCATAACATACATTCCAGTCATTTTGAAGCCCTAACTCCAGACCTAGATATGTAATACCTGTTTTTCAGGATTCATAGTCTGTAGTCACGATTAGAAAGTTTTTTTTTTACATTAAAAACGTTGCCCCCACACTCCTGTATCGTGGGAGCGTTTACAAACATTTTGTGTCTAAACACACTATGCCGAAGTAACGCGACCGAAGTTCGGCGGCTGATTTTACGTTCCGATGTATTCGGCTGATATGACACACCATAAGTGCCGAATTTACGCGGCAGAAATTCAGTTCCGCAACTTTGTGTATGTGTTCAGTGTCTCGAGCGCTGAAGCGCTGACAAAAGCGAAATTAACACTACGGGAGGACACGCGGGGCGCGGGCGGCTCCCTGCCCCCGGGTCTCCGTCGGCAATCGAACCGAACTTCGGTCGCGTATAATGTGTGCTCACAGAATAAGTTGCCGCTGATCTTACGCCCGACCGAAGTTAGGCTGTACGCTATGACGCGACGTAATTTCGGCATAGCGTGTTTAGACACTTAAAGTCACATACACGAACAGCCGGAACAATTACCTGTTTATAGGGTAGATATACCAAAAACCAATATAAAAAATGTTTGTCTGGCAGTCTGTTTGTTTAAGGTAATCTCCGAAACGGCTGGACCGTTTTCGAAGTGAATTATATATAAGATATAGGCAAATACAGCCAATGTTATTTAAGAAGCCCTAGTTATTCCTTGTAACTTGGGCTTTTTTTATTTTAGAAAAAGAATTAGGGTTCGGCACAAAAAATGACACCCAGGTTTCGTTAATTTCCACGCAGACAAAGTAGGTACTACTGGGAAGGGGATAATGGCGACGCAGCACTAGTGTTTGGATATTATTTTTTAATTTTGCAACATCCTAAACATGTAGGTTTCGATTCAGAGTTCCATTCCCATATCAGTGAGCAACTTTTTTTTGAGTTATTGAACAGAGAATTCTCAGCGGGTGGTCAGAGACAGGATTTGTGCCCGGCTTCACCATAATACATTGGAGAATGTTGGTGTATAATAGGCGACGAATACCTTTCTTGAGCATTGGCAAAAACGAAAATAATACGATGATATTTGAAGTATTTATGGGGCGCCAAAACGCTTTTTTTATATTACTCCGAGGAGGGGGGCGGGGATCTGCTCAGTCGCTGTAATTTTTGTTCAACACGTTGGCGGCTAATATACTATATATCGCATTTTGGTTAGAGGTAACTGTACGTGGAATACAGGCATAAGGTTAAAAAAATAGTAAAACTTACTGGGTAATCAGGGTCCATCATGTAGTTGAAGGTAGGGTCCAGGTAGCTGCTGAATTTCTGCCAATGTCCGAGCATGAAGGCGGGTATCACGCACAGGCCAACCAATACAAATTTGAACAAGTAGAAGGAGACAAGGCCTCTGTCATTCTGGAAGAAATTATGAATTTATTCAATATACCTCTAGCCACGGTACAACAATATAGTTGGTAACAGTTGAAACATTAAAATTATGATTTTGTTGCATTACAAATGTCTAGAAAACGCAAAGGAACGGGGGGGGGGGGAGAGAACTACCCCCCCAACCCCCCTCGGACTACCACTGATCTCAAAAATAGTTCAGAACCATCTCTGTCCATTAGCATAAACGAAAAGCAGCATAAAACAACGAATGCAGGTGACCCATGCCAGACAAAAAAATGTATAATACGAGTATCATAGCTCATAGCAGAGTTTTCGTTGTGCATTATATTATTTTGGATTCTCCACAAAAAAGAGAAGACTTAAAATTGAAACTTAAACTTCAGTAATAAAAACGATTTTCAAAATTCAGTTGGGTATTATTTGTAACTGTTACAACTGTCCCCAAAAACTGTTACAACCGACTCTGGCGTGGGTTCAGTCGTAACAGACGCATACACTCATTTGAATCTATTTTTGCGTAAGTCTCTGTCGGGGTGTTGTAGCTTATGCTATGGTAGGTAGCGGCATTCTGGGTCACCAGTGTAAAGGTATGAGTAAAAGGGTGGAAAGTTCCTGATCCTCCATTTTAAATGGAGGATCCTCTGATCTGACAGGTGTCACCGACGTTTACTCGGTCCTATTACCATGCTTCATGAAAAAAAAAAAATATTATGGTGTTTCAGAGCTGACATCTTGGGTTTAAGAAGATTTTCATTAGTTTATTCTGTGAAGTGAAATGTTAGCACAGGTGTAGTGCGCTTAGTGAATTATATGTGTGTGAGTGTGAATATGATTGTTACAACTGGTTTACTCCTCTGAACTGACTGTAGCTCTGTCAAAGACTAGACCACAGTTGCGTGTGTAGCAGAACCAATTTGTCAAAAATATGTCAAGTGAAACCTCTAGGATTATTGACAGTTAAGTAAACATCAGCATCTCAAATACATACAGCCGTCAATCTATTTGCTACCACAGACCATCGCATTGTTTACGTACCTGTCTAAGTCCGTGATACTGCGAGAGCCATGATATCATAACTACTGCAAGAAATGCAGTTTGGAAGAAGTTTCCGATCAGAGGCGCCATGATGGCCCCCGAGAAAAATCTCAAAGGGTACAGAGGATCTGAAAATGAAAATGTGTTGTGGTTTACATAACATAACATTACACCTGCATTTCCCGTATGCTTAAGCAGAGGTGTGCCGTTGGTACACCCACATTTTGGCAGTAATAGGGGGCGAGCCTCTTGCCTTCCATCGGGCACAAATCTAGGCTCCGGGTTGCTACTGAGACATTCTAGATAAAAAATCCCAATAGCCCATTGCCCGACCCGGGAATCGAATCCAGGACCACATGCTTAGCAGCAGCTCTTGCACCCACTATATAGACTTGGCGGAAGTACTTTATTGCAGGCATAGGCAGAGGACCAAAAGACAAAGTTCCACAGTGGCTCCCGGCTAAGTTACGCGTCAATATATAAGCTACAAGAGCTTGTAGCTTGGCTTTGTGGCGGGATCGTCCACTGCGAGCCACGGCCACGCTGCCCACGAATGCGTGGTAGTCAACTACACACATCAAGTGTCTTGGGATCAAGTACGTTTTAGAGTATCGCCGCAATTGAGGATAATTATTTTAACTTTTTTGGATCGTTATTGATTCATCGACGACATTCGACGACACGGTTGGCGCAGTAGTTAAGCGATTGGCTGTTGCGCTGCGTGTCGCGGGTTCGATCCCCGCACGGAACAAATATTTGTATGGCATACAGGTAGTTGTTCCGGGTCTGGTTGTTTGTGTATGTGAGTTTAAATGTTTGTAAACGTACCCACAATACAGGAGAAATTCCTACAGTGGGGCAAAGTTTAAAAAAAAAAAAATGTTCCCATACACCCACGTTTTGACAACCTATGTGGCGCAGCGGGTGAAGGTGCCTGCGACGCAGTAGGTTGCGGGTTCGATTCCCGCCTTGGGACAAATGTTTGTACGATCTACAAAGATTTGTTCCGGGTGTTCTGGGTATTTGCTATGTATAATAAAAAATATCTATCTATGTATTGTATTGTATTAAGTATATCAGTCGTCTAGTACCCATAACACAAGCTCTGCTTAGCTTAGGGCTAGATGATGCTGTGTGGATTGTCCAGAATTATTTATTTAGTGAATTTTTCTTTAAATTTTGACTAAAAATTGAAAATCAACAGTCAATCAGGATTCCTATAAAACTGTGTATTATTAATATAATTTTTTATCGTGTTTACAGTAACATTACAATTTCTGCATCGGAACTGTGAAATATTGCATCATCTTTTCTCGTGTCAAAAGAATTCGTCGCTGAATTCTTTTGACACGAGAAAAGATGATGGGAGCCGTCGGAATGTTGCAAGCTGGTTCCAGGCAAGGTACTGTGGCTGTCGCTCTTGGCCCTACACAGAACATCATAAGCCTCCTCTGGACACGCTATCGTATCACAGATAGCGTGGCCGAGCGACATGGAGGACGATCCCGCATCACCACTCGCAGACCGGTAGGTACATCCAAAATACTGCTCGACGGAATCGTACCAGGATCGCCATGATGTTGGCTACGAGGCTCCGCAGCTCTCCAGGCTTGCTGATAAACGACCAAACCATCCGAAATCGTTAACGTGTAGTGAGTCAGAGATTGCGAGGTGCTATAGATGGAACCACCTATAGCGCAGCGCAATCGTAGGACCCATTTAAAATAGACTCTCGAACACAGAAATTGGGAGGAAGAAGACTGGCGTTGTTTGCTTTTCCGATGCTTTGCCGAGGTCAGTCTGTGAATGGGTGACCGTTCGTAACTTATCGAGACTCCTCCTTGCCTCAAAAAGAACGTTACGAACCCGAAAACAGGACTCATTTTGGGGGTGGGATCGGTGGTAACACTTTGAACTTGAGTCGAGCCAGGGTCGTACTGAGTCTCAACAGAAGAAGAGGCCAACTTATACAGTTTTTATTACCACTGACGTGCGGGATATCGGAGAACAAATTTCTCAGACAATACGTCTCTGTTACAACTAGGTTACTCGATAAGAACTATGATTTCTCCATTCCATTCACAACTTTCTTTGCAACGGTGAAAAGCAACACCTTACATGAGGCAGTTTTTCCGGTAAGTATTTATCTACCTATTGTTGTTATCTTTTTGGGGTTCCTTTCCTCAAAAGGAAAAACGGTACCAATAAGGGTTGATAAAGGCTGATCATCAGTCCATCTGTCGGTCTGTCAATACCCTGTTTCTTAAGGATACATGTAGGTATCAAGTTGAAAATAGTCTCTTGGAGCTCTTAAAATAATTCAAGCTTATAAGTAAACGTAATAAAAAATTCAGCTATTTATGCGACATATTTTGATAATCTCAAATTAATCAAAACCATGGAATAATGAAATTTGGCAAGAAGCAAGATCTCACAGCACAAAGGAAAAAGTCCGAAAATAGTTCATTTGTAGTTTTATCATATAAAAAATATTCGTTTGCGATTACAAATATACATTTGCAGTTGGAGAATAGACCAAGACGTATACCGAAGTATGGGTGAACAATTTTTCAACTAAAAAGTTAAGTCTTTCAATCCTACTTATTTTTTCGTCCGAGTAATATTTGGTGCTTTCATAGTTTATGAACTTAGGTAACTTAACAGTAAGTAATGTAAATTATTTTGGTGACAGTAGCTGTACAAATACCTAACGTTTGCACGGACTAGGTGCTTAAGTCACTCGCACTTTGTCATTTGTCCAGTATTTTTTAATTTGTGAAGAATATACTCTAAGTTAAAGCACTCTTTTCCCAACGGCCGATTCTATAGATTACCTAGAACGTATCGATTGCGTGCATCGTGACCATTGTACACAATGCCACATTTCAAAACCACAATATCCGCTACGAAGATATTTCTTGAGGTAGCGTTGTTCCCCTTTTGTATTCCTTATACGAAAGGTGTGACCCGCCTGCTGAGCAGCCGTCGCAAAAAAGAATCGTGGATGAAAAAAAATTGTTTGAGGTTGGGTCCGTCCTATGGGAGTCTATTTATGGAATGGCAAGGTGTAGGTAGGTAGTTTTTGCTGTCCGACAGTTGGCTGGCAGACTGCAGTAGATTTGTGCCCACTTGTTTGCTACCATCTGTATGATTTTTGGCTAATATTTTGAGAAAATTGACCACGCGATTCAAAATCTTATGTGTATTAAAAAAAGGACTAGTTTCGGAACCCAGCACGTCTAGTGTTGTGATAGATTGTCGAGAGTGTATCGATAGTATTGCAGCTGTCAAATAAATTGAAACTATCTATAGCACAAAATGCGAAGTGTCAGTAAAAACTAAACCTTATGCATGCTTCAGTAATGGACTAGGGATGTGTCCTAGGTAAAAATATATAAAGTCTATTTGGTCCGTCAGTTAGATTACCAAAAAATATTGGACACGTAGTTTTTGCTTACTCAAATCAGTAAAAAGTGACAATGATATAGCACATCAAAGTTCAGGGGAAGGGGCTTGCGACGTCACTTTTACGTTAAAAGTGTAGCATGGCGTGACGTCACGCGTAATTTCAACGCACTATATCGTCGTCATTTGTGGTTTACGCGACAAAAGAAAAAATACGTGTCCAGTATTTTTGAGTAATCCAACTTTCGGACCAATCGGAACTTTTAAGGACACTACCCTATTCAAATATTCGAGCATATACATGAAGGTAGTTGATAAGCGTAGACTGTCTTCACAGTCACGGTAGGAAGTGTCCGGTGACTCAAACGTCTCGAACAATATCGTTATAGTGCAGGCCAGTGAACAACGCGCGTCGCATCGTGCTGCGCATGCGCATCGTGCCGAGGGGCGACAAACCGGTCCCCGGGGTGATCGCGCACGTCCGTGTATTTTAAATATGGACGGCTTTGATGCCAACTATACGTATAGGTAGCTATGCTGTGGATTCCCATTGTTATACTGGACGTGATAGAATCACAATACCTTAGAGTTTACTGTCGGAGTAAGTGTAAAAAGGCTCAACGAAACCGAGAGTCACTACCTCTTCATTTCATTTGCAGAACTATGACCAATATATATAAAATAATACCTTAAAAAAAACTACACGAATTATTGATAGGTAAGTAAATGTTATTCATCTATAAGAGAATTTCTAAATTACAAGACATTGAAGTAGCCCGTTTTTTAGAACAAACTAATGGGTACACAATCATCTATAATTAATCATAAACTATGAGGTAAGCACTCAGCAATTGTTTTAAAAACTATTTTTTGACATGACTAATTTGTAATTTGATATTATTTTTAAATATTGTACAGAGGCCAGCACATCAAGCTACCCCAAACTGTCAGATTTTCCCGATTGAACATGAACCTTATATTTTTGTAATAAAGTTGAAAACCTATCACAGAAATTTGACACATTGGGGTAGCTTGATGTGCTGGCGTTTGTACTAATTGAATACTGAACTATATAATGTGTTACAAATGGATTAAAAATTTCTTGTGTTTGCTCGGTATCGAAAAAGTAATATAGCAAAAAAAATTTTTTTTTTGAGCAAGAAATACAAATACATGAAATTGAAGTATCTTTTTTTAATGTAAAATAACAGCCTTCTCAAAAACATTTTCAACGTTTTACGGTACTTTAACCAAAAAAATTTTTTTAAATGTTTGTCTGTTTGTGTGAGGTGTTCTCCGAAACCTTTAGAAAATGTTTTAGGGTTCCGCGTAAAAAATGAAAACCCATGTTTTGTTAAATACCAGGTGGACAAAGTCGCGTTCACAGGTAGTCAAGAATAAAATAGTCGTTTTACAACAGCTTCTTTTGTGATGTGTTACTTAGTTTGATATAAGTACAGAACGTGTAGGCAACGGCTTTGTGATGGGTATTCTTACACCCTGCATGTGTCAATCTCATATTTGCAATACCATTTTTGACAAAAACTCCCAAAGGTGCCGATTCGTTTGTTCACAACCAGAACTTAAATTAGACTATTGACATCTCTTTCTGACAGATAACTCGAGAAAAGGACGGCTACAGTTAAGTACTAAGTTAGAGATGTCAAATTAGTTTTAGCCTTTGAAGTTGACTTTTTTGGTCGACGCCTTCTACTCGTAAATGTCAACTAAGTATGTTTGGAAATTCAACTAAAATTGACAGCTTATATAAAATAAATATAAATAAATAAATATTGCTGGACCATTCACACAGCATCATCTAGCCCCAAGCTAAGCAGAGCTTGTGTTATGGGTACTAGTGGACTGATATACTTAATAGAATAGAATAGAATAGAATAGAATAATTTATTTCAGATAATTTAAATCCATATCTTGTTAGTATACAATATATAATACAATACATTACATAGATAGATATTTTTATTATATATAGCAAATACCCAGAACACCCGGAACAAATCTTTGTAGATCGTACAAACATTTGTCCCAAGGCGGGAATCGAACCCGCAACCTCCTGCGTCGCAAGCGGACCTTCGCCCGCCGCGCCACATCGGTCGTCGTATAAAATAAGTCCGTCGCTTTCCTATTTTACAAGAGAGAAAGAGATGGAAGTAGTCCAAATTTAGTTTAGCTTGTCAACAAGGGAAAAGACACCAATAAATCAACTTCACTAAGAATAAAACTATCTGTCACATTGGTCTTAAGGGACATTCTACCATAGTACACAGTAAACAATTACGAGTTCGGCAATACCTAAACCTTTTTTTGTCGAGATAACTGCCCTTGCGCATACCACTCTTCCTGGGTTCGTGGAAGCGGTGTGGTTAAGTGGGGTCCACTAAAACCCCCGCCGGCTGAAGGTAGACGTAGATGTATGTGTGTATAGACATACATACATACATCTACTCTTACCCTCGAGGACTGACGGTGCATGACTTTTGCATTTAATAACGTTTATCTAAAGTTCTAAACTAATATTGTAAAGAGATTTCATTTGTTTGTAAGTTTGTATGTAGGGGGTAATCGCCGGACCAAATGAACCAATTCTAATTTTTTTTCATATTTGACGACCTATGTGGCGTGGCGGGCGAAGGTCTGCCTGCGACGCAGGAGGTTGCGGGTTCGATTGCCGCCTTGGGACAAATGTTTGTACGATCTACAAAGATTTGTTCCGGGTGTTTGCTATGTATAATAAAAAATATCTATCTATGTAACGTATTGTATTAAGTATATCAGTCATCTAGTACCCATAACACAAGCTCTGCTAAGCTTGGGGCTAGATGATGCTGTGTGGATTGTCCAGCATTATTATATTATTATTTTAATTATTATAGGACTTACCGTTGAAAGTAAGTAAGGACGGTAGTAAAATGTAGATCCATCTTTGTTCTATCGACCAGTCGGACATTGGGTATTTTCGCATCATGTAAGCAAACCAGAACTGAAAATAAAAATCAATGTTAACAAGCTTATCACGTATTTATTGATCGAAGGGGTAGGCAGAGAATTTAAGTGGGCATATTCGATGGTGAAGGAAAACATAATGAGGAAACAGACTCATAATTAAATGTAAGTCTGAAATCATTAATCACCACGCTTGCTAAAGGCGGCATTCTCTGTATAAGAAGGTATTTGCCATTTTCATCTTCACCCCATTTGTTGGTTCTAACCAAAATTAAATTTAGAAAGTCCATATGATTTAAAAAAGTTACACTGGTACAGAGACCATCACATTCAGCTACCCCAATCTGTTAGCTGTCTTTGACAGGTTATCAACTTTAGTAAAAAGAATAAGGTTCATTTTCAATTGGCATAATTTGACACTTTGGGGTAGATTTTGGACCCTCGGCCTCGTGCACGAGAGGCGGGTCCATACCTAATTGGTGGACAGCGGCGGCCCTAGGGTAGAGCGAGGGGTGCGGTCGTTCCAGCCGCCAGGTAGCAAGGGGCGCAAAAAAGTCAAATGCGAAAAACCATTTCGGTCACATGCAGTCCGTGAGATATATTGAGAGAGATTATTAATTGTAACTTACGGTCATGAAGAATGACGTCATCACAAATATAAATCTGAACCACGTCTCCATTTGCGTAAATGCTGGATTGTAAGTTTTGAACTGAAACCCAAAAATGTGTCGTAAATTTTTCGTTATCATATGATGAGATAATGATCATTTGTATCTATCCCACTGAGATTAGAAATGAAAAAGTAAATAATTAATTTCACGGATAAAAATCATGTCTTTATACAGTTTAAAAAAACTGATAAAAGGCGTAGAAATAAGGAGAGGGCGACGAAAAAGTTCAACGCCCCCAGTGTTGGTTCAAAATAATGTAGGTAATGAGCTCATAGTATCAACATATGCATCCCTTCCCCCCTGTATAAACATAAATGAAAAAATAAAAATAAAAAATAGTAGTAGTAATAAAAGAACTGACAAATAAAGGGAGAATATTTTCAGGCCCACTGCCGCGGGTACTCACATAGAAAATGATGTCCCTAATAAAATATCGGTGGTGGAACTCCTTGAGTCCAAAAAAGTTAATATTAAACACGTAGTGCGTGTAGTCCAGCCACAAGATGTGCAGGATCATCACCTCGTCGCAAACACGCTTCTTGCACTTAAGGTGTTGTGTCCTGAAAATGAAAGATAAATTATTAAAATAGTTTATTTCAGACCATGATACGCAGTACCTATGAAAAATGGATTCTTAAAAGTCAAAGTCAAATTGTTTATTTCAATAAAATTAGACCATTACAATCGCAGTTTTGAACGTCAAATTAAAAAAAAACTTAAAATACTAAAATTATTCTAGTTGCCCCTTCCAAAAGGTAGTTTCGTATGGAGAAGAATTGGCAAGAAACTCCACACTTAATCTTTTACAATTTTTTTTATACATAAAGTAAGATAATTATATCGCACTGCTAGATTAAAACTGAGACAACTCAAAATAAGAGATTGTTTAGTCACAACTCCAAAATACTAATTTATCAATAGAAAGTTCTGATTCCTAGCCCCATTTAATATGCAGTGACATTCTACAACATGTTAATGACCTACTATAAAATTACGTTTCAACTTGTCTCACAAAATCTAGAAAAATGGGTATTTTTCATCTGAGTACTGAAAAAAACAGTTTTTTGGGTTGTGTCAGTTTTGATCTAGGTGTGCGATATGTGAAGACGATGTACAGAGGCCAGCATATCAAGCAACCCCAATGTGTCAGATTTCTTTGATAGGTTTTCAACTTTATTCCCAAACCATAAGGTTCATGTTCAATTTGGAAAATCTGACAGTTTGGGGTAGCTCGATGTGCTGGCGTCTGTACCTACGAGTTACGAGAGTACGAGAGACAATTAAATACCTAGAATTAAAACCAGTGCTTATACCAAAATAGATACAATTAAGCAATGGAGCAAAATAATGTATACTTAAAAATATTGCCACCATAGATTATTGCATATGGATAAGCATATCTTGGTTAGTACAGATAGGATTGTTGAAGCCATTTCCGAACGCACAAAGACATGTCACTAATGTCAACGAGAGGAGAGGGGCGCGAAAGTGGCGCTATTGCTAGATAGCAATAGCGCCACTTTCGCGCCCCTCTCTATTGTACGTCGAAAACGGTCGGTGGCTATCTAGCCACCGACCGTTTTCGACGTACAATGATGCTGTATACTTGAAAATAGATAGAGAAAGGTGGAGTGAGATGGAGGAGGCCTATTCCCGTCCAGAGGCTCATCGTTAAAATAACAAAAAAATATACTGTATTGCGAAGGAATTATATAATCTTAAATAAATAAATAAATGCTTAAAACTATTGTAAAGCAAGATTAAATTGCATCATTTGGCAACCTGAGTTAGCATGCAAAGTGGTCTTCTAAAACATAGCAATCAGTAATATTGGTTCTATCCCAATCCGAAGGAAAGCGGGGGTGTACCTATAGCACACCGACATTTCGCTAGTTATGTTTCAGTCCCATGTTACAGGTGGCGAGCCTGTTCACACCAACTGGGCACAATGCAGACTCTGGGCAATTCCAGATGGAAAAACAACACTTCATCCGACCTGGGAATCAAACCCTGGACCAACGAGGCCAGTAGAACATTTCAATTCGTAACTAAAAGCGATGAAATTGGGAATTGTCCTTTAGAAAAAAATTGCTGTCCTCAAATATCACAGTCGCTTTATACTACTACCAAGATGTGATGTAGAATCTCTGTTTCAAGTATCTTTGTTTTTCAGCACAGTAAAGTGAATCAGTAAACTTTGGTAAGTCTCACCTATTAGGAGCGTCAGCATCAGACAGTATTTCTTCCGTACTATGGTCTGCTGACACGCCTTCTATTGAAATACTAACTTGGAAGCTCTTGTCGAATATCTCCTCTGAAATATAAAACATATAATTTTTTTTCTGGACGATTTTGAGTTCAAAACCGTGTAGTATAATCCCTACCCAGGGGTCTGCCCAGAATGACCATCATCATCAATATTTCCTTCTCTAACCGTCTAACCGTTCGTTTATTTGATTTTTCATTTTTTAGTTTTTTTTGCTGATAAAGTAGTTAGGCAGCCAGTCCAAAAATATCAATTTCAAAAAATCTAAGTTTCTGTATAACTTGTTTTTCAAACTTTTAATTCTTTTTTTATTTTGTTAACAGGAGTCAAGGGTTTACGCTGAAAACCAGTGCTTGGCAACCCGAGCATAATGCTGACGCTGGAACCTTTTGCTTGCGGCATTATAGTTCTCAGTATGAACAGAGGCCAGCACATCAAGCTACCCCAATGTGTCAGATTTTCCCAATAGAACATGAACCTTATTTCTATTCCCATAAAGTTGAAAAACTATCAAAGAAATCTGACACATTGGAGTAGCTTGATGTGCTGGCCTCTGTACTACTACCTATTAGCTATATACTGGAAATAATAAACATAATATATATTCTATTCCATTCTATACTAACCGGATGTAACTGAGTACCAGTATTTTATATGGAGTGACTGCCTATCTGAACTCCACATCCTAGTAACTGGATAACACAATACCCGTTTATAACAGTGGTTGTCTGAACTTAGGACTTCGGAGAGCCCCTAACGACTGTCAAAGATCTACAATTGACAGTCGTGACCAACATAACATGCAATGCGAGGCATAGAGGCCTAATCAATTCTCTGAGCTCACACATATAAGCTATAAGAAATCTCATGCTGACCAATCAAGTCATCAGCAGACATTGTGGTTGAATAAGACTCTTGAAATGACCGTTATTTCAAATATTAAAGTTGCAGGGGGCGCCACTACGCCCCTTGACCTCATTATTTTGTTGCTAGTGAACAGTCATAAGCTGCGAAGGCCCAAAGCTTCCACTACGACGAAACGAAAATCATGCAGTTGTTTGCAGGTATCTTTAGGAATAAGGAAGTTTAAATTTTCGTCGTTATTGCCATATATTTACTAGTTTGGTCATGGCCAACGGAACCACTTTGATTTGATTTGATGTTGTTTTTTAGGGTTCCGACCTTAAAGCGTATAATGAAACCTTTTTAAGATCACTTTATTGTCCATCTCGAAATTACACACAGGTTTTCTTTCCATAAAAACATGACCGATATCAGCAGTGAGGACACATTAGAATACAACATAATTATGTGTCTTAAGAAATAATTGTATCAGTACACATTCAAAAGTACCATACAGCCGATTCAGAGCTTAAACATATTCCTATAAACTACAACTAATGAGCTATTGATATCAAAAATGATTAACCTCGTAACATGTGGTCTAAGCAGAGGTTTATCTATGATACACCCTCATTTCGCCAGTTATGTTTAAGCCCCATGTAAATGGGTAAATCAGTCTGCTACAAAGGTAATCCATATGGAAAACACAATAACACTGCCCGACGCGGGAATTCCCTCAAAACCTCTCAAAACCCTCAAGTTCTTGCAGTAGCGCTTGCTTCTACAAGACCAACGAGGCAGTTATTTTTCTTTATTGTCTCTAAATTTGCTTATGGCTATGTAGTACGGGGCCGTTATCTGACTATCACAGGCCTGTCCTTACGACTAGTGAATCTTTCATAAAATTCCAGTTACCGTCATCATTGTTGGTGAGTATCTCCGCCATGAGCCACAGTTGCTGCGCGCGCAGGCCTAGGGCTTTGCTGTGCAGGTGGAACGGGCCCTGGTATATAGTGCTACCGTTCGTCAGCACGGAGGAGGCTGTGATTGAGGTCGTCATAGTTGGTGATGGCCCTAAAACATGTATTGATATTTTTAGGGTTGGTTGAAAGATTAGCCAAGATCTTTCAACCAACCTTGTTTATTATTGAGTTTTTGATGACTTGATGACAATTCCGTAAATCAAACATGATTTACGGAATTGTTTTTTTTTAATTAGAAATAAAATAAAATAAATAAAAAAAAAACCTTTTATTTCATGTAATTTACAAAATAACTTTAAAATATTGAAATTATGACATTTCATGCTTGATTATTATGATTTTCCTTTTTTTCATTGTAAAGGCTGTAAATTTGGGGATAGTGTGATAGTGACAGTGAGTAGGTGTTTTTGCATACAGGCTGGTTTTAATCTCAAAAGATGTATCAGAATTGTTTAGAGGACAGAATGTGTCACGGAACTAGTAGAAGGATTCTAGATTGTGAAGTAATTGTATAAAGTTCTCATCGTAATAAACGCAATTCAATCAGCGGAAACCTATTATAAACAGTGATCTAACCCGGACCCGTAGAAGCACGAGATTCTAGAGTACCTACTGCGTGAGCGGGAGCGAAGACTGAGTAAGTGTGAGTGAGAAAGAGAAAGAGGAAGATGGTAGTGTTCGCGTTCCTGAGTAAAAAAGTCGTTAGGAGATTGTAAGACTATAAAAATATACATATATATATATTATATTCTGGCGTTAAATTTCTTAAATTACTTAGTCTGTTAGTCCGTAGAATTAATTTAAATGAATTCGTGTTATGAAATATCGTGCCTACAGTCCGTTTCAAGGCAAACTCATTTACTTACTAATCGTAACTGAATACTTATTAGTCATTATTTAAAAGATTTTAATATTGACCTACCTACGTTATATCGGAAAGAGAAATTAACGAATAAAACTTGATATTATCTGTACTATCGTATTCTTTTACCGGTAAATTCGAATTGTTACTTACTACATTTACTTTTATTTAGAATACTAGATGTGCTCCGCTCTGTAAAATAGCCTATACCTTTTTTAAGAATTAGGCTATAAAATACATAAAGAAGTAGATCCAGAGATAAGTGCTTTCCAGCAAAAGAACAAACAACTCTTTAGCTTCATTATATTAGTAGATAGATGATAACTTATAAGTATAGGTACATAGATGGTTATGATATTTACTCATAAAAGTTACCAGTTAATTAATTATACCAGTACATACATAAACTCACGACTTTTTCTTGGGGTAGGGAGAAACTACAGAGCGCCACCTGTTACGATCCTTTCATACTCCTTTTGCTTCGCTTACGTTCATGCACGCCGATACTACATACCTGACCTTTTTTAAGAAAATCATCAATGTACCTATGTATGTAAAGTATATGACTTTATGTATGTATGTATACCAGTACATATTTAACGACGCGTTCATAATAATATCTTTGACGTTTTAATTGATAATTAATTGAATTTGATAGGAAATACTACACGCGGTGTTTCCTTAAACATTTATTTACATATAGAGATAAAGAAAGTGTACCTACTGTTAAAATAAAAAATAAATTAGCTTACCTGCCAGTCCTATAAATACTCCTAAGCCAAAACAAGCGAAAAACGCAATAAATACCATCACAAACTCCCCTTTGTGCATCGAATATATTCTCATTTGAACAGACCTGAAATTAGTTAAGAAGTATGTTATATTATACCAAATTTAAACAAATAATAAGTAATATTACTACACTGAGAAGGTACTGCCAAACCCGGTTAAATGATAACACAGGTATTAAAAAATAACTAGCTTACTAAACGAACTAGGAAAACTTTGAAGGGGATGTTAACGTTAGTCTAAACATTGTTTGTTACATGCAAGGGCCCAATTTTTAATGAATTTTAATAAATATTTTTTTCACATGGACATAAAAAATAAACGGGATAACCGACATTCTCTCGGAAGCAGTCGCGGGCGAAAGCTAGCATAATATAGGTAATATTAAGTAGTTAACACTGAATAAAAGTGAAAATCTAATGTTCCGATTCACTGCGGCGGTTTTTATTCACCCTTGTTTTACCGGTACTTTTCTACACTTACAAAAAAATGTGCCAAAAATGTGATACCCCATACTCAAGTAATCCTGTCTTGGATATCGGGGTCTATGTCAATATATATTTACGCAGTTACATTGTGACTCAAATTAATAGTAAGGAAACTATACAATACCTTTCACAACGATCATGATGATATGCCGGTGCGATATATTTATTAAATTCGCTGAACAAATCACTAAATTGCGACAATGTGTTACGAATCTTATAGTTCCAGCCGCCTGACGGTAAATGATAAGAGTAACCAACATTCGCAGTATCCATCTTTCCTAATGTATTTTACACTCACTAAGAACCGAAATGTGGTTAAATCAAAAGGATATATGAAACAATAATTGCGGAATATGAAAATTGTACAATGATACTTGTTTGCCCTACATTTGGTTCGAGTTGTTTACAAGCAGATTATTGATTTTCGCGCTGAGGGTCGGTGCTGCCATACTAAATTATAGGGAGGGAAAATGACGTGGCATGGGGGAGGCATCGAGAAAGTATCGAGTAGGTATACACTATTATATACTTAGTATTGTACTTTTATTTTGATTGTGTAAATGGTGATCTTATTATTATTTTATGCTCTATCTCCATAGATGTGTTTGGTTTGCCGTCGTTTTTTAATAGAACTTATTGTTGCTTGACGATTGTTACATGAACTTATATTTCGATGAAGTTAAAATTTACCAGTTTAAAAATGACTTGTACCGTGTTAGGCACATGTCATTTTGAGGGGAAGAATGATAAGGGGCTACGAAACGTACTTCTCTAGCGCTATCTAGTGGTGAACTATGTCATTAAATTATTCATTCTACCCATAGATATCCGATTATTCCTCTTTAAAACCGACTTTATTACTACATCTTGTACAGTTTGCGTTATGTAAGTTTGGTACTCTGAGGAAGGAACAAAAGAATGTGTAGTTGTTAATATCTATAGTAAAACAGCAGCGCGTCATGTCGTTTGCATTACGAAGCCTGGATAAGAAGTGCTTAGTGCGAGTTTTTTTCATGAATGTGAATACATATTAAAATAAAACTTACACTATTTGAATGTTTACTTCAGTACCTTTCTAATGATATCAAATACAGTGTAAAAAAAGTACCCATAGGGAGTTTTAGGGCACAAAACCCAACATACGGATAAAATTACCCAATTTAGCTTAAGAAAGAATAAAAATAAAACTCAAAATGCTTGATCAAATTGTTTTTTAATAAGGTGTATTCCCTCCCCTAGCCTTGATTACAGCTCTTAATCGGTTTTTCATGGACCGTATTAATTTCACCATGAAATCTTGTGGTATGGCGTTCCACTCCTCTTCAATGGCAAGTTGAAGCTCTTGGAGGCGCGTAGGAGCAGGGCTTCTTGCTCGAACTCTTCTTTTTAGCTCATCCCAGACATGCTCAATCGGATTGAGATCAGGACTACGAGCTGGCCACTCCATCGCCGTGATTCCAACGTCTTCCATGTAGTCGCAAACTGTTCTAGCGACATGCGGTCTGGCGTTGTCGTGCATTAAGAGAAAATCTTCTCCCATAAGCCACGCAAGCGGCCTCACATGTTCTTCGAGCACTTCTTCGACGTATCGTGCAGCCGTCAAACTTCTCGATCTCGGTCGGTATTCGCCGTAGTGATGAATACAATGTCAGTTTTAGTGTCCAACATTATGCCACCCCAAAACATACACGATCCACCTCCAAAAGTCACACGTTCGCTAATGCAGCATTGTGAAAATCGCTCTGATGACCTTCTGTAGACCCTAGAGCGTCCATCATGACCATGTAAAGTCATTCTGCATTCATCAGAGAACATAACAGCCCGCCATTGGTCATACGTCCAATTTAAATGTTCCCTAGCAAATTGTAGCCGGGCTTGTCGGTGAGCTGTGGTCAATTTGGGACCATTTGCTGGGCGATGTGAAGTCATTCCTGCTTCACCTAGTCTTCTTCGAACTGTCCACCGACTTATATTGACATTGCGAACTTCTCGAAGCTGTTGTCCCAGTTGAACCGCGTTCAGTTGCCGATTTCTCAAAGACCTTGTCACAAGAAAGCGGTCATCACGCTCTGATGTTGTGCGTCGCCGGCCAGATCCTGGTCGCCGAATGTAGCCACCGGTCTCTTGGAACCTCTGGTATACACGACGAACAGAGTAGCGGCTCAAATTTAGCCGTCGAGCAACTTCACTTTGGTTATGGCCTGCTTCGAGTAAGGCAATAACTTGAGCGGCTTCTGCGGGCGTGGTATCCATATTTTTCCAGTAAATCCGTATGCTTCCAGTAGAGATGTTATCACGTTGACCTTCGATATGCAACTGATTAAAAATTCTTTTTTTTTTTTTTTTTTTTTTTTAGGTAGGGCCACTCGCAGTTCAGCACTATAAGGCTGTTTACTGCTTAACCGGTCGATCCTGTGGTGACCTTACAAGAAGGCCCCCAGCCAGGGCTAACTAAAAGTTACATTTAAACGACCGCTCGCTAAGGGCGCCCCCTGTGGGGCTCGAACCTCGGCTTAGGGCGTCGTTGAATTCTTAACAAAAACAAAGGCTGGGTCTCGTTATTATTATGTCGGGGGGTTTTTATACTACTGACTCAGCTACGCGGGCTGGCCTTGTAGAATCTAAAGATTGAATTTACATTTAACTAACTAGGGCGTCGCGCGTCGCGGGCCTCGTCGGCGAGGCCGGAATGTGGGTCGGTTTGTGTTTGTGTATTTTCTAAGAGTGCTAGTTTCCCTACTGCTCTCCTGGATGACGGTTGTTTCGTCGTCTGGCTCGACTAGGGTATGCCTTGGGCGGCGAATCTTACCAATTCTGGTAGGGAAGTATTGGGAGGCCGAGACGACAAGTGGGTTTGGGTGTCGCTCGGCTGATTCGAAAAAGCGCCCAGTAAGACGCTTCATGAATTGCTTGATGGTGGGGATTTTTAAATCTACATGGAGTCTAACATTCCTAACGAACCATGGGGCTCCCGTGGCTCGACGGAGAAAACGGTTCTGTAAAACCTGCATCCTATGGATATAGGAAGGCCTTGCATGTGCGAATATGGCACACGCGTAGGTCATAATAGGCCTGATGCACGTGGTGTAGAGTCGCATCTTGCACCGAAGTGACAATTTGCTGCGTGCATTGATCATGGGGTGTAACCTCCCTAGAGCGAATGCGGCGCGCGAGCGCACCGTCATTATGTGCGTCCGGAAGGTAAGGTGTCGGTCAAGGATGACCCCCAGGTACTTGCACCCCCCAGGGGATCGGCTTGTCATACATGGTGATCGGGGGAGGAGGGGATGGGTCTTTACCCTTCCTGGAGTATAAAACCGCCTGGCTCTTGTCGGGGTTCACTTCGATTCTCCATTTCCTGAACCAGACGCTTAGGGCGTTGGCAGAGGATTGGAGGGCCTTTGCTATGGCTGGACACTTTAAGCCAGAGTAGTAGATGGCCGTGTCGTCAGCGAATAGGGCAATGTTTGCCTTAACTACTGAGGGGAGATCGCTGGTGTACAGCGTGAATAGTAATGGGGAGAGAACTGAGCCTTGCGGGACTCCTGCGCGGATGGGACGAGGCGTAGAGTACGCCCCTTCTATGCGATACCTGAAGGTTCGGTTCGACAAATAGTCCCGTAGTATGAGTACGAGACGTTCTGGCACACCGAGCTGGTACAGCTTGTATACCAGCCCGTTGTGCCAGACTTTGTCAAACGCTTTCGCGATGTCGAAGTAGAGGACTCCTGTCATCAAGCCGCGTTGGAAGCGGCCACTGATGTGCTCGACGATTCGGTGCACCTGTTGTGGACACGAATGCTGGGTTCGAAAACCAAACTGTTCCATCGGAATTAAGCTCTTTGTTTCGACGTAGTCCTTGAGCCGCTTAAGAATAAGCTTTTCGTAGACTTTGCCGAGAACATTGAGGAGACTGATTGGGCGATAGCTGCCTGGGGAGGTCTTAGGCTTGCCCGGTTTGGGGATACCGATGACGGTAGCTTCTTTCCACTTCTGAGGGAAGATATTATTGGTTAACGCGCTATTGAAGATAGCGGTCATTAGGATGACTAACGGGGCGGGGAAGAGTTTGAATACTCTATTGGTGAGCCCGTCAGAGCCAGGGGCTTTGCGAGCTTTGAGGCCGTCGATTATATCCTGCACCTCGTCTGGAGTGACTGGGGGCAGGGGATTTTCGGGGTCCTCTGAAGGAGGGAGAGAGGTCCTTTGCTCCACTTCAGCGTCTACCCTGGCTATAAAAGCTGGGTCTGCTGGCTGTGAACTGGGGGAGCATTGGGCCTCGAGACTGTCTGCTAGGCATTCTGCCTTTTCCTCGTCGTCAAAGGCTATGCTCTGATCGAGGCGAGTGAGAGGAGGCATCGTGGTTACATCGGAGGCGCGCAACTTCCTCTGTAGTTCCCAAAATGCCTGGTGGTTGGGCTCGAGATCCCCAAGCATCTTGTCCCAGCGATTGCAACGTAGCTCTTTCATACTATTACTTACTTTACGCTGTAAGTAACGCATGTGAACTTTGTTGCTCTCGCAGGGAAAAGCGCTATAGGCACGGACGGCCGCGTTCAATAAACCGACCTTTTTATACCTGCGGCTAAGGGTGCAAGTAGTGACAACGCAAACGCGTGAATTTGGGGAATTCGGTGTACGGTCGGTTTTAGTAAGTTACGTGAAGGTCAATGATTTTAATTTTATGTTTTTTTAAAGCTAAGCTTGTATGCTTTAATTTTGTCTAATGATTTTTATTCAATATCTTTAGATTTTAGAAAACAATCAGTAATAAACCAAATTACAAGGGGTGTGCGATTTTATTGCTCTCAAGTGTAGTTCAAACAAAAATAGTGGATCAAATAAGTTAGTTAGTGCAGTTTTCCGGCTCAGGTGGGAGTAAAGTCTGAACTGGTTCTGATGTATTGTCGACCGTCTTCCAACCCCAGTATTTTGGGTCTAGCTGATAACCAAGCCACATTTGAACTTGGTAATACACCTGCAAAATATGTTGATGAGCAGCTGCTGAGGTTGGAGGAAGACAAGCTACTACCAATAACACTTGTTTTTTATTTCGAGTATTTTTAACAAAACATGCATATCGAAACTTATCTTAGCACGTAGTTTTAATATGTATATACGTGGCGTAGTTATACATATTATGACGATTACAAGTCTATGAGAATTTTATAAATTTCATTTATGATGGTGTTTTGAACAATCCTACAAACTTTATGCAGGGTGCGAATTTCTTTACCCTCGAATGTCTAAATTTACCGGATTATGACTGGTGTAATAAAATACTTGTACAATAATTAAATTATTTATTTAACATTAAGCCTTCACATGCAAACACTTAAAATCAAAGTTTAGACAAATACATTACAACAAATAAGATTATCTAAATTCGAGAGGTTTCAAATTATAAATAGGAACCATTATATAAATAACGCAGCAACACAAATTTTTCTAGAATTTTTGGTATAAAAAAAATAAAAGTACGAAGCACATAAAATTGATACTTACATTTATTTCGAGGGAGAGCAAAAGTTGGTTTAAGAAAAGGTTTTATACCAAACCAACTACAAAGCTTACAAACTGTATAATATATAGGTACAAATAACAGGAATGTAAGGCGTAATTTATACTGGTGTTCTTATACCCTCTTTTTAATTAATGTGGAGAACAAATAACCTTTACACCACCTATACATTTTTCGAAATTTCGTTTGGCAACTTTACTCCCGTATTTATTAAATAAGGGGATAGGCATAATTCATTCCTAGAAAATAATCTCTTAATTAGGGTTGTGCGTATTTTGTAGACAGACGTGCTATATGATTTTTATTTTTTGCACACATCGTTTTGAACACTATTTATTTTACTCTATTTAAAAGTGGTATAATCAACTATTTTTGTTTTCATTTACTTTTTCGTTTTTTCTTCTATGGCAACTCCATCCATCTATGGTATACGTTAAACTCACGAAATACCTCCTCTGTGGCCGCACCATGTTTTCCTTTCAATCTTACCTACTAACACTGTTATGCCGTACAGACTTTTAAAACTATCAACATTTCGATTCATTTTGCTTACTTTTTGACAATTTGCCATTTTTCTAAACACACTTTAGGCGGGTATCGCTGTAATCGCTGTTGAATTATCTGTTACAGAGTCAGCCTATCAATTAACCAGGCCAAGTTAAAACTTTGTGCGTATTTCGTATAAAGATCCAGTTCCTAGATCATAATAAAATGGCCACAAATATATATGGTAACATACAATATATTTATTTGTACTAATTCTAAAAAGTGATGCTCAAACACAAAACAAACATTTTGGTTATTTAAAAAATAATTTATCGATATTTTTATAGTTAATAAGTACAATGGTTTCGCCGAATAATATTCTCCAATAAAATAAGTTTTTTTTGTGACATTATGTATTTAGCTTTGGCTCCACATATGCACCATATAATTTGGCAAATATTTTATTAAATACACATTTTAAAAGCTATAAATGCTAATAAATAACATCTTAAGTATTTAAAAGTTCAAAGAAATACATAATTGGATAAATAGAGAAGACATTAATTTTAAAAATAGAATCTTAAAAATATCGATTGGGAAAATAAATTGCGCTAAAAACGAATCGATATTCATAGCGATTATCGAGTTGTAACTTTAACGATTATGCTTAACGTTATTTACATTTATAATCGGCAACATCAAATGTCGAACATGTATCCTGATTACAGAGGAGCTATAATAATATGAGAATGACTGCCGAAGACTTTTTACAATATAATTCGTTATAAACAAAGGAGATTTTTTTTTTCAAATATGTCTTGATTTAAGTTGTACAGACGCCAGCACATCAAAGTGTCCAATTTTGCCAATTGAAAATGAACCTTATACTTTTGTTATATAGTTGAAAAACCTATCAAAGAAATTTGACATATTGGGGTCGCTTGATGTGCTGGCCTCTGTGCATCAAAGTATATACATAAAAGTTAATAGTTGCAGAAAAGACTTTGACATAAGAAAAAAAGCAAGTTATTTTTAATTTATGTGAGACGTTTAATTGTTGCGACTAGCTCGCTTCACATGTTTACTGCTAAAATAGAAATAGGTATTTTCAACAAGCAACTTAAAGTTATATTTCACGACCTGAAGCTCTATTTTTAAATCATTTTTCTTCACATTTTTTTAAAACATAGAACCTCAAGTTGTTTCAGAAAAAAAGTCTGTTTATAACTCAGAGCCTCTTTGGCTGCGATCACACTAAAAATCTATACTCGCCGTTTTAAAAATCTATTTCGTTTATGGCAATGTTGACGTGGATCGCTTTCGTCCAACATTTTAATCGATTGGTGCAAGCAGGGATATTTTTCCATCTGTGTCGATAGATTTAACAAGTTTATTCGACAAATTTGTCATATGTAGATAAAACAATCGATCTCAAAGATTTAAATCGTTCGATTTGCCAAAAAGATGATCGCGTATCTGTTTTGTTTTGACATCTCTGACACACACAGTATCTTAAGCTGTCATGGAAACTATATACTGGATCTGTGAGATCACTCACTGTTCTCAGAGATGACATTTCGCGCGACATAAGTACGGTGAGGACAAATTTGACAATTTGAATCTTTGACCGAAACTCGACGATTTTTGCTTGTTTTAGGATTCGTCAAAGATTTATGCTTGCACTCCTGTAACGATGCTGACAGTAAGTTGGGACCTTCTATACACCGTAGAGTGGCCAATTAGCAGATATTAAACCTGATAAGTGGACACCTTATCCCGGATATTGATGATAAAATACGAGTTCGCCCAAACTCGAGTAAACTCTCACATACCTGCTAAGGGCTCAGCGCAGACCATCCAACTGGCGGTGCAGTAATTGAATTTAAAAATGTTCACTTTAACATTACGTCGAAATTAGCTTGACGAAATATCACTTAGTAACACTATAATGGTCTGCGCTTAACCCTACAACATCTATCTACATAGGAACGTTTACTCTACATTCAGCTACATTCACCTACAAGTAGGGAGAGGTCATACTATTACTTGGTCGCAGGCGCGCCCGTCGATGTTGCGGTGACGTCAGTCGCTGTGGTGGTGACGTCAGACGGAGCAGTGACGTCAGCAGGTGATGTTGTGTTGTCGGAGCGAGCGATAGGAGGTGGGGGAGGAGTTACTTGCGATAGTGGGGATTTACCTGTGTAGGACAAATAAAAACATGATTAATTATTGGTAATAATATGCTGGATCAGACCCAGCCCGTCCCTTGCTGCCCTCCCTCCAGCGACGCTCTAGGCCGAAGTCCATACCCCACAGGGGGTGCCCTTACCACGTAGTCGCTTAGTTAATAAGATTTTATGCCTTGGCCGGACGTCTTAATAAGGCACACCTCACGATAATCCGGTTAAGCAGCCTCGTTGTCATGCGAGATGGTATGGTGTGGTAAACTTCCACGCGGACCAAGTCGCGGGCAGAAGCTAGTCGCGTACAGAATACATACCAGAAACATAGTCTTGGAACCACTTGCTGATCCCGGTGGAGTGTTTCCGGACCCAGTCGATCCTGAACGTGGCCGTGTCCACTAGCTTCTGAAGAGTCTGGGACATTGGCATCAGCTGCTCTTTGTGCTTGAGGGCGAAGCTTTTTAGCTGTAAGGCGAAAAGAGAATATTGATCAACGTGTGATTCTGAAGTCATTGAAAGGGGCCTAGTGCGAGATTAGGTAGTGCGTTTAGTTAGCGACGTCGATTGATTACGTGAGTTGATTTTTTTTTAATTTGAAATTTAACATGGGATCGAATATAAAAGAAAGTCGAAGGCTTTGTACGATTATGGGGTTAAAATGCCATCAGGGATTTCGATTTGACCCTACATTCGTTTTTAGCGACCCCAGGAACCAAGAAAATGACACTTATGACGAAAATTTAATAAATTTCGTCGGTGCCATAGTGGTTCTCGATTTTGACCCCATAATCCTTATTAATAACCCTGGAAACCATGAAAAATTATACCTGCTACTACTAACAACATATAATTTTTCGCCGTATTTATTTTTTGGTTTTATTTCATTACAATTACTTTTAATAATAATCAATTTCGATATTTTATATCCGACGTGACGGCCAACTGTTTTCGGTCGTAAAAGAGTCGCACATAAAATAAAACCTGTCAATTTTAGCATGTTGTTTATATTTTGATCCTTAACGTGTCTTATTAAGGTTTAGCTTACCCTGCTGAGCTCTTCCTCGGAGGAAATGAACCCGAAGGAGCCGCTGAGCACGGCGGGGAAGGTGAAGGCGTCCATCTCCGTGAACTTGGTGTACACGGTGTCGAAGTTCTGGATGAGGAAGTCCTGCGCCAGCCGCGTGCCCAGCGGCGGCTCCACGCTCCACGCGGCCACGGCGTACTGCTTCGGCAGCTCCCACAGGGACTTCTCCAGGAGCCTGGATTGCCACAAAAAGTATTTTAGCTCGACTGCTCTATAAGACTGCAGGGCTGGAGCTCAAGGGTAGGATTTCCAAGTTTACTTAAATCTTAGTGGGTTTAGTCATCTGGATTTTCTTAGTAGCAGCCCGGAGCAGACTCCAGGTCGCTATTAAGAAAATCCAAAAAATCCAGAGATTTATCCCTGGTAAATGCCAATCGCACCCTATTCATTGGGACTTCTATAACAGACGAAATGTGAGTATAGTATAGGTATAGCACCGCCGAACAATTTGAGGAATAGAAATGTTATATTTTGTTATAAATTCGCCAATCTTTTTGTAGATAGTAATTCCGGTGTATTTGTTGCCCCGCCCCGGGCGGGTCAATGTACGCAGGGCTGCGTTTACAGGCTGCCGTGGTTACTTGGTACGTTACTTTTTATATGTACAAGTTTAAAAACCCTTTCCATATTTTTCATGCGGTCAGTACTCATTCCCATTTGAATCCTGCAGGTGATAAAACTCTATCCTAAATGTATTTTTTTGGTACATCCTGAGGCCCTGAACAGCTCGATAGATGGACAAATAAGTTATTAGATTCGTCTTGCCACCCTGACTGGGTACTTACGTGGTTATCAGCGACTCTTCCCTCGTGCTGGGCAGGTTGTTAATGATGAGACTCTTCACGTTGGGGTCGGTGGAGTTCGTGAACACGTTCCACAGGAAGTCGAACTCGGCTCTACCGCCGTGACGGAGGACCATGTTGTATACTAGGGAGCGGAGGTAGCTGGGGATGCTAGAATACAAGGAAAAAAAAGGAAATTAGAATTTGGCGAGATTAGATTTTGACGGCACGGTTGGCCCAGTGCATGAGCGATTTACTGCTGCGCTGCGTGTCGTGGGTTCGATTCCCACAAGAAACAAATATTATATATATTTGACGACCGATGTGGCGCGGCGGGCGATGGTCCGCCTGCGACGCAAGAGGTTGCGGGTTCGATTCCCGCCTTGGGACAAATGTTTGTACGATCTACAAATATTTGTTCCGGGTGTTCTGGGTATTTCCTATGTATAATAAAAAAATATCTATATATGTAATGTATAGTATTAAGTATATCAGTCATCTAGTACCCATAACACAAGCTCTGCTTAGCTTGGGGCTAGATGATGCTGTGTGGATTGTCCAGCAATATTTATTTATTATTATTTATTTATTTGTACGGCCTACAGGCAGTTGTTCCGGGTCCGGTATGTGAGTATGAATGCTTGTAAATGCACCCACAATCCAAGAGAAATACCTAGTATGGGGTAACTTAAAAAAAAAACAATGTAGGAATACTCCACAGGCAGTATAACCAATATCGAGAGACAACCGCTTGATGGAGAAAATTGAACTATATCTCGACCGCACGGTTGGCGCAGTGTCTGAGGGATCATCTGCTGCGCCGCCTGTCGTGGGTTCCCGCGAATGAATCTGAAGTAGCAGGTAATCGACCGTTATCGGATTTGGGTAAAATTGCCGAACGAAACATTTTATCTAGGTAGTACCTTTCCGTGGGATAGTTACCGACCTCCATGCGAGTAAAGCCGCGAGCAAAAGTAATTAATATAACGAAGTTAAAATCTGTTGATACATTTTGGAAAATGCCTTCAGTTCTGCCCCACACTAGGGATTTTTCAGGATAAATTCCTAGTGTGGGGCAACGTTTTTTTCATTGTTAGTAAAGTCACATACACGAACAGCCAGACCAGGAACAACTACCTGTAGGCCCTACAAATATTTGTTCCTTGCTGGAACCCACGACATGCAGCGCAGCAGTCGATTGCTCAGTCACTGCGCCAACCGTGCCGTCGTGTTTTGTCAATAAGTTGACGTTTATCACGATGAATACTCACGGGTTATTATTAACGTCGGCCTGATTGGTCCAGTTGGCGAACTGTTCCCGGGCCCAGTTGAGGCAGCGCGGGGACTCCACGTAGCACTCCCACATGACGAGATTCTCTATGAGGAATGCTTCGTTGTCGTCCTTGGGCTTCGATAACCCATAGTTGACGCGTTCCAGTTGTTTCGCTAAGATTATTCGCATGTAATCCTGGAAACGAAAAGGGATATACGGCGAGTTATTATGATTGAAGGTCATAGCACACATATTACACATACTAGGAAAGGGATCGCCACCGTATTGCCTTCCGCCTAGAGCTTGTCCCGGGGCGAGACGATTACGTTACGTTTCCGATTGGTGTGCGTAGGGACTTTCATACAAAAAAAAAGGGGACTTTCATATAAATAAGCTGTGCTACAGCTCGAGTTGATACAGTGAAGATCCTTTTCCCAGTTAATATAACCTTTAAATGATCTTTAGCCCTTGTACGAATTTCTCACCGAGAATTCTAGCAACCGAAAACGTCAACAATTTGTAGTAAGATTGAAACAGCGCTTCTACGTACGTGAAACTTCTTTTGACCAATAACAGGGTAATTTGACGTTTTCGGTTGGTAAACTTCTCGCAAGAAATTCCTGTTAGCCCCTAACACTACAACTATACTATAACTGATTAACCTTTTATGAATACTATACTAATAGTCGGGTACTTATTTTCGAATAAATTTTAAGGGGTATTCATTGCTGTTGCGGGATGTTCGAAAGAGTTACCGTGACCCCGAAACGTAAAAGGCATGGACGGAACACGGATGGGTTTTAGTCAGTAAAAGTCTGACACGCCCTCCCGTTCCACCCAGAACGGGAGAAATCATTGGATGAGTTCCCATCCTTATAAAAAAGTGGTATTCATTGCTAGAACCTACATCACATGGCGTCTTTGTTCAAATATTTGACCTAAAAAAACACTACTTCGTTCAAACATACTATTTCTTACTTTATTTGGTAATATGAACAAAACAAAACAAAGCTGTTCAGTACTTTTAAGATCGCATTATAACTGGGCATCCTTTTTTTCTCATATTTCAGTTGATCCCATATGAAAAATTGTAATTTCACCCCCTAAAGGATTGCCAGTGAATTAAGTCACCGTGAAGCGTCAATCCAATTCCCCAACAAATCACAATCCATAATCAGACCCCTAATTTCCCAGTGTAGAAAAATATATATTGAAATTATATATATTTCCTAAACTAGGGTTTTAGTAGGACTTTAAGTCATAATATTGAGAAAATAATTAGATTAGTTTCCCTTTTCCCGGTGTTTTCCTATCTGACTACTCTGAGAAGAAAGACCGAAAGAAACACAGACATCATCATCATCATCATCATCATCATCATCATCATCATCAGGCTATACTAGTCCACTGCTGGACATAGCCCTCTCCTAATGAGCGCCATAGCGCCCTGTCTTCAGCTTGCCGCATCCAGCATCTGCCTGCAGTCTTTCGCAGATCGTCATCCCACCTGGTCAGAGGGCGTCCTACACTACGTTTGCCAAGTCACGGTCTCCACTCAAGAACACGTTTACCCCAGCGGAGCCCACTGCCACTTCAACTTGCTAATTCTTTGAGCTATGTCGGTGACTTTGGTTCTCTGTCGGATGTATTCGTTTATGTATGTATAGACAACATAGTCTCTTTTAAAATCCAGACATTACCTTGGTCAGATCATGTGTTCATTGTGCGGTTTCTTCATTGAACAGTTTGATAATAGTGACCTTCAAACTCCTGCTATTTGTGTGAACACATGACAAGCCAAATTAAAATCACAGCAAGTGCCACGCAAAAATAACTTTTATGGTAGACGTACCGCTGCTTTCACAATACCCAATTTACTTTACAAAATACCTATAGACGTTACGAGACTCAATGAACAATAAAAACAAAAAGCGTAAGCTGATAGAACATTACATCAATTTGATTCAAACTTAACTGGTAATAGCGTGTTGATTAAATCTCAGGTTATGGCATGCTAAGATCTGTCTTAGCATGGCAAGGCATCCCCAGGCGTCTATTTGTATGCCTTGTTTTAAGTTTATGTAAAAACCTTATCTATGTATAAATAAATAATTAATAATAATTGGTGTCCGAGATGGAATCTGGATCCTTTGAGGAAAGAACCACACAGATGTGAACGTACCTGTCCAGTCAGTGTAAGCATTATTATACTACATAGCTGACCCATGGCTGTGGAGAATCGATATAAAAACTACACTGTATCTTTTTTACCAAATTGCATATGATAAGCTAAATTTCATGAGAAAAATGGTTAAGCAGTTCCCGAGTTTATCCCGGACAGACATCCTGATATATAAAGATTTTATCAGCAAATATTCCAACTCACCTGGAAATGCACATATCCAGACGTAGACCTCAAGTTATGCTTCAAGAACGCCATGTTATTCAGCAGCAGATCCCACACCATCTTGGAGTCCTCGCCGTTGATGACGCAGGTGGTGAGGCCGAGCGCGTAGCTGTAGTCCAGCTGGGACACCTTGGCGAGGTTGAAGGCGTCGTCGATGAGCTGGGACTTCGTTATGTGGGACTTTATACTGCCGGACTTCAGGGCTACGCTCAGTAACTGCCAGTTCTGTTTGTCGTAGTTTACTCGGTAGTATCCTGTGGAATGGGTTTCAGATAATTAAAGTTATATTATGAAGAGGAAAGATTTGATTGTTTGATAGTAATGGTAAAACTCCAAAAACTATAGGTATAGTGTAACATCACGCCTGTATTAACCGAAGGGTTGGGCAGAGGTGCACTAATAGTAACACCCACATTTCGCTAGTTATGTAATAGGCGGCGAGCCTATTGCTATCAACCAGGCACAAATGCAGATTTTAGGCTGCTAAAGAGAAAAAATCCAAATGGAAAAACGCAAAAACACTTGGCCCGACCTGGGAACCGAACCCAGGACCTCACGCTCAGTAGTCGTGCTTGGGACCACTAGACTGACGAGGCAGTTACTCAAAAACTACTGAACTGATATAAAAAATCTTTTCACCTATAGAAAACTAGATTACCATCGAGTAACATAAGCTATATTTTATTTTAAAAACTACGGTTTAAAGGAAGTTAAAGGAAAACTAAGAAATCCGCACGGCCGAAGTCACGGGCTCAGCTAGTAATTAATATAAGTCGCCAACCTTAAAAACTCACCAATGGCATCAACATTAACGTACAAGGCTTGTGAAGCGTTGATCGGTACATTGACAGTACTGATGCGTCCTTTAAGCCAGGACTTGGGCTTAGTAGTCCAGGTGTCTACGGGCGAATCCACAATTGTGTAGCTGATAGGAATGTGCCATAGCTGGTCTATCATCTTCTGGTAGGGGTCTGTGGCGGAGGTGAAGAGACGCTGCGGAAAACAAAGATAAGTGGTTTAGGATTTTTTTTTTATAATTGAGGCCGAAATAAAAAGCATATTTTTCATCTTTGCTTACTTGACTGAAAAAGGCTCTATTTTTAATCGAATTAACATAAAAAATGACGTCAAGAGGGAGTATAAAAACAATGATTCAATGAGTTTGACAGCTTGTTTACAACCTTGTTACGTAACGTCACCCCACGTGATCCACAGGGACAGTTTTACTTTGGCGAAAAGTTATTTGAATTTACTTGTTGATTTTACTATGATATGCTGAAGATTGTAACAGAATGTATTATACTTTATTATATTAGTGATTGCCCACCTGTTCGAACTCCACATGCCCTTTCTCATAGTTCCTGTTAACATTGACCACAGGGTAGCCGGCCTGCTTGGTCCACGAGTTCATGAAGTCCACCACGTTGAGGTCCTTGAGTGACGGGTCTGAAGGAGTGGCCTTGGCCATCGCGTACCACAGGTCGTTTTCTTCAGCGTTGGAGTATTTCCTGGTGGATGTAAAACGGAAGATGAAGATATGCTGATGTGAGAATTATTATATTACACGGTGGAATCGGACATGTAAAACGAAAACCCTTACCATGGATTTCATACCCACATGATTCTAGACTTGGAAGTTTTCGTCGGCTTACATTATAAAATCAGTTGTTCCCAACAATTTGTTGGTGTACTCCACTGATGCTCTTTTACTTTCAGACCTGTTTTTTTTTTTACGCCGCGACTCGACACGGTATCGGTCGTTAAAAGTGCGAGTAGAACAGCGAATGTAATGCAGTACGGGATGTCTCGTTCCCGTGTATCACGTCCGCGCCTTCAGAACAGTCGAAAACGCCCGTTGATATATAAATCATGGTTTAAATACTTTTTAACTAAACAAACACGTGTTGGTTTGTGTGTAAAGCTTCTAATCCACCATAGAAAAGGGGAGGATCCTCTGAGCACACTATTTTATCAAGATTCTGTTAAAGTTATTAATCGCGCGGATAACTTTAATATCGCGATCTAGAATACGTCATTTTTGTTCGTTTTTGGCGATATAGATGGTGCTAAACACAATAATAAAAATTTATGCAAATATAGAAGAAAGTTGGATTAGATTTAAGTGTTAATGTAAGTTCTTCGTATCCTCGATACTTTGGTGGGTCTCAGAATAGAAAATAATACTGTATTATGTATGTACACCATTAATACTAACAGATAAAAATTTTTAGAGCTTCATAGGGTGTTACAATGAGCGATCTTATCGCTAAAACAGACAGCCTTTGGACGGACTTGATTGAGAAGAAGAAAATATATGCAGGTACTCACCACTGATTCAAATAGACAACCAATCCCTTGTGGAATAAGTCCACAGAAATCGTATGGTTCAGCATCCTTATAAGATTAGCTCCCTTAGTGTAAGATATTTCGTCAAACTTCTGCGATATCTCCGAGGCGTCTTCTACTTTGCGTGATACAGGGGAGGTGTTCTTGAGTGCGTCGGAACGGAGGAGATCCATCTTGTCCCGGGAGAAGGATTCAAACATGTTCCATTCGGGTTCGACCTGGGGAAGGGATAGGGTATTTAGAACCTGTTTAGTTATCAGCGAATTTAAAATGAAAATACTTTTTCACGTGGCATGCTTCGATGAGTATTTTACTGTAAATTTCTAAAAAGTACACAATGGACATAACATGACGCCTGTATTCCCGAAGGGGCTAACTGATCAGGTTAGAAAGGTTCAACTAAACACCCACATTTCGCCAGTTATGTTTAAAGTCCTATGTTATAGGGGGCGATCCTATTGCCAGTAACGTAGCATAAATCCAGCTGCTACAAGAAAAAATACGATTGAAATAACCCAATAACCCATTTCTCGACCCGGTAATCGAACCCAAAACCTCATGCTAAGTACTATCGCTTTTGACCACTAGACCAACGAGGCTGTCAAAAGTATCCTAGGTTAGCTCAATATTCTTTTTGACCATTTTTGCATCCCGCCGGTATCTCTAAAAGCTATTTCTGTTACTTACGTGGTCCACTCCAACATACTCGATATAAGTCGCGAAGCCCTCGTTAAGCCAGAGATCGGTCCACCACCGCATGGTGACGAGGTTACCGAACCACTGGTGAGCGAGCTCGTGAGCTATATCGATGGCGACGTTCTGCTTGTCGCGGGGGACGCTCTCGGCTTCGTCGAAAAGCAGGGTTGTTTCTCTGTAGGACACAATTTTTTTTTAGTCAATACGTGTTAAAAAATTCTTACGGTAAAGGAACTTCTTTTACAAAGGTGACCATGGGTTTTAGTACAATAATCATATCCAAGTCAAGTAAAGATTACAATACACCTCTATTGCTGAAAGCTGTTTTAAATCGTATGTTCATCATCACCAGCTGCCTAGCCTTTTCCCAACTATGTTAAGGTCAGCTTCCAGTCTTATTCAGATGCAGCTGGCCTACTTGACAACACCCCATACAACCCTCTCTACAACACAGTCACTAAGTTACACGATACCCCATGGTAAGACTGGCGGTCAAACTTTCAAGGTTCTGACTAACTGTAACTACCGACTGTCAAATAACTACAAACGAAAGCCGGAACCAACGGCTTCATGTGTTTTCCGAGGCACGAGGTAAGAAGGAAATAAACATGTGCTATTCACAATTGCTTGCTTTAAAAATTACATCGTTTGTAACGACTTATATTTCACCATTGTAAGAGACTAGTGCCTAATATAGTTTTTGGGAAAAAATCTACATCAGGTGCATTCTTCTTCGCGTCTTAATCTATAAAGATCCGGCCCGGAATGTAGCTAAGAGTTTACGTCAACCACAGCATCCATCAAATCCTGTAGCGTGCAGGTATCATGGCACGCAGGACATGATCGGCTATCAAGTGTATTAAAAGATTTTTTATCACCCTTAATAGACAACATTCCGTAATAACTTCTTCTTTATCGTAACTTTCTGGCAGACAAGTGTACAGATCATCATCTGCCTAGCCTTTTCCCAAATACGAGTATGTTGGGGTCGGCTACCAGTCTAACCGGATGCAGCTGAATACCAGTATTTTCATGGAGCGACTGCCTATCTGACCTCCACAACAAAGTAACTGGGCAACACGATACCCCTTGGTAAGGCTAGTTGTCAGACTTTCGGGTTTCTGACTACCCGTAACGACTGTCAAAGATCTACAAATGACAGGGGGAGCCAACGGCTTAGCGTGCTTTCCGAGGCACGGAGGAGTTTTGATATGTTACGAACGGTCACCCATCCACAGACTGACCTCGTCAAGCGTAGCTTAACTTTCGATCAACCCGTGCGGCTGTTTTTATTTAGCCACGAGCTCCTCACAAGTGTACAGATATCATTAAAAAATAATCTCTTATCTGTGTCACTGTTACATAGAGTTTAACAACTCCAGCTATCTTTTCCGGCGATAAGGAACTAGTAAAGTATGTTTACCATACACTAAGTGGTTGTTAACGACTTCAAAATGCGTCAAAAGTCTTAACAGTTTGGCGATAACGGTAAACCATTTCCACTGACATTGTATAATAAGATATCACATGATGTCATTTGGAATTATTAATAAGAGTAACTTTATTTGTTCACTGTTACAAATAAATAGTACAAACATATGATCGTACGACTTCAACAAAATTATCAGTCACCAAATGTTAGGTAACTAGATTTGTTTGAACGATTGTCCCCAAACTCGGTACATATACGCCTATCTTGGGCACCTATCAAATCTGATAGGTCCCAAGATACAGGTATGACCTATCATGTCTGATAGTCTGATGCCCCTGTCATGTCACGGCTTTATTTTTTGTCGTACAAGGGCAATTTAGGAGAGTCGTACTGCCACCAACGGAGTTTATTGCAGTTTTAGAATTTATGGCTGCTAATTATTTGATTTGCACAAGCTAGATGTTCTTCAGACTGCTAGTAATATCCTATCTAGTAATATCTGTCTGCTTAGCGGACAAATTTTTATACTTTCTCTAATAATAAGCTAAGAGCTTAAATTCAAATTAGGTGGTAACAGCTCGATGAGCCTTGTTACTACTTCGATTTCCTAATTGATGTTGAAACATTAATCGATGTTTGCTTGAGTCCTAGTAGGCAGTTAGTTTGTTAAAAAAATCTGTCTAAAAAGTTATGACAGATTTTGACGATATACATATAAGCTTATATCAATAGTGCAACGTGAGGGATATGGATGATCAACCTCTTGATCGCTCGTCTGTTGAGCTATCGTCACGTTTTGATTCACCAAAGAGATTATGAACATCTTGGATACTTTTCAGA
Organism: Phlogophora meticulosa; assembly: GCA_905147745.2. Lineage (NCBI taxonomy): Eukaryota > Metazoa > Arthropoda > Insecta > Lepidoptera > Noctuidae > Phlogophora > Phlogophora meticulosa. Next base: position 2,289,463 of record LR990523.1, read on the forward strand.
GGAAAACACGTGCAAAAACCAGTTAAAGAAAAGGGAAGGAATGAAGTACGTCGCACGCACACACTCGTATACTTAAAACGTTAGTTTTTGTTGACATTAAACTTCTAAGGGATCATTATACTTAACATTATGAATAACTTTTATTAAGGGAGTAATGCTGAATTCTTAAAAACAACAGACGTTAAGTACCTTCGTTTCCTGGTGCTTAGATCGACACAAAATGTGAGTAGCTGATGTTTATTTTGCATTTACATTTGCAGATTACAGTTTTGGTCTTACGTTAGAAGATGGTTGTATTCATGAGCACAATAAGGGGTTGTTTTACAACACATTGTTTTCAAGTTTATATACATTGTAAGATATTAAGTGTCAGCAAAAAATAATTTTGTATAATAGAAAGAGACAGATAGAAAGTCGCATGGAGGGTGCGACTAACGTGACGATTTCCACCAGTCAACTCTTACAGCCGAGCTAAGGAACTTCGTTTCAAAAATGTTTATTTGGCACGGAAGACTAGACAACGAGAAATAAAACCTTAATACAAGGAATTTCTAATTTTAGTATAAATTAATATTTTCCTTAACACCTTTAAAACCAGGTGACCTATAAACAATACATTTTCTATTGTGTCTCGTTGTCTGGCAGTTAAGGTGATAATTTATGTAAGCGAAGACAAAACACAAACTAATGGTGAACGCAGAAAACTGTGGGTAGATGCACGTCGTGATTGTGGCAAGTAGGATACCACTCAGCATAATGATGTGCCAATGGGGGCCCGCAGCACAGCGCTGGATTTCAGTGCTCAAAGACAGAAATAATAACGTGTAACTCAGACTTATACCTTCTTAGTTCTCCGTTGCTACTGAAACTCGTTAAAAGGCATAAAAAAACGTTCGCCTATCGCTACGCCTAGTTAAAATTCTACTGCGATTAGATTGATGTTACGCATGCGTCAAGAAATGTGTATAAATGTTATTATTTCCGCGGTTTTGACTAGTACTGGTAATTTTATATTTTTGATTTTTAAACACCTTTTAGGCCGCGTACCCACTATGTCGTAACGGTAAATTTATCTGTTCGCATACATCGTCAGTTTGTCGTCACAATGCCGTCGATTTTTTTTATCTTTGAACGACTATCATATCTTACTGAATGAACCCGCTGGATCGTCGCTCGGTTCAAAAGTAAGATCACAGGGCTAAAAAATGCTGGCGTGTCGATTTGGTCTCTTTCCTGATCGATTAACCGGAGTAGGTATACTACAAAGATGGGACAAAGCCATTAACAAGAATTACCTACTTATTAATAATACACATTGCTATGCAAGTAATAATATTTAGAAAGACCATATAAGGAGAAAATAATATCTTTGACAGTCGTTACGAGTAGTCAGGAGCCCGAAAGTCTGACCGCCAGTCTTACCAAAAGGTACGTTACCGAGTAACTGGATTGTGGTGGTCAGATAGGCAGTAGCTCCATGTAGAATATTGGTATTAAGCTGCATTCGGTAAGACTGAAAGTCGAGAGCTTTTAAATGAAAACAAGTTTTTTTGTAATCACCAGTCTATCCCGTCCCAATCCGATTAGTGGAATCGGGAGAACTTCCTTTAAGTCTTTGTGACCTTGTAAAACCATTAAATCATAAACCACGGTCATGACGTCACACAAGCAATTGACCTCAGCTACCCATGCCTATAATAACGCTTGTAAAACAATAGGAATTTATATAATTATGTCATTACTTACGTCACTCAGTTTACCTCACTGTCCGTGTGACATAACTTTGTATACACAGTTGTGTTCTAATTATATGGATAGTCGTCAGTGTTGACATTCTTATATAGAATCAACCAACCAACATTTGTATCATGTATAGTCCCCGGCATGTAACTTGGCAAGAGTCGTTAGATGCGCGCAAGTCGTTTTTTAGGTCTCTTTGTAGTCAAGCGGGACGCGGGGTATGAGGTAGCGTAATCCGAGCGCGCGATTGGTGCAACAGTCGACTGTTGCCTCCCGAACTCCCGATTACACTTGCGTGCACGAAAGTTGTACCCTTTGGTTTTATTGTGTTTATGTTAAAGAGTTATTGTTATTGTTATTAAATGTAGTTTTTGTTACGAGTTGATAGTATTGTTGTTGTTTTAAATTAAAAAATTAAGGCGAAAAAAGGTATGCCTTTTTTCGCATACTTTTTGAGCATACTTTCCTCGTATGCATATTATTTATAACTCCCAATAAACTTTACGAATTCCACTCCCTTCTTCAACTTTCTTCTAATCAGATATTATTAAATATAAATGATGGCAATAACCATAAAATAATGACGATCAATAAAAGTCACCACTTTTTTGTTCCACTAAGTGCACGATGCGCGAACTTACCCCCACTACGCCAAAACCTTGCCAACTTGCGTGCCGGTGACTATACATACCCTCAGGGCAAATAAAGAACTAAGTATTCTATTGTATTCTAGAATCATAGGACTTGAAAAGTAAGTGTAGGTGTAGGTACTGTAGAGCCGAACCAACATCGGGTGGTGGCAGCTTCGATGCCACGGATAGATACGCAGATACAAACGTTAAACTTATAACACCCTCATTTTTGTCTGGGGGAAAAAATACATTGTAGGCAACATCCGTACGCGGATGAGTTTTAATTATTTCTGTAATTTGGCTACGGAACCCGAAACACGAGCAATAGAAAGATAAGAAAAAAAACTCACCTAAAAGTAACCAGCCCCCAATTTTCCATAGCGCCGCTGGAGAAGTCCGGAATAGCGATGAGGTCCATCTTATCTAGCGCGTAGGGCACTCCGAAAACATCTTCGTAGTACGCCAGAAGTTTCGGTGTGATTGTTGAAGCGTATTTCGCTTTCGCAATCAGCTCGGGTCTCGTCCATATCTTGATAGGAATTGTGATATTGTCTTTGCTTGTGTAGCTTGTCTCCAAGGATTTGAAGTCTGAGAGGACGTATGCGACCAGATAGGTTGACATGCTGACTGATCGGTCGAAGTGAGTCCACTGCCAGCCGGGTTGTTCAGGACTGCGGGAGGAGAAATTTTGTTTATGGTACTGTGTTTTGAGGATGTTAGGTTAGCAGAAACTTTAATATTGGTAGCCAAATCTACCTCCAAGCATCACGCCTCTATTACCCCAAGTGCTGGGCAGAGGTGTACCCACAGTACACCCACATTTCACCAGTTATGATTAGGACCCATCGTAAAAGGGCCATCAATCGAGTACACATCCAGACTCTGAGATGCTACTGAGAGATTTGCAATGAAAAATCCCAATGACACATTGCTCGACCCGGGAATCGAACCCAGGAGCTCATACTTATCAGTCGCGTTTGCAACCACAAGACCAACGAGACAGAACTCCAGATAGTCTTTGGTAAACCCCTCCTGAAGAAAGGTGTGGAGGTCAGACAGGCTAATGTGTGTGTGACTTCCACAACCTAGTAACCGCGTAAAACAATACGCTTTGGTAAGACCTTTTTTCTTTTCTATATTTGTTTTGGGGTTTCTACAAATAAATAAATGAATAATAATGCTGGACAATCCACACAGCACATCCACACATCTAGCCCCAAGCTAAGCAGATGAAGCTTGTGATATGGGTACTAGATGACTGATAAACTTAATACAATGCATTACATAGATAGATCTTTTTTTATTATACGTAGCTAATACCTAGAACACCCGGGACAAATCTTTGTAGACCGTACAAACATTTGTCCCAGGGCGGGAATCGAACCCGCAACCTCGTGCGTCGCAGGCGGATCGGTCGTCACCCCCCTTTTATCTAACCTTATATGTCAACCCCATCGTGCCTTTTACCATTATTACACTAAGCCTTATAATTAACACATAAGGTAAGACTTTTACAGACGTAAGGCTTATTAGGCTCGTCGACAAGTTCAAAAAGGTGTTAATTCTTGATAACGCTACTAAAAATAAGATTGATAGCTCATTGGATGCGGAATGACGTCTAAAAAAATATATCTCGAGGATGTTTTCCCACATAAAACTTTGCAATTGTTTTTAAGACATTAATAAAATAAAAGAGGGATACAGTTTTCCGTTAATAACTCAAAAACTGTTCACATCTGAGAAGTTTGAAAAAAAAAGTCTGAATTCCGGAAGTCTATGTCCGTTATTTATAATTTAACGCCGATCGACACGTGCTGTCGTATCACGAGCCTCGATGCGATTTTGCCTACGCTACCGCTACCGGTAGCGTTGCCAGGCGTCCGGATAAAGCCGGACATAGGTAGGCCTTTTGATTAGGTGTCCGGCCAAAATAAACGGCGTCCGGCTTTTGTAACACTCAGCTTAGCATACTAAGACGGATGTTTCTCAACTGCCCAACACGATAAGACAGACATTTCGTTTTTATAAGTACAACAAACCATACGAATACTTTTTGTGTACAATTTTTTTGTCGTAACTATTAATACTGAGACAAAATCCTCAATAATGTAAGGTGTCCGGCCTTTCTACCCAAATGTCCGGCGAACTGGCTGGTCTGTCCGGCTATTAGGTTTGGCGACCTGGCAACCCTAGACCGGACAGATGGCACGTGTTTCAGTTCCAAAAGTTCGTACTATTCTGTTTGCGCGCGAATTTTAAAACGTGAATACAATGACTGAATAAAAAAGTGATCAACACGCGACCAAATAAAATTGGACGTTAAAAATTCATTGGTTACTACGATTTTTCCGAAACTAAAGAATCAAAATGTTGTGTGTAAATATTTCTTGGAATGGACAAATGAGTAAAAAGTTTAGAAATTAAATAATTATAAAACGTGATTCAGATAGGTTGGGTGTTACAGAAATTGCAATATGTAATTGCAAATTCTGTGTGTAGTGATTAATAAAACAATATGTGCGTTGAGGCGTAACCAATCGATTTCATAGTGTTTTAGTCACCTACCTATTAATTTTGCCCCCACCCCTGTCCCCCCGCTGTGACCCTCCTCAATCCTCCCTCTTATAAAGTAAGTACTAGACTTGGACATTATAGAGCTTTTCAGGGTTTAAGCCTTGTAGGCGTCAAGGAACGAGGCGAGCCTCAAACAGGGTAGAGTTTTTTAGAACACTAGGCCTTCAACCGATTCGACCTTTAATAGACGCACGCATCGATTGAAGGTCTAACAACTACATAATGAGACCCCTCTGTGCCTTGGAAAGCACGTTAAGCTGTTGGTCCCGGCTGATATTTGCAGATTTTTGACAGGAGTTATGAAGTTACCGAGAAACTGGATTGTGGATGTCAAAAAGGCAGTCGCGCCATGTAAAGTATTCAGCTCCATCCGCTTAGACAGGAAGACGAGGGGACTCCAACATAGATGGGAAAAGGCTAGGCAGATGCCTAGCCTTTTCCCATCTATGTTGGAGTCCCCACGTACGAGACTTTTAATCTCATCATCATCTGATGATGAGATTAAAAGTCTTACAAACACTACTTACATGGGTTCCTGTGTAACAATCTTCATATTCGATAAGGCAGTGACAGTTTCAGGATGGGCTATGCTTATTTCAAACTTAGCCTTGAAAGCTGGCTCGTCGAAACAAGGAAACGCAGATCGCGCCGACGTTGGCTCAAACTGGGTGACCCCTAGGTTTCTGGAAGATAAGGTTTTAGTTATATTTTTAGCAAGGAAATGTTCCTGGTTTGACATGTTTGGGTGCAGGGGCGAAGTGATAATGAATTATGTTTTATAATCTTGAAGCAAAAGGTACTGGTGTTCAGCTGCATCTGGTTATACTGGAAGTCGACCACAACGTGGTTGGGAAAAGGCTAGGCAGATGATGGAATGTTGACGCAAAAGGTGTTGTGGCGGTTTTTTTACTCTGCCATCAGTACCTATGCTACGAAGGATGAGTAGCCAAAGGAGGCCGTATGTAAGGATCGTAGCAGCTTGTAGTATCTACCTACCTACCGCTATGTTAAAAAGCCGTAGGTAATTTTTTTTTTTTTTTTTAAACGTTCCCCCACACTATGAATTGCTCCTGTATACACACACAAACAGCCAGACCCGGAACAACTACCTGTACGCAGCCGATGGCTCAACCACTGCGCCAAACGTGTCGTGTTTATGTTTGTATGTGACCAAAGAACAAAAAAGTATATGAACGCCATGGTTTCCATAGCCATAATAACCGCGATCATTACTTGCAGTTGAATTATAACATATTTTATCTGTTTATGCAAAGAACTACTTGTATAAACATTAATTTAGGGAACAATTGAGTAATATACTTTATGAATGAATTATATTTACTTACACTTAAGAAAATGATTCAGCTAAGATTTATCAGCTCAATTTCCGAACGATAAAACACTATTTAATAAACAATCTATAATATTACGTCATATTTAGTTTAGTTTGGCACAGAATCAATGTTTACTATAATTACACAACTAATATATTCCAAGTGTTTCATTTTCAAGGATTTATTTTATGCTCAAGATACTTAATACTAGAACAATAATTATAACAGAAAGCCCTACGCCATTAACTAGTAGGAAACATATAGTATTTTTGCCAAAATTCTCAAAAATTTAGTTACTTCACCTAATGACTGTAATATTGCTAAGTTTATTGATATGTAGATTTTCTAATGACTGCCATAATGAAGGTAATTTTAAGATGAACTACTCAAAGAAGAAGGAAACAAACTCTTTTCTAATTAAAAAACAAAAATACTGAAGTACCAGATACCTACTGATCAAAATTTAAAAAGAAACAAAAAAAACTTACTTCACTTCATGCTTATCATTCACATATGTGCTCTTATAAAATCCAGTCATAGAATTAGAGATCTTTCCTTCAAAGGACAGCTGCAGTACATAGTCTACGTTAGCTTTCAATGCAGACTCTAAAGGCAATATCAGTCTATCTCCAGTTCCTTCCACTATGGACAATATTCTTATGGTCCGAACTGCACTGCGGGTTATTTCTGTATCAGCAGGTGGAGGAGCTTGCGTTGTTTCTGTACTCAAAGTTGTCTCATTACTGACAACTGGAGTTGTTTCTGAAACGGTTGCCGTTGTAGCATTCTGGTCAGCAGCTGCTGTAGCTATCGGAGCATCAGTTGCAGTAACATTGTCTGCTTGAGTTACCGTACCCTCAGTTACTTCTCGTTTGACTTTAGGAGATCGTAATGTCTCCACTTTCTCATATATTTGTTCTGTAAGCTTAGCATTGCTACTAATACTGAGATTCTTAGAATGTAATATAATTTCTTTGACACTCCTACTGGCCCGTATAGTTATGTATACATCGCCGGAGTATGTAGAGTTCTCTAGTTCCGCTTTTAGTTTCAGTCTGTAGAAGCTTGGCACTATGGTGGAAGGAAGTCTAAGGTCTGGTGATGGTGTATTTGTTTGCCCAAATGGTTCTGTTTCATCCCAAAAGTCTACAGTTTTTTGTGAGAGCTGAAACAAGAATTGTATAATTACATGGCTGTTTTAAGAGGTACATCTTTCATATTTAGGAAGGAAATATGCAGTCTGTCAGATTGTACAATTTAAAGAGACTGCACTTAAAATGGATCAATTCATTTAGATGGTCTATTAGACGCAAGCACTACTGCTCAGCATGGGGTCCTCAGATTCACAGTTTAGGCTAGGTTTTAGTAGGATTTCCTATCTGGAAATTCTCAGAAGCAGCCGGAGTCTGGAATTGAAGGTACACCTCTGACTTATCCTTTGGGGAGAAAAGGTGTATTGTAATGTGATTTTAGGTCTTAGCAATACAAGAGACCTTTTATACAAAATTAATTACTGTTTTACTAAAATACTTAAGGGCATCATCAAAAGAACTGCAGGCCTATTGGTTATTTTATCATATAGGAAAAAGAATTAGTTATAAGTGGACTGCTTCAGAAAAATAAATATAGAATTCCTGAATTGAAGACCATATTTTGATTAAAGAAAAAGCAATTCTGGGACCTCTTGATCTTATTTTTGGTTTTTGTTTTTGTTTGGTAGGCACTTAATTAGTTTTAAAAATACTATATGGCAAATAAAATTATGGTGTGTGGCTTGTGTGGGATTTTTTTTAAAAATTTATATCATCAAAGATCTTTTGTGGGATCATATTAATTTTTACTTCTGCAGTATGTTGGTGTCCTGATGTCGTCATTTTTTTTAGATATGATAAAACAAAAGCCTAATTAAAAATTAATTATTCAATTTTAAGTACCAATAAATTATTTAATATGAGATAAAGATCATTTATTTATTTGTAGGCTTAGGTTAGGCATGCAAGATATGTAATATATAGGTATCTTTTACATTATTATGTAGTGGGCTTTTGTATTAATAGACTTAAAAAGTCTTGAATTTATTAAGTATAAAGTACTTATTGTTTAGCATTTTTGTAGCATTTCTACATAAACTTTCCAAATAAGACTCAACATTGTGAGAATTTAGAACACAGAGCTAAGTATTCTAATAACAAAAATATATTGATACTTACTTCCTCATCTCCACTAATAACAACTCCACTAAATATAAATAAAACGATAATTGTTTTCAAAAACATTTCGTGCGTTAACTAAAATATCACAGGTTATAAAATGCAGTAGTATTTACTGTAAACTTTAAGCTCTTTAATTAAAAGTTTCTCATTTTTACACTATCGATGAAATTAACTGGTGTTTTATACTCATTTAAAAATATTCGTTATCACCGCGCACCACACACTTTCGACCACTCAAAGATCGATTGTCATTTTGACGTTTAATTTTTTTTTCAGAGCTTAGTCCAACCGGCAAAGGTTGCGTTTACTCCGGACAAAACAGTTTTGATTATGATTTTTTTATACCGCTTCCATCCGCATAAGACTGGGAATAGCGTATAACTGCGGAATTAAAGTTCGATAAAAAAACATAAAATACGGTAGCTTTTAATTATTGTCGATAAGAAATATTATTACAAGATAGCAATTGAACTTGAAATCGGGCAATGTCTCATGGAGTTAGTGGTAGATTAGATAACGCTGCTTGAGCACATTTTTATACAGTAACTACGAACATAATAACATAACGTGATTAAGCTCGGACTTACCTTGAAGTAGGTGATAAAGTGTACAATGACGCCCACTATGACTGCGATTACGACTGCAAAAATGATGAACGTGACACAAATGCAGTTAGACACGAATATTCCGCCTTTTCTTCCATATTGGATATCTTCTGGTGTTTGGGACTCGTACGCCAGGAACTGTTGCCGGCTCGTTGAGAGCGTCATGTTGTTAATTCATTCTGAAACAATTACACTATTAAGATATCGATAACAACACTTCGTTCAGGTTTCTAGGTTAAAGAAACAATTATGGAGTTTAGTTTACGTGCACTACTTACCTACTTAGAGTTACGATAGTGAAATGAGCCATGTCTACGAAACCAGCGGTGTTGCCTAATGTTTACGTACAATCAATACAGTTAGTTCTCGATTAAGTATAACGGGGCTTTTATTTTAATTAAGTAGATTGGTAGCTGTCTCACGACCTTCACCTACCTTATTATGAGGTGCGAAGACTCCTAATTTATGTTTGTTTTAATTAACGTTATATTTAATGTAATCGATAACAAGTTGCTATCGTCTGAGAGAAGCCTTAGAATTGGTCACTTATTTGATTTGGCATACGAGGTTTATTCAATATTGCATTATTGAACTTCTTGGTAACTTGAGTGGTTTCCTTATATTTAAAGTGAATCATCTGACGTGATTCGCAATATCTTTTCGATTACAAAGACGCGTGATGTGTAATAGTAAAGTGGGTAGTGTGTCGAATTGATGATTAGGCAATCATTGTGGGTATTACCATGAGGGTAATTTACATAAGACACGAACGTTGTTGTTAACAATTACATCTAATATGGTTCACCATGCTTCTGTTATTTCTAGTTCAGACTGAACTTAGCATAATTAGCATATAACTACCCAATGCGGGGACAATAGCCACCTCTCTGGACTCTGTGTAGGAAGGTCGTCATAATCCACTACGCAGGTCCAGTGGACTGACTTTAAATAAGTCTAGGCTCGTTAACAGAGCAAGGGGATTGGTCGTGGTAGCTTCTTGTTTAGTTTACCTATAGTTTACTAGCTTTTGCTTGGACGAAGCCACGGGCTTCACCCACGAGGAGGTCGAAAATGATCCTAGGGAAACTATCATGGATAAAAACAGTAGCCTATGTCTCAGATCAAGGTCTATCCGCGTGCGAAACATCCGAATCCGATCAGCCGTTGACGCATAAAAACGTAACAGACAGACAGACAGTTGCTACCAATCAACTAGTCTTACCAAAAAGTAGTAGTGTTAATTAGTAACTGGATTGTGCTGGTTAGAGAGGCAGTCGCTCTATGTCAAATGCTGGTATTTAGCAGCGTCCGGTTGGGCCGGGAGCTGACCGCAACATAGTTGGGAAAAGTTTAGGCAAGTAAGATGATTATGGCGTCTAGCCTTTACGAAGTTATCTAAAAGTTACGATGATACATCCACATATTGGGCCAAAATTCATCATGCTAACAGCTGAATGACCTTAAAGGTACTTATGTTATTCAGATGGAAATGTGGATCGGATTATGTTAGTGGTGATGCGTAGGTAGACGGAATTGTAAAGGTTAAATTTGCACTTCCGCTTGGCTAAAAGACGTTGCTGAACACTAATCCGACGAACAATCGACACCGTTGTTGATGTATGTTACGTCTGGAATATTAAATCTGCGCATCACGTAATAAACCTGTAGCAAGCTTACGCACATGCGCACATCGAAGCGACGGGATGCGCTCGAGTTCCTACGCAAAACATTATTTTATTTTTGCCATTATGATTTGAGCTTTGTTATAGGACACTGTAAGTGAAGATTAGTTTTGCTCGATTCAAAATATAAGTATTCAGCTGCATCTGGCTAGACTGGAAGCCGAAAGGGAAGACGCCAGGCAGATGCAAATGATGTTGGCAATAGGCTCACCCCTCTATTACATGTGACTAAAACATAACTGGCGAAATGTGGGTTTACAACAGGTACAACTTTGCTTAACCCTTCAAGAAGTACAGGCTTGATGTGTCTGATGAGTATACAAAACTGTGATCAACGTGAGAATTCGCCCAACTTTATTAAAGTGGTTCCTCAGTTGGACCTAAGTTGGCTGTTATAACTTAGCTACGAGCTTAGTACTGTAATCTAGACGTCATTATTGACTGCTTGCAGTTACTATCTTAATCTAGTTTTTGCTCCGCCTTTCTGTTAAATATTGCCTAATTTATAGGTTACCTACATTGGATTTAATTTATAAAACGATTAATACATGAAAAAATAAAATACATAATCATAGGGCATCAAAAATCACATCATTGAATTTTAAACTATACACGACAGCACATTTAGGTATCAAAAACTGTCAAATTTTCCCAATAGAACATTAACCTTATACTTTTTTCAATAAAGTTTAAAACCTAACAAAGAAATTTGGCCTCAGTACCTATTGCTACTTCTAGGTACTACACTGGGACCTTCTATGAACGGCTTGCTGGTCATTACGCCACAGTGCAGATATGTAATTAACAGACGCATTACGCGGTGGCGTTATGGTATACAATTATTTTACTCTGTGGTTACAGACAGGTGTGGTTTATTCATCATAACCATCTGTTGGACGATAAAAACGTTTGTAGGGCAAATATAATTTACTGTATCTAAATATATTTTGTTCGGGGTTTCCTTTGAAAGTGTTATAATTACGAATTTGTGATGGGCGGTTTACCTTAAGAAGTCTTTCCGCGCACGACATATTAGTACCTAACAATTATTAGTAACAATACCCATCTGTATGGTGTTGTCATAATAATCTTATCACCTTATTTTCGGCACTAGAGACATATAATTTATAATAAAATAATAATGCTGGACAATCCACACAGTTTCATCTAGCCCCAAGCTAAGCAGAGTTTGTGTCATGGGTACTAGATAACTGATATACTTAAGACAATACATCACGCCGCCGCCGTACGGTTTAGGCATAGGTGTACCAACTTACTTATTGTACACGCACATTTCGCCAATTATGTTTAAGTCATGTCTATTACCGTCAAGTGGGCACAAGTCCAGACTCCGGTTTGCAACTAAACTTTGCCCGACCAGGAAATCGAACTCATGATCTCATGCTCAACAGTAGCGTTTGTGACCACTAGACCAACGAGGCCCTCCTTTCCTTTTTCCACTAACCTCGATCCTGTTCCAACATGGAAAAATCTCGCGAGAACTTACTCTTTTAAAAAGGCATACCAGCCAGTGAGCCACGTGATATCAATCAGATCCAGCCGGTCCCCTTGCTGCCCTAAGCCGAGGTCCGTACCCCACACGGGGTGCCCATAGCGCGTAGTCTCGTTGTTTGTAATTTTTAGGCCCTGACTGGAGGCCTTCATTTATGAAGTCATATAATCTTCACAGGGAAGTCCGGTTAAGCAATACAGCTTAACCCGACAATACAACATAACATCATGCCTGTATTATGAAGGATTTGGTAGAGGTGCACTTATAGTAAACCACATAACGCCATGTAATGGAGGGCGAGCCTATTGCCATTAAAAGGGGCACTAATCTAGACTCCGGGGTACTAATAAGAAAATTCCTATTGGAAAAACTCAATAACACTTGGCTCGACCTGGGAATTGAACCCAGGACCTCACGCTTAGCAGTCGCGCTTAGCGGACCACTAGATTAACCAGACGTTCCTATGAATTTCCTTTTGTTTTTGTGTGCAGTTCATCCTAGATGCCCACTTATAAAGAAATCGGCATCGTAACAGCGTTGCTGAATAATTGTAATGGAATAAAGCTACAGTTGACAATCGAGGTGCCTGTGTTTTCATGATACCTAAGTACACATAACATGGTACTAAATGTTGTGATGGCCAAGTGGTACGGCTGCCCATCTCATGCACGAGATTGTAGGTTCAAATCCTGGCAAGTACCAATGTTACTTTTTCCATTCATATATTGTATTTTCTAAGCTGTATCTTAGACAACTCTGACATTGGTGAAGGAAAATATCGTGAGGAAATCTGGACTTACAATTAATGTTGGTCCCTCAGTAGTCGAAATTCGACTGTTTTAGCTTTCTACACTTCTCCTCCATATAAACTTTAACTATGCCAAATCCAACACTCCACCGTGCGCGCGATATTCTTAAAAAGAGATCCGAAGTTTTCGCTTCGCTTAATATACTTTTATAGATAGTTCTGAAATCGCCAACCCGCACTGAGCAAGCGTTATTAACTCATTAACCGCCCAAGTCGGATATATCCAACCAATATTTTCGTGACCATTCCGCCTGAGTCGTACTTATACGACTAAAAATGTTTTTTCGTCCAATTTGATTGTTATGTTCTAATTTACAGTATATCCAAAATTAGCTTAGTTCAAGCTAGGCACTGGGGGGCACGGAAACAGATACAAACTCAGGCGTTTAAAAGGTTAATGCTCGTGCCTTCTATGAATGAGTAAGAGGCCTTTTGCCCTGCAATGGACCAGTAACTGGCTGGTATTATTTATTAGGTACAACTAACTCCAAACAGTAATAAGGTATTAGGCCACAGCTATCCTCAGGGAACTATAAGTAGGTAACCTACCTAGTTTTTTAATTACTCACGTGGCTAACTAACATAAAAGACGGTCTGAACGGTCAAGCCACCTTGAAAAACTAAAAAATGACGTATTATCATGTAAACTGTCTCTTTTTTTTTCTTTTTTTTGTATTGAAACTGACGGCAACGCGGGCGGTTCGAATGGCTTCTGAGTATGATTGACGTGATCACATAAGTATGTGTCGTGTTGCCTATATCCGGTAGGAAAATTAAAAATAACCAGCCAAGTGCGAGTCGGAATAGCACACAAAGGGTTCCGTACCATTGTACAAGATTAGAGTTGCAGCGATTGTGAAGATTGAAAACATCACGTTTTTTATTCGCCCCAGAATTTTAAAATTTAATTATTATTTGTTCTAGTAGCGGCAATAGAAATAGACACTTTACGAATATTTTAACCGTCTACATTTTACAGGTCATGAGATACAACCCGCTGAGAGATAAACGGATGGACAGCGTAAGCTTAGTAATAGGGTCCCATTGGCACACTTTGGGTACGGAACCCTAAAATAAATAGAGAGAAGTTGTTTATGACAGGAGGATAATAAGGTTTTCTTAGTATGGAACCTCTGTTGGTCAGTTCATATGTCTAAAATATGATAAACGATTTGATTTGATTTGAATGACATTGAACAATTGTTGTGGCCTGGCTGTTATCACCAAGTGTAGTAATGTGATAGTTGATTATTTTATCTGTATAACATTACTCATTTAAACCCAAATCACGCCTGTCATTCTCATGTTACAAGATAACTTGTATTGTCATAGAATACGTAAGTAAATACGGTAATAACCTCCACCATCTCTTTCAGTTGCAAATTATCAAAACCTGAACGAATTTTTAGGATTGACAGCTAACAGACGTTTGTATGTGGGTATGTCTGATCGTTACTCAAAAACTGCCGTGTCCTTTTTGTTGGGATTTTGTTTGTGTGTTGCACGTTATGTCAATTTGCCAGGTTTCTTTTTGTGTGAGAAAATCCTCTATTTGTTTAATATTTTCTGATTGTTATTTTTTAGGTAAAGTGACAAACGAATTGAAACGAAGCGGAGTTCTTCCGTGTCAGTGGTTGATGCTTTAGTTAAATAAGAAAAAAATGTTTGACCCCGGTAGGTAGTGGCCACGTGCAAGATGATATGGCAAATCATATTTAGGTATAAACATTTTTGTAAGAATATAACAACAAGTAAGGACCGTAGCAGGATTATCTGCCTATGGTATATCATGGGATATATGTATATTAATAATAATGATTTATTTACAATTTTACAATTTTGCAGAACAGTGCTATGTCGAACAGACAATATAAAAAAAGTGTAAGAATACCACTAAGTTTAACCTCTGGCTAAGATTAAACTTGTGTTATGGGTGTCAGGGCTCTCTCTTGAAACATTTACCAAAAAAATATAATCAAGTAATATGGTGGTATGGTATCGAATATGGGTTTCCCAGCAAATTTTGAAGATTGATAATCACATTATAAAATACCTCTGCCAACATTATAACTTAACAATAGACCACATTATAGCATAATGATAAATACATGTCAATAATATTTTATTTTTTTGTTTTTAAACCACGTCGGTCCATATCTGACTACTTTGAGAAGAACCACCGAAAGAAACTCAGAAGTCACAGTATCTTTTGAAGTCCAGACATTATCTTGGTCAGGTCATGTGAGGACTGTCCAGCTTAGCGTCTGAGATGGTATGGTCGTTTGATGATACCTTAGTAATAGCCTATACTGTTTCTTCTGCTGAGACACATCACAAAGGAATAAATTAAGATTCCATACCAAATATACATAATATAACCAATATTTCATGTGTACTGAATAAACGTTATGTATGACATACTTATCATCATATTAAATTGCATCTAATTAAAGCCAGGTAGGTAAAATGTATGGAAAATCATAATTCCATTAAAATAAATCACAAATCTCATTATAATCTTAAATCGAGGTTTAAATTCGAAACCGTGAAAATAATTGTTTAAAGCCAGAGACTTAAAATACCTCTTAATCAAGTCTATGGTCTATTCTTAACTATTGTTTTCAAAACAATAAACGGATTGAATTTAATAACCACCATGTATTTAATATCCTTTTGTTTGCATATTTAAGTAAAGACAATGAGCTATAAGATATATAAAAGTAAAACAATACAGAAATACAATGCAATATGTATTTGAAGGTAGAAGAATATTGACGTCTTGAAAATTCCGGACTGAAATCTATCTTAGGAGGAGTACGAAGCACTTGGTACCTCTCTAGGTATGTCATGAAATTTAAATAGGGATGTGTCCTAGGTAAAAATAAATTAAGTCTATTTAGTCCGTCAGTAAGATTACCAAAAAATATTGGACACGTATTTTTTGCTTACTTAATTCAATAAAAAGTGACAATTATATAGCACATCAAAGTTCAGGAGAAGGGGCACATGACGTCACGCCGTGCTACACTTTTCGTTAAAAGTGTAGCACGGCGTGACGTCACGCGCAATTTTAACGCACCATACCGTCGTCATTTTTGGTTTACGTGACAAAAGAAAAAATACGTGTCCAGTATTTTTGAGTAATCCAACTTTCGGAAAAATCAGATTTTTTAAGGACACTACCCTATTCTGCTAGTTTTTATGTATAGGTATACCGTAACGATACTGTAAACATGGATGGGAAAAGAAGAAGAAGGTGGTTTCCTATACCTTCCTATACCAATGCAGGGAATGACATGAAGTGACCGAGGGAAAGTCGGAAGAGGCACGGAACAAAGTTATCTTGGTCAACATCGAGTGGCCTTTTTTTTAAAGGATAAATAATAAATAAATAAATAACTATTAATGGACAATCCACACAGCATCATCTAGCCCCAAGCTAAGCAGAGCTTGTGTTATGAGTACTAGATGACTGATATACTTAATACAATACATTACATAGATAGATATTTTTTTATTATACATAGGAAATACCCAGAACACCCGGAAACACACATTTGTCCCAAGGCGGAAATCGAACCCGCAACCTCCTGCGTCGCAGGCGGACCTTCGCCCGCTGCGCCACATAGGTCGTCAATATATGGGCAATCATCCTATGACTTCTCCCTTTCTAGGTGGAACGGGAGGGCGTGTTAGACTGTTACTGATTGAAACCCATCCGTGTCCCGTCCTTACCCTTTACGTTCCGGGGTCACGGTAACTCTTTCGAATATCCCGCACACCCGGCAGGATATCGAGTGGCCTTAAGAGAAGTAATTGCTTAGCCATGATGAACCTAGCCCTCAAATACAACAGTGAAGACCGGAGGAAGCAATCACAATAACAGTTACAGCAAAGACGTCCTTGTGATGCCCAGAAATGAGAACAATAATAGGTACGAACAACTCGTTCAAATACAAAGAAATTTATAATTACGATTCGCGCTGGCATTGTTTACAACACCAATGCAATCCATTTCACTCGGTTTACTTTGCTGATTTGCGCAGCTGCACTAATTACCCAAGATTTTGTGCTCAGCTACATGAAGAATAAAATCTACACTAATATTATAAAGAGGAAAAATTTCTATTTTTGTGTGTGTGTGTTTGTAATGAATAAACTCAAAAACTATTGCGCCGATTTCAAAAATTCTTTCACCATTGGAAATCTACGTTATTCCTGAGTAACATATATTCTGTTTTCAAAAATAGGTTTGAAAGGGGTTGGTGGAAGTTGGTGGGGATATTAAAGTTCGTAGGGAAAAGAACGAAATCCCCGCGGACGGAGTCGTGGGCGAAGTGCTAGTATTAAAAATAAAATAGAGAAAAGACCAACTTATAAAAGGGTCTATAAGCCAGATGTAAGCGGAAACGCCCGGGAGGGGTCGCGCTAGAAGGAAATACACTGACCTTATTGGTGATGTTGTTCAAAAATGTCAGGTGCGTAGTACTCGCAACCGGAGTACGTGTATGGCCAGATATGAACGTAAACGAAGCAAAAGGAGTTTTTAAGCAATATTGTAGCAGGCGGCGTTCTGTAGTTTCTGCCTACCCCGATGGAAAAAAGGCGTGAGTTTATGTGTAGCATTATATTTGTAATATAATGGAGACAAAAACTTGCCTCGTTGGTCTAGCAGGCAGTACTGCTGACCGTGAGGACCTGCGTCCGATTCCCGGATCGGTAAAAGCGTTATTGGGTTTTTCCATCCGAAATTACACGGTAACAGCCTGGAGTCTGGATTCTTGCCCGGTTGATGGCAATAGGCTCGCCCCCTATTGCATGTGACTTAAACATAACTGGCGAAATGTGGGTGTACTACACGTGCACCTTTGCCTAACCCTTTAATGACTACAGGTGCGATGTTATGCTATGTTTAAGAAGTCACCCATGGTTTTGGTATGATCATATTTAACTCCAGTTTCAGGACATACTGATTTTTTTGGTGAAACTATACCTCTTTTATTACAGGACTAGAAAAATAACGGTCAAATATATACATCGGTAGTGACTGCGATATGTTGATTAGATAATTGCATTATAGTGTTCAAATTCATATGCTCAAAGTAAGTATATGTGTAAATCTTGTTTACTATTCATCGTGAAATAATGGAGCTATGTATAAGATGATGATCTGGAAATAACGAATCCGTATTCACGATATTTTTCTATTCTGCATACATATATCTAAATATATATAAATTCTGTGTCACGTTGTTTGTCCGCCATGGACTCCTAAACTACTGAACCGATTTTAATAAAATTTAGCACACAGTGTGCGTTTTGGTCAAACTTAAAAGATTTTTATTTCGACTAGGTATTGACCTCAATATTTTTTTATTGCAAATTAAATGTTTTCCTATTATAAGTTCCATACATTTCTAACAGATGGCAGTGTAACTTAACTTTTGAGGCGGTACGAAGTTCGCCGGGTCACCTACTGAGTATA
The DNA here is from genome assembly GCA_905147745.2 of Phlogophora meticulosa. Taxonomy (NCBI): domain Eukaryota; kingdom Metazoa; phylum Arthropoda; class Insecta; order Lepidoptera; family Noctuidae; genus Phlogophora; species Phlogophora meticulosa. Next base: position 2,308,049 of record LR990523.1, read on the forward strand.
TAAAAATGAATCCCTGTTTCCCTTGGCCACGCGATAACTTGGCAGCAACTTATTTTATTTACCTTTTTTAAGTTTTGAATACAATGTACAATGTGTTTAACTTCGCGCGTTTATTGAATGCGAATATTTAACCGCGGGTAACATCGCGGGGAGTAGCTAGTGTTTAGTAGACTTCAGGTTTCAGGGCAACTTTTACCACAAATTGGCGTGAAACTGTAGTGACCTCTGTTTGAAAATGTTTCAGTAATTTACGATTTCATCGTTATAATTTTGCTGAGAAATAGCGTGCGTGTCTCTGTGCGTGTCGCTGTGCGTGTCCCTTCAACAATATCCACCGTTATAATCACATTGCGTGGCAAATTGGCTCTCTGTGATATTTATTGGATTAGTTCCGTACTACGGTCAGTTTTGAAATGCTATTGAAAAAATAAACAAGTGGATTGATCTTCCGTAACAATTAGAAATCAGATGAAGGTTAAGTAACTGCTTACTATTGCAAGTTTTACTTGAGACACAAAACCGTTTTATTATTTTATAACATCACGCCTGTATTCCCCAAAGGGTTAGGCAGAGGTCTACTTATAGTACACCCGCATTTCGCCAGTTATGTTTAAGTCTTATGTAATGGGGGTCGAGTTTTTTGCCATCGACCGGGCACAAATCCAGACTCCAGGTTGCTAAAAAGAAAATTCCATTTGGAAAAACTCAATAACACTTTGCTCGACCCGGGAATCGAACCCAGGACCTCAAGCTATATAAATCCTATTATTTACTTCCTAATTATTTATTTTACTTTATGATTGAATTGTCTACTTTAACGAAATACAAATATATTTTCTGATTGTCTGAAAAGGAAGTCTGAAAGTGGCTCCGGTGACTTGAGAAGTTATGTGGACATCGGTTGTCATGGTATGGACATGAGTTGCGGAGGAATGAGCGACAAATTGTGAGATGAAAATGAGTATGTATGCGGAGGGTTACAGGAGTAAAGGAAGACCAAAGAAATGGTGGATGGATTATGTGACAGATGATATGGCTAGAAAGGATGTGACCATTGATATGACAGCAAAAAGAAATTTATAGGCGAAGAAGACATGCCCAACCTTTTTAGGGTCTTCGCAGATTAGTATAAGATGACGTGTGTTGAAAATTAGAATTAGAACGAGAGAGCATTTGTCTTTATGCTCTCGGTTCCATTAAGGCAAACTTTGCATGCTTGCATCGAAATAATAAATAATAATAAATAAATTTATTTTCCAAAAAAGTTACAGACTTAATTTAATTATTAACAAAAATGTATTATTACAGCTGGTGGTAGTACGAAGCAAGTGATCTATGCTGTAGAAATCTGTATACAAAAATGGATGAGCCCTGCCTCTTACACTGGGGTTACCTGTATTTTAAAAGACAGTGTTCAGCTATGGGGTTGCTACAGTACGATTTATACAAGTTGTGAACTGTGTCGATCTACCAAGCGATAATTAATCTAGATTAGTTTATAACTAAAAGAACGAAATAATAAAAATAAAAAAACGAAATAAAAAGAAAGTGAAAACAATTTAAGGCAAGCCTGTGAGGGTGTGTGTGTGTATGTGTGTGAGGGTGTGTTTGTGATGTTATTTTTCCATTACGAATTTAACAGCATCCCAGAGTCAAGACTTGCTGCCCCCAACATAAATAGGGTTGCCTCTTTTTGCATGGAACGAAAATAATAACTGCCCGAATGTGGCACACCTCTGTTTAACCCTTTGGGAAGTACAAGCGTCATATTATGTTATTCATAAAACATAGTTATTCTAAAACGTAGTTGAAACCCATAAATAATGTGGTGTTAAACATAATACAAAACAAGAGCTCTTAATATGTTTATTGAAAACCTTTACGTACTATTGACTTTTATGATTCTGTTTTCGATAATTTTGTTATTTATCGTTTCTGTTAGCGTCTTTTTCGTGGTTTTTGAATATTTGAGGATTGTAATCCGGAAAAGAATACGTGCGTAGTGATTGTGGACATATAGGTACTTACGTGTCTCTATAGAATAGATATGCATAATTATATTGGTAATATTCTATGTGAGCGGACTATTCATCTTTAAAAGTGGAAATCTTGAGCAATCTCAAATCTCAAAAATATATAATAAGCCTTTTTGTTGCTACTTTTTAATTGTAAGGCTATTTAAATTGAAAATTAGAGGTGAGAAAACTAAAACATGTTCTTAGTATTCGAATGTATTTCCCTTGTCTTTCGATAAAGGCATCCTCTTAGGCGATGGTACCCTAGAGAAAGGAGAATTAGAGGAGAGGATGGGAAGACTACACGAAGAAAGTAGCAGGCCTAGAATTTCACTTATTACTTGCCCTTGAAAATCAACACTACAACGAATCCGAAGATTTCAACCATCACAATAATATATTACGCAGAACGGCCAGCTATCGATACTGGGGGCTGTGTCCAATGTGCATACGGGCGCTCCGATAACACAGCACTGTGGCGAGTTTGTTATGAAAAAGTAGGTATTATGATTCATTCCAGTGATATTTTGTGAATAGGTTTTAAAGGGAGAGGTTTGAAGATGTCTGAAGGAATTTCGGAGGAATATGTTACTTAGATGTAAAATTACCATAATTGCTATTAAACCCAATGCAATTTAAAAGCAAATAAAGTACTTTTTTTCTTAAACATTTCATTGGATTAGAAAGAAATCATGATTTTGACAGTTTAAAGTGAATAAAAAAATCAAAAAGAGGCATAAGTTTTTTTTAATGTTTTTTTTTTCTTCAAATGCCACGAGTGAGCAATTTTTGCGTCGATATCCATTCTACCCCGTACCTATAGTTAGTGCAGTTAACAGAGGATGAAGGACATGGGCTTTAAAACTCTAAAGTTACGAAAAAATACAGAAAACTGACTTTAACACCCACACATAAAGTTCGGTTTGCAACTTCCTACAACTTCAACAATTTCTATATTTGTGTTGTCATTGTGAATTCGACTTAATTTTGACCATAAAAGTCGAAAATTCCTTAAGTGGAAATAACATCAATTAAAAATATGGATTTTTTATATGGAATACATTATGTTTAAAAGTTTTTCTACCTGCCTACTACATACAATACACTCTATTTATTCCCTTGAGCACCATTAGAGAATGACAAGTACCAAACAATGTATCCCTAACCAAATTGTTTAAGAACCCGCATTGAAATTGATCAATTTCGTTGTCAAGAGGAAGGAATAGGTGTGGGAAAGTCAACTTCCTATTCCTTGGTACACACGCCAGTGTCGACAGCACATCAAGCTATCCCAATAGTTCAGTATTTCCCAATTAATAAATAAATAAATAATGCTGGACAAACCACACAGCATCATCTAGCCCCAAGCTAAGCAGAGCTTGTGTTATGGGTACTAGATGACTGATATACTTAATACAATACATTACATAGATAGATATTATTATTTTTACTATACATAGGAAAATACCCAGAACTCCCAGAACAAATATTTGTAGATCGTACAAACCTTTGTCCCAGGGCGAATTGAATTGAACATGGACCTTATTCTTTTGGTATAAAGTTGTAAAAATATCAAATAAATTTAACAGAGTGGGGTAGCTTGATGTGCTGGCCTCTGTATAACCAACCTAGATGCTAAATTAAAGGCATAGCAAGTGGCTCATAGAGTTATGGGTAGATAAGAATTGTTAAAATTAACCTCAATCGAATAAATCATGACAGATTTGGTCTAGCCCTCTGGACTGACTCTTTTAAAGCCTCTTTTATAGCATATACAGTAAATAGCCAGTGTGATCAATTATTTTTGGTGTTTCAAGAGGTGTCCACTCGATGTTATGTTTAAAAAAATTGATCCCAGGAGAGTCATTTCAATTTGTTTATCAGTGTCTTGGACCTTATCAATCATGTGTCCATCAACGCCGTGCTATGGGCCCCCCAAATAGGACAGCATCATGCTTACTGATATCCCTCTTGCCACAGTCACGACGTGCAACTGCCGACAATTCATTGTTTAAACTTTTAGTTTGTGTTTCACTAACATAATTTATTTACTAACACTATCATTATTGGAATGATTTATCTTTTTTTTGTATCATAATGTCCATGTTTTTTCTCTATTTCTTTCTTTATATGCTTCATATCTATGTTCATCATGCTAGCCACAATTTTGTCTTCTTCCTCCAGTTTTCCGGGAAAACCAGCGTGTCTAACATGCAATTATTATCACTTAAAGCGTTGCGCATAGCACGTTCCAAGATTACAGTGGCTCATGTAGTGATATCACCTACTTGCGAGTAATAATTTATAATTTCCCTTATTCCATCGTTGGCAGGATGCAGCGTGCATTTATTCCTACGCTTGTATTTCTTCATGACAGATCCACAACCTTCAACTAGTATCTTTGCTGTAATTAGCTGATTATCTCCACTTGGTTGCTGTTTATTTCTGTGCTAAGGTTCCTTCCTCCAGCTAAAGGAAATGTTTTACGTAAGGAGGAGCAAGGGAAATCCTCATTCAGGACAATTTGAGACTTCACACTTTACACCTGCTGATGTACCCAAGTCTCTTCGTTATTAGTAGGGAACAGGAAGCTGGCGTAGAGCTACTGAGGGAGATGGGGTTATGCTCTCCCCCCCGCAAGCCCTCACTCCTAAAGTTTAACTTTTAGGGCAAACCTTCTCAAGTTTACCTCCTTGTAACGTGCCATCCGATTAGTTAAAATTATTTCTATTGAGTTGGACTTTTACTGCAAGTAGCTCAGGTCCACAGTAGTGAATTGCAGTGAGAGCATTGAAAATGTATAGGGAATTCTTTGTTTGTTTTGTGTATACGGTAGGTATTAGTAAGCAGTTGTAGCATCTAATTGGCACATTTTAGCTGTGCTACACACAGCAACAATTTAAGCAACGTGTAAATTTTGCAGGACAATTTGTCCTCAGTAATATCATTCAAACTTAGAATTAAATATAAAAAATGGATTCTTGATGGTTTTATTAATGGTTTCGAGGTCGCTTTCGAGTATTGTTAATCTGCAATTACAATTTTTAATCTGCAATTTGCGAGTCATTTTAAATATATTATAAATCGATTGTGCTACCAAAACAAAACCGTTTCGCTGCGGGAAATAACCATTGAAATTTCAACGTGTATGTCAAGTGAGGATTATAAACTTTTTTTTTAGACTTTTTTGTTTAGGTCATTATTATAAAACGAGATTGAATTCATTCGACCGTCTCATTGGTCTAGTGATCGCAAGCACTACTGCGGAGCATGAGGTCCTGGGTTAGTCGTAGCAACCCGTTATCTGGATACGTACCCAGTTGATGGCAATAAGCTCGCCCCCTATTACATGGGAATGAACGGCGAAGAGAGAGGACTAGGAGTACTTTCAAGGATGGGATACTATAAGTACTCTGCTCATCTTTTCTGGGCATACAGTGATATCATGTATTCATAAACTACATACCTCTTTATGATGTTATAACACCATAGAAGTGGTTAACATATGTGGCTATTGTAAACTAATTTGATAACAACTAATAATTAGTTACAATGCCTATAAGTCTATTTTAAGGTTTTCCTTCTGTAAGCCGTGTTGTTTCCCTATCAAAAGAGGTTACGTCACTTTTCATTGACTGTGAAGAGATGAAAATAACATTAACAGGTAATATACATAAAATGCTGACAACTGAGTGATTATATAATTGCTACTATAAACAGCAGGGGCCCAGCCTAATTGGCGCCCTTGGAGGCGATTTCCTTCGTCACTAACTAAACTAAAATGTCAAAATTTACTACTCTTTCTGTCAGACAGCTCTAGAAAATAACGGTGACAGTTACATTTAATATATACCTAGTTAAGAACTAAGTTAGAAATTAATTTCATGACTTATCTACATGCTTTTATAAATAATAACAAAATAAATATGTTAAACACAAAATAATAATGTTTATTTTGTGTTTAAAATATTTATTTTATTTCACTTATTTTAATGCAAACACGTTGCGGATTCTGAAGTCTTTAAGCTGACTTCAGAATCCACAACGTGTTTGCAGCGTGTGAGCATCGACCAAGTACTGAGGAGGCTCTCGTTAGGCAGCTGGATGAAGGGTTTCATTTAGAAAGCAGACACGGTTCGTATTGTTAGGCGATTCAAATCTCTGGAGCCCTGACCGCGCTGGTAACTTTAACCCTGTTACCGATACCGGTGGGCTACTATTTCCGAAATTATAGTTATTTTACACATATAGTTTTTTTTTGCCCCAGTCTTTTGTTTTGGCCAAAGAATCAGTATTACCACGTTGAATGGCAATGCTGATTCTTTGGCCAAAACAAAAGACTGGGGCAAAAAAAAACTATTAAATTTTTAAAAAAACTTTGTAGCGACTTCAAAAAAAACACAAAAATGTGTAAAATAACTATAATTTCGGAAATAGTAGCCCACCGGTATCGGTCTTCTGGGCACTTTTCCCGTTGACAGTGATGCGGATGAATTTTTCGATGCCCTGTGTTTATTTATTTAATTTATTTTTTTTATTTATGAATAGTTTAATATATTTTTTATGTTTGTTTAATTAATAAAGGAGATAATAATTACAAAAATATGAATAAGTTAAGTTTGCTTTTAGCTTGAAATGATTAGTTTAGCTTGTCAACAAGAGAATCGGCGCCATTATCTCGTAAACGACTTTCGGGTATCGTGTGTGGTCCTGATACAAGTTTGCCGGTCCATGTTGTACACAAAATATGCCTCTGTTTACTGTTGTACCCAATACAAGCGTTGAAAAATGCTAAATTGTGTTTCGTGTACAAGTCTGTGTTTGGTAAATATGTAAAGTGATGATTGCATGGCGCTACGAATAGATTAATTGAATGGATAATTGAACAGATGCCCGCGAATACTGTTCGCATGGAACATTCAGAAGGTGTGTGGAGTTTTTTCATTAATCTTAAAAGGCTGAAAGTACTTTGGGTTGAAGATATTAAGACAGTTGGTTAAGAGGCCAGCAGATCAAGCTACCTGATCTGTTAGATTACTTTGATAGTTTTTTAACGTTATAACAAAGGAATAAGGTTCATATTCAATTGGGAAAAAATTTACAGTTTATCATAGCTTGATGCGCTGACTGTCTGTACGTGGATCTGTGTGCGTTTTAACAACAACTTAGTGAATTGAAGAGACCGCATTTTTCATGTGTTTTATAGCTTTACTAGCTAACCCGGTAATACTTTGATCTTGACCTGGCCTAGTAAGGAGTTTCAATAGAATGGGAGTCCAACTCATACTGTTTATTTTTTACCAGGGACGTGCGGTGTTCTGTACCAACAGCGTACCGTACAATTTATCTATTTATTACAAAAAATAAAATTGAAGTATCTGTTGGTAATTTCAAAACAAACAGCTTTTTAGTAAATGCGTAGGTAAGCGTATATATTATCCGTGAAAAAATAAAAAAAGTTTGTCTGTTGTTTCTTTGAGGTAATCTCCTCAATGGCTGGACCGATATTGACGGAGTTTTACTGGAAGATAGCTGATATTCTTAAGTATTAAAGTAAAAGTTTTAGGGTTCCGCGCAAAAATATCAAAACTCATGGAATTCTGTTGAATTCGAAAATCGGAATTTTATTAATTCGAATTCAAATAAACGTTCAACTGCACAGATAAATATGCAATTTATTGAACAACACAAAAGGTGTAATTTATAATGTAGGGTAGAACTGTCTGTTAAGAAAATGGCACCCACCTTTAACTACTGCTGACAACTGGTTAATTTATATTTCAGTCAATTTAACACAACACTTTCACTATCGACATGACACAAATATTTTACTTCTAACCGGTATTATTAAGTAATTATTTAACTAACAAATACTTTAGTAGCAGTAAACACCGATAGAAAGAATCAAATGGCCAAGTCAATGACATAATAAAATTATACATTTGTTCGTTAAACAATTTAACACAAAATCTGTATAAAGCCGTTGGTAGTTGGTAATTGTTTCGTTTTCGAACAGTAACTGATTCATTGAATATAGGGAGGACATTGTATGTTATTATCACACAATGCACGCTAATAATGATGTAACCAACAATATTTCCTTCTCATTTCTTAGTACAAATTATTATATAGCATAGTAGATAATTAAAATATTTATGTAATAATAAATACGAAAATAAAAAAAAACCTACCGTCGCAGTCCAGGCCAAATTATTAATATCCAAAAAAAACACTGTCACTTCCAATTCCAATAAATAAAAAAAATACACAAGAGTACTTTTGAAATTAAAAACAAAACACAATTCGAAATTCAAATAAACCGAACAGCTACGAGCGTGCACGACTCCAATCTATTGCGATATGAACCATGCTACGTGAACGTAATTTACGTATTCAGAGACCATTATAAGTTGATCGCTAGCACACCTGGGTTTAAGACCGCAGCTGGTTCAATAATAAACTTGTGTGTATTGACTCGCGAGTTCTTTCTTACTGGCCAATGAACGGTGAGAAGTACTTAGCTACTGTTTGACCTTGCAACGTACATAGTCTGGCGAAGACGTCAATTTTTTTTAGTAAAAACTCATTTTTAGGTTCACAAGAACAAATTTCCAACTAAAAATGAACATTACCGAAAAATTTGTATCGGTGGAGCCTGAACTAAGTAATGAAAATCATTGTACCAATATCACAGGTACCCAGATTTGGGACTTCAGAGAAGAAATAAACTTAATGATATTGATAACGTATGGCTTGACTTTTCCTTTGGACCATAGACTTTAGACATGAATTTTGCAGTGGGAAATACCATAACTAAGATAAGCAGAATCAGGTTTCATTGAATCGCATTCATTCTTTGATTTTGTTTCCTTATCGTTCTGAGAAAGTGTAACGATGACGAATACCTTTTCGGCTAAAACCAATTAATGACGTCAGCGACGGCCGATGGTTTTTTTTGTATATTTTTAAGTTGTTTGAGAGAGTAAAAATGCCGTTGCTTGCAGGTATTCTTTATGATTCATATTTCCGGTTTTCTGGGTTGTTGCCGTTGCCCTAGATGGTCTTTGTCTTGTAAGAAGTTGCACCACAGATTAAGTAACAAAATGCACAACACTAAATCACCACATGCTCTGCTTCATACTTTAATTATAACCGTGGGGAAGCAAACCCTGCACATTTCAAGCTACTTACTCACATACTTTATTTATCTGTATTCAATTACTGTGCTGTAGGCCAAAATTATCTCTTTCAGGAGGCCTTTGCCCAGCCGTGGGATAACGCAGGCTAACAGTATTAGTATGTATACAATACAATACTTTGACGACCTATGTGGCGCAGCGGGCGAAGGTCCGCCTGCGACGCAGGAGGTTGCGGGTTCGATTCCCGCCATGGGACGAATGTTTGTACGATCTACAAATATTTGTTCCGGGTGTTCTGGGTATTTGCTATGTATAATAAAAAATATCTATGTTTGTAATGTATTGTATTAAGTATATCAGTCATCTAGTACCCATAACACAAGCTCTGCTTAGCTTGGGGCTAGATGATGCTGTGTGGATTGTCCAGCATTATTTATTTATTTTATTTACTTACAATACAATTACTGATCCTAATTACAATATCAAACTTACTATTTAAAACTAAAGGTATGTGCATATATGCAAAAACCGAATAAAAGAAAAACCCGATATTGAACACTTAGGCGTAAAAGTATTTCTCCGCATCGCTGTCATCAGGAAGCGTGCCCAGAAGACTGGCAGCATTACCACTTAAGATGGTAATGCAAATATTTTGGCAAAAGAATGAGCCAGCCACGGTCGCGGCAGTGCCGATCAGTATGCGAGAAATGCCCTTGAAAAGGAGGTGAGTACTCGGGCCCCATGACTGTTGCGAATACAAACGACAATTAAAATTACTAATAAGGTCCAAATACTGTAGTATTTGGACCGCATGAGGGCCTCAGCAGTCGCAGTGGCAGTGCCGCACAGCCCGATATTATAATTGATAAATGATATTTATTAATGTAAAAAGGTTTCTACAAACACTTTAACATGTCAAAAACAAATTGTGTCTTAAAGTAGCTTACTGTTTCCCCATCGACTACTCTGAGAAGAAACACTGAAAGAAACTCAGAGGTCACAGTCTCTTTTAAAGTCCAGACATTATCTTGGTCAGATCTTATGAGAACCATGCAGATTATTGTCTGAGGTGGTCTTTTGAGGAAAGAACCACACAGATATAAGTGGAAACATGAGATAGCAATAGATAGGTGTCGAACTATCAACACATATTGTGTCCCAAACCAACAATGTCAAGCTGTCTGCTACCTACTTAATTATGGTTTATTGTAAAAATAAGTAGGTACTTCCACGACATTTGCAACTTAGCATGGTGACATTCCACTTCATGCATTCTTACAATGACCTTATATGTTCTAAGTGACATTCTGTGAGGTTTAATCAGGACCAAGGCACAGAACCTACATTCTGATTATTCGTTTCCTTATAAATATTTATCGCTATCAATCTGGGCACATACCGTCAACCGCACGTGCACGGTAACAATTTGATAGTGACAGTACCTTTTCACTTTTTCTTTGTACAGACGCCATCACCTCATGCTATCCCAAACCGTCAAATTTTTCCAATTGAACATGAACCGAACCTTATTCTTTTGTTATAAAGTTGAAAAACTATTATTTTATTTTTTATTATTTTTTTGATTAAAACATTGCCCCACACTAGGAATTTCTCCTGTATCGTGGGTGCGTTTACAAACATTAAAACTCACATACACAAACAGCCAGACCCGGAACAACTACCTGTAGGTCATACAAATATTTGTTCCGTGTGGGGATCGAACCCACAACACGCGGCGCAGCAGCCGATGGCTCAACCACCTCGCCAACCGTGTCGTCAAACTATCAAAGAAATTTGACACATTGGGGTAGATTGATGTGCTGGCCTCCATACTTTCTAGGTTTATCTTAGACATCATTGACATCGGTGAACGAAGACATCGTGAGGAAACCTAGACTTCCAAGGGTCTCAAAATATAACTCTGAAATCGCCAACCGTCCTTGAGGAAGTGTGGTGATTAATGCTAGTGCCTTAGCTCTGCAGTAACAGGCTAGTTTTATTATTATTTCTTCGTAGCAGTAAGGACGATTTTCGTAGTTCAAGTGTTACTGATGATATACCGTGACTATATGCCTGCGTGGGTCCGAATATCTGGAGAAGAATATAGGCTGAAATAGTTTGAGTTATTCGTGTTTGAAGGTAGTAGTTACTGAAAGATTGTCTTAGTTCACTGCTTCGTTAGTCTAGTAGCGCTACTGCTAAGTATAAGGTCCTGGGTTGAGCAGTGTTATTGGGTTTTTCCAACTGGAATTTCAAAGTAGCAGCCCAGGGTATGGTTTTCTGCCCGGTTGATTGCAATATAACTGGTGCAATGTGGGTGAACTATAGCTCTGTTTAACCCTTCAGGGAATACAGGTGTGATGATACGTCTTTTTAAAAAAAAAAACGTTGCCGGCCCACACTAGGAAGTTCTCCTGTGTCGTGGGTGCATTTACAAACATTTAAACTCACATACACGAACAGCCAGACCCGGAACCTGTAGGCCATAGAAATATTTGTTCCGTGCGGGAATCGAGCCCACGACTCGCGGCGCCGCAGTCGATCGCTCAGCCACTGCGCTAACCGTGTCGTCAAATTTTGTGTTTTTTGTTGGTACAGGGGAGGTAAATGAGCAGTTGAACGTAAACATTTTATGTATTTTGTTTCTTACTTTGAAACCTTATCAATTCAATCTGTTTCTCCTGTAAGATTTTACGAAGCCGTACTTTTCTAATTAAAAACGATAAGGGTTCAGTAGAAAAGTTAAGAAAGTGATCCCTGGGTATTTTCCCATTTAAACTTAATTAATTAGCTATTTTGAGTAATTAGTTAACTAATGAAACTTACGAAAAATAATATTAACATTCTTCAAATATATCCTTGAAACTTTTTGCGATGGATTTCCATGTATTGATTGTTGACTTTGGCATCCATAACCAAAATAAAAAGAAACCATTGCGTAGTTTTGGATAAAAATAGAACGCGCGAGCATCTTCGACCATCAATATTGCTCCCGCGTTGTTATTGAACAACTCATGGAATTATGAAATCTGGATACTAATAACAATAACTGAATGATTCATCACAGTTAAATATGGCCTTAACGATCTGAGCAGACACGTGCGACGCGACAATGCGACGAGATTTACTGAAATATATCCGTAAAAATGAAATCAAAATTCAAAAGATCTTTATTGTAACTATACGTATATGCTTCTTACAGTATATGCAATATAGAGGTATTGCACGCGTTTTCATAGATTTACCGACAAGACAACTTCTAGTCGGACTTGATATACATACATACTCGTACATCTTATACTTATTATCATGCAAAACCAAAAAGAACTATTATACGACATTGATGTTTAAAAAGAGATGTAGTGTATCCCTGACCATAATTTTAAAAGAAGATAAAGTTTTAGCACGTCTTACTGACATGGACAAAGCATTCCATGGCCGTACTACTTGAGCTGAGAACAACTTATCATAAAAATCTGTATAATGCATGCATGGTATATCTAGCCTCAGTCTGTGGATGGGTGATCTTTCGTAACATACATAACGTGTCTCGGAAAGCCGTTTGTCCCGACTGTCATTCATACATCTTTGACAGTCATAACGGATAGTCAGTATCTCAAAACTCTGACCAGCCTTATATAGGGGTATTGTGTTGCCCAGTAACAGGGATGTGGAGGTCAGATATGCAATCGCTCCATGTATATTACTGATTTTCAGCTGCATTCAGTTAGACTGGAAGCTGACTCCAACATAGTTGGCAAAAGGCTAGGCAGATGATGATGGTATCTCTAGATTCATAATCATCTCTAGATACCTTCATCATGTTTCTGATATGAAGCAATCATTCAAAACTAATGGCCAACGGAATAACGGTAGCCGTAAGAGCTACTGTCACAAACCAAAAGAAAATAAAAGAAAAGAATAAAAAATTGCAACGAATATAAATACGAGTATACCTGCATACGTATACAGAAAATACACGTAAAATAGAAGGCATATAACTTTATGCTCAGGCATAAAACTCTATGGTCAAGGTTAGAATGATAATTGCATTTCAGAGCCTACTTAATCCCTAATAACCATGTATCAAGTGAGCCATAATTTTATCTTCAATTAGGAAGGACGCTGCTTCCGCAAAGGTGATCGTTAGTATGAAATTTCAGCCGTTATCTGTACTTTTAGTCGCTAATGTGATAAAGATTACGCGTCTGCCCTTGAGTGCAAATTATGTAGGTAAGTAAGAATTATTACTCAGATGTGATGACAGTAAGAAGAGCAATAACTGTGAAGCTATTTGTTTAACTGATTATTTGGGATGTCACTTCAACATCAGCCGCCCTTATCCCAATTCATTTCGGGATCGGCGCAGAATGTCTTCATCTTTCATACACTCACCTCCTGTCTAGCAACATCATCTCACACACAAACCATGCACCGTTGTTTGGTCTTTCTTCCTTTACTCTAGCAATCCTCATTCTTCCGCATCACATGCTCATACTGAGACCACCGACTTACATAAATCGTCTCGCCACTTCATCAACTGCCTAGCCTAGCCTTTTCGCATCTGTGTTGGAGTCGGGTTCCAGTCTAATCGGATTGCAGCAGAATACCAGTATTTTACATGGAGCAACTGCCCATCTGACCGCCAGAACCCAGTTACAGGGCAACAAGACACCCCTTGGTAAGATGGGTCGTCAGACTTCTCGGCACTTACTCTTCTAACGCAGAGAAGGCACGAGCATTACTCACTGTACTTGCTCAAGGCGGGTTGGCGATTTTAGGATACAAGTCCTAAAATCGTCATAACGCCAATCGCCGTCGACTCATATTATTTGTAAGTCCAGGTTTCCTGACGATGTTTACCTTCTACCGATGTCATCGATGTCTAAGATAAACTAAGAAAGTACGTACACATTAACTGTAAAAATCACGTTAGGACTTGCCTAGATTTGAACCCAGAACTTCGAGCATGAGAGGCGAGGCCGTAACTTTTTGTTTTTGGTTGAAAATGCTTTGTGGCATGTAAGATACTACTAATCCTTTACCCCCATCAATAATGCAAAACAATGGGGTGGAACTAACGTCCTTGCGCTTGCTAGTATGGACTAGCAAGCGCAAGGACGTTAGTTCCACCAGCAAATGCGATTTCTACAAACAGTAAGGTTAAAGTATGGACTTTAACCTTACTGTTTGTAGAAATCGCATTTGCAAATTTGTCCGTTCCTCTTAGAAATCCTTTCATTGAGCTGTCAAAGCCTTGCAAATGTTCCAATACGGGATGAACATTGAAACAAAATTAGTCACACATGATTAAGTATGCTTGTTCCACCGCCAAACTACCTACGACTCTTAACAATAGGAAAGCTATATGAATATATTATTAGCTGAACTACCGATTTCCTTGGCGGTGACCCTGCCTTGTTCTTCGTCTGCTGAAGCTGATGAATTTTAATTATGTAGGAACTGCTACTTATCTGCTTCGTTGGGCCTCGTCAGGTCAGTCAGTGTGTGTGTGCATGTGTGTCTGTGCGTATGTGTGGTCGTACGTGTGTGCGTGTCAATTTGAGAGAGAACAGCGGTTTTCTTTTTCGTATATCCCGTCATACTACTACCATTAGTTACGAGTAATGCGGTGTTATTATTATTATACAAAACCGTGAGATGACTGTCTTCATAAACTCGCGAAGTTTCGATGCGTCTTCAATGATTGACGAGGAAAAACTATTTGCTTATTTCTATGTTTTCATAATACATAAATACCAGGAAATGCAATAACAATTACATTTGTTCTATTGTACAAGTCAAGTTCAATGACAATAGTTCACATTTCTTTTTTTTTTTTTTTTTTTTTTTTTTTTTTTTGGAATGGGCATCTCGCAGTTTATCCTTTAGGGATATTTACTGCTCAACCGAACTTTCCTGTGGGGGGCTTAATTAAAATTAAGGCCTCCAGCCAGGCATAAAAACTTATAAGCTAAGCGACTATCGCTAAGGGCACCCCCTGCGGGGTACGAACCTCGGCTTAGGACGTCGCTGAAGAGGACAGCAAGGGACAGGCTGGATCTGATTGTTCCATTATTTAGGGACATTTTAAACATTAATCGGCTCAGCTTCGCGGGCTGGCTCTAGCAAAGGGTCGGGAGGGGGGCATTGACGGGGTCGTCGCGACGGGCCTCGGCGGCGAGGACGGAATGTCCGTTTTTGTTTGCGAACAGTGCTGGTGGCCTTATCGCTCTCCTGGAGGAGAGTGATAGGATCATCTGGCTCTGTGAGTGTGTGTTTCGGTCTTCGAACTGTACTTATTCGCGAGGGAGTGTATCGGACGGCCGATGACACTAAGGGGTTAGGATGAGCGGTAGAACAGTCCATGAAGCGCTGGGTGAGTCGCTTCATGAACTGTTTCACCGTAGGTATTTTGAGATCTACATGGAGAGTCTCATTTCGGACGTAGAAGGGGGCTCCCGTGACTCTGCGCAGGAATCGGTTCTGGACGGTCTGAAGCCTATGAATATGATACGGCTTGGCGTGAGCGAACACTGCGCAAGCGTATGTCATGATTGGTCGGATGACCGAGACGAAGAGCCGCAATTTGCACCTGAGTGACAACTTGCTTTTCTCGTTGGTCATACAATAAAGCCTGCCGGACGCGAAGACGGCGCGCGAACGCGCCGCCTTTATGTGTTCGGCGAACGAAAGTCTGTGATCGAGTATCACACCTAAGTATTTGGCTCGCTTATCCCAAGGGATAGGCTTGCCGTACATGGCTAACGGACTAGGCGTGGGGACATTGCGGCGTCCGGGTTTCCTAAAGAGAACCGCTTGACTTTTGTCGGGATTGACCTCGACTCTCCATTTCCGGAACCAAGCGCCTAAGACGTTTGCGGAAGTTTGGAGAGTGCGAGCTATGGTGGTAGGGTTGTGACCGGTATAGTAGATGGCCGTGTCGTCGGCGAAAAGCGCCAACTGGGCCTTTCTACCCCTAGGGACGTCGCTAGTGAACAGCGAGAACAAGAGAGGAGACAGCACGGATCCTTGAGGGACGCCCGCGCGGATAGGGTGAGGTGACGATAGCGTACCGTCTACGCGATATCTAAACGTACGATTCGACAGAAAATCTCGCAAGATGAGCACGAGACGATCTGGCACATCGAGTTGGTATAGCTTGTATAACAACCCGTTGTGCCAGACCTTGTCGAAGGCTTTCGCAATGTCGAAGAAGAGGGCGCCGGTGAGCGCGCCTCTCTGAAAGCCCGCGCTGACGTGTTCGACTACGCGGTGCACCTGTTGAACACACGAGTGTCCCGGCCGGAACCCGAACTGTTCGTTCGGTATCAGGCTCTTTGCCTCGACATAGTCCTTGAGTCGCTTATAAATAAGCTTCTCGTAGATTTTGCCGAAAACATTGAGCAGACTGATAGGTCGGTAGCTCGTGGGCTCAGACTTGGGCTTGCCAGGCTTGGGGATGCCAATAACCACGGCTTCTTTCCACGATTGAGGAAAGATATTGTTGCTCAGAGCGCCATTGAAGATGGCGGTCATGAGCATAACGAGTTGCGCGGGGAGGATTTGAAACACCCTATTGGTGATACCGTCCTTACCGGGGGCTTTGCGCGGTTTGAGCCCTTTAATGATGTCTTGCACTTCGTCCGGAGTGACGGGAGGCAGAGGATCATCAGGGTTGTCGACGGGAGGGAGCGAGGACCTACGTTCGACTTCGGCGTCTACCTTTAAGAGGTGAGCTTGGTCGAACGGCTGGGAGCTAAGCGAGCATTGAGTCTCTAAGCTTTCGGCTAGGCATTCGGATTTTTCCGAGTCGTCGAACGCGACGCTCTTATCTGGACGAGTGAGGGGAGGCATGGTAGCCTCTACGGTGGACCGGAGTTTCCTCTGGAGGTTCCAGAAGGCATGGTGGTTGGGCTCTAGCTCACTGATCATCTTGTCCCAGCTCTCCGACCTATGCTCCGCCACACGTTTGCTGACAGTACGCTGTAGCATTCGCATGTGGGCTTTGTTCGCAGAGCAGGGAAAAGCGCTATAGGCACGGACGGACGCGTTCTTCTCGGTTATCAGAGCCCGTACATCGTCCGGTAGGTTCCAGCGCTGGGCATTCAGCGCCGGAACCCGCCTTGAACAGTCGTTCAGGACTGTCTGTACGTGCTCCGTAAACGAGTCGACTGCGCCCGTGGTGTCAGCGACTGAGGTGATTAGATCGGGGATGGAGTCGAGTAGAGGCGACGAGGAGGATTTCAGCTTTTCGCTTACCTTCCTCCAGTCGGTAACTAATTGAGTCGGGGGTGGCTGATCAGGGTCAAGCGGACCCGTACGGGGAACTAGCGTCATCATCACCGGACGATGGTCAGAGTTAAGCTCGTGGAGCGCCTCTATCGATTGTAAACGAAGGTTTACATTCTTTAGGAGCGCTATGTCCAGTATGTCAGGTCTATGGTCAGGATCGTGGGGAAAATGGGTATGAGTCATCGGGGCGATGACGTCATAGTTAAGGGAGGCGCCCAGATTGAGGACAGCCCTCCCTCTGGCGTTAGTTATATTGCTATTCCACGCGGGGTGCTTGGCGTTGAGATCGCCCGCTATGATAACGGAGTCACTCAAGCCGAGGAGAACCGAGAGATCGTGGGATAACGCTGGGATGTCATCCCTCCCACGAGCGGGAGGGCAGTACGCGGATACAATAGTAATTGGCTGATGGCCAGTCATGCCGAGCCGACAGATAGAGTACTCAAGGAGCGAGGTCGGGGGAGGAGAAGTTAAAGGGACACAGTGCAATGAGTTTTTATAATAAATCATTGTACCGCCCTTGTGGCAGCGGAATCTATCATTGCGCACCATACGGTAGTTTGCAATTTTGGGGTCGCGGTTGTGCGGTTTGAGGAACGTCTCCTGTATGAGGAGGACGTCCGGTTGGTGATCGCGGAGGAAGTTGGCAAACTCAGCCCGTTGCTGGAGTAAGCCATTTATATTAACGTATCCTAACTTTAGGGATCGCGGTTTCAATGTTCTAGCGTTAACGTACCTATCCATTGCGGTTATTAAAATGGGCTTCTAGGTCACGGAGCACCGAGGGGGCCTCCATGAGCGCTTCGATGCGCTTCTTAGGGTCTGTGGTAGCTTCTAAGCGATCGGCTAGACGATCGGCTTCGCGGTTGCAAAAGATTAAGTACACTGGCAATATGACGTTCATATTGCGCTGTGTACGGATCTTATTGTCATAAAGAGCCTCCGTAGGCTGAGCACGGAAGGCGGAAACCTCAGCCTCTGCGGTCTGGGTAGCCTGAACTGCAGGGGCTGGGGTCGGCGCCGGGATGGGTGAATCCATCAGCGCCGGTGGGTGGCTGCGTTTAGCCGCCAGGGCCGGGAAGGCCTTCTGGTGGTTGAGCTTGTTCCACGGAGATGACCTCTGTGGGCTAAGGCGCTCAGGGAGCGCAGACGATGGCGGGGGTGGTGCCCTAGTAGAGGGGCATTCCCTATGTTGACGAGCGTTTGCACGTCTCATCAACCTTTGGGAAGATGACTTTGGGGCTCGCGGGCACCCTCGGAAGTTCGCGGTATGACCGGACTGTCCGCACAGAACACAACTCGGTGGTTCAGTGCACTGAGTGCGGTCCTTGGGTCGGTCACATTTGCCCGTGGCGTGGTCGCCCAGACACTTGACGCATCTGGGCCTGGCGAAGCAGTTTCGCTGAGAGTGGCCGTACAATTGGCAGCGATGACACTGGCCAATTAGATGGGGACGGTATGGTTTCTCTATCTTAATACCGGACAGGGCACACACCGTTTTGATGTTGAATATGGGGTGGTGCCCTTCTGTGGGGTCGCAAATAACTAGGACCATATCATAAACTAGCCCACCCCGGGCCTTATGAAGGCGGTGGACGGCGGACGCGGGGACACCTTGGGCGCGGATGTCGGCCAGGATGTCCTCCGTTCGGATCTCCCTGGGGATACGCCTGATAACCACACGGGTTGGCGTCTCCTCAGGGAGGGAATAGGTGTGGAAGGAGATGGCCTTCCCACGTAAAAGGGATACTATTTCCCTGTAGTCATTTGCTGACGGCAGGGTTACCTTGATACCCAGAGGGGTAGCTCGGGCGTTGGTGTAGTTGATCCTGCGATCAACACACATTTTGGAGACGGCTGTCCACTTCGCCTTGTCTTGGATGAAGACAGGGGGAGGTGGCTTCGCCTTACGGGTGGCGGTGCCGTTAGGGCCCGTACCGGAGGCCTGTGCCAGGGGTACGGGGGAGCGGGGGGGAGAGGGCGCGGATTCGTCAACTGAGGACGGGGCGCCGATTTTTTTGGCCTTGGTGGCCTGTGAGGGAGCTTTAGAGGGCTTCCTCTTTCCTCCTTTTCCTACGACTTGGTAGTCGTCGTCGGACGAGGAGGAAGGAGACTCCTCTGCCTCTGAGCAGCTGCGCGAGCGAGGGACAGTCGTGTCCATCCTATCTATAGATTCATCGGAATCGTCATGCGCGGGGGCTGGCATTCCGAGAATCGGACTTTTGATGCACCTGGCGGTAACAGGCACAAAAGCCGAGGCCGGACGGGTCGCGGGTTCCGGGTATTTCGGTGCCTTTGTCTTTTTGGACAAAGGCACCGGACTACCTGCGTTCGTGGAAGAGGTCGGCGATAAGGGGCTATCGACCAACGGACGGGGCGCGGGTTCCGGGTATACCGGTGCCATTGTCTTTTTGGACAAAGGCGCCGGATTACCCGTGTTCGTGGAAGAGGTCGGCGATAAGGGGCTATCGACCAACGGACGGGGCGCGGGTTCCGGGTATACCGGTGCCATTGTCATTTTGGACAATGGAAGACTACCTGCATTCGCGGACGGGGACGGCGACGAGTGATTATCGACGCGAATACTTCGCTCCGGTTGAGCGGCAAGCCTGTCGAAGGCTACGTTTTTACCGCCATATTTGGCGCGGATGTCCGGGTCCTTTAAGAGGACCTCCCTGACGAACGCTAATAAGTCAGCGTCCGTCATGGCGGAGAAAAAGTCCCGTTAGGGAGTAATTTTGGGGCCTACGCCTAAACCTATCTCTAACTCCCCGGGTGGGTACGCCCGGGGATGTGTGACCAAACCCTCCCTGCCGGGTGTAGGCAGGGAGGTGAGTACCTCGGGTGAGCCCTAAGCTTGTGATCCCGTCGCAAATCTTATTGTGCGAACGGGGCCCTGACCAGTCTGGTGCGAAGGGGTAGACACACCCAACCGACACCAGGTGAGTTGCTGGGGAAGGAAAATAGAGACTAGAGCTGACTAGGAGATCCCCCAAGGCCAAGCTTCTAGCTCCCTGCCGACTTGACTGCCTCACCCTGAAGGGGCTCGGCCGGTGTATCGGGTCAACACCGCACTCGGCTTCGTTGGCACCGTAAGGTATCCACCGAGAGACCACGAAACTGTGGTTTTAGCCCTGAAGGGGCCAAAGACGTTAGACGCACGTTTCCGTAAACGAAATAGCGAAATCAGTAACCCACTGTCTTGAAAAAGACGGCTCTGATGCACGGGATTCTTCGTAGTCGGCGACTACGGCGGAGTTGCGCGGAGGCGCAACAATGGCGGAGCGTGAAGAGTCACGCAGCGAGCGAGGAGCGGGAGCAGCGAGAGCGGCACGTCCGTTCGGGTCGAGCGCGTGAAGCGAAGTCCTTCACATTTCTCACGTGCCTGCAACATAAATATACCTACATAGGTATGTGTACGTACGGTCGGCTAGAATAGTGGTAAATCAGTTTTGACAACATTTGTAACTGTCATGTTAATTTAAAGTAGGAACAAATGACGTCACTACCAACATAATATTCATCATTACACCGGAAAAGCGTCCACTGCTGGACCTAAGCGCCTGAAGTAGTAGAATAGGTATATTAATAATAACATGCAACTGTTTTACATTATTTAATGTTTTTTGTAGAGGGCTGTTGTATTTTTCTGTAAAAAAAGTTATTGTATTTCATATCTCGAGTAAGTATCTGAAACACAATACTTTTGATGTTTATTTTTCACATAGTAAGTACAAAAGGTATTATAACATCATCACCATATACGAAGCAGATAAAATACGTATTATTGAGGGTAACTAAATAGGAGGTATTGGCTAAATAATAATAGCCGCACCGGTTGATTGAAGGTTAAGCTACGGTTGCCGAGGTCAGTCTTTGGATGAGTGATCGTTCGTAACATATTGAGACTGTGCCTCGGAAAGCACGTTAAGCCGTTGGTTCCGGCTGTCATTTGTAGATCCTTGACAGTCGTTACGGGTAGTCAGAAGCCGGAGAGTGTGACAAGCAGTCTAACCATGGGTTATCTATTTGCCCATATACTGGGTTATGGAGGTCAGATAGGCAGTCGCTCCATGTAAAATACTGGTATTCAGCTGTATCCGGCTAGACTGGAAGCTGACCCCAACATACTTGGGAAATGGCTAGTCAGATGATAACATCAAAAACCACTTATCAGAACTTGACCAAAATTTCTTTTGCATAACACTCTTTTCAAAAAACAAGTATTATCAAAATCGGTTTACAATTTTTAATTTTAAAAATAAAACTTTAAGAAATGGATATGAGAACAAATGACACTTTTTTGGCCGACAGTACCATGAATCTATTCCAAGAGTCGACTCGTTTTGTTGGGATTTTAATGAGAAAATTACTTTGATTGCTACTCGTATGTCACGAATGCGTCACTTGTCACTGAAGCAATGTTAAGTGGACGTTATCGTAGTAATTTCATCCTTGTGACTGTATGAATGCAGTCATGTGGGTACACTTTAGTAGTAGATCTGCTCGTGTTTCTATCTCTCTTCTCTTTTTAAAAAAACGTTGCCACACACTAGGAATTTCTCCCGTATCGTGGGTGCGTTTACAAACATTTAAACTCACATACACAAACAGCCAGACCCGGAACAACTACCTGTAGGCTATACAAATATTTGTTCCGTGCGGGGATCGAACCCGCGACACGCAGCGCAGCAGCCGATCGCTCAGCCTCTGCGCCAACCGTGTTGTCGTGTCGAGTTTGACCTGGCCATCCATTTCTCATGGGGCTTTATTAATAATAATGACAGGTGACAGGTAGCAGATGACACTACGATATTTATTCTAGTTTATTTCACACATTTTACACGTAACATTGTTCTCAACTGTTTTCCTCGACAGGTATGGGATGCGGAACAAACACTAGAAGGAAATTAAAAGGAGTGTTGGCCCAATCAAGTTTTGTTGTTTTACGTCTTTCATTAAAAATCTCTCAAATCGGTTGAAACCGATACGACCGAAAATGTTTTGATAAAAAACGTGGAAAGTAGGACGTACCGACCATACCCTTCAACGACGCCCTAAGCCGAGGTTCGAGCCCCAGAGGGCGCCCTTAGCGAGCGGTCGTTTAAATGTAAATATAGTATTTAGCCCTGGCTGGGCGCCTTAATTTAAAGGTCACCACAGGATCGTCCGGGTAAGCAGTAAACAACCGTGTAGTGTTGAACTGCGAGTGGCACTACATAAAAAAGTGAAATTTCAATGATGGGAGAACCAAAATCATGTACTGAACTCATGGTATCAGTTTGTACGTCGAAGTCCCTTCCAGTCTGTATATTTGTTAGTTATTGACGTTTGTATTTCCTGTGCCTTCCCCAAATACATATTTTCTTTTTCTTCCATTTTTTTTTTGTTTTTCCATAATAATTTGCAAAGAAACTCCAAAGCGTTTCCATCCAATTTGTATTAGCTACAAGTAACCTTCATTAACATTCATTAAAACCGCATCAAATTAAATTGCAATCAAAAACGTATTTAGAGACAATTTACGAATAATTATAATTTATCGGGAAAGAAATGATTGCTTGTATATTTTTATCAAGGTGTGATTCTACGGTTGTCGGTAGTAAGGGGACGGGTATATTTTTAAGTAGATATGGGATTAGATCTTTGTTGCAACCCGTCTTCTGAAATAGGGTATTTGACTGTTTTTATAAAATATTTTTATACGGTTTGGTACATCTTATCATCTGCCTAGCCCTTTTCGAACTATGTTGGGGTCGGCTTCCAGTCTATCATCGTAGGCTGTTGGCCTTGGCTTTCATTTGTAGATTTTTGACAGCCGATGTAGGTAAAAAGTTATGCCTAACATTTGTCATTATTTTATAACAGAACTCGTGACGTTTTGTCCAAAAATGTTCAATTATCTGTCTTTTGTCTGTTAGTCTTACAGAATGTACTAAATGCACAGCTCTGCCGAACCCTTTATTTTTTTGTCATACATTTTATCACAGTTTTTTGTCTTAAATGCTAGCGCGGCTGCGTGAGATAGTTTGTTGATGTGTGACATAATTTCTTAACGTTAAGTTGGGACTAATACGACGTAACATAGGCGAATCCTAATATTTTGTCACTTATATCGCACCTAGATTAAGTATGTCACACGATTGATCCATGCTAACATTTAGAGCAAATTGTAAGACATGACATAATTTATCATGTCTTATCGCAAACGTTGGGTACACCCGTGCTCGACCTGCTGTTATGTCTTGATTGGGGTTGTGACAGGTAATAGGAGGTGGGTTCAACCACCCATGTGTGTGTCCACCTGTTTAACATAAGCTGGTGCTTAAGATCAGGATGTCGCAATGCTGTGTGTGTGCGCATTGCAGTCCTGTTTGTAACAGAGTCCAACATTTAGTTCCTGGAAAGAAATGACGTGTCACAAATTAAATAAATAAATAAATAATGCTGGACAAACCACACAGCATCATCTAGCCCCAAGCTAAGCAGAGCTTGTGTTAGGGGTACTAGATGACTGATATACTTAATACAATACATTACATAGATAGTTTTTTTTTTTTACTATACATAGGAAAATACCCAGAACACCCGGAAGAAATATTTGTAGATCGTACAAACATTTGTCCCAGGGCGGGAATCGAACACGCAACCTATTGCGTCGCAGACGGACCTTCGCCCGCCGCGCCACATAGGTCGTCAAAATTAAACGCGAGTCAAGTGATACTTTTAGCTGTTAATGATTCATTAAACCACAGCTATTAACGTGCGCTTGAAAGTTTGTCACATTACTTTTGTGATCATTTTCTTTTGTCTTATTGACTGCATGAGGTCTGACTTCGGGTTCCCGGTCGGGCAAAGTGTTGTTGGGTTTTTCCATATGGAATTGCTCAGTAGTAGTAGTAGTACCAGCCTATTACTGCCCCACTGCAGGGCAAAGACCTCTTCTCATACAGAGAAGGCATGAGCATTAATCACCACGGGTTGGCGATTTCAGACTTATATTAATTACATTAGTCTAGGTTTCCTCATGAGGTTTTTCCTTCACCGATGTCAGTGATGTCCAAGATAAACTTAGAAAGTACATATGAATTGAAAAACTCACATTGGTTCTTGCCCAGGTTTGAACCCACAACCTCGTGCATAAGAGGCGAGGCCTAAACCACTGGGCCATCATGACAGAATTGCTCAGTAGCAATCCGAAATCTGGATTTGTGCGTGGTTCGCGGCGATAGGCTCGCGCCCTGGGAATAAAAAGACATCTGGTAAATGTGGGTGTAATATTAATATAAACGCACGGTTGGCGCAATGGCTGAGAGATTGACTGCTGCGCTACATCTCGTGGGTTCGATTCCCGCACTGAACAAATATTTGTAAGGCCTACAGGTAGTCATTCCGGGTCTGGCTGTTTGTGTATGTGAGTTTAAATGTTTGTAAACGCATCTGCGATACAGGAGAAATTCCTAGTGTGGGGCAACGTATTTAAAAATAAAAAAATATTGATAGGTGACCCTGGCTTTCTCTTCGAGGACTAAAGGCGTAATTTTCGACATTTTTAATATAGTTTCTTGGCCATAAGAACAACAAAACACTAAGCAAGTGACTGTTTGACCCTAGTTTAAAAAAAAATAGTATTAATCTTATAAACAATACCATGAAGGTCATAATGTATATTAGTTAGGTCTTTAATATAACGTTTTTTTTCTAAACGCACTGCATAATAATGATTACCTTTATCCCAAACCTAAGATTACCTACCTTATCCTTCATTCATCATCATCATTTAGCTAAAAGGTGACCAGTGCTGGACATCGGCCTTCCCCCCAAAGAAACCCACAACGATCATTCCTGCGCTGCTTTCGTTCATCGGCTTCTTGCGATCCTCACCATAGGGGTGATTTCTGTATTTTAAGAACGTTCGCATTCAGATCTCAGTTTTAATCTGTCAAAAAGATGTCAAATTTACCTTCATTTTGACAAGTGTTTGACATTGATTGTCACTGAAATGAGATTGCAAGTAGATTTTGCACGTTTTTAATTAAAAAATTGGCCTTAGGATCGTCACCTTACCCTTCATCATCATCACATAACACCCGTGGGAAACTATCAAGTCTATTTCGAGCAATAAGGACACGCCCTCCTATATTATTAGTCTAAATAAGCACAATCCAAGATGTCCGCCCGTCCTTCCCGCATTCTTCTTCACCATAACTTATCCTCACGAAGCATTGAAAACAAATTGTCGGTACAATATGACGCGTAAATAACATTAGCAATATATTAGATGTAAGAGGTTCACAACAGTTGAATCGTCAGTGCAAATTGGGCATATCCTGCTCACAATTGAGGGGGACCAACGCTTGGGACACTACAGTGGCAATCTGCACACGTTGAACTAAACACGTAAGTAAACTCTCTTTAGTTTAATCCTTTTTTTATTTATTTTTTCAAAATAGATCTTCAAATTTAAACGTTTCTGACGGAAATTGTGGCCAGTGCTTTTTGGGGAGGGTTAGTGGAATGTTGTTGCTTTTTTTCTGATTAGTTTTAGCAGTGTCCTTGGAAGTAGGTTACTATTGTGGACCAGTAACCTCTTTAGTCGTTTGTATAGTTATGTCCTCTGGATGTTGCTTGCATATGAAGATATGTCAGTCTTTTATTGAAGTTTGTTTTGAATTTAGAATGTTAAACCATGCAGTTTGTAAATGCTATCAGGTGGTTCTAAGTTAAAATAGTTAGGGTGTTATTATGCCATACTAAAAGTACCGTACATTGTAACGTGAAGTACTCATAATTTGTTTTTTTGTTTGTTTAATTGGCTTGAATCAGAATCAGAATTATTTATTTCAAAATCAAAATTCATTTATTCAAATATTTGTTAAACATAGGTATCAACATTAAGGATCTTATAAATAGTGAAGGTTCTTGCTATGTTTTGTCTTTACTGACATACAAATTACAACGTATAAAGCCAACGTTTAAAAAAATACAAATAAAATAAAAGATTACGAATACAACATGTGAATTAAAATAAAATAATCACAAATAAGGAATGCCAAAAACCAAAAAAAAAAATGTTCGTACAAAAAATTATCACATAAATATTCATCCACACTGTAATAGCATTTGTCAAGTAGTATCCCCTTGGCAGTCGATTTTTTGTTTGTTTTAGCAGTATGTAGTCCATGTAAATAAATAATTTCAAATCAACTCTGCCTGTTGCAGTCCTGTTTTTAAGTTATGATTATATCGAAGAAAGAATCCCCAAAAAGCCAACTTTCTTTCAGTATGTTCCGTCTGGTGTCTTTATTTTGTTCTCATGGGCCATTTGTAGATCAGTTTAAGAGGATTAGATCCAGCATCCTATGTCTGGAGAAGAGGGTGATGAAATTGTAGTGTGTTGATATTAGCTTGCTCTTAACAAACTGGTCTGCTTAGAGTGATGGTTAGAGTAACCCCCTACGCACGTACCTACATTTGAAAAGTTAAAGAAAGTCCATATTATCTTCAGGTATTTTTTAAATATTACTTTCGTTCCTTTTTCATGATTGCCTCGTGGCAAAATAATAACTCATCGTGGCAAAAACATCCACAGGGCGATCAAAGGTTGATCTATGCTTGTCGAGTTTGGTCTGTGGATGGGCGACCCTTCACTACATACCAAGACCGCTCTGTGCTACAAAAACCATACTGAGCCGATGGTTCCTGCTGCTTATTGTCGGGTGGTCAGAATTTGAAAATTTACCAACCAGTTTTACCAAGGAGTATCGTGTTGCGCAGTTACTTGGTTGTAGAGGTCAGATAGGCAGTCGGTCCATGTAAGATACTATGTGTTCCTTAATTTGAAAAAAAAAGTATTTATTTATGTTTTTATTTAGAGGACAAAAATAAACAAGAACTTTCACTATTTGACTACTTTCTTCTAGATATACAGAAAAATAGACGAGGCAAAGACAACGATGTCCAGCCGCGTCCTTCTACTCGTTTGCCTCTGCCTCCGAGTCGCGAACTCTCTGCCGCCGGATAAGGTACGTGACGACACATCCTGATTGCTTCTTTGTTAACTGTTATTGACGCGGATTACAGTACACATATACTACACAGAGTATCTAGTACTCATGGTACGGATTGCATTAAAGCAAGTTATGGATGTGAATGGATTTTAAGTTTTTGTTTTGTGTTCATAATCCAATCAGGGTTATCCCCGAAGGGTTGGATAGAGAGGAGGTATACAGGTGAAACAGAAGGTCAGACTGGGCAAAATACTAGTTCTTGCCCGCGACTTCGTACGCGTGGAATTTAGACTCAAGGATCTATAATGTATGTATAGATCCTGCGGTAAAATAGAGCCTTCTTTTTAAGTTCTCTAGCAATTCATCGGTGAAAACTGCATTCCATTCAGAACATAGAGACTGTTGTTTTGGCTTCTGTTGCTCTAATAAAGGCCCTCCTTATTAGATTTTCTTCAATATCTATATTGTACAGACGGCCTGTTACAATTTTACTATACGCATAGATGTATAAATACGAGTCGATAGTTCCTTAAAGTTTTCTTAATATTCTATTCACAATTATTTGTGAATTGTCATCTGCCTGATGATGATTTCACTCAATAAAAACTTAGGCGGTACCTTCATATATAATGAGATCATTTTGGACACTGTCAGGCACAGTTTAATAAGGTAGATAAAGTTTTAAGGTGGAAGCATTTGTTTGCTTGCATGTGTGTTTGTAATGGATATACTTCAAAATTACTCATCCGATTTCAAACATTGTTTTACACATAGAAAGCCACCTATCAGCGAGTAACAAAGACGAGTAATATATTTTATTTTCAAAACTATGCTTTAAAAGGGGTTGGAGGGGATGTTAAATATCTAAGGGAAAATTACGAAATCCACGCGGAAAAACTCGCGGGTGAAGTGTTAGTAGTTATTAATAAAGCCTTTTGCTGTTCAAAAACTTCAAAATTTCGTGATGTTGACTAAATCGTTACGTGGTTTTTATACGCCGTGTTTTTAGTATCGTCACGCGTCAGTGATGACGGACAATTGTAAGTAGTTTTTTTATTATTCTTACGATGTAGGTATACATACTTTTTTAATTGTATTTTTTTACGTTTTCGTTTCTTCATTATAGAATATTCTATTAATAGGCTTATTATTATTTAATTTGTTACTTTAAATTATTTCCCCTTTTGTAATCATTAAAATTGTTAGTACTTACGTGTAAATGAATCGTTTCGGAAGAGCAAACTCTCCTAAGACAGGCAATCCTTGCTCAAGGGGACACTACGAACACTACCAATGTATGAAGTGTCACTTAACTCGAAAATAGTGTATTACAAAAATGTTGTTATACACTTTTGTAAGAGAACATATTGGCCGCTCACGCGATCCATATCACAAAATGCATTGAAATCTGCAATGCCATGCGTATGAAACACCTTTATAACGAATAGCTGTGTACCGCGGATGCACTGTCGTGCCAATAGGAGGTGAGCCTATTGCAACCAAACAAGATCAAATCCAGACACCGGCGGCTACTGAGCAATTACAGATGGAATAATCCAAAAACACTTTGCTCGACCCGGGAATCGAACGCAGAACCTCATGCTTAGTAGTAGCCACTGCGACACTTATATTTTCTCCATACCCCAAAAAATCCAACATATAAGAGTGACCTGAGTACCTGTGAGTGTACCTGTGTTAGTTTTCATGGTATACAGTAATGTGTATTCTATTCTATGAGTTTTATGCCGTCATTGGGAAGGCATTTCACATGTTTTAGTCAAGTCTGAGCAAATATTGACTATATCTGACACATACACTACACTATATAGCTTGTCATAATTAAGGATTAGGATGTCCACGTTAATTTTTCCTAGAAAAGCTTAGCCATCATAAATATATATTAATTAGGTGACATAGTCGGTTGGATTTATAAAAAAAGAAAGAAAAAGAGCGAAAGAACGAAAAAAAGTCGCTGTCCACAGAGGACGTGTATATTGTAAGACAAAAAAGGTAAATAATTCCAAATTCTAAGAAGAGTATCAGGATACTCTTCTTTATTATGATGCAGGTATAATTATACAAATGTTTCTTGTAACTACACTTTCGTGTACTGTTGAAATAATCACATGATCCTAGGTAGGAGAGGCCCTAGCTCGAATGCTTGACATTGACGTCACGTAAATTTAAACGATATCTGAAACGAACGTATAACTACCCTATAGAATTTAGATATAAATGTATGTTTCCATAATAACTACTATCCATAGATTTGAAAAAACTCTTAAAAATAAATAAATGTTATGTGCGAAACGAGAATCTTAATTTTAAAATCGTTGAGCATTTGTGCTGCACACTGAGGATCTAGCACAAACTTTTAGATTAGAAGAAAAAATGAAACTACTGAAAACTATTTTCCTATAGGATTTTTATATCAATTTATGGTACCCATAGATATGAATTAAGTCATAAAAACAGATAAATATTATGTGTCGAACTATTTATAATTTTAAAATCGTTCGAATTTATGTTATATTTGCGTCAAGCTTTATTTTCTGCCAGGCTGGGACGTATGAAAAAAAAAACGAATCAAAAAATTCAAAGTTATGTAGTTCCACAATCAAAGTGAAGGCATTCCATGTATTACGTCATAGTTAGACGAGGGTAAACATTGACCATAGCTCATTAATTT
Organism: Phlogophora meticulosa; assembly: GCA_905147745.2. Classification (NCBI taxonomy): domain Eukaryota; kingdom Metazoa; phylum Arthropoda; class Insecta; order Lepidoptera; family Noctuidae; genus Phlogophora; species Phlogophora meticulosa. Next base: position 2,338,197 of record LR990523.1, read on the forward strand.
AGTCCGATTAGCGGCTGTTAGTGCAGCCGCAAATATGTGCATAAGTACCCGCTAAACATGGAGCGATGAGCTGGCAACACTGACGCTTCATAACATCACGCTTGTAAGTTTTCCACGAAGGCGTATGCAGAGCTAAAAGATAAATGAAGTTTATTTTGTATATCGGTTAAAAAAAACACTTTTACTAATCAATATTTTCTTAAACTATGTAGGTAGATGAGGTCTGTGTTTCAGAAGAGTAGCCAAAAATTTCTCTCTTTTAAAGTCCAGACATTATCTTGGTCATATCAGTCATAATATATCAGGACCATGCACATTAGCGTCTGCGAATGTCTTTTGAGGAAAAAACCACACAGACTGTCCTGTCAGTGCACACGTCATGGTTAGCGCAGTGGCTGCGTGTCGTGGGTTCGATTCCCGCACGGAACAAATATTTGTATGGCCTACAGGTAGATGTTCCGGGTCTGGCTCTTCGTGTATGTGACTTTAATGTTTGTAAACGCACCCACGATGCAGGAGAAATTCCTAGTGTGCGACAACATTAAAAAAAAAATTGTCAGTAATCATGTAGCTCAACTCTCAACGAATGAGCTCAACGACGTTCAAAACCAAAGCACAGACACAATGCACTCAAACTCGACATTCACAAAAGTAAATATTCATGCAAAGACATGATGATTTGTGTGTATACTTAACATAAGCAAATGTCAAAGTATTCAATAAAAAAATACTATTGGTCGGTATGTAAACTCTTTACAAGCTCGTCGATATCCGCAGAAAAAGTATAAATAGAACGAAAGTAAACAAAAAAACCAAGGCTAGAGAAAAACGTTTAGGAAAACTAAACATCCTTTGCGAAGAAATTGAAGAGTCACCTTCTAAAGATTCTAAATACAATATCAATCAACGAACACTGGAATACTTTGGCGGCTATCCAGACTTCAATAAAAATGGGGGATCCCAGACCTGCCCACACAAAGTTAGGGTCAATTCACACAGAGACGCGACGCATCGTGACGTCGCAAGGCTCACGTGTACGCGCTGCTCTCCCACACCGTCACTAGCGAAGCCCAATTCCTATGTGATGCGTCGCGTTACGCCGCAAGGCATCTTGAGACGCAGCGCAGTGTAGCGCGACGGCGCAGGTCATATTCGAATTGTCTCAATATAAACTGTTTCTATTTGTGTATGTAATAAAGTTATGTTTGGTATAGCTATCTTTAAAAGTTCGCATAACGCCGCGTCGCGTCCCATCTCGGTGTGAACTGGTCTTTAGTGTTCAGCATGTAAAATCTAAACTCTTTGATGGCTATTTGATTACATTACCTTGAACTAAAGATAGCCTATTATATTCAAATTGCACTGCACTACATTTAGCAGTAAATACTGATGCGTTCCACAATCTGGGTTTGCTGTGATGTAAGCGGTCGTTAGAAAGAAGGTTGCATTTGATTACATGATCAAAACGATCACTTTATTTCTTTATTTTATTTAAAAGAGGTAAATGAACAGCTAGCCGGTTTAACAAAATTGTGATTCGAAACATTACGCCAATGTAGAAGTATACAATAAAATTATTAACATTGGCAAGAGACATGAACAAAACAAATTAAGAAAAATACAAAATGAATGGTGATTATGTGTGCGTGTTTTTAAGTGTAAATGTGTGGGTTATGGCGTGTATACATAATTATGTGAGACAAAACTGGGTACACAAATAGTTATACTGATTTATCCGATGTTTCCTATAGGACTTGTAGAATATCATTTTTAAGCTTGTTCTTTGAAGAATTCCTCATTACCCATAGAATAGGGAAGACCCTCTGACCAGACGGGTGTTGTGTCTGGTTGGCTACTGCGCAACGGTAGTTGTCGGGTTCTTGTATAGTTCAATCACGCGGATAACTTTTGAGATCGCGATGTAGGTTACGTCAGACTTAATTTGGTTGTTGCGAGGTATTTGTCGCTGCAATTGTGTTAGTAAGTAATTTATGTTTAAAATATGTTAGTGGAGCTAAAACACAAACTAAATGTTTGGTCCAAAAGTTGGATTACTGAAAAATACTGGACAAGTATTTTTTCCTTTATCACGTAAACCAAAAATGACGACGATATAGTGCGTTGAAATGCGTGACGTCACGCCGTGCTATCCTTTTTATGTAAAAGTGACGTCACAAGCCCCTTCTCCTGAACTTTGATGTGCAATATATTTGTCACCTTTTATTGATTTGAGTAAGCAAATCATACGTGTCCAATATTTTTTGGTAATCTAACTGACGGACCAAATAGACTTATTATATTTTTACCTAGGACACATCCCTATTGTCGGTAGTTGCAAGTCGTGACTGTGGCAAGAAGAATACCACTCAGCATGATGCTGTACTACAGACGGTAGCACATCTAGCTTTCCCAAACTGTCACCTTTTCCCAAATGAAAATAAACCTTATTGTTTTGTATTAAAGATGAAAAACTATCAAAGAAATTCGACAAATTGGGGAAGCTTGATGTCCTGGCCTCTGCACATAGGTATTCGACTGTAGCCGATAGCGTATTAAAATAAATTGACGTTTATTAGGTAATCGGTTTGTCCTCAAAACGTGTTGTTTACCTCATTGTATAATAATGACGAAGTACTTAGCAAGTATTAGTTTTGAGATGCATGAATATTATGCTTAAATATAAAATCATGAGGTCATAACTATGTACATCATCACAAAATCCCATACCTATTTGGTTTGTTGGAAATACCTGGTTTGTTCCAATTCACCTATTTTAATTTGATTTTAAGAAAGGTATTGAATTGTCTGCCGCTTTGCGCTACTGATGAGTATGAGGTCCTGGGTTCGATTCCCTGGACTCACTAAACGGTATTGGGATTTTCTATCCGAAATTTCTCAGTAGAAGCTGGTAGTCTGCATTTGTGCCCGGTCGATGACAATAGACTCGCCCGCCATTACATAAGATTAAACATAACTGGCGAAATGTGGATATACTATAAGTACACCTCTGCCTAACCTTTCGCTGAACACAAGGGTTATGTTATGTGTAGTTAAGTTCCTAAAAGTTGGTATCACTGGGTGACCTTTGCAAATCAGAACAGAAGCTGCGGTGGAATGCCTAGAAGGGCATTCCTCCTTCTTCAGCACATTCATTGCGTCAATACCCTTTAACGCAATAACCAGTTCTCTTAATGCATGTATCCTCCTACCATACATAGATATGTATGAATATTGGAGGATATTATAGAAATTGATAAGGAGAAAACTATTGAAATAAAGGCAAATACAGAGGCCTTTATTTCAATTGTCACCTCCTTCCTGACCATTTTTCACACAATCCATCCATCGGTTCTCTGGACTTCTTCTACTCTTGTGTGTAACCCTCCACATTCATACTCAAAACTTTCCTCACACAGTCATAATGGTATCTTAACCTGACCCGTCAACCCTCAGGTCCTGCAACCAATCCACATCATCAAAACCCGCAGCATAGACCTCAACAATGCCCACGGTCTATCAATGGAGACCAGGCTGGAGAAGACAGTAGAACCTACTGCTTACCGCCTGGACCTGGAACCTTATCTCGAAGATGGACTCTTCAAAGGCCATGTGGCCATCAATGTGACCTGGTTACAGGACAGCAATGAGGTTTCCGTGCATTCCGCACACGAAATTGAAATCTTGGAGTCCGAAGTAAGGGCCCATTTCCCTGGAGATACGTGAGTAATTAATTATTTTATTTGTTAAATAAAAATGGTATATACAAAAACGAACAATCATCGACACTGACTTTAGTCTTAAAATAAAATACAAATCTTTTTCTTTTACTAATGCAAGCCAATGGCTACTATTATATTCTTCTCATTCGTAAAGAGTCGTCTCCAATATATTGAAGATCCAGCTAGCTAGCTTATAATGATCTTCAACAAAAAAAAACTACAAATAAATAAATTAAATGAGTTTTCGTTTTAGCAAAGAGTCTCGAAGAATTACCATCAATAGAATATCAACAGATCCGAAGAAGCCAATAGTCACTCTGTCCCTAGAGAGGACAGTTACGAAGGGTTCCACCGGGGTCTTAAAGTTCAGCTTCAAAGGAAGTCTGGAGACAACTACCACTGAGGCGTTCTTCAAAACCAGCTATATGACTGAGCAGGAGGTGGAAAGGTGAGACCTAATTCAAAGGATAACTGAGTAAGAAAATATTGATCCACTTAACGAAACGTAATCTGTTTTTGTCTTGTTGTTGCAAAAAGATTATGTAAGGATCGTAGCAGAGGGCGTTCTGTAGTTTCTGCCTACCCCCATGAGAACAACGCTTGAGTGCATGCATATATTCTGGTTGTTGAAATTGATCTAGACGATGGAGTTAGATTATTCTCTTGGGAGACTTTTGAACCACACAAACTTAACAAGTACTGGCAAAGTTTATATATCTTTATGTGGATGGATTAATTTGGATGTTTGTGTCACTAAGACGATGCTGGTCAAAGTTTTAGAGCAATGACGAGATGCGACTACTTTATATGTGAGAAATTTGAAGATCTAGTAATATTATGTAGATTTTGGATTCAAACTGATTTGTTATTCTTTGTCTTTACAGATCTGAATCTGGAAGTAAAACAATTAATTCTTCTTACTTGTCCAGGATCGTAGCAGCAACCCAGCTTCGTCCGAACAACGCTCGTCGCATGTTCCCGTGTTTCGACGAACCTGGGTATAAGACTCCGTTTGAGCTCAGTGTGGTGCGACCGCGGGATATGATCGCGCTCAGCAATGTGCCTGTAGCGAGGACTGAGAACATGTAAGCCGGATATGTTTGTTATTCTTACTACCAGCGAAAGTTTCATCTTCACCGTGCTCACGACCAGGTTCAGACAAAACGTCTCTTTTCTGAGTGTTTTTTTTCTTGATAATATATGGTTCTACCAAGTACTGCCCTGTGTTCTTTTGGAGAGACCATCTCGGCAATAATTTGTTCAGACTCGCCGTTCATTTGTTTGTCAAGCTCGAACAAGTGACACAACACCGAAGGACGAAGCCTTTTAAGCCGTAGTAGGGTATTTATCAAGAAGACTCAATTATTGAAGCTTTATGATGATTAAAACACTGTCTGAAAGTACACTTTCCTACAGCCCTGATGAACCTGACGCTGTTTGCGACCACTTCGAGAGGACGCCACCGATGTCCACATTCACGCTTGGCTTGGTCATAGCCAACTTGAAGCAGTTGGGCAATTCTACACAAGTAAAGGATGATTCTGGAAATGATATTGGTAAGCGATAATTTCTAAATTTCCTCATTTCACTGCTTTGTTGGTCTAGTGGTCGCAAGTGTTAGTGCTGAGCATGAGATCCTGGGTTTGATCTCGGGTCCTGGTAAGCATTATTGGGTTTCCTATCTGGAATTTGTCAATAGCAGCCCAATTTGGATTTTTGCCCGGTTGATGGCAATAGTCTTCAATTACATGGTGTTTAAACATAACTGTTTTATAATATACCCAGTACCGTAGATCCACCTCTGCCTAACTCTTTATAAACACCTTAACTGCCAAACAACGAGACACATCAGATAAGTTTGTCATTCATTTGGCGTTCAACGTGTTAACTATGTAGTTGTGTGCCTCAACTTTGTAACACGAAAGGAATCTTGAAGTCCAAAGTCTTTCCTTTCTTAGAAGTCCGAAACTCATTTTGACAGCTCAACTAATGACATCTGTAGCGATTGAAGCCACAAACAGTCTGTGGCTTCTTTACCATTTTTGCATTAAACCTTATAAACTAATAGCGTTGACCAACAGACTGTGGTTCCCGGGGTGGGTAGTAAAAGACTCAATTTTTATCCATGGTTATGACAGTCCATCTGTCTCAGATACTCTTTCCTTGCTAATAGGATATTTAGAAAGGTAGAAAGTAAGAAAAACAATAAGGATGTCCGATTGTCAGATAATAAAAAAATATTAGTCGCGTATTTTTGGCTTCATCATATTAATAAAAAAATACCTGGATAAAACGTAAAGTTGGAGGGTGGGGCTCGCTACGTCACAACTCAGTATGAGATCTACATAAGAGTGACGTTATCCCACATTTTAATTCAATGCATCGACGTAATCTTTTGCTAACGAAAAAAAAGAGAACTTTTTTGATTGGTTTCTTTCATTTCTTTTTTTATTTCTGTCTTTTTAAAGAAATGATGACCTTTGCGTGTTCTTCCTAGAAATCCGTGTCTGGGGTCGTCCAGAGTACCTGGAGGCATTGGTAGGCATCAATGAGAAGGTGGTGAGAGTGTTCAAGGAGCTTGCTGAGTTTTGGCGAGTGCCCTTACCTCTGAAGAGATTGGACATCGTGGCGCTACCCAATTATCAGGGAGTCAAGCCTGCTGACAACTGGGGGCTTATTGTGTTCAGGTAAGTTACTGCACAGAGGTTGGTTGGTGGTATGTCTTGGTACTGTAGACGTGGCTAATACAGCAAAAAGAAACCAAAAATACAAAAAATGGTAAATTATAATAGTAAATAGGTTTGTACAAACACTTTTACACGTGAACAAGTTTTTTTCAACTAGTTTAGTGTTTCCCTGCTCAGATAGGGAAACACTGAACTAGTAGTAGTCAGTTATTCTGTGAAAAAACACCGAAAGTTGCTCAGAGGTAACAGTCTCTTTTAAAGTCCAGACATTACTTAATTCAGATCTTGTTAGGACCATGCTTATTAGTGTCTGAGATAGTCTTTTGAGGAAAGGACCGACATAGATATGAGTGGACATACATAAACTTTGCCGTGTCCTAATGGCCCACTGGTTATGGCTTCGCCTCTCATGCAGCGGGTTGTAGGTTTAAACCTGGGGAAGTATCAATGTGACTTTTGCGATTCACATGTACTTTTTAAGTTTATGTCAGACATCTCTGATATCGATGAAGGATAAAATCGAAACCTAGGCTTATGCTTACATTTATACAAATAAATAAAATTACTTTAATTTTATTTTTCTTTCCGTTTATAATGTCAAAATAGTAATAGCATTTTGCTAAATGCATATGTATACAGTTTATACGGTAGTTACACCAAAAAAACAATTTGAAAATATTTTATTTGTTTGTCTGTTTGTTTGGGGTAATCTCTGAATCTTAACTTAACTCTGGAATTTCACTAGCAGATAGCTGGAAGGAAGGAGTAACTTAGACTAGTTTGGATTTACAAATAGAGTTACGGTTCCGCGCAAAAAATGAAAACCCTTGTTATTGTTATATTCCATTGCGGGCACAGCTAGTAATTAATATAAATCTGAAATTACCAACCCGCATTGAATAAGCGTGGTGATCAATGCTCCTATCTTCTGTATTTAAGAAGAAGCCTTTGTCCTTCAGTGGGACAGTAACAAGTATAATAATCTATCTAACAGAAAGTTTTGAGAATTAGATAGCGAATATTTATATAACATAGATAATATGTTAAATAGATTACCAGTTTTTCGATTATTTCCTATTGTTAATTCTTTTCAAAGTTATGGAAATATTTGTACGCCGATACTAACCGCTAAACATGATCGGAGTCAAACAATGTAACATCTGGCATTCTCTTGTATGTATGTAATTTTTAAACAAATAAACATCTCTCTCTCCCTCTCTCTGTCTCTCTCTCGCGCTCTCAATATTGTAGAAGTTGCTGTTTTCGCAAATGCTGCCATTTGAACCCTAAATAACTATATTGAAATTTGCTAGTGGTGTAAATTAGTCCCTAAATAATATATCAGCTAGATCCCTGCCGTCCCTTGCTGTCCTCTCCCAGCGACGTCCTAAGCCGAGGCTTGTACCCCGCAGAGGGGGGGCCTTAGCGATTGGTCGCTTAACTTTTAAATTTTTACGCCCTGACTGGAGGACTTAACTTTTTTTTTTTTTTTTTTTTCTTTTTTTTTTTTTTTTTTAAAAAACGTTGCCCCACAATAGGAATTTCTCCTGTATCGTGGGTGCGTTTACAAACATTTAAACTCACATACACAAACAGCCAGACCCGGAACAACTACCTGTAGGTCATACAAATATTTGTTTCGTGCGGGGATCGAACCCACAACACGCGGCACAGCAGCCGATGGCTCAACCACTGCGCCAACCGTGTCGTCAATTAAATCCCCACAGGAAAGTTCAGTTAAGCAGTAGATATCCCTGAAAGATAAACTGCGAGAAGCCCTTTTAAGTGTTCGCCATTATGCGTTCAAATAGTGAATAATGTATGTGTTAAGTATAGTGTATGGTAACCTTGCATGTGTTTTTTTATCATACCTATGACTCAATGCCAGCTAGACCGTCACCTACATCTTCTGATAAATGCTTATCATTGCTACGTCTAACTAGCCAGGAGCGATCGCAGCCAAAGACTTTGGGTTGGGATTTCATTAATCATTTTCTTGTATTTTGTAGCAGGTTCTTACGGAAAAGTGAAAACAGAAGTAAGACAATTGGAAAATATCAGAAAACTTAACTATTTTAAATTCACGTGTTTGATGAGCGTGAATTTTAATCGCGGGTAGCACCGCGGGGCGCAGCTAGTAAATAAATAAAATTAAAGTAACCAAATAGTACTGCCAAGTTTTTTTAGCCGTGCTAAAATGTACTTTTCGTTCCTGTAAGGAGTGCCTTCATACAGAACCAGGGGGACCTTCAACAAAACAGTCTTGTTCCAAGATTTCATGTCCTGCAATAATTCTGCATTTGCACCCACCAACCAGGGGTTGTCCTCGGACGCACCAGCATTGTGCATACAAGGATAATCGTTGGTTGATGCCTCATTCCATTTTAAGTGTCTAACGGATCTCTACCAAATGGTAGAGAGGTTTAACCCCTCGTAAGCCTTCTACGTCTAAGTACCCTTCCAAGGGTACCTGATATGTGATATTTAAAAAATTAGAATCGTTGTAGTTCAGTATCAGGTACCTTGACAGATCATTGTTGTTTCTTTGCGTTTCTTTTGGGTGGTCAAATATTTAAATATGCAGGTGAATAGCATAAAAAGGATCGGCAAGATGTTTTCATCTCGCTTGTTTACAGGGAGAGTGACCTAAGTAGCCGTGGCTACATCCAGCTCGCTCAGGAGTTGTCGTACCAGTGGCTGGGCGCTCTCACCACTCCTGCTTGGTGGACTGATGCTCATCTTAACAAGGCCCTTGTCGGGTACATCGCTGCAGCTACAGCCTTCAAGGTAACTGAAAGAATACTAAATTTTGAGACAAGTGGCTGAAGTTTTTCTCTCTCTCCTCAAGGATCCATTACACTCTTTCTTTCCATTACGATCAACTTCAGCCCAGGATGATAGACAAATACCCGAGTGTATCGAACCACGTTATTTAATACACTTGTGAGGAAAAATAACAATACAATTTCTGTGTTTTTTTTTTTAACAGATTAACAATGGTTCCGAAATGGAAGGCAAGTGGCCTCTCACCGTACTGTACTCCTTGTACTACGAGTTCAGCAAGCGCTACCCTCACTCCCGTATAACCGGCATGAAGCAGGAGACAGCTTGCACCAAGATCGAGCTGCTCTTCCGTATGTTCAACTACACTCTGGGAGAGGAGACCTTCAAGAAAGGGCTCAGGATTTTCTTGGAGTCACGGTAACTATCGTAATCATACACCCGAGACGTCTCTACTGCTATTCGTGGACGTAGTAGGGTATACAGGGCACAATGACTGGCTCATTGCTTCTCAATTCCAACTGATTCCTGCATGTCTGCATGTCTTATGGTCCCGGTTATTGGTGTTAGATGTACTTCTTCATCATTGGTATGAAGCAGGATATGGCTAGCACCTTTATGGAGACCTTTCAGAATTATGGATAGGAAGCAATGTTATGTGTTTCGTTATAAGTTATAAGTAAAGGAAAATTGCAATGGCTGCTCAGTTAATATTAAGTAAGGAAGGGTATGATCTTGAGTTGCGAATGTGGGTTGGGAAACGTAAGGTCGTTTTTAATTTCAATCATTGCTTCGCTTGCAGCGATGGCACGTGGTTCGATATTAGCAGGGTCTTCGGGTAGCAGTAGAGTGAGACAGACTTTAATGGCATACGTTTGGATATGCCTATGTCCAGCAGTGGACTAATATAAGCTGATGATATCGATTATCATTGTCTTGGCTTACGGCATACGATTAATTGGATCGTTGCTATTACTTGTCATACAACTATAACATTTCCTACAGCAAATTCAAAACCTTCTCGGGAGATGACATCTGGAATGCTCTGAACAAGGCCGCGCTGGAAGACTCGAAGATTCCAGACTGGGTTGACATTAAGACTGTAGCTAAGAGCTGGATAGACAAGGATAGGCTGCCTCTAGTCAATGTGTTGAGGTACTATGACAATAATACGGCTGATGTGACCCAGGTGAGATGTTCTTTTGTTTTAATTGCTTTTGAGTTAAGTCAGGGGCTAATGTCTCCGGGGCTTGCGGAAGGACCGGGGATTGCGGAAGGATCGTACGTTCCCGCGACCCCCGGTGTAGCTGTGGGTAGGAATACCGGGGTGGTTTTTAGTCAGTAAGAGTCTGGCAGACCCCTCCACCCTCCCAGAGCGGAGGATATCCATGAGGATGTTCTAGATCGGAAAAAAACAAAAGTTTATGGCAAAAAAGTAATGTTTGTTACGCGATCATTTGGGCAAAGGACAATGGGCAAAAATGTATGGAACGTGGTACCCGCTCCAATAGTCCTCATTAATATATCATTGAATAGACATTTTGATGCAGAAAAACGTCTACCATGGCGCCTGTCCCTATTCACGTTTGGAAAGCAGTAATCTCACTATCTATACTTATTATTATAAAGCTTTAATCTCAGGAACTGCTAGTCCGATTTAAAAAATTCTTTCAGTGTTAGATAGCCCATTTATTGAGGAAGGCTATAAGCTATATATCATCGCTACGCTACGACTAAAAGGAGCCGAGCAGCAGGGGTGAAACCACGGGGAACAGCTTGTGTTTTATAAATGATGAAGAATTTATTACAAACTACTTATATAAGTAAAATAAAGCTAGAATAACATGATATAACACATTTAGGATTCTATTATTAAAAGAAGTAAGAAAACAAGCATTCTTTAAATACAAAACATATATTTTATCAATAAGTGAGTAGATTTAAAACATTACATATCGGTATCAACTATAACAGCATTGAGGAAAGATGCCGGAGCAGTAAATCCCGTATGCCTCGCATAGCCTAAGTACCATACGATGGACACTATATGTGCACAAGTGCCGATCGTACGTCGCCCGGTTAAACATGTGCAATACTGTTGGACAATATTATTTGCACTGCTGATTAATATATAACAAAAATATGTTTTTACACGGACATGTCGCGACTGGATTCGTCCACGCAAAAGCCAGGCATCTTCGTGTATGCCATAGTCTGGCAGATCATCAAGTGCTCCCTCTCTGTACGTTTCAATTATATATAGACCATTTGATAAATGCTCGGCACAGTAAGATCTTGCCAGCTTGAGTTGGTATGTACCTAGCGCTAATAGAATTATATCCTCCTCCGTCATTGAAGGGAAGTTTTCAATCTGGCTCGCTTCCATCCTCTGAAAATCTACTCTTCTGCGGTTAAGCCGTTTTCTCTCTACATACATATATATGCAGAAGATTCGGGGTATCTATTTTCTGCCTTATTATATGGACGAATTCGTCTGCGTGTACGCTATCCACGATGGGTTGGTGGAAGTGATTCGTGATAGCTGCGGCAATCTTAAAATCAGTGAACATATTGGGCAGTGACTTATTAAAATATTTTTGCCGCAAGAGCTTAAAATCACGTTTAAACCGGCCATTTGCCACTTCCACAACCCACCGGCATAGCGTTACCGATCGAGCTTCGTTGGATTGTTCAGTGGTCAGCTGTGTCTCTTGGCGGTTCTTTGTTGGTGGGACATAGGATTCATACCCACATTCATCAATGAGGTCCAAGCTGTCCCTAAAACCTCGATCTAATATAAAAGCATCGTTTGTTCGGAGTAACCAATGTAATGGATGTTGTCCATCATTCATAATATCGCCCATTATTTGCGCAACTCGATCCCCTCCTCTCCCTCCCCCGCTGCTCTTGCGCACACCCCGCGCTCAGGAGCAACGGGACTCGAGTTAAAATGAGGAGTGCATGGCAAAGTCTTACGTAAAAACGTTATTAATAGAAAACATGAACGGAAATGCCGAAAATATTACCTTGGTACTCATTTTCTTACATAAATAAGTGGTAACTAATATACTCGTATATGTATGTTTATCGCCGGGGCCACGAGACTGTCTAAACAGGTTACTGTGGCCCTGGAAAGCAAAGGGAAACTGAAGGAACAGGGTTTTTATTAGTTAGTAAGACTGTCGTTTATCTTCAAACGCAATCAGATTTGAGAGTGGCGGCTATAGTAAAAATTGTTCCTCTTGGTAAGACCTTTTAAACGACACTACAATCATATCTATTGGAGCCGGGTACCATTTTGCTCATTCTCCTTTGATACGATTATGATTTTTTTTGTAATTGGACTTTGAAGTAGACCCTTCAAAGTTGGTCCCATTGAAAATGTAAAACCACCTTTAAGAGTACAAGATAGGAGATGATTGATTGTTAACCTACTTATATTTTCCTACATTTTGTAACTAAAATAAATAATTAACTACACTAAAAAAGCTAACAAACTATTTGTAAAAATAAATCAACTTAAACAAAACACGTAGTGTAAAATAATAGTTATTTTACACTTTTGGTTTTTTTTTTTAAGTTGTTTAGTAACTCGTAAGTCGGTGGCAGACAATGAAACAAATGAAACACCCAAAGCCACTGACTTCCAAAATTATAGTTATTTTACATTATTTTTATATTTTTATTTACCAAATAGATGATTTTCCTTCTTAATGAATTAGAGCAGACAAGTCCAAAATTGAACTGACAAAGTGGATATTTGCGCCAGAAAAACCACAATTGTATAATTATTTAAAGATGTATTTAGGAGCATAATAGGAATAAACATCTAATGCAACTGAGTGAAACTGCTTTACGAACATCCTGCAAGAATCCTTCAAAAACTCAGGGCACCGTAGGTTTTCACATCGCTTCAGTAGTTCCACCGCTAAACGATAGATGGCGTTACTTGTATCGGTTTGGGATGATTACGATTTCAGAAATAAATAAATAAATAAATAAATAAATAATGCCGGACATACTACACAGCATCATCTAGCCCCAAGCTAAGCAGAGCTTGTGTTATGGGTACTAGATGACTGATATACTTAATACAATACATTACATAGATAGATATTTTTATTATACATAGCAAACACCCAGAACACCTGGAACAAATCTTTGTAGATCGTACAAACATTTGTCCCAAGGCGGGAATCGAACCCGCAACCTCCTGCGTCGCAGGCGGACCTTCGCCCGCTGCGCCACATCGGTCGTCAAATATTATTAAATTACTATTATGGGCCGATTTTTTAAACGTCACAAACCTTTTTCTTAAGACTAAATACGGGGATGTAGCATATTTACTAAACAAAAGGCGTTAAACTGTCAAATTAAATCCTCAGAAAAAAAAAAACATGCAAAATCAACCGCACAGGAACATTTTTAAACACCTTAACAAATTTTAGAACATAGTCGACCTATAATGTGTGTGTAGTCGTGGTACTTAGACCGCTCTGATAAAGGGAGCAAGTCGTTATGTACAACACGGTTTGGTGGATGTCTCATATGTATTTATTTATAAAAAAAAAAAAAAAAATATAATCCATAAAATACTATATATTGACCCACTGCAGGACAAGGGTCTCTCCCGAAAACAGAAAAGGCATGAGCATTGATTACCACGCTTGCTCGAGCCACATTAGTGACTTTAGACTTATCAATTATAAGTCCAGAATTTCTCACGAGCTTTTCCTTCACTCAAGTATTTACATATGAACTGATACGAATATGAAGTTATGAATTTACGCAAAATACGCGCAGAGTCGTGGAGTTGGGGATATAGGCCTGTCAAACAATACAATACAATATGAACTGAAAAAATCACATTGGCACTTTCCCTGTTTTAAAAATACAACCTCGTGCGTGAGATGCGAGGTTGTGAGAAGTGACGACATTATCCAAACTCAGACTCATAGACTTAACTAATAGTATAAATGAAAAGGAAAAATTTGATTGATTGTTTCCAATTTTGTATGTTTGTTTGCTATGGATATACTCAAAAACTACTTAGCCGATTTTAACAATCCTTTTTCCTACACCAAGTTACAATATCGGTGAGCAACATAGGCTATTTATTTTTTCAAAACTTTGCTTAAAAGGGAGTGGAGGGGATTTTGAAATTCGAAGGGAAAAGTACGAAATACACGCGGGCGAAGTGCTAGTTTATCTTATATTTTACAGAAAGTTTACCTGCGTGAGAGGCCCCACGACGTCCCTGAGGCCGACACGATGTCATGGTGGTTGCCAGTGGTGGTCACCAAGGAATACAACCTGAAAGCGAAGAAAACAATCCCACCAGTTTGGATGAAGGAAAAGTCAACATTGATTATCCAGGACGTGCCTGATAAGGACAAGTTTCTGATCATCAATCCTGAGGAGATTGGTAAGTGCGAGCTAGGATTATTGGTTAATGTTGCATAAATTGTTATTAAATTAAATGAAACCATGAATATACTCGTATATCTGTAAACACTTTTAAACGTCATAGCATAAAATAAATAAATTGGTATTAGAATGCTGTGATATGGGAAGGGGCTGGGTGGTTCACCACGAGCCCCTTTCTATATTAACAGCCGCACAGATCAGTTGAAGGTTAAGCTACGGTTGCTGTCACATATCGATACCCCTCTGTAGGTACCCGAAGTACCCTTCTTGACGCGGAACCCGGCTCATCATCATCCTCCTGCCCTTATCCCAATTTATTTGGGGTCGTCGGAGCATGTCTTCTTCATTCATACCATTATATTTGGAGTCATCTCAAAAGTCACCTCTTTCCTAGCTATGTCATCTTACACACAATCTCGGAACCCGGCTGTCATTTGTAAATCTTTGACAGTCGTTACTGGTATTCGGAAACCCAAAAGTCTGACAACTAGTTTTACCTAGAGCTAACGTATTATTCAGTTACTAGGTTGTGGACAAGAGATAGGCAGTCATTTTATGTAAAATACTGGAATACATTATCCAATAGGATACTTTATTAAGTAAGATGTTTTTTATTTAAGTTTAAGATAAAATCAACATAAATATTAGAAAAAACCGACGAGAAATTTCGTCCAGTATCTTGTAAAGAACTAATGGTACTAGTTTGTGTATGTAGCAGGACTGAAAAATATAAAGGAAAAAAAAAAGACGATTTTATTTTAGGACGACCAGTATTATGCCCCAGAACTGGTTGTATTGGGTTACTCATCCATGCGACCATGCCCCTTCCACTATGTATGTTTTGTTCGTTAAATCTTTACTGAACCATATGAAATATAAAAGCATCGTCCAAACACAAAAGCAACCATCACCCATTTAATAATGAAACAGAATTGTTGACGACAGAAACTCGTCTTCGAACTCATTTTAATATATCTCTTTCAGCGTCTTTGTCCAAAAAGGAATAGAGAAATGGCCTTATTATTAGCATATCTTTGTATTGTAGTCTTGACTCTTGATAAGATCTCGACTTAATTGCACCTTGGGGTCAATGAAGACGGTTCAATGGGTTTTGAATATTGTATGCCTTAATGTTCTCTGTAGACATTCTGTGGAAAATTTACAACTACTGTTTGAGTTTTTTTATGGTTGCTTTGCGTAGCCGAATTACGCAATTAATCTTCTGCCCGTACCCAAGTATTTATATGGAACAACTGCCTGCCTACCCTCCATAACCCAGTTACTTAGTTACTTAACAAACCCTTTGAGAATACTGGTTGTCACACATTCAGGCTTCTACCCGAAATTACTGTCAAAGATCTATGAATGATATTCCAGGCCAATTGTTTAACGTACTTTGTGAAGAGCACATAGGACTCTCGGTATGTAACTAATGGTCACCCATCCGCAAAACGACCTTGGTAAGCTTAACCTTTGATCGATCCGTGCAGCCGTTATTATTAAGTGAGGACCACGAGAACTATTCAGGAGAAAAAATATGTTACAAAAATACTGCTTAGTGCTTAATAGGATACCTACGAATTTATTTTTTACATTATTATACGAATTTATTCTACGTATGCGGAACAAAATAAGAGTTTTGTAAAAACACACAAAACACAAGAAAACACATTTGTACTAACAGAGGAACTTATGAATTATCGGCGCGATCAATATGGTATGTGACCTCTTGGCACTGCGAAACGCTGGTTGCGCCCGGTAGCGGTAGTCCGGTAGTAGTAGGATGCTCGCGAGACATCCCATTCTGATCGTGCGAGGATTATCGCACCTACCTACCTTAGCTTTCACGTCTTAACTAAGTACTCAACTGAACATCATGACATTTTGCATATACTCGTACGTTGATAGGGTACAGAAAAAAGGACAAAGGTTATCTTTCATCCAGAAAAAATCGCGTTCGTTACATCCCTAGGGCAAAAAAAACTTTATTTTTGAAGTGGAACTTTTTTTTCGACCTATGGGAGAAATCTTATAACAATGTTAAAAAATAATCGCCGCACTTTCCGACGTCATCTTAAAAATCGTCACATTTTCTGTCACTTTACACCGTCACGCCGCCATGCGTGTTTACTTAAATTTAGAAGTGAGTTATAAAGAAATATTTTAATGAAAACAAGTGATATAATAAATAGACTTATTGAAATTCATTTAAATAAATAGTGAAAGTGAGAGATTTTTTGTTGTTTTGAAAAAGTTTCACTTCATACGTGTGTACATTAAAACACACACACTTTTGTATTTAGATTTATTTCTCACACTAATAGAGCTACCATCTAAATAAACGCGATCGAAGCCACGGGCAGAACCTAGTACACAATCGTCTTTATTTTACTGTTTGGGAACAAATAAACTTAACCCATTACAGTTGTTTTAAACTTTTAGTAGTCCCATGTGATTAAAGATTCACTATAAAGTATGACTCAATATGAACTCATTTTGTTGGGTGACAAAAGGAAAGTGGCCCAGCTCTTACCGGTCCCTTCAGTAAGAATGACGCTGCTAATAGTTAGGTGAAGTGAGCTGTCATTGCCTTGCATTACTATGGCATGATAACTCACTTCATCTACTTCTCCACGGGTAGATTTATACAGAATACTGGTAATTAATCACGGCCAGCTAGGTCATCCAGCTATCATTATAATTTTTTGAGTCGTTGCCGCGTTATCACAATAAAGACCAGTGGATCTCAAGTATTTTTGACCTGGCATCACTTTGATGTCTTTTTTTTTGCGGGGGCCAAAAGCCAGTAGGTTCTTATGTAAACTAAGTCAATCTTAACAAAAAAGTTACAAGTAAATAATAAATAAATAATGCTGGACAATCCACACAGCATCATCTAGCCCCAAGCTAAGCAGAGCTTGTGTTATGGGTACTAGATGACTGATATACTTAATACAATACATTACATAGATAGATATTTTTTATTATACATAGTAAATACCCAGAACACCCGAAACAAATATTTGTAGATCGTACAAACATTTGCTCCAGGGCGGGAATCGAACCCGCAACCTCCTGCGTCGCCCACCGCGCCACATCGGTCGTCAAGTAGAGTACATTTTTTTTTAAATTAATTATTAATTAATTGTACTAGTGATATTAAAACTATAAAATGTGTGCACAAACAGGGTACCCTACACTTAAACACTACACACTTTATCATACTCTTAGCACCGTAACTGCTAGACAACGAGACGCAAAAGAAAATGTATTGTTTGTCGGTCACCTGGCGTTTAAGGTCTCAAGCCGTTCTTTTCCAAAATGTAAGGTCTATTTTCTTTCTCACCATTGTTTGTTAAAATGTATCAAATAACTGTAAATTATATTAAACGTTGTTGCTACGGAGGATCTCAGATACATTCACCTAGTTGTCGGTATGTCCGTGGCACCAACAGCGGGCCCTATGAGAATATAAGCGCTGTGGTATTTTTTAATTTATTAAATATCGCAACATTATGCTGAGATAGATGATAGCCTTTTTGGCTATGTATAAGTCCTATTTAATATTTTTACTTTTATACTTGTTAGTTTTAGTTTTTCACGTTTGTATTTTCTTTCTTTCTTGGTTTAGAGTCCAGAGTAATTAAATATATTGACCTATGTTTTTTACAAGTTTTCTATATTTTTACACATAAGAACATTTGTAAAGTCAGGCCTGTGGTGAAATAAATAATTTTGCTTTATTTATAAACACTTTACACTTTTTTATACTGTATATACATTCAACTTAAGATATAAAGGCATAATGGAACTATTGAAATAAAGAACACAAAATTTCTAATAGAAACTTAAATTGGGCTTGTACAATTATTTTTCAGTTGAGAAGTTTGACATTTTAACGGAACTTAACTGACCACACTGTAGGTGGTTGAAATAGTAATAGGTGACAGGACCTTTCGGCGCAGCCGTTAGACATGCCATCTTTTATTGTTATTTTAACATCAATGCGTGGTTTCAACCAGTCGCCAATTTTTCTTTATTTCCTAGTTTCCTTATTGAAGGAGAGGGAGAGAGAAAGAGAGAGAACGCCTCTATTTCGATTTTAAAACGAACTTAATCAGTATCATACCCTTACAATGAAAAGGACAAGTCAGCTTTTAATGGGTACAAAATTCTTAGTATCTAACGGTCTAGTGGCTGCAAGCGCTACTGCTAAGTAGGAGGTCCTGGGTTCGATTCCAAGGTCGGGCGAAGTGTTATTAGTTTTTTACATCAGGAATTTTTCAGTAGCAGCTCGGAGCCTGGATTTGTGCCCGATAAATGGCAATAGGCTCTTCCCTTATTACATGGGACTGAAACATAACGAGCGAAATGTCAAGTTACGCCTCTGCCCAATTCTTTGGCGAATAAAGGCGTGATTTTATGTATGTACATTCTAAATTCGATTGTTTCTAGCGCCATACCCCGTCAACTACGACCAGGACAATTGGAACCTCCTTTCGAACTTCCTACAAAGCGACAAGAGGACATTGATACCAGAACTGACCAGGGCGAAGCTGCTTCATGATGCATGGAACCTGGCCTATGCTGGGGAGCTGTCCTTTGTCACTGCCTTCAATATGACGCTGTTCTTGAAGAACGAGAGGCACCATCTAGTCTGGGATCCCGTGTTCACCATGATCGATCATCTTGGCAGACATATCTGTCAGTGCCTGCATGAAAAGTTCCAGGTATCTAGTGTATTTTTTTTTGGAATCATATGGGTAAAAGGGTGTCGTGTTACCCAGTAACTGGGTTGTGGAAGACAGATAGGTAGTCGCTTCAAATGTAAAATATATACTGGTATTCAGCTGCCTCCAGTTAGACTGGAAACCCCACCATATTTGGGAAAAGGCTAGGCAGGCCATCATGATGATGGAATAAAATTAACTGAAAGTATTTTCTACTAAGACTTCAAAGCCTTGGGTTCCATTCGCGGATTATTTTTAGGGTTCCGTAATGGACCAGTGGTTATTGGTGGTTAATAGCAAAAACCTCGCTCCTAAATATGTTTCTTTACATACTTTGAGAACAAATTTATGTACCTTTTTGAATAACTTATCAATAACGAATTTATACAATAGACATTTATAAATGTTGTTTCTCGTTTGTCTAGTTGTCGCAATCTCTACGAGTAAGCAAGAGATCCTGGGTTCGATTCCCGGCTTGGATAAAGTACTATTGTAGCAGTGGCAGCCTGTACTGAGAACTTGTACCCCGGCGGATGGCAATAGGCTTGCCCCTTATCACGGGGAATAAAGCAGTGTTGTTATTTTATATATGATTCTAATAATTTAAAATTACTTTTAGGCCTACGTCAGAGTACTCTTAAGTCCCATGTACGAAGAGTTAGCTAAGGATGAGAAGGAAGACGAGGAACCCTGGCGCAAGAACTTGAGGTCCTTGACCAAAACGTTCCTCTGCCAAGCTGGGTACAAACCTTGCATCAGAGACGCTCAGGAGCAGTTCAGCAAATGGATGCAGGCCAAGAACCCTGATGAAGGGAATCCGTAAGTTTGTCTTGTTTGAACTAGAACCAATTTTACTTTTAATAAACGGTATTTATAAGGTAGATGTAAGACATAAAGTCAGAAAAACTCTTCAGAAAGGTCAGGTGCGTAGTAATCGCAACCAGTGTGCGAGTATGACCATGTATTAACCTAAACGAAGCAAAAGGATTATGTAAGGATCGCAGCAGGTGGTGTTCTGTAGTTCCTGCCTACCCGTAAGGTTAAAAGGCGTGAGTTTATGTATGTATGTATGTAATTTTACTCATAATCTGTCATTTAATGCAATGATCGTGGAATTCCAAACATTTGGAAATCAATCCGCACATAAACCGCACATCGTTGTCACTACCATTATGAAAATAGCTCTTACTGCTGTATTGGTGAAAAGCTAATGCTATTTTGACCTTTATTTTCAAGTTACTTAAGAGATTCAGGCTCAGTACCGTAGCTTTAAAAAGTATAATGGGTCCTGGTTTGGCAAGAGAAGTTATTTGAAAACCGACGAAGATAAAAACGACTCGACTGTACATAGATTCATGACGCATTGCAGAAAGTAAAATCTTCCTCTATAATTCTTAAGTAACTTCTGAAGTTCTATCATCATATAGTAAAATTGAAACAGGTTGATGTCTGTACAATAAAGGGATTAAAGTAAAACGAATATGGGAAGCTCTTTATTACACTAACTTAAAATATAAGCTAGGTTTTATTGGTGCTTTTTTGATTGATTCTGAACTGCATCTGCAATAAAAAAAAATAGATAATAAATAATAAATAAATAAATAGTGCCGGACAATCCACACAGCATCACCTAGCCCCAAGCTAAGCAGAGCTTGTGTTATGGGTACTAGATGACTGATATACTTAATACAATACATTACATAGATAGATATTTTTTATTATACATAGCAAATACCCAGAACACCCGGAACAAATATTTGATTCTAAATTTTACACGTACGAAGTCACGCGCAAAAGGTAGTGGTAGAATCATCATGCGCATCATCGATTCGAGAGTTAAGTAACATGTAAATCCAATTTCACTAACAAAAAAATATTTAATGAATCTTTTTGTTCCACTTTACTTTTGCGGTCAAATATTTAACTCAATTAACTTTCAACATTTGACCCGCAGATCATTTGAAGTGGGTTCCTTTTGACCCACATCCGGTAAAAAGGGAGATAAAATCCGAAATAGATTTCTTTTCGAAATCCATGACGCGTATGATTTTGTTTATTATGTGTTATAGCCTCTGGCTCTCCACATATTCATTGAACTGTTCTTTTTAAGAGACAAATTGAATGCGGTGACCCAAATTATTTGTCAGGAAGTTTTAACGGAAACGAGTATTTTAATTAACACTAAATGCTTGTGACTTTTCTTCTTCATTATGTGAGGCAAATATATACTTACAATTTATAATAGAGATGTATGGAAGAAGAAGACATGCTGCGTTGACCCCGAATAAATTAGTATACGGGCAGGTAGATGAAGATTACGATGAACCATGCCGGTTCAGTACAACTTTTTGTAAATCATTCCAGAATCGTAATAGTTCAGCTGATAAGCCGCATCATCCATACTTAATATTATAAATGGGAAAGTGTGTGTGTCTGTTTGTCCGTCTTTCACGGCAAAATGGAGCAACGATTTGACGTGATTTTTTTAAGTGGAGATAGTTGAAGGGATGGAGAGTCACATATTATATATATAGTGAAAACCTACTCTTCCTGCCTCGTTTGGCTAGTGGTCGGAAGCGCTACTGCTGAGCACGAGGTCCAGGGTTTGAGTCCCAGGCAAAAGGGTTCATGGGTTTTTCATCTGGAATTTCTCCATTTTAATTTGTGCCCGGTCAATGGCAATCGGCTCGCCTCTATTATATGGGACTAAACATAACTGGCGAAATGTAGTTGTATTTTAGGTACGCCATTAAAGGCATACGTTATGTTAAGTTATGAGAGGAAACTCCGGGACCGGACGATCTAGATGTATTATTAAATAAATTATTATTATCTAGGGCCTATTATATAAGGCCTTTTTGTTAAAGCTAGGTAGATGATGATGGGTACCATTGGTCACTCCTATAAATAATAACACAACCTCTCTTTCCCCAGCTTATCAAACCAGTGCATATGTCCAGTCTTCAAATGGGGTACAATGAAGGAATGGGAGTTCGGGCTGCAGAGGGTCATCAACTTTCCTCCGTCAAGGAAGCAGAGTGAGAGGACGTACCTACTGAAGACATTGGCTGGATGCCCAGAGTCAGAGGAAAAGATCAACAGACTTCTGAATATTACGCTGCTAGAGGGTCAGGCGAATTTCACGGAGACGGATGCGTTCTTGATATTCAGCATGCTGAGGGGGTCAGCCACAGGGTACACAACTCTGTTCAACTTCCTTTGCACTCATTGGGATGTGTTGAAAGATAAGTAAGTGTTTCGAGTAATTAGCTTTTGTTTCCAAATGTTTACATTGCTGCATGCACTCCCACATTTTCCATGATTTGAAGGAAGCCAACGATAGAACTGCCCCGATATGCTAGTCTGTAAAAAAATTTGGCCGATGTGAAAAATCTAAATCCGCGATGGCGATGGGCGAAGCGGACATGATGTCTTATGAGAACGTTATGCCGTTTGCCGCCGCGGCATACGAGTCGGTCTTACATGTGAAAAAACTCTTCGTGAAAACTTGGCTGAAGAGAGTGTCACCCAGCATAAGAACTGAGAACTCACACTTACTTCACCCCTCATATCACGCAAGTTTTGACGGGAAGACATAAAAAATAATGCTCTCCTGAACTAAAACACAGATTTTGATATGTTTGCAAATTAATGGAAGGTGATATTGTCGGAATGTTTGAATTTTTGTGAGAAGAATGCATGACTGTGTTAAATAAATTATATGTTTAAATAGTGTAATTGGCATCGGCCGTTCTATTAAAAAAAAAATTGACAGGCAGGTTACATAGGTGCTGGGGGTAAAATAAAATTTCATTAAAATCGACACGAAAAGCAGACGCAGGAGAAAAAAGGATCTCGTGGCTCTTTAAATAAATATCTCTTGCTTAAAGAGCCACGTTTAATATTGAATGCATATAATGTAATATCCGTTATATTCTATAGCAAGCATGATTGTTGTTATAACAATACACCCACAGGCTCACCATTACATTCCAGCCTCAGGTCATGCTTCATCTCCCGCCATTCGCGGTGACTGACAGTTCACATTGACATTGACAGTGACAGCTACCTGACTGCTTGTGTGTGTGAAACAATGTTTACATATCTATTAAATAGAAACACTACACCTAGCTTTTAAAATAACTGATGAATATTTATAGAAGTTTACTGCAGAAACAAAAACACTATGCAGTTTAGAATAGTCGCGTTTCTTAGAACAGAATTCGGCAGCAATGGACAGACATTTAAAAATATTTTTTGTTATAGGTCATTTTTTTGTCATGAGACTTGTGCTGTCAGTTGAGTGGCTCATTCAACTGTCAAATCCTACTGAGTCAGTGAAGCATTGACATTCTGATTTGTAGAAAAGCAGTTTAAAACAAAAAAGTATCTTTCACCACAGTGTGGTAATACTTTTTTTCAGAAGCGATTTTCGTTTGTATTTTATTAAATCATGAAGCGGTTCACTTTTAAAGAATATTGCACGCACGGAGGAGAGTGAGATGTGGCATAGTTTACATTTATTTCGAGAGGGAATGCAGAAAGTTAAATAAATAATAAATAAATGAATAATGCTGGACAACCCTCAGAGTATCATCTAGCCCCAAGCTAAGTTGAGCTTGTTTTATGAGTAGATGACTGATATACTTAATACAGTACATAGATAGATATTTTTTATTATACACTCGGAAAAAATCTATGTAGATCGTACAAACATTTGTCCCAGGGTGGGAATCGAATACGCAACCTCCTGCGTCGCAGGTGGACCTTCGCCCGCCACGCCACGTCAGTCGTCAAAGTTGATACGGTCAAATTTCGAACACTGAGCTACCACTGGCAATAATAGATTTATAATCGGCCAGTTGCAGCCCACCGCCACTGCACAAGGGCCTCTTATTTTTTTATATATAATTTTATCTTCAGCGAGTCTCAGCCAGAAAATGGTATACTTCATAACGTCAGGCCTGGATTCTCCGAAGGGTTAGACAGAGGTGTACCTATAGTACACCGACACTTCCCCAGTTATGTTTAAGCCCCATGTAATAGGGGACGAGCCTATTGCCATCAAACGGGCACAAATCTAGACTCCGTGCTGCTATTGAGAAATTTCAGCAGGAAA
Source organism: Phlogophora meticulosa (assembly GCA_905147745.2). Classification (NCBI taxonomy): domain Eukaryota; kingdom Metazoa; phylum Arthropoda; class Insecta; order Lepidoptera; family Noctuidae; genus Phlogophora; species Phlogophora meticulosa. The sequence goes on from LR990523.1 coordinate 2,362,660, forward strand.
ATCTTGCTAACAATGCCAGCTCGACCCAGGAGTCGAACCCAGGACCTTTTGCTCAGCAGTATGTAGTGCTAACAACCACTAGCCCAACGAGTACGATAATAATAACTAGTATTCCCTCAGTAGTCGAAATTCTACGGTTTTAGCTTTCAGCACTTTTTATTCATATAAACTTAAACGATACCAAATCTCACACTACGCCGTGCGCGCAATATTCATTAAAAGCATTCCGAACTTTTCGCTTCACGTTTTTATAAAAAAATAATAATAATAATAATAATAAATAATAAATATTGCTGGACAATCCACACAGCATCATCTAGCCCCAAGCTAAGCAGAGCTTGTGTTATGGGTACTAGATGACTGATATACTTAATACAATACATTACATAGATAGATATTTTTTTATTATACATAGCAAATACCCAGAACACCCGGAACAAATATTTGTAGATCGTACAAACATTTGTCCCAAGGCGGGAATCGAACCCGCAACCTCTTGCGTTGCAGGCGGACCTTCGCCCACCGCGCCACATCGGTCGTCGTAATTATATTAACACTTAATGGAAAACTACTTAAAACACAGCTTTTCAGTGACCATAAATTGATTGTATGGTTGCCGGCATTTAACTTGAGCTCGTGCGGAGTGGTGGAGGTTGTATATATTGTCTTAGGGGTAAGGTCTACAACCATTTAAAGTTATAAAATACCAGTGCTCAAGATAAATAAAATAAATCATGTTATTTCGTACAACTACATATAAGATCCCTAAATTGTTAGCAGCAGCTTTGCACTTAAAATACTATTGATGGTAACTTAGAGAAGAATAAAAGCGAATACCACCCAAAAACTAGACACCCAGGAACTACGGAACATGTCTTAAATGCCTTTTTTAAACGTTGTTCTATCCCATCGAATCGCTTCCGTCTGTCTCCTACAGATGCATCCTCGGTATAATCTTGTTTGCATCACTCAAAGGGTGCGAAGTGCACAGGTAGAGAGGTTGCCAGCTAAATGGATATATGCACCACAGCCACCAATTTTCCTCATTTGTGTCTAGCCCTGTCTTGATAATTAAGCTCGGATGCGCGCGCCAAAACAAAGTGAACTTTTGTAGAAGATTCGCGAGCTCGTTCAGTAGTTTTGTTGATGAGGGGCGCGTTTTGGGGCTTTTATTATGTCTTTTTTGACATTCAAAATTTGCCGATTATCAGACAATTTTGTATACTATTTATGTTTTATTAGAGTTAATCGTTAAAAATGAAGGAAATATTTCCTACTGTCTGCCTTGTTCGACTTTTGGCAGAGATCCTTAATAGCTATAGTTAATCTGTTGACTGTAATTAAATCCTTCCAGCACGGTGTCTGACTTACGCCGGCAAGTCCCAATATGTCTGTCTCAAATTATAACTACCTACGAACTTTCTAAGTTTATCTTAGACATAATTGACATCGATGAATGTAAACATCGTGAGGAAACCTGAACTTTCAACTAATAAATAGTATGTAAGTCTGAAATCCCCAACCCGCATTCAGTTAACATAATGATTAATGCTCGTACCTTCTCTGTATGACAAGAGGCATTTGCCCTAGAGTTAGACACATTACTGGTCCGACTTAACACGCTAAAAGTATTCAGTAGTAACACATATTTATTAAACAGGTACTCAAGCAGGACGAACCTCTGGGACAACCTCATCACCTCAGCGACATCTTCATTCAAAACAGAAGAAGGTCTGGAGCTGGTCACACAGCTGTACGTCACTCATCAAGGGCAGTTCGTCTCCGCTGAGCACATCATAGAGAAATCCTTAAGGAACATCAGGGAAGAGGCTGAGTGGTCCGCACGAAACCTGCCTGTTATCGAAGCTTGGCTTGACACCTATTTAGCCAATAGTGACGTCAAAGATGATAACTTTATCAACATGTGATTTTGTTTTTTTTTGTTTAATGTAAATAAATCCACGCATTTTTCTCCTGGGGCCAGGCAGGAACTACAGACCGCCGCCCTTACATACTCCTTTTGCTTTGTTTACGTTCAAACATGTGGTCATACATGTACGCCGGTTGCGAGTACTACGCACCTGATCTTTTTCAAGACCCCATCAATGAGGTCAGTGAACGTCTTTATAGGGCGTCCCCTCCCGGCATTTTCACTTACATCTGCATTATGTTAATCGCCTTCATTGATTCTCTCGTGACCAATTCATCTCAACATAATCTTTTAAGTATTTTGTCGCTACTTCTTTTTTAAATCACAGCGTTGTCTTATTTGTTTATTTATTTGTCACCATTCCTCAATCTATCATTCATAGTTTCATGTTTGGTATTAATTTAATGAATTATTATTTTATTATATATCTAGGTTTACGAGTGAGTTTGGTTTTATTTTGTGTTGCCTTTATGTCCAAATGTATGTACAGACACCAGCACATCAAGCTACCCCAAACTGTCGGATTTTCCCAATTGAACCTGAACCTATTTTCCTTTGAGATAAAGTTGAAAAACTATCAAGAAATTTGACACAATAGGGTAGCTTGATGTGCGGGCCTCTATACAAAAATGAGATAATGTGTTGGCAGCCGATCTTAAGAGTCTGAGAGTAAAAAAATATTATCTCGTGACTGAGAAGGAATTATGAATAAGGACCCTCTGTAAGTGTGTTTAGAATTTTCTAAAACCTTTCCTAAAGTTAGTTCCTTTTCTTCAGATTGAAGTTGTTCCATATAAGCAACAACTTCGATCTGAAGAAAAGCGGCCATTGTATTTTGTCATATTTATTCATCGTACTTTATTTATTCGTATCTCAATATGAAACATTTCATTATTTTAAAATAAAATATTTTTTAAAGGAGTGGCGCTAGTGGACCGTTGTTTTAAGACAAACGATTTTCATTTACTTCTACTGACTGTAAACGATCTGAATTTAGTGCTAATTTAAAACTTGGTTTTTGGAAAAGGTAATCAAGAGATGATAGGTGATTAACTTGTCTTGTTTTTAGAGTATATTTAAAATATCTTTTTTAGATTATATCTTATAGGTTTCCATAACGATTGACCATTGTGTACCCATCTATCTCTCTGCCGCACTTCCGAACGTTTTTTGCGCGACACTACTAACGCCATCTAGTTACATTTTGTGAAAACAGAAGACCATATTTGTAGCAATCATGCGCAATATTTATCTCAGAACATTTCAGTGCATTGAAAATATAACCATAATATTTTCACTGCACTAAAATGTTCTGAGATAATATTGATCCATCAAACATTTAATTGAAATTGGATCCCATAGTATATGGGCTAGACAGAATAGTAGCAGACTACTCCAGCAAGTAAACTCGGCGTACGCGGCGGCTGTACGGATAACTACTCGTACCTACTAAAGCGTCTTTCTGTTCGTCTGTGCTGAACCTTATTTATTAAGAAACTGCTTTCCGATTGTTTCTGGGGTCACCTTATCTATTAGAACGACACATCTTTCGATATACACACTCTTATCAATTACATAAAAAATAACTAGGTACTAAGTATATACTTAGAACATTACGCAAATCAATGAACTCTACTCCAATGACCTTCTATAGATAAAGACTATATTGGCTCCAAACATTCTAAGAATCCATTCCTAGTGATAAAAATATCACGGGTTTGATGATAACCTTTATGACAGTGAGGTCCAAATCACACTGCTTGCTAAGCTAGTTTAGTCACAAAGCGAGCTATAAAGCTAAATATATAAAGCGGATATAAAAATGTTAAATGCTCGGTTGCCAACAGGTTAGTTTACTAGGCTGGACCTATATTTCTGATTTTCTTTTTTTTCTTGGCAAACGATTTCCAGGACCTACGCATTACTTAACATATGGGAAGCTATGGTCAAGTGCAAGGCTATCAAGCATAAAAAACCTAGCATGAAATACAGTCAAACCGGACTATCCTACGCAGTGGCGGACTAAGCCCGTCAGAGGCCCGGGGCGGCAAAGCTGAACGAGGCCCGGGGCTGCAAAGCTGAATGAGGCCCTCCAGCTTTAAAAAAATGTAGTTTTTTATTCCGTCCACATTTGTATGTAGTGTTTATGTTTATTTCATTAATGCGTTCCGCGACCTGCGTTCTTACTTTAGCTATAGGATATTTTAGCTCGCACGGTTATTACATGCTAAGCTAAGTTAGCCAAGCTTACGATGTATGTAAACAACGCTTAAGGTTCGTCACACTCTTGTTTCAGTCTCACACGGTCGGGTGCGACTGACCTTTAAGCAGCGAGGTTAGGACATTTTAGTTAATGAAGACTTTGAAGGGTGACATTAATGATTAATATCAAACATGATCAAGTTATCGAGAAACTTTGCCTTGCAGTGGTATAATTACTCAAAGGATTTTTGATTAAGTCTCGAATCTAGAAGATTAGGTGTCAAATACCATGCTAGATGTTGTGATTGGTCCGATCAGATCTTTTCTGCAGTTGACATGAATTCAATTGGCTTTTGAATTCAGTGGATTATCTTGTGACTGCCACGTTAGTCTAGCGGTCATCATAATTAATAATGCTGGACAACCCACACAGCAACATCTAGCCCAAAGCTAAGCAGAGCTTGTGTTATGGGTACTAGATGACTGATATACTTAATATAATACATTACGTTGATAGATATTTTATTATTAAACATAGCAAATACCCAGAATACCCGGAATAAATCTTTGTAGATCGTACAAAAATTTCCCAAGGCGGGAATCGAATCCGCAACCTCCTGCGTCGCAGGCGGACCTTCGCCCGCCGCGCCACATAGGTCGTCAATTAAGCGTAACTGCTGAGCGTGAGGTCCTGGGTATATTGATATATGATGCAATCTACAAGGATATGTAGTCTTTTTGAAAAGAGAACGTTTTGAATTGTTTTGCTATAACTTTAAACTTCGAAACTGGTTTAGTTTCAGTTAAGTTCTTGAAGTTTGAAGTTTGAACTTCTTGAAGTTTGAAGTTCTTGAAGTTTGAAGTTCTCCAATACCGAAACCTTATCTTATGAGGAACGAAACTAAAATAACTATGACACGAATATCTTTATGTGTATTAGACTTAACTTTAATCAGACGGAACACGATTATATAACTGTAAACCCTATTACACATACAAATAAGGGATGTATTCGATTGTATAGGTTCTGCTCTGGAGAAGCAAGTAGATATGGAATTTCGGCATACAATTAATAAAGTTTGGGATACCGTTTGGCTATGTGGGGGGTCCGCTACTTGCAAACATGACACTATCATCAGAACTAGGATATTGCTTAGGACAAGCTGTGCCCGCGTCGTCGTTCGCATGTATATCGGTACGACTTTGAATGTTTGTAAACGCCCTGACCCGGTCATTTTCCTTATTCTAGATGTGAACTAATTTGTATTTTTTTTTCTTTTTAAAAAACGTTGACCCACGCTTGGAATTTCTCCTGTGTCGTGGGTGCGTTTACAAACATACAAACTCACATACACAAACAGCCAGACCCGGAACAACTACCTGTAGGTCATACAAATATTTTTTCCGTGTGGGAATCGAACCCACGACACGCGGCGCAGCAGTCGATCGCTCAAGCACTGCACCAACCGTGCCGTATTTGTATTAATATTTGTTCTTAAATAAAAGTAGCCTAACATACTTCTTATAAGATCATCTAGCTGCCAGTAAAAATCCCCTCAAAATGGGTCAAGTCGTTTTAGATAGTAGCCGGACAAACAGATAGATGAAATTTTTTTAAAAAAAATTGTTAGCATTACCGTATTTACATGGGACTTAAACATTACTGGCGAAATATTAGTGTCCCTTATGGGTAAGTACACCTGCCGTACTCTTTGGGGAATACAGGCGTAATGTTATGTGTGCTTTGAAACTACTTTTATGTGACTATCAGTTGATATTAATTGAATCATAGTCATAGCCATTGCTATCGGATATCGTCATCTGTCTAGCCTTTTTCCAACTATGTTGGGGTCGGCTTCCAGTCTAACTGGATGCAGCTAAAGAATACCAGTATTTTACATGGAGTGACTGTCTATCTGACCTCCTCAACCCAGTTAATGCGCAAAACGATTCCCCTTTGTAAGATTTTACTTTCGGGCGTCTGCCCGTAACGACATTCAAAGATCTACAAAAAAAAGCCGGGACTAACGGCTTAACGTGCTTTCTGAGGCATGAGGAGTCTCGATATGTCATGACCGGTTACCCATCCACAGACTGACCTCGGCAAGCATAGATAATGTTCGATCAATCCGTGCGGCTATTTTTATTTAGCCACAAGCTCCTCATTTTAACGGATATCCTACAAGGATAGATATCGTTCACACTGGATTTTCGATTACTTGTAACTCGATACGTTCTGCGACAGTGTTCGTCGATAAAAATCGAGAATCGACTTCATATTTGATTTAACTTGAACTATTTTTTAATGAATATTTTATGTAGGTAAATAAAGAATAGGTTCATTGTTATTCTACCTATTATGTCAAGTGGTTTTCCTTACTCGTAGTGTTTATTTAGTTTCTTAGTATTCTGCGTAATAATGTCATTATTACTTACGGATTCTCGGAGTTATCACGGTGACATTAGCGGACGACACACTGTGATAAAAGATGAACAGCATTTTGTACGTAATTATAGAAGCGTGTCAAAATCTTATATTACTTTAGGGCTGTAGGTGCAGAGGTCAGCATATCAAGCTCCCCCAATCTGTTAAATTTGTTTGATTTCTTTTTACTTACCTACAAACAAATAAGGTTCATTTTTAATGGCGAAAATTTGACGATTTAGGATAGCTTGATGTGCTGGTGTCTTTACATACTGACTTACTTGCAATTTCAATAACGTATCTCAATCCCAATCTAAAGATCGGTCTTTGTTTGTAACCAATCAATGGCCGAGTCTATATTGAGATACGTTTTTAGAATTGGAGGTTAATAATCTGTAAAATAATCAATTATTCTGGAGGCTAGCTTTTTTTAATTTAAAGCAGCAGCATTGTAACTTCTTTGGGCGCTTTTTCGGTTGATAGCAATGCCGACAAATGTATGAGGTCCTTTCTTCTCCTTTTATACATTTAATTTTATTACTAGTAGTCGCCCAGTGGTTGACAATCTCGACTGTTATAGCTTGCTGCACTTCTTCCCTTTGTAATAACTTAAAGCGTATCAAAGCTCATTCTCCTTAGTGCGCCCAATATTGTTAGAAAGAGATCCGATGTTTTCGCCTAATATACATAGATTATTTAAATGCGAAGGTCCGCCTGCGACGCAAGAGGTTGCGGGTTCGATTCCCGCCTTGGGACAAATGTTTGTACGATCTACAAATATTTGTTCCGGGTGTTCTGGGTATTTCCTATGTATAATAAAAAATATCTATCTATGTAATGTATTGTATTAAGTATATCAGTCATCTAGTACCCATAACACAAGCTCTGCTTAGCTTGGGGCTAGATGATGCTGTGTGGATTGTCCAGCAATATTTATATTTATTTTATTATTATTTATTAACGCTAGGTTACCGACAAACAATACATTTTCTATTGAGTCTCGTTGTCTGGCTGTTAAAGTGTTAAAAAGTAGACCATTATGCAGTATCATTATTAAGCAAAAAACATCCATTCTCAATAAAAAATATACCAAAATATGTGGAATACATTTTTGGAAACACATATCAACAGTAAACAGAAGTGTACACACCATTTACACTTTAGCGAAAATGGCGAAGCGAATGAGTAAACTCTGTCTTGAAAGTTTATAGGCACATAAAACAAGCAATTATTGTGAACTAGCTGCGCCCCGTGACATTCCCTACCCGCGTTTAAAAGTCAACATGAGACGATTCGAAATTCTCACGGAAATTTTTATTTATTTATTTATTTATTTATTTATATAATCACTTACAACTATTATTACAGGTATAACCCAATGCAATAGTGAAGCATACTTAATAATAACAACTTATTTTCTAAAACTTATTACATATAATGTTATCCTTGTGAATTCACTCCGTGTACAAGCAAAAATATCAATTTCCTCTGCTACAAGGTTAAAAGTGCGAAGCGCACGCGTCAGGGGAGCCTCATTTAACAGATTAGTGCGGCCACGAGGTACAGCCAGCAGCTGAGGCCGCCGCCGCCGCCACACATATCTGTCGGGCACGCTCAAACCCAACAAAGCAGAAAAAAGCAAAAAAGCTCCAACTGTAATATGTCGGCGTTATGTATCTTGCCTCTAATTAATTTAAATACATATGAGACAAGTGCGAACTCACGCCTAACTCTCAGCTCATTGTATCCAACCATGCCTAATATAAACAAGGTTGGATACATAAGCGGGTAAAAAGGATACACTCCATAGAGCCTCAAATATAAAAATCTTACAAATTTATTTTGTATTCGCTCCAACATGAGACTATATTTAGTCTCATGTGGGGCCCAGATGACTGCGTTGCATTCTAATTGGCTTCTCACCAAAGTGTTGTATAAACAAATAAATAAATAAAAATATTATCATTGACACTTTTTCGAGATACAAAGTAGCCTATGTGTTAAATCAGAGTATCTGTCTAGCGTTTTCCCAACAATGTTGGGGTCGGCTTCCAGTCTAACCTCGTATAGCTGAATACCAGTATTTTATATAAAGCGACTGCCTATCTTACCTCCACAACTCAGTTACTGGGCAACGCGATACCCCTTCTTAAGACCAAACTCAGACCAGACCCTTGGTGGTCCTTAGTAATTCAGAGTATAAGCTATTCATTTTGCGACATCATCCGCGTGGATTTTGTATTTTTCCCTTAGAAATTTAACACCCCCTTCCCTTTAAAGCATAGTTTCGAAAACAATAATAGCCGACATACAGCACTCAGGAATAATGTAGCTTTCTAACAGTGAAAACGTTTTTAGAAGTGGATCATTAGTTCCGGAGTTTACTGTCTACATACAAACTTACAAACAATTTATTTTTTTTAAACTTTGCCCCACACTAGGAATTTCTCTTGTATCGTGGGTGCGTTTACAAACATTTAAACTAACATACACAAACAGCCAGACCCGGAACAACTATCTGTAGGTTATACAAATATTTGTTCCGTGTGGGGATCGAACCCACAACACGCGGCGCAGCAGCCGATGGCTCAACCACCGCGCCAACCGTGTCGTCAAATAGTGTCGTCTTTATAATATTAGTATAGATTGAGTTTGTTCTGTGTTCGGTTGTCTATCCATTGCGTCCGTGTTTTACGTTGTTATTTGTGTCACTTGCTTACGATAATCACATCGAGTGACATTTACTAAACGTCTGTGACCACTGCGTGTGTACAAAATGTCTTATTGTGTGTTATTAATTGGTGAGTTTTATTACCTCTTACTATAAATCTTCAAATATATTTATGCGTGGTGAGAAAATATTGCACCCCTTTTGAAGCTTGTTGTGTGCATGCAAGAGAGTGAGATTTGTCGTATTCAAAGTTAATGTGAAGAAATAGTCCAGAAAGCCACAACGGCCGAATTTCGATCGATAGTTATCAGACCTTTTTTATAATAGTTTTACTTTTTAAGTTCATCCTAGACATTACAGACCTCGGTAAAGGAAAACAGTATGAGGAAACTTAGAATTATAGGTACAGAGGCCAAACTGTCATTTTTTTCCAATTGAACATGAACCTTCCGCTTTTGCAATAAAGTTGAATATCTATCAAAGAAATTTGACAGATTGAAGTAGCTTGATGTGCTGGCGTCTGTACAATAAAGATAAGTCTTAAATTGCCCACCTACCTTGAGCAAGCGTGGTGACTAATATTCGTGCCTTCTCTGTATGAGAAGAGGCCATTGCCCTCTCTCTGTATGAAAAATACTTTGCTTGTACCCGTAATATTTAAAAACAAATGAATTCTGAATTTCGAATCACATGATGTGTTATATTTTTTTTACTCGTTTCTTTGTGTAGTGTGGTTAGTCGAGCGGATAGCAATATTCTTGTCTATGCAAATTACATAAGATAAACAAAATATACTAGCTTATAATGAGACGTTCGTTTATAGTAACTGTCCATCAACAAGCATATTTTGCAGTGTGTTAAAGACTGCGTCTTTCAATCATGTCAGTTTTTATAAACTGCCACGTAGAAAGAAAAAACACGTATTTAGTACAGGCTCAGGGGTACAATGATATTACTAAACATCGAAAACCAAGAAAACTATATGTAATGACAGAAGCTTTATTATTGTATTTATTTTTTGCCTTACGACTGCGTCAAATGGGTCCAATTTCAGCAAAAATACCAAACATGAGTGTCTGCATATAGTATACATAAACTCACACCTTTTTCCGAGGTGGCTAGGCAGAAAATACAGAACACTATCTGCTAAAAATTGTTAATACGTAGTTAAACTGGAAAGAAAAATATCTAATTACCGGCACACCTAAATTCAACAAGCACACAATACCAAGAAATAAACCAACGCCCAACAATTTGAAACTCGAAAGCAACAAATACAGCTCCCAAAATCTTTCTCATCAAGTTGCTATTTGGATTTTAAAGTACTTACAGATAAAACATCTTCTAACAGTGAACAATTAAAAGTCAATGTTTTGTTCTACTTAGAACGATTGAGGACTTAACATTCCTGAATAGGAATGAGGTTCATAAGCAGGGCCATTAATTATTTATACGAGGGCTCTGCGGATCTCGCTGAATACTCGATTTGAACTGAAATCAAAAGTTATGAAATTCTGATCAATGAGATATTTATGAATTGTGTATTGAAGTGCGCTTATCTTTGATAATGATAATGGAAATGAAGTAGCTGGATTTGTGAATGACTTAGTACCTTTCCTTTTAATCAACAGTGAGATTGTCAATGTTTATTCTTTGGAATCAGAATCAGAATCAGAATCAGAATAACATTTATTTGCCTACTTTGTGTATTACAAAATATCTCTGTGGCCGGTGGGCCGAACAGAGGTGAGTCAGCTAACTTATGTCCTAATGGATCTATGTTTGCTGTGTTCGGTTTATTCGCAATATGTGAGACTATACAAACAGATTACCTATTTTACTTATTTATTTATATTGTGTGCTTACAGTATTTCTCATTGGGTCATTATTGATATTTTTCACTTTATTTTAAGGGGACGCGGAGCTTTCGTTTTGTCAGTAGGCCACCGCTTGTATCCTTTTTTATTAGGGTCATACAATATATCGCCTATTCTGTGATTAACCCTGAGGGGGTTAAATTCGCCGTGCGCTTGGTAGGCGTCTCCAGGGGATTCAAGATCTTCTATTTCTAATTTTGCTATTTTTTCCAACATTTTTGTGTTGAGGTCCTCGGCGCGTATGTGCCAGGCTTCTATGTCAGCCATCTCCCAGATCACTTCCGTGGGTGTTCGTATTGGTAGTTGTGCGGCATTTTTCAGTGCCAGTCTGTATTGGCGTTCGATTTTGCTTAGGTTCGTGGCGCTATACCTTGAGAGTAGTTGCACCACTCCGTAGTCCATCAGCGGCAAAATGCAGGCCTGAATGATGGCCAGTTTCGTGTCTAGTTCTGTCTTCGCATTGTATCCTATTATTGGACCGAGGGCTCCTCTGACCTGTTTCAGTTTTTTGACGACATTTTCAGTGTGCTGGTTCATCTTCATGTGTTTGTCGAAGGTGACACCGAGGTATCTGATCTGCTTTTGATAGTGCAACGTTTGTTGTTTCAGTTTCACCGTTGGCCGGTATTTTTTCTTTTTCGAGAACATGATGCATTCTGTTTTCTCTATGTTATATTCTTTGGACAACTTGTAGCGTCGTGAAAATCTCTCTTGTAATAAAATATTGAAGGTCTGGGTCTATTGTTTTAAGTCTGACAACCAGTCTTACCCAGTGACGATACCATTGGGTAAGACTAGTTGTCGGACTTACCGAGGTCGGTCCAAGGATGGGTTTTTTGGATTACATATCAAGATCCCTCCGTGCCTCGACAGCATACGGTTATTCGTAGATCTTTGACAGTCGTTACGCATAGTCAGAAGCCCGAAAGTTAGACAACCAGTTTTGTTGAAATGTTTCCTAGCCACACAAATACTGACAAAGGTGTACTCTGAATGGACAAATCCACTCAAATTTGTGTAGTTCTATATTTAAAAGACTATCTCAACAATAATCTGCATGATCTTCATATGATCAGATCTGATCAAAATAATGTCTGGAACGAAAAACAGTTTGTTTCAGTGTTTCTTCTCGGAGTGTCTAGCTAGAAAACATTAACTTCATCTGGTTTTGATTTGATTGTTTATATTTTGTGACGTGTAACATTGTTTTTTTTTTACTAAACCTATGTAAAAAAATCAATATATTGTATAATAAATTACTTTTCAAAGTTGAAAATGAAGTTGGAATGCTGCAAGTACGTAAAAATGCTGGTCCAAATTTTTTTTTATTCAGACTTTTATTTCTTCGTTTGTTTATTTTCCAGCGTTAACCCTGGTGGGACTCTCATCTTGCGTCACCATCATCGGCTCTTGTCCCCCAACATTGCCAGTGGACGTCTGCGATGCGTTATGTGGAACCGACACTCCATGCACCAATCAGACGCAGCTGTGCTGCCCCACAGCGTGCGGAGGAGCTATGTGTGTTGACGCCATGTCGCAAAGGCACTTTGTGGACGTGGGTTAGTAAGGTTTTTTACTAATAATGTGGTATGTTAGTTTCAATACAGCAATTAACACCTTAGCTGCCAAACAATGAGACACATTAGAAAATGTATTGTTGGTCGGTAATTTGGCGTTCAATGTGTTACAGTATTACGTATATGAAAAGAAAAAGAAAAACAAAAACAAAATCACATGGCATTATTTTTCTTCTTCTTTCTTAAAAAAAAGCGTTGCCCCACACTAGGAATTTCTCCTGTGTCGTGGGTGCGTTTACAAACATTTAATGTTGCATACACAAACAGCCAGACCCGGAACAACTACATGTAGGCTATACAAATATTTGTTCCGTGCGGGAATCGATCCCACGAAACGCCGCGCAGCAGTCGATCGCTCAGCCGCTGCGACAACCGTGCCGTCAAAAAATAAAAAGAAAAATGTATTATATAAAAACTAAGTATTTGCTAATTAATGTCGTTATGGCCTAGTTATTAAGTCCTCACCACCGGTGCATGAAGTAGTTGGGTTCAAATCCAGGCGATTCCCAACTTGACTATTTCAGTTCATTTATTTTTATTTAAATTTGTGTATACACGAATGACCTACGACCAGTTAGTTATTAAAATATTTTGATTTGATGTTTTTCAATGTTTCAGTGAAGCCTGGCCAGTGCCCGGAGTACCCTCGGGGACCCTGGATCTGCACCCATATGTGCACCAGTGACTCCGACTGCCCTCGAGCCCTGAAGTGCTGTCCCAACCGATGTGGAGCCCAGGCTTGTCAGAAACCTGAACAAGAACAGCCGGCTGGAGAGAATACTGTTTAAAAGTAAAGGCGGTTTCAAAATGTCCGTTTTTTTTTGTTATTAAGGCCCACCAACCATACTTCTTATTAGTTTTGGGTTCCGTAGGAAAAGGATAAATATGGGGCACTATTGCTAAGCCGACGCTATCCGTACATCTGTCTGTTTGTCACACGTCTATATCTTTTGAACTGTAATAGGTAGTTGAAGATAGCATAGAATATGTGTTGCTGTAGTCTTTATAATGGCGATTGTAGAAATAATATGAAAATAAGGAGTCCTTTGTTCGTGAGTTTGACAAGCATTTGTTTTTGTTTTTAGATGTTTGTTTTTTTTGTTATTGGCGAAATGAGGGTGTAATAGGTACGCTTCCGCGAACCCAGGACCTCATGGTCATGAGTAATGCATGTTGGCAACCGCTAGACCAATTAGGCATTTCAGAGGGTTTCAGAGGTTCAATCTCATTTCAGCGACACCCAATGTCAAAAACTTGTCAAAACTGTAGGTAAATTAAATGTATTTTTGTCAAATGGTGACTGGGATTTGAATGCGATGATTCATAAAAATACGGGGATTTCCCCTTGGGTATATAAAATAGTTACTAATATTCTTGGTTAACTGTAAGCTAACTGAGCTCATGACCATTAACTGCGCAAGTTCAACAGTCTTACTTTTAGTTGAAACACGAATTCTGATGTTTATATTTTGAATTGCTAAAAAGTATAAAGGGGAATTTTCGAAATTCGTAACAAGAAAAAACCTTTAATTAATCCAGTGTTAATCATTTTTTAAAACACTGGAATAATCAAAAGTTGAGTTAATACTTGCGTGAAAACAATAACTTTATAAAACATGGAAGCGTCACTCACAAAAAAAAAATCAATGAAACACTTGACTTCTGTCTCTCTCTCTCTCTCAAATCTGAAAAACTCATTCCATTAAGAACAGGGTGAAATATTTCGTAGCACCCGTAGCACCCCTCTACGTTTTTCGCGTAGCTACAGCCTACGAGGCTACGACCGCGTAGCTAATCTACTCCATAATTTCTTGTACTCCACATTTTCAATTTCACTCTAATGCGCTCTTGTAAAATATGAAAATTGTTTTTCCGACATTACAAATGTGGGTGTTTTAGTTGAATTTATGATTTATAAGGAAGTTAAATGTTTCAGTCAGATTTTTTGTCTTTATTGTGCAAATTTGGTTTTGTATTTGTTTTGAATTTTCATTGTAAAATATTCATTTCCTGCATTTAAATTTTGACGACACGGTTGGTGCAGTTTTTAAGCGATTGCCTGCTGAACTGTGTGTCGCGGGTTCGATCCCCGCATGGAACAAATATTTGTATGGCTTACGGGTAGTTGTTCCGGGTATGGCTTTTTGTGTATGTGAGTTTAAATACAAGAGAAGTTCCTAGTGTGGGGCACTGTTTCTTAAAAAAAAATTCGCAAGTATTCGAGGGTTATATCTGTGATGCCTTTATATGACATTGAAGGTGGAAAAGGATATTTTATTTTTTGGTTTAGAATATTACTTATATATACATTATTTTATTTTTCGGATAGTACTTTTTATGTGGCTACCTCAACCACTCATTTTTGAAACCAAATTGTATTCAAATGGAAACGAAATTACAGCCACGGCTGGGAATAAAATGATTGTAAAATAGGTCAACAAATTGTAAAATAAATTATTTGACCGGTATTATACCTACTTAATGCATGGGTGTTCCGCTGATGATAAGACCCTTTGTGATCAATGTTATTTGTTGTTGTTTTCCTGAATTGACATAGTTGGTGCAGTGGTCGAGCCGCCGGCTGCTGCACCGCATTTTATGGGTTCGATTCACACACGGAACAAATATTTGTATGGCCTACAGTTAGTTCTTCCGGGTCTGGCTGATTGTGTATGTGAGTTTGAATGTTTGTAAACGCACCCACGATACAGGAGAAATTCCTAGAGAGGGGCTATAACTGGCGAAATGTGCGTGGACTATGGAGGTAAACCCCTGCCTAACTCTTCGGGGAACACAGACCCTACATTTTATGTCATATAGGTACAATAAACAAGTTCAATGAACCCGGATCAGATACCACGTAAAGTAATAAACATACTTTTCTTGTAATGTAGGTTGTACACAAAGCGGAGTTCGGTGTCGACTGACTGAATTATGTGTGCGGCGTATTCCATTAGGTGACGTGTGCCGAATTCACACTCTCAGCCTTTGAAGTTATTATTTGTCGAATAAAAAATATACGGTGGAGGTAATTCTATCTTTCTATGTCACATTCAGATATTGATGGTACCAACCATTTTTTGTATGTCTCACACAATATCCTACTACATAAACACACGCCTTCTTCCCAGGTCGGTAGACAAACGGAAACTACCGAACGTCTCACATACTCCTTTTGCTTCGTCATACACGCACGCTTTACCTTTTGAAGAACATCACCAATAAGGTCAGTCAACCGGAAACGCTTCAGCTTACATCTGCCCAGCGTTTCCGCTTATATTTGCCGTATAAGTACATTTTGTTAGTCCTCTTTTATATAATAATAACAATATTTTATTAAAATGCAATATTTAGACTTTAAAAGAGTCCTCTGAGTTTGTTTCGGTATTAATTCGTCCCAAGTGTCAGTCAGATAGAAAAAGTCAGCGTTTATAAAATGTCTATTGTCTAGTTTATAAAAAAATCACCATCCATTGACGGGTAAAAATGTCTTGAAAGATCAACTTACAGAAATATATACGACGGCACGGTTCGCGCAGTGGCTAAGTGACTGTCTGCTGCGCCGCGTATCCTGGGTATAATTCCCGCACGGAACAAATACTTGTATGGCCTACAGGTAGTTGTAGGGTCTAGCTCTTCGTGTATGTGACTTTAAATGTTTGTAAACGCACCTCGACACGGGAGAAATTCCTGGGGCAACGTTTATCCTAAAAATAAAAGATAAAGAAAAGAAATATCATTCTACGCATGGCCCTGTTTCATGTTTTATTTCATGCAAAGGAATGAGGACGATGTTGTCAAAAAAGTTTTGAATATGAACGTGGAACGGTACAAGAATAGAGGGAGACCAAAGAATAGATGGATGGATTGTGTGAAAAAAGATATGGCTAGAAAGGAGGTGACTTTTGAGATGACGCCAAATAGATAACTCTCTCTCTATGGAAGAAGAAAATATGCTGCACCTACACTAATTAAATTGGGATAAGGGTAGGAGGATGATGAGGCCCTGTTCAAAGTACATCTATAGATCAAGTTAGCCTTTTTAGCAAGAAAATCGATCTGCGGTTTCTCTTTTCACCCCATCCCATCCTTCCCAAAAAGGCATAGGTAACTGTACTTCATTATACACTTCGGTTACAGCTTACAAATTGATGTATCGACTTTTTCCATTAACGGATCGTGTCTGGAACACCTGTGCTTAATCACCGCGCGGCAGTTCTGGGACGTTTTAAATCAGTCCATGACGTATTTTACATACTGTGATTATAATCTATAAAGGACTTAGTCCTTTTTTTTGGGACTGTTTTTTGTTTCTTTTTTAATGGCGTAAATAAACAATCATATGTTGAGCATTACGCTTGGATGTATAACATAACATCACCCCTGTGTTTTTTAAAGTATACTCACATTTCGCCAGTTATATTTTTAAGTCCCATGTAATAGGGGGTGAGCCTATTGCTATCAACCGGGCACACATCAAAACAATATATCTATTCTACTAAAAATAGAAAACGTTCTTTCTTTTCAACTGACATATCTCCTACTCGAGCACGAGGCGCCTGGTAGACTGTAAATAATAGAAAACTTTCTTGCCTTCAGTTTTGACATCGCCATACTTAGGACCGTAGAAATCTTTCAACAATCTGTCATGATGTCTATTCTTCCGTCGATATAACCTGTTCCTATGGTGGTCATGCTACGCTTGCAAGTGTCCATCTATAATGCTCAAGACCTCTATCCTATATACCTGGATCCCACAAGGTTCCATTTGGCGAAACGTCAAACGTCATAGTACCTACCATAAGGGTGGCCCCTTATTACATGCAATTTAGACATGCCTGGTAGAATAAATGAGCCTCATTACATCTTTAGTGCTCTTGTGAAAACAGGCGTGGTGAATTCTTTTCAGAGCGCAAGTATATGGCAAATGTTTTCCAAATTGGAAGATGCTACTAACTAGTCCAAACATACATTTCGACGGCACGGTTGGCGCAGTGGCTGAGCGATGGACAGCTGCACCGTGTGTCGTGGGTTCGATTGGGTTTTTCCGGCGCTGGGTGTTTGTGTATGTGAGTTTGAATGTTTGTAACCGACTCACGATACAGGAAAAATTCCTAGAGAGGGGAAATGTTAAAAAAAAAATTGTGCAGCAATGCCATTTTTTGATGCGAAACATCTAGGCTTGCCTTGTGCCATCAAAGACATCATGCCGTCACGCCGTCATACCCTCTCTACGTCACTACTCTCGACCAACCGGCCTACCGAACGCCTGAGTTATTACGATAAGTACTAGCAACAAAAACATATAATGTTGTTACATGTATATTTACTTCGTTTTCTTTAATTAAAATATCAATTTCGATGTTTCGCATCTGCCGGGCGTACCGTGACGGCCATCTTTAATTACGGCATTTATTTACCGAGCGTGTTTCAACCTGTTGCCAATAAATGTTCTTTTTTTTCTTTTGTTACATGAATTTCTATCGGTATAACCAAAAATGTCCGCCTTTTGAAACGGGTTTCCCCCATAGATTTCCGTAGTGAAGACGGTAACAGATAAGGAAATTTTTTAAGTACCTCTCTAGGGACATACTAAAATAAAGTTCTTGATATATATTTTTTGTCTTCAGCCAGTCTCTTGTGACTGGTTAGTTAAATGGACTTACAATACAGGATGTACAAAGATCAATCACAATGACACACAGACAGACCTACTGATTGTTGTTGTAACTGATGAATAAACATATATTATTATATTACTTACATATTCTGTACACCCAACTAAGTAACATTGTACAAATGCCAGCACATCAAGCTATCCCAAATTGTCGAAAATTCTCAATCAAACCTATAGGTAAACGTTAAGATACACTGTAGACCGAACTCGACTTCAAAAGTCGGTGCGAATAAGACCAAGCGGCGATATATCATGCAATCTCAATTACCTCAGTGGAATCGGTGTTGGCAATAAGAAAAATTAATGTATTGTAAAATACGAATTTATTGTTCGTAAATGATAAATGGATAGTAGTAGATAAGTTCTGATGATCTAGTGTGGGATACCTGTTGAGAAAGTAATACGAGGGTATTGTATTGTAGTTTATTTGTGTATATTCTATACAGGGCGGAATCGACACACAAACGGGCACTATAAATAAATAAATAATGCTGGACAATCCACACAGCATCATCTAGCCCCAAGCTAAGCAGAGCTTGTGTTATGATACTAGATGACTGAGATACGTAATACAATACATTACATAGATAGATATTTTTTTATTATACATAGCAAATACCCAGAACACCCGGAACAAATCTTTGTAGATCGTACAAACATTTGTCCCAAGGCGGGAATCGGACCCGCAACCTCCTGCGTCGCAGGCGGACCTTCGCCCGCTGCGCCACATAGGTCGTCAAATGAGTCACTATGAGTTCAGTACATGATTTTGGAATCATTCTCACTTACCACCAGCAATTATTTCCATGGAACTAGTGAGATTATCTTTTCTCAGCAGTTCCATGGACTTTGATAATAGAACAAATGAAACTAAACTTAATCAAACTCGTCTCGAAATCAATATCAAAAATAAAATTCATTTATTCAAATTAGGCTGAGAATCAGCACTTTTTGAACGTTAAAACGTTTACATAAGACAGTCCCGCAAAACGCCCACCCTTCACCACTTCCTAGTGTTTCTGCTGGGAAGAAGAAGTGGCGGAACAAACTCCCCAGCAACACGTCTGTCTGATAGGTTTGAAGAACTTGAAGCTGTACAACATATGTCAAAAAAAACAAGACAAGACAATCATCTTTATACATCATTAAATTAAATAATTAACTACATGTTAGCTAGCACACACCAATATGCCAAAATAAATAAATAAAAAGTTATACCAAAATCGACAATTAACTCAAACAAAGCCTGCTAAACTGAATACATAAAAAGCCTCCAAGGCAGTCCAAGGGCGTGCCCGCTGACATGTGCAATGTTGGATTATATAAAGAGGGCAGTGACTAAAGTAAAACTAGGACCAACGAAGTTGGTGGAACAAATATTTGTGCGGCTACAGATAGTTCCGGGTCTGGTTGTTTGTGTATGTGAGTTTGATTGTTTGTAAACGCACCCACGATACAGGAGATTTTCTCAGTGTGGGTCAACGTTTTTTTAAAAAAGAAAGAAAAATACTTACAATGCCTAATCAAAGAACATTAAAGAAAACGGAAATATTGGTAACCAACTATGCCCCGCGGCTTCACCAGCTCCGTAGTGTGATCTTAAGTAGCTTATAACCTTCCTCAAGATTTGGGCTATCAAATACAAAAACGTTTTTTTCAAATCCGATTCTTCAGACAAACAAACTCTTCAGCTTTATAAAATGACTTAAATGAATAAAACACGAAAAAAATATACTACGTTACAAGCTAGCTATAGGTAATCAAATCTTACCGACTGACGTCCGACCGGTAATCCCTAGACAACTTAATAAAGGGCTAAGCAGCCACTTCAGGAGTTAAAAAGAAGTCTTTAAAACCGAGCAAATTCTTACCCACCCACCGAGGGTTCTGCACCCTGGTAGAACAAATATTTTTCTATTTTCAATATCAAATCTAGTTTATTTGAGAGCTAAGTTTTTTTATACGTAAAGAGTTTTTGCTGATTATTACCAAAATATGCTATTTTGATCCACCGTTTCAGTTTCCTCGTAATATTTTTACACGTAGGCAGAAAGCACAGAACAACATCTGCTACGATCCTTACATACATCTTTTGCTTTAAAATATCATCAACGACTTTCTTAACTTACTTTGGGTACTTGCTCCTATTGCCATGAAAATAACAATATATTTTCAACTCTTCCACTTCTCATATAAGTGGGCAAGCAGTGTTAATATAATTCGACATTTCAAGATGATAATATCCTTAGTTCCAGAAAGACAGACAGATAAACAAAGTTGTAAAAGTCGTTTTGACGGGATTTCGAACTTCATAGACTCGACACCTTTTTGGTGGCCGCCACTCTTACCTCTGTCTATGAAGAGTGGCATACGTTGGGAATAGATTGGCGGGCTCGCCAACAAAATGTCAAAGTCGCACCATAAGTTTTTGTTTTACTATTTTTGAGTGGAACCCTAAAATTAGTCCGCAAGGCGCTGGTAACCGCTTCCGTTCTCAATAAAAAACGTCAAGCGTCCCGGTTGTGAGAGAGAAATAAACGGTACGGACTCAGAAATTCTACGGAGAAAATGAAAAGATAAATATAAATATATTTTAGATAGAGATGTTGGTTGTAAAGGGGCTTGTGACTTAGTAATAGCAGAAACACGAGTCGATCGAAGGTTAAGCTACACCTTCCGAGGTCAGTCCGTGGATAGGTGACCATCCATTACATATCGAGACCGCTTGTAATTTAACAAAACGTGGATTAAAAAAAAAACAAATATCAAAAAGGGCTTAGCTAGTAATATTATAGAGTTGGATAAATGAAGCATTGAATTGATACCATTAAAATAAGACAAGATAAATTACAAATAACTAAAACCCTGATCCATATTAATGTGGGGAACGTTCAATCGAATCGGCTAAACATATGAGTCGATTTGAACAACTCGATTAATCTCACAATCCAGATTGATGAACATCGATTTGCATGGGTATTGAAAAAAACCTTCTTTGTGTCATTTCAAAGTCTTTGGAAATCGTTTAAAAGTCTTTGGATACCGTTAACTAACCCTGCGATTTTTTTATAAAATCATGATATTCTCTTCTGCCTAGCATTTTTCCTAACTATGTTCGGGTCGGCTTACAGTCTAATTAGATGCAGCCGAGTGTCTGACAACAAGTGTTTTGAGGATCGTTTGTGCAGTAGTACCAGCCTATTACTGTCCCACAGCAAAGGCCTCTTCTCATACAGAGAAGGCAAGAGCATTAATCACCACGCTTGCTCAAGACGGGTTGGCGATTTCAGACTTATATCAATTATATAAGTCCAGGTTTCCTAACGATGTTTTCCTTCACCGATGTCAGTGATGTCCAAGATAAACTTAGAAAGTACATATGAATTGAAAAGCTCACATTGGTACTTGCCCAGGTTTGAATCCACAACCACGTGCACAAGAGGCGAGGCCTAAACCACTGGGCCATCATGACTTGTGCAGTAGCTCCATGTAAAAAAATATCTGACGATATATCGATGATATCTTTCAAATTATCTGACTACAACACGTATCGTTTACCACCCGTAACGACTGCCATACGTAGTACATATATCTGACAAATGACAGCGGGGACCAGCGGCTTAACGTGTTTTCCGAGGCACGGAGGGCTCTCGATACGGATTACAGCCGCGATGAACTGCATAACGTGGATTTTGAAGCGCGGAGACGGCCCGGTATGTAATGAATATTCACCCACCCACTCACGCACCGGCTTCGACTAGCGTAGCTAAACCTTCAATATATCCGTGTGGCTGTTATTATTTAACAACGAGAATCTTCAGATCTTTTTACATCTTTTCAAAAAATTAAGTCGCTTTCGTGTTTGTGTGAGTAAAAACGTAACAGATTTTAATGCAGTTTTCACTAGCATTTAGTAAATTTACATTTGTAGGTTTATGTGTACAATACAATATTGAACCTATGTATAATAAAATAAGTTAGCAGTCACGTCTTGTCCAGCAGATATGAGACATCGAAACTGATGGTCATTTAAAGAATGTTTAATTACCAACAGTTATGCCAAAAAATATTATACCAATAAATATGGGATAAGATTGTAAGTCGTTGTTAGTAGTAGTAGTCACTAATTGACTAAATTGTCGTCACGGGTGTCATTTTTTTGTTTTCAGCTGTCACTAATAACGATTGTAGGGCCATAATCAAAATCTAAGATGGCGCTAGTGGCTGCAGGGAGGTAGAATGACGTCATAACAGAGCATCACGCTTTTTGCCATCACGGCATACCAGTCGGTCTTACCCCCAAGACGCGCCATTAGAAATTTCACATGAAAAGTATTTGTCTTGTCATTAAAATCGTGCGAAGCAGGGACGAGATGTTAGTGAAAGTATATTTTTGTTCGCTTTGGGTGTAAAATAAAATGGTTGGAATTGTTAATCATCATAGCAACAGGAAAGTGTGAAAACAACTTTAAAACCACGATCCTTCGCTCTGTGTTTGCGAGTTTTATACCTTGGTATTCAATCGCGTTGACGTAAACATCAATGTTCCGTTATCTTACTTTAGTTTGTGTATTGTCTTCACTAAAATAATTTAAGCATAACATTTACTTACTATCGTAAGAATTTTCTTTTTTACATTTGCACCTATGTCCTCAGTGGCAAATAAACGTTTCTGTCCGTCTTTGTTTCTCCTTCTTAATGGTAATGCTATTGAGTAAGTATAAAACTCGGAATAAGCCGTCTCAACTGCTCACCGTTCGATCAAGAGACCAGGGCCAAGACCACAGCGCGTCATTTGTTGGACCGAAGCCTGCCGGGGTTGCGGAATATTCGAAAGACTTATCGTGACCCCGGAACGTAAAGAGCAAGGTTGGAACACGGATGGGTTTAAGTCAGTAAAAGTCTGACACGCCCTCCCGTTCCACCCAGAATGAGAGAAGTCATTGGACGATTTCCGATCCTCAAAAAAATTATTCTCAACAGAAGTTCGTACAGAACAAAAACGACACTTACACACATCTTTTGGTTATTTAACCAGGAGATGTGTGTTGTTTTTGTTCTGTACGAACTTCTGTTGAGAATCATTTTTTTAAGGATCGGAAATCGGTTATTTAACCAGGAGATGTGTGTAAGTGTTGTTTTTGTTCTGTACGAACTTCTGTCAACTGTTCAACAACTGTTCAAGGAAATCCTTGTTTGCTGCTTCCATAATCCCAGTCGCAAAAAGGTAAAGAAACACCGATACTGCCATTCCCCCCTTTTCCCTCCCAACTATCTGTCGTCACTCCCTTCACCGTTTAATATACCAAATTGTTACCAAAAACGAAAACAGCAGAGCATTTCAGCAAGTACGTATCTTATTTTTCATTAAAAACCCCCAGCCATAAAGCGGCCCATTCACGAACAGTCGGACGGCCGACAATAATCGCGACAATTGTGTCGCATTGTGCTTGGTACAGGGAGTTTCTGACAATGCGACTTTCGTTACGGACGCTCATTTTTTCCCCGCAACGCTGAGTGATGTGATTGTTGTAACGTTTTTAGTTGGAAAACTCTACTGTTGAAATGAGAATAAATATATAAATAAATAAATTAATATTGCTGGACAATCCACACAGCATCATCTGGCCTAAGCACAAGCTAAGCAGAGCTTGTGTTATGGGTACTAGATGACTGATATAATAGGTCTTTACCTATGAAATTGCCGTTTTGTATGAAAAAAATTAAATGAATTTTTTTCATGTATTTTTTATTTGTATTAATCGAAGTAATCACCCATGCAATCAATGCATCTTTGCCAACGCAGTGGCAGTTTATTGATGCCCTTCTTAAAGAAATCAGCTGGACGGGAGGCAACAAATTCTTCAAAGGCATTTTGTACTGCCTCTCGGGTATTGAATTTTTTTCCCGCCAAGAAGTTATCCAAATTCTGGAAAAAGTAGTAGTCTGTAGGCGCAAGGTCTGGTGAGTAGGGCGGATGACGGAGAGCTTCCAACCCCAGTTCTTGCAACTTGGAGACCGTCTGCTGTGCAGTATGAGGTCGCGCGTTGTCGTGCAGGAGCAGCGGAGACGAGCGATTGACCAATGCTGGTTGGAGATGTGCCAGCTTCTCCATCATTGTGTTCAATTCTTCACAGTACACATCTGCAGTAATGCTCACCCCGTTTGGTAAGAAGCTGTGTTGAATCACACCGGCGCTAGACCACCAAACAGTGACCATCACTTTTCTTGGGGTAAGTTTTCGTTTAGGGCATTGTTTAGGTGCTGAACCAGGATCCAACCAACTTGCTGAGCGCTTGCGGTTATCAAACAGAATCCATTTTTCATCGCAGGTAACAATGCGGTTCAAAATTCCTTCATTTGTGTGTCTGTTGAGCAGTGCAAGGCACGTCTCGACGCGTACTTCGCGCTGGCGATCATTGAGTTCGTGGGGCACCCATTTGTCAAGCTTTTTTACCTTGCCAATTTGACGCAAATGGACCAATATTGTTTTGACGCTAACGTCGAAAGCTGCTGCTAATTCAGCCGTAGATTGTGTATCATCAGCTTCCACAATCGCCTTTAATTCGTCATTGTCGACCAAAGTCTTCGGACGACCGCGAAATTCATTTTTCAGGTCGAAATTTCCAGAACGGAAGCGAGCAAACCAATAACAGGTAGTGCGTTGGTTTGTAGTGTTAGCTCCGTAAACGTCGTTGATGTTGCGTGCCGCTTGTGCCGCGTTGCTGCCACGACGGTACTCATATTCCATAATTACTCGAATTTTTAACGTATCCATGATGACGAAAAAGATTTAAATGCGATGAAAATGTAACACTAATCAATAAACAAATGACTACTTTTGGAAAAACAAATCCATGTTTTTAAAATAAAATTAATTTGAAATTAGAATTCTTAGCCAAACAAAAAATATTTTGATTTGAAATGGCCAGTACTGCAGAACGGCAATTTCATAGGTAAAGACCTAATATACTTAATACAATACATTACATAGATAGATATTTTTTGTTATACATAGCACATACCCAGAACACCCGGAACGAATATTTGTAGATCGTACAAACATTTGTCCCAAGGCGGGAATCGATACCGCAACCGCCTGCGTCGCAGACGGACCTTCGCCCACGGCGCCACATAGGTCGTCAAAAATAAGAAAATTAAAACTACTCAGAAAGACATACATGTGTAGTTTATGTGTATGATAGTGTGTGTTTGTGTAGAAGATAGATGTTTAGCGGATCGGAATCAAAAGACTTGCAGTTGAATAACATAACATCATGCCTGTATTCCCAAAGGGTTAGTCAGAGGTGTGCCCATAGTCAAACCACATTTCGCCAGTTATGCTAAGTACTATGTAATATGGGGCAAGCTTATTGCTATCAACCGGGCACTAATCTAAAGTCTGGGCAGCTACTGAGACATTCTAAATGGAAAAACTCAATAGTACTTTGTCTAAGTTGGGAATTCAACCCAGGGCCTCATGTAAATCAGTAGCCCTTGGAACCACTAGACCGTTAGGCCTAAAATCTGTTAGTGTTTAAACGAAATGCACAGACATGACGAGTATCTACATCTATGCTAAAGAAAGAAACAAACAAAAAAAATGTTTATTCAAGTAAATACTTTTTATTGTAAGATAAGTAGAACTTTTTTATTGTAATATCGCCCTAATCTCTGGAATTGACAGTCGGGTTCTAAAAAAACCTTTTGCATTTGATAGCTCAAAATGTTACGCTGCAATTCTCAGGAGCGGATGAAACCACTGGGCAGAGCTAGTGTCATCACCATATATAACCTTTCCCACCATGCATTTCTTCAACTGAAAGTATCGTAGAAATGCTCTTTTCTAACAAGAACAACACTTATAAACCCAATAATGGAAGCAATCATCCCCTATTTCCTGCTCTATTTGCCCACAAGTGATCGGGCCACTGTTATTATTTTTGCCCAACTAATCGGAAGCTAGCATGACCTACATCCTCGACTCTTCAACGGTAGACCTAGAATTAATTAACGGGATTTGAAAGAACACAGAGTACAAAAATTAGCTAAATATCCAGTTAGACCACGATTATTTGAACTAATACGAGTATTATAAGGAAGAAATATTCAATTGTTTGTATGTTGTACGTTTAAACTCAAAAACTACTCAACTGATATAAATATTTAGCAGTGGTATACTTTTTAAGTACGAAATCCACGCGGCCGAAGTTGCAAAGAAATAAAACAATTTATTCATAAATGCTTTTACAAATTTCCCATGAAGTCCCCGACTTCCGAGCTATACGAAAACATTTATCATCCATTACAAACAAACAAACAAAAAATCAAATTATTCATCTTTGTAAATTACTTAAGACGAATAATTATTCATCTTTGTACATTACTTAAGACGAATAATGAGTTCATAGGAGGTCCTGGCTTCGATTGCAGGGTCTAGAAAAGTTTTAGGGTTTCACTATCTGGAATTTTTCAGAGGCAGCCTTGAATCTGGATTTGTGTTCGGCTGATGGCAATAGGCGTGCCAATAGGAGGCACGCCTAATGCCATCAACCGACTTGGGACTTAAACAACTGGAAAATGTGGTTATACATGGTGCACATCTGCCTTACTCTTCGGGTAATACTGGCGTAATTGTATGATGATTAAGCTTATGTTGCTTATTGTGCATTAAATATAAAATTTCAACTAATTCAAAAGAAACCCTGAAATATATACGGTGTTAGGTAGAACGAGGGACATACTTTAAAGGCGTGTAGTACTCATGAAAATGAACAATTTTGACAATGAAACAATCCCTAAAATCGCGAAAAAATAATCAGCTACTTCATACATTTATGTAGGCATAACTTAAAAAAATGTGAGAAACAGCCTTTTATTTTTTTCATTATTTCTGTCGATCCTTTAGTGAAATTGGTTCGTTTTGATCACTACTAACTTCCTTTAAAGTATGTCCCTCGTTCTGCCTAACACCCTGTATAATAAACACATCGTTCGGAAATAACTTCTTCGCATCCATCTATTGCCAATGTCACAGAGGATATGAGATAAACATTCTGATGGAACGGGAATCTAATAAAAGTATGAAGGAACGATCAAACTCGAAATAAAATCTTGTCGGACTGATTTTTCTACGCTATGTCTGCGGTGAAGAGTAAACGACCAATTAAGAATTGATTCGGAATGCCGACAACTTCAACTTCAGGTGATTAAGTTTGTTTTTATAAAAAACCAATCGATTTAATACTAAGAGTTCTTCAGTTGAGCACAAGAAACTGAGAATCTTGGCTTGATTTTGGAAATAGATCTTTGATACAAATCGTCGCTTAAGTTCTAACACCGCGCAACTTACAAATTCGACATTTTGAGTTACGGTCGTCATTCAAACAGGAATCGAAAAACGCATCGTTTAGCCAATGACAATCAATGGTTAGAGCCAATAGGAATACGTCATCTCAATAATGTAATCACCACAAATGTCAATATTCTCCTGAAAGCTACGTGAACACCGCGTATAACACCTCATTTCGTGTATCGCTGTTTAAGTAGCTCAGTGTATGCTCAGTGTACATTTCAAATTTTGCTTGACATCGTTATTTTTCAACGAAGAAACAGCGAATAAGTACCAAAAAGTCTTTTTAAAAACTAGATTCATAAATTACAACTATAGTACTTAATAAAAGTAATTGAGTATCTCCTGGTACAGATAGTCTTCTTAGTTACTGAGGAGTTTGTTCCGTCACTTCTTCTTCCCAGCGAAAACACTAGGAAGTGGTGAAGAGTGGGCGTTTTGGGGGACTGGCTTATGTAAACGTTTTGACGTTCAAAAAGGGGTGATTCTCAGCCTAATTTAAATAAATGATTTTTGATTTGAATTTTGATTTATTATAGCAAAGACTAACTAACTCTTTTGAGTCACGCAGTTTTAGAACATCGCGGCCAAATGAAAAAAAAATCAGTCACAAATTAGTGGTATCTATTTGTCACATATCGAGACCCCATCGTGCCTCAGAAAGCAAGATAAGCCTTTAGTCCCGGCTGTAATTTGTAGAACTTTGACAATCGTTACCTCACCGATCAGGCACGAGTGAAGGCTTCATATATTTCAATAATTAAACAATTAGTACAATTAATGGGAAAACATTAGCGCTATGACGATACTACTGCCAACTTCTAACGAATATACTCACGAACTTTAACTTTAAAGGCCAATCGGTTCGAACTACCCTTATATCATAAACTGATACAGCCTTCAAAGCTACCTAGAAAGCCTACAAAACTCTAGTAATTGAATAGTTAAACCGTTTACCGGGGCGCGTGCGGAACAGCTTTTAAAGTGAAGCACACACTAAACAATGTCATGGGCTCCGCATAGCTTAATCGATGTAGATGGGTCACCTACGCTACCGGCGCACACTGCTTTTTTGGTGAGTGGGCTAAGTCAAGAGCGGGGGGCGTGGATCGTCATCATCTGCCTATCCTATCCTAACGCCGAAAACAAAGGAGGAGGTTCTCAATTTGACACCTTTTTTATGTTTGAATAAGCATAGCTTTTTCAAACAAATTACTACATATTACTACATATTATTTTTACTTCAAAATTGGCCTCACTTTAATTTGAAAACTCTGCTTTTAAGTGTAGAAAATAGGGTTTAGTTATTGTTTAACTGCGCTTAAACAGGAACTATCCTTCAAAAATAACTTTATTATTCATACAATGAGTGAACCCACAATGATTTACTTTAAACAAAGTTCGATGTCAAATTGCATGCGGTCATTCAGTTAAAAAGTAACGTTTACAGAGAAACACTGCTTTGCATGTAATATAGTTAAACGAGTAATATACGAGTAATAATCCAACCACTTAGTGTCCCACTGCGGGGTTAAGGCCTAGAGCGTTAGCGATTTCAACATATAAAAATATTTGTCCAGGTGTTCTCACGAAATTTGTCCTTGACGTCAGATTTGTCTAAAGTTGACATATTTTTTTGAAAAAATCATAAAAAGACGAATATTATTATGACTAAGATTTACTTAGAAAGTGCATATGAATTGGCAAATTTACATGTTACTTGCCCAGATTTGAACCCACAACCTCGTGCATGAGGGGCGAGGCTCTAATCACTAAGCCTTCAGGGCACACACAGTAAATTAAATATTTAACGATTTTAAACACGCACACTTCCAAAGCACTCTTTGAGTTTTCTTTGGCGAAATAGAGGCGTCTCTTTTACGACCTTTTTAAAATTCAGGCCCGCTCCTCGCTCCTCACTTGGAGCCACAACAAGCGCCCCGCTGGTATGTAGGGCAGGTTCGCGTTATTTTGGTTCGTGTACCTACACCCGTCCGCCACCGTGAAGGTAATTGCGCAAATGCGGATCAGGCCTTACGTTACGCTACGCTGCGTTACGCTAGCTCACGGCGGGCGACGATTGGGACTTTGCAGGCTTCCCATAACGACACGGAAAGTAAATAACTTCCATATCTTCAATCTTCTGAGGATCTTTCAACTTCGCGTTGTGGTGTTGAAGATATATTACGTAGGGGTTAGAAATAATAAGATTACGTTTCTTAGTAAAATATGATACATAGTACAAAATATAACCAAATTCCAATTTTAGTCGGTTTTTTGCACATTACTTAACATATTTGGCAAAATGTAGATAAACTGTAAGTGCACTTTTGCCTAGCTTTACGGCGAGTACAGGGATGATGTTATGGTATCATTTAATAATATATTTACACAAAATGTAATAGTCATTAGCCCGTTGTTTGTGTGATTCTTTAGTTTCCTTTTTACCCCCGACGCAAAAACAACGGGGTGTTATAGGTTATATGTGTCTGTGTGTGTGTGTCTGTCTTTGGAATCGTAGCTCCCGAACGGATGAACCGATTTTGATTTTGTTTTTGTTTGAAATGTGAATTAGGCGGGATTGTGTTTAGCTATGTTTGGTGAATATCGGTTCAGCCGTTCAAAATCTATCCGTATTTACTCTTTGAATCTGGGTTTTTTCGCAAGATAAAGTGATATATAATGTAAAATAGATTATGTAGTTTAAAAAGCATGAAATAAAAATTAAATTAAAAATTCCGAATATCTAGTTGCTAAATATTATGTTCACTTACAATTAAAGTGTACCAAGAACATACAAAAAGAAAATAGTTATTTATTTTCGATGTGTCCCATCTAAATGTTTAAAAGTTCGACAGTAAAACAAATTGCCCGCCGACGCGACGGCTAAAAATTAATAAACAATGCAGTATTCGTTTCAAGTGCTTGCTTCTTCCTCCAGCAAGGCAATTTAATTTTACTCAGAATTTTGCATTCCATTGTATTTTGCGGAGTAAATCGTGCTGAGACATAAGCTGAATTTGTGAAGGGGTATCATATTACCCAGTCCTTTAACTGGGTCCTAAAGTACGATCAAAGACGTCATTCCATTTAAAAACCGGTATTCAGCTGCATCTGGTCAATCTGGAAGCCGACGTCAACATAGTTGCAAAAACGGTACAGAAGATGATCAACCGGCATGGTGGCAGTAGCTGCGAGATCGACTGCTGCTCCGCGTGTCTTGGGTTCGATTCCCGCACGGAAAAAATATTCGTATGGCCTACATGTTGATGTTCCGGGTCTGGTTGTTTGTAAATGTGACTTTAAATGTTCGTAAACTCACCCACGGTACAGGAGAATTTCGAAAAAAAAAAAAAATTGTGTGGGGCAACTTTTTTTTTTAAGAAAAAAGAACTTGAAAGGAATAAATGGTAACACGTGCAGTCCCTGTATTTATTAGCATAAGAGCTATTTTTCAATCGTGAGAAAACTTTTATCAGAGTAATAAAAATGGTGGGTTGATAGTTTTTGCATAGGAAGTATGTTACATGTCAAACTGCCATGTTTATTTTTATTAAAACTGATGTGACTAATGAAAAATCAGCCCGTATGAAATGTACAAAAAAAAACCGGCAAAGTGCGAGTCGGACTCGCGCAAGAAAGGTTCCGTACCATTCTATAAAAACGCCAAAAAAATCACGTTTGTCGTATGAGAATCCCCTTAAATATTTGTTATATTCTGTTTTTTTTTTGTATTTGCTTTTATAGAAATACATCACCTGTGAAAATTTCGACTGTCTAACTATCACGGTTCATGAGATACAGCCTGGTGACAGACGGGCGGACGGGCATGAGAGTCATAGTAATTGGGTGCCGTTTTATTTTTTGGATACGGAACCCTAAACAGAACATGTCAGAAAAAAAAAAAAAAAAAAAAAAAAAAAAAAAAAAAAAAAAAAAAAAAAAAACTCATTAACGCCACGTGACCGACAAACAATACGTTTTCTATAGTGTTTCGTTTTCTGGCAGTTAAGGTGTTACAAAAACGGAGAACAGGGGGGCAATTTCTGTATTTTTAATTACGAATTCTTATCCCATTCTCAATCTGTGCAAAATACGTCTATTACCCCCATTTTTGACAAGACAGTCACTGACTGTCGCTGAGATGAATTTTGAAAGTAAGGAAGAGATTTGGTCTTCAGATAATGCTGGGCGTATAATCACTAGCAGCCAGTTTCCATTAGTCTGACATAACTACATCAGTGACAGAGATATTCAATATTAATTCAGTATGCCCATAGTCAATTTGCCAAGTAATTGGACGGCTAAGCAATTGGAATCAAGACAATATTAGCGGAAGCAGGTAATTAGAATATCATGGATTGGTATAAAATATTGATGTTGACCTAAATTGACCGTTTTGATATCCCATAGCATGTCAAAGAATCAAGTGGCATGAGGATTATTTGTCAACAGTTATTTTTTCCTTTCACGTGCCCAAAATACTAACATAAAATAAAATAATAAATTATGCTGGACAATCCACAGAGCATCATCTAGCCCCAAGCTAAGCAGAGCTTGTGTTATGGGTACTAGATGACTGATATACTTAAAACAATACATTACATAGATAGTTTTTTTTTGTTATACATAGCAATAGAATCTTGATGTTACATAGGTCATCATCATCATCGTCATCTTCTTGCCCTTAACCCAATTTATTAGTGGTCAGCGCAGCATGTCTTCTTCTTCCATACATTTTTATTTGCCGTCATCTCAGAAGTCACCTCCATCCTAGCTATATCATCTTTCACACAATCCATCCATCGTTTCCTAGATCTCCCTATGTGCTCACACACTGCACCTAAGTGGTTCACTAATGTTTCACAAAAAACACCATTGACAATTTTTGTAGTTTACAATTTACGTTTCGTACACTATTTGTTTCACAAACAACTTATTTCGCAAATGTTTTATTTTATAAACACTCGCACATTTTTCTAAACAAGTCACTCAGTGATCACGACCACGGTAATGGAGAAATAAAAAAAAATAAAAAAAGTTGTTTTATTGAGTTACCTCCCTAAAACTATTATTGCACTGACATCTGAAGCAGATGTAAGTAATTCTGTTATCAACGCGTACAGTATTTTATTTTCTAAACAAGTGTAGAATAAAATTTTTATTTCATAAATTAGATATTCACATATATACAATTATACTATAAAACTAACTACATACATACATATTTACAAAAACAAAAAAATTAAAAAAAAAGCCGACAAGGACACTCAGGCGTCAAAGTATTCCTCCGCATCGCTGTCATCTGGAAACGTGCCCAAAAGACTGGCAGCATTGCCATGTTGGATGGCAATACTAATTCTTTGGGCAAAGAATGAGCCAGCCCTCTGGTCACGCGAAGTGTCGATCAGAAGCCGAGAAATTTCTTTATAAAGATGACGTGCACTCGGACCCCATGACCCGAGCGTTTCAACCCCAAACGGCTCAAAACTGTAGTTACCACTAAGGGTCTCAGCACCCGCCGCGGCAGCGCCAGCACAGCCTGCCGTGCTTGAAACATGAGATGGCGCAAGGGTTTTTTTTTGTTTTTGTAAAAATGTATATAGTTTTTTTTTTTTTTTTTAAAACGTTGCCTCACACTAGGAATTTCTCCTGTATCGTGGGTGCGTTTACAAACATTTAAAACTCACATACACAAACAGCCAGACCCGGAACAACTACTTGTAGGTCATACAAATATTTGTTCCGTGCGGGGATCGAACCCACAACACGCGGCGCAGCAGCCGATGGCTCAACCACTGCGCCAACCGTGTCGCCAGTTAGTTTTATAGTATAAGTGTAGAATTGAAAAATGAGCAGCAGTTCAACAAAAAACTCTTTCCATATAATCTAGTCTTTTCTGGCACTCGGCGGCCACT
This sequence comes from Phlogophora meticulosa, assembly GCA_905147745.2. Taxonomy (NCBI): domain Eukaryota; kingdom Metazoa; phylum Arthropoda; class Insecta; order Lepidoptera; family Noctuidae; genus Phlogophora; species Phlogophora meticulosa. The sequence goes on from LR990523.1 coordinate 2,396,289, forward strand.
ATAACTCATAAACTTATTAAAAGATTTTAAAACTATTCGATTACTTATAGAAAGCTACAGTACACTACACAGCAAGTAATATATTTTATTTTCAAAACTACGCTTTTAAAGGGCGGAAGAGACGTTAAATTTCGAATGGAAAAGTACGAATCCACGAGGACAAAGTCGCGGGCGAAGTGATACACAGTCTATCTTAAACACTAATTTTCCATGTATACGAAAAGTCTTTTGTTTTAATTTCTTCAATTGTCATTCGAATATTAAAACCAAACCGCGCATTATGCATACATTCGCGATATTCAATTTCCTTCCATGCCAAAAGGTGTTTAAGGAAATAAATATTGCGGCAGGGGAATAAGGGAAATGGGCCAATTTCCAGGGCCATTATAATTTATATTATATTGTTACGTGTCATATGGTTATTCGTGACCAGTTATTGGCTCGTAATGCGAATGGGAATGGCACATGTTATAAGAGGAAGCGAGAAAGAATTTGGAAGGTTCCTTTGCTTTGCTTTGTAAGTGAGAATAAACCTTTATTACTATGAAAGTAATACAGAATTGTATTTGTTATTTTGTATTGTAGTAAGCTTGTGGTTATGAGATGATATGGCTAGAAAGGAGGTGACTTTTGAGATGATGGCAAATAGAGATGTATGGAAAAACAAGACACCAAATAAGTTGGGATATAAATATAAATAAATAAATAAATATTGCTGGACAATCCACACAGCATCATCTAGCCCCAAGCTAAGCAGAGCTTGTGTTATGGGTACTAGATGACTGATATACTTAATACAATACATTACATAGATAGATATTTTTATTATACATAGCAAATACCCAGAACACCCGAAACAAATATTTGTAGATCGTACAAATATTTGTCCCAAGGCGGGAATCGAACCCGCAACCTCTTGCGTCGCAGGCATGGCAGACAGGATATGGGGATGAGGATGAGTAAGCTTGTGGCAATACGAAGTTTTCACAATTCAATTTTTTTTTTTTTTTTTTTTTTTTAAAAAAACGTTGCCCCACACTAGGAATTTCTCCTGTATCGTGGGTGCGTTTACAAACATTTAAAATCACATACACAAACAGCCAGACTCGGAACAACTACATGTAGGTCATACAAATATTTGTTCCGTGTGGGGATCGAACCCACAACACGCGGCGCAGCAGCCGATGGCTCAACCACCGCGCCAACCGTGTCGTCCAAGTAACAAATAGTTCTGTTAAACTAAAAACTAAAATAACTTCTAAAACATTTATTCAATAAGCAATAGAACCATTGAACAGAAAAAAAATCGCAGAGCGTCGAAAAATTTATCCGCATTATTGTCAACGGGAAAAGTGCCCAAAAGACTGGCAGCATTGCCACTTTGAATGGCAGTGCTGATTCTTTGGCCAAAAAAAGGCATCCCTCGGAAGTCCACAGTTACGTGAAGAGTCGACTAAACGCTTCGCAATGTCCCGAAAGCCTAAATGGGCACACGGAACCAATGGCCCTAGTGTTTCAACTCCATAAAATGGAAAAATGGTTAGGAATAGGTAGTCTTGAAGCGCTAAAAAAATTGAAGATTAATCTAACCCAAGGTATGTCCAAAATAAACTACGACAAATGCTATTACAGTGTGGATGAATATTTAAGTGATAATTTTTAGCATGAATATTTTTGTACTTTTTGAAGTGAAACTTCTTTATCGGGGTTGGAAAAAAATTTAGTGTAAAATTTTTTCGTTACGCGTCACATTTTTCCGTTACGCGCCATCTTTTTTGAGTAGTTACATTTTTTAAATCCAGGTGGCGATTGCATCGACTTCCATAAGAGCCCATGACCCGCTTTGAGTAGTGATGACTTTGACCACTAGGTGGTGTCGTGCAATTGTCATTTACCAATAGCATATCGTTTTAACGGACTTACTCATACCACTATACTTGACCGTTTTTCTATTGCACGCTTATTTATTCCCAACGCTCTATAGTGACGTGATAAATATATATATATTGAAGTGATCAGCAAAATCAAAGGGTATATAGTAAATTATTTTTTGAAAAATAACGTCATAAAGAAGTTTCACTTCTTACGAGTGTACGCTAGTACACGCACACATTTTTTTTTTTGAGTTTTTAATTTTCCGCATTACTTGTTTGTAATTATTTTATTTTATTTGACATGTTATTTTTGTAATCTTTTATTTTATTTGTAATTTTAATTGACTTTATACGTTGTAATTTGTATGTCAGTGACGACAAAACATAGCAAGAACCTTCACTAGTTGTAAGATCCTTAATGTTGAAACCTATGTTATCATCATCTGCCTAGCCTTTTCCTAGATATGTTGGGGTCGGCTTCCAGTCTAAGCGGATGTAGCTGAATACCAGTATTTTACATGGAGCGACTGCCTATCTGACCTCCACAACCCAATTACTGGGCAACACGATACCCCTTGGTAGGACTGGTTGTCAGACTTTCGGGCTTTTGACGACCTATGTGGCGCAGCGGGCGAAGGTCCGCCTGCGACGCAGGAGGTTGCGGTTCTCGATTCCCGCTTTGGGACAAAATGTTTGTACAATCTACAAATATGTATTCCGGGTGTTTTGGGTATGTGCTATGTATAATAAAAAATATGTATCTATGTATTGTATTCTATTAAGTATATCAGTCATCTAGTACCCATAACACAAGCTCTGCTTAGCTTGGGGCTAGATGATGCTGTGTGGATTGGCCAGCATTATTTATTTATTTACCCATAACGACTGGCAAAGATCTACAAATGACAGCTGGGACCAGCGGCTTAACGTGCTTTCCGAGGCACGGAGGAGTCTCGATATGTTACAAAACGGTCACCCATCCACAGACTGACCGCGGCAAGCGACCTTTGACCTTTGGTCAACCCGTGCGGCTGTTTTTAGAATGAAAGATCCTAGATGAAGAGGTTCCTAGAATGTTGATACCTATGCTTAACAAATAAATAATTCTGATTCTAGAATAAAACTAGCCTTTTAACATTGCTGAAAAATTAAATTCGTAAATGCAAGATCAATTGGCTGGCACTTGCCATCGGAGCGAACCGCAACTTGTTCTGGCTGAGTTTCAACTCATTTAACTTGCAAGCCGAACTGGCTGGCTATCGATTCGAACTGCGTTATTTATGTCTGAATCACTAGCGAGGAAATTATTGCTTTATATTTGTACACAGCAAAGATATACATATACTGTCAAAGATCTTTGACAGTTGTTACGAGTAGTCAGAAGCCTGAAAGTTTGACAACCAGTCTTACCAAGGGGTATCGTATTGCCTAGTAACTGGGTTGTGGAGGTCAGATAGGCAGTCGCCCCATGTAAAATACTGGTATTCAGCTGCATCCGGTTAGACTGGAAGGTCGACTCCAACATAGTTGGGAAAAGGCTAGGCAGATGAGGCAGATGATGTTTGTATGTACACACACATACACACGCATACGTTTTCACGTATTCACATACTATACACACAAATAAACCATAGGTATCGTATTTTACCTCTCTGTAAAAACTGTTCACTGTTTGTTAGAATATAACGGCAAGATTGGTGCAGTGGCTGAGCGATTGGTTGCTGTGCTGCGTGTCGCCGATTTGATTCCCGTACGGACGAAATATTTGTATGACCATAATATGATAAAGGTAGTTGTTCCGGTTCTGGCTGTATGTATGTGAATTTAAATGTTTGTAAACGCATCCAAGATACAGGAGAAATACCTAGTGTGGGGTTTTTTAAAAGAGAAAAAATATAGTCACTGTGTAGATGCCGCCAACTATGATTGTGTTTATAAAAGTGTGAGTCAGGACATAAGTCAGTCAGCCAGTAGATCCTGAATATATAGTACAGATTTTAGTGTTAGTTTTGTCGTAGTGTTTTATTGCACAGATGAGAAAATAAAGTTGGCTTGGTAGATTTCAACGATTAAGCAATCGTTGAAATCTACCAAGCCAACTTTCAATATCCACTAGGACCACTTCTTATTTTTACCGCATTGTTTGACATTTGCAACCACAAGACCTTGACCAGAAAAGGATTTACACCCTCGTGCGGATAAGCGCGTACAAACATGCGCTTATCTAAATTGTGTGTAGCCAATAGATCAGCGCGTATCACCCGCGTGAATCGTCTTATACGGACTTGTACTTAAAGTATTAAGTAAGAAAGCTACGCTGCGTTATCAAAATTACGACAGTAAGCACAGAAGTCAAATTGTACAGTTGCTAGGCGAAATAGTGCCTTAGGTTGGATGGTAGCACGAATTTATTGCGACAAGTTTACGAAAGCAATTTTTTTTTTAATTTTTAAAATCGCAAACTATCGCAGAATTGACTTCAATTTTATTATTTGTATGGATGTACCGATCTCATTAAACGTGACATTGTCAATCTCGATAAATGGGTCCGGTACATACCAATACAGTTTGTAGCATCATTAAGATTAATCATTTAAATTCGGTAACATTATTAACTTCGTTGGTATTCGATGCCCAGTAATCACTCCGTATTAAGTATTTTAACCAATAAAATGCTTGTTAATGCAGTTCATTATCATGAGCAACAAGAGCAATTCGTAATGGCCGTACACATATTTTAAACCACCAAACTGATGGTTTCATATTCGAATTTATCTACTAATGTGTAGTGTGTGTGTATGTGATTGAGAGAGAAGTGGGTGTGTGTGTGTGAGAAATGTGTGTGTGTGTGAGAAGTGTGTTTCTGTGTGTGTGTGTGAGAAATGTGTTTCTGTGTGTGTGTGTGAGAAGTGTGTTTCTGTGTGTGTGTGTGAGTTGTGTGGGTATGTAAGGATCGTACCAGGTACCCCCATGGGAAAAAGGTTTGAGTTTATATGAGCATGTAAGTGCTATTCTGTTAATATAGGTGAAGCGAAAGCTAAGTGAGATGTCATCATATACTTATGCTAGGGATTGGCCATTTACTTTACGCTCAATTCACCTAACTTTTCCCGAGGTGATTTTTACAGAATAGTCCGGCCGAATTGCATATCGTTCCAAGCTTCCATGATTGAAATTTAATTGACCCGCTCTCTTTTCATTAGTATTCGCGTTTGAGAGCATTTTTCGCGGGAATGTGTCGATCTGTTGGATTGTGGAAATGGCAGATACATTCTGTGGAGGATGGAGTTCTTTTTGTGTTGTCTGTGGATGTGTGTCGAATTAGTTGTAGATTTTGCAAGAAGGCCGAAAGATAAGATAGAATAGCGTTTAATTAAATCCATAGTAATATTATAATTGTGAAAGTAACTCTTTATGTCCATCAGTCTGTTTGAGGACCATGGAAAGGACATGGGGTAGTTTTATATCCGTAACTTTTTCTGCATCCGCGATAACCGACATTCACTCTGACAATGTTGCTAGTAAAAACTCTGTATTAATGGCACAATAATAGTTTATACTAAATAAATGATTTCATGCATTAATGTCATTCAAATTATTATTTCTGTAAAATTTTATTTTACAATTATCGACTTATTTTTTTTTTTTTTTTTTTTTTTAAAACGTTGCCCCACACTAGGAATTTCTCCTGTATCGTGGGTGCGTTTACAAACATTTAAACTCACATACACAAACAGCCAGACCCGGAACAACTACCTGTAGGCCATACAAATATTTGTTCCGTGTGGGGATCGAACCCACAACACGCGGCGCAGCAGCCGATGGCTCAACCACCGCGCCAACCGTGTCGTCGTCGTTATTGCTTAGTGCATCGGCATAATTATGTTTTCGAGATTCCAAATTCAAATCACAATATTGACCAGCGGGTGGTAATGATATAAAGTACAAAATTACTGCCCGGCTGTGTTTAGTTACTGTTGAATGACTTCACGGTTGGCGCAGTGGCTGAGCGATCGACTGCCGAGCTGCGTGTCGTGGGTTCGATTCCCGCACGGAACAAATATTTGTATGGCCTACAGGTAGTTGTACCGGGTTTGGCTGTTTGTGTATGTGACTTTTAATGTTTGTAAACGCACACACGACACAGGAGAAATTCCTAGTGTGGGGCAACGTTTTTAAAAGAAGAAGAAGAATGACATATCATTTGACATTATCAAGCAGGTTGTGAAAAAATGAAATTAAAGCTACGTTTGGCAAGCAAACCCATCCGTTTTGATCATGTTCACTGGACATTAGAATATCCTATTACCACCTGGCGTATTACAGGGGATAATCACCAGATTTTGGTGTTAATCCACCACCCAAATTACCTCTTAATTGTTTTACGATGTTACGTATACACACAGGTGAATGAATTTGCCTATGTGGCGGGTATGTACTCGTATCTATTTAGATGCTTATAACAACTATCTTATAATCCTTGGATGATTATAACCCTTATGTGTTACGCTTACAAATCAAATCTAATCTAATCAAATTATTTATTTGCATAATACAGGTAGAAAAAAGATGTTGCAAATAGGTATAAAGTGCACTGTATCATTACCTAATTCACACACAGATTATTGTGTATTGGGGTAGTGGTCGTAAGTGATACAGCTGAGCATGAGCTCCTGGGTTTGATTCCTGAGTCAGTGAAAGTGTTTTTTTTTGTTTTTTAATTTCTCAGTTGATAGTAACCCGAAGTCTGGATTTGTGTTCAGTTGATAACTAAAGACTCGCACTCTATTACACGAGACTTAAACATAACTGGTTGTTGGTGTATAGAGGAATCGAGTATACTAATATATACAGGCGTGATATTAGTTGTATGCTTGGAATTTATGCAAGTCTGTAAAAATGGAAGGTCTATACAACCTTACTTTTCTTGACAGCGAATCTCCTCTCACCTTCAAAAGGTGATTGCAATAATGAACACAAAGGTCATTGTTCTCATACAAACCTGAAATAGTAAGCTCTCAATCTCAATATTGTGTTATACTAAACTGAAACCTATTCCAGATTGGTCCCATTTTTATAAAAAATCTAGTTGTGTTCATAGAATTCTGGTGAAATGGAGGGAATCTCTCTGGGAAGACTCTTGAAATTTTAAAAGCCCACCTTTAGCGATTTGGCAAGAGTAGCTCGCGGGCTAAACAAAACCAGCCGAACGTTTTGGTCGAGGCATAAGCTACGGTTGCCGAGGTCAGTCTGTGGACGGGTGACCGTTCGTAACATATCGAGACTCCTCCGTGGCTCGTAAAGCAAGTTAAGCCGTTGGTCCTGGCTGTCATTTGTAGATCTTTGACAGTCGTTACGGGTAGTCAGGAGCCCGAAAGTCTGACTACCTTTCTTGTTGACAGGGTTGTGGGGGTCAGATAGGCAGTCGCTCCATGTAAAATACTGGTATTCAGCTGCATCCGGTTAGACTGGAAGCCGACTCCAACATAGTTGGGAAAGACTACGCAGATGATGATGGTAGCAAAGAAACAAAACAACCAAAGCCACATCCGAAATCAAAGTCATTTTATATCTTTTCCTGTCTTTTTATTAAGTCGGTAATTTTTTTTCGTAAAGTCATATTATTATCGCTTTAAAATCTCCCGTGATCGTTCAAAACGAACACGCTTAGATGATAAAACCTTATATTACCCATTTAGACCCCTATTATAACCTAATGTGTTTAAAATAATCCCCTAACCATATTAATTATTCATAGTTTATTCGTTAAATCAGCAACATTTTGTTTGTTCGCTCGACCTTAGCTTTCGGTTACATTAGGGATAATTTTAGACGCACCACAATAATACGAGTATGACTATCGTTCACTCTTTTTGATGTCGTTAGAGGTCAAATTATTCGACTAACCTGGGATTGGAATACCGGTATATTCAGAAAAAGGTTCTCGATACCGATATTTGGAGAGAAACAGGTATCTATAGAACGTACCCCTTGGTACGTTCGTTTGTTGAAAAAATTGTGCGTTACAGCTCCGACGTGCGACAGGAGTTCCCTCTTTGAGTGCGAACGTCTGTTGGTGCCGACATTGGCAACCAACATCGGCTATGCCAATATTGGCGCACAACATAAAGCTTTGGAGTTACGGCTTGTATAAATTTCAGTTTGAAAAAAAAACGATTCTTCAATATATTATAGTATAATATATACCAATACAATATCTGTTTAACATCACTTATTTTATAAGTGCATATCAGACATCACTGACATCGTTGAAGGAAAACATCGGAAATATTTATAAGCAATGTAAGTCTGAAATCGCCAAGCCACTATGATCAAACGTGGTGGTTAATGATTATGATTTCAACAGACTCGAGGAGGTATTTACCCTGCAGTGGGACAGTAACACGCTGGCAGTAGGTATAAATATCACTTTCAGTCTGTTCTCTCTTTCTCTTTCTTTCACTTTTAATTTTTTTTCTTTAACCGAAAAGTAAAACGTCGGTAAATAACAATTAAGTATACGTATTTCTACACCCTTACTTTTCTCGCTATCGTTATGTAAATGAGGTAAGAACGTGGTAAACACCACTTAATTTGTATCAAGTGCCGCATAATTGAAGGTAATGTGCCCAGGTACATGGTGGGGTGTGGGGAAGGTGGGGGGGATAGGTTTCTAGTGTACTGCAATGGTTAGAGCTAGACTTTTTTTTACATAAACAACACACATAAAACACACTAATAATATACGTATATAATACGAAGTGGGACAGTAACAGGCTGGCCTGTTACTGTCCCACTTCAGGGCGAAGGCCTGTTCTCATACAGAGAAGGCACGAGCATTAATCACCACGCTTGCTCAATACGGGTTGGCGATTTCAGACTTATATTCATTATAATGTAAGTCCAGGTTTCCTCACGATGTTTTCGTTCACCGATGTCAGTGATGTCCAAGATAAACTTAGAAAGTACATATGAATTGAAAAAGTCACATTGGTACTCGCCCAGGTTTGAACCCGTAACCTTATACATAAAACATGTACTATAGTTTCGGAAAATTGTGGTTTTGTTTTATCAGTTTTTCGTATTTTTTCGCGTCGTAAGTTACCATTCAGGGTATCATAGCAACACTGCCTGTCATTTCCGTCTACGCATGATTTTACTAGTGTTATTGGGTTTTTCCGTCTGGATTTTTTCAGTAGCCCCGGCGCGGGCGTTTCGATGTGTGCCCTGTTTGACGCCAGTAGGCTCGCTCCCTAGGACCTAAACATAACGCGATACGTCGGTGTACTATAGCTACACCTCTGCCTATCTATCTATGTATATCTTACGGGGAATACAGGCGTGGGGAAGTATTCTGCTGACTTCCCAATTGTTTTCAAGGCATCGTTACCGTGACGGAGCGTGCCAGTTTCAGCGATTTCGTCTCGGCTCGTCTGACACCCCGTAATGAATGTTCCACGTTTTAACGAGCTAATAATTTTCAGAATGAAATTTTCATTTAGTCTCGCATAGATTAAGGGCAGAGTTGTTGGTTTTGTTGCCCAAACAAAGTGAGTGTAATTGCTTTTAATAAAACTTATAATTAGGCGTTTAAATTGTTTGTGTTAATTTTAAAAGATTGATATTTAATTTTAAATGTTTACAGGGAGGGGCTTGTGTGAACTCAAATATAAGGGGTAATTTTCATAGCCAAAGGTTTTTGTAGGTATGTATATATTGTTTTGATTTGTATTCAATGTCAATGAACTATTTATTTGAGGAATGACAAAATACTAAACGTTCTGCAACGTAAGGCGCTCAGCACACAAAGCAACCTGAGTTTAGGCAAATATCATATTTTTACCAATTGTAGGTACAAAAGGACTCACTACTTCGGGTAAAGTGCCCAAATGGCTGGCAGCATTTCTTTGGCCAAACAAAAGGCCAGCTCTTTAGTGACATGAAGAGTTTACCAACCGCTTAGTGATGTCCCGAAAAACTAGATTTTTCGTCGTTTGCTTTCTGTACCTGCAGCAGCTGATTTAAAGACACATTAAAAAAAATTAAGGGTAAGACACCTTCTTGCTGAGGTCACACTTATAGCGAAAGGATCTAGATCATGCTTGTTTATTACAACAGAGTTCGGAAGAGGGTAGGCAGGTGATGATGAGTCATTTATTATTTTTTCTCTCCCTACAGTAGACTTTAATCTTCTTCCAACTATGTTGGCGTCGTCTGCCAGTCTAACCGGATGTAGTTGAATACCAGTATTTTACATACTGAATGTCTGACCTCCACAGCCCAATTACTGGGAAACACGTACAGTTACCCCTTGGTAAGACTGGTTGCAGTGGCGGACTAACAGGGGGGCGGAAGGGGCGGCCCGCCTCGGGCCTCCAGTCTTGGGGGGCCCCCAAATGCCTCCGCGATCCCGTGATCAAATCCTAAATAAGACTTTAAAAATGTGCTTAATACCTACATAATTACATCAAGATAAAAACACTACAGACTTCTAGACTTTTTACGCGGTACTAATATTCTTTTAACATTGCTGAACGCGTCCGCTGGGGGAATTCCCGTCTTTGCAGCGGGTAATTTGAAATTAAATTTCACTTGCCAGATTTTAACGAAATAAACATAAACACTACATACAAATGTGAAGTGAATAAAAACTATTTTTTTTTTAAAGCTGGGGGGCCTCATTCAGCTTTGCCGCCCCGGGCCTCTGACGGTCTTAGTCCGCCACTGACTGGTTGTCAGGCTTTCCTACTTTTGATTACCCGTAACGACTGTCTAAGATCTACAAATGACAGCCGAGACCAACGGCTTAGCGTGATTCCACAGACTGACGTCGGCAAGCGTTGCTTAGCCTTCGATAACCCGTGCGGCTGTTTTTTCGCTCGGTATCTCTCAATAGACTTTAATTTACACAACTATTAATTTTATTTCATTTCTATTATTCTTCTTTTGGATTCAAAACGGGCATACAAACTTCATACACCAAAATGTTCCATCCAAATCAATAGCCTAATCGATACACGATAAATTACATTTGTTTCAGTAAATTGGTTTACACAAACACTTTACACGTCAAAACAAACACTTTTACACACAAAATTGTTAATTGTCACAATAAGTATAATCATCTCCGCTTTTCCATATTATGCGTCGGAAACTTATACTAACTATAATAACTATGATTCTAGTGTAGCGACCTCGTACTGGAAGACGCAGACTGGGTAGGCAACCCCTAGGTGGACTGCCGATCTGGTGAACATCGAAGGAAGCCGATGGATGAAGGCAGCGCAGGACCAATAGCTGTAAATGTATTTAAGGAAAGCCTACGTGCAGCAGTGAACGTCAGTTAGCTGAAAATAAAAGTATTTTTAAGTAAAAAAAGAACAGTTATAATAACACTAATTCCTTTACTATGCTATTAAGGTCCACAAATTACTACAGAAGCATTAAATATACCTTCAGTAATAAGCCCTCCTAATTTACATCTCACATAAATCAACGTCCAAACGGGGCTCCAAATAAGGAGCAAATTTCACAGTCCTGTTGAAAATTAATTAAAACAAAAGTATCATTAGCCGCAAACCTGAATTGGAAAAAAGGTTTAAAAGCCAAATACATTGAGATAAGATACATTTTATATGGTCTAGAAAGGCGAACAAATACATGATCAAATAATATTAAATTAAAAGTACAGGAATCAAAATAATAATACAGTAGTGTCCTTAAACATTCTGATTGGTCCGAAAGTTGGATTATTCAAAAATACTGGACACGTAAAAATGACGACGATATTGAACTTTGATGTGCAATATCATTGTCACTTTTTATTGATTTGAGTAAGCAAAAAATACGTGTTCAATATTTTTTGGTAATCTTACTGATGTGACTGTTCCTAAAATACCCCAGGCTAATAAAAATTTCATTTTTCCTAAGTCTAATAATAAGGTGAACTTCCTTCAAGGATAAGAGGCTGTGCTCTGTCATCCACCACAGCTCTACCGAGCTCGTCGTCAGACTGGTCACACCAAGGGAACACCAAAGGAAAGGCTATCTTAAGAATTTCAATAATAATCGTTTATTATTCTTTTGTAATGTACTGGAAGGCGTGTCCTACTAATATTGCGAGATACGTGCAATACCAAATAAAGACTATGAGAAACTATATAACTTTATACAATAACAAAATCACACCTTCTTTCTGGGGATACAATATTCATGGTCCAACATTCGTTGCGCAGGATTAGGGAAAACCCAGTAAAACCTAATCAGACCAATTCAACACCTTACCTATTATAATTGCAGTTTATGTTATTCATATAATTATTACAAACAATCTCTCAGAGTTATATTGTGAGAGGAGATGACAGGAGCGTTACGCTTGAGCTTGAGACATTCAATATTTACAGCTACGTTAACAATAAACTATGAACCCAATATAGTGACCTGAAACCGTTTTACAACGTTTGTCGAATACGTGTACTGTTAGACCTAATCGTTTATCGAATTCTAACAGAACACGTTTCCTAAGCTCTATATAAATGTCTAACTCAATCCTAAGACAGGATACTGCGGAGTGTCACTGCCATTGAGGAAGACAAGTATTGAATGGTTCTAAAACGCGATCTAATGTGATCAACTCCCTTACGGTGGCCTACCCCTTTAATAGGAAGATACAAAACTAGCACAAGCGTACCATAGACTCAGTCTGTAGCAGAGTTCATTGCGATCGTTCTTGGTGCACGCCGAAGTGGTATTTCGTCACTTCACATTTCCTTAATCTCCCCATTTCGAGGATCGGTGATCCAGATCTCGTGTTTCGCTAAATAGTGACGATTCAATAAATGCCAACAACGGCTGGTGAGGGGGTTTTAGCGAGACACGGTCCCTAGCGTTCTTTGAACGGTGGTTTGGGTGCTTTGTGAAGCCTAATTGTGAAGCCTACCCCTCTCCCGGAAATGTGCGTTCAACAAGCCCTACGCAAGGTATTCTGAGCTAGACCTTCTGTAGGGAACAGTAATCATCAATAACGTTTGGTTGATTTATAATGCAGTAAGAGGTTGGCCATATAGCCTAGTTCGGTTTATATAAACTGTGGTTGTTTACGGTTCTGCCTTCCATGAGTGTGATGCGTCAGTTAGGAGTCAATAAGCGTCGATAGTCGGATGTGTTGTTGTAAAGTGTATGAGTATGTATGTGTGTAAAGTGTAGCGGTAGGCCTTCTCCGTTTCCCTATAACCAAACGCCAATGACGAGTGACTGCCAAGTTAAGGATTGGGATGTGAATATGTCGTAACACATGAGAGATTATACAGCACAATAATATTATAAGATAGAGAAGTAGTTTCTCTATCCTGGAATAAATGATTATTAACAGTCCTTTACGATACGTTAAACTACAACACCAATCAAACTGCAAGAATAATATTATATCTATGTACACATTACTACTAGGAGAATATAAGTTAATTAAAGGCTATACTTACCGAATAACTGCCTGAAGTGAATAAGACTGTAAACCACTTACTGAATAACGCTGGAATTACCCGTTACGCCTCAGACACCTCTCCTCTTCCAAACTGACTTTAACTAGTAGATAACTCTCGCGGCTCTGAGATAACCCACCGGGATCTAGCCTTATGGTAATAATCAAGTCGCCTAATTTAACTAGCCTCAGCTATAACGTCTGTACTCTCTCACGATCCTTAGCTAACTATCTTCCCTAGCGTCGCCCATCAGGTCCGTCTCCGACCACGGTGCAAGATCGACTTCCCTTTCCCCTGCCATTCCTCGTCCATGTTCCCACACATTTGCTCAATAGGAATGTTGCCCCTTTTTTATATAATGTCTCAATTGTTCTAAGGGTCATTTCAGGTACGGGCTGGGCTCCACTTATGGGCACCAGCCGTGGCACTTGTGTTGTCTGTTGGCTCGTTAGATCTCACTTGATTCTTAGAATTTGTAAAGATATTGCATTTCGGCCGGCACATGTGCGCATTTGTTTCCAGTAAAATATAAAAGGAATGGATTTCTAAGTGTCTCAGTATTGTTTTACTACTTTAAACTGAATAGGATATTTTGTTATTTATTAGGGTAACACGTCAGGCTGTCAAACCATAAAATTGGGATTTAATGTATTTTCAAGTGGCCCGATACCGTGAGACCATGTTTATAATAAATAAGATAATTTATTATTTAATAGGAGTACTTGACAGACAGTCACACTGACGGACTAAATAGACTTTATATATTTGTACCTAGAACACATCCCTATAGTCTGAGATTTGTTTATCTCGCTATTGTGTTAACATTTCTTTATCTCGCTATTTCGTGGGTCAGTTTCTAATTGATCTAGGATACAATAGCCGTATGTCAACTGGTCATCACCTGTCACAAAATATTGCTGTTATCGATGCAGAGACGTTAGTTCTTGTGGAATTCTACTGGATCTTCACCATCAGCATCACATCACGATATGCATTTTGACGAGCATAAATTGCTTGGAATACTTATTATTGAGTCATTCTGGGAGCCATCTTTGGTCTTCATCTTCAGTTCCACTTTACCAAATGTTGCTTTCCAAGATACAATTGACAATGGACGATTAATACTCAAACGTAGTGTAGGACGCCCTCTGACCAGGTGGGATGACGATCTGCGAAAGACTGCAGGCAGATGCTGGATGCGGCAAGCTGAAGACAGGGCGCTATGGCACTCATTAGGAGAGGGCTATGTCCAGCAGTGGACTAGTATAGCCTGATGATGATGATGATGATGATGATTAATACTCAAATCACTATAGTGTGCGTATGATAAAATAATTTGAAGAGTTCCCTCGATTTCTTCCTCGATCTTATCATCAGATCCTGACTGAGTGACGCACCTCGAGACAATTTTCAAACAAAAAAGAATTTTAAAATCGACTCGCAATTGACAGAGCAATCTTCAGCGATTCTCGAGTCATCATATGTATTTAGTTTGGCAGTTTTTTCCCGGAATTCCGGATTTTATTAAACAAGATTATTTATGTTTCTGTAAATAGAGTTCCATAACATCAAGCCTGTTTCCACGAAGTGTTACGCAGAGGGATATCTATAGTACAAATAATTTTTCTCAGTTTTGTTTAAGTCCTATTTAACAGGGGCTCAGGCTATTGTCATCAACAAATCCTCCACTACGGGTGCTACTAACAAATTTCAGATGGAAAAACCCGATTATATTTTTAACCGAGCTGGGGATCGAAACCAGAAGCATGAGCTCAGCAGTAGCGCTTGTTACTACTAGACCAACAAGGCAGTAAAATAAACTTAAACTTTCCAAAACGTAAACATATCTTACACGAGTCCAATTAATTTGTAAACTACCCGAAATCAATTAAGAACATTAACCCTTCACCAGCTGACGTCTAAACTGGTAGCAATCAAGTCCACCTAACTTGATCAGCATCATTCCATTGACAAACAATTACCGACGCGCGGTTACCCGACACGGCCAATTTGCTGTGAAGGAGTGAGCGGCCGATTGACGCACATTTGCATGACAAAGGCCCCAGCTGACGGCCCCTGGCGGCTGGTCGGCTGCCGGCTGTGACGTAACCAATCGCGGTGACGAAATGATGTGACGTGCAAAACGGTCGCTGGAGTTTTGCCTTTTTCTCGTCGGCCAGTGACGTTCTCTCCGGGTTTTTGATCGTGTCGATATTAATGTTTTTTTTTTTGCGGTACTTTTGTTGATACTATTTGGTGATCGTTTAGATCACGGATTTAAATTTGAAACTTTACGTTTTATAATCGCACAATGTCCTTATTGTTTGTTTCTATAATATAGCGTTGGCGGGGAGGGTAGGACCAAGATAAATGAACTTGAATTTATTTTATTGACGACCGATGTGGCGCAGCGGGCGAAGGTCCGCCTGCGACGCAGGACGTTGCGGGTTCGATTCCCGCCTTGGGACAAATGTTTGTACGATCTACAAATATTTGTTCCAGGTGTTCTGGGTGTTTGCTATGTATAATAAAAAATATCTATCTATGTAATGTATTGTATTAAGTATATCAGTCATCTAGTACCCATAACACAAGCTCTGCTTAGCTTGGGGCTAGATGATGCTGTGTGGATTGTCCAGCATTATTTATTTATTATTATTATATATTATTTACTGTATTTCGGTAAGACAACATTTCCAAAAGATTTGAACCTATGTACGAGTATATGATATCGATTTTGGCGCGCGCGTTGCTCTCACACTCATTGTCGGCACACTATTTGCCATACGCTATAATACTGGTTATTTTTGGATTATTCAATCATGAAATGTTGTAATTATCTTCAAGATAATTTACCTTTTTCGTATCTTATCTGCATTTTACATTGAAATCATGAAAAAGGTTCCGTCAATGATATTCGTAAACTTAAAGTTTTCTTACGTCATAATTGGCGTAAAACTACCTAACTTCGATCAACATTTTTTTTTGCCAAAACTATAAGAAAATCCGAATTACCCGGGTAAACTTACGGTACCCGGGAAATCCGAATTTCCCGGGTAAAGTAAGTTATACTATGAAACCGTCAACCTTCTCTTAGTTCGAAACAATATAGTGTTACATCTGATAATCGATTCTACTTGAAGGCACCTGTCTTATGGTCTAACAATAGCCCATCGCCTGTAGCCGAACAATACATTGCACACTGTATGTGTAGGGTAGGTAGTACTCTAGAGTATTAATAAGACAAGATATAGAAGACACAAATAGCACAGGTGCAAAAAATATAACGGTACCCGTCGTCACCCATAGGTACGTCCTATGGGTGATCGCCGTGCCTCGGAAAGTACGTTCAGCCGTTGGTACCGGCTGTCATTTGTAGATCTTAGACAATCGTTACGGGTAGTCAGAAGAATGAAAGTCTGACAGTCAGTCTTACCAAGGGGTATCGTGTTGTCCAGTAACTGGGTTGTGGAGTTCAGATTGGCAGTCGCTTCATGTTAAATTCTAGTATTTAACAGCATCCGTTTAGACCGCAAGTCCACCCCAACATAATTGTGTTAAAGGCTAGGCAGATGATGATGTTGACGTACCTAGACAGAATTGAGTTACTTCTGTTAGTTTTTCATTCAACAAGTCAAACTCAAGGTTTGCCAAAGAGCAATGAAGCGTAGCATTTAAACAAATAAATCAGACCGATCGAGTTCGCAATACGTGCAATACAGTCTATGACGACACGGTTGGCGCAGTGTCTGAGCAATTGATTGCTGCGCTGCGTGTTGTGGGTTCGATTCCCGCACCGAACAAATATTTGTATGGCCTACTGGTAAATGTTTCGGGTCTGGCTGTTTGTGTATGTGAGTTTGAATGTTTGTTAACGCACCCACGATACAGGAGAAGTTCCTAGTGTGGGGCCAAAACTCGTAGGCGGGCATTGCCGATTTAGCTAAAATTGGACAGGTCACATAGGGATACATATAAAAACACATAATCACACACAAAACAAATAAGAAAAACAAACAAAACAATTAAATAAAACACACAAATAAATTATAATTATCATTAAAACGGATGAGCCAGGATCGTCACACAATGGGTGCCATGGCGCTCTATAGAATCCATACTCAGGTGGTTAACCAATGTAACAATACTGTTCTGGATTGGCACAGGCTATTAACCACTCGAGCCTTTCAATCTAACTTCACTATAGAGCGAGGATTTCGCAATAGGCAGGAAAATGAACAGCGGGTGGGTATCACTGACAATGTTTTGGACTGTTAAGCCAGTTTGTGTGGTGAGATTTCGGTGTAAGCCGCAAAAATGCGAAAGCAGTTTAGGAATTTTGGACATGTTTTAGTGACAGGATAAAACGTTCACCATGCGTTAAATAAATAAATAATGCTGGACAATCGACACACCATCATCTAGCCCCAAGCTAAGCAGAGCTTGTGTTATGGGTACTAGATGACTGATATACCTAATACAATACATTACATAGATAGATATTTTTTATTATACATAGCAAATACCCAGAACACCCGGAAAAAATATTGGTAGATCGTACAAACACTTGTCCCAAGGCGGGAATCGAACCCGCAACCTCCTGCGTCGCTGGCGGACCTTCGCCCGCTGCGCCACATAGGTCGTCAATATTCTTTTATTAACTTTCCTGAACTTTCAAATAAACTTCTAACCCCACGTTACACGCTGTACAACTCTGGGACTTGATATATAGTGAATAGTCACCCATCCACGGACCGACCTAGGTAATGGTAGCTTGGTTTTCAATTGATCCTATTATTAGCCAAGACCAAATATCCATTTAAGAGAAATTTTAGTCCAAAAATACTGCTTACTGCTAATTAGAAAGGTCTGGGGTTCGATTCCTGGGTCTGGTAAAGTGTAATTGAGTCTGAATTTGTGCCTAGTTGATGACAATAGACTCCCTATTACATTTATTTAAATATAACTGGCGAAATGGGTGGGAGTACAATAAGTACGCCCCTGCCTAACCCTTCGGGGATTACAGGCGTAATGTTAATAATAATGTTATGTGATTGTTCTAAATAGAATACCTACCAATGAAAGACGGAAAAAGAGTTTGTAAAAACCCGTAACGACAACCATAACTCAGGTAATTATAACAATCCCTAAAATAATTTAAAAAGGCTTCATTGCCAGTACCTCCATAAACAATTCATAATTGAGTATTAAAGTAAAATAATTAACAGCATTAAATATTCGGAGCACAGAGTATTTGATGACAAATGGCCGTTCTTAGCCCCTGTCAAATGAGCCACGTTCCACCGATGTAAATTAGTTATGTGTGATAGACCGAGCCCAGAGTTGTACAGCGTGCAATCTGGGGTTAGAAGTCCATTTGAAAGTTCAGGAAAGTTAATAAAAGCATTTTGATGACCGATGAGGTGCGGCGGGCGAAGGTCCGCCTGCGACGCAGGAGTTTACGGGTTAGATTTCCGCGTTGGGACAAATGTTTGTACGATCTACAAAAATTTGTTCTGGGTGTTCTCGGTACTATGTATAATAAAATAAAAATGTCTATCTATGTAATGTATTGTATTAAGTATGTCAGTCATCTAGTACCCATAACACAAGCTCTGCTTGGCTTGGGGCTAGATAATGCAGAGTGGATTGTCCAGCATTATTTATTAAAAATACCGACAAAACAGCAATGACGTTTCAGTGTAACAAACTAAATTCAAGAAGAAACGGTTTCACAACTCTTTCGTTCGTGTGTAACCCTTACAGCGATTGTGCGAAGCGCTTTTAAAATGAGAGTCAGTTCATTTAACATATTAGGTTAACCGCCGCTTC
Source organism: Phlogophora meticulosa (assembly GCA_905147745.2). Taxonomy (NCBI): domain Eukaryota; kingdom Metazoa; phylum Arthropoda; class Insecta; order Lepidoptera; family Noctuidae; genus Phlogophora; species Phlogophora meticulosa. The sequence continues at coordinate 2,415,475 of LR990523.1, forward strand.
AGCGGATTAGCTGCTTTGTGTATAAAGTTAAGTATTTACACTGACTTTGTTTAGTAAGCTGATATTAAGCATACTTTAATCTTATTGACGAAATGTCTAAGTAGAGAAGTGTTCTGTTGTCACAAGACCTAGGTTATATACTGTAATAGGGATGTGTCCTAGGTAAAAATATAGTAAGTCTATTTTGTCCGTCAGTTAGATTAACAAAAAATATTGGACACGTATTTTTTGCTTACTCTAATCAATAAAAGGGGACAAAGATATAGCACATCAAAGTGCAGGAGAAGGGGCTTGTGACGTCACTTTTACGAGTACATGAAAACTGAAATTTCAACGCACTATATCGTCGTCATTTTTGGTTTAAGTAACAAAAAAAATACGTGTCCAGTATTTTTGAGTAATCTAACTTTCGGACCAAACAGAATTTTTAAGGACACTACCCTATTCGGCTAGACTTTGCCAAAAAGTAAAATCGTTAACTCTGATGGGCAAATGGCGTGTTGGCAAAGTAGTTAATGGCTCTCTTGTACAAGGTTGTGAGTTCAAATCAAAAATAAATATTTGATGGCAATATATTTAATTCGACGGCACGGTTGGCGCAGTGGCTGAATTGACTGCTGCGCTGCGTGTCGTGGATTCGATTCCCACAAGGGACACATATTTGTGTGGCCTACTAACAGGTAGTTAAGGCAGATGTAAGTGGCAACTGTGGAAGAGGACGCAAAAGGGGGTACACAGTATGGATCGTAGCAGGTGGCTATCTGTAATTTCTGCCTAACCCAATGGGGAAAAGCGTGAGTTCATGTAGTTTATGTTGGATTTCTCCTTCACTTTGTAGAACTATTTACGCTGCGTGAGGTGGGTTCGATTCCCACAAGTAACAAATATTTGTATGGCCTACATGTAGTTGTTCCGGGTCTGGCTGTTTGTGTCTGTGGGTTTGAATGTTTGTAAACGCACCCACGATACAGGAGAAATTCCTAGTGTGGGGCATTCCTGGTTCTATGAGATGAGATGAGATGACAAATAAATAAAAATAGCTCTTGAAATTGTTTTCCTGCTAAACGCCATATTTTTGCGAAATAGTCTTATTTCTAGCAAAATTTAATTTCGTCAGCTATATGCTTAAAATGATAAAAGTTTTCAAATGAATATTAATCTATATATACAAACTTAAGCTTTACAAAATTAGAAAAAAAAGTACCATCAGAATTTGGCGGGTTAAATTGACGAATCCCCCTTAAACTATTCGATTGCTATAAAACATTTCATCGTGGTAGCGTCTAAAGCAATCACTATAAACTGTAAACTTTACACAAGTCTAAGAAATTGATCTCTCTCACAGATTCCTTCAATCGGTTGGTATATCGTTTACAGCTCAGAAATAAAACAACTTTACGAGTTGAGAAAACAAATGAAATGCCTTTTGTTTTTATCTTGCCTTGATCCTATCTGAGTTAAGTGCTTATCTTACTCGTTATTATTGAATGATACAAAGTCTGACAGCCAGTCTAACTAAGAGGTATCGTGTTAACCAGTAACTGGGTTATGGAGGTCAGATAGGCAGTCACTTCATGTAAAATACTGGTATTCAGCTGCATCCGGTTAGACTGGAAGCCGACCCCAACATACTTGGGGAAAGGCTAGGCAGATACACGCACGCTGGCTTACTTGAGGCCTAAATAAAAGCAACCGCACGGGTCCATCGAAGTTCAAGCTACGCTTGCTGAGGGTCAGTCTGTGGATGGGTGACCATTAATTATGTATTGGATGCTGACGCCAACATGGAGGACATGAGAATAAAATAAATGAACTGATAATTTATTATAATCTAAAATAGTCTGGTACCGTGTACACTACACCACCATTATATAAAATCTTGACTAGTGTTGTACACTTTTGTTACAGGTTCAATATAACTAACATTGACCCGAATTTGGAACCGAACTCATGACCTCATGCTCAGCAGTAGCGCTTGCTACCACGTGACTAACGAGACAGTTTACGTTACGGATTTATTTATTTCTGGTTAATTATCCTTACTCATCCATATAGCTTATCGCGGCTTAAAAAAAACCCTAGTATTCAGTGAACAAAATAAAAATTGGAATCTTATCAAAGCCATTTAACAAATTCGGGTCCATTAAAAAAGTTGCATTTTCTCTCGAAATATGAAGATGGTGTACTCAATTATTTTCACACAGCTCTGAAAAATATGGCGGCACTTAATGCCACTTCATAAAGTACTGTGGTGTTGTGTAGGTATGTTAAAATCGTTCGCATTGATGCTATGTTTTCTTTTGTCACGTAAACCAAAAATGACGACGATATAGTGCGTTGAAATTTCGCGTGACGTCACGCCGTGCTACGCTTTTCACGTAAAAGTGACGTCACCAGCCCCTTCTCTCCTGAACTTTGACGTGCTATATCTTTGTCACTTTTTATTGATTTGAGTAAGCAAAACATACGTGTCCAATATTTTTTGGTAATCTAACTGACGGATCTATTAGACGTATTATATTTTAGCCTAGGACACATCCCTATTGAACGACAAACTTAACTTTTGTAGGTGAAAAATAATGCTCTCCCATACATTCGTCACGATCGATAATCCAACTGCAAATGTAAGTTTGTGATCGCACTACAATAATATGCTGAAACTAAAAATTTACGATTTCGGATCATGTTTCTAGGTTACGGGGGTAGAGTTTAAGTTTTGATTTATTTGCGAGCATCAAATACATGGCATAAATAGGCATATTAACACTTTAAACGCGAAATGACCGAAAAAAAATACATTTTCCATTGTGTCTCGTTGTGACTTACAAGCTTGATTTTTTAGAGCTCCATGATAGGCCTACGTATTAATATTATTTAGTTTCAACGTGATACCTTTAGGCGTTCCTGAGAAAAAGAGCCTTAACAGACAGACAGGCAGACGGACCGCGAAGTGATCCTATAAGGGTTTCATAAATTTCTTTAGCAGTACGGAAACTTAATTAACAAACAAACTCTTCAGTTTTATTACATTATTTTGATATGACTTTATATGACTTTTAAAATAAACACAATGGCAGATTTCCTTGATGATAAAATAATCATAATACTCTTAGAGGATTTGTCAGCGGAAATGGCGGTAACATCGCACGATCATGGTGACGCAGCAAGTACAGGGGGCGAGACATGATGGGCGGTGCGCTCGCAGAGCCCGTTCACTTTTACTTGGGAGCTCGGATGCGACGGACGTTTTTGAGTACTGTAGTTTTATTTTATAATTCGGTTTTTACGGTTATAATTAAGTTGATTTTGTGATTTAATAAAATTGAAAATAATTCTAGATTGGGTTGTTACTCTTTAAAAAAAATTAAATGATCAGCAGATCTATAAAAATACAATAATTCGTATAGTTTTTTGTTTCTCATGAGATTTTGATTTCCTTCCAAAATTCTTTATCCTGCTAAAAGTGACAATCCAATGTCCAAAATAATTGAATGCTGCGATGGTCATTTACGCATTTTCTCGCCAACCATTGAGGAAAGTAATGAGAGGAAACCCTCAAATTATTGTGTAAGTGTCAGCCGATGTACAAAAGACCGCCCGTGAAGGAAATTACTTATTTCTGCACCACTTTGTCGAATTATATCGAGCTGGCGTAGCAAGCAACACAAAATTCCCCCTTTTAGTTAATTCGCTCCGGGATTATAATTTTTAAAGTAATGAAATCAAATGAAAATACATTTATTTAAATGAGGCTGGGAATAAGCACTTTATGAGAATCCCCAGCGACAATTTAGAAATAGAATAAGATAAGATAAGATAAGATAAGTTAAGATTATTTATTTCGCTAATATGGGTACAGTACATGGTGTAAAAAACAATTAGCAAAGTTCAGCCACATTTTACCATTAGGCATGCGAAAGGTACAAGACCAGCAACAAAAATAATTATTACATAATAACATACAAAATAAAAGATATGTAAGTAAATTATACCAATATCACTGACAACCTGCATGCCATGTTATGTAACTCATGTTTCAACAAATAAATAAATCTATCTATATATCTATCTAGAACCTTATTTTTGTTAACAGCAAACTTCTTAGGGGGTAATTGATTAAATTAATAAAAACTGACTGGCCAGTTTGATACACAACTGATTCGATTTCCTGTTTTTGTCTTTTTATAAGAACACTTGTTCAATGTCAACAAAATATTAGGTTGTATAAATAAACCTATTTATATGTAGAGTCTAGGAAACGCTGGTGTGACGACTTAGAGTGAAGCCAGACGAGTGCGTTGAGTCGCTGCAGCGCTGTAATTTCAATAAGTCATTGGACGACCGTCGCAGCGCACCGTGTGGCATGCCAGGGATATTTGTATGAAATACGACGAATCGTCAAAGCTCAGTCGAACAATCAGATCCAGCCTGTCCCTTGCTGTCCTCTTCAGCGACGTCCTAAGCCGAGGTTCGTACCCCGCAGGGGGTGCCCTTAGCGATAGTCGCTTAGCTTATAAGTTTTTATGCCTGGCTGGAGGCCTTAATTTTAATTAGGCCCCCCACAGGAAAGTTCGGTTGAGCAGTAAATATCCCTGAAGGATAAACTGTATTTTAAAGAAAAAAAAAAAAAAAGCTCAGTCGTCGCGACGCACTCGTGTGGCATCTCTCTTAGAATCGTTTGTAATAGACTAGCTGCGCCACGTGGTCAGAAACATGAGACGATTCAAAATTCCCACGGAAATGCTTTAATATTTCGAATTAAAAATTAGCGTATATGTAAATCGAGGGTATGAGCTACTTTCATCACAAATTTCATAGAAATCCGTTCAGCCGTTTAAGCGTGAAGGAGTAACAAACACAGATATGGACAAACTTTCGAATTTATAAAATTTGTTAGTGTGATTGGCTGCACGAAGCAACGTGCAGGAAAAGATGACCACGGAGGAGACCTTTGCTCAACAGTGGGACACTTGTAATTATTGATAAAAGAAACTTCTGGCCTTGAAGTTTACTGACTCGTTGGTCTAGTGCTCGCAAGTGCTACTGCTAAGCAAGGAATCTTGGGTTTGATTGCCGGGTCGGACAAAGTGTTGTTGAGTTTTTCCATCTGGAATTTCTCACTAACCGCCTGGAATCTGGATTTGTGCTCGGCTGGTGGCTATAGGCTCGCCCCCTATTAGACTAACACATAACTTGTGAAGTGTGGGCGTTTTATAGCGATACGTCTGTTAACGCTTCTTGGAATACAGGCGTGATGTTGCGCTAAAAAAGCTTGTAGCATCCGATTTCCAAGTAAACCATTTTAAGCTACATGAGGCAAAAGTCGTAAAAGTAGCTCCTTAAAGTGGCTCCCGCGTTACTGTAGCGCATCCGCGATGTTTGCGCAAGCGCACACAGACGGCTTTCACACTGTGCTGCGGCGCCGCATCGCATCGTTGATGTTTCGTACGCGTGGGAGCGCCAACACCACACAACGTACTCAGCCACAAGTTGGACAGCCCCCTTCTGCGGCACTGGGTTCAAGCACAAGTGCGTGTGCCTGGGGCCCCAGAGGGCGGCAAATACCTTAATTATTTTTTTAAACAATGTAACTAACATAGTTTTTAAGTTGTATACTAACAATATTATGGGTATATTGCCTGAAATAAATAGTTTTTTTTTTTTTTTTTTTTTTTAAATTAAATTCAAACTCCCAAAAACCGCTTAAAGTATAAAAACTTCATTATGCCAGAACAATTCGTACATTTTTATGATGAATATGAATTTTTGGTTATTTTTTCCTCTGGCCGTATCAAATTGCGGTCAGGTGCAAGTCGCCATTATCCTGAGAGTCAATTAAGCCGCCTAATGGTGCTTGAATCCCGACTGGAATCTCATTACAGGCAAAGTTAGAATTACTGGCGATGTGTTTGTTATTCTCAACTTTAAACGTTTCATTTGAGAAAATGGCCGACGAGGAAATGATAGCACTTCACTGATGAGCATTTCGTGTTTCATTAGATCGTTTTCAAACTATTAAATTTGACCTAAATACTCTCCGAAATATTGAGGCTCAAAGCTTTGAAGTACCCTTTTGTTGGCCTTTGAGGGTTTGGTTGAGGTAAAATTTGTAGTTAGTCGTTTTAATTATTTGCGTAAGATTTCTTGTTGTCAACACGTCTGGGTAAAAATATGATAACGATTTTATGAAGTGTACTTGTTCGAGGCGGTGTTGGCTGTAATTAATTAATTTTCAATCAATTGTAATCAGTAATTGGTAATTGAGGTTACATTAATTAATTATTGGAGGATTTTTAGTATGAATTTAGGTAGTTTTAACTGATACTACGAATAAGGAAACAAAAGTAGTAAAGTAATCGTTATAAAACCAGACAAGAGCTAGTGGTACTCATACCGGGTGGGTTCCTTCTCAAAACTGGGCCCGGCTGCCCATGCATCGATATATCTCACAGTCAATCCTCCAACCGTAAATGTAAGTAAGTAAGTTCGATTTTCGGATTTTCTCCTTTACTTATGCTGTTAGACCTTGCTTCTTGCAAAATTTCATGATTCTAGGAACACGGAAATAAAAATACAATATCAAAGTGAATCATTAAGTGGCCGTATTTTTTTAATGCGTTGACTTAGCAGCTTGGGACTTGCTTAAGTACTTGTTATTAATTTCAAATTGATAGATCCAAGTGTTCCTCAGAAAAATGGTCTTGACAGACAAACAGACGGACCAACGAAGTGATCAATTCGTTGTCCAACTGCTAAATGACAGAAAACTTATAAGTAAGGGATCCGTTTTATCCTTTTGAGGTACGAAACCCTAAAACTGATTGTAGGATCAAGTTGCTGTTATGTTTAATTTATCAACAGTTGTTTTTTTGTGGAACAATGTATGTGTATCCATTTTGCGTCGCGTTTGAATGGTATAAGAATTCATATTTCTGTATATTTCAGACCTCGTTTGTTAAAAATATTCAGCGCCATATTTACGTGTGCTCATTGAGGCAAATACGTGAATGCATTACATTCTCCTTTGTATTCACCTTTTAGAAAACCACTTGCATTCCATCTGAATAGTTCTGTTTAAGTGTAAATGGAACTTCACTTTAAAAGAAACTGCCTGTGCTGTGTGTGTTCAGTTATTCTATTTTTACTTGATACTACTTACATTTGGAGGAGGCCTTTGCCCAGCAGTGGGACAGTATAGCCTAATAAATAAAAGTCTACTTACATTGAAATGTAGATCTGTCTTTTGTGGATCTTTGGCAGTTGTTACGGGTACTCAGAAGCCCGAAAGTCTGACAACAAGTTTTACCAAGAGTTATCGTGTTGCCCAGTAGCTGACGTTAGGAAATTAGAGGCAGTCGCTCCATGTAGAATAAGGGTTTTGAACTGCATGCGGTTAGACTGGAAGTCGATCCCACTGCAGGGAAAAAGCCTCTTCTCATATAGAGAAGGCATGAGCATTAATCACCACGCTTGCTCAAGACGGGTTGGCGATTTCAGACTTATATTCATTATATAAGTCCAGGTTTCCTCACGATGTTTTCCTTCACCGATTTCAGTGATGTCCAAGATAAACTTAGAAAGTACATATGAATTGAAAAACTCACATTGGCACTTGCCCAGGTTTGAATCCACAACCTCGTGCACTAGAGGCGAGGCCTAAACCACTGGGCCATCATGCCCTAAGACTATTCCCAATTTACAAAAAATGTCTCTCAGATCTTCACAAGTGCAGCTTCACTACCTTTTGATGAATGCCGCAACTGATAATGAACCCGTCCCTCATTAGTACTGTATACAACACCCGTCTGACATTACCGCTGAAATAAACCTTTGGGCCCAACCGTGAGACATAAGTTTTTTTTTTACTTTTATATTTATTTACCGAGCGTGTTTCAACCTGTAGCCAATAAATGTTTTTCTTTCTTTCTTTGTGTGTACAATGATGGCCTGAAACACATGTTTTTAAAACAGGTCTATTAATTTACTTAGTTCAGGCAGGTCGCTACCTTCCATTTTATTCCTGAATTGTTATTTATTGTATTTGCAGTAAATATATCTTATGTTGAGTTTATGATTAGGCATTTATAAGTATATAAATGCCTAATATATAGTGTTACTGATGTAGCTAAAATGTACACTTTTGTCATTTGGACGTGAAACATTCTGAAGGCGCGCCTCGTGCCGTCATGCTCAACCGACCGGCCGACCGACTGACCGACTGACCGTCCAACCAATTACGCACCTGAATTTTCTGAAGAACATAAATAAATAAAAATAAATAAATAAATAATGCTGGACAATCCACACAGCATCATTTAGCCCCAAGCTAAGCAGAGCTTGTGTTATGGGTACTAGATGACTGATATACTTAATACAATAAATAACATATGTAGATTTTTTTTTATTATACATAGGAAATACCCAGAACACCCGGAACAAATATTTGTAGATCGTACAAACATTTGTCCCAAGGCGGGAATCGAACCCGCAACCTCCTGCGTCGCAGGCGGACCTTCGCCCGCTGCGCCACATAGGTCGTCAAACATCACCAATAAGGTAATTTTATTTCCTTCTACGATGTCCCCTCCTGGCGTTCCCATAAATTCTAACCAAACCATTTTAAAAGTATACTCTTTTCAATTTCTGTCACTAAATCTTCTCTTAAACCATTTCCATTTCCCAACTGTGTTAGGGTCGGCTTCCAGTCTAACTGGATACAGCTCAATAGCAGTGTTTTACATGGAGCGACTGCCTATCTGACCCCAGTTACTGGGCAACACGATACACCTTGGCAAGACTGGTTGTCAAACTTTCAGGCTTCTGACTACCCGTAACGACTGTCAAAGAAAGAGAAGAAACGACAGCCGGGACAATCGACTCAACGTGCTTTCCGAGGCACGGAGGAATCTCGATATGTTACGAACGGTCATCTATCCACAAACTGACCTCGATAAGCATAGCTTAACCTTCGATGAACCCGATCGGCTGTGTTTGTTTAGCCACAAGCTACAACCACAATGTGTGAACACAACATAACACTTTATGAAACTTTACGTAACATTTTATGAATTTTTTATATTTTTTTAGTGCACTTCCTCTCATAAATTAGGCCCCAAAGAGAGCTAGGTACTGCTCATAATAACAGTCCTTTTAAAACTTCCTGCGGGAGCTAGACCAAAGTGCGCGATAAAAGTTTCCATTTGAACCGGAGATGCGTAACGAGGCTCTTCTTGGTGGCTGAATGAAGGGCCTATTTTCGTATTCATATGATCCCACGTGCTTCCGCGTAGTGGGAAAGGGGTTAGGGTATGAAGGTAGAGGCGCGCAGCGAGGATGGGTTAGGTTTTTGCTGAGCTAGACCTCTTTGGCGCAGCCGCAAGTCAAATGATTGTATTTTTTTTTAACACAGTTGAATTATATTTTAGTTTTGTTTTTTTTGCTTATTAAGTATTTTTATATTATTATAATGAGAGTTTTCTTTTCTTAAATGGTTAATATCAGTCGCCTCATTTCAATCTTCCCGGTTACGCAACGTTTTTCGGGGTCGGATCTTGGATGTGTTACGATCTATTATATCTTCTCGCTAGTTATATTTAAGTCCCGTGTGTTATACAGCGTGCATGTAGCCACCAACCGGACACGAATTCAGACTTCAGGCTGCTTTGATAAATCTTCAAAGGAGACCGATACGCTTCCATACATTCTTGGGCCTAATTTGTAATAGGATGAAAATTGTATCAAATAATAGGTAGTATAATATAATATTATCACACAAAAACTTGCGGATATTGGCAATCTGAGAACAGAGATATTAGCTGTTTATTATAAGTGAGGTTATGTAACTATATCATACGAAAGTCAACTTTTACACGAGAAAATGCTAGTTTTAGCAGTCATCGTAGAAGAAACGCAGTGGTCGAGGAGAAAAGCAATGGAAAAATACTCAAAACGCAGGAGGTAACGCACGAAACGATACGAAGCAAGCGAGCGAGTGACCTGTGACAGTGATACCGATTGACATTGACGTTTCAGTGTTGACACTGCCAAAAAATACTCTAAAGTAAAAAATCGATTACTAAACGTAAATCGATTAGATATTTTTCTTTATTTTACGAACCGTTTAATAAATACTTATATATTATCAATATAATACTTTGATTGAGGTGAATTAATGAAATCAGATCAGACACCAATTCAGCACCTGCAAACTTATTTTTTGTTAAATCATTCACATAAATCGATTACAGTTTAATCGATTACACATTCCTTGTACAACAAACTTATTTTTGTAATTTCTCTGCTCCCAGATTGCGGATAAGACTCATTTTTTGAACTTTGATATAAAAAAATATACCCTTTTTTTAAGCCATACCGCAACCATTTACATTTGGGCCCAGAAATGCCCATCTCCTTTAACAACTAGCCCGAGCCTGAAATCGAACCCAGGACCTCATGCTCAGTAGCAGCACTTGGGGCAACTGCTGACTACTAGGGAATAAACAAAAACAACAAATAAACTAAAATAACTGAATTAATCAAATAACTGTCTCGTATTCCGCCGTCTGTTATTTTACAGTATATAAATAACTAAATCTAAAGTACCAGCCTATTACTGTCCCACTGCAGGGCAAAGGCCTCTTCTCATACGGAGAAGGCACGAGCATTAGGGACTACCCACACTTAATCAGCTCTATTCAGCGTATGTTCACAGTAAACAACGATTTTATATGGAGACGCGTACGCATCCGTTCAGCTGAATGGACGCGTACGCATATCATACAAAACAGATGTTTTCTATAGACAAAAGCTAAATTGAGCTGAATACGTGTATTTAGTCCCTTACTCACCACGCTTGCTCAAGACTGCGATATTAATTATGTAAGTCCAGGTTTCCTCACGATGTCTTCCTTCACCGATGTCAGTCATGTCCAAGATAAACTTAGAAAGTACATATGAATTGATAAACTCACATTGGTACTTGCCCAGGTTTCAACCCACAATCTCGTGCACAAGATGCGAGGCCTAAACAACTGGGCCATCATGACATTTGTCTTGTCATTGTCGCCTGTCACTAAATCTATATTTTATCTAAAAATGTGCATGCTTATAATAAGGCACAATGTACTTGAAAACGCTAACAAGATAAGGTCACATGGTATCAACATTCATTGTAAATAAACATATCTATTCTATAAGCAAATTTCTCAAGTAAATATTGACCTATTCTTTATATCTATATTATATATATATATCTTATATCTCATATAGTATATCACGTCCAGCCAGCCAGTCATATAGTACGAGTATATGACGTCCAGCCTTTGCGTTATAAAAGGAAATGGCCGATTAACCGATATCCGCCCGTGGCTTGCATCCTACCACTCTTAGCTTTGCTCCGTCGACCCCTAGATGAACGGCGTATGAACAAAATGCAATCTCTCCGTCGCCCACCTCAAAGATAAAAAACGTGAACTTTATATCACTCTTACTGCATCAAGAATAAGGTCGAATGTTTTTCGGTAGAGCGACAGTGATATTGGTTTCGTTTGTGATTTTAAAATGTATGTTGTGAATAAAGGCTTTTTTAGTTATCAAATGGACACTAGACTATTGAGCTGGGCTATTTTGGCGCTAGATCGTTATTGCAAAATGTTTGTTTTCATGCTCACAAAAGTAAATGTTTTTGAAAGCCGGGTCTGCTTTTATCAAAAATAAAAAACAAAACTACTACTACTATGACTACGTCATCAGTTTTTACAATCAAGAGCAAGACTCGTAATTAAAAACAATCAAAATCATTCATCATCACCCATTCTCAGCGACCATAAATAGCGCAGCGGCTGAGCGATTGATTGGTGCGCTGCGTGCCGTGGGTTCGATTCCCGCACGGAACAAATATTTGTATGGCCTACAGGTAGTTGTTCCGGGTCTGGCTGTTTGTGTATGTGAGCCTGAATGTTTGTAAACGCACCCGCGATACAAGAGAAATTCTTAGTGTAGGGCAAAGTTTTCTTTAAAAAAATATGTCAAAATCTTGTCAAAAACGTAGGTAAATCAGACTTATTTTTGACAGATTGACACTGAGTTAAGAACGTGAACATTCTTAAAAATACGGGAATTGCTGCTGATGTTTGTTAGGCTAATAAGAACCATGACTGTTGGAGTTCGTGTTCTTCTTTCCCTCGTATTGATATCAGATGTATAAAAACAGCTGATAAGGTGGTAACGGACCAAATGGCTCTGGGTCTGCCGGACATGTATTCAAGTATGTGGTGAAGGCTACATTAAGGCTGCGCTAGTAGGCGACTTGAAATCATTGGCGAGCGTGACTAAAACAGATTCTTTCTCAGGAATCTCGTATGAGTAAGCAAAAAGCATAATTAATTATACTGAAAAAATAATGAACAGGAACGGTAAAAAAACTGAGTGTGTTCGGAATGTGTTAATTAAGAGTATAGTTATTTAAAAGTAACTTAAATAACTTAAATATTTAAACTTTGCATACACGGATTTTGTTTTAGCAATTTCGTACTCTTTCTGTTATTTATTTCAGGACAAATTTAAATATTAATCTATCGACATCCGTAAATTTTAAAATATTTTATATTTTTAATTTACATAAAAGCTTAACAATGGAATAATCACCCCACAACGTTCGTGTAGTGAAAATATCGACGAGCGCATCCTTAATGCACCAGCTATTTAGTAAACGAAACCAATTCATCTAGTCGCTCAAACATTCCCGATTCACATTCACTCTTTGCAAGACCCTGCTTACGGATATAAAAATAAAAAAAAGCCTTTTTAAATATTCATAATACACTGATATAGGGAACATGAAAAGCCACTCAATATTCGCTGCGTGCATACACGGTCGACTCTGAAACGTTTCACTCACAGCTTGGAGTATGTTAACGAGGATAGGGAACGGTGTGATAATCCAGAGTTATGTTGGGTCTGGAAGAGAGGTTACAGGTTTTCAGGAGTGCAATATTTCTAAGACGGTGAACCTGGCGGGTAAGTTTGGTTGCACTTATCAAATCATTGATTCCTGGCAAGCAGCCTCGTATGCCAATAAATAGCTCCCTTTATCAAAGAAAGAAAGAAAGGAAAACATTTCTTTATTTTGCAACATGCACGATAAATTAAACAAGAGAGTGTGTTTTCTTACAAAATTGGGAAACCATCGCAATGTGATTTGTATCGTAGTATTAATATCATCAGGATATCTATGGTTCTATTTGTTTAAGTATATTAGGGTGTTCAAGTATATTTATGCATACATTATATAAAGTTCTTGTATCCATAGTTTATAATATTTGTATACTTAGTAAAATGTATCTAAAAATATTTTTTCCAGTTTTTTGTATTGCTTCTACCACTGTTTGTCTCTGCATCACCTGAAGGTTGACTGGTGAAAATGCGTATGGCATTAAGTCCTGTTTAAAGCGCTGTTTAAAGTGTATCATAAATATTTTTTTTTTAGTTAGCTTGTGTGGTCCCACTCCTGGGCCTCCCCCCATTCCTTCCACGTCTCTTTATGGTTTGCTTGAGGCGTCCCGCCATCCGACGCCGCCGCGTCTTGTTCTCGGTCTGCCACGACCCCTTCTAGCTGTCTCAGGGTTCCAGTTTTGCGATATTCCGGCCAACAGCTGTGCTGGCATCCGGTAGACAAGGCCAGCCCAGTCCCATTTTTATAGGCTACCTCAGCAATTTGTGTTATGGAGCGCAGCGTGGTGTTTCGTATTTGTTCAGTTATTTTTACATTCGGTATGCTGCGGTCCATCGCTCGTTGGTAAACCTGTTTGGACTTCTGGATGTTGGTCAAAAACCAAGTCTGTGCACCATAGGTCAGGATATAAATAATATCAATTTAAAAAATAACTGCTAATAAATATCCTTATCCATAATTTCACAATCTATGCTCGGACGGATAAGTACGGGCAAGCGCGCATTGACTGCGAGATGCATGGCAGCCTGCATGCATTGGTTTGTTACAAATTGTTTACTCTGAAGCATCGATATGCTACCAACTTTGTTTTTAGCTTTCAGCTGCTTTATTTTATTTATTGCAGCGATTTATTGGGTGAAGAAGCGATTTCCACTTCGACGCCGTTCTATCAGCGAACTTATTTAGGAACTAATGGGAACTAATTGCTGCAGAGCATTTTATGCTCGTCACAATGCATATGCATGGTGACGAGCATAAATTGCTCCATTGCACCATATGGTGAAGTACCAGGAGAAGTCCTCCAAAATTAACGTCTCTGCACCGCGTTTTTTTTTTAGTTTTTTGTCTCTTTTTAGTGGGTTACAAACCGACCCACTAAAAAGAGCAAAATAAAAATCTTTTTACAAAATATTGCTTTTCGCGACGCAGAGACGTTAAATTTTGAGGAGTTCTCCTGGTATTTCACCATATGCATTGTGAAAACTTAAAACCTTACCTAATACAATAGCCAAATGTCAACTGCTCATCAACTTTTACAAAAATAAAAAAATACTATAAAAAAAAACAAAAGACGGATGGCCTGAGTTGTTTAGTTTATTTCATTTTATGTCACCGGCTTCTGAAACAATAGTTATTTTGCACTATATTTTTTGGAGTCAGTACATTTTTTTTTATTGTGAGCGAGTATTTGTATGAGGTTTGCAATAAGAGTGGCACTACTGAAATGGGTTTTTGAATCCACAACCTGGTACACAAGAGGCAAAGCCTTAACCACTGGGCCGTCACATTTAGTGACAATCTGTTTTAAATCAAAACAAATCTTCTCAGGTTTAGGACTTGTTAGAGAAGAGTAGCAGGTACCCCCAATTATAACCTTGTAAGGAGTGCAAATGTATAGAGTACTAGAACCCAGAATTAAATTGTTATACTGTAAAGTATATCATCCATACTAATATTCTAAATAAGAACGCAACGTTCGTTTGTTTGTCACCTTGTCACGACTACACGGCTAATCGGATCGCAATGATATTTGGCAAGGAGATAGATCATATCCTAGGAAAGAACATAGGGTAATTTTTAATCCGCGTATTCATGTGCATCCACGACAGACGAAATTCACGCGGGCAAAACCTGATATAGTCATAAAATTAAGGTACTTAAATAAAAATATAGAAATTAAATGAAAATGTCTAGATGTCGGTGTGTCGACTATAGATACACCTCTGCCTAGTCCATCAGGGATCACAGGCGTGATCTTATATTTTTAAATAGATATAACTGTTTTGATTTACTCATCAAAAACAGGAACCTATCGTCTTACTCAATAAATAAAAATCTCTTAAAGTCGAGTAGAACGTGAACAGGATTTTCTCATTTCAGTTTTTTTCCTTGTTTCTGCCTTATTTCGTTTCGTATTGGATTTCATCTCACACAAAGGAAATTAATTTATTTCATTCACCTCTGATTTCTTACTCAACAGTGCCTGAAGGCATTTATTTATTAATATTTGACTTTATTTGCCACGTGGCACTATTTTTCGATTTACATCAGTACTCTTAGACATACTATTTCTTAGAAATGGAACAGGAAAGATTACTTCTTCATTTGAACACAAGTAAGTACCTACACAAACATGTATAAGATTTTTTTTTTAAGAAAGTTATAGTTCATGAGAAAATATTATTTTTTAATAATATGATCTCTTACAGAAAACCTTTGGATGGACTTGATAGAGAAGGAGAAAATATTTGTTAAAAATGAACAATAAAATGCGATGTTTTCAGTAATATAACACAACAACTGTCGATATGTGGGCGTTACTTTTCTAATGACATGATAGATGGAGTGTAGAACCGTCAATCCAACCCACAAGTCAAGCCACACATCCAAAGCCTAGTAATTAACTATCAATAGTAGTGCCACAGAATAAAATTTCATAGAAGCGATGCTCCCATTACACCATTATAAATGCCTACAGTTTTGGGGCGCAAGATACAACCCATGAAGTGATGAGTAGAGTGGAGTGGGGTGGAGTATAGTGGTGTGGGGTGGAGTGGAGTGAAGTGGAGTGAAGGTATGTGTCATCGCTATAGCGCAAGATAAAGCAGGATTGAGCTGCACGATGACTGAGGCATGCAAGCCGTCTGTCGGGACAGTTCAACTCAAAACTGTCTTCTGAATGACTTTCCATTCGTTGACCTGCATTGTAAGACTCACATAATATCCAAATATAATGTTTCGACTTTAAAAGAGACCATGAACTTTGAGTTTATTTCGGAATTTTCGTGCGGGATCAGTCAATTTAAAAATGGTGGATAGGTGTCTGGAAAATAAATAAATATATATCTTTACAGAAATAAATATCTTTTCATTTCATTTCAAGATCAGCCCATACACGGTCAGTTCTAGAAAGAAAGCAGAGTCACCTGTGCCTGTAACTAACAAGCAGGTGACAGAAAGTATAAGGGTTTCACTTCTAAATCATCTGCATCATCAGAATTTTACCAATTATCTTGGGTTTGGCTTCCAGTCTAACCGGATGCTGCTAATCACCAGTAACTGGGTAACACGTTACCCTTTGGTAAGACTGGTAATCAGACTTTAATCCGCTGACTATCAGTAAAGAATGTTAAACACCTACGAATGACAGCTGCCGGGGTATAAGCCTACTCCGTGCCTCGTAAAGCACGTTTAGCATTTGTTCTTAACGTGCTTTCTGAGACACGGAACGGTCTCGTCATATAAGAGATGGTCACCTATCCACGGGCCGACCTGGGCATGCATAGCTTAATCTTCACTTCTACACAATATTCTTATTCTTTGGTGCTACTCAGAAGATAGAGCGAATGCCACTTAAGGGCCAATCAACAGGTTGATTGGAGGTCGTGACGGCTTCCGACTCAATAAGGACATTGCCTGTCAGCAACTGGCAAAAACCTATATTAGGCGGTAACTTGTAGTTATTAGTTGTTTACTTGTGATGCGGTGCAGGGTTAGCGGTCTTAGGGTTAAGCTCGTAATAGGCCTTTGGGATTTACAAGTTTTGATGGTCGAGGGTTTTATTTGGAACGTGGGCGATATTAAGAATTGATTAGTGAGTTTGGTGTCCCATTTTAATAAGCTGATACCCATAGTTGTTCCGATAACAGTTGATTGTGTACTAGTTGAACTGTACGATTACTGTCTACTGACTGGACAGAGTCACTCATATCTGTGTGGATCTTTCCTCAAAAGACCATCTCAGAAACTAATTTGCATGGTCCTATGATGCAAATTAGTTTCTGAGATGGTCAGATGGATGGATGGTGTAGTTCGAAGTTTCTTCTCAGAAATATCAGATAGGAAACACCAGCTCACTAGTTTAAAAAAACGATTTTGCTTGTTTGACGTGTAAAAACCAATTTATAGAAATAAATATCATTTATCATTTGAGAATAGTCTTTCTGAAATTTGGCTCATTGTAAACTGTTATTGATGACTTTGAATTATAAAAAAAATATCGCGGTATAATTCTACGCTCATAACTACATCACATGTCGCTTCCCTAAAGGATGAGGCAGAAGTGTACTTATAACAACCACATTTTGACGACCGATGTGGCGCGGTGGGCGAAGGTCCGCCTGCGACGCAAGAGGTTGCGGGTTCGATTCCCGCCTTGGGACAAATGTTTGTACGATATACAAATATTTGTTCCAGGTGTTCTGGGTCTTTACTATGTATGATAAAAATATCTATCTATGTAATGTATTGTATTAAGTATATCAGTCATCTAGTGCCCATAACACAAGCTCTGCTTAGCTTGGGGCTAGATGATGCTGTGTGGATTGTCCAGCAATATTTATTTATTATTTATTTATTTATTTTGCCAATTATTTGTAAGACCCATGTCCACTTTGCTCGACCTGGGAATCTAACCCTGGGACCGAACCATCATGCTTAGTAGTAGCGCTTGTGACCGCTAGAGAGTTCTCAATATTAAAGTAACAACATAAAACCATATTAAAGTTCCAAGGCCCGCATATTTTTCAAGTAAGTACTTTACTGCCATAAGTACTAATTGTAAATACAACCGCCTGCCACAACATTGTAGCGAGGAATAAATGCGGTGACATTGTTTGGAGACAACCCAGGTTACGTCGCGTGTTGACAGTTCAAGGTCACGGCTGACACGCCTCGTGACCGTAGGGTTGTCACGACAGGTAAATGAAGAAAGTTAGAGGATAATCATATCTTGTTGGGAAAGATAATGTGGTGCGGAAGATTGATGGCTTTGTGAGATTTTAAGATTGCGTAGCCTTGAGGCGGAAACTTATAATGTAGGTCTGTCTGTATGTCCTTCTATTGGATTACTGTCACTCCGTTTGCCATCAGACCGTCTGACCGTTCTTTCGAACACTACATAGCCATTTAACTCAGAAACTATTGGCATTATGTAGATGAAAATTGGAAAAAAGTGTATAACAATTGTGTTAAGAATTGATGAAATAAATTATTTGGAGTTGCACTCCCCGTACATGTTACTGAGGGATGAAAAAATAAGTGCACATCAGCGTGTATGGTATGGAACCCATAAAATCTAAAAATACAATTTTTTGACTGACAGTTTTGTTTATGACATTAGTTATTGAGATAATAAAGCGCTTCTGAAGTTCCAGCTGCAGAAATAACTTTATATTTTTAGCTTGTTAGAGGTAAACTATGAAATAACAAACTTATTTCTACAGATCCCCCTGTCCCTATCTTTTTTTTTCTTCTATTAATTTGGTTTTGAATTATTTAGATTACGTAATAATTGAAATGGTTATGATGTGTTTTAGATTATTTTAATTAATTCCGGGTATGAAATTTTTATAATATGTTGGACCTTAGTTGTGAATTGATTTAACTAGTATTTAATATATTTTTTGTAAAACATTCAGACACACATTGTGAAATGTGTAATTAATAAATGGAGTGAAATAAAAAATACAGGCATGAAGAAAAGTTTTAGCTTAGAAGGCACTTTCATTTTTGGCATTCACGTAAGGTCTCAAATTCAAATACACAAAGCCAAAAAAGTTCCCACAGCAAAATCGTACGCGTGACAGCCCTAGCCACGTCAAAATCAAAGTCTCGACTTGTAACCAGAAATCGTATTGCGCTAACGGAACATAAAAGGTAAGTACAAAATATTAGGGCCACAATACTTGGTTGAAATTGTTGCTAGGGTTATTATGGGTTCAGGGTTACAAGATATTTCTGTGATGATGGATGTTTTATGTAATATTTCTTTTTGTTAGGTGTGCGTTTGATTTATGTGGTGTAGGTAAAATGACATGGGTATGTAAGATTTGGTTTTCTGATCGTCGCCCGTCTTTCGGCTCTCGGGAAGCAATGCAGTGTTTTGGAGAACTTATAGCATGCCAAATATAAATAAATAAATAATGCTGGACAACACACGACACATTATCATCTAGCCCCAAGCTAAGCAGAGCTTGTGTTATGGGTACTAGATGTCTGACATACTTAATACAATACATTAAATAGATAGATATTTATTTTATTATACATAGTATATACCCAGAACACCCGGAACAAATGTTTGTAGATCTTCCAAACATTTGTCCCAAGGCGGGAATCTAACCCGTAAACTCCTGCGTCGCACGCGGACCTTCGCCCGCCGCGCCACATTGGTCGTCAAATGTATGTATTATCTTTTAATTTTTGATGTGTAACATCTATAGCCACCGGTAAAACCGATTGTTGGCGTGGCGACGCATGCGGTGGCGACAGAGGTCAGAGGCAACATCGAATATAACTATTACTGAAGTCACTGGTTTAAACAATTTAGTTCTCGCAATTAGAAATTAAATTTTGTTTTTTTGTATTTAATGAAAATAAATGATTATTAAATAAACAGTCATCATTTTCAGTTATTTCAATTAGTAATATTTATTGGAACGAAGTTCCTTATCGCGCGTTGCAAAAGGCGTCTAGCCCAGACGGAAAAAATAAAGACGAAAAGTTGTAACGACACTTTTTGCTACAGTTGTAAGCCGTGCGGCGTGCGCGTGTTTCTCTGTCTGTCTCTCTCTCTCTCTCTCTCTCATAGAAAGCAAGCCAGTTATTTTCGTTTCGTCTTTCTATTTCGCATTGGACAGTGTGGTGTCACGACGACTATTTTTGTTGTGTGTATACAGGTGTTTTGTACATAATAAATAATTCAACATATTCTTTATTTTTATATTAACTATAAAAAAACTTAAAAAAAATAAAAATTATTACAATTCCTTCACTAATTAATCGAAAGGAACTTCGTTCCATCCGGGTGTCCCTTGACACCTCTCAAGTTTTTCTTTTAGATAAGCGATATTTAGTTCCTGTCGTATTCTGTTCTTTTATGCATATTACTTGTACAAATAATTTCAATGTTACACATCTGCCAGTCGTCCCGTGACGGCTCACAATTTTTTTATCAAGCCGTCATCCGGGCTTGTGGTTAAATAATATCAGCCGCACGGATCGATCAGAGGTTAAGCAACGCTTACCGAGGTCAGTCTGTCGGTGAGTGTCGAATCATTACATATTGTTAATGATGGAAGGTGAGTTTTCCGAGGTACACTCCGTACCTCGGAAACCACACAGTTCAGTTCAGTTTTCATGGTGTACAATAAAGAGTATTCTATTCTTTTCTAACTTTCAGGATTTACAAGATGTTTACGTACTTTTTAACCCTCATTCTTTCTTACATCTCCCACATCATCCTTCTTCTCGTTACACCAAAGGTTTTAATTTCCCTAACTTTGGGCTATAATATCTACTGTGAAATATTAAAACAAAATTATAACTGACTTTGTTAGGTACCTTGCTATTGGTTTCAAAGAGGAACGATTAATATCAATATTGATAAAGTTGGGAGGGTGAGGAAGAATATAGGTCAAGATATCAGATTATACAAGTTAGTTTAAATAAATATATAACTGCGTGTGATCTGTATATTGTCTAACGAAACCAAATACATATACAGGGTAAAAGCGATATCAACGCACGAAGAATCACGATTTCTGTCTAACCCAATGTGATTTTGGGTGAAACCTACTTAGTTAGAAATCATGAATTTCAACGCTGGGGGAGTCCTGAATCTTTCACCCTGTATATGTTCAAGCTATATTATATGACCATTACCGATGTGGAGCGGCGGACGAAGGGCCGCCTGCGACGCAGGAGGTTGCGGGTTCAATTCCCGCCTTGGGAAAAATGTTTGTACGATCTACAAAGATTGGTTCCGGGTGTATTTGCCATGTATAAAAAAAAAATATCAGTCATGTAGTACCCATAACACAAGCTCTGCTTAGCTTGGGTCTAGATGATGCTGTGTGGATTGTCCAGCATTATTTATATTATTATATATTTTCTTTATTCATTGTATAAACATATAAATGACATTTTTAAATATTTAAATATAAAAAATACAAAAACATTTAAAAATATAAAAAATAGTAGTCCACCGATGGCGGAAGCAGGGTCCAAGCTACCGGCGGTTAGGGTTGCAGAGACAGGAACCTCCTCACAATGCGAGCCGTATCGAGGAGTACTGCCTTCTGTATCAGGCCTTTGATCCAACCGTGAAACGAAAGCCTCGATAGATGGTCATCGAGGCTTTTAGCCAGTAGGCCATTGGCCGTAACGACGATCGGCACAATGACAGCCGAGTCCACATTTCACATGTCGACAACCTCGTGTGCTAAGTCAAGATATTTAATATGTTTTTCTTTCTCGGCTTTCACGAGGTTCTCGTCATGTGGGATGGTGACATCCACTATCATTGCGCGGCGCGCTAATCGGTCTATCACTACTATGTCAGGCTTATTGGCAACAATAGTCCTGTCAGTAATGATAGACCGATCCCAGTACAATGTGACATGGTCATCTTCGAGAACTGGGTCGTACACATACTTGTAGTACGGTACCTCAGATTCCACAAGCTTGTACCTCAAAGCAAGTTGCTGATGGATAATCCTGTCCACTTGGTTATGTCTGTGCAAGTATTCGCCGTTAGCCAGACGAGAACAACCAGAAATAATATGTCTGATGGACACGCCCGGACGGTGGCATGCCCGACACATGTCAACCGTCCCGTCCTTCATTATTATATTATTTGAAGAGCAAGCAACTATGTTTTGACATGTAAACGGGAAAACTAGTATTATTATAGTATTTAGTATCGTTATGTAATAACCTTAGCATCATTTTGTGTGAACATAAAATGTATGTTTAAAAAAATTAAATATAATAATAATTAATGTAAAATCATATTTAACTTTAATATATTATATACTAATATTATAAAAAGTATATTATAACCTTCGGATGATACAGAGAAAAACAGTTTTTAGAGGTACACCAATATCAAAAGTAATTTTGTATTCATGAGTGAATTCTGTCGGTCTTTCAGGTAATATAAAAATAAAGTTCCAAACTGTCCCACTGAAGGGCAAAGGCCTCTTCTCATACAGAGAACGCACGAGCATTAATCACCATTCTTGCTTAAGACGGGTCGGCGATTTCAGACTTATATTCACTATAAGTCCAGGTTTCCTCACGGTGTTTTAATTCACCGATGTCAGTGATGTCCACGATAAACTTAGAAAGTACATATGAATTGAAAATGTCACATTGGTACTTGCCCAGGTTTGAACCCATAACCTCGTGCACAAGAGGCGAGGTCTAAACCACTGAGCCATCATGACATTTTCGAAGGTATAATATCCGAAGGTTGACTGGTAGAAAATGCCTATGGATTTAAATCCGCCTCTGTATATTTGTGTGCTTAAAGTATTCAATAAAATTGGCTACAAAAATAAACTCTTATTTTATACTCTATTTTTGAGGACGAATCAGACACTAAAATAAAACTTTTCCGACTATATTTGTCAACAAAAATAAAGGGGTTTAAACAAAATAAAAGTTAGTTGAAAATATTTGTAGCTCAACTTCAGAAGCTGTGGCCGGCGCGGTGTGTACCACAATAGTATTGAAGTAAAGCTGGCTGATGGTGCAAGTAAATAGAATATGGTTTCGAATGTTTTGAATAGATTTTTTAAAGATCTTGATACTTTAAAAAAATAAAAGGCACGTTAAAGTAGAAACAACCTACAAATTGATGACGTTCTAAACGTTTTAAAAAGTATGCTGAAAAGAGGCACCGCTACTGGCATCTGACGTCACTAGGCGAAACGCCATTTTGATTTCGATTTTCGAATTCAGTACAAAGACTGTTCCGGCGACAAAGATGAAAAAAAAAGTTCAAAAGCGTCCCAGTTTTCCATTTTTCCACTGGTTTTATTAAGTTTTTGGAAAATCCTAAGTTGTAGAAATATTTTTTTAATAAATGTTTGTTCACGTGTTTTTCTGATAGTATTCAAATACTCTATTTTATTTCGAAATGCATCTCAAGACAAATGTTTTGAGTAATTATTATCAAGTACCTAATTGTCTTACTCATTTATTACCAATGAATATAACATCACGTCTGTGATCCCCAAAGAGTAAGCCAGAGGTGTACATACAGTACACCCACATTTCACCAGTTATGATTATGTCACAGTTACGAGTACCACCAACGGGCACAATTCCAGAGTCTGGACTTTTACTTACAAAATCAAGATAGAAATATATATATAACCTCGCTCGTAGCCACTAGACCATTGAGGCAGTTCATTAAAACATTTGACTATAATACAGTAAAATTGTATTAGTAGTATATCCATCTCTAACTAACAGTTAGTGGAAGAAAGAGGCGGTGATGGTTTTTTTAAATCACCAATGAAATATTTAGCCGAAATTCCTTATTTTTAGCAGGTGTGGCGCAACGCTCATAAAAGAAAGAGACAGAAAGAGAACCACGCATCTTGTTTTCATATCTCTCTTTAAAAAATATGAATTAATTCACAGTATGTGCCTATGTTAAACCCGCTAACGCTTTTAATTTGCACCACATCTGTCAAAGTTGAACCGCAAGCTCTATAATATAATAATAGGTAGGTGGCTACAGCACAGTTTTGTATCAAACGAATGGCTTGCAAACTGCAAATATGGCGAATATTGAAGACGCTGACAAATGTATGTTGTTAAACTTTAGAATCTGTTATTAATCATCATCTGCTTAGCCTTTTCCGAACTATGTTGGGGTTGGCTTCCAGTCTAAAAGATGCAGCTCAATACCAGTGTTTTACATTGAGTGACTGCCTGTCTGACCTCTACAACCCACTTACTGGGCTACACGATACCCCTTGGTAAGACTGGAAATCTGTTTTTAATAATTATATATTTTAGATTAAAATAGCAGCAAAGAGGAGGGAATGGTGGCTACATAATAGCCAACATGCACGTGTTGATCGCAAGTTACGCTGAGGTTGTCGGTTCCGCCGTAGCTTGGAAAGCAGTTATTCAGAAATGACACGGGTGATACGGGTTGCTAGAAGTCAAAAAGCCTGGCAACCAGTCTATTTCTTGATACCCAGCAACTGGGCTGTGGAGGTCAGAAAAGGCAGCCACTTCATGTAAATAGAGATATTTAGCTCCATCTGGTTTTACTGGAAGCCGACCCCAACATAGCTGAGAAAAGGATAGGCAGACGATGATTAATAAAATAGCAGAAAATTATTTTAATCAGAAACAGAAGCTCTATCACTGATAGAGCTTCTCTGAAAGTCGCTAGAAGTTTCTGTTGAGAAAAATATATTATTATTACTATAATATTATTAACCTGAACTGTCCCATTGCTGGTCATATGACTCTTTTATAAATCCTTTAGAAATTTGACTCTTTTAAAAGTAATTTCTCCGTAACATAATTTTCTGATAAAATATATTAAACATCTGAGATACTGTTCTCAAATGTTAAATATATCTTGTATGTAAATCTTTATGATATCACTGTTCTGAACATGGTGTTAAAAACCTATTTATTATATGAGGTCGTCGTATATTATTGTCTCATAAAAACTCCTTCATCTATCTTGTTGATCACGTAGCATCATCATCATTTTCAGCTCATGTCGTAGCTACAATATGTGGGTAAGTAGGAAAGTAAAGAGAATATTTAGGGATCTACTTTAAATCTTGAGTTCATTCATTGACTGACAGTCAACTCACATCCTAAATTTGCTGGGTCTAGAAGCTTTAAATAACATAAAAGTTTATTTTGGTGCATCCGTGAAACATGTATTAAATTTTTTGTTTTTTTTTTATATATAAAGGAGCACTAAGGAGGGATTTTTGGAAATTCATTTCCTTAAAACGATTAAATTAGGTACTAAATGGTAGTTTAATGAAGGTTTTTTGACGATGGGAAATCTTATCGGGCACATAATGTTTTAATGGAGCAATATTTAATAATTGCCGCGTTGGTCTAGTTCTAGGCAAGCGCTACTGCTGAGCAGGAGGTCCTTTGTTCGATTTCCGGGCGCTGCGAAGTCTAGATTTGTAACCAGTTGATAGCATTAGGCTCACCCGATATTACATGGGACTTAAACATAACTGGCTAAGCGTAAGACTAGTATAGGTACACTTCTGAGCAACCTCTCGGGCAATACATAAATAAATGCTATTCTATTCTATTCTATTCTATTCTATTAATACAGGCGTGATATTATGTTTATTTAATCATTTATTCCTGAAATATTATACACCTTTATAACATTTATTATTTGTTTTTTTTTTTTACTTAAGTATACAGCTTTGGCCAAAAGTATTGAGCAGACACGATATCTCTCATTATTGTGGAACTATTGAGGAAAATTGAAACATTTATTTTCGGTTAAGATGGCATTGTATTATGATACAATTAATATTTCCCAAAGAAACCGTCAATTCCTCTCAAAAGCCGTAAAACCTTCGAACATCGTTAACCGAAAGGTTTAAAACATGCAAAACGACAATTTTATAACGAAAACTGCAAATTAAATTACTGGACAAGTCGAAAATGACTGCAATATTCATCTGTAGCACTGAAAACTGGTTTTCAGCGGTTCGCTTTATCCAAATTTCAGTCGTTGGCGAGATTAATGTAACGGAAAGGCTTTTAACTAGCCATGAAATCGTCGCCAGTTCTTCAGAGTTATTAAGATTATGTCTTCACTCGACTTTAAAGTGGTAACATTATTTTGTTGGATTTATGTAAAGAAAGAAAGATTAATGTTTAGTTGTCACAGAAGACATAAATAAGGAAAAAAAACACATGGAATTGAAAAGGAAAGGGGATATACTGGAAGGGGACGTCCTAGAAGGACATATACTGACCTTATTAGTGATGTTCGTCAGGAAGGTCAGGTGTCCAGTCCGTTTGAAGGAGTATGTTAGGATCGTAGAAAGTGGCTTTCTGTAGTTGCTGCCTACCCCCATGGGAAAGAGGTGTGAGTTTATGTATGTAAAAACAAAGAATTAAAAAAAAAGCTAAACTGTTAGATATATCTATATGTATGTATACATATCCCACACAAGAAGTTTCTTCTGTAACTTGGGTGCCCTTGCAAACATTTAAAATCCCAGCACCAGGAACCTGTGGGCCATACAAGTTTATTTTATTTGGGATAAGACTAGGCAAATGATCAAAACTTAAAAAATCAGACAAATAATTTGAATTTTAAAATCGTTCGACTTGACGTAACGTTTACGTAAACCCTTTGTGCTAGGCACACAGATTTTATGAGCCGTATATTTACCATGTCTGCAAAGGACAGAGTTACATCTGTCAGCAACAGGGACAGACAGATTCTTAGGTAAGTCATAAAACTATACTATAGGGTTTACGACTTGGGATAAGTTGGGTTTCAATCACTTGTGGGTAAGATAGAACACTGTCTGATAGAACACTTATGTTTGATTCAACAGTTTTGTTAAGGATTGTTAGAAAAGGACCATTTTTTTAAATATGGTAAATCATCCAATGACTTTTCCCGTTCTGGGTGGAACGGGAGGGCGTGTCAGACTTTTACTGACTAATACTAATCCCTGTTCCGTCCTTGCCCTTTACCGGTCCAGGGTCACGGTAACTTTTGCAACCCAGGCGTTAGTAAAGGACCTGTGGTGTTCAGCATTTCACCACATTAGTGCTACCCTGACCTAACAACATCAGGTCAAGAAGCGGGTCACTTCTGGTGTGACCGGCCGGTACCTACCGACGTGCATGCAAACAGGACGGATTTTATTTACGTAAAAGTAGAAGTAGTTGTCATGGTATGGCCATGTGATGCGGAGGAATGAGGGACACGTCGTGAGTAAAGTTTCGAGTATGGATAATTATAAGGGTAGAGTAACGAAACCACACCGAAAAGCAAAAAAAAATAATACAAAATTTAGTTTACTTGGAGGACATATTTTTTCCATCTATTTTCTTTAAAAACTATTATGACTTCCCAAACAAAAAAAAAATATCAAAATCAATTCATAATTGGCGGACTGATAGCGTAACAAACATACAGGCGAATATAAGAACATCCTCCTGTTTTGAAGTCAGTTCAAAACGGTCGAATTTCGACCACTGAACCGCTAGTAAACAGAAATCCGCGAAACAGGACCGACGTCAAACAAAAGCCTGACGTCTGCTGACGCACAAAATTGCAGCCTGTTTTGGCAGAACCGGTTCAGTAAAAGTCTGACACGCCCTCCCGTTCCACCCAGAACGGGAAAAGTCATTGGATGATTTACCATATTTAAAAAAATGGTCCTTTTCTAACAATCCTTAACAAAACTGTTGAATCAAACATAAGTGTTCTATCAGACAGTGTTCTATCTTACCCACAAGTGATTGAAACCCAACTTATCCCAAGTCGTAAACCCTATAGTATAGTTTTATGACTTACCTAAGAATCTGTCTGTCCCTGTTGCTGACAGATGTAACTCTGTCCTTTGCAGACATGGTAAATATACGGCTCATAAAATCTGTGTGCCTAGCACAAAGGGTTTACGTAAACGTTACGTCAAGTCGAACGATTTTAAAATTCAAATTATTTGTCTGATTTTTTAAGTTTTGATCATTTGCCTAGTCTTATCCCAAATAAAATAAACTTGTATGGCCCACAGGTTCCTGGTGCTGGGATTTTAAATGTTTGCAAGGGCACCCAAGTTACAGAAGAAACTTCTTGTGTGGGATATGTATACATACATATAGATATATCTAACAGTTTAGCTTTTTTTTTAATTCTTTGTTTTTACATACATAAACTCACACCTCTTTCCCATGGGGGTAGGCAGCAACTACAGAAAGCCACTTTCTACGATCCTAACATACTCCTTCAAACGGACTGGACACCTGACCTTCCTGACGAACATCACTAATAAGGTCAGTATATGTCCTTCTAGGACGTCCCCTTCCAGTATATCCCCTTTCCTTTTCAATTCCATGTGTTTTTTTTCCTTATTTATGTCTTCTGTGACAACTAAACATTAATCTTTCTTTCTTTACATAAATCCAACAAAATAATGTTACCACTTTAAAGTCGAGTGAAGACATAATCTTAATAACTCTGAAGAACTGGCGACGATTTCATGGCTAGTTAAAAGCCTTTCCGTTACATTAATCTCGCCAACGACTGAAATTTGGATAAAGCGAACCGCTGAAAACCAGTTTTCAGTGCTACAGATGAATATTGCATCAATAATGCAATCATTAAAAAAAAACACTTATTCTAGAGCTTGGTGCATAACATCGATAAAGATTGAGTCGCACACAAACAATCAATAAAACTAGGAACGATTTTTGACATTGTATATTGTAATTTAATTTGTAGTTACGCCATAGTGGGCAAAACATGTACGTACAATTATTATAATTTAAATACCCTGAATGCC
The DNA here is from genome assembly GCA_905147745.2 of Phlogophora meticulosa. Taxonomy (NCBI): domain Eukaryota; kingdom Metazoa; phylum Arthropoda; class Insecta; order Lepidoptera; family Noctuidae; genus Phlogophora; species Phlogophora meticulosa. Next base: position 2,444,257 of record LR990523.1, read on the forward strand.
TTACTAGTCGGTGTGTAAAGGCATGTTTTTGACAAATGAATCATCTTATCTTACACACAACGTTCTTACGTAGGTCAACGGCTCTTCGTACCTCTTCACTATAAATCAAATCAAATCATTTATTGCAATCCATGATGAATATACACATCCATACCTCTTACAGGTGGTAAAATAAAAAATAGAAATATTAATAGCAACAATCATGGATCCTGTCGGACACAGAAAATGTTTAAATAAGTAAAGAAAGGAAGAGCACTTTATTAATTTATCTTATGCTTGAAATATTTGATATTTTATTAAGTATTTTATATTCCCATTCATTCAATAATTATTTTACAATTAAATTTATTATTTTATTTAATAATTTTATATTTAATATTGAAAAACAAGAAAAAAGAAAGAAAGAAAAAATATTTATTCAGCACAAGCTCAGGCACACAACGACAATACTAAACACAGATAAACATGAAAAAAACGAGTAACAAGAAATACATAAAAAAAGTATGTGCCTTACGGCTGCGCTAAAAGGGTCCAGTTCAGCAAAAATGCCAGACAACTAGTGCCTGACGCTGGTTTTCAACTGGACCTGAGATTGTTTTGCTCATTTGTTTACTTTCTTAGATATTGCTCATTATTAAACAATGATGCGTGTTACAGATGATGAATTAAACTTAAAATCACTATGGTTAACTAACAGTAACTGTCTTCAATGGCATTGTAACTGGACCCGATTGCTTAAACGAATTGCTGTCATTTTATGAATAATGGCGATGTCAAGATATGGAAATATTTGGATGTCAACAAAAATGTTTTCGATTATCTGTTTGGCATGCCCATCAGTTAATTCACCATTAGAGAGAGGGAGAGAGAGAAAGAAAATATTTCTAATATTTGAGAGAGAAGTAGTATTTGTTCGCGTATTATTTAAAAAAAAAGTACCAGCCTATTACTGTCCCACTGCAGGACAAAGGCCTCTTCTCATACAGAGAAGGCACGAGCATGAATCACAAAGCTTGCTCAAGACGGGTTGGCGATTTCAGACTTATGTTAATTATATAAGTCCAGAATTATTTTGATAATAATATATTATACTAACAATATGGGTTATGGGTAAATTCTATACCTAATCGATTCTAACTAAGAAGAAGCTGGAATTTCGAAGGCAATTTTTCAGGGGCTGAAAGTGCTCCTGAATATAATCAACTTTTACTGTAGGCTCAACTCTGAAATATGAAAATTTTGTAGTTCCATAGGTTGCCCCATCGATTATAAAAAATAAGCCTGATACAACAATCCAATAAATTAATAAAAACGCATACTCTGAGGGCTGGCACGAGTTATAGAAACAAATGAAATTCTAATTTTGAATTTTGAATTTTCGCTTATCACTGTAATGGCCAAACTGCCAGCTAAACAATCATGTGATTTTTTGAAAAACTCTTTTGTGTTAATTTATGACAGGAACCATAAAAACGGAAGTGTTTCGATTTTCTGATGTGAAATTTATTTGGTCGGATTTGGGGGAGGCCTTTGCCCAGCAGTGGGACAGCATTTAATAATAAAAAAAATACAATAAAACTTAAGCTAAAGCTTCTGTTAATTCATAAGAGCATCTGTTTCCGCTCACTAAGATACATGTGTATTGTGTATAAAAAGTGTAACAGAATAAACGAAATGCTTCATAATATAAGAGGTCTTTGTACTCATCACTATGAACAACTTTAACTATGGGACCAACACTGACATCGCGAAAAAACAATCGACTCCGCATTTATGTAAATATAAAATAAAAATAATAATAAATAATGCTGGACAATCCACACAGCATCATCTAGCCCCAAGCTAAGCAGAGCTTGTGTTATGGGCACTAGATGACTGAAATACTTAATACAATACATTACATAGATTGATATTTTTTCATTACAAAGCAAATACACAGAACACCCGGGTCAAATCTTTGTAGATCATACAAACATTTGTCCCAGAGAGCCGGAATCGAACCCACGACCTCCTGTGTCGCAGGTGGACCTTCGCCCGCCTCGCCACATCGGTCGTCAAAATCGCATAACTCGGCAAAATGTTTTATATATGTTTACTGTACACCTGATTTTATTTGTGATTTCGGGGTTGGTCCAATATTTTCATCCATTTGTTCACGTTGTATTATTAGTAACGATGTATGCTTATATCCGTACAGGTAAGAAATAGACGGGTTTATGTCACCAACAATATTATTACCAGCAGGATGAGTCATTTATCTGCCTGTTTCAGCGTCATTAACTGGTTCATTTATATTATGTTGTATCCGGTCATTAATCTGGTTTAGCGCAGCAGCCTGACATGTTGTGTTAGCGGCATAGTTTAGTTATAGTGATGGCGTGGCTTTTACTACGCAACATGTTCAATGTATTGTGAAATTTAAAGGTTCATTTGTGTCATTAACGCAGGCAACCACGAGTTGTGAAAACGAATACTTATTTATTTTTGGTTGAGAAATATTTTTAACCCAACCAATAATTTGGGGTCGGGAAAATTCTAGCTTTTTTTTTGTATATAATCTATATACGATATCTACTGCTTAACCGAACGTTCCTGGACTGGGGACTTAATAAGAAATTAAGGCCTCCAGCCAGGGCGTAAAAACTTAAAAGCTAAGCGACCAATCGCTAAGGGGTACGAGCCTCGGCTTAAGACGTCGCTGGGAGAAATAAGAATCGCAGCCCGTACCTTGCTGTCCGCAAGGGACGGGCTGGATCTAATAGATATATTATTTAGGGACTTATTTCATCATTTACTGGTTCAGTCGGGGGGAATTAAAGTATGTCCGGATGCAGCTGAATTTTATATGGAGTGACCATCTTACCTCCACAACCTACTTACTGGGTAATACGATATCTACCTCGTAAATTGTAATTTAAGAAATTTTAATTGTTTGTACCTATGATTCGAAAAAGGAAAAACAAACGAATAATATTGAATGGTCCATTTGTAATGTCAAAAGAACAACTTTTTACCGAACGCTTAAGAAAGTGTACACGGTAATTTTACATTTTTTTTCTGTCAGTTATTTTAGGCCAAGCTCTGTAACGACTGAACCGATTTTTTTATAGTTTGGGCTAGTCTAATAAGGAGTTACTTAGGCTACTTTTATTTTAGAAAAATAGGGTTCCGCACAAAAAAAATAAAACCCATGATTTTTTTTTCAAATTCCGCGTATGCGAAGTCACGGGTACATTTAATCTAAAATAAAATAGACATACAGGTTATTTAAAATAGCTCTAATTTAATATTTTACCAACACACGTACAATTTAAGGGAGCCCTAAAATGGATATAATAGGTCTTTACCTATGAAATTGCCGTTTTGTATGAAAAAATTTAAATGAATTTTTTTCATGTATTTTTTATTTGTATTAATCGAAGTAATCACCCATGCAATCAATGCATCTTTGCCAACGCAGTGGCAGTTTATTGATGCCCTTCTTAAAGAAATCAGCTGGACGGGAGGCAACAAATTCTTCAAAGGCATTTTGTACTGCCTCTCGGGTATTGAATTTTTTTCCCGCCAAGAAGTTATCCAAATTCTGGAAAAAGTAGTAGTCTGTAGGCGCAAGGTCTGGTGAGTAGGGCGGATGACGGAGAGCTTCCAACCCCAGTTCTTGCAACTTGGAGACCGTCTGCTGTGCAGTATGAGGTCGCGCGTTGTCGTGCAGGAGCAGCGGAGACGAGCGATTGACCAATGCTGGTTGGAGATGTGCCAGCTTCTCCATCATTGTGTTCAATTCTTCACAGTACACATCTGCAGTAATGCTCACCCCGTTTGGTAAGACGCTGTGTTGAATCACACCGGCGCTAGACCACCAAACAGTGACCATCACTTTTCTTGGGGTAAGTTTTCGTTTAGGGCATTGTTTAGGTGCTGAACCAGGATCCAACCAACTTGCTGAGCGCTTGCGGTTATCAAACAGAATCCATTTTTCATCGCAGGTAACAATGCGGTTCAAAATTCCTTCATTTGTGTGTCTGTTGAGCAGTGCAAGGCACGTCTCGACGCGTACTTCGCGCTGGCGATCATTGAGTTCGTGGGGCACCCATTTGTCAAGCTTTTTTACCTTGCCAATTTGACGCAAATGGACCAATATTGTTTTGACGCTAACGTCGAAAGCTGCTGCTAATTCAGCCGTAGATTGTGTATCATCAGCTTCCACAATCGCCTTTAATTCGTCATTGTCGACCAAAGTCTTCGGACGACCGCGAGGTTCATTTTTCAGGTCGAAATTTCCAGAACGGAAGCGAGCAAACCAATAACAGGTAGTGCGTTGGTTTGTAGTGTTAGCTCCGTAAACGTCGTTGATGTTGCGTGCCGCTTGTGCCGCGTTGATGCCACGACGGTACTCATATTCCATGATTACTCGAATTTTTAACGTATCCATGATGACGAAAAAGATTTAAATGCGATGAAAATGTAACACTAATCAATAAACAAATGACTACTTTTGGAAAAAAAAATCCATGTTTTTAAAATAAAATTAATTTGAAATTAGAATTCTTAGCCAAACAAAAAATATTTTGATTTGAAATGGCCAGTACTGCAGAACGGCAATTTCATAGGTAAAGACCTAATATTATAATTAAAAAGGGCACACTTAATGATCACGTTCACCAGAACAGATATGAGAAGCGCCATATTATTGCACTGTGGTTCTGATAAAGAAACAGTTTGACAACTGACTTTCAACCTTATTTGTAAAAAGATAAAATCTAAATTGGTTTTGTCTATGTTTTATTCAAAAGCATTATGACAATTTTATGTAAATGGTTTGGAATTTTTGTAATGTTGATACTTTTGTGGGTTGACGCTGTGTTGTATGAAATTACTCTACAGAGGGAAATATGCATGCAAATTGGATATTATTGAGGGTCAAATTGTCACTTTAGCGTTAGGAAGTAGGTACTGTAGAGGTTTTATACAATAACATAGCTTATTGTATACTGGCTGGTGGATCATTAGTTCTCTACGGTTCCAATGACTCACGAAAGATTAGAACACTTTAGAAGATGAGATATGTCGTTTGTTTATGGGGAGATTCGTGACTGATATATAGTGAAGTAAGGTTCGTTATTTAATAAATGCCATATTGTATGGCATTTATTAAGTTCTCAGCGAAGCTCTATCATTAACAATAGTTAAATAACCCGGTCTATAGTACCTACAGTATGTTCACAGGTATGTTGCGTTGACATGCAATATTAAATCGTACTGTATTCTGTGCAGAGTGTGTGAGTGTTTCGACGACCTATGTGGCGCAGCGGGCGAAGGTCCGCCTCCGACGCAGGAGGTTGCGGGTTCGATTCCCGTCTTGGGACAAATGTTTGTACTCTACAAAGATTTGTTCCAGGTGTTCTGGGTATTTGCTATATATAATAAAAAGTATCTACAAATATATTTAATGTATTGTATTAAGTATATCAGTCATCTAGTACCCATAACACAAGCTCTGATTAGCTTGGGGCTAGATGATGCTGTGTGGATTGTCCAGCATTATTTATTTTTGTTTTAGAGTTAGTCGCAAAATCAAGAATCATTAAATGAAATGAAGCACAGTTTGAACTGTCCGTTTGTAATGTCAAAATAACAGCTTTTTACTAAATGCATAATGATTGTCAAACAGTAGCTTATATACCAAAAACACATTTTTTGTAATTTTTATCTGTCTGTCTATCTGTTTAAAGTAATCTTAAAACGGTTGCATCGATTTTGACGGGATTTTTATTGGCAGATCGAATTTGGGTTCCGCCCAAAAAAATGCTTTGTAAAATTTCACGCTGACAAAGTTATGGGCACTTTAACCTAAACATATAACACAAATGAATCTCAAAGCGATCTCCGTGAACATAATTCTATACATCTCATGCAAACTTTACAAGTCTGACAAGGATTGATGCTGACTTCGTAAACGGATCCCCGGCAAACAACAGAAAAAAGTAAAACAGCCATGAATAAATGTTTACTTGCCAGTTTCCAATGCATATTTTTATCAAGATTTATTATTAGGCTTGTGGAAGCGATTATAATTTGCCTTGTTGTCAACTCAAACGGTGCGCGGTGGAAGAAAGTTGGGAGCTGGTTAGAAGTTTGTACTAGCGAATAAAAATAGTGGGGATTTTATTTATTTATTTATATAAAAACTTTTTTTTGAAACTATAATTAATGCGTAGGGCCTTAAAACTATCTTATTCACAATTTGAATAAAAGAAGGCAGGTGGTGTTTTGTTGTTTCTGCCTACCTCTATAGTAAACGGCGTGAGTTTATTCATGTACCTATATATGTGTAATTTCTGGTTTTCAAACATAATTTCTTGGTAATAGCAGATTTTTGGTAACAAACTTAGCAACTTTTTCATAATCTGCCTTACCCTTCCTACTTACGTTGGGGTCTTCCAGTCTAATCGTGTGCAGCTGAATACAAATTTATCAACGTATAAATTATATAATATCAACAACATCATCATCATCTTTATCTGCCTAGCCTTTTTTCAACAACGTTTGGGTCGTCTGCAAGTCTATCCGGATACAGCTGAGTATTTTACATGGAGCGACTGCCTCCACAACACAGTTACTGGGCGAGCTGTTCGAGCTTCTGACTACACATAACGATTGTCACAAATCTACAAATGACAGCCGGGACCAACGGCTTAACGTGGTTTCCGAGGCACGGAGGCGTCTCAATATGTAATGAACGGTCACCCATCCACAGACTTACCTCGGCAAGCGTAGTTTAACCTTCGAAAGACCCGTGCGGCTGTTTTTATTTAGCCACGTATCAACAACATTTTATTAGATTCGAAAAGAGATTTCTGGAATCCCTATGGGTAGTGTTTTACATAAAATAATAATATTGAACATGTTCGCAAGGTGTCTCAGATTTTATGTTAAAGCTCCCATAAAATTTCGCGTAAAAAGTGAATGAGACAATCTCATCTCCTTTTTTATCTACATCTTTCATGGTTGTGTAAAAACCTTAATATGAACCCTCATATCCCTATCTTTGGTCCAATGATCGGAAGTAAGACATTTAGTTCTGGGTTTGATTTCCGGGTCGAGCCATGTTGTGATTATTTAAATTGTAATAACCGGTTATCTACTGAAATATTTAAAATGCATTCTTAAATATAACTCTATGTCATTTACATTTTTAATAGACTTCGAAAAATTTATAACATACTTTTTTGTGCGTGCATGTCGGTTATCGCGGATGCAGATAAAGTCGCGGATTGAAAACTATTCTATGTCCTTACACAAAACATAATCTATATCCTTGCCAAATTTTACTACGATCTGATCAGCCGTTTACTCGTGAAAAGGTAACGAAGTAACAAAGTTACTTTCGTATTTATAATATTAGCATGGCAACTCAGGATTACATTAAAAGCGTTACATCGCTGCTAATAATTATTTAGTTATCTAATACTTTAACACACACAAATGTACAGAGGCAGACTTAATGTAATTCCATAGGCATACAAACCACCGCATGGGTTGATCGAAGGTTAAGCTACGCTTGCCGAGATCGGTCTGTGGATGGGTGACCGATCGTAACATATCGAGACTCCTCCGTGCCTTGTAAAGCACGTTAAGCGTTGGTCCCGGCTGTCAATTATAGATCTTTGACAATCGTTACGGGTAGGCAGAAGCCCGAAAGTCTGACAAACAGTGTTAATAAGGGGTATCGGGTTGTGGAGGTCAGATAGGCAGTCGCTCTATGTAAAAAACTGGTATTCAGCTGCATCCGGTTAGCCTGGAAGCCGACCCCAACATAGTCGGGTAAAAGGCTAGGCAGATGATGACTTATCAAGTCACCTTATCAACCCAACAAAACCACAGAGAATTCAATCAAATCGAAAGCTGAATCGTGCTCGTATATAATCGTGTGTCAATTCACCGATTAGCTGCCAGCCAGTCCATTCATTCCGTATTATTTCAACCTGTCTCAAAGCCTGCCTCGAGGGATTACCGCCGAGAACGTGAGCTCTCTTAGATTTTAGTATGAAAAGGCTTCTTTCATGGTGGTAAGTAATATGTGCGGTGATACGTTCTCATTCATGGTTTAATTACATTTTTCGTCTGTGGTTATAATATCTAGGGATTTGGGGAAACAGCCTTTGTCATTCAGTCGTACTCAAGTTGCCTAATACGTATGTGCCGATTTATTATGAGCTTCTTCCTCTTAAGGTATCGTAGACTTACGTTTTTGATTGATATTAATTTCGGCTTGATACCTCTTCAGATGTATGAACGTAAACAAAGCAAAAGGAGTATGTAAAGATCGTAGCAGTTGGCGTTCTGTAGTTTCTGCCTAACCCCTGGGGAAAAGGTGTGAGTTTATGTATGTATGTATATATCCACGCGTTCTTGAGAAAAAACAGCTTGACAGACGGACAGATGGACTGTGAAGTGATCCTATAAGGATTCCGTTTTGTCTTTTGAGGTACGGAGTCATAAAAACCACCAATTGTTTTAATACAATATTAAGTAATTTGATTTTTAAGATAATTTATCTATTAACGACACCATCTATTATTGTGTGCGGATAAAGTTGCGCAGTTATGGGCAAAGGCCAGACTCCGGGCTTCTGAAACAATATAGATAGAAAAACCCAATAGCGCTTTCTCATCATCTTACTATACAACTAATTTACGTCTGTAACATCTCGCATCATCAGGTCCAGTTGAAAACCAGCATCAGACACTAGTTGTCTGGCAATTTTGCTGAACTGGACCCGTAAGGCACATAATTAATAAAAATAATACTTCTGTCATTATATTTTTTAAGTTTTTGATATTTAGTATTGTCATTGTGTGCTTAACTGAGCCGGTGGTAAATAAATGTTTTTCTGTCTACATTATTTCCTTCTTTTGTTTGCCCTACCTGGGATTCAAAACCCAGAACCTAATGCTCAGTAGTAGTACTTGCGAGGTAGTCTATTTTGTCTGTAAATTGTTACATTAGTAAATTCCCCCTATGGGGGTAAGCAGACACAACAGAAGGCCACCTGCTACGATTCTTACATACTCCTTTTGCTTCGTTTACGTTCACACATGTGGTCTAAATTGTCACTAAACTGTATATTCCTTCTTCGCAAATATTAACATCCCTCTGTAAATACAAGTTTGAGCACCGCCTCCCTTGTTTACTGACAACATAAACCGCAGAAACTGCGTCTCTGGGAGCATTTCATGTTCGTGATTATGAAAAAAAGTTTGTCACTCTCGGCGCGCACAAAGGATGTACACATTTTACGATGCGACGTACCGAGACGGTTTTGTGTGGGACTGTACATATGTCTGAAGTATTAACTGTAGCTAGGGAAGATGTATAAAAGTATCTGTCTACTGGTGTAGGCAGGTTTTTGGGAATCTGTACGAGTTTGTATGTCCGTCTGTCATCCTTACTTATATATAATATTTTAAACGCGAAAGTAAGTTTGTTAAAGCCGAGGCCAGCCTCGGCAAGCGTAGCTTAACCTTCTGTGGATGGGTGACCGATAATAACATATCGAGACTACTCCGTGCCTCAAAAAGCACGCTAAGACGTTAGTCCCAGCTGTCATTTGTAGATCTTTAATCGTCGTTACGGGTTGTCAGAAGCCCGAAAGTCGGTCGAGCCAACAACCAGTCTTACCAAGGGGTATCGTGTTGCCCAGTAACTGGGTGGTGCTGGTCAGATACGCAGTCACTCCATGTAAAATACTGATATTCAGCTGCATCTGCTTAGACTGGCAGCCGACCCCAACATATTTAGGAAAAAGCTAGGCAAACCTATGACATGCGAAGCACGTCAAGTGAACAACTCAGCCAGACTTTTTTGATAAAGTGTGTACTAAATATAATTCGAATACACGATACGAATATCTTTGCAACTTTTTGTCTAACTTCTAAATCCTAACACGAGTTCCAAAGAGATTTCGTCAATCTCATAACGTATGATACGGAGTTGGGATCTTTTTATATTTACGTCACTAAGTGGATAAAAAGTTTTTGACTTGTTATATTGTTGACAGAGGAGATTTGGAGTTTGATTAAAATAAATCATCTACTTGCTTATAGTTTGTGGGATTACACCGCTAGCTAATGGGCGTAGGCAGAAACTACAGAACGCCACCTGATACAATCCTTATGGACCCATTTTGCTTTGTTTTTGTTCATACATCTGGTCATACACTCACGCCGGTTGCGAGTACTACGCACCTGGTCTTTCTGTTGATTCAAATGAATGAAACATCCACTTGCAATAGGTTTTGGGATAACGAAGGTTTTTCAATGACACGATCGTAGCACAGCGCAGCACGCAAACACGGTGCTGTGCTTCGCTACGCCGCTAGCTATTTCAGCACTATTGCTACGCCGTAGCTCTACGCTACGGGCTACGGGCAACAAGGCAGAGAGATCACACAATTTTGTGATCTCTCTGATACCAAATTTATTATGTGTGTGTTAATGTATGTAACCAAATGGTTAAAGTAATTATTTTAGTAATTTAACCTTTACAATGACCTTTATTTGATACGAATGTTCTAGAAAAAGTGACGTGATTTATCATCATGTTTATTTTAAACCTACACAAACACACAAATGGGTTTCCCATTACGCATAATATTATCGGTAATACCTCTATGAAAGTTTATTTATCATCCATTTTAGTAAAAAGTAATCCATCATCGTTATTACAAGTCCCGACAGTGTTGTCTCCGGTCAACTTGGACAATGTTTCTTTATTGACAAGTTTCTTGTATGTTAGTTTTTTTCATCAAATAGGGTAGGTTTGAATGTGTAACAAAGTTAGCGTTGTAGGATACATTTGTGACTGATTGATGGCACTACAAAAAGGTCTTTTGTGAACATTGTTAATGGCGGTCAGTAGGTGTGGGCATGTTTTTTAGGACTATTAGCTACATAAATCATTTTACAAATAATAAAACCAGCCTGTTACTGTCCCACTGCAATGGCAACTCCAGCATCAGCATCATGCCTCTACAAATATAAGCATTATTTTACACATAAATGAAATCTTAGGTTTTCTTATGATGACGTATCACCATAACTGTACGCCTGTATTCTTAAATAAATAAATAAATAATGCTGGACAATCCACACAGCATCATCTAGCCCCAAGCTAAGCAGAGCTTGTGTTATGGGTACTAGATGACTGATATACTTAATACAATACATTACATAGATATATTTTTTTTTTATTATACATAGCAAATACCCAGAACACCCGGAACAAATCTTTGTAGATCGTACAAACATTTGTCCTAAGGCGGGAATCGAACCCGCAGCCTCCTTAAAGCCTCCCAAAACCTACATTATCTTCATAGTCTGACCGGTCCGACGAAGCTAAAACCGATTCACGAAGCGTAGAAAATAATATTTAAAACAAACGCCAGCGTCCCTCCTCACAACAAAGCCGTGAATTTCGCGCCAAGTTTTTGTGCAGACCACATGCTGCCAAACTTTCGACAATCTTTTTTCATTGATTTGGATAACAACACAAAAAGCTGGACGTTTTCATCCCAATATGACTGTTACAATTTTATTTTTGCGTACTTATTTGTCAATAAATTTATATTTGTGTCGAAAAGTGATATTAAAAATAAAAATGACACAAAATTAAATAATTATCGGAAACGTAGAAAAAAGAATCAGATTCTACATTGGTCATAACATTAATAGCTATAAGTAAAATAAAACTATTTTTAAATAAAAAACTATGTGGCGCAGCAGGCAAAGGTCCGCCTGCGACGCAGGAGGTTGCGGGTTCGATTCCCGCCTTGGGACAAATGTGTGTACGATCTACAAACATTTGTTCCGGGTGTTCTGGATATTTGCTATGTATACTAAAAATATCTATCTACGTAACGTATTGTATTAAGTATATCAGTCATTTAGTACCCATAACACAAGCTCTGCTTAGCTTGGGGCTAGGTGATGCTGTGTGGATTGTCCAGCATTATTTATTTATTGTTAGGGTACTATGTACTTTTTCTTTTCATACGCATTCAATTTCAATTGAGTACTTTAGTATGTGGGACACCCTTCTCAAGTGACAAAATCCAAGTGTTTCCGGCTCACCTAAATCAGTTCCACAACGACCGATGCTGACTGGGCAGCCTTTTCAATTCGACACTACAAAAAAATACCAACACATTTTATCCACCGCAAAGAGAAATATTTTATAACTGGCAACCCGTTTTACTTCCGCATCCTTTGAATCCTGGAAGCCGGTCGAAATAATGTCCCGGAGAGATGATTTATTATACTGACTTCTTTCCTGAATAATTTAGGGATTTGAATAATTATAATTACAATGAGCTTTTGCCCTCGGCTTCGTCCGCGTTTATGTCAGTTATCGCGGATGCAGATGCAGTCACGGATTAAAAAGTAACAAATATCATTCAAAGTCAAATAATTTATTTCAATTCCACCATTAAAAAGGCTCTTTTGAACGAAAACTTTTTAGTTAAAATAAGCTTCTTCCAAAAGGTAGTTTTGTGTGGAGAAGAATGGACAAGAAACTTCATACTTACCCTTCTAAAATAGCTTTTTTACAATAATAATAATAATATATTTATTTATGTTCTCACTACAATATACAGGTAATACAGCAATAGTTTTTACGGAGTTACATAATTCAGGTTGACATATATTGTTGGAGACTGGTGCCTAAGCTAGGGTCGAGGCCTGTGTTTTGTGTTAGAAGAATTAAAAGGAAATTGTGAAAGGATGGGGACCTGGTGTCCTGAAACACCAGATCCCGATCCTTTAACAATTTCCTTTTCCAAATTATGAACTAATGCGCTATCAAGTGTAGTAAGATGACCAATAAATTAGAATGTAGTTTGACAGGTAGGTGTATTAACAATATATTGAATACATTAATAAGATACCTAGGGTACCTAGAGACCACTTACCAAAATAGGTACAATTACTGCAATTGATTCCTTATTGATTTTTATTAGATTGATTTCTTGCGGTTCAAGCTAAGTCTGTACTAAATCTCATTAAAATTGGTTCAGTAGTTTAGCCGTGAACGCGTAACAGTCAGACAGACAGAGTTACTTTCACATTTATAATATTACAATGGATAATGTATCTACGTTTTATTACAATGAAGCTGTTCTGTTGTTAATTGTGTCGGGGTAGTGTTTCTGAGTACGTACGTCAGTCTTTTCATCTGAGATATTATTTGTTAGCTATTCAGTACACAACTGAGTAATAGGAGACCTGTCTGTCAGAAACAATTGCGTTCATTTCTATTTGTAAATCTTTGACAGTCGTTACGGGTAGCCTAAGCGTTAAAGCCGATTTTACTGACATCACGCTGTACCTATGTAAATTACATCATTATCTACTTCACATGCTCACCCCATACTATAGAACTGTTTTACGTCCGTGACATCTCAAAACTTCAGGTCCAGTTGAAAACCAGCGTGAGACACTAGTTGTCTGGCTTTTTTGCTGAACTGGACTCTTTTAGCGCAGCGGTAAGGCACATACTTAATATTATTTTAATACAAATACAAAATACAAATACAAAATCTTTATTTCTGTATCAAAAAAGTTTTACATAAGTTGGTGATTGGAGCCTCCTTTTAAGCAAGTAATGCCTGTATTAGGACACTCCGCTCTTCTACATCAATATACAATAAATAAAAAATATATTTATTGTATTTCTTGTTACTCTGTTTCATACATTTTTTTTATGTTTAGTATTGTGTCGTTGTGTGCCTGAGCCTGTGCTGAAAAATTGTTTTTTTCTTTCTTTCTTTCTTCCTTATTTCTTGTAAAGAATGACAAACAGTCTTACCAAGGTATCGTGTTATGTAGTACTGGGTTGTGGATGTCAGATACCTGTATGACATTGCTGACTGCCAGTTTTATACAATAATAACATTGAAGGTAGTCAGCTACATCCGAAAACACTGGAACATAGTTGGGAAAAGGCTAAGCAAATGAAAATAAAGGTTTATCTAAATAAAACTAGAATTCAATTTCAAAATAGTAATATGGTGTTGAAGCTGTTTAAGGTCCTAATTTGAACAGAATACAGATTAGCACTTAAAACGAAATCAAACCAACTCTTACTTTTTATTATCTATGTATATAAAAATGGATTCTGTTTCCCTTGGACACGCCATAACGACTTCGAAACATGAATGAAATCGGCAAAGTCGTTTTCAAGTTATGAAGTTAACAGGTTTGTACGAAAATAAAAATTGAGATAATTACGCAGAAAACCAATTTAGAAAAATTAACGATTATTTTGTCGTCGCGCGTGTGTCTGAAATGAAATCTAATGAATGTGAATTTTAACTGCAGTTTACACCGCGGGGTTCAGTTATTAGTATATAGATATTAGATAAATAGTATTGACGATCTTAAATCTTACGAACATCGAAACATAATATAATAAGCATCCAAGATGATTGTTCGTAAATAGGTATTTTTCCCAACTCTCACTTGACGCGTCTAGGCGTCTGTTTCGAAACTACAAAACTCTTTACTCCAAAACTTTTTTCGTATCGCCTCAAAAATTCTTAAAAATAAAAATACGAATACTTAGTTCTAAACATGAAACTATGTTTTAAAAAGATAAGGAGCTGGAGATGAATGGATGTCTACAAACTCACTCACTCATTCACACAAGGCGCTTTGTTCTCGATAAACTTAGAAGCTGTTTCAATATTCAACTTTATAGTTAATAGTATGGCTACAGTAGGGTACTTAGATTCATCAGGGTAATTAGTCATTGTTGTACGAAAGTAATGAACAAAACATATATAGTATTTAAAAGAAGGTACTTAGGTAACAATGACGCCGTGCTGAGGCCGTCAAACGGCGCAAATACTGTCACCTTATTGGTAAATACAGTTTTAAGCCGTTTGGGGTTGAAACGCTCGGGTCATGGGGCCCGAGTGCACGTCACCTTTACAAGGAAAATTCTCGTCGACACTTCACGTGACCAAAGGGCTGGCTCATTCTTTGCCCAAATAATTAGTATTGCCATCTGATGTGGCAATGCTGCCAGTCTTTTGGGCACGTTTCCAGATGACAGCGATGCCAAGGAGTACCCTGACGCCTGAGTGTCTTGTTTGGCTTTTTATTTTATTTTGATTTTGTATATATGTAAATAGTTAGTTTTATAAGATAATTGTATGTTTGTAAATTTTAAACTTAAGTAATAAATAACAAAAAACTAAAAAAAATAATGAAGTAATTTTAAACATTAAACAATTTAATGTCTCGTTGGTCTAGTGATCGCAAGCGCGACTGCTGAGTGTGGGGTCCTGGGTTCGATTCCCAGGTCGGGTCAAGTGTTATTGAGTTTTTCCAACTGGAACTTTCTCGTTAGCAGCCCGGAGTTTGGTTTTTTGCCCGGTTGTATTACATGGAAGTTAAACATTACCTAGACAAATATCAGTACACCTCAGCCTTACCATTTGGGGAATACCAGCGTGATGTTATGATAGGTCAAGATTTATTTCAATAGTGATTAAATTTAGTTACTTAGTACTCAAGATGGCTTTCAATTCATCTTAATAATTGAACCCTTCCTTACAATAGAGGTTGGCTGATTATTAATGAGCTAAATCGGCTATTGATACCAATAATATCGATAGTCACGTGTGGTGGAAAAGGTGGTTGCTCCCTCGATATTATAACCATTTGGAAGTGTTCGGTACAAAAGATTGATTTGAATAATGGCTGGAATTACAATGCTTTGACGTTTTAAGACTTTATGGCTCTTTCAGTTAAGACGTTTGGTGTCGTACTGCTGCAGCACGGCTGCAGTGCCTCTTGATTTGTCCTGCAGTAAAATGAAGCGTACTCGTCAGCAGGCCAACTGTATTTAAGTCTCGGTCTGACAGCAGTCAAGCTATGGGTTTGGACAAAGGAAAACTAATCAGGTGGCATTTGCGACGTTGCCGTCCTGTCAGTCATCCTCATCTAGTACTCATAACACAAGCTCTGTTCAGCTTGGGGCTACATGATGCTGTCTGGATTGTCCAGAATGATTTATTTATTATTTTAGGTTCCTAAAATAAAACATATTTTTATTTAAACTGTTTAAGATGTATTAAAAAAAAAAACGTTGCCCCACTCTATTTATTTGTGTGTGTGTGATTATGTGTCTGTTTTTGTATCACTACGTGACCTGTCCAATTTTAGCCAAATCGACGATGCCCGTCTACTAGTTTTTTTTTATAAAAACGTTGCCACACACTAGGAATTTGAACCGTATCGTGGGTGCGTTGACAAACATTCAAAGTACACAAATAGCCATACCCAGAACAACTACCTGTAGGCGTTACAAATAATTGTTACGTGCGGGAATCGAACCCACGACAAGCGGCGCGGCAGTCGATCGCTCAGCCACTGCGCCAACCGTCAAATGAAGAACAATTCACTGTCATAAATTAAACACAACTTGAGGTTTGGGACTGGTACTCAGAGTTTTGCAATGGAAAAGTTTGCCGACCGAGGGATTGAACTCGAGTAGGGTCACGAGTTCAAACACTGCACTTAAACTTACGACAGATCTCAAAGTGTAAAACCAAATATACCTAGCAAGGCTATTAGCAATCCACTGCTGAACAAACCAAAACTGCAAATAGATGATTCTGACGACCTATGTGGCGCGGTGGGCGAAGGTCCGCCTGCGACGCAAGAGGTTGCGGGTTCGATTCCCGCCTTGGGACAAATGTTTGTACGATCTACAAAGATTTGTTCCGGGTGTTCTGGGTGTTTGCTATGTATAATAAAAAATATCTATCTATGTAATGTATTGTATTAAGTGTATCAGTCATCTAGTACCCATAACACAAGCTCTGCTTAGCTTGGGGCTAGATGATGCTGTGTGGATTGTCCAGCATTATTTATCTTATTTACTTATGGCCATCAACTGGGCACAAATCACAGACAGAACAACACCAGACTCCGGGCTGCTAATGAAAAAACTCCTATTGGAAGAACTCAATAACACTTTGTCCGGAATTGAACCAACGACCTTACTCTCAGCAGCCGCGCTTGAGACCACTAGACCAACAAGGCATTCAAAACAGTAGACAATCAACTTGAAGCAATAAAGCTCTTTATGATCGCTCCGTCTACATTTAAATTATGGAAACATGTGTTTCATCAGCTTCAGGATTATTTGCACATAAAGTAACAGGTTGTTGTAAGCACCGTTCCTTAATTACAACTAAGATTTAATTTAGGCCCTGCACAAAGCTGCTGACCTCGACTATACAAATGTGCGTAACGCTCAAGCCGATTAGATTGTGCATTTCACGTAATATGCAGTCTAGTGTATGAAATTATATTTGTTTTTATATAAAGTAATAAAACTATTACGTATATGCAAAAAGAAAAAAAAAGAATCACTGTCCGCATCACTGTCAACGGGAAAAGTGTCCAAAAGCCTATTGATGCTGATCCTTGGCCAAAAAAAACCCAGCCCTCTGTTCACGTGAAGAGTCGACCAACGCTACACGATGTCTCGTATGTTTGAATGTTTTTTTTTATTGTAAGCAAAAAATGTGTGATCTCGTATTATAAAAAACACCTTTGTATACTATATGGTTTTTAAACGCAAAAGGTTTTAATAACTCCAGCATCCCCTGGTACTCCGAGGATGCTGTTTTATTTAGTATTTTCATCGCATTTACACATTCCAGCGATTTAGAAGTCAGTAACGATATATGTAGTTATAATCGTAACCAGAGACTGTACTTTGCACTGATATTTCATCAATAAATAATTTTATACGTGTTTTTAGGCTCAGGGCCCTATGCTCTATACATAATAAAAATTAGCATATAACATTTTTGGGATTTATTGCAATAACAGTATCTGAGAACAGTGGTATTAAAGTACTTCATTCTTCTGCTTAGTCCCGAACGCCGGGAGACGAGATAAGGGAGAAAATCATCATCTGTCTAGCGTTTTCCCAACTATGTTGGGGTCGGCTTCCAGTCTAACCGGATGCAGCTGAATCCTCCACAACCCAGTTACTGAGCAACACGATACCTTGGTAAGACTGGTTGTCAGACGATCGGTTTTATGACTACCCGTAACGACTGTCAAAGATCTACAAATGACAACCGCGACCAGCGGCTTAACGTGCTTTGCGTGGCACGTAGGAGTCTTGAAATGTTACGAACGGTCATCCATACACAGACTGACCTCGGAAAGCGAAGCTTAACCTTCGATCAACCCGTGCGGCTGTTTTTATTTAGCCACGACCTCCTCCTTAGATAATGGAGATAATGTAACCACAAATAAGCGAAGGGATTGAAACACTGTTTTGGTCATTTGTATAATTTTGGACCTAATATAAAAATCATGACACAGTTCTGAAAGCTAAATGCTTTTAAAGCAGATTTTAAATATAATATTTTGCGGTTATGTAATTTGTTAAGTGAACAGTAATTGCCTGGTTCCTGTTTCATTAAACATCATCACGCTTGTATTCATTCCCTGAAAGGTTGGGCAAGGGTACCTATAGCAACACCTGCATTTCGACAGTTAAGTTCAATAAGTCCGGCTGCGACGCAGGAGGTTGCGGGTTCGATTCCCGCCTTAGGACGAATGTTTGTCATCATCATCATCATCATCAGGCTATACTAGTCCACTGCTGGACATAGCCCTCTCCTAATGAGCGCCATAGCGCCCTGTCTTCAGCTTGCCGCATCCAGCATCTGCCTGCAGTCTTTCGCAGATCGTCATCCCACTTGGTCAGAGGGCGTCCTACACTACGTTTGCCGAGTCGCGGTCTCCACTCAAGAACACGTTTACCCCAGCGGTTGTCGGTTCTTCGCGAGATATGGCCAGCCCACTGCCACTTCAGCTTGCTAATTCTTTGAGCTATGTCGGTAACCTTGGTTCTCTGTCAGATATTCTATTCGTTACGAATCCTATCCTTCAGAGAAACTCCGAGCATAGCTCTCTCCATAGCTCGCTGAGCGACTTTGAACTGGTGGACCAGCCCTACCATGAGTGTCCATGTCTCGGCTCCGTAATCCGAATGTTTGTACGATCTACAAAGGTTTGTTCCGGGTGTTCTGGGTATTTGCTATGTATAATAAAAAAATATCTATCTATGTAATGTATTGTATTAAGTATATCAGTCATCTAGTACCCATAACACAAGCTGTGCTTACCTTGGGGCTAGGTGATGCTGTGTGGATTGTCCAGCATAAAAAAATGAATAATTTAATATTTAAATGCTTCGTTGGTCTAGTGGTTCCAAGTATGACTGCTGAGAGTAAGCTCCTGATTCCTAGATATGGCAGCGTTATTGAATTTTTGTAATAGGATTATTCTTATAAGCAGTAATGGTTTGTGTCCTAATTATAGTCCCGAAACTACGTTGCTAGGTACATATTATATCTAAAGCAACCACAGCTTTACCTTTCCCATGACCTAGCAAAAATTGAATAAACCTCCTTTCTAAATCACATAAATCCATAGACACTGCACCACTCTCGGTAACCTTTCAACCCCTGACCTTGAGTCGCTTCCTCGTCATGCGATACTCAGCTTTGCTCGATACGATACGGTATCGATTACCATTTAACGAGGGGCATGATAAGTTTCGACAATGTCGTTGGGTACCTCGCCATCATGGTTCACGAAATGGTTGTTATTACGATTATGATCGGTGGTCTTCGTATCTTTACAGTTTAGTACCGACGATTATTTCGTGATATTTTTTAAGTGATCGTGCTATTATGCGGCTTTAAACATCGCTCGATATTGAGGCGTGTTAGAGTCTTTATGGATTTTTTGTAATGATTCGGTTCTAAGGTAATTTTCGCTACCCATGTAAAATTGCAAATAATTAATCACATGATTTTTTTTATATCAATCGTTTGAAATATAGTAAAAATTATCTAGATGTGTGCCCATTGATGGCAATAGGCTCGCCCCCTATTACATGTGACTTAAAGATAACTGTTGAAATTTCGGTGTTACTAAAGGTGCCCTTTTGGTAATACGGGCGTGATGTTATGATGTTGTTTTGGTTATAATATACGGGGTGAAAAGTACATCAATACATATACTGATACCTTGAGTTCAGTATATTGTTCTGGACCCCGGTCGTTGAAATTTTTCATCGGCATTTCCCTCATTTTTACGTTATGCTCTGATATGGAATCTTAAATCCTTGAAACTAGATCAACCGTGTTAAATTTCAAATCCATAGGATAAGAGGAATTTAGTCAAATTTTACTTCCAAGATTTGATTACACATAGACACTAAGACAGGCGAAACTAAATAAAAAAAAGTAAAGTAAATTACCAGCCTATTACAATCCCACTGCAGGGCAAAGGCCTCTTCTCATACAGAGAAGGCATAAGCATTAATCACCACGCTTGCTCAAGGCAGGTTGGCGATTTCAGACTTATATTAATTATATAAGTCCAGGTTTCCTTACGATGTTTTCCTTCACCGATGTCAGTGATGTCCAAGATAAACTTAGAAAGTACATATGAAATGAAAAACTCACATTGGTCCTTGCCCAGGTTTGAACCCACAACCTCGTGCACAAGAGGCGAGGCCTAAACTACGTCATGATGGCCCAGTAGTTAAGGCCTCGCCTCTTGTGAAACTAAATAAAAGCATGTAATAAATAAATTGCACGCATCAGACTGAAGCCTACCAGTCCTTATCTTATTCCGGTGCTGGTGCTAAACAAAACACTCGCTACTCTACACATTTTGACACAATGGTACAGACAGTCTGTGGTGCGACACACCCTAAAGGTTGCATCGTAAAAATACTTGTCATCATTATCTCTCGCCCTTAGCAGAATTTATTTGGATCTAACCTCCTTCAATGGATGAATCCATCCTTTCTTTCATCGATAAAATACGTAAAACCAAATTATTACAAGTGTGCCCGGTTGATGGCAATAGGCTCGCCCCCTTTTACATGGGTCTTAAGAGACCGCTGGGGAGTTTGTTCCGCCACTTCTTCTTCCCATCAAAAACACTAGGAAGTGGTTTTGGGGGACTGTCTTTTGTAAACGTTTTGACGTTCAAAAAGTGCTGATTCTCAGCCTAATTTGAATAAATGAATTTTGATTATGTTTTTTTGATTTTGATTATAAACATAATTGTCGGAATGTGGGTGTACCTACCATAGGCACCTATGCCTGGCTGTTCGGCCATTATTGGCATGATTTATATATGTTAGTTAGTAGGTATGTGTGTAGCAAAACTTACAACTTAATTATCCCTGATTGATCTGAAATTTTGCACACACGTTTGATTTAGATGACTATGTCATATATATATGTTAAAGCTTTTTTAAATCTGTATGTACGCTTGTTAAGAGTGTGTATTAAGACACATCATTCTCACAAGCACACCCTTGTGTCTCCCCGATTTGTGGATAAAAATATGCTTTTAGTTCCCACAACATAAGACGGAAGATGACTTCTTCCACGAACTAAGAACGTATTAACTGTTGAAAGTGATTTATCGTCATAATTCCAAATATATAAGATATTTCATAAAATTCCCAATCACAACCCTCCGTTATGTATTGCATTGATCAATATTTTTATCCTATAAGTTTTTGTATTATAATATCATTCTTTACCTAATATAAATCGGAACTGCATTGAAATTTGTGGGTAAATTCGTGATGTTTTTTTTTTCTAACATCGTGTAGTAGATACTGACACAATTTTTATTGTACACATTGGACTTGCCTGTTTCATGTAAAAACAAATTTATCACTGGCAATTTTGGTTTATACCCCCCTCTTAAATAAACGCTTTTGTGGTTCGTGAAATGAGCGAAAAAAAGCGAATGTTTTTACTGCTGTTGGTTAATGGCTGTTAGTTGAGATACACTGATGTACTTTTACATTTTGAGTGACGGGAGATCTTCCACAGATATTTTATTAAAATGAGTTGATTGGTGATTTTACACCCCGCAATCATGGGGCTTGTGATAGCGTAAACATATCAGAACCTCATTTTAAGTGTAGGAACTTATAAGCCACCTCGTTGGTGTAGTGGTCACAGGCACTACTACTAAGCATGAGGTCCCGGGTCGGGCAAAGTATTAAATATTGGGTTTTTGAGCCTGTACTTGCGCCCGGTTGATGGCTCGGCTTGTATTACATGGTTATTAAAATAATCTAAATATTTATCTGGATATAAGTATAACATATAGTGGAAATGGGAAAAGCGGAAATGATGTAATTTTCTAACTCTTTCTTTTTTTATTAATTTCGTTGCGCGATCCAAGTCAGTTGAACCGTTTCTCCAGGACTCGTGGGGATTCATTGTCTCGACGCTTTTCTGGTGGTCGCCGTTGTTAATTCTGGTTTTCAGGAGTTAAAGTGGCTTGGGAATAGTGTGGCGAGCTTGTCCCATAATTAAAAAAGTACTAACATACATAGATAGGTAAATAAATCGTTTATTTGTCGCCACAAAAAACATATAAAACACGTTAAAAAATACACATAGGAAATAGCCACAAGATGCCAGCATCCAAAAAAACAAACAGAAAACAAGACATTATTGTGACAATGACAATGACAATTTAGGCTATAAGAACGAACATACAAAGTGCTGTATTCGTCTCAAGGTGTACCTCTGACTAACCCTTCATGGCATACAGCCGTAATGTTATGTTGTGTGATGGTATTATATTATACCCGTAAAAGTCGTATAACAGTACTTTCATGTAGCCTCTAACACGTGTCGTACTGTACCCAGAGCTATACTTAACTTACCTCACGGTAATTTCCGTAGTTGGTAAATGAGAGTGTACAGGGAGTCTTTGTATAGTAACTTAGGGTAATGTTAACATATTGTCCGAGATGGACTAATTTTACTTAAGAACTCTCTTTACTTACGAGCAATCTAGTTCAGGGCTAAGTAACGAGATCATCCTTGCAGAGACCACTTAGGCAATTGAAGTCTACGTGAGTGCTTTATACTTGAGAGTTGGATGTGTATTAGATGTTGATGATCAAGGGTGAGGGTCTGTGGAATGTAAGAAAGAGAACGAAAAGAAGAAAGAGAAGCATTTATTTAACACAGACTCAGGCACACAATGAAAATACTAAATATCGAAAACAAAGGAAGAAATTATGCCAGAAGTAATAAAAAAAATATAAAGAAAGCAGAAAGAAAAACATTTACTTGGGACTATTACGCACAGGAAATAGTAATAATAAAAACCAAAAACTAGACCTGTGCGAGGCTAAAAAGGCCCCTATCTCAGCATAATACTGCGATATTCAAAACCAAATAAATACCGCAGCCCTTATATTCTGATAGGGTCAGTTGTAATGCCACGGACCCACCTACGGACATACAATAATGGATAAATTAGCAAAAAAGGTTATTTATTACAAAGATAATATGGATATGGAATGTTGAAACGTTTATAACTTTAAGCTGTTACTTATATAACCAAATGAATAAAACTTAACCCGACCAGGGAATCTGATCCAAGACCTCATGCTCTGTAGTAGCGCTTGCAACCACTAGTGACTAGACCAACGAGGCAGTTCAGGTACAAAATACAAAACAAGAGCAGACATTTTTTTGCTTCACAGTGGCAGTTTTTGCACACCTGATTTCGATTCCATTCGATAACTAAGAAATGACCTGCATGATGTTTGATGATTTTAATACCCAATACAATCTTTATTGCATTCCATATGTGGGCTTAGGTGGTATTTTTTTTTGGCAACAATCGTGGACCCTGTCGGGCACACTAAGATATGTGGAGAGGACTCATCATTTAAGTATCTTATAATCTTAAAAAAGAAACAATTATCTTCCTCCTCTTTTGTCTTTTTTTCTCTTCCATTCCTTTTTTTCTCTTCTCCTTCTTTTTTCTTCTCTTTTGTCTTTTCTTTTTATTTTTTTCCTCTTTTTTTTCTTATTTAATATTCTTTTTTATACTTGTTACAGTCTTCTGTTTTTAGTTTCAAATAAGACAGTTCTTATTTTTTATTATATAAATTTACGCATTCATTATGATGATACAAAAAAATATAGAAAATAGCCATAAGGTGCCAATATCAAAAATAAATCAAAGGAATCAAGACATTATTGTGATGAAACTATAGGCTATAACACCGAACATACAAAGTGAGGCGAGCGTCTCAAGGTTGCACTGAATGGGAGTCCAGCTCAGCATGGTCATGGTTCAAGGTGTAAGGTTCTCATTATCAGCCAATGCGTGACAACTGTTGGGAATTAGCAGTTGCAGCATATCGAATGAGACGCTAGCATACTCACTCATAAAGGCAATTCAGACATATAATAATAGACTTCTTGAAAACCGTGAAGTGTTTTCTGAAGAAAGCGAACAGCCAATGAATGTTTCTGCGAAATAACAATATTCAAAGTAGGAGAATAAATTTCATAAATCAATTTCTAATGGAATAAAGACTATGAAGAATTTCTTTTGAAAGTGTGAAGAAATATGAACTTTGCAAAAAGAAATAAACAGAAATTATTCTGCCTTTGCCTTATCGATCGACTTCCAGTCTAATCGGATGCAGCTGAATGTAATTATTTAATATAATTTAGCCTGTAGTACTTTCATAACCCAGTTACTAGATAAAAGGATACCCTTTGATAACACTTCTTGTCAGACTTCTGGGCTTCTGACTGCCCATCGCCTGTCAAATATCCATAAATAACAGTTGAAACCAATGGTTTTACATGCTTTCCAAGGCACGTATAGATGGTCTCCCATCCACGGACAAACCTCGGCAAGCGTAGCTTAGCGCAGTAAAGTAATGCCAAACTTAAACCTCAAAAATATAATTTTAGTTTTAACTTTATTCTATGTTAAATAATGGAGAGGGTTAAGGGATAAGGAAGTACAAAAAAAGGTTTTCCCTAAGTTAAAATGGAATAAAAAGTTAAAACTGTTAACTCTATAACAGTTTTGACTTTTTATTTTATATTATATTTTTATGACATTTATGGTTTATCGTGAAGTTGGAAGTCTTTTGTATTCATATTCATTTATTTGCGTTCCACAAGGTATAACAAGATGTTAATAAAAGGCTTAAAGCTAAGAGCCGTTGTAGACCCTGACAGGGCACAGCATAGGAGAAAGGAGGAAGAACACTTTGTGTTTAATGCAATATATTTTACTATAAGATAAGTAGTTACTAATTATACTGTTTTATTTTTACAGAATTTATTTATAATAATTGTTTTATAAATTACATACATTTATTTACATTGTAAAAAACATTTATTTGTTAATAATTAATTATTGTTTTATTTACTTATTTTTATTTATTACGTAATTAGAATTTATAATCACTAACGTGAGTTATAAATTTATTGGGCGCTTCTTATATTTTTTGAAACTTAACACTATGGATAAAACTGGTCCCTTAATAAATAACTTGAATTGAATAAGCAATTAACAGGTGCACGACAAACATCACTAAGTTACATGATCAACACGCGACAGTAGACGTGCACTTTACTTAAAACTTAGTGAAGCTTAGTTACTTAACTAGACGTACTGCTGTAGTTGCTAAAGTAGACAGTTTCTTTATGAAATGTTCATTAAAATATTAAGCGGTTCCAGTGTTGGTAGTAAATTTAAGTACTGTAGAAAATGTTGGTTTCTGAGCAACTGGGTTAAGTTTAAATGAATTAGTTCGTGCATTCAATTGATTTTATATCTGATAGTGTGTTGTTATTTTAATTTATTTCATATTATAAATGACGTAAAATCACGCCAGTAATTCCCAAAGAAATAGGGCAGAGGCACTCGTAAAGTATTTTTTCAGTCATATTTATATCATATGTAATATAATATTATATCTATAATCTTTATTTCCTAATACTATATTATATTCTAGACGCGCTCTGCGGTGTTACCCGCGCCTATAAGGTCAATATAAAATGATTCGAAATTCCTACCTAAATAGCCTATGTGTTAATCCGAAGCATAACCTACCTTTATGAGATATTTCATTAAAATTTGCGTGCAGGACTAACAAGCCTAGTATAGTTACATTATATATATAGTATAATAAAGTATAATAGTATAGTCTAGTATAGAATATTTTAGAATAGTTTTTTTTCTATTAAAATGTTTAAAAATATCTTATTATTTCTAATAATATCTTATTATATCTTCTTTATTCATTTTAAATCTCATAAATTATATGAGATTTAAAATGAATAAAGAAGATAATAATAAACTTATTTTTGTTTTTTAAATGTTTTTTAATGTCTTTCTTTTATTTTGAAATATTTAAAAATGTAATTACAAAATAAGTTTAGTGAATAAAGGAGATAATAATATGAATTTCCCCAAATGCCTATCTCAATCTGTCAGTAGATGTTAAATGGTTTAATTTCTTCGCTTCCCGTTTCCTAACTTTGCAAGTTAACGTATTAAAACGTCCTGAGAAAAGTTTAACTCTCTGTTTCAAAGTATTTTCAAGTTGGGGAAAGTTTTAGCTATTATAATGTCGTTTGCTTGTATACTAAAAGATAAATGACGACGGAGCGTTGGTACATGTGTATATGTATATAATTTCAAAGTGAAACTAGTTTGAGCTCATAGAATCATGTAATCAAAAAGCGTCTAGAATCATGTACTCAACTCATGGTATCAATTTTGCGTCGATTTCCCTCCATATCAGAAAAAAAATCTAAACTAACTTTCTGTCTGCAAGTAGTTTTATCGGGTCTGGCTGTTTGTGTATGTGAGTTTACATGTTTGTAAACGCACTCAGGATGCCAAAGAAATTCCTAGAGTGGGCAACGTTCTTTTTGTTTAAAAGAAAAACAAAACGAAAAGGAAAAAGAAAACAAAATACGTCTCCTTACGCCATTCCACCAAGTCCTTGCCATATCATCACACGATAGTCGTTTGTTTGCTGTTGTGAACTCCACGGAAGGTTTTATGTCTTGTAGGAAAGATAAGCGAAGCTACCCGTACGTGTTTACGTTGAAAGCGTTTGTATAGATTTCCGTATAACTGGATGTAGTTGAAAAAGAGCCAAATCATTACGAGTAAGTTACCGAAAAGCGTTAAAGCGTTTTTGCCATACCTACTATCGGAATCAAATGTAACAGCTCATCATATAGGACCCATTCATATCAGTGTTAATATAAAACCGTGGTGCTAGGCAACTAGGCCTAACCCAGTTGTAAACACGTCCCTTTGTTGCCTATTGACCAAGTTCTGTTCTGTCTCCTGCTTGATATAGAGGGAAGTGGAAATTATGTATTTTTATAACTCAGCTGTTCTTCTCTGATTAATTTCGTTGCCGGATCCAAGACAGTTGAATCGTTTCTCCGGGACTCGTCGGCCTTCATGGTCTCGACGCTTTTCTGGTGGTCGCCACTGTTGATTCTGGTTTTCAGGCGTGTCAGTGGTTTGGGAATAGTGTGGCGGGCTGCCCCAAAAAAAAAATGTTTCCGAAAAGACACTGTCAATCACGTTGAAGGTAGAACTATGAAACATTTTGGAAGTAATTGCCAATTGATAGGGCTCTCAGGTTCTGTAATCATTTGTATTGCGTTTGACAAGAAATGTTTGTAATACGCATACATTAAATCAGTTTATCTACCTTTTCATCATGTTAATTTTCATTCATATTTTTATTTCTTTTTTTATACTTGAAGAATATAATTTTTTACATTAAGCACATAGACGTACAGAGGCGGACTTAATGCCATAGGCATTTTCTACCAGTCAACCTTCAGGTGACGCAGAGACAAACAGTGGTAGGTACAATAAAGGTAACCAGAATATATATATTAGGTCTTTACCTATGAAATTGCCGTTCTGCAGTACTGGCCATTTCAAATCAAAATATTTTTTGTTTGGCTAAGAATTCTAATTTCAAATTAATTTTATTTTAAAAACATGGATTTTTTTTTCCAAAAGTAGTCATTTGTTTATTGATTAGTGTTACATTTTCATCGCATTTAAA
This sequence comes from Phlogophora meticulosa, assembly GCA_905147745.2. Classification (NCBI taxonomy): domain Eukaryota; kingdom Metazoa; phylum Arthropoda; class Insecta; order Lepidoptera; family Noctuidae; genus Phlogophora; species Phlogophora meticulosa. The sequence goes on from LR990523.1 coordinate 2,472,280, forward strand.
TCTTTTTCGTCATCATGGATACGTTAAAAATTCGAGTAATTATGGAATATGAGTACCGTCGTGGCAGCAACGCGGCACAAGCGGCACGCAACATCAACGACGTTTACGGAGCTAACACTACAAACCAACGCACTACCTGTTATTGGTTTGCTCGCTTCCGTTCTGGAAATTTCGACCTGAAAAATGAACCTCGCGGTCGTCCGAAGACTTTGGTCGACAATGACGAATTAAAGGCGATTGTGGAAGCTGATGATACACAATCTACGGCTGAATTAGCAGCAGCTTTCGACGTTAGCGTCAAAACAATATTGGTCCATTTGCGTCAAATTGGCAAGGTAAAAAAGCTTGACAAATGGGTGCCCCACGAACTCAATGATCGCCAGCGCGAAGTACGCGTCGAGACGTGCCTTGCACTGCTCAACAGACACACAAATGAAGGAATTTTGAACCGCATTGTTACCTGCGATGAAAAATGGATTCTGTTTGATAACCGCAAGCGCTCAGCAAGTTGGTTGGATCCTGGTTCAGCACCTAAACAATGCCCTAAACGAAAACTTACCCCAAGAAAAGTGATGGTCACTGTTTGGTGGTCTAGCGCCGGTGTGATTCAACACAGCTTCTTACCAAACGGGGTGAGCATTACTGCAGATGTGTACTGTGAAGAATTGAACACAATGATGGAGAAGCTGGCACATCTCCAACCAGCATTGGTCAATCGCTCGTCTCCGCTGCTCCTGCACGACAACGCGCGACCTCATACTGCACAGCAGACGGTCTCCAAGTTGCAAGAACTGGGGTTGGAAGCTCTCCGTCATCCGCCCTACTCACCAGACCTTGCGCCTACAGACTACTACTTTTTCCAGAATTTGGATAACTTCTTGGCGGGAAAAAAATTCAATACCCGAGAGGCAGTACAAAATGCCTTTGAAGAATTTGTTGCCTCCCGTCCAGCTGATTTCTTTAAGAAGGGCATCAATAAACTGCCACTGCGTTGGCAAAGATGCATTGATTGCATGGGTGATTACTTCGATTAATACAAATAAAAAATACATGAAAAAAATTCATTTAAATTTTTTCATACAAAACGGCAATTTCATAGGTAAAGACCTATTATATATTTAGACTCAGTGAAAGAGAGGGAGGTATGTGTGAGGAAGAAAAAAATAAGATGGCGATTTGCATATAACGGTGTAGCGATGGTCATTTATTGAGCGTGAAAAATAATGAAAAATAAAGTTTGAAGCAAGTACTCAATGTTTGTTTTACCATACAATCCCATATACCAATACCAATACCAATATTTACACAATAATCAAAATTTACGCACAAGTCAAAATAACTATACATAAAATTTACCGATTCTCTTATTAAGAAAGGTTCTTAATTACTTCACTTATGAGCATACTGATATTTCCCTCACACGTACTCCAAACATGTACACAAACTCACAAAAGACATGTTCGAGCTAATACAAATCAACACACCATGAAAATAACTCCAAAGCCGCACGCCACTAAAAGTACCACTGAGCACACGCAGATTTATTGGCAGCCTAAGCAAATACGCAGTGTTGACACCGTCTTATTGAATGACTCGTAAAGTGGAGACTTTTATGGTCACACCGAAATACACACAAACACCCAGATTGGCATAGTATTGGGTATAGCACGACACAACTTAGACTTTGCACTGCCAGAAATGACCAAATAAAACACGATCTTTTCCGAATTATTGTGACTTGAGTTTTAAGGTGACGTCTGGCGTCTACGTAATTGATCACAAAATCAAAATCAAAATCAAAATTCATTTATTCAAATTAGGCTGAGAATCAGCACTTTTTGAACGTCAAAGACGTTTACATAAGACAGTCCCCCAAAACGCCCACCCTTCACCACTTCCTAGTGTTTTTGCTGGGAAGAAGAAGTGGAGGAACAAACTCCCCAGCAACACGTCTGTCTGATAGGTTTGAAGAACCTGAAGCTATACAACACATTATGTCAAAAATAATAATTATGTCAATCATCTTTATACGTCATTCAATTAAATAATTTGCTACATGTTAGCTAGCACACACCAATATGCCAAAATAAATAAATAAAAAGTTATATATACCAAAATCGACAATTAACTCAAGCAAAGCCTGCTAAACTGAATACATAAAAAGCCTCCAAGGCAGTCCAAGGGCGTGCCCGCTGACATGTGCAATGCTGAATTATATCAATACAACTCATTCACACAATGTAATGAGAAGATCATGTCAATAACATAAAAATATGGATAGTAGAAGAAACATACACAAAAATAAAGAACTATTAAACAGTAAAAGAACATAGTAACATTGTCCTGCGTTCAACAAAGCGACCAACTATTCTAAATCAAATCAAATCAAATCAAACTTTATTTGTGAACATAGGTATTACAATAAAGGTGTTATGTATACAATACAGTTCAGTCGATCTCTATGTCCTACCAATGAAATTGGTGTACAAATCTATTCATGTTTTATAATTATAGTAATAAGTCTGAATTTATACAGTAAAAAGTCAAGTTCAAATAATGTCAATTAAATCAAAATTCGAATAAATGGTACTTATCAATTAATCAATTATAATTTATTTTTTACATGCATGTCAAAGGTTAATTGTATTGTTAGTAATGTCACATTTTATCATTTAAAAATTCTTCTATGGAGTAGTACGTCTTATCTAACAAAAATAAATACAATTTACTTTTGAATTTGCGGATAATATCTTCACTCCTTATACATTTTGGTAATTTATTATAGACCCTTGGTGCCATTACAAAGATACTATTTCCATATAGCGCAGTTCTAGACCCAACTGTCTGTAACCGATCACAACGGCGCTGACTAGTTACTCGAGAAAATTTATGCAAATTATTTTTGACGAACATAGACGTTTCATATATGTACAGCGAGGGCATCGTTAATATTTTTGTACTTTTAAAAAACGGTTTGCAGCTCTCTGTTGTCTTCAAATTGTAGATAGCTCTAATGCACCTCTTTTGGCACTTAAATACCATTTCTTTACCCGTGGCGTTCCCCCAAAATATAATTCCGTATCTCAATGTTGAGGCTACTAAACCATGGTAAGCCGTTAAAACTGTTGCTCGATTGGCCGTTTTACTTAACATATGCAAAGCATAGGATTGTTGGTTAAGCTTACTGCATACTTTGTCAATATGGGAATTCCATTTTAAAGTGTTTTCTATGTTTAGTCCAAGAAATTTAGTCTCATTTGTTTCATTAATAGTTTTGTCCTTGTATTTAATATTTAAGTCTAGATTGTAATTAACTCTCTGTTGGAACTTCATTAATACTGTTTTGTCAAGATTTACAACCAAATTATTATTTTGTAGCCAATTCACAACTGATAGTAGTGTAGAATTAATCTCAGGCTCTATTTTACTCACGTCGTCACAATTGAAAAGTAAAGTGCTGTCATCTGCAAACATTGTCATAGGATATGATGATGCTGTCGGAAAGTCATTAATATAAATAATAAATAGGAGTGGCCCCAGTATACTACCTTGTGGTACTCCATAATTTACCGTTCTATAGTTAGATTTATGGTTAATTAAGGATTTTTTGGAAATTCTACTGATTGTTGTTATTTGCTGCCTATTACAGAGATAAGATTCTATTAAATTTGATATATTTCCCCTTATGCCATACGCATTAAGTTTACTTATTAGTGTTTTATGGTCTACGCGATCAAAAGCTTTTGACATGTCCATATAAAGCGCAAGAGTTGGTAGTCTCTTATCCACTCTGCCGGTAACCATATGTAAGAAATCGTAGATGGCCATGTCAATAGATCTTTTTTTCCTAAAACCTTTCTGGTTATCGACAAAAAGGGAGTTTTTCTCAAAGTATGAGGTAAGTTGAAAATATATTGCTTTCTCAAATATTTTTGAGAATATCGGTACTAACGCAATGGGTCTGTAGCAGGACATATCTTCTTTGTTGCCTTTCTTGAAGAGTGGTTTTATATTTGTTATTTTTAATTCCTCTGGAAAGTGACCATGACATATACACATATTGATAATATGACTCAACACAGGAGCAATCATTGTGGATACCTGTTTAATAATGCTTGTACTTATATCATCGTACCCAGTGCTAGATGTATTCTTTAGCGACATAATAATTTTGTGTATTTCTAGCGGTATTGTAGGTGACGGGAGGTGTATTCTTGTCTTCTAAATAGTCGTTGATCGAATAATATGCTTTAGAACAAAGGTTTGATTTAACTTTAGCTTTAAACGCGTTAAAAGGTAAATCCAGGAAAGAATGAGGTAGCATGTTATAAAAGCGGATACCGAGCCCCACAAATGAGCTCTGGACCTTATGAAGCCGGTGGAAAGGAGCGTACAGTTTGTGCTTATTTCTGGTATTAAAATTGTGGATGTCACTGTTTTTAGTGTACATATGTATATTTTGCCTAATGTATATTATGTTGGCAAAAATAAATTGAGAAGCCACTGTGAGAATACCAATCTCTTTAAATAGATCTCTTAAGGAGACTCTGGGCCCTAATTGGTATATTGCACGAACAGCTCGTTTTTGTAGCACAAATATATTTTGAATATCTGCAGCTTTGCCCCATAACAGCATACCGTAAGACATTACGCTGTGAAAATAACTAAAATAGACTAACCGAGCTGTGTCCACGTCAGTGTATTGTCTCACTTTCCTGACAGCGTAGGCGGCAGAGCTGAGTCTCCCTGCTAAGGTTGATATATGAGGGCCCCACTGCAGTTTGGCATCCACTGTTATGCCCAAAAAGACTGCAGAGTCCACCGTATCAAGCACCACACCACCAATGCTTATATTCGGTCCAAGATTTCTAACATTAGGTAAGGCGAACTTTATACATTTCGTTTTCTTGGCATTAAGAACTAGGTTATTTGTCGTAAACCAATCCGTGACCATTGAAAGTGCAAAGTTAACATTATCAAAATCTTGTCTATTCCGTTCTACTTTAAATATGAGAGAGGTATCATCTGCAAACAACACAACATCACAGATACCGTTTAAATAGAATGGCAAGTCGTTAATATAGACCAAAAATAAGAATGGACCCAGTATTGAACCTTACAGAGGATAGGAGGAGGTATGAGACCAAGTGTGTAGTAATATTTTTATGGCAACCATTTGGGGGTAGATAGTGACGTTTCTAGGAGACTAGACGTGGTGTTACTCTATATTTTAAACCATTGTTTGTTACTTTGTATAGACTTTAGGAGTTTAAAACAGGTCATCAATATAAATGAGGACAAAGGATTTTTTTTTACTCATAAGAACTTATTCAGCGTGAAATTAAAGTGGTTTTTTTTCTGCGGCGAATAATGATTATAAACTTTAAGGCCAACCCTGAAATATGAAAAAATGACAAAAATGGTTGCTTAACATATTTTTTTGACACAAAAGCTGTCAAATCGCCATTTTTATGTCACTGATAAAAGTAGTCAATCGATAGAAAAATTGGCGCTTATTCTCATATTTTGTAGTAACATCTGCTTAGCCTTTTCCCAACTATGTTGGGGTCAGCTTCCAGTCTAACCGGATGCAGCTGAATACCGGTATTTTACATGGAGCGACTGCTTATCTGACCTCCACAACCCAGTTACTGGGCAATACGATACCACTTAGTAAGACTAGTTGTCAGACTTTCGGGTTTGAGTACCCGTAACGACTGTCAAAGATCTACAAATAACAGCCTACAAGTGACCAACGGCTTAACAACAACTTTCCTAGGCATGGAGGAGTTTCGATATATTACGAACGGTCACCCATCCATAGACTGACCTCGCGATATTTTGTAGTATCCATAACAAAATTAAAAATCCTACCACGTCTTAGCACGTCATAAAATGAAAGAAAAAACATTTATTCAGCACAGGTTCAGGCACACAACAGCAATACTAAACATAGAAAACATAAAAAAACGAGTAACAAGAAATACATTAAAAATATATAAGTAATCATATATTATGAAGTATGTGCAGCAAAAATGCCAGACAACTAGTGACGCCTCACGCTCGTTTTCAACTGGACCTGACGTCTGACTGAAATGACGCCTTTTGCCACAAGGTTCAACGTCACCATGGACTCCTTACGTATACCAGTCCCGATACCTAAGTTCTACGTACTCTAGTGGTTAATGGAGCGTACAAGGGGACTATTAGGTTAAAACTTTGGTTCAAAGTTCGGTTTAAACAGCGGTAAACTTGCTACATTGTGGTTACTGAGTGGTGTACGTACGGATTAGTTTTGATTGTACGTGGCTTGTGGATCAGAGGCTTGGGACACGGATCCCACGGAGTTTGGCTACGGTCAGTGTTTGAAAGACTTGGTGGTTAGGTGACTACAAAAGATGGTGACATAGAAGATTTATACGGTTTTTTGTATATATTGGTTTTCTATGTTACTAATACTCGTAGAATGGCGGGCGGATAATGTACTAAAAAGCTGGTCTTTTTGTAAAAAATACTTTACAGCGCAGAGTAAAAGTATTAGGGATGATAACTAAGAAATATTATTTTGTTCGTCAGGTAGGCTATTCAAAAATATAATATTGGACACGTTCTTTCGATCTTTGAGTAAAAATGTGGCATGACGTCACGCCTACAAATATTTTATAGCGGTAAAACGAAGTGAATGAAAACGCCATTGTGAATCAAAACAAATATTTGAATGAGATTTTAACATCGGTACAATATTATTTTTTACAAAAAAGACGTTTCTTTTTTTTCTTTTCCAAAACAAAAATAAGACTCCATCAAGTAGTAAAAATACAATGTTAAACTAACGCGAAAATCCCCTTCAAAATGTTGTTTCTATTCACCCCTGCGTTTCTACTGACCCCGTTTCGCGGTACTTAGCTCTGGCGTAACGAGCCCCCACTCAACAAATTCAATGCATTTATCTCAGTCATTTTGTATTCAAATGATAAAGCGAAAAATACGTGTCTAATATTTTTTTTATTATATGACTGACATACTAAAATTAAATTTATTTTTTACTTATAAGTCATCCCTATTGCAGCTAAAAAATAAAAATTAAGATTCCCAATTCGTCTCTAACTCCAGAGCCGAGTCTTGAGTGGGCCACTTTCTTGGAAAGTGAAAAGAATATTGATGAGGAATCACCCAATTCAATATTTATCGTAATCATCACGATAGATGGATAGTCTGTCTGTCTGTTAAGCTTTTACTGTAGCGATTTTGATGAAATTGTGTAGGTACATACTAAGCTTGAAACACAAGAAAGGTTAAACGCTACTTTTAAATCGTCAAGTTCACCTGTGTCCGCGATAACCGATATTTTATTTTCCATATATTATGAGAAGTCGTTTGGTACGGTATCTGGGCCATTATGCACCCTCTTTGAATGTGATGACAACCCAATGGTAAGTCTCGCCTTATCAAGCACGATGTTGTGGGTAGTATAGTCACCGGCACGTAAGTTGGCAAGGTTTTGGCGTAGTGGGGGTAAGTTCGCACTTAGTGGAACAAAAAAGTGGTGACTTTTATTGATCGTCATTATTTTATGGTTATTGCCATCATTTATATTTAACACATTAACTGCCAAACAACGAGACACAATAGAAAATGTATTGTTCGTCAGTCATTTGGCGTTCAACGTCTTACTAATATCTGATTAGAAGAAAGTTGAAGAAGGGAGTGGAATTCGTAAAGTTTATTGGGAGTTATAAATAATATGCATACGAGGAAAGTATGCTCGTAAAGTATGCGAAAAAAGGCATACCTTTTATCGCCTTAATTTTTTAATTTAAAACAACAACAATAATATCAACTCGTAACAAAAACTAAATTTAAAAACAATAACAATAACTCTTTAACATAAACACAACAAAAACAAAGGGTACAACTTTCGTGCACGCAAGTGTAATCGGGAGTTCGGGAGGCAACAGTCGACTGTTGCACCAATCGCGCGCTCGGATTGACGCTACCTCATACCCCGCGTCCCGCTTGACTACCAAAGAGACCTAAAAAACGACTTGTGCGCATCTAAAGTCTCTTGCCAAGTTACGTGCCGGGGACTATACCAATGTAACGTAATACAGTTGATTTGTACTTTCTACGTGTATCTTAGTCATCACTGACGGTGAAGGACTAAAAGTCTAAGCTCGCCAACTCGACTTGGGTAAGCGTATTGGTTAATTCTCATGCCTTCTCAGCATGAGAAGAGGCTCTTGCCTAGCAGTGGGACCATAATAGGTTGATATTGTTTTGAAATTTGTATACACATTTCATATATTTAATTTTGTAGATAATAATTATCGGGTATTTGTTTTGGGTTATTTTATAACATTGTTGTATAACGTTATAGACTAACTGATAATCACAAAAAAAAAATGGCTATGAATTAGCACTCTTCAATATCAAAGTTTACATAAGACAGTCCCCCTAAACACTACTTCTTAGTGTTTTTGATGTTAGTTTGATGATAAGTTAGAAGGAATATATAAAATATACTGCAAAGTATGTTATATATGCTAATAATAAATGGTCTGTGAATTAAATAGTTGTTTCGAAAATGTAATTTGATTCAAATGTAAATACTACACGGACTAGATTATTAGTATTATTCTCGACGAAATTCCATCGATAGACGTTTGCTACCAAAGTGTCCGTCAGCTCCAAAAATCTATGGGTCCAATTCAATAAAGAAACCAAACTGACTCCTTGCCCTCCACAAAGTCTGTTGTCCCTAAATTAAATTACGTATTCAATAGGTTTCACCTAAAACTGAATTTGTTGGTCCACCCATATATTACCCAACGACTGTAGATGTTTGCCGGCGGCGGATTTTTAGATCGGCGGATCGCCCGGGTCGGGCCGAACAAATTTGTTTATGCCATACGAAGTTTCTTATATAAATAAGTATATTATATTCAAAAAATAGAAAAGAAAGAATCATAATTATAAGTAGAGGAATTATTTAAAATCCAATTACATAAATGACTCAAAAACCCTAATTTCTAAAATATTAATAATTTATTTAATTTGAATTGAATTCTGGATCTCGGCGGCGTTGACTAAGCCAATGTACTAATATGGTGGATGTTCCTAGTGGAGGGACGTTCAATACATCTGCTCATAGTTAAAAGGACTGATTGCAAGATTTAATATAATGGAAAAAAAAGCATTGTGAAACCATAATAATAATACCAGCCTGTTACTGTCCCACTGCAGGGCAAAGGCCTCTTCTCATTCGGAGAAGGCGCGAGAGTTAATCACCACGCTTGCTCAAGACGGGTTGACGATTTCAGACTCATATTAATTATAAGTCCAGGTTTCCTCACGATGTTTTCCTTCACCGATGTCAGTGATGTCCAAGGTTAACTTAGAAAGTAGGTACATATGAATTGAAAAAGTCACATTGGTACTTTTGAGAAATTCCTTATGAAAAATCCCAATAACACACTGCTCGACTCGGGAATCGAACCCAGTACCTCCCCCTAAGCAGTCGCGTTTGCGACCACTAGACCAACGAGGTAGTCTTTAATTTGATCTTAAAGAAAATAGTCCCACATACATTCCAAATCTAATATGATGAGCTACCACATTACTTGAATACAATAGGTCTACACCAAACTGGTTGAAATTGCTGGTTAAATAAATAAATAAATATAAATATTGCTGGACAATCCACACAGCATCATCTAGCCCCAAGCTAAGCAGAGCTTGTGTTATGGGTACTAGATGACTGATATACTTAATACAATACGTTACATAGATAGATATTTTTTATTATACATAGGAAATACCCAGAACACCCGGAACAAATATTTGTAGATCGTACAAACATTTGTCCCAAGGCGGGAATCGAACCCGCAACCTCTTGCGTCGCAGGCGGACCTTCGCCCACCGCGCCACATCGGTCGTCAAAAACTGAAAAATTCTGTGTAAAATTGTGTACAAAATTACAATAATATTATTATTTCCTTTATTCTTTTTATACATATAAATTTCATTTTTTAAATATTTCAAAACAAAAACAAAAAAATAAAACATTTAAAAATATAAAAAATGTTATTATTGTTAATATAATAAATACTCGTATTATTATCGAAGTAAACATGTCGCAACCTTGCTATCTAACTCTAACGTGTCAACCCTATTCTCGATATTGATTGATACAGTAGGTAATAATGACAATATCAAGGTCACCGAGCTGACAACACGGGGTAACCTTTGCGAAATGTCACGGGCCCTTACATCCAAGACCACGTGTGGAGTATCAGTCTTAATATAGATTTGTGTAAGAGTATTTTTTTTGTGTAAATGATACCTGCGCGGCAGGGGCTCGTGGCTAAATAACACCAGCAACGCGGGTCTACTGAAGAAGGTCGTGGATGGGTGATCATTAATATCATACTCAGAACATATCTGAGACCCTCTGTGCCTCGGAAAGCACGTCATACTGGTCCTGACTGTCATTTGTAGATCTTTCACAGTCGTTACGGATAGTTGTAGAAAGTCTTATAGAATGGTATCGTATTATGGGTTGTGGAGGTCAGATAGGCAGACGCTCCATGTAAAATACTGATATTCAGGTGCATCTGGTTAGACTGGAAGCCGATTCCAACATAGTTGGGAAAAAGGCTGATGATGAAATGCCTGCATAGTATTCTCCACTGCTACTCTACATTTCAAGATTCACGTAAATCAGCCATTAAAGTAATAAAACATTAGACAATTTCATCAATCAATCATCAATGATTAGAAAAAAAGTTCAACGTTGTGCGGTTTAGAATCATATTCTGAACTAATGTTATCAGGGCGTGGGTTGAAATTCCACCCTATAATCATCTCATCATCTCCCGAGCCCAGTTTTCCCAACTACGAGTATGTTGACGGACTACGAACTGGACGCAGCTGAATGCCAGTGTTTTGCATGGAACGACTGCCTGTCTGATAAATAAATAAATAAATAAATTATGCTGGACAATCCACACAGCATCATCTAGCCCCAAGCTAAGCAGAGCTTGTGTAATAGGTACTAGATGACTGATATACTTATACAATACATTATATAGGTAGATATTTTTTATTATACATAGAAAATACCCTGAACACCAGGAACAAATCTTTGTAGATCAAACAAACATTTGCCCGAAGGCGGGAATCGAACCCGCAACCTCCTGCGTCGCAGGCGGACCTTAGCCCGCTGTGCCACATAGATCTGACCTCCACATCCTAGTTACTGGGCTACACGCTACCCCTTGTTCGATATTCAACCCTGTATACTTGTATATTCCTAGTGTTCATCCAAGTCTTCGATTGATTGGATACATTGCATTGGTATCCATATACATTATCTTCTGAGCGTGAAAATCTCACCCTGGTGCCTGCAAAATAGGTCAATAAACCTCTTGCGACGATCACCGAAAATTCTAATATCGACGCTCGCTCAAATTTATTGCCTCTGCTGCCGTAAAACGATATTTAGAAGCAAGCTCAAGTTTCCTGATCCCGGCAGTTTCCTGCCATTAAGATATAACACAAAATCGGTTTGGCTAGAGCCCAATGTCGGACGCAAAGGCAGGTAGATAGGCTCCAAATCAAATTGATATGCGGGAAGCAATCTCAATTAGGTAGGCAAATTGAAACGTGGTCCTAATACCGGGCGATAGTGTTGCTATGTTCGCGTACATGTTATGAGATGTTAGGGCGTTATGTTCTTTTTGTTTAACAAAGCGAGTAGTGTATTGCGTGCGGAGTTGATGGTGGCAAATAGTGCACTTTTTTCCTCTTTATTGGGTTATAGTCTATGTATGTAAGTGTATCCGTGGGGTCACAGTGGGCCCTTTGGTCAGGGAAAACTTGTGGGTTCGCGTTACCGACATGCTTATGTGATGTGTGGACTGCCAGCTATTATAAGCTTTTATTTAATTTGCAACGTTCGTATGATGATTCGTATAGTCAGGATGGCCCAGTGGTTTAGGCATCGCCTCTTGTGCATGAGGTTTTGGGTTTAAACCTGCAAGTACTAATGTGACTTTTTCAATTCATATGTACATTCTATGTTTATCTTGGACATCACTGACATCGGTGAAGGAAAACATCGTGAGGAAACCTGGACTTATAATTAATATAAGTATAAATATTAATATATCTCTGTACGAGAAGAGGCCTTTGCTCTGCAGTGGGGCAGTAACAGGCTGGTAAAAAAAAAGTTCGTATGTGAATTGTCTCCTAATTTTACAAGCAATTTTTATTTCATTTTTTTTGTTCTGTCTGTACCATTGTAACAGAGTACTAACTAGTAATTTGAGGCATTGTTACAATCGTATTACAAAAGCAACAAAAAATCACATTATAAGTCAGAAAAGACATGTATAAATAAGCCAGGTATGACGTCACGTACAAAGCGCACTTCGAATAAAAATGTTTGCGTAACACTACAGATATTGAATTTGTTTCATGAAAGCAAATGGCACCAATATTTATATTGCGAAGGCAACGTACAATAAAAGCTGGCTTAGCGTATTCTTTGTGGATTCTAGAACACCTAGTACCTAGAGTCTTTGTATAAAAGACGTATTATTTAGTATTGAAACTTTTGTATTCTTTTTAAAAGTTCAAGGCTGACAACAATTGAATATCGCAGACTAATGGTAGACTGTCTCGTTGGTGTAGTGGTCGGTAGCTGCACAAGGTCCTGGGTTCAAGTCCCACTTCAGGGACACTGCTATTGAGTGTTTCCAATCAGAATTTTCTCATTAGTAGGCCGTAGTGTGGATTTGTGCCCGGTTGATGGCACTAAGCATACCCCTATTAGGTACATGGGGTTTAAACATAACTGGCGTATTGTTGGTACTATAAGTGCACATACATAATTGTATATGTATTATGCCCAATCTTTCCGGGTATACAGGCCTGAAGTTATGTACCTATTCTTTATAAATTTCAAGGTTGAACCGGTTTATTATATCCTGAGTGACTAGCCAAAAAATAACAATTGACTACCGCAGACTAGTGGAAGTCATTGCCTTTATAGAAAAACCGGCCACGTGCTAGTAGAACTTGCCCACGAAGGGCCCCGTACGATGTCACGCTTAAAACACCGAAAAAATCACGTTTTTGCTGAAAGAACCAAACATTAGTTTGATGAAAAGATAAGTGGAATTGAAGGAAAATAACTTTGCTTTTGAAAAAAATGTTTTCCTATACAAAGATAAACGTCACGGTCAATTCGGGTGAGGGCCAGCCCCAATGCCATCTTGGCGATGATCGCCAACAGGCTGTGGCAGGCATGTTGCTCCTCCAATGCCGATTAGAAAATTATAATTATTATAACTTTCTAATCGGCAATCGGCAATCAAATTGTAATTATGTAAACTGAGTTGGCTAATGCCTGAAATAAACGATTATTATTATTATTATAATTCCCCAACTGCAAATGTACGTTAGTACCTAATAACAAAAAAAAACATTTCTTTTTTATGTTAACTACTATTTAACTTACTAGTAAACTATTTAGACTGCCTCGTTGGTCTAGTGGTCTCAAGCGCGACTGCTGCGCGTGAGGTCCTGGATTCCTTTCCCAGGTCGGGCTAAGTGTTATTGAGTTTTTTCAACAGGAATTTGCTCATTAGCGGCTCAGAGCCTGGACTCGTGCCCGGATGATGGCAATAGGCTCGCCCGCTATTACATGGGACTTAAAAGTAACTGGTTACATGTGAGTGTTACTATAAGTGCGCCTCTGCTCAACCCTTCGGGAAACACCAGCGTGATGTTATGTAATGTTAAACGAAACTACATGTGTGTTTTAGTTAACAGTAAAGTGCAGTGGTTATAAATCTGGTAACATGGATTAAAAAAAAAGAATATTTGAAATCGGTTCGCAATTGACGGAAAAATCGGTGAACATACCAAAAACTAACAAAAAAACATACATATGGTTGAACTTAGAACCTCCTCCTTTTTTGAAGTCGGTTAAAAAAAGTAATCATATTGCAATCTTTGAACAAAGATAAACATATTGTATAACAAAAGAAAATCGTCAACAAAAAGGTCAGGAGTGTAGTACTCGCAACCGGCGTGCGTGTATGACCAGATGTATGAACGTAAACGAAACAAAAGTAGTATGTAAGGATCGTAGCAGAGAACGTTCTGAAGATTTGACCTACCTCCATGGGAAAATGGCGTGTTTATGTATGTGTATGTATATACATTGTAAATATGTAACATAACAGTTTAGAATAAGAACATGAAGAACTACAAATGTATTTTTTCCCACTTGTTCACCATCTTCTTGTGCTAGTCGTAAATGTCAAGTTTGTGAATTATATCCTGTATCTGCAAGCAATGCTTCAGCAACCTGTTACATTTTACATTGTTTTGTTCGTTCTAGCTCTCTTCGGAATTGGCTGGTATCCATTTTTAACCCCCGACGAAAAAGTGGGGTGTTATAAGTTTAACGTGTGCATCTGTGTGTTTCTCTGTGACATCGTAGCTCCTAATCGAAAGGGCCGATTATAACGCGGTTTTTTTTATCATCAGATCAATAATGTTACAAAAAACCCTAATGTTGCGGCGTCGTGTGCCTGTCTGTCACAGTGCTTATTTCAGAAACTATTAATGCTATCGAAATGCAATTAATAGTATTTTTTTTAGAATAATAAGGATATATCTTTTGTTCACGTATCAAATACCCATAACATAATGTTTGTACCTTGAAAATTAACATACATTGTTGAAATATTACATCCACAAAATTCATATGATAGTTGAAAATTTAAAGATTTCTTTTTTTGCGGAACCCTAATTCATTTTTCAAAAGTAAAGTAGCTTATGTTACTTCGTAAAATCGGTTAATCCGTTTCGGAGATCTAAAATAAACAGACACAGAGAGACATACAAAATGTTTTTTTTTTGGTACAACTACGAGTTCCGTTTAAACTTTCATTTGCATTTTGTAAAAAGCTGTTATTTTAACATCACGAGCAGACAATTCAATTTCATTTATTTGTATAGATATCCATGTAAAGATATTCAATCTTTTAAATCCCGACTATCCAGAATCACATACACAAAAATAAGCATCAAACTACGAAGCCGAGAATCGAAGCTTGGCACAGTAATTATACCACTGCAGCTTCTCAAATTAGTATGATCAATACCATTAAACCCACAGTAATAATATTAACACAGCATTAGCTTCTAATAGTCCAACTAATTAACTTACTTATCCCTTTAGATTAAGCGACCATTATAATTAAGCCCCGTCAAGTGTGTAGTGGTTACGGTCTCAGGGGGACAAGTGTAGTGGTTATAGAAATGGTATTTACGGTTGTGGATTGAGATTAGAAAACTTTGACTTTATTTTTATTGCTGAGTTTGTACTTGTTGGTTTTCTATAATGTTATTTCGTTATGGTGAATTTCCTTCCCCAGAATGTTGAGGTCATCTTACAGCCAAACCGGGTCATTTGGGACCCATTAATATCGGTGTTAATTTGAATCTATGGTGCTAGGCAACTTGACTTAGCCCAGTTTTAAACGACGCTTTATGCCTATTGGCCTAGCTCTGGTCTGTCTCCTGCTTGATATGGAGGGTAGTGGAAATTATGAATTGTTTGGAACTCCTCAGTTGTTCTTCTCTGATTCTTTTCGTTGCAGGATCCAAAACAGTTGCATCGTTTCTCTGGTACCACCGGGTGGTCACCACTGTTGATTCTGGTTTTCAGAAGTTGCAATGGTTTGGGAATAGTGTGGCGGGCTTGTAACGGGATGCAACTGCAGTAACTGGGTATCACGATGCACACGTAAGACTGGTTGATAGACTTTAAGGATTCTAACTACCCGTAACGACTGTCAAAGATCTACGCATGAGGGTACCTAATGTGATCATCTGTCAGTATACTGAACTGGGGTTCTTTTGGCATTTAAAGGATTATTTTCTTGTTGTGTTATTAGTTTTTAGGTTTATATTGTTCTTATGTCAATAAAAAAATCTTAGCTTAAAACCCAGGTACAGACACCAGCACACAAGTTACCCCAAACTGTAAGATTTTCCCAATTGAACATGAACCTTATACTTTTGTAACAAAGTTGAAAACCTATCAAAGAAATTTGACACATTGGTGTAGCTTGATGTGCTGGCCTCTGTAATTGTTGCTTTAAAGCGGATCTTTATCTAGACATCTGGCCACCACGACATCAAAACTTATCTGAACTTCAGTCAAATATTAACCGCGAATGAACCAGCATCAATATTGGCTCTCATAAAATTGTTGAAACGTAAACCGTCGTCAAATAAAGATATCAATTGAAATACTTTGGCAAAACTTTGATTGCGTTCAATATTTAGAGTACCCAGTGGAGTGTCATTGGGTATTAATCGATAAACTTTACTCTTTGGTGACTGGCTCCCTTTGAGATGCCTCGTGCCTAGTTTCAGCCGAAAAAAACATATTTCTGTTGACCTTTCTTAATTAATTATTGTAGTATTCGTCATAAAGCTCATTGTTGTTTCATGTTATTTTACTCATTTTTTTTTGTAATACTGCAAATGTACATATTAGCACATCAGATTTGTCTAATTGACGAACTTTCCCAATTGAACATGAACCTTAAACTTTTGTAATAAAGTTGAAAATCAAAGAAATTTTACAGATTGGGGTAGCTTGGTGTGCTGGCCTCTGAGCAACGCCTAAGGTTTCTAAAATCTATAACGTTTTGCGTCTTAATTTGAATATATGTACATATTTTATATATTTTTTTGTAAATACTTAAAAAAAAACTTGATGAGAAATTTGGTGCAAAAAAACTCGGTTAGTCTAGTGATCACATGCGTGACTGTCAAAAGTGAAGTTTGATTCCCGGGTCGGAAAAAATGTTATTGGGTTTTTCGTCTGAGAGAAGCGGCCGGAGTCTAAATTGTCTAAATCTAAGTGCCTAACCTTTCGGGGAATACAGGGGAGATGTTTTACTTTTTATGCTTTCTTTGACAAAAGTTTTGCCCCAAACTTTATAGATAAAAACCCTTTTAAAGCGGGTACAGAAAGTAATTTCGAAGATTTTCTACTAAAAACTTGCACTACACAAAACTTACAGGAGCGTAAGTATTCGTAAGTTAAAGTATTTGAACAAAGTTTGTTGCAAACATTAAGTTGCTTGATTTGTTATCAAATTGAAAACAGGCTTTGATGTGCTAAAGACGTGAAAGTTTTACCTAGAATCTTTTATATTTTATTAGCTCACTAGTTTTTGCCTACTACTTCGTTCGCGTGGAAATTCATGAGTTTTAATTCCTTTGCGCGGATATTTATTTTGATTTTCTAAAATAAAAGTAGCCTACTGCTCGTAAGCTATCTGCCGGTGAAAATACCGTCCAAATCAGTCCAGTTGTTTTAGAGATATTAAGCCCAAACAAACAGACAGGCAGACAAAATTGTTTTTTTTTAATTATTATTTTGGTCACACTGCCTTATATACTTAAATTTTCATTTAATAGTAATTTACTATTTTATCTTAACGAACAGACACTTGAATTATTTATATCAATAGATAAAAGTATCCTGTGACCACCTACTAAAAAATGGATAAATTAAATTTACTGTCGTAAGAAGAATATTACACAAGGCTTTTTTCATTTAACAATGAAGTTAAAACTATCCTATTAATAAGCCGTGTCTATTCCATTGAAGAATATTTAAAACCATTAACAAATTCAAAACATACATCCACACACACACATACACACGCCGGTTGCGAGTCCTACGCGCCTGACCTAAGGAGCTAAACATCTCGACGAACAATACCAAAGAAAGAACATTTCATCATCATCCAGCCTTTTGCCAACTATGTTGGGGTCGGCTTCCAGTCTAACCGGATGCAGCTGAATACCAGTATTTTACATGGAGCGACTGCCTATCTGACCTCCACAGACCAGTTACTGGGCAACAGGATACCTGTTGGTAAGACTGGTTGCCAGACTTTCGGGCTTTTGACTACCCGTAATGACTGTCAAAGATCTACAAATGACAGCCGGGACCAACAACTTAGCGTGCACGGAGGAGTCTCGATATGTTACGAACGGTCACCTATCCTCCAACTGAAATTGGCAAGCGATGCTTAACCTTCGAGCAATCCGTGCGGCTGTTTATATTTAGCCCCGAGCTCCTCAAAGAAAGAACATTTGGGTAGGCCAAATAAAGTACTATAACTGCCAGACAAAACTCATAATAGAAAGAAAAAAAAAGGATATTAATAGTAGCATAAAATAATATAGTCAAGCCCTATATTTTGTAGATAGAAACCAGTGTGCGTCTCAACTCGCGTACAATAGTCTTGACAAATTGCGACTCGCGTACCTTGCACACAGAATTTCCTTTGATGGAAGCTTTATTTCATTACCTGCCAGTTGCAAGTGCAATTTAATTAACGCTTTGCAATATATTTTTTTGCAGTATTGTTACTTAAGATCGAAAGGTTTTTGTGGACGATTGGGGGTAAAGAAAGCTTTGTAATTGTGCTGCTCCTGGTAATGGTAGGTCAATTAACTCAAAATTCTGTAGGTTATTGAAGAAGTTTCAAAATCACAATTAAAACATTAGGTATTTATTCTAATGAGGCTAAGAATCAGCACTTTTAAAGAGTAAAAACGTAAGACTGTCTACTTGTCCCGCCCTTCACCATTTCCTAATATTTTTGCAGGCACGAAGAAGTGACGCAGTTTGTCCTACTAGGGCGTCTCTTCCCAGCGTTTCCACATATTGGGATAGCGTCTGGCAGTTTAAATACTTTACGCAGCCTTCCCAAATGTTCTTCCCCCCGACCCTTTGCTAGAGCCAGCCCACGAAGCTGAGCCGGTAAATGTTTAAAAAGTCCCCAAATAATATATCTGTTTGATCCAGCCTGTCCCTTGCTGTCCTCTCTCAGCGACGTCCTAAGCCGAGGTTCCCCGCAGGGGGTGCCCTTAGCGATTGGTCGCTTAGTTTTTATGTTTTTATGCCCGGCTGGAGGCCTTAATTTTAATTAAGCCCCCCACAGGAAAGATCGGTTAAGCAGTAAATATCCCTAAAGGATAAACTGCGAGATAGCCATTCCAAAAAAAAAACACACAAATGTTCTTTCTTTTGTATTGTTTTTTGAGACATCCCACGCCTTAGTTCTGAGTTGAGCTCTACGATTACTGAGAAATGTTTGCACTGGCTGGACAGGCCCATTCATGTCTGTGTGGTTCTTACCTCAAAAGACCATCTTGGACACATTTTTTTCTACAAGTGAGGACTTGTAATTGCAGGCTTCCTGTCGACTATGTTTACCTTTTTATTTTGTCTTTTAGCTGTAAGTCTTTCTGGATCTATTAAATAAATAAATACATAAATATTATAGACCTTACCTGTACTGACCAAGATAATATTTGGACTTTATAAGAGGCTGTGACCTCTGAGTTTGTGCATGTGTTTCTTCTCAAAGTAGTCAGGCAGGGAAACACCAACTTAATCTAATTCTATTTAATATATTTGATTGAATGCTGTATTTTTATAAAACCTAGTAACAGACATAAATAAATATTACATGTCCAATTCATCTTCGCAATTTGACCAAACCATTTATGCATTCTTTTTTCAATTTTTTCCTGACACTTACTTATTAATTTTGCAAAATACCTTCGTTTGTACAACCCATACGTATTTATAAGTAGGTTTTCATAAAATAACGTATAATAGAAGTTACAAAGTGTATTAGAGAGCGATCAAGCCCCGCTTATCAGACGCATAGCGCTGCGCAATCACATTAGTGCTATACTACGTTGTACCTGCAGTCGTTACACGTAATAGCTACTTTAGCACGAGATACCTTTATGAACGAGAAGTAGTTACTGCTTCAGTATATTGTTGTTATATAAGTTAGATACTAATGTTATAAAATGGAAGAGTTCGTTTGTTTTTTGGCGTTCCGTACTTGAAAAGAGGATAAAACGGAATAATAAATAATAAATATATATTGCTGGACAATCCAGCATCATCTAGCCCCAAGCCAAGCAGAGCTTGTGTTATGGGTACTAGATGACTGATATACTTAATACAATACATTACATAGATAGATATTCGCCCGCCGCGCCACATCGGTCGTCTATTCGGAATCCCTTTAAGGTCACATCATTGTCCGTCTGTCTATCTGTATAACAAGACCCTTTTCCTCTGGAACCCGAATAGTTCATCATGTTGAAAATAATATAAAAAACTTAGGTCTTAGGTGCCTTGGAGATTTACAAATCAAACTTTTAAGTGAACGCAATAAAAAAATACGGCCATTTATGTTATATATTTTGATATTCGCAAATTAATTAAAACCTATGGGGTATAGAATCATGACCTTCAGCAAGAAGCAAGGTCTCACAGCACACATAAAGGCAAAACTACAAAAATCGTAAATTCATAGTACATATAAAAATTGTTCTTCATCTGCCTAGCCTTTTAGCAACTATGTTGGGATCTTACCGGATGCAGCTGAATACCAGTGTTTTACATGGAGCGACTGCCTATCCAACCTTCACAACCCAGTTACTGGGCAACACGATACCCCTTGGTAAGACTGGTTGTCAGACTTTCTGGCTTCCGACTACCCGTAACGACTGTCAAAGATCTACAAATGACAGCCGGGACCAACGGCATAGCGTGCTTTCCGAGGCACGGAGGAGTCTCGTTAGGTTCCGAATGGTCACCCATCCACAGACTGACCTCGGCAAGCGTAGCTTAACCTTCGATCAACCTGTGCGGCTGTTATTATTTAGCCACGAGCTCTTATATAAAAATAGTTATGATAAATAGAGTTATGGTCCAGAACCACGACATGACTCTGGACTGTACTGAGCTCATAGTATCAGGTTGATCGTCCTTTCCACCCAGTATTAATATCTGAAACGAGAACTTCAGATACCGTTTCAGTAATATTGTGGGCACAGAGGAGCGTGAGACTTGGCATAGTTAAACTTCATATGTAGAAGGAGTGCAAAAAGCTAAAATGGTCGAATTTAGAACACAGCGACCGCTAAATAAAATAAAATAAATAAATAATTGCTGGACTATCCACACAGCATCATCTAGCCCCAAGCTAAGCAGAGCTTGTGTTATGGTTACTAGATGACTGATATACTTAATACGATACATTACATAGATAGATATTTTTTTTATTATGTATAGCAAATACCCAGAACACCCGGAACAAACATTTGTCTCAAGGTGGGAATCGAACCCGCAACCTACTGCGTTGCAGGCGGACCTTCGCCCGCTGTGCCACATAGGTCGTCAAACTAATTCTCATTAATATATCGACCAATTATACAGCCCTCTAGACTTGCCTTTTTATCTTATCAGACCTTCATATAGCAACATAATGTATAAATATTATACTTTTTTGATAGCCTTAGCATGAATTTCTTTCGAGAAGTTTACTAATCAAAAATGTCAAATGACTTAGTAATTACTCAAACGAAATTAGTTTCACGTATGTACGTTTTACACAATTTTTTTTAATGATATACCAATAGATTTAGTAAGTAGCTGTACTACAAAAATGTTTTCTAAAAATAAAATGGGAAAGTTTCTTTTTAGCACCTTTTGTCAACACCTCATAAATGGAGATGCCTAAACTAAATCAAATTTGTTGGTTTTTTGTTATTAATGGAAAAGTACCAGCTAGTAATTACATGACATATAACAGAACTTTGTATACGGGAGCTACATCTGCCAACAAACTGCTGTACAGTTTCGCAGAAGTAACATTAAATGTAATACTAGGGATGTCACCACAAATAAATGCTTTTTCATTTTTCACTTTATATCAACGTTTAAAAATACCACCGGGTACACCACTTGGGAAGACTGGGCGTGACATTAAGCTACTTCTAAGCCCGGATAAATGGTACTGTGTAAAAAAAGATTATCCTCGTTACAGCTAACATCGACTTTATAACACCTACAGAGGATCAAAAGGGTAAAAGATTTTCTATTGGAGATAAATTGTTTCTTTTTTATTTAACTTTTTCTTTTTAAGCATGTATTAGGTCTTTACCTATGAAATTGCCGTTCTGCAGTACTGGCCATTTCAAATCAAAATATTTTTTGTTTGGCTAAGAATTCTAATTTCAAATTAATTTTATTTTAAAAACATGGATTTTTTTTTCCAAAAGTAGTCATTTGTTTATTGATTAGTGTTACATTTTCATCGCATTTAAATCTTTTTCGTCATCATGGATACGTTAAAAATTCGAGTAATTATGGAATATGAGTACCGTCGTGGCAGCAACGCGGCACAAGCGGCACGCAACATCAACGACGTTTACGGAGCTAACACTACAAACCAACGCACTACCTGTTATTGGTTTGCTCGCTTCCGTTCTGGAAATTTCGACCTGAAAAATGAACCTCGCGGTCGTCCGAAGACTTTGGTCGACAATGACGAATTAAAGGCGATTGTGGAAGCTGATGATACACAATCTACGGCTGAATTAGCAGCAGCTTTCGACGTTAGCGTCAAAACAATATTGGTCCATTTGCGTCAAATTGGCAAGATAAAAAAGCTTGACAAATGGGTGCCCCACGAACTCAATGATCGCCAGCGCGAAGTACGCGTCGAGACGTGCCTTGCACTGCTCAACAGACACACAAATGAAGGAATTTTGAACCGCATTGTTACCTGCGATGAAAAATGGATTCTGTTTGATAACCGCAAGCGCTCAGCAAGTTGGTTGGATCCTGGTTCAGCACCTAAACAATGCCCTAAACGAAAACTTACCCCAAGAAAAGTGATGGTCACTGTTTGGTGGTCTAGCGCCGGTGTGATTCAACACAGCTTCTTACCAAACGGGGTGAGCATTACTGCAGATGTGTACTGTGAAAAATTGAACACAATGATGGAGAAGCTGGCACATCTCCAACCAGCATTGGTCAATCGCTCGTCTCCGCTGCTCCTGCACGACAACGCGCGACCTCATACTGCACAGCAGACGGTCTCCAAGTTGCAAGAACTGGGGTTGGAAGCTCTCCGTCATCCGCCCTACTCACCAGACCTTGCGCCTGGAAAAAGTAGTAGTCTGTACTACTTTTTCCAGAATTTGGGTAACTTCTTGGCGGGAAAAACTTTCAATACCCGAGAGGCAGTACAAAATGCCTTTGAAGAATTTGTTGCCTCCCGTCCAGCTGATTTCTTTAAGAAGGGCATCAATAAACTGCCACTGCGTTGGCAAAGATGCATTGATTGCA
This sequence comes from Phlogophora meticulosa, assembly GCA_905147745.2. Taxonomy (NCBI): domain Eukaryota; kingdom Metazoa; phylum Arthropoda; class Insecta; order Lepidoptera; family Noctuidae; genus Phlogophora; species Phlogophora meticulosa. The sequence goes on from LR990523.1 coordinate 2,495,552, forward strand.
TGGGTGATTACTTCGATTAATACAAATAAAAAATACATGAAAAAAAATTCATTTAAATTTTTTCATACAAAACGGCAATTTCATAGGTAAAGACCTATTATGTATTTAAGTATTTTCTCTTAATTTCTTAGAAGGAAAACCTTTAGAAATGAATAGTTGATTTTGTTTAATTTATCCCTACATTTTGACAGTTATGTTTAAGTCACATTGTAATACGGGGAGAGCCTATTGACCACTGACCGGCACAAATTCAGAATAGAGGTTGTTACTGTGAAATTCCAGATGGAAAACCTAATGACACTTTGCCCGACCCGGAATCGAACCCAGGGTCTCACGCGCAGCAATAACGCTTGCCATAACTAGACCAACGAGGTGTTGAGTGTACTATATCGTCTGGTATTTTCTTGACACATGCTGAGCTAGACGCCCATTCTGTGCAAACAAGAGACACACATCGCACTTCGTATGATGGTTGTTATAGCCTATAGTGTCATTATTCATAATAATCTCATATTTTTTTTTTTTCGATGTTGCCACCTTGAGACTATTTCTGTGTTTTTTTTTTCGTATTTTATATTTTGTGCTATATCTTTTTGCTTTCTTTATTTGTCTATCTATAAGTACGTAGACTGCTGCCTAAACCTTTGGGGTATACAGAAGATGTCATGTTATGTTTGTATAGTTATTTTTTCTGCCCAGTGCCACAGCACTGAACCGGACTCACGGGTCATTTCACCCATAACAAACTCTTTGTGACATATTCAAAAACCTATAAAGTCCTCTAGGCAAATCACATGGCGAATTTGCCAAATCATTTACATCGCCATCCAACCAGAGTAATATAACAAGCTTATTGAATTATGTAACGGAGCATAAAATAGGATAGCCAAGCCAAGCCGAAAGTTGGCAATTCTACATACATTAATAGAGACCCATAGAGTTCAACTTTGCCTAACATGTGAGGTCTTATTTTTAGTAGGATCAGAAATAGTGAAACTCGGCCACGGAACAGAGTACATATCCTGGATTTGTTTACCCACTAGCATTCTTAATCGGGGATATGTAAGTACTTACGCCTTTCTCCCATGGGGGTAGGCTGAAACTACAGAATGCAAACTGCTACGATCCTTATATACTCCTTTTGCTACGTCTACGTTCATATATCTGGTCATACAGGTACGCCGTTTGCAAGTACTACGCACCTGACCATTTTGACAGAGAGAGAACATCACTAATAAGGTCTTAATCGAAAATAACGAGTTCCCCCATACTACAGTTTATACTAGCTAGGGAAACACAGAGAATCTGTTTCTAAACCAACCACCAAAATGTTTTATTACTGATATTAAATTAATGAAAGGTTTTTGCAGTGATTTTACAAATAAATAGGATTTTTGTATCTTATTTCAAAAGATATTAAGAAAAATATGTGTGACTAAATGTTTCTTTGACGTTTCCACGTCCAACCACTTTTTTTGTAAATTAAGTTTTGTTTTTTTTCTATCGACTTTTAGCCTTTTTCTGTAAGGTTCTCATGGTCTCCGCAGATCTATTAATATCCTACATAATGTTTATGAATAGTAACTTGTAATGGGCTTTCTTTTACATAACTTTTACATCATTTGTATATTTTAAGTAAGTAATATAATAGGTCTTTACCTATGAAATTGCCGTTTTGTATGAAAAAATTTAAATGAATTTTTTTCATGTATTTTTTATTTGTATTAATCGAAGTAATCACCCATGCAATCAATGCATCTTTGCCAACGCAGTGGCAGTTTATTGATGCCCTTCTTAAAGAAATCAGCTGGACGGGAGGCAACAAATTCTTCAAAGGCATTTTGTACTGCCTCTCGGGTATTGAATTTTTTTCCCGCCAAGAAGTTATCCAAATTCTGGAAAAAGTAGTACAGACTACTACTTTTTCCAGGCGCAAGGTCTGGTGAGTAGGGCGGATGACGGAGAGCTTCCAACCCCAGTTCTTGCAACTTGGAGACCGTCTGCTGTGCAGTATGAGGTCGCGCGTTGTCGTGCAGGAGCAGCGGAGACGAGCGATTGACCAATGCTGGTTGGAGATGTGCCAGCTTCTCCATCATTGTGTTCAATTTTTCACAGTACACATCTGCAGTAATGCTCACCCCGTTTGGTAAGAAGCTGTGTTGAATCACACCGGCGCTAGACCACCAAACAGTGACCATCACTTTTCTTGGGGTAAGTTTTCGTTTAGGGCATTGTTTAGGTGCTGAACCAGGATCCAACCAACTTGCTGAGCGCTTGCGGTTATCAAACAGAATCCATTTTTCATCGCAGGTAACAATGCGGTTCAAAATTCCTTCATTTGTGTGTCTGTTGAGCAGTGCAAGGCACGTCTCGACGCGTACTTCGCGCTGGCGATCATTGAGTTCGTGGGGCACCCATTTGTCAAGCTTTTTTATCTTGCCAATTTGACGCAAATGGACCAATATTGTTTTGACGCTAACGTCGAAAGCTGCTGCTAATTCAGCCGTAGATTGTGTATCATCAACTTCCACAATCGCCTTTAATTCGTCATTGTCGACCAAAGTCTTCGGACGACCGCGAGGTTCATTTTTCAGGTCGAAATTTCCAGAACGGAAGCGAGCAAACCAATAACAGGTAGTGCGTTGGTATGTAGTGTTAGCTCCGTAAACGTCGTTGATGTTGCGTGCCGCTTGTGCCGCGTTGCTGATGACTACTTTTGGAAAAAAAAATCCATGTTTTTAAAATAAAATTAATTTGAAATTAGAATTCTTAGCCAAACAAAAAATATTTTGATTTGAAATGGCCAGTACTGCAGAACGGCAATTTCATAGGTAAAGACCTAATATTAAAAAACCTAGCTTCTGACAATTCATAATAAGTGCTTGTGTTATTTTTGTGGGGTAAAATATTTTCGATTTGTCTTTTTTTTTTGTTTTTTTGAGGTGACTTTTCCCACCAGTGTCATTATAAAGGTTGAATCTATCTACCTTATATATGTATAAATAAAAATCAATTGCCGCATATGAATGATCATCACTTGAGAACAGGTCAACTGATTTGGCTGTTTTTTTTTGTGTTCGTCATTGTCTGGACAAGGTTTTACAAAGGATTCTTTTTGGCAAAATTTGTCGAAAAGTAGGACATTTGTATGATACTTTAATAGGAATACCTCAATAAAAATTGTTTCTACCCGTGACAAAACCGGTACGTGTCGCTAGTTTACATTAAAGATGCAAAACTTCAACCCTTTCTAACTTTGTTGTTGTTTTCCCAACTATGTTGGGGTCGGATTCCTTCGGTCTAACCTGTGACTGCATATCTGACCTCCACAACCCAGTTGCTAGGTTACACGATACCTTGGTAAGACTGGTTGTCAGATTTTCGGGCTTCTGTCTACCCGTAACGACTGTCAAAGATTTACAAATGACAGCCGGGATTCGGGACCGACAGCTTAACGTACTTTCTGAGGCACGGAGCAACGTTGCAACGTAGTCACCTACTTACCTACTAGCCTGTTACTATCCCACTGCAGGGCAAAGGCCTCTTCTCATACGGAGAAGGCACGAACATTAATCACCACGCTTGCTCAAGACGGGTTGGCGATTTCAAACTTATATCAATTTTAAGACCAGGTTTCCTCACGATGTTTTCCTTTACCGATGTCAGTGATGTCCAAGATAAACTTAGAAAGTCACCTACTTATATGTACAATAAACACTTATACAATATTCGTTACTAAACATCCAACTAACATAAGAGCTGTATTATTAAATTTATTTTGTGGCTCCACTTGTTGACGTAACCCTAAGTTTTGTTTCTAATCTATCTCATCCTTGTTTGTGTATCGTGGTTTCTGCGGATATAACGGGCCGATCCCTTTTTGAACTGTGGATTTTAATAGTTTGAAACTTCTTAGTTATGGTGTCAAGGTTTTTTATTACATAACTTAAGGATACGCTTGTCGTGCTTTATCGTCTTCTCAAAGCTCTGTTGTGACTTAATCTATTTATTGGCAGGACGGTAGTTTGTTTGGCAGCGAAGTTTACACGTATAGATAGCTGGTAATTTATAAGGATGTGCTAGTTTGTGTTTTTTATTAACGAAAAGAGTTTGTTGGGTTTAATCCACTGTTTGACATCGTAAGTCGAAAATAAAGAATGATAACGGTTTGTATTTTTATTATTAATGCTGGTATGGAAGCGGAACAAAAATAATAATAGAAAAATAAAACTATGAGCCTCGAAAACACCATAAATCAACACAAATATGACGCAACTTTGGCTATAAATAAAAAAAGGGAAATTATATGTGCGGCAACAAAAGTTTTCTTTAGCACCTGCAACCTACCTTCTTTTTTTATATGTAGGCGACGAGTTAATAGAACAGCTTCAATTATATTAATTCATCATCTTTATTATTCCAACAGAATATCATAAAACCAGCGTCAAT